>CM026087.1:14585754-15818254 GCA_014839685.1 Anableps anableps
GTCTGGTTTAGGGGGCGATAATGTTGCTCGCCCAGAAGCATGTGAATATTCTGCTGCAGGCTTTTTTGTTTGAAGCCTAGGATGTTATTGTGGGATGACAATGCAGTTTACATTTGAAGCTAGATCTGTTTCCTCTTCATTTTGAGGTTCTCTATAAAGCCCTGTTATCAGAAAAGGTTAAGACATATTCAGCTATTTTTTCTTGAAAGTTTTTTTTACAGTTGTGGCAACAGCAGAAAGTCAAATAAAGTTGGTTGGCAATTTTATGTCCTCATGTGTAACCATTGAACATTTTCCTAGATTTCAATGTGTTCCTTTGAGCCTTAACTGGATGTTGCATTGTGCTATGATTAAAATATGCTATTTTAACATGAAGAGTCCTCCATCATTTGTCAATAATGTTTTTGCTGAAATGGATGTCATTTAAGCGCTTCACCATGTCATTTAAGCGCTTCACCATTTTGTACTGTCCCAGTGTCTTTACATGACCAATGTTTTCGAGTCAGAAAATGAGTCATTTACTGTAAGGGAAGTTTGTTGTAAGGAAATGTGATTATGTGAGTCCAATAAATAACATTGGACTCAGTTAAATCTTTTATTTTGGCTTGATTGTGGCTCGTATTTCCGAAGAGTCCACCAGCCCGAATTTGTAGATCAGAATCACAATAAACGGAAAAAAGTAAAATGATATCATGAAAGAGATTTGATGTTTATGTCTCTACCTCTGTCATGGCCTTTGAGTAAGTTATGTCTGATATACTGTTCATCTCCATGACCTTTTTCCTGCCTCCTGACCATCATGGACATTGGACTGGTCCTGCCTCATCATCCATCTCTGTTGCCAACCTGGACTGTTTACCCGTCCACTGAACTAAGAATTACAGACAAAGTGATCATTCACTTTTCCATCATGAGACTAGGTTATTGTAGTGGTGAATGTAAACAAGCTTACCTTGCTACCAGAATCCCTGCTCTCCAAAGCTTTATCATTTCCGGTTTCCATTGTGTAGAGTTCTTTTGTTGGTAAGGTCCTGCGAGTGAAACTATCCATGGTATACGGACACAATCTTCTCCCTCACTGTCTGTACTTCAAGTATTCCAGTCAATCAAGGTCAGAATCTCCAAAGAAGAAAGCCTTGGAAACAGCCTCTGCCATGTAAACCTTTACTCCCTGTTTGAATGTTACTTCCTGGTTGCCTTACCAGTTATTCATCATTCTGTCTCTTTTTCAAAGTCTGATCTGAAAGCCTTCCTTGAGAAGAAACCCTGTTCCTGTTCACATATTTACATAATTGTAAATAAAAACAACTTTACTTTTGGTGTGGGGGATATTTTCTTGTAAGACTTTGTGCCCCTTAGTACCAGTTGAGCATTGCCATAGAATTGTCAATGGTCATATACATCTTTTATAACCACAGTGTATCTTCACTGTACTTGAGTGATCACCACAGTTACCACAGCTCAGTCTAATATGAGACCTTTGGTATGTGGTGGAATGGGAGATTCATATTACAAATGTGCAGCTGATAAATCTGCAGCAAGAACTGTACAAGTCTATCAGGTCAATGTGGTCCAAAATCTCAGAGAAATGACCCCATTTTCTTTCAGAACTGCTGTGTCCATCTGTTGTGATCAAAAAAAGATGGACATGATCATGTTGTGTGTATGTGGTGTTTAAATGATGCTCAGTTGGTACTTAGAAGCTTAAACTATCTCCAACACAATTACACCACTACCATGCAGAACTGTCTGTACAAAGGAGGATGGATCTAAGCTTTCATGTTGTTTACAGGAACTTTTGACCCTACCATCTGAACACTGCAGCTGAACTCAAGACTCAATGGACCAGGCAATGTTTTTTTCCAATCTGTTACTGTCCAATTTTGCTTGGCCTGTTCGAACTATGCACTTTAGCTGCTGTAGCCCATCTGTTGCAAGGTCCAATATGTTTTGTGTTCAGAGATGGTTTTCTGCATTGCTTGTTTGTAACAACTGGTCATTTGAACTGCTGTTGGCTTTCTATCAATTTGTCTTTCTATCACTTTGCACCATCCACGTCTGACTTCTGAAACCAAAAATACATTTTTGTCCACACAGCTTACTGAAAATGTTCTTTCTTTTGAAAAAAAAACCCCCAAGTAGATCTGCCATTTCTGAGATGTTCATACTATCTCGTCTGTCACCAACAACCACACTATGTTCAAAGTCACTTAAATTCTCTTTCTTTGTCATTCAAATGCTCCCCTTGAACTTCAGTAAGTCTTTACCACTTCTAGATCCATAAATTTACTAAGTGGCTGCTATGTGAATGGCTAATTTACTATTTGTGTCAACAAGTAATTGAAAATGCCTAAAAAAGTGGCTTGTGAGTGTACATAACAAATTTAAAAGTGCAAGAAAACTATGACTATTTGAGTTGCAGAACAACTCAGGCATATGGTACATTATTACCATTTTACCAGGTTTTTAATCTGATTTCAACAATGAAAATCTTTGTTTAGGGCTATAGCTTCACTCCGAGGATCACATCCAGGTGTTGAACCCAGAATGGCGTTCACTCTGTCCCCCCGCCAGCTAATTTGTTTGTTTCGTTCTGGGACACAGATAATATTAAAAGGAGATCCTGAGCACCAGGGATGGAGGGAAGAAGGGAGCTGGGGAAACAGGGAGAAAGGGAGGAAAGTGAGGAAAAGGAGGGGAGGGATGAGTTTACAAGCCCCAGGTACGGTGAATGGGTTAGCAAGAAGATGCAGAAAAGAAGGCAACGAGATAGTGAGAAAAAAATCTCATCCAAATAATTTTTAGCCCGTGGGCACTGAAATGCAAATCACAGATCAAAGAGGTGTGCAATGGAAGCTAGCATGATTGGAAGAGAATATCATCAAGCTGAGGTTATATATGTATGTTCAGGATGTGAGAGAGACATGCTGGACTCAGGTAATGGAGCTGACCTGCACTTAAGCACTGCCCCCCCCTTCCACTGCCACTATCATTTCCCCGCTTTCCTTCTCCCAGGGTTAGAACACGCATAGTACACTGGAAAGTAATTTACTTTCTGCTTACTGTACCCTTCTTCCCCTCGCTGTTTCCTCCAGACTCTGTTTGTAAAAGCCTTTTTTCATCAGCAAGCGAACGCGCAGTTTACACAAACCACCTCTCGAAGCGGTGCCAAATTCCCCTCCTGCGTGTTGACACTAACCTCACGTGTGAAAAATATAATGGCCTGTTTGCATGTTGCCCTGCATGGAGAGAAACATCCTTCCCGTGCCTGAGCGGCTCTGGTAAACAGATTCAGTCAGGAAGAAAAGTGAGTGTGAGCTGCAGCAGTGACTGCTGAATTAGGGTTTAAAATTTTATTTTAAATATTTTAAATACCTGCAGAGATTTGGTTTTAGAAATATAAAATATAAATGGGACTGAACATAGACAAAAGTGTTATCTTAAACACTTGCAGATGTACTTTATAGCTTCTTGATACAAACCTCAATGTATTTTACTGCAATTGTATTTTTTGTTCTTTGTAAATTATGCATGGCTTTCAAGATTCTGAGGAAAAATGTGGATTGCATTTGTTTTTAGCTTCTTTGAGCTCCTTTGTCTTGCCTTGCTTGAAGATAAACCTTTGCCTCAAGTATTTTGCGTCCTCTAACAGATTTTAATCGAAGATCACCCTGTATTTAGGCCATCCATCTTACAAAAGCATTACCATAGAATGATACTGCAACAACTATATTTCAAAATGGGAGTATTCAGGGTCTTGTGGTACTTCTACATGCTTGCTATGTCCCAAAAGACTTTTTAGCTTTTAGCTTTCCTAAAACAATTACTTTTTTCTTGTGATTCTTCCACAAAGGTCATATTCGTGGAGTCCACCACTAGCAGATTTCAGATTCTCAAACCTGAGCTGTGAATCTCTACAGCTCCTCCAGTTACTATGGGCCTGTTGGATGCTTCTCTGATTAATGGACTAATTGCCTGGCCAGTCATTTTGGGTCGACTGAGATGTCTTGGTAGGGTTCCGGTTTTGCCATACGCTTTCCATTTATAGACAGACTGCCACTGTTTAGCACTGCTACCTTGCAGCAAGAAGATCTTTGTATTATATCCTATCAAAGGAATTTCTGCATACTTCCTCCCATAGCACAAAAACATGCAAGTTAAGTTATTCAGCCTTCCTAAATTTCTCTAAAGTCTGAATGTGTCCATGTGTGTCTCTGTGTTGGATTATACATTTCTGAATTTTGAAACCCTTGTATTATTTTCCTTCTACTTCACAGGTATGCACTATTCAGTGTTGTCTTTCATAAAATCACAGTAAAATACATAGAATTTTACGGTTGTAAAGTGACAAAATATGAAAGAGTTCAAGGGGTATGAAAACCTTTGCAAAGCAGTGATATATCTGCACACATAGATGTGAGAAAATATCCAGTGGGCGAAGGGTGGATAAAGCTATAGTTAGAAACTAAGAGCAAGGATGTGACTGGAGGAGGGAAGACTGTACTAGGAGTCTCCACATTAATACCTAATTAATGTCTGTCTCCCTATTAATGTCTAATTAACAATTTATGTCCGTCTCATCCACCTGAAGCTGTCATAACTTTTCTTGTCTTCAGAAATTCAATGTGACAATGTTTTCTCCAGGCAAACCTTTTATTGTCTGCCTTTAACTGCAACTGGCAAAAGACAGGATGGAAACATATCTGTATTAAATTTGCTGTTGGATAATACAAGTTTCAGTTGTAGCAAATCTTGAGGTCCTAAGGACTGCAATAACACAATATGCCGATGATGTTTTGTTTTTTTTTTTTTAATGTTTTACTAATTTCTTTATATGTTGGAATAAGATGAATTAGGTACCAAAACGTGAATTACTTCAAGCACCAGATTTAGATTACTTTTTCTGGAAGAATAAAACTCTATAGGGTTAACATCTCCAAGCTAATCAAATTTCGGTGACAGAGCAGGTATTCAGTAGAGGTTCTCTGGGTGATGTCTGCATCAGCAGTAAAAGCTTCCACAGATGTGGATTAGGGGTTCACAGCTTCTAACCGCTGCAGGATTCAAAACACAGCTGTTATTTTATGTCTGGTCAGCACAACCTGTGCAGGTCTACCATCTTTAAAGGTCCTGCCTCTTCTGTGGAACAGTCATTTTCTCTCATAGTATTCACTTTTGAATGATAATCTTCTTTTTCCTCCCTACTCTCTCATCTTTCCATTTTTTCTCTCTTTGCAATTGCCAACTGTCCACATTATTTTTTTACACCAGGTGTCACCTGCGATGTAATCTGATTACTTCACATCCGAATTAGTATGTATATTTAATGCATTTTTTTCCTCCTCTCCTCTCTGTCTTTTATTCTTTTTAAATCTTGATGAGTGATGCGGGAAAGAACGGAGGTGGGGTGGGGTCGGTCTGCTTGCATGTCTAGCGGATATGCCAGGGCCATGCTAATAAATGACAGCTGATTTATGCGTCTGTATTCTTTTATTTATAAAAAAAAATAGCAAGCGGGCTGATTTCTGATATTAATAATACAAGTGGGTCCTTTTTGATTAGGCTTCTGCGGAGAGCTGTGCATATTCAGCATTACAATTAAAGCCTCTGATGTGAAATAGGAATGACACGCTAATGAAGCGAGCTAGCGAGCCTGAACCGCAACTGTCCAACAGCATTATGGCCCATCTAAGATGAAGAGTAATTATACAAGGAACACCGAAATGTCATTAAAAATCTTTAGTAAGTGATTTAACCCACCAT
This sequence comes from Anableps anableps, assembly GCA_014839685.1. Lineage (NCBI taxonomy): Eukaryota > Metazoa > Chordata > Actinopteri > Cyprinodontiformes > Anablepidae > Anableps > Anableps anableps. The sequence continues at coordinate 14,591,518 of CM026087.1, forward strand.
TCATTGCCAATGCTGTTTTTTTTTTTTTTTTTTTTTTTTTTTTTTTTTGCTTTCACACCACATCAAGCTCCAGATCAACTCCAAAGCACAAACAACTTTAAAAAAAAAAAAAAAAAAAAAAAAATCAGGGGATTTGATACCTTATAGACTGAAATTTAAACAAAGACATTCAGATGCATTGTCTCAATTTAATTTAGAAACCAACACTGCTTCCAGTGAAGGTAGATAATTGAAATCACTCCATTATAAATTCCATTATGAATTGTTGATTAAGAGCAGATGTGATTACAATGGATTAATGATTAAGTTATGATTTTTTTTTTTCCACCCCCAACATAACCTCTCCACCCTAATACACCTCAAAGTGTTTATTTGTCCCAACTAATAAGACAAGGAGCAAAATAGTAACAGAATCCAGTTAAATGTGGGAAACCTACGACAAAGACAGCATGAGTTATTTCTAAGAGGATTTAGATAATCTGCCCACAAGGGTTGTTATTGTTGTTGTTATGAAAGCAGAAAACAAACAAACAATAGGCTGTATCATGTTACGCGTATTATATTAATTAGAGCTGTTATCAAGCATTAATGTCCATGAGGGGGATTGCAGCTGAAAAAGAAACCTGACGGGATGCGTGTGCATGTGGCTGAAGATGCCACAGGCAAAAATTCATGAATCTCAGCATTCTCCCACCATTTTGTTGGGTTAATCCCTTGTTTCAATCTGGGAAATACATAGACTTTTCTCTTGCATACATTACATTTGTGCCTGGGCACTGAATATGCATAATATCACCTTTAAGTCAGGGCTTGTCTGATGCATTGTTGAATGATTCTTTACAGCACTTTATAAAAATACTCAATCTTTAAAGTTTTTCATATTTTGTCACATTACAATCACAAATTTTTGTGTTTTAATGGGATTTTATATGACAGAACAACCAAAAACAGTGCAAAGCTGTTAAATAGAAGGAAAAGAATAGTTTATTTTTTTTTTTTTTTAGCTCTATCCTTATCTATCAACTCTGATCAGGTTTCTTGATGATGCATCCCCACACCATGATACTGCCATCACCGCCACCTCCACAGTGTTGGAAGAGGTAAACAGTTGTACTCTATTTACCAATTATATGACTTTGGAAGGCAACTGGTTGCACTGGATATTTTTAGGGGTATCACAGTAGTGTTTATTTGTCAACTAAGTTGAATTCTTTTCCTTTACTTCACACTGATGTACTACTCTGTGTTGATTTATCACACATGATGCAACTAAGGTTTGTGACTAAAATGTAACAAAATGTGAAATAGCTCAAGGGGATGTTTACTTTCATAATCTACTCACAGATTTGGAAAAATCTCTGGGAATATAAAACAAAATACTTGTTAAAACATTTTAAATATCTTAGGAAATTGGTTTTGATATGCACTTTTTCTGAATGTTATCTAAAACAACTAGGTAACTCACTTTTTTATTTTACATAAGAAACACATCCTTTTCCATCCTCTATGAAGTACAGTGTCGCTTCAGGACCAGCTTCTTGGTTATGAAAGCTGTGTTTGGTGAGGAAAGGGGCTCAAGTGTCCCCCTTTGCCCACCACCGAACCAAACGTCATGCCTCTGAGCCATGCAATTATTTTTGCACTAGGTCCAATATCAACTTGAGAGCAATGCAAATTAGTTAAGACGTGCTTTTCAGGGCCTGCAATTATAATAATGATGATCTCAATTAGCGTTGCCATTGCCTCGGACTATTTAGCAGGCAATTTTTGCAGCCCGGGGGCCCTGGGTCTTTCCAGGCAGCCGACACGCATCGTCAGGTCAGAAGGGCTTTGGAGAAAAAGAAAGTGACCGAGACGGTCTACTCTCTTAATCAATAAGCTGAAACTAGAGATATTTACCACTCGGCCCCACAAGGGCATGGCTCATAAATTGACCTAATTGGTCGATGTTGGAGATGAGACAAATGATGCCTGGATACAGAGTCTCATTTAGATGTGTAAGTCGTGAGACAGGGTGCCTATGTGCTGAGATTTATGCCGTGTCAGTGTGCAAGTTTCTCAAACTAAATTCACATCAGTTGCCTCTTAACTGGTAAAACATATTTGAATGCATCATGTATTAACAAGAGCTTGGTGTTGGAGAACTGCAGCAAAGAGTGGGCTCTTGGGGTCACCAGGTCACCCTAGCTATATGTCAACCTTTTGTTTGAAGAGTAACATCAAGAAAAGGCTTTTTTATCCTACCATCACAAACACAATTTGGTGGAAACTTCTCAATTCTGTAACTGAGGTTTGGTCTGATGGAGCTTTTTGGCAACAAGCCAGGTAGGTCTGAAGTAAAATGAGGAAAGGTTGCTCAGTACAGTAGACTAGATCTGTGGTGATCTGGGCCTATTTCTCCTCAAAAGGCCCTCAGTATCACAGATCTACTCTGTTCTCTAAATCTAAAGTTAACTAAATCCTTCAAGTGTAAGTTTAGATTCACTGCCAAGAGAGTGTTTTTTTCCCCCTCTTATTATCGAAACCTAATAAAAATGCATAAATAAGCCTCCAATAGTTGTATGAATCCCCAAAAACATCTGTTTATTTCTTCACTTATTTGAGGATACTTCCATGCTTGCCACTCCATATTAGAGGGACTTATTCCTCCCCATCATTCATGTGGAAAAGGCTTGCACCACTAGCTACCCTTTCTTTTATTCATCGCACTGTAAATAACTCCACTTTATGAAAAGCAACCAGTGTGACTCACGGATACCTCTCTAACCACAACCCATTATTATTTCATGGCCTTTGAAAGAAGGGTCTATAGCTGGCTGCTCTCCCACTTTAATGTTGGAGCTCCCTCTGATGTTGTGCAGTACACAGCGGCCCTTGTTGCGCTCCGTATGCAATCCCTCACTTGAATTCACAAACACTTCCAAGTGCATAAACAGCATGGAAGACAAGTGCCTTGCGAGTTAACTAATGCTCTGGAACACCATTTGCTGAGGAGATAACAGGAGCTTTCCATAGTTGATGTCTAAGACTGTCATTGGGGTGGGGTGGAGACAAGTGTGTCTGTGCGCCTTTATGAAAAATGCTGTTGTTTTCTGACCTCTCATGGGACAACATATGGCAAGGCAAAAGAACATGCATTGGGTGTTATTATTAAATGACCAGCGGATGGGATTCAAAAGGCTCCCACAATGTCCCTCTGAGCACCCTTTGGAACGTGTAGAAGGCTCTCAGCATACAGACAAGCTAATGGGCAACACATTGGTCATGGTAGATTCAGCTTGAATCTCAATGAGTGTGTCAGTGTGTGATTGCTCCATGACCGACAAGGTGTGGTAGGTCTGCTGGACTTGATTTAGCCACATAGCCTGTCAGACCAGTCAACATCCATCAATCGGAGGGAGGAAAAGCGAAATATGTTTTTTACTTTAAGGTATCAAGAGGAAACCGCTGTTATGAAGATGGAGAATGAAACATGTCTAGTGAAATTTCTTGTTTTTTTGGGTTTTTTTTTTTATCTAAATGATGCAGAACCTTGATGGTCAGACTTGTTCAACATCAGCAGATTAATTGACTTAATAATGTGATTTGTGTCTAGCCATGGGCTTGTAAAAGATCCTCACATTATGGACCTCGAATTTTATAGGGGCTGTCATGAAATTTAAAATGAAAATGTACATGGTGACACTGCTTTAATTCAAAACAGAAAGGCAAAATTTGTTTCTACTGGTGCTAAAATAATACACCATTATGATGTAATAATAGTATTATCTATAGCAATCACTTACTGTTTTGATTCTAATACAAGCTTACATGTGGAATAAACACCCACTAAAATCAGTATTACTTTTTTAAAGCAAACATAAGTTTGCTCATTAAGTAATCAGGCTGTCTATTAGGGAAGAGGCAGCAGTTGGCTGCCTAACAGGCATGTCACTCCGAGTTTGCCTATTATAGTCATAAAACAGCATTATCTTAATAAGAGAGCTGCTTTCCACATTTTGAATGTTTTGTTTTTTAACAAGAGTTAAAACAACATATGTGAAGCAACAGTTGGGGAAGGAGCATCTCATCAAAAGAACTTTAAATTGTGGTAAAGATAGGACAAAGTCCAAATGTAGTTTCAAAACAGCATTACCTTGGAGTGATGGGTGTAGAATTGTGATCTTAAAGTAACCACATCAGTTAACTCTCTCTTTGGCACAAACAACTCCATCCAAGTTACACTTGCAAACCATTTTTTTTGTTTTTGGTGTGTTTACTTAGATGTACACACAAGCTCCTCCTTCCTGCTCTGTTGAATGGCTTGAAAAGGTAACACTTACACGGAGGAAACTTTGTAGTTGGAGTTGAATTTGATCTAAAGTGACATCAACTTTAAAAAAAAAACAAAAAAACACAAAACAAAAAAGACTACATGCTGCACCCCTGAAGGGAGGCCACAAATGTCAAAGGAATGTTCGGCATGTCCAGATTTTCTCAAGACATCTCACAGGCAAAGGTAGATCTGTGGCTTGAGTTGTCCAGACTGCCTTCACATGAGTGAGTGGTATATGGCGCTTTATTTGAAGTCAGTGGCTGTTGACTCAAAAAGACAAAATGACTAGTTAAAAGATGAAAAAATTGAGCAGCATAGGGGTGTTTTTCTGATGACAAAAACAGTAATTCAATCTTTTTTTCTGTGATTATTTCCCAGGTAAACTGAATTACAGAGGACCCCCGCCTATTCGTGGTTTGGTATTCCTGGATTTTTCTGTGGAACGTAACTCCAAATTATTTACAGAAAATCTCCCTATTCACAGATCGTTTCGTATATCATACCTAAAATACTTGAAAGACAATGCAGCTTGGGAAGCTGAAAAACCTAGATGCAATGGTACTTGACATGCTATCTATTGGCTGCCGTTTGCAAAGCAGCCAATCCAGGAGCGCCATTTATTTTTCTTGACGCTTATTGGCTGTACCACCAAGAGCGGAAATAGGGAAGGGTGTAGATATTACCATCTGTGATACTGCTGAACAATTTCCACTGTGAGTATTAATGCACATTAAGGTACATTTGGTGTGTGAACTACTAAAATAAGCAGTTGTGGGATGTTTATAGAATATGTTTAGAAGTGGTCTCAAGCTGATTTTAGCTATTCGTGGGCAGCTGTGGTCCCTAACCCCCATGAATACCAGGGGTCCACTGTACTACAAACAGACTTAAACAATAATTGTAAATAGTGAGGCAGTATTTTGAATACCTTCTTTCAAAAGAAAAGATAAACTAGACCTGTTTGTGTTTCTCTCAACCCAAAATATTTCCAAACAGCTAAATATTCCCTTCTTTAACAAGGGAAAAGTGCTGGAGGGTTCTTTCAGGCAGATGACTGGCACTGAACAGCAACGGGTGAGGGAGGGGGAACGTTGTGTTACTTAATGCTCCATGCAACCATAGAAAAACCAAGAGAGTCTGGCACTTTCTCTGGCAACTCAATAAATGGATTTGAAACCATAGAAATGTAACCAACCTGTGCCTACTTCGGCCAAAATCACTTTAAATAAATCCTTCTTAGATTTGTAACTTCTCACAAATCCATTTCAAAAGCAGCATTTCTTTGTACACTGGGATATGCTTGTGGTACATGAAAGCAGTGGGCTTGAATCACACACAGGCTAAACCCATTACAGGTCCAGAGGGGTGGGCAACACATCGCCTTGTCCCGCTCCTCTAAACAAGGCTTCAGCTACCAGAAAAGAAAAAAAAAAAAAGAAGTGTAACATATACATTAAAATTTTATTATTTTTTTCTCTCTGAAGCAGCAGCTCCTGAAACCTTAAATGTGTAATGCCATGCTTGATTTTCATGGTTATGCCTTTGTAGAATAAAAGATAAATGTGCAACAATGGAGAGGGAAATGATTTACTCTCTGATGCTGGAGGTAGTCAGTGGCTTTTTCAAATTCCAAGTTTTGGTCCTTTATTTTATTCAGCAGTGAAATGCCATGAATACAGAAAATAATGTCTGTTACAATTCTCAACCATGACCTTCTAATGTCAGAGAACCTTTAACATATGGACACAGTACACAGGAATGAGAAGTATCAAAAAAAAGGTTGTTGAATCTCAATTAAAATAAAAGAGAATAAAAACAAAAATCACCAATTACATAAACATATGTTTGCTACAGTCCCAATTTACTGTATACATAGGGGGGGGATCATATTCTCAATTATTAGAGAAGGATAGCAGTAGAAAGGATACATGACTCAACTGCCAGACATAATGCTTCATAAAGTATGCACAGAGGTACAAGCAATAAATACACACATTAGGTTAAAGCCTTACAGCTACGCAAAGCAGATGCAGAAAAAGCAGGTTTGCTATTCTTAGCGAGCAATGAGAGAGAAACAGTAAAAATTCAGGTAAGTCAGAAAAGAAACACAGAACTCTCTTTTTTTCCTCTTAGAAAAAAGTCTGGTAAATTTCATGGGTCCACCGACATGATTTTTTTTTTTTCTTTTTACATAAGTATGCACAGTTATCAAAATACAGACAAAAATCAACCCAGAAAATCCAGACAATCCTAAAATCTAGTGGAGGAGCAGATCGCAGTTCTGGAGGTCTTTCTGGTATTATGTGCAAGCAACTATTTTAGACATTTTTTTACTTAATTTGTACAAAACCCATGCAAATCTACAGGTAATATGCATTCTGTGGCTGACAGGTTTTATCCCTCTGAGGTAATGCACTCCTATGCATTGTAACACGTAGGCCTTCGTCTCGATGAGTTTTATTGTATTTCTTTTTGTTTCCAGTCCACCAAATGATTTTTAGACATGCATTTTTAAAAACACAATATTCCCCTTACAGGTAATCTATACATTATCATTCTACAAATGTTTGCAGACAACCTATCACAATGCGACTCCTCCTTATATCTTGACGCAGGGAATGTAAACGTTGGTTTTGAGCCACGTCCTATGAGACAAGCGCGGGAAAGTGGGACAGCTCTCGAAACTCGTGCAATCTGTCATAGTTGTTCTGAAGTTGTTGTGCAGAGGTAGAAGCTTTTAGAAAGCCTTTTTTTTTTTGGGCAAATGGGGTAACCCTTTTTTTTCTTTTCTTTTAAATGAAAGACGAAGCGCCCTTTTATTTGGTGTGATAAGATCATTAAGAATGTACTTTTTTTCTCCAAGTCATTTCGCTGACTCCTAGCCTCTTGATGCAGCACTGGCTCGCTGATGCGTGAGGATGTGCCTACAAGCAGTGCTTTAAGCTGTGTGTTTTAAGCTCTGGCCTCACAACTCAAAAGCAACAGATGCACAGTGCGGTTCAGATTTTGGTCAGAATGGGGCCAACGCATCGCTCCTTTAAAAAGCCATAATGTTGGAAAAAACGGTAAAGCTGACCACCTGGTCTCTGTATGTGTGTATGCCAGACTTGAACAGGGCATGAGAGTGAGTTTTACTGCTTATCCCATACAAGAGGAGGCAGAATTTGTGTAACTTTGGTTTACTGAAAACAGAAACTACCATTAAAGCAACTACAGTTTGGGGTCAAATCTTCCCTTTGCCGATTCGTACCACCATTTTGTACCTACACATTGTCACTCCTTTTCCTCCTACTTCCTTTTCATAAATACAAACACACCGATTCAATACAAGGTACCTACACCATCATGTATGAATTTATTTTTAGGTATGATTCAATGTGTTCCATAAAGTATGAACATAAAATGGTCATAAAATGTCTCAGATCTCACATGTAATTTGATTCAATTGTATTTTATCTGAAATCCTTGTATTACATTCTTTTCCCGTTGTTTGTTGATCTGTCTGCATTTTGCCAGTTGACTCTAATACAATATGACCTCCTGCTGGTAGATAACATTTACTGGAGTCATATAACCTTACTTCCTTAGGGCAGACTATGAGTAGATTAAAGAAAATCACTTTAAGTCATTGGTTATCAAGGCAGGTACAAATTGGTGTATGGTCGATACGAAGTGTCCACCACTAGATTGCATCATTTTGTACCCGAAAAAGTCGGGTACGAAATGACCAAAACTGAAAAAGTACGAAATGGTGAAGGGGCGAAATGACTAACACCCAATGCAGGCTTAGAGGAGGAAAACAACAGGATGTACTTCTATAAATACAAAGTATGTCATAAAAAGCTGACTACCTATACAGAATACACTGGTGTGTATAAACTTGTATAGTTTAAAAACCTTAACCCACAGAATGAGTATTGGATGAAGTTAAAGCAAATTTTACCAAGAAAAGGTTACCTTAGATATTCTCCTTCCACAATGGCTATCATTGTTTGCTTTTCCATGGTAACCAAGCCACATTATTTCATATTAACTTGAAATTATGACTTATTTGGCTTCACTAGATAGTTTTCATGTTTGGTTAATAGTGTTTTCAGTTTTTTGACGCAGCTCAGAACAAAAACCGCCACAGAAGTAAAGACGTCAACACATTTGGACAGTCCCACCTAAAACAAAACAATATCCAACAGGTTAGAATACAAAAACAATGAATTTCAATGTGTAATGCATAACAAAAATATAAAATTAACATAATCTTCACAACATCAAGATGTTTTTGCACTTCTATTGAATACACAAATGTTTTATTTTGGTCATGGTCCACTTTTATGGTTATTTTGCAGACAGAATACCTGGCAGAAGATAACCAGAGTAGACATTTTCATGAGTTTCCAAATTACACATGAAGAATCAGCACTTGTTTCTGCTCTGATCATCTTTGTATAGGGCTAAATAAAACAATCCCAGAGGTTATTCCAAGGTAGTTTGCGGACAGAAAAAAGCTTCTCTTTGAACTAGTTTAAAGTCACAGAAGGTGAGACCAAAAAGAGGAGTTTGGTGGCTTCTGCCTGTAAGCTATTGGCCATTGCTAGTGTTGGCTTTGGTTTTTAGCTGTTGCCCGTCACTGTTCGCAGGTAGACAAAGCTTTAGAACGCCGAGGTAAGAAGAGCAAGAGGAAAGTTACGCAGAAATGCATTTGTTTTGTAAATGGCGTTTTTACACAAACTTATTATTTCTCCAACTTCATTTTAGACTTTTAATCACAAACACATAACAGACTGGAAGCTGACTTTTTTTCCTTGTTTTTCTTTTCTCCGAACAGTTGCGAAAACAGTCTTGGTACTGCAGTTGTGATTCAAGGAATGGCATTTACAGTTGGTGGTGTCTAAAATCAGATCTAGAAATTAACAATGGTAAAAATGAAAAAAAGCTAAAAATAATATGCTGATTTTAATAATAGTAGCAACATACAGGCAGTGACACAATTTTCCGAGACTACTCCTGTGCAAATGATAACAGAGCAACAACTTGAATTGAACCAGCAATTGTCTCTAGACATTAACAACTACTGTGGGTCGGGTTATTCACAAACATAAAACGTCTTCCTTTTTGGCAGTATAGGAGGCCGCTAGCTTTCAACAGAACATGATTTGCTTATTTGTCTCATGTTTCATCCCCCATCCTTGAGTCCATCATCCTTTCACTGTATGTGGCCACGCCACCCCCAAATATAACAGGTCTCAGAGAGTTTTTTTTCTTCTTTTAACAACAGACATCTCATGTCTGCCATGTTTGGAAATCCAAAAGGTCTGCAACAAAGAGTTCCTTTGGATTGGTCTCTATCCGGATACATGCTCAATAAATAGTCCCAGTGGTGAGAAAGAGAGTCAGTTGTGGTTTCTTGGACTGTGGAGTTGTTTATAGCCTTGCAGGTCTGTGTAAGAGAAACAGTGCGGTAGAATGGCGGGACACATTGACCAAAAATCGTATCCTAGTCACTCCAGGTCTTCTGATAGGTTCCCTTCCTCCAGCTCCCGATCATCATCAAGTTCCGGACTATGATTGGCTGTCGTCACGAGTGACATCGGACAGTCGTCGTCATCCATGTTGAGAGGCTCCTCTTTCACGTGAACAGGTGGCCTGTGAAAAAAAATGACGTCACCAAATAAATTCTAGATTTTTCAAATCTTTTCAGAGAAATTTCTACAACCATTAATCTTAACCAGATAAGGAAGCTAAAGAAAGACATCCTGGTAATCCAAGAAGCTGGTAAACGCCATTCACTTTTACTGGTTTGCAATTAAGCATAGACTGGTTTCCAGTATTAAGGTCGACCAAGGTTTTAGGGGGCTGGTCATTCCGCCATTTTATGCCTCTGTGGTTTTGATTATTTCATACCCAACTTTTTTGTAGCAGCTAAATGCCATTTCTCACCTGCAAGGTGAACATTTGCACCTGTTCTAATTACCAATGAATTAAACTTTTTTTTTTTTTTTTTTAAATATTCTAATCATACTCTACTGTAAGAAAACTTTGGTATTGTAACTCAAGTGGTTATTTAATTTAAATTCATCTAGCTCAAATGGAGATTTGAACCACATATCCTAATATAGTAAATTATATTCAAAATGAAACTACCGAGGATTAAAAAATGTTAGGTACACGGGCCCTGTGAAACAGAAAGTAGGAAAGGATGAAATTGCAACTAGTACGTTAGAAGTAAAAATTAGAGCGAATTGTCTCAAAGCTGTGGTTTTAAATAGTTACTGTTCCACACCATCAAAAATGTTCATTTATGCAGTTCCTGCAATTTAAAGGCCTTTTAATCATATGGAAGGAAAAGTGAATGAGTGATGGAGTTTTCCCCAACTATATGGAGGAGAGAGTAACACCTGCTAGATTACATCATTACATAATTTGCATATTTGGTCATGTGATCCAGGCTGTGGTAGGAGTTTTATAATTATCTTATAATTTTCAATCTCACATCTCATTTTGTAATCCAGGGCGGGATGAGCAGCAGCTTTGCATGTGTGATTCATTTGGAATCTGGACACAGCGCGGAACGGGTCTCCCCTCTGCTCTGACTGCAGGCGGGGTTTGGCTGTTTTTCTTTCAATAAAAATATTTCTGTCTAACATTTTGTGTGTAAAAACCACAAAACTGAGGTCATTTTACTTAAGGTCATCAAATGGTAAGAATCTCATTTCGACCAAATTTTACAATTTGCCATTTTCATGTAACAAAAACAAGTGTGACATGCATTATCTGGTGAAAGTAAAAACCATGTTGTTTGCAAGACGCTAATTCGACATGATACCTCACGTCTACTGTAAGTAAGCACATGAAAATTGCATGAAAACACAGCCCCTGTAAGGCCGATAAGCTGTGATGTTCCAGACATGTTTGGCATTTAAAAGTTTACTGATGACACCAGGTTGAAATACATGAAAAAAAGGGGGGAAAAAAACAGGCCACATGATAAATAATGGAGAATTTCTCATCCCTGAGCCCCCTGGAGCAAAGGCAGAGGAGAGGCTTTTTTATCTAGTTAATAGAAAGCGCAGCCACTCGTTAATATGCAGAGGCTGTGGCGTGTCGCTCCTCAAGAGGAAAAACCAGCAGCTTGCTTCTGCCATTAATCAACTTCAGCCCCGGCAGTTCGCTCGGACACCATGATACATGTTTTTAACTCTAAATGGATGAATATCTTTAGCCACTGTCAATAAGCGCTGGGCAGGAAGCAGCACAGGACGCCTTTTTCCTTCAGAACAACACAGGAGTGGGTGGAAAAAAGTGCTGGGCAGCTAACAAGAATAATAATGCTGTCACACACAAACAAGGCATAACATGATCCGGAGCCCTAGTCGGGGAGAAGGGTTTGTGCAACGATGATAAATCTGACAAAACCTAATTATTTCTGACACATCGGATGCATCAGAAAATCCCCATAGACTCGGAAAGAGGAGAGGGAGACTTATCAGGCGGCGGCAACGTTAGGATGCGTCTCTCGTGGGCCGCCTTCATCAGCGGGGGAAAGGGAGGGCACCAGGGCCTTTGAATTTGAAAAGAATTTTTAAAAGGTACAGATGACTTTAATATTCAGAGCCAAATACTGTAAATTAATATTCTGATGTGGTTGGGATGAGAAGATCTTAGCAGGATTCGAGCCGAGCAATGAATATTTCTGTTTCTGTCCTGCGGATTTACAGATGGGGGTGAAGGGCAGAGGTTGCAGAAGAGAAAAACATCAAAATGCAACACTAAAGGGAAAATATTAATTTCGTGAACACTTTTACATGGATGTGTTCACTATTTTATCACATATTTAAATTTAAATCAGGTATATTTTAATGTCATATTACACAAGAAGACACTCGTCATTCTGCTTAATAGAACTTGCTTTGTGAACAGATCCTGATCATCTAGTCATATCAAAATATGAATGGTTGCATGTTAGTGATCCTACACTATTAAAATCATCCTCATTAGAATGTTTGGATGCCTTTCAAGAAAAAAAAAAATGCACTGCTGTATTCGTTTTCGGCTTTCCAACACTTTATTAAAATATGTGGATGAGCCATTTGGCGCCTAATGGCTGGATGCCATTATTGAGTCACTCAGGGAGTAAACGCTGGTCTGAAATGCGGTGTAATAAATACGCTGAGATGCCTGCTCTCATATCAATCGGAGATTAGCGGCGACAATTGTGCAGAGGTAAAGCCAGGGATGCAAATAAGGTCATTAGTCCAGGAGTTTGATGGTGGTGATAGTGAGAAAGGGGCAGAGGAAGAGGAAGATGTTCATTACACCAAAGAGGGGTGGAGACGAAACAATTAAAAACATGAGACAAACATAAAATAATTGGGTTCAATATATTGTGTTGGATATGAGAGAAGTTGGAAGCTCTAATTGTAAGTTCAGGCCTTCCTGGTTGTAACAGCTACAACTTCTTTTAAGCATAACCCCTTAGGGTGAACATGAGTTTATTACACATGCATACTTACACGTACACACACCCAGCATGGCCCTGGGCAAGCTGGTCTGTGGTTAAGCAGACATCATTAACCTTTAGACATTTAGGGGAAGAGGAGGTTTGTCTAACAGCTGAATGGACTCAGTTGTGCTGATGACTCTTCTCCTAAAACAGGTCTTCGAGGTGATGTACTATTTAGTTTAGTGCTACGAGCCACTCTATTATTTAAACGCATACAGCGAAAGGTAGCGCTGAAAAACACATTTCTTCCATTTCGAGGTTGTCGTGCACTGCGTGAAAGGCAGGCAGGAATGGTGGGAGGGTGGTGGTGGGGAGAAGTAAGGCTAGATACCTCTCGTCCTCCATAACAACTTGTGTCAGTGTCGAGGCGACGTGGCCACAGAAAGCAGAAGGAAGGAGAAAGGGAAAAAGTCTATGCTGTCCTGTTACTGAAAATTAAATGACCTTTGGGAGTGCCAACTCTGGGATTCTGTCAAGAGCATGGCAACTTAACACCCTATTTCAGAGAGGTAAACATGTCTAACTATATTAACGCATGGACACTTCTATTCTCATAAATACATTTACTCACATGGCAGTGGAAAGCATCCTTTATCCATTACACAAATGGTTAACTAATGTTGTAATGGAGGCTTTGATAGACAGCACATCAGAAGCATTAAAAGCATATTTTCGGTGTGTTTGTTTCAAACTGCAGCCTGTGTCTATGTGTGCTGCATGTGTGTGCCACTGTATTCATCCACACAGAGGCTTGGATGTTTCTGAAAGTCATGCACAAACACTCACTCTCAGCTACATAAAGGGGAGATGTTTAAAGTAATTAGTGGTACACTTGCTAAATATTAATAGGAACAGTCCTGCATAAAAAAATAGCAGCTGAAATGTACAGAGTGGTGTGATCACAAGAGCCTATATATAGACTCAAACTGTATGACCACAAAGGCAATAAAATCCCACTAAAAAGGAGAGGAAAGTCTGCTTGCAATGCAATCCAGAAAAGAAATTGAGCTCTGCCCTGAGGTCAGTGCTAACTAAACAGATACTGATTCAGGGGGTTAAATGTCAGACAATTAATGTAACATACAGCAGGAGATAGGTGCAAGTGGGAGAGGCGGCTTGAACTTGCATTATCAAACACGAACACTTAAAGATCTGTAAGGTAGAAATTGTAATATTTCCATCGCTGCTAAAAATTCTAAAGCTTTTAAATGCAACGTTTTTGCATATTTACCACTGTGGGCAAAAAGAAATTTGTGGGTCAGAGATTCATTTTGGTGGTTTCAGTGCAATTTATTCTACACATGTCTTTACAAAGTCATACTTCTCATGTTACACTGTTAAAAATCTCTGAAACAGTACCTTGAAGAAGAATCTTTCCCCCATAGAGCTTTTTGTAATTCTGTCATGCTAAAAATTTCTAAAGTGGGATTTTATATGACAGTCAAACACAAAGTACTACATAAGTATCGGGGATAATGGTACTTTTTAAAAATTTTTTTATTTCAAAGACAAATGTGTTCGGCCCCTCTTAGGTCAGTAGTTTGTAGAACCTCTATCTCTGTAGGATTGCCTTCTATTTAGGTCCATGCGATTTCACTTCAACTCTGACCAGTTTCCCTATCCCTGCTGAAGAAAATCTCCCCACAGCATAATGCTGCCATCACTACACCTTACATTTTTCTGCCATAGAGAGCGTTTTGCATGTAGGCCAGAAAGTCTAATTTTAGCCTCATCTGGTCAGAGCACCTTCTTCCACAGGTTTGCTGTGTCTCCTACATGGCTTGTGTCAAACTACATAAGGGAATTCTAATTGGTTTTTTTTTCCTTGCCAGTCTTTTCTAAAGTTCAGCTTTGTGGAATGCTTCACTAATAGTTGTCAGATTCTTCCACCTGAACTGTGAATCTCTGCAACTCCTCCAATTATCATGGGCCATATGACTGCCTTTCAGATTAATGTTCTCCTTCCACAGCCTGTCTGGATGGTCATTTCTTGGTAAGTTTGCAGACATGTTTAGTTTCCATTTTTAAATCGTGAATTGAACTTTTTTGTCTCTAACTGGATTTTTTCCAGTATTCTCAATACGAATGCATACAACACTTTTCAAACTTTAATGTGAAACCAATGAGGCTCTACTGTCTATCAATCTATTACATGAAACTCCACTAAATACTTTGTGGTTGTCACCTGAGAAAATGTGAAAAAGCTCAAGTTTTGTGACTATTCCTGTACAGGATATTTAAGGCTGCAAAACAATTCAGTTGCAGCACTTTTTTGCTTTTTTTACTCACATGTGTACCGGAGGGGAATATCCAGGGCTGCTGTGTCCGTTGGTGTCCAGGTGGTCGAGTGAGCCGTTGAGCTCCTCATGGGCAGACTGTAACATGGTCGGGGGGCTGCAGCTCAACGTTCCGGGTGGGCTGATCCCCAACAAACCGGGCGGACTCCCGCCCAACAGTCCGGGTGGGCTCCCGCCAGTCGGTCCAGATGGGTCACCACCAAGCAGGCCATGGCAGCTGCCTCCCATTGGGCCTGTGGCACTGCTCATGAGCCCAGGGGTTCCCAGCAAAGGCAGGGAGGTCTCCGCTAGGGCAGCCTGCAGAGACGAAGAAAGAAGGGAATGAGAATAAGAGAGAAAAGAGGGCACATGCTGATGAGAATAAGGTAAAGAATGAAGGATGTGTGACTATTAGGGAACAAGAAAGATGAGAAGCATATGAAGCACAATTACATGAAATGTTAGGTGAATAAATGATTTGCAAAGACAGAAGGTATTTAGTGGTTGAGAGGCACTATGAAGAGTGAAAAAAGAGACAGCTGAGGGAATGAAATGATTTACCATGGCAATTACTAAAATACAATATCCTTCTCTTATTATGTTGCAAGAAATTTTTCCCATGTGTGGAAGCTTGTAGATTGCCTCCCAGTAACTGCCATTCATATGCCTTTGTGTGGAGTGGCTATGTATTAATAAAATAATAAAAAACGCTCCCAAAAACTTTACCTCAAAATAATAAAAACTCCTGACACTTTAGCCTGCTGCGCATTAAAGTTATATACAGTGATTAAATTTTTAAAGTTTTTGCCATGAGCACCTCGCTGGCGTACACTATGAAGCCAAATCATTTATGACAGCTTAGATAAATATTAATGCACATGCCCTTGCATTTGCACATGCCACAATCAATCTAAGGTGGCTGCAACAAACTGGGAGAAAGGGGAGAGGAACGGAAAGAGGGAGGAAGAGTTTCTGCTTGGTTTGACCACAGGGTGGCCTTCTGGGTCTAAAGGTGGACATAAAAAGGGAGGAGTGGAGAAAATGTGTGAGAGGAGAGAGATGGAAAAAAAAAATGCTTCCGCTCATGCTTAATCTAATGTGGAGTTCTACCTGTAAGCTGGCGTTTAATGCCGTTCCATAGCCAAGACTGGAGGGCAGGTTCTTCACGAGAGATGGGCTTCTAAATGAAAAACAACCCAAAAAAAACTAATTCATATGTGAACATTGCACATTCCTGTTGATAATACAATGCTTGACCTCATCTTTATAATGTAGTTTACAGTCCCTTGCAGAGATATGCATATGCCTTGACTGCATAATATTAAGGAAGCATAACATTGCAATATAAATTTCAAACATTGGAAATACAGATTCTGATTAATCCACATTTACTTTGCTATTTCACACATAAAAATTGCAAGGGTGACTGTAAATTGATCTACCGTGCAACTGTACCCTTGAAAATGTTCACAATTTATCACATTACAACCACATATTCCTATGTGTTCGATAGGGGTTTTGTCATTTGGCAGGAAAACATTGCTTTTATTTTCTTTCTTAAAATAAAAATCTGAGAAGTGTGGTGTCCATTTGTAATGAGATTCATTTATTCAGAAACCCCTAAATAAAATCCAGGGCCATCAGCTGCCTTGAGAAATATTTTAATTAGAGAAAACAGCCCACCTGGGTATAATTTAATTACAGCTACAAGTCATCTGCTGAACAACTCTGACCTTTATGAAAGAGTGGTAGAAAGAAAGCCATAAGAAATCTGGTTTGCAGTTTGCCACAAACAAGCTAGGGCACACAGCAAACGTAGAAAAATGGGAATAGTTCAGACAAAAACTGAACTTTTCATCCCTCAGGCATAATTTATGTGTGGAGGAAAACCAGCACAATATAACACAGAGCAACACATAATTAAAACATGGTAGTGTCAGCATCATGACATGGGAATGGTAGCTCTGTTGGAGGAGGGACAGAGAAGCAGAACTTTATTTGTTTAAGAAATGTGTCTTTGTCCTTTTGTTTCACAATTATACACTCTTATGTTTTGGTCCACTCCATAGAATCACCCAAATTACATTGAAGACTGTGACAATATGTAAGAAAAAAAAAATCAAGGGATATTAACACCTATGCATGGCAAAACGTAAGGGGTGCGAGCTTTCCTTACCCTGTGATCTTCTGCGACCTGCGTTTCTGGTACTCCACCTCATCCACCGTCCATACCGCCCCCTTTACGTTTTCAACGCGCACAAAGCACTTGTGCAGGCTCAGGTTGTGGCGAACAGCGTTCTGTAGAAAGAAAAGACAAGCACGGGTTAGACAGGTGGGTAAAACAAATCATATTCATTCATTTTCCATCATGAAAAAAAAAAAGGCCAGGAAATTGATTTTTTTTTTTTTTTTTTTACATTTCGAAGAAATTCTTAACATTCACGCACCATTGATTTAATTAGTAAAAATTGAGTGAGAGCGAATGCTCTTACAAGTCCTGCACACAGTACATATCAATCAGAGTAAGTAGGCTAAAAGGAGGTAATCAGCATAGCGAATGGCTTATGGTGGTGACAGAAGTGGTAATGCCGGCCTTGATAATGGTGATGTCAGTAACCCTTCCTGCTCCAGAAAAGCAGAGCTCTTAATGGACACATCGCTTTAAAGATGACAGTACTGGAAGAAAAAAAAAAAAAAAAAAAGAGACGTCTTCTAGAAGGCCTTGTATCATTGTGCATATGTGTACTGGAAAGAGGGTTAGACATCTGTATGTCCAAATATTCTTCTTTCAGTTTGTGTTTTGAGTTGGCAGTCCTAAAATTAAAACCAGCATAATTTGTGCATGAATTAAAACCAGAGGAAAAAAAAACAAAAACTCTAGAAAGAAAATTATATGACCACATAGGCATGATTAAAGCATGCATCAGGCCCTACAAATAATAACCCTGGCTTTAATATCCCTGTCTCTTATATTTATCATCTCCCCTTAGCTTGGTGTGTACAGCTCTTTCTGCAGAAGAAAGGGATTCAAAAAAAAACCTCATAAGCAGATCTTGCATCTGACCTGAAAATCCCATGATTTGATTGATCTTAATGCCCATGGCTCTGAATATGATAATTTTAATATTAATGAGCAAATGAGCAGTTTTATTATGCATGCTATATAGTTAGAACTAATAAGCTTCTGGGTGAGAGAAAAGAGAGAGAAAGGGAAAGTGGGATAGGGTGGGGGGCAGATCCCTCTTTTGAGCTGGTGAGACGAAGCTGTGATATTAAACTACCTTTCATTTCTTTTGCTCTCAATACTTAAAAAAACACATTCACTCTGTTAATCAAATGAGAAGCTCATTGCTGATCATCCTGCTAATGCTTACAAAGGGAATCGTGGAGCTGTAGATGTAAATAGATCACCTGGAGATATTTCTAAAGTCACTGGAACAATGGGACTCATTTGGGAAAAGTATGAGTAAAACCGGTTTTAAACAAGAGGAGGTTCTGATGTTTCCTTGTGCAAAAGAAATGCTGAGAACATATCTTGTCAAAACACTCTTACACAGCAAAACATGGTGCGTACTGTACCTAACAAACTGGAAAAGGGCACTGATCTTTAAGCGTGCCCCCTCGAATCGGTGATCACACACCCGTGTGCTCATTTGCATCCCAAATCCAAATTAATTCACTTTGCTAAATCTAGTGCTGCAACACATCTTGCATGCTGATGAGCGGCTGCTGGAGTTTTCCCTCCAGTCCTCTGTGCAGCCACAAAGGCTAAAAGAAAGGAAAAACAGATGACATGCAAGGGGCCACGGGATGAAACACTGAAGACCCTGGCGCTCGACTGGGCTTCCTTTATCAGCACGCAAACACTCTCCTGGCTGTAACACGCACTCTGGGACAGACATTTTTCACCATCTTTGTGCAACTGGACAGGACCATAAAGTTGTAGCGACAGACATACAAATGGGGTCCTTTTGTGTAAGTAAATAAAGAGCGCTCCCCTCCATGACAGGCCTATTCTCACTTCCTCCCCCCTGCTTCAGTTAACCCCTCTTTTGGAGTCAGGTTATGCATTTGTGTGTGGAGACGTGTGCCAGAGAGCTGGTTAACGGGCAAACCAACCACCCTTCCTCGCAATTAACCAATGATACGCGAGAGAAGGTGGTTTCAGGACTAGGAGGAGGGGTGTATCTCTTAACAAAAGGTGCTGATGATGGAGTGGCTGCTGTATAATTAGTGCGTCAAAGCCCTCTCCTCTCCACACCGGGCCTCCACTATTAATTGCACCAAATTAGAAAACGATATGTGAGGGGGAATGATTCTTCCAGCTGTCATTT
This sequence comes from Anableps anableps, assembly GCA_014839685.1. Taxonomy (NCBI): domain Eukaryota; kingdom Metazoa; phylum Chordata; class Actinopteri; order Cyprinodontiformes; family Anablepidae; genus Anableps; species Anableps anableps. The sequence goes on from CM026087.1 coordinate 14,610,940, forward strand.
CTAAACAGAAAAGGTGCCGTGGTGGAAAATAAATAAGAGGAAAAGAACGAGCTCTGTTTAGGAGATGGGGCAAGAGGAGTGCTGAATAAATCCATGCTGCCTTTACATTTTGTGCCTCAAGAGAGTAAAGTGCAGAGTAGGATTACCTTCCAGGTTGCAGCATTACGTCGAAAGTATGCGAACGTGCGCGTGAACCAGCTGTAGATTTCATTAAGCGTTAGCTGCATGTCGGCGGAGTCCATGATAGCCTAAAATGAGATGACACCCAAATTATGATCACACCAACACTGTTGAGAATGACAAAGCCAAGAGAAGGTGGAGCAATTAATTTAAATCTAATCAGGCGAAAGTTAATTTATTTCCCACTCACCTGTCTTATGAGGGTTGCGTAAGTAAATGGCGGCCTGACATCTGCGTTCTTATAAAACTCGTAGTTTGGGGCAATCTCTGGAAAAATAAATACTGTGTCACCACCTGAAATAATTGGCAAATTTTATACCTTTAGGTGCTGAAATTGCTCAAGGTTTCATCAAATTAAAACTGAGGAGGGGTGAGGGTGGGTTGGTGGGTATGGGGAAAAGGGGGGACAAAGAGGGTGGGGTGGGTTGAAAGGGAGGGCACATCAAATCAGCACTTTCCATGTCTAACAAAATGCATTTTTAATTAATTTCTCTCGTGAGAGATATTAAACACTTATACTTCCATATATGAGATCCGTGTAGTTAGTTAGGGTAAAGTTGAATAATTGATGCTTCTTCGAACTAAACACGGAGAGTAAATATAAACATCAAAGACGGGTCGTTTAAAATGCAAAGCTTAATACATGAGATGTCCTAACGTAATAAATATTGTATTTTTCCACCATTATTTGAACTTAATTAACATTCATGCAATATTTATGCGTAGAGGAAGTTCTTGTCTGTTTACATTTAGAGTGATTAAACACAGGCTTGCTTTTATAAACCTAACAGACTTCTCAACACGCCTCTGTGATTGTGTACTTCTGAGATGTGTTATCTGCAATTCTCAGTTTAGAACTATTAATTGCACTTAGGCATGAGGCATGACTAATTTTCTGTTTCAGAATTGATTAAATTTTAAATTAAACTTGGTTAAAATAAAAAAGTCAATTTTATTCAGTTATTAAGTTAAATAACTATGGTGCCTTACAAAAATACTTTTATCCCTTTAACTTTTACACATTTTTGTCATGTTACAAACTACCATCACCTTAACCAGCTTCCCAGTTGCTGCTAAAGAAAAGCATCCCCATAGCATAAGGCTGCCACCAGCATCTTTTCAGCATGAAAACATATTTATTTGTATTTTATAAAATAGACCAACACAAAGTAGAAAATAATTGTGAAGTAGAAGGTTTTTATCAAGGGGTATCTGTGTAAACAGGGTGGAATACAAAAGCATGTAACATTTTCCTGATTTTTGGTTGTAGTATTTTTGATGGTATGGGGACAAATGGCTCAACCAAATATTAATTCAGAAGAGCTGAATAGATATGCGACACTTTTATTTGTAAAAAAAATAAAACCTTGCAAAGCATATATTTTCCTACCACTTCATTATCAAATTTAACTTTGTGTTCATTTATCACATAAAATTCCAGTGAGATTTTTTGACGTTTTTGGTTGTAACATGACAAAAAGTTAATAAAAAAAAAAAAAAAAAAAAAAAAAAAAAAAAAAAAAAGTGAACAGCTAAAAATAGCTTTACAAGGCACAAAAATATATTCTAGCTGCCAATTTGATCTTTGTGAAGCCGTGTTGTGTGCAGTGCTGAGTAGTTGGTCCTACCCGACGACAAAGGCATGGAGTATTTGTCTGAGTGACGTCTGCGCATGGCTCCCATACTGGGGACGTTAGCTCCTCCCAGTACCGACGGCACCTGGGGCATGGCAGCCATGGGTGTGATGGGGGCTGTGGGTGTGGTGGGGGTCTGAGGTAAGTTTGGAGGCGACGCTGAGGGCAGGTTCTTTGACATGGTGACACTCGACACCAAGTTGAGCTGCACAGGAGAAAGACAAAATGTGAGTCATGAGTCATGATGTGGGAAAGACATACACACACGTGGGTTAAGGGGGAGGCGGAAGGCATCATTTTGTGGTTTCTCTGACAGATTTGAGCGTCTGTACTGCTCCTCTCTAACACAGCTGTGTTTCCACTAACAAGGCTCGTGGAGAGGAGCCAGCCCATCTCCACTAATTACAACCACCAAATTGTGTCATAAGAATTCTAATTAGAGCACGCTGTTCAAGATTATCCAACGATCAGCCTCCATGTTATCCCAGCCCCATCTCTCTTTATCTCTCTATTTATCACACCCTGCCTCTCTCACTCCCTCCCTGGCTATCTTACCCCACTACAAACACTCATCATTCTTAAATAGTGAAGAAATGAGCTCCCTAAAACTCTCGCTAGTGCCGTGATGCTGCCAACACGGGCGATCTCACCAAGGTGAAATTATGGGTATAAGCTTACTGATATTGACAGACATCTTTTGGAAATCTGGACCATCTTGGCTCACAAGTGCCTGTTAAAAAATACAGTTGACTAGGCATTCATCAGTGCCTTGCAAAGGTACTCAGGCATTTTGATTTTTATTTAGTTTTCAAAATATTTGTAACCTCCGCATCATTTACTCTTAGTATAAACTCAGCTAAAGGCTGTAAAAAAATCCTGTTTGCAGCTTGCCACATGCCATATAAACAAGGTGGTCGAGTCAGATTAAACCAACATTTCACAGTTTGCTCTTCATGCAGAACGCCGTGAATGGCAGAGAAAACGGACACTCCATATCACCCTGAATACACCATAGCAGCAGCATTGTGCTGTGGAAGTGCATTCCAGGGTGATCCTAGAAGAAACTGGAAAACACTTAAGGCTGGGACAAATCTTTACTTTTAAGCAGGACCAAAATCTTGATATATAACTTAAATTTTTTATTTGTATTTGTAGAACCTATAAAAACTCACTTTCCTCCCACTTCACCTTGGGTTTTTGTCTATGATATAAATCCTAATACAAAAAAAAGTGTGGTTGTAATTTCACAAAGTTTAGTTGGTATGAAGACATTTGCAAGGTATTAATACCATGGTACTGATTTTGAAACTTTAGCAAAAGTTAAAAAAACATAGAAAAACAAGTTAAGTTGGTTTTAGAAGGTTTTCTCAATATGTTTCTATCTTTACTAGAAGATTAAAAACAAAAGACAGGTAATACAAGTCCTCTAGGCTGTTTGTCTCATGCTTAGGTTACAAAATGCAACCTGGGACAAGGCTTCAGTCTTAATTGCTGTATACAATAGTATTAAAAGTTTAAAGCCAATAAAAAAATAGACTTCTCTGTGGCCAGGTTTCACTGACTTTACTGGGCTCTTTCTCACCGATAGCAACATTCATGACTGCTTTGATGTGAGGATTTAGAGAGTTGCCTCCTGGTCAGAATATACCACAAACCCTGAGGTCATAGAATAGTGATGCAAAAGGATTTGCTGCACATGAAAAGAGAGTATAATTCTATTAAAAGCATTGCTTGATAGTTTGGCAGTTTAAATTTACTGGTTCACCAACACTTTCATTGATGGAACTTTAAATCAACAACCTTTTATTACAAAAAGGAGAGTCTTAAAACCCTTAATTCAAAGTGACTTCTAGTGGAGAAAGAAGTTTAGAAAGTCAAAGTTCTTTCCCATGAGAAGCAAATCTGCACGGACAGCTATGGTCACTCAAGACATAAACACCTTCTTCGGTGAATCTTCGTCTCTTCCAACCCCGCTGTGTGCCAATGTTGATCGCAGTAACCGTCCAGCTTTTCCACCACTTCTGCATTTGCTTCCCAAATCTCATATGAGAGGCTCTAACCGACTGGAAAATTCCTAACTGACCTTTTAGTCCCTGTGCTAATTTAGCTGGAATGGTAATGACGTCGTTACATATTCAAACCAAATTGCCTTAATTGTGAGCCTACGAGTGGAATGCGTCCACATTGAGATTTCTCAATTGAAGGTGACTTGAAAGATGGAAAGCAGTGTGGGAGCCAAAGGCTCTGGGAGATGGAGGGGCAAAGCAAATGGAGAAGGCACCCGTGGCCATTTGCTGCTAGTGTTGATAAATATGATAAAATGTCAAGTTACAGAGACTCTAGCAATGGAGAGGCCTTACTAATGAGCTAATTCTGTCATGAGTAAAGAGAGTTTAGACTCTGTACCTGGTTTATACAATGACACTGCCCTGCCAAAGCAGCACAGCACATAATAGCACATGTGAAGTGTGGCATGCATTTGTATTCAGTCCTCCAGAGACAGCACTCTGTGGAACCATATCTTATTGCTATTACAGCTGTAGATCTTTTGGGGTATGTTCACATCTAGAGACTGAAATTTCTGCCCATTGATTTTGGCAAAATAGTAAGTTTAGATGGAAAATATTTTTAAACTATTTTGAAGTGTTGCCACAATTGGATTTAGTTCTGGACTTGGACTAGGCCATTCTATAACAATCAATGTTTCATCTAAATCCAGCCTTTTGCAGTCTCAAACTGTTGTTTGTTCAGGATTGTCCTGCTTAGTTCCATTCATGTTCTTATCTCTGATCAAAATCTCAGTATCTTTTTCTGATCAAGAAAAGCATCTCCACCTCACATATCACAGAGCACAGAGTGTGTCCAGGGTTATCCTATTATGTTTAACTCTGACCAGAGCACTTTCTTTCAGATATTTGCTGTGTCCCCTACATGGATGGTGGCAAACAGCTAATGGTACTTCATCTGGTATTTTTTTAAACTACGGTTTTCTTTTTTTCCACTCTTCTATAAAAGCCAGAGTTTTAAAGTGCATGACTAATAACTGTCCTGTCAAACAGATTGTGCCCGATCAGCTGTGCATCTCTGCAGCTCCTCCCGAGTTACCAAGGGCTTCTTGGCTTCTTCTCTGATCGATCCTCTTCTTGCCTGGTTTTAAAAAAACCTTTCCTTTCACTCTACATTTATGCACAAATATCAATGCTTCTACTATGTGATATCCAATTAAAACATGTTTGAATATTTTTGCAAAGCACAAGCATATATATAAGAATCTATGTTATATAAACGCTTGTGGTATCTATTCCAACATCCCCCAAACAAATCTTTATCTTGTCAGACTTTAAAAAATAGGGAGGTCTTAGAAGAAAAAAAAAAAAACAAAACTAATGACTTAACTGTTCGTTTAGGAATTTTGACTGAACTACCCCCACCATCAAATGCAATTAGCTGCTCTTTCATGCGAGCTTCATGTAATGCAATAGTTCATTAGCATCATTCATTCATATTCAGGCATGGATTAGAAGCTGAACATTCTTTATTGGACGAGCTGGAGCCAAGCTGCTGGAGTTTTAAACATGAAAAAAGTGCTACATAGACAAACAGTAAAAGAAGGATACTGAATAAGAAAAAGGGTTTGATTTCTGATGGAATTATGGAATAATTATGCTATTTTATGATTATCTACATTCTATGATAAGAGGTGATTGGGAAAATTATTCTATTGAAAGTAGGCACTTACTAAGCAGCACAAAAACGCTAACAATGTTTTCATGTCTAATATTTCAAAACTCCTAAAATTGAAGGGTGGGAGGGTATAGTGTTTGCCAAAATGTATAATCGGGATATGAAATTCAAATGTCGCTTGGATGAGATGCTTTATAAGCATTCAGTTTAAGAGAGAAAAAAAACTAAACTAAAATCATTTTTCTTTCTTTTTTTTCCCCCTGTAGTCAATTTTAGCTTCGTGTCAACATCCCACAGTCTCCACCACTGAGCTGTTATTTTCTGCTGTTTGTTGTCAAAATGACACATCTTCTCTCCTCTCATTCCACTTCTGAACGCTTCTTCGGCCACCGAGCCAAACAATCACCAGCAGCCAACAGGTTGTTTTGGCCTATTATAGCTATCACAAAGAAATTACCCCCGCCGTTTTAGCCGAGGACTCCGTCGCTCTACCATCTAATACACTCCCAAACTCTATTGTCCTCTCACAATGCACAAAAAGTGATAAGGAGCACATGTAACTGTGTATTACAAATCCCATTCGCCTCCCTTTCATCTTCTGTCGCTCGCTTAAACTGTTCATTTTCTGCGATCAGAGGCGAGCATGTTTACGGGAGGCAGAGCAATATGCACTCACTGGTTTGGGAGATGACTTGGGTTCTGAGGGCCGCATGTGCAAGTGGGTCATCATCGCCTGAAGACGCTCACGTTCTTTAGAAAGCTGTTAAGAAAGAAGGAGAGGAGAGAGTGCATTAGGGTGGATTAAAGAGGAAAGGAAAGAAGGAGGAAGGGAAGGAAGGAAGAACAGAGACAGGTCAGGCAAAACAAATAGCATTTCATCTTTTTGTCAATATCCGAATTTAGGTCAGCCAAGGCTTTGACAGTAACAAGCTGGTTGGGCCATAAATTAGGTGGTCCTGAGTGTCTGCTCAAAGTCCTGTGGACACTGTTAGGGGGATGGAGCGCAGCCGGCAGCTGCCGAGAGGTGAAGGGGTCTCCCAAACAGGGTGCCAGGCGGCCCCGCCTCCCCGGTCCAGTTAGTGGCCCCAGCCGGTGCTCATCATCAATCTAATTCACGTGGAGTGACAGGGACCGGACCTTGTGAAAGGCTGAAACCCTCCCGCCCCTTAATAACACACACATACACAGAGCTGGGCCTCATTACAAGTGATGGGTCTTGTGGAGAAAAGACACAGAGATGATGGGGCTATGGACAGAAGGAAATGGTAGAAAAGAGAAGAGAAAGTGCAAAAAGAATAAGACCTACAATGTAATCACACTGGGATGGTAAAATTTTGCAAAATAAACATTTAAATTTGAACTGAAGTTCTTTACTTCTAGGACTCTCAAGAAATGTGACCCAGCAAAATATTGCGATATAAGATCTTAGAACCTAATTCAAATTCTGCCAAATTTGCTGGAAAACCTGATTTAGACATGTAACATTGGTAAAATAAAGGCACCTTTTATTGCTGCACAATCAATTTACACTGAAGGTTTTACAAAATTACATTACTAATAAAGGTATTCTTAATCTTAATCTTACATTTATTCAGAGAAACAAAATCCAATGTTGGTCATTCTTTTAAGTGAAATTATTGGTGACACAATAATTGGTAGCCCTACAGATTTTTAAAGATAAATATAACTAAAGTATTTTAGAAATTGAGTTAGAAAGACCCTAGTAATGTCTTGTAATGTATGACATTATTTTGCTGAGAAATAAATACGAGTCGACACAAAAGCCCATGTTTTTTCGCCACTGTCAAAAACTGGAAAGACAAGACAAGTAAGTTGGATCTGTGCTGATCCTTTTTTGTCAGGAAATCCGTAATCATTAAAAAAAATACTCACCCAAAGTTTCCCATATCTTTAGTCTGGACAGTATATAAAGAATTAAAAAAAAACTGTGAATGTGATAACTGAGGATGGATGAAGACCCGAAGAGAGGTAATAAACACTCCAAAGCTCACTGTAAGAGAACTGCAGCAAAGGCTGAGATCTTGGGCCCATCACGTGTGCATACCAACCATTAGATACTATCTAATTGATGTCCAGAAAAGGCATTTTTTTTCTCCTTCCGTTATAATACTTAAATGTGTGAAGTTTGTTAAACTTTACTTGGACTTTAACTAGATCTGTGTGCTTTGATCAGATGAGTATAAGTTTGAGCTATTCAGCCACCAACGCTGCTGAATTAATATTTGGAAAACCTCAGGCGCTCTGTCAGGCATGGTGGAAAAACTGTGATGCTCTGGTCCTGTTTGTTTCTCAGAAGCCCTAGAAACATGAACTCTTTGAAAAAAATAAACATTTTTGATTGAAAATCTGACTGGGTCTTTTAGCAGGCAAATGATCCAAAGTTTATGGCCAAATCAACACTGAAATGTTTTATCAGACCATCAGAGTCCTCAGACATAAGTCCTATATCTCTTATGAAATATTATGGAAGACAACTACAAATATCCTATTGCCAAAAAGCAGTTGGACAAAATACTGACATACTTTTTGTGTGAGATTGTAGTACTGCAATAAAACTGAATTTATTTTAATATTTTTAAAATATTTTTTATTAGACATCTTTACCAGGGGTTCAGAAACATTTGTTCGTCTGTCTTTATTTGTTTCTAAAGGCAGAGCAGCGCTCATCTACAGTGCTGAGTAATAACGTCACTCAATCAGCGCTCTCATTATCTATCCAACATGACTTCTTAATAAGGTCACGCTCCACCTACTGAAAATAGTTCCCTCCTTTTGAGCTTTCTTCAGGTGCAAAGTGCAGTTAATTAACACAGCAGACTGGGAGAGATGCGCTCGCTATTAATTGGAAAGAAAAAGAAAAAAGAAAAAAAAAAAAAACAGAAGCAGCAGAGAAAATAAAGCATGGGCTTAATTCAATTAAAACAGCCATAATGGCTTTCGTTGTAAGGCCTGAGGATTCCTTTGTTTAGTGGCTTTGTTGAATTCAGCAGGTCCTGCTTGTCTGGAAGTATTAAGCAAACCACAATGTGGCCTTTCTCCTACTTGTGCAAGTTTTATTAAAAAAAAAAGTTTTACCTGCGGGAGTTGTGACTACAATAATGTAAAAATACTACCATGTGAATTTGCTCCACTGAAGTATGTTTTTATGCCTGTTTACTACTAAAAAAAAACCCAACTTACTTGTATTTCAAGCTGCTGTACGACTTGCATCTGGACTCTACACTGGGCTGTGCTTCTGTCATCGAGAGCATGTTCACTGTTTAGGTGCCTGAAAGGACAAAGAAATATATACAGTGATTTCACAGTGAGATTACATTTAAAGAGATTTTTATTATCACTTATACTCTAATGTATACATATGCTTTGATCTAAACCTTTCCAGTGGAGTTCTGACTGGATGTTTAGGGTCATTCTTCTGTTCTTCCCCAGTTTGTTTCTTTGCACAAACAACTGTTTTTTTCTCTCTCTTTTTTTTTTTTTTTTTTTTTTTTTTTTTTTTTTTTTTTGTATTGCTGTGTATTTAGCTTCATCCATCTTCCCATCAACTCTGCCTGGCTTTCTCATTTCTGCTGTGGAACTGTATCCCCACAGAATGTTGGTGCCGCCACCATGTTTTATTGTTGGGACGGTTATAGTCAGGGTGACATGTTTTCCACCACACTTGGTTTGCAGTCGTGTTATAAGCTTTTTAGGATGTTGTTTTATAAACTAACCTTGCTTTAAACCTCCATGGCCCTCATAATTTCACAAAACTGGACTATATTTGACTAATTAGGAAAGTTCTGAAGCCAGTTGGTTAAACTGGATTTTAATTATGGGTATCAGAGTAAAAGGGGCTTAATAACAACCACACAGCACACTTTCCATGATTTCTATTTAAAAAAGAAACTTTGAAAACCATGTGTGTCTTTCTTTCCACTTTTCACACTTGGTCTGTCTCATAAAATACACTGAAGCTTCTGGTCCAAACATGAAAAGATATTAAAATGTTCAAGGGGTGTAAAGACTTTTATAAGGCATTGTATGGCACAGCTAAGAGAACTTGGTTTACCTTGAAGAAAATTGTGGTGGATAATAATTACAGTATCAACTTTTGTTTTTATGATAATTTCTATACAGTGACAATTATCTATAGGATCCCAGTTAGAAACCATTGTTCCTATCTGAAATGAAGTAATTAGCAGTAACATGATGGTGTGAGGCACCATTTTTAACATGACAATAGGTCTGCGCCAGTTTAGATGATGGTGGTGGTGGGGGCTTCAGTGCCACCCTGAGCGCTGCTTTCTTTCTTCTAAGAATAAAACGTGCTGGCCCAGCAAAATGGTTTTATCCCCGTAATTTATTGAAAACAATACACACAATTTAACACCAGCAACATTTGACACACAAAGGCAGCTCTTCACTTGAAGGTGCATTATGGCGCCACAGACATATTAAATATATCTGGTGTTTTCGCCTCATTAGAAGAAAAAAAGGCGGCCAGACAGCCATAACAGTCAATGAAGGTTTTTGTCTTGATTGGATTTCATCTGTAGGACACGAAAAAACTCAACCATTAAGATAGACCTTTATTCCAGACATATGTTTGCAGTAGCACAAATATGTGGTGGAAAAAGGGTTCCTAAAGTGTTGTGATGCAGGGTAATGAGCCTCTATCTAAATGATCATTGGAGACAAACTCACAAAGCAAGCTTTGAGGAGACATGCTTATGAAATGCCAGAGCTGCCACTTTATCTGCAGTAATTATAGGTTAGCTTGCAGACCCTTCAATGATCATTTACAGCACAGCCTCCAGTGCATTAGAGGGAGTACAAAATCTCTTCCTCTCTGGCATTCACTTTATCTGAGAACACACACTTGCTTACACCATCACAAACACACACTTCCACCACATATTCCTCTCCGCTCCCCCCCTCTTCGCTTCTTGTTTATCTGTAAAGCGCAAAACAAGACAACTCATTGAGCTGCTTTCTCTTGGCCTGTCAATCAGAAGCTGAGCAGAACATTTGTAATCACAATAGTTCTGTAACTTTCAATTAAGACTGAACATGCTTAAAACTGTTTCTTTTCGTCTCTGCCTTTGCTTTCCTAACCATTTCAAGTCTAATGCTCTGAAATGTTTCATTATAAATCAAGAATGAGGTAGCCTTAAAAAAATAAATAAAAAAACAAGGAGAGGCAGGGAGAGAAATACATGAGGGACAGGACTGGTGGATTTCCACAGCTCTGTGCCTAATTGCTGTTTCAGAACACGCATGCAAAAAAGGGGGGCATTTCATTAATCATTTAATCACGTCCCTCGCAGGATGAGGGAACTAATGTTGCAAATACCCTTTTCATTTCACTGCCCATAATGCTATCTTATGCACTTGATGTATGGTGTGTGTCATGAATTACAGCTGCTTCAAAAGCACAGAGATGGCTGCTCGCTGTCCCTGAAGATACCTCATTACAAAACAAGAAAAAAAAAAGGAAAAGATGTGCAAAATCTTTATTGAGCCTACGTCTCATCGACAAGCAGCTACGTTTAGTTAAGTGTGCATGTGTTTGTGTGTGAGGCCTCACGGCGGTCCTGCAGACAGTTAGAGCTTCGTACATTCAATTTCACTGCTGGCCAGTTAGCAAGGCGATTACAGGAAGATTACAACGTGCATTTATAAAATATTCAAATGGCAGCATGTTCTGCTGAGCATTAATAATGCCAAACAAAGACAGAAATGAAGGAGAAGGGGGTGGGCAGACACACAGGACAGGAAAAAAACATGACAAAAGAAAATCTAACGTAGTGAAACAGGGAATAAGAAGACTGCTTTATGTTTCTAACCAGTCTGAGCAACAAAAATGAAACAAAAAATTTAATCACTTTCACCTAGTTTTACTATTTATTCATTTTTATAACACATAAGAAATAGTTTTGAAGTAATAGGAAAAGGATAGTTTCAAAACCTGCCAAGTATGCTGTACATTAGTATTCACCACACTTTATTCTGATGGTCTTTAGTGAACGCTTCTTTGATTAGTTTAAGTTACAGTCAAATATTAATAATACAATGATAAAAAATATATATAGATATATTAGAAAAAGAAACAATTTCAGGATTTTAAACAAGGATTTTAAAAAGAAAACAAGATATTTTAACAAATAAAAATCTGAGAAGTGTGTGGTGCTCTTCTGCTAGCCCACTTTACAAATATACCCCAAAATAAACCACCTCCTTATTTGCTTTACTTATTGCCAAATATAAATAGATCAGAAGGCAAAAAGAAAAACAAAATAATTTAATTTTTTTTTTGAAAAGTTCCCTCATTATGCCAATACACATAAACCATATTTTTATTTGAGTTAGTTGTAGCTACAAATAAATAGCAAGAAGTAAAACATTTATTCTAAAAAAAGAAAAAAAAAAAAAAAGCTTTTTTCCTTCATAAATAATGGAAAACTGAAGAGATCTGGCCAAGGCAGAGACTTCAGAATATATGACACTAAATATTAAAACAAAGAGATGTAAAAATAGACACTGAGGGAGACACAGCTGTTGTTTTTAAACCCCGAGAAAGATTCTTTGTTTTATTAGAACCTGCAGTTTGTCTTAAAGAGAACAGAACAAAAGATCTTGAAGGTTTTTTCCCCGTAGCTAGAAACATGAATATGTATAGGCCATCAACGTCCACTAAGGGCCCAATAATAAATCTACTCAAGCCAGTATATATGGACTGTACACTTCTGCTAATTGTCTGTGTGTATTATCATGGGCTATGAAGGCCCAGCAGAGAAAGTTGAACTCCTAACTGTCTGTACATGACACACGAACACCAATTTAGTAGCACACTTTTAAATAAGTGCATTAAAACAAAGCATGTTTACACATGGACACTGTCACCATTTGGTGGTGGTGCCCTGCCTTTTAAAGGTCTTAGTAGGGTGGAGCAAAGCTTCACCATGTAAGGGCTGGGAACCTGCTTAAGTAAATGTCTGCCTCAACAATGTGCATATGTGTACATTATATAAAGAGAAAGACATTTGGCTGCTGCCTTGTGGGTTTAATTAGTAGCAGGTTACAGACACCAGCAGTCAGGTTAGTGGCTGAGCTCGCCATTTTAACACGGAGCCCGCCTTGCTGCCATTAATAAGGAGAGCAGAACGGTGACAGGACACTGAAAGAGCTGGTTGGGGGTTGCTACTATCTGTTTTTGTAAGGACAGAACTATAGCTTTTTAAAACCTGTGATAAGTAACATTATTGTATATATAAAATGCCTTCAGAAGTGTACAAGAGTGCTTTCCAAAATGCTTCATTTGCCATTAACTTTTTTCACATTTTGTCATAATACTAGATAAAAAAAGAATATATTTATTGACTATATTACTGGTAAAAACTGCCATGACAAGATAATTTGTGTTAAATACACATTTTTCTCCATTGCTTCTTTTTAAACCATTCTTCAAACACTATGTCACCTTCAGCATCTTGGACACAATAATGTGTTGCTCAGTACTGCTGCAGTGAGGCTTCAGCCAACACACTGAATCGACGTATTGCCATACAAAGTATGATACATGATATGTATTAAACAAAAAAAATTACTGCATTTCGCCTAAGCGTCTTTGCAAAATTAATGTTTTTATTTTTGTAGGGTGACTGTGGATTAGTGGATACAGTAGTCATCTTGCAATTGGAAGATTGTGGTTTTGATTCCCCCATCTCCCTGTCACATGTCTAAATGCCCCTGTGCAAGGCACTTAACCTCAAGTCAGCTACCACTCTGTATATCTGTGAGAGAATGTTTGCGATTGAGTGAATGTGGCTACAGTGGAAAAACACTTTGAGTGTGACTAGTAAAGCACTATACAAATTCACTCCATTTATCAAAATTAGACATGATTTTCAACATGTTTCCCAGATAAACATACACTAAGTATATATTTTATTTATTTATTTTATATATTAGGTGTGAACAGTAGGTCAGGAGGTAGGGATTCCTTCTGTAACCGGTGGGTTGCTGGCTTGAACTCTTGCTCCATCTGTCTCAGTTGCTGAGCAAGATACTTCAACCTGCCTTGTCTGCTGATGGTGGTCAGAGGGCTCAGTGGAGCCGATTCTATGGCAGCCTTGCTTCTGTCAGTCTGTCTCAGGCCACCTGTGGCAACAATGTAGCTTACCACCTTTGGTGTGTTAATGTGTGTTAAAATGGGCGAATGACTGAATGTAGTCTAAACCGCTTTGGAGTCCTCTGACTTGATAAAGTGGTATACAAATTCATGCCATTTACCAACATGTACAGGGAAGCTTTTCAGATGGATAGACAGATGGATCGAGCTAATAACAGTGAAAAAGACTTGAGATTGAACTATAGGTTTATCTTGTACTCGTAAAGTAATCTTGGAAAACCATTTATCCTTTACCTTCAATTCCAAAATTATTAAGCTGATCCTTTTAACTGTAATAGTGTGTCCTATTATTTTTACCAAAGGCTGCTTGCAAAAACAACTCTTGCACATAACCTCAATGCCTTCAAGTGTCTCAGCCCTCTATGTCGTGTAACATAAATACACCCTCAAACCGTAACACCCAGTCACTCAAGAGACATTCCCACAGATATTATTTCATTTTGAACTTCACAGAGCTAATTCAGGGTGCCATGCCACCTTGCGGCTACATTTTTCAGGTGAGAACACTTTAAAGCACACCGAGGAGCTGTTAAATGCTGATCTTGACAAGTTTCTTCATGCAACAAAACAATAGATGACTAAACGTGTCACTGCTGCTGAGCTGAGCTCCTGCAGCGAGCTACGAGGCAGCAGCTTGACTTGGGTCTCTCCCCAACCCCTTCCCAACAAACGTAGCCCCCTCCTTCCACTGAAGTACCAACATCTAAGCTGTCATCTAAATCTGACATCCGCTTTATGTAACCCCGTTTAAACTGTGCCTGTGTGAGCGTGCATCTGCGTATCAGTGTGTGTGTGTGTGTAGTCAAATGGCATCTCCTAAAACATGAAAGGACTCCCTCTGACACCTACAATGACTGCTCCAAGGCACGGCACAGAGCAGCCATCTTTGTTCTAATGACGAGCCTGCCTTCTTTGTTGCCGTCTGTTTTCTTGTGCTGGCTGGGTTACAGTACAGTTTATGTGTGGGACTCACCCAAGACAGAATTCTGTAACAGGCGATGTTCTGGAAAATGTTCTTACAAAACTGTCTGCCAACCTGCACACCTGTTTTTAACTTGAAAATCCAAGTGTTTTCTCTCCACCCAGCTTTCTGATTTATCTGGTTTAATTTTACAAGAATGCATCATTTCACAGAAGCTTATCGGTGTACTGTATCCAGCATACATACGCATCTTTTTTACGGTGTATCTCTAGCTCTGACTGAAGTGACCAACTAATCTACCTACATACAGTATCCTTAAAGCACACAGACTAGCGTGTTTGCGTGTGAACTGAGCATACAGTGCCAAAAAATAGAGTGATGTCTTCTATTATGTGAGTGTGCTTAGGTGATTGGATATGATGTCCAAAAACCTGCTAATCCTCTGCAGCCTTGCTGAATCACAGGTGCATCTCTTTCCAAAGCTGCAAGGCAAACTGCTCTAACAGGACTACATCATGTGTAGTCCTGTAGTGTGCACCACAATCTGGTACTTCATAAGGATGACTTTCAAGAATTTAATTATTCATATACTATTTAACTTTTCATATTTCATCAGGTTATAATCTCAAACTTCTTTGTAATTTTGTCAGACGTATATTAAATGTGTATTATGTCAGATGTGATTGACATAAAACATCATTTTGAAGTGAATGAAAAATTATTTTTAAAATTTATTTCATAAATAAAAAGATTACAAAAACAATGTGCATTTGTATCTACATCACCACACCATTAATATGTTATCTCTAAATGAAATCCAGGACAAACAGCTACAAGCCTACAAACACATGGCTGTCCACCTTAACTGACAAGCCAGGCAAGCAGAGCATTAGACAGAGAAGTGCCCAAGAGACCAATGGTAACTCTGGAGGAGATGCAGAGATGCACTGCTCAAATGGGAAAATTTGACAAGTGCACTTCACAAATGTGGCATTTATGGAAGAATGACAAGATGAAAGACATTGTTAAAGGGATGATGTAAGAAAACCAGCTTTGCAGTTTGTACCAAGCCATGTAGGGCAGAAAATGGTCTGGTTAGATGAGACCAAAATACAACTTTTTGGCCTACATGCAAAACAATGTGGTGGAAAACAAACACTGCATCTCAAACATGGTGGCGGCATCATGGTTTTCTTTCACAGGGACAGAAAAGCTGTTCAGAGTTAATATGAAAGAGAACAGAGTCAAATACAGAGAAATCCTGAAGGTGAACATGTTAGAAGAAGGGAAAGACCTGGAACTGTGGTGAAGGTTCATGTTCCTGCATAAGAACATCTTTAAATATATCACAACTATGCA
The DNA here is from genome assembly GCA_014839685.1 of Anableps anableps. Taxonomy (NCBI): domain Eukaryota; kingdom Metazoa; phylum Chordata; class Actinopteri; order Cyprinodontiformes; family Anablepidae; genus Anableps; species Anableps anableps. The sequence goes on from CM026087.1 coordinate 14,626,913, forward strand.
AAACTTTGTTTTAGTCTATGTCTATCACATAAAATGACAATGTGGCTGTGACATGACAGAATACAAAGATTAACTGCATATTAACTGTGACATGTATATTTCACATTTTCCAAAGAATATAAGCAAACACGTCCCTTGCTTCAGCAGTAATATCTATTCATGTCCATTACATTCGAATCTACTGCTGTCAGTTAAAGCCCTTTTAACTTTGTTATTTGCTTCGACAGCGTGTGAAAACGAAGCCTAATCGACTGCCTGGAAGTGTCTTTGAAAGACTTGAAGACACTGTTTACTGGAGTAATTTCAATCCACAGATTCTCCTCCTGGCAGTAATTTACAAGATGCTGTAGAATTAGCAAAAACTTGACCCAAATCCTACATTCTATTTTTCTTTTTTTTGTATGAGTATGTCTCCTAGCTTTCTGCACCTTATTACAATCAATACTGCAGAGAATTGCATGACTGGGAAAATAAGTGGCTACATTGTCCTGATTTGGGGAGTTTATGAGAATTCACATGGACATTTACAGCCCATGAAAAACACTCACCAGATCGTTATTTCACAGTTAATTACAAATCTAATTAGAATATTCAAATTAAAGCTTTCCCTTTCTTTTCTTCTCTGTGTGAGAGCGGGGAGTCAGGGATACAGGGAGGGAGAGAGGCTCTCGGTGAGTGGCAATGTGATAACCTGTAATCGGCAGCGCTGCAAACACCTTCTTCCTTTGATGTCCCCCCACTAACATCCTGGCAACAAAGCCGGCCAATTACAAATGAGCTAATTAACTAAATTGTTGATGGAGCATGAAGAGTTCATTTGCTCCAGCGCCTGCACCATGACAACAGTGAATGGGGGCCCTTTGTTGTCGAGGTAAGTGTGCGGCCGTGCGAGCTGCCATTAGCTTTTGATGCTTTTTCACAAACCTATCAGGTCCCTCCACGCTCTGGAGGAAATTTGCTATGGATCAAAGTTGGCTTGAGTCATGCTTTGCAGGAGCAGAACCCTGTCAACTAGCTGTCTAGAGGTCAGAATGTGCCCTGTAAAAAGACAGGGAGGGTTTAAGCGTAAGGCTACGGAGAGAGGGAGAACAAAAGGGGATAACTTTGATGTGTCTAGCTAAAAATAAAACATGGCAACATGAATTAGCTTTTAAATGAATCCATACCCCTTAAACATTTTTACATTTTGTCACGTTACAACCAGGATCTTCAATGTATTATACTGGAACTGATCTGGGAGGATCAGGGTGTCCAAATTGGAATACTTGTAGTGATTTTGTTTGGCCCCTGGTACAAATTTGACCCACCAGAACAGGTAGTTGATGCAAATGAAACCTTTTAGGAAGAGATTTTTACAGAAAAAACTGTTAGGTACAACATAACTACAACTATTTGTCTTTTATCGACCACACTTTTTGTTTTCATTTTAATTCCATAGTGCGAAAGACCACAAACATCTAGCAACTTTAACTCAAAAGCAGCCTTCAGTCCACCCAGGTGCCCTGTCCCTGCTGAAGAAAAACATTTCAAAAGCATGATGCTGCCTGCACTATGGTTCTTTGTGGGAATAGTGTGGTCAGGGTCTTGTGCAGCACTGTGTGTCAAATGGTTCAATTTTGGTCTCATCTGCTCAGAGGATGCCATGCGCTACTTTGTGCTGATCTGTCACATAAAAGTCCAATAAACTACATTAAAGTGATTTTTGGTGCTTTTTAGGTTGTATTGTGAAAAAGTATTTTAATGACTATTGTTGCAACACACTGTAAACAAGAGAAAGGAGAAGATATTGTAAGCAACACAACATCGTCAGAGAATATGTTCTTACTTCAAAAACTGTCCAAAGTCCTCACACATGTTTTCACAGCCGGGCCACTTGCACACACCATGGCCATACAGGGGGTGGGTTCCTCCACTTTCTTCATGAAGTGAGCTGGAGGCAGATCAAAAAGAAGAGAAAAAAGGAGCAATATGGACATAAGAAGTCAAGTTATTCAGCTTTTCAGAGTTTTTTTTTAAACCAAGACAGAAAAAAAATCATGACACAAAAAAACACAAATAAAAAAATGAAAAAGGTTCGAAGGTAGTCACATCCTAGATCTTACTGCATGAACTCATAGACAGTGGTGACTAATGTGTGAAGAACATCCCCCCATGGAAATCCAAAATGAGTTGGAGCTGCAGCCACTGCTCCATCTTGTAAATCCATTATCAGGGAGGAGGGGTACAGGCTTTCGAGTAAACATTAAAAATCCAGACAGCCATATAATTTTCATCAGGAGATTAATACAGTGTGTAACTTATGTTCTTTGAGGACAAGGGTGTTCTGGCGTTTTTCAAATGGCACCCAAATAAGTTACGACCCTGCCTAGACAGCACATCCTATTAAAGATGACAATTTAACCTTTAGGCTTGGCACTGGTGTGCAAGTGTGTTCATGGAAATGTGAGTGAGAATGTGTGGATAGGTTATGCGTGTGCATGCGTGTGGTCGAAGCACTGGTAGAACTCACGCTGCGTTTTTTTTACAGAGGGGCTTCCCCCACATCGATCCATGGCATGTTAGTAAGCAGTGCTCCTGACAATACTCCTTGTTCGATCATTACAAGGCACCACACGCCCCTCGGGACACAAGCAGATGTTTTCTTTTCTTCCTTGTCTTCTCATTTACTTTCTCTCTCATCTTCTCTGTCTTCTTTTTTCCTCCCAGCCTACTTTTAGTGGGACTGCAGAGATAGCATCTACTTTAAACCAATTACACAGCACTTCCACCTCTATTGCAAGTCTCCACCAAGCATCCACACACACACACACACACACACACACACACACCCACACACACACACACACACACACACATCTCCATCCTTAGTCCTTATTATAATATCGCCCAAGAAAAGCCTTTGAATAATGCATGGCCTGGATAGGCAGATATGTGAACAGCCAGTGTTTCGGTGCTGGGTGCATTTATAAAAGACGCCATCACAAGGATAAACATCCTAGAAAAGCCACTCAAGGCATCACATATTCTGTTTACATGACAAGCAAGCAAGGAAGGTAATTTTCAAAACAGGGAAAAAAAAGAGACAAAGCACTAAATACTTAATGTACAAGGGGGTTACCTTGTCTTGTCTGTCAGAGAGGTTTGTTATAAGTGTAAGTGTGCCTGCCTGTGTGGCTTCTACTCCCAACGTTTGATATGTGTGCGCAAGCTAAGTTTGTTCAGAAGCTCCCCTGGGAGCATAAGGCTTTTATTTTTTGCTTGAATACCACTAAGACACTAATAAACCATTGAATAAATAAACAAAACATCTTGTTTTCCCACGAGTTTCTGCACAACAACTTCAAGCAGCTTGTTGTGCTCTGTTGTTATCTCTAAAAGGCTGCTTGATGGCATTTTTCTCTACCTCTCGCGCTCCCTTTCCCGCTCTCGTCTGTGGTTGAGGATGGGCGACTGTCCGTTGGTGATGGAGTGGTGTGAGATGGGTGGCGATGCTTTGGCAGGATTGGAGGAGGAGGTAGTTGAAGTGGAGTTGTTGGTGGAGAGGTCTAAACCACTGCTGACCACTCCAGTCCCTGTGCTGGCACTGCCAATGCCGCCACTGCTGCTGTGTTTGATGCCATTGTCCTCCATGGTGTGACCGCCGCCACCTCCAGTCACGTCCTTCCACAGCTGCTGGAGTTCTGCAGGGCTCAAGCCACCTGTAGACATCAACGAGGAAGGAGAAGCTGAAGTAAATTGTGAGAGTGCTGAAAACCCTAACTTTGGTTTTAACCCTATAAATGTGAAACAGCCAGAGAAGTTTCATGACGTTGCTGAAAAGCTCTAAACCAGTCTAATCTTTCTGCTGTCTCAGATATTGACTTTAACTTGAAAACAGCTCACTTGTGTAAAAAGAGAAACATTGATTACAGTGAATACTTGCCAATTCCACCTTAAGGTAAACAAGGTTTTCTATTTTTGTGTGGAAACTCATTACTGAACATTCACTCCTGTGATCTCGTCAAACACCTTTTCTGCCTGTTGTTTTCCATCTCCGCCATTTCAATGGTAAACAACAAACAGAAGTGTTTACTTGATTTAAGAGGAAGAAAATGGAGTCTGTGTTTGTGCTTTTATTCATCTCAATAAAGCTAGTAAACAACAACAACAAGCACTGAAAGAAGGGGGAGGGAGTGAATAGAAACAAAGATGGAAAACAGCAGACATATACACTAGCAGAGCTAAAAGAGATAGAGGCAGACAAAGAGAGCAATAAAGACAAGGAGGAAGAATGGAAGACTAAACAAAACATTCATGTGCAGAGTTAAGGACAAATTGGATGGTAGGGGAGCATACCAATGAGAGGGAGGCAGACAGACACACTTAAAGATAATGCAACAGGATTACATGTGCATACCAATTAGAGAAACTAAGACAAGACAGAGAGTCAGAAGAGAAAAAGGCAGTACTTATACTTGCAAACAAATAACAGGAAGTCATGTGCTCCAAATGAACACAACTGCTTACCTGGTGGGGGCAGGGTCTGTCCGGGCAAGGCGGCCTGGCCTGGAGCGGGCCCGGGCAGTGAGAGCAGGCCCTGCCGCTGCATGTTAAGCAGGTGCTGCTGCTGCTGGAGCTGCTGCATCTGCAGGAGCTGCTGTTGGAAGACGAGCTGCTGGGCGGCCAGCTGCTGCTGCTGCTGCTGCTGCTGTTGCTATAGAGAGGAGGAGGAGGAAGAGGGAGAGGAGTGAGAGGGTAGCATGGAGAAGAGGAGGGAGTGAAAATTACAGAGAAATTAACAGCTAAGAGAGCAGAAGACGTTGGCTCGCCGTCTGTGATGTGTATGTGTGCATTTGGAGAAATCTCCCTCGCCTTTTCGGTGACCTTAGCTATGCCTCTTTACTTCTTCCTCTGTAGGTTCTAGCTCTCTGTCAGCTTGCACTTAGTCTTCCCTCATGGTTTTTGGGCTGTACCAAAGTGCTGTTATTTCCTCATGAAAGTGAGGCTGTCAGTGTATGTAGCTTCTGATTGTGCATGATACTAAGCCTCTGGTATAATCCTTCCCCCGCCATCCTCGATAGTTAATTGTCTCGCCTTCGCTGATGCTCTGTTACAGCTTATTTGACCGGAGGGAACAGATAGAATGAGAGGTTTACAGCTCCACGTGCATTTGGATGCACAGTCTCAAGCGCACATGTAGCGTGCCACTCCACCTCCCCCTCCCACTTTAGTCTCCTCAGTGAGCTGTTTATCGACAAGCCAGACAGGCAGTTGCAAAAGGTTTGTGTCAAACAACACAGCAAGATGGAAAATACCAAACTTGAAACTGGCTTGCAAAAGTATTCAAACACCTTAAGCTTTTTTACACAATTAAAGGTTAAATAAGATTTTTAGTGAAAAACCAACACAAACATGGGGACGGATTGTAAACTCCCTGAAAAGTTTGGTCTTTTCCCTGTCTCTGGTACAAAAGAAAAAAAAATCCCCACAATATGATGTTTCTCCCACCATGCTACATAGTGAGGACAGTGCGTTCAGGGCTATGTGCAGATTTAATCTTCCTCCACACACTTCCTTTTGCACACAGGCCAAAACATTCTGACAGTCTCATCTGACCAAAGCACTTTGTTCCACTTTTGCCTGTGCCTGATCCATAGTTTGCGAAAAAAAACAAAAACTAACAGGACTTCTTATAGTTTTCTTTCAATAATGGATTTCTTCCTGCCACTCTTCCATAAAGGCTAGATTTGGAGTGCATCACTTAAAGATGTGTCGACAGATTCTCCCACCTAAGCTAAGGATCACTGCAGCTCCTCCAGAATTACTATAGGCCCCTTGGCTGTTTCTCTCATTACTGCTCTTTTTGTCAGTTGAGTTAAATGGACATGTACCAGTAGGTTTGCAATTCTGAAATATGATTGACTGAACAGTGCATAGGAGAGGCACAACTTGAGATGCACTCACTGGAAAACAGGCTGTATAATGGACTGATGGAGGGAGACAGTTTGCTCCCTTGCCTTGCAACCTTCCGACATGCCTCCAGAGAAATAAAGGAGCAATTTCTATTCCATATTTGACGGCAAGGCCACTGAAAAACTATTCTCAAATCCAAACAGAAACAAAGCCGCCGGGAGGTCGGTTGTAACTTCCTGTTGGGGGCAGCATAATGGGCTGATTGAGGAGACACCAAGAGGTGCATCACAGAGGAAAAGAAAAGGAAGGTGTGTGTGTGTTTAGGTGATACATTCTTTCTTTCATATCAATTTAAATACTTCCACTGCTTTCTGGAGGTGGCTCGACACAGATTCACAAGGTTCAGCATGAACAGTCTTATGCAAATTTGCTTAAGGTGTCTCGCTTGTCTTCTGTTTTCACAGCCAAGAGGTCCGTTAACCAGCTGCATCTCAGTGAGATTTGTGAGAGTCAAACACTGTAACTATGATGTTGTTGAGGTGTTTGTACACCCACAAAAAACTTAATTAACAGTTTGGATCCTTTGAATTTGGTCATTCTTGAGATGTCACTTGAAACCCTTCATTAACACACACTTGAATGGTAGACATGCTATAATATGATTACATCACCATGAACCTGTAGGTTTCTCCTGAAGAGGAACAGGAAGTATACATTTTTGGTTTGCCTGATAAAAAGGAACACAAAGGTAAAACTCCATCTGTGGGAATTAGACATACATTTTTTTCCTATGTGTGTTTATCTTTATATCTTCTACGTGTCTTTAAAGTTTTGTGCATGAAAATCATGCGTGATGTTGCATCTACCTCTTTAGCCTGCTTGCCGGGATGCTGTTGCTGGAGAAGCTGCAGATGAAGCTGCTCCTGCTGTTTCTTATAAAACTCCTGCAGGTGTTGCTATAGACATAAACATTCACAGAAAGACAAAGGACAAATAGAGGATACACTGAATACAATTTTTCCCAACTCTTCATCTCCAAATGATAAAAATATGCACCAAGATATCAGCTGGTGACCAAAATTAGACAATTTTAATCTTATTTGGCCCTAACCAGTAAATGGTCAATTTCTGAAAAAAATATTATGTTCTTCCCACCAGTAAATGCACCACATCTTATCACCACCAGGTTTATTAACATTAATACAATGCAGTGTGGATGCTACCACTAAGTGAAGATGACTCAGTATCACTAAGGTGTTTGAAAAAGAAGTCACAGGAAGCACAAAAGGTGTAAACAGCAACTTAAAAACATTTTTTTTTTTTTTTTTTTTTTTTTTTTTTTTTTTTATGGGGTTAAGGTAAAGATTTATGATAACTTCAGCAAGGAATGTAAGACCTATTTCAGAGTCTATTGCTGATTTAGGAGACAGCTTGGTTATTAAAACAGTGGAACTTCAGGAACAACTGACATATGTTGGGGCGCTTGTTGGCGTTCATTAAGCAACATTACATCAATACCAGAATTGTGTTCAAAGCTGATACAGGACAGATCTAACAATGTCTGACACCGGATAAGAATGAGGATCAACTTCACTGCATAGCACTGTCCTAAAATTAACTTAAGCTAACTAAAATGTTGAGAAAAAATTATATGCAACAGAAGTTTAAAATGACTGTGGAACAGCATACAAATGTACTGAAACCAAGCCTCGAGTAGTGACACAATTAATAAAGAGAGACAATCAGAATGACTGACGTTCTTAATTAAACTATTCTCTTTCCCTTAATCAAGTCTATGAATGAGAAATGCATTTTAACTATGAAATGAGACTGTACCAAGTGTGTGGTTCCTCAAGTTGATTCCAAATATTACATCATTCATCACATATCATTCAGCTTCCTTTGCTGAGCCCTACTCTTAGAGTCCCTGATGGAAGCTTGTCAGGGAATTGAACCAGCGACACCACCAGAGACGGTTAATTAGAGGTGACATGAACATGTACATCTCTTTAGGATTCTTTTTGGTAAGCGTGTCAAGGACACTGGTGAGTTAGCAAAAGCGAGTGTTGGCAGGAATGACTCAAAATGGTGTGTTGACACACTCTGCATGTAAAGGCTTAACAATTACTATCAAAATGTAAAAGGTTTACAAAACGTAACATTTGCAAGAGTGTTGCACTGATTCTTATAGATCTTATAGATCCACCCAAATCTCTAAATCTCTATGGATTTTAGACCTTCCAAAAGTAGAATAGGAGGCAGAATTTTATGTTAGCAGGCTCCACTGAGTTTTTGTGTGAGTCAGGCCCTCTTTAGAAATGCAATACTTTTTGATCCAGCTAGTTAGGTATTCCTGAAGCTAATGGGGGATTTACTGACCATTATTTCCTCGCTCTACTATTTTCCTGTACTCTCCATGTTTGTATTATTTCCACCAATTACTTGGACTCTCTGTTTGCGTTTTCTTCCAGAGAAGGTACACCAGGCCCAGTGACTCTTTTCTGGATGGAGTCAGTGACATAGCTATTACTGCCATCAAGTTTGTGTACTCAGTCATTTTTTTTCCCTGCAGAAAGTACACTTGACTTAGGGCTGAAGTGTTTCGATGTTTTTTTCTCCTGGACAAAGTCATCAATGGAACTTTTGCTTTCATTTACCTCTGTGCGTCTTTGTTATTCTTTCCCATAGAAAGTTCCTCTTCCTGAATGATTTAGTGTTTGGCTATGTGTCTGTATTGGACAAATTAATTGATAGAGCTACAGGTTGTACCACTTTGTTTTCCTTTGCCATTGAAATTACTTGGAGATCAGGGTTTGTTTTTAGTTGTGTCTCTTTTCTGGATGTTGCCATTGTCAGAACTTTTGCTATTATTACTTCCAAGTGTACTTTATTGTTTTACTTTTTTATTGAAAAGTACTCCTGGTTTAGTGCTGTTTATCAGCTGGGTCTCTTTACCAGAGGAAGCCATTGCATAATCTCTTTGTTTTTGTTTCGTATAGAACAGACTCCTAACTCAGCATTCATTTTATGTCTTTGTCCTCTCTACCCTGAGCTGGGTTCAGATACAGCTGCTTTTGTGAGCTTGGTCCTGGTGGCTTCCAAATAAAAGGAAGTGGTTCCTCATCACTGTGTCCACATACTTATTCAGAATTAAATAAACCACTTGATACAATCAGCTGGACTTCCAAGATAGCTAACTTCATACCAATTACCATTAAATGATCGACTGAATGTGTTTCTGATGATTAAGTCTGGAAGACTGGAATTGATTTGAACAAAATTTGGACCAAACTGAATTTCACATAAAAGGATAACAACTGTAACTGTTTTTTTTTTCTTGTCAAGTGCCTAGAGGTGACATTCATTTTAAATGTTCTCTCTATAAATAAACTGAACTGAACTGAACAGGTGTGAATAAATAGGTATTAAAGTGTTATTGTTCCTGCTATCTCAGGGGTATGTGTCATTAAGTTTGTTTTTGTTTTAGTGTTTTATAGCTTTCTTTGTGCATGTGTGTGTGTGTGTGTGTGTGTGTGTGTGTGTGTGTGTGTGTGTGTGTGTACCTGCTGCAGCATCACGGCCTGCTGCTGCTGGAGCAAAGCCTGGAGCTGCTGTGGGGAAAGAACCTGCTGTTGGAGGATCTGCTGCATCTGTTGTGGCGTGATCACTTGGGGACTCATCATGGCCACTGACACTGGAACCTGGACATGGATGATATGTAATGAAATGATGGAATGAGAGTCAGGGCGAGGAGAGAGGCACGGAGAGGGGCAAGACAAACAAGATGCAATAAATGTGAAAATGGAGAATGGAGAGAAGGGCAAACAATGGGAGAGCAGGGGGAATGGGTAGGGAGATGAGAAAAATTGGAAAAAGTTTGAAAAATAGAGCGCTGAAAAAATGCATCACGCATAGAGGTGTGGATCTACTGGGAATGAGTAAACTGGTGGTTTGAAAGGTAAGGAGAGCAGTCTCTGACGTTTGGCAGCCTAGAAGAGATGCTGAAGGACACATGGGTCTTGTATCTTTTGTGTTGCTCATATTATTTTTCTGCCTTTATTCTGTTGGGAAAAGATGGGAGATTTTAATAGAAATAGACCTTAATTAGAAGGACCCTTGAACTCCCCTATTTTAGAACACCTATCAGTGCTGCTGTTGTTAAACAGCTTAAAAAGGCATAACTCTTATAACTAATTAAAACACATTGCCATGTTGTGGGTTGTGGCTGGGAATTTAGGGTTCACCTTTAAATTTTTAAGAAAGGTGAGAAAATTGAACAAGCAGATGTTTAACTCCTTTTTAGTCTCTCTGGACATGTTGATTAAAAAAAGAACTGGTGCCATTTCTAGACGTTAAGTTGTCAAGAAGCAGAAAAACTAAGACACACAATGCTTTATTTCTTCCAAATTCTTCTCAGGCAAAAGCTCCCAACTTCTGAGGCAGTAGATCAATATGAAAACAATATGTTTTGCTGCTGTCTTTGATTGCGTGTGAGAACTCTGACAGGGGAGTAGAAGCTAACAGTTTTATTTTGGAGTTTTGGCTCCTCATGTCAGCTTTAAAAATTTAACGTCTCAAGAAGAAAAGATTTCTCTGATTACTTTTCACAGAGTAAAAACTAGTTAATGATTTATTACTGAACTGATACATTGGTTCAATGCACCAAACTTGACTAGACTTTCAAAAAAATTGGGTGTAGTTCATTTCTTCTGTATGACCTTTAAAATACACTAACATCATCAACATAGATAGAAATCAGCGTAAGCCACAAGTGTTTGGAACAAACATAGTTGGCAAACACGGTTAAAACATTAACACAGAGTAACACCTTCACTGATTCTAATTGCAACAGTGTTTGCCACAGAGCTGCCATGACAGTAGCTACCCTATATGGAGTGTCAAGGGGCCAATAAGACATCCCTGTCCTCATTGCCAGCTAATCAAGCTGGCTTGATTACTTTCCATGCATGTCTCTCCTTCCTCCCTCCTTCTTTCTGCTCCTCTCCCTCTCTCTGTCAGGCCTTGACACGTCCTTGTTTAGCTCTCCTCTCCTCGATGCCCACCCCCCTCTGCCGCCACCACCACCCCAGGTTTCTCCCCCCTCTTTGATTAGCCGAGACATTTGCATGGTCACTACACATTTTTCATTTTAGAAGTCATTATGCATTAGTGGCTCCTGATCGCCCGCCTTGACTAATCCTGATGAACTGAAAATCACAGCTGAAGGTCAACTTCCAGCCGGCCCCGCTGCACATTCATATTCATATTCAAACAAATCCTGCCTCCATTGTTCATTAGGGTCTTAGAGAGAAGGGACTCCATCTAAGGTAGGAGAGATGGAGGAGGAGGTGGCTGTTTGTGGTACATCTCTTTTCTTCTTTGGACTCCTCTATGCTTGCAAGAGGACAGGAGAAATTGCATTCACAATAAGCGAGTCTTTGAACAAAAGCTGTCAAAAGTTGCAAATTAAACAGTCCATGTGTAATTATGCAAATGCTGTGCTTACACCTTCAGTGTTATTAACCCTTAAAGGTACATTTGCTAGGTAAGTAATTACCCCTGCAGTCACTCCTGGTTTTGTGTTAGATGCCATTACAATGGGACAAGTGCAACGGGAAAACAACAGCAGAGATGCACTCATTAAGGCTATTAATTGGGTGCTGGCTCAAAGATGTTTGGGCACAAAAAAATAGATGCAGGGATAGCCGTGCAGGGTTTACCACAAATGTATGCGCATACATATGTAAAGTGGAATTAAATATAAATTGTACATGGAACATCAAACTGTTTCTGCATTGTGTGGGTGGTGAAATATAGGCACTCAAAGTCAGGTATTGTAGGTGAATAATGCACGATGTCATCAGCACTAAATAAAACAAGACTTCAAACAAGAAGTGCAAAATTAAGCAACGAAATGGGTAAAAAACAGGAAACAATGAGTTTATGAAATATGGAAGCTCTTTTTATACTGTCATTAGCTTTATACATAATGGGTGATAATCACCCAAAAAAGGGAGAAAAAAGAAAAGGGAAGAAGAGAAAAGAGAGGGGGAAAAAAGGCACTGGCCCACATCCACTGTGAAGTGCAGCACAATGCTAATTCCAGCATTTAACTGCATGCTTTTCTGCTTGACGTATCAGAGGCTCCAAGATGAAAGCAGATAAGTAATTGCTCTCCTGGTTCTTATTCTTCACTGACAACCCATAAATTTAATTTTACACACACGTTCATTTACATTTTCGAGTATATGACATGATAATTGCGGCAATATAACACCTCCATTCTGCAGGATCCTGCAGGAGGGCTTGATTGACGTGAGCGCTGAATTGAAAGGAACAGGAGGCTGAATTGCCTCTCCTTGAAATGATTTTGCCACGAAGGGATGAAATTAATGAGCATTTAGTAGACGTTGGCAGTGGCGTAAACATCCACATGCCACGAATAGGCTCTCTATTGCAGAAAAGGGAACTGTATATCCAATTGGGTTGTGCTTCTGTTTCTCTGTTATCCAGAAAGGATGGTTTTGCAGTTTTGGTATGCAGAACGTATTAATGACATTTATTGAATTCTTGAAAATTACCCACAGCTGATGTAGCCATTGATGTTCTTAATTCCTAAAAATGTTAGTCTCTTGGTCTTAGCACTAAAAATTCCTACTGTAACATGAACTTTCAAACTAGGTTTGAATGTACCCTTTTATTTTCATACTAACCGTAAGTGATACTTTGAAGCCTACTTGATTTAGTGTAAGCTCAGCATTCAGACCCCTTTTTGTTGATGCATTTCGTCTTAAAAAGAGTAAGTTACACTTTCATCAACCTTAAAGTTGTCCTTAAATGTGTTGTTATCAAAGTGAGGTAAACCAGGGAATAGAGTTCACACTTGTTAGGCTGAGGATTCCTTGAATTTTATTTGAGTTTAACACAACTCACTTCCCAATAAAGTGAGTGAGAACTTGTGATTAGATGCCAACAGCAAACACTGCGGGGCAGTTATCAACAACAGATGCTCATGTCATAAGGACAGGAAACTGAGCAGGGCTGCAGACACTGCAGAGATAAAAGCAATAAGAAATCGAGGGGTCCTTGTCTTTAATTACTGTGAATCCTTGGCAGGAAAGAAGTGACTGCTAATTAAGCTACTGGTTTTATTTTTATACAGACTGAGTAAGATTAAGAAATCAGGAAAAGAGGGCAGAAACCCCACCACTTTTATCCTTGTTTCACAAAACGTAGACCCCTGTGGTAGCCTGTTGACTTCTGACCTCTCAGCTCCCTTTTAGTTAGTGCTCATCTACCAGCCAATTACAGCCAAATGTGGCCAGAGTATTATTGATAGCCAGGACACTTACCTAGGAGACCAACAGTGCAGGTTAAGCTGGCAGGATTCAACTCTGACGTTTAACTACATTGCCTTGCAAAGGTATTGACACCCCTCAACATTTTCCACAGTTTGTCAAGTTAAAGCCACATATTTTAATCTATTTCACTGAGATTTTCTGTGATAGACCACTGCTGTGCATAACTGAAACAGAAAGAAACTGATAGATATACAAATATTTTTAAAAATACACTTCAAAAAATACAAATTTTGAACGTGTATGCACTTGCATTCACTCCATTACTGATACCCCTAAACAAAATCCTTTGCAACCAATTGCCAGCAGTTGGCTTAAAACACAATTGGGTGGTGGTTGCATCATGGTTTGGAGAACACTTTTCTTCAATAGGGACAGGTTAGCTGGTGAAAGTTGACAGGATGATGAATGCAGCTAAATGTCAGCATTTTGCAGAAACACATTTTACTGCAACTGCAGGTCTTTAGGGGTATGTCTCTGCCCATGTTTGCCCATTTTTCTGAGCAAAATAACTTAAACTCAGTCAGACTGTGTAAAGTATCAGATCTTGCCACTTTACTAATTAGGTAACTTCTGAATGTAATTTGTTGCACTGGATGTTTTTTAGGGACATCAGAGTTAAAAGGCTTGATTCTAATGTCTTTTTCGGATTTTCTTTTTACAAGGTGTTTTGAAAACCAAACATCATTTCCATTCCACTTTACAGTTGGTCAATGACAATGTTTTTGTTGCAATGTGACAAACTGTAACACAGTTAAAAGGAGTATTAATACTTTTGCAAAAAAAAAACAAAAAACAAACATGGTGTACAAGTAGAGCACGTGCGTTTAAATCAAACATGCTTACACATGTTGGGTTTTTGGAGATCGATATCCTAATTTGTCAATCCTAAAGCTAAGTGGATTATTGAATGTTTTCCTAAATCAATTTCTATTGTAGTTTGGCAGCAATGCACACTAACTGCAATTTATAATAACATAAAGACCCATCATGTAAAAGCATCTAATAGAACTCCCTCAGGAGCTTGGGATGGGTTTAGCACAATTTCCATATTGATTTATCTCTACATGTAGAAACTTACTGATTAGGCTTTGTGAATCCAGTACGCACTGGTGTACAGCTCATGCACATTGTTTGCTTCATTATCAGTGCACACTGTCACACCTTTATCAGAAAAACTGGCACAGTTCTCTCCCCACTGATCCTTACCAAACTCTCTAAAGGGGTGCAACAGTAAGAGTGAGATGGATAGAATTAAAATGAAACTGCAGCAAGAGGAAAGAGCTGAAATAGAAAGTGTGAGAGCAGGTGACGGGAATGTTGGTGTGTGTGTGTGTGGGGGGGTGGATGATTTGGGGGAGAGGTGGGGGGGGGACATTTTCCTCTGATGTTGCAGGTAATATGGCCTCCACTGGATCAGTCTCTTCATCAGTGACACACAGTAAATTACAAGTGCTTCAAGCAGCTCAGTGAATTATAGTTCATCACTTGGAAAGGCTTTCCCCCCTCACCACCGGGACCCAGGCGTATCAGATCTGCCGGTTAGGATCCAATTAACACCCTGGCCAGAATCATCTGATTGCATGTGTAAGGGCTGGTATAACTCGTTTATTGCACCCATGTATCTTCTGTCACAAGGTAAATTTGTTGCTGCTACATCAAAGGTCTGAGCTACTTTTTTTATCCCTCCCTCTCACTTTCTCTTGATCCCTCAAACTCAGCTACCTCGCCTTGGGGTTGCATTTCAACTTCTTTTGCATCACAATGATGAACCTACTCTGTCCTCGCAATTTAGCAATCTTGTCCTGTAGGTGTTGTAAATGGAAGAAAAAAAAAGATGAGGTGGGGTGGAGAGGGGGAACTTGAAAAAAATCTTGTTTTCTGGTTACAAAAGGAGCAACCAAGGGTGTTTGACTTAAAACATGCTGACGTTTTTTTTCCCCCACTCTCTTTCTTTCTTTCTTTCTTTCTTTCTTTCTCAGAGTCAACAGAAGTTTTCCTCATGAATAAGATAATATTTTCCCCCTCTCATTTTTGCTGTGATAATTTTCCTCTATTTTCAGATGCAACCAGAGGGGATGCAGTGGAAAGATATATTCATAAATGTAAATGTGAACGAGCATCCTTTTTACCATGCACACTGGAATAAGCCATCCTATACTCAAACTTAGCACTGAGGCACTTTAAAAGATGTGTGCTTCCATTGAGATGATATTGGCTCACTACTGAAATGTGTAAGGTTGACCTTTAAAAGTGTGACACTTCCTGAGATGGCCCAGTGCCCACAGCTACTCTGACTGGTCTGGGCAGACAGCTGCAAACACAGAAGAACAGTACCAAAGCCAACATCCTTCACGATCCATAAAGCCTTTCTACTTTGAAAAGAATGTTGTGAAGATGGAACCAAAGTTATTGGTCTCATAAAAGTGCATTCACAGCTTGACAGTGAGAGAGGGTGAACACGGTGGTTGCAACAGTGGCTTGGGGCGAGTTACCTAGCTTTGTCTGATACAGGATCGAATTTTAATCACTGCCAGAGGAGGT
Organism: Anableps anableps; assembly: GCA_014839685.1. Taxonomy (NCBI): domain Eukaryota; kingdom Metazoa; phylum Chordata; class Actinopteri; order Cyprinodontiformes; family Anablepidae; genus Anableps; species Anableps anableps. The sequence goes on from CM026087.1 coordinate 14,642,707, forward strand.
CGGGTTGCAGGTTCACATTATCTAGCATCCATCTAACACTTACAGAGTAAAGCCAGGTCTGGACATTCCAGCTGCTTTAAGTGGGCCTCCAGATTTCTACACAGTCTGGAAAAGAATGGAATTGGATTGAAATATTTTCTATAATTCATAAAGTGATCTATCCATCAATGCTAAAAAAAGAATCTCTTCCTTTCCTTCCTATTTCCAACATTTGAGTCTGGAAAACGAATCTTGACATGAAAACCGTGCAGGGAACAATTCCAGATTGTGTATTACGATCATTTAAATGTTTATTCACTGACCATTATAAAATCACATAGACCACCTTTGCAGCAGAAAACTTTAAGAGTTGCTGCTCATGTTTGCATATGAGTGAAGAGAGTGTGAAGCTGCATTATGTACATGCGAGTATGGGTGAATCACATTCATAGCCCTCTGTAATCCCCTTCATATCTCCTTGTCCGCATTTCTTTATTTGTATTCTAAATGTCAGTGTATAAATGCCTTTTGGGGGGAGTGAAAGCATCACCAAAGAGAAGAGTGGAGATGAGCAGAGGTAAAAAAAAAAAAAAAAAAAAGGAGCAGAGACAAGAGGGTGTTGTGTCTTGGGAGAGCCATGTAAGCAGCACCCGGAGACAGGAGGATTTACAGGAAGAAATAGGTGTTTATTGAGTGCTCCCGTGGGCTTACTGTGTAATAATAGACCTGTCACATTACGCAAATGTGGAAAAACAGCTTCTGTATGTGTGTTTGTTGGGCTGTTGTTGTTTTGTATCCTATGTGTATGTGCATATTTCCATGCCAGAGCTGCCTGCCTCCGCATCATCAACTTCTGAGCAGCAACGATGAGCGAACGGATGGAATTAGTCAGCCAAGAGCCTTTAGCTGCTAATACGAGTAATTAAAACTGCAAGCTGAGGCACTTAGATGCTTGTGTACTAAATAATTTACATGCCATGATCTATGGATCATTTCTCTCTCCTAAATAGCAACGACTGGAGAACAAGAGGAGAGGAAAACAGGCAGAGGATTTATCAGCGTCTCTGCCATAAGCAGGATGTCATGGTTTTATTAATCCTTTTCCTACTTCCAGCTGCACTAATCATACAAGAGGATCAATCCGTGTGATTCCTCGGGTGGAAAACATGTAGCTTGATTGCCACTGACTTTTATCTAGCTGTGAAGCTAATAAAATATTGAACTGTAGCGTCCGTTGTGGCCTCATAATCCAAGTAAATAACATAGCTTTATTGAGTAAACTCCCTCAAGACAAAAACAAAAAAGAAAAAAAAACTGGCAGCGAAAAAAGGTGGTTTAATGAAGGAAGTTTCTTCTGCTTTACTCTGATATTTGCACACAGGAGTATTATGGGAAAATGTCATTTGAAATGAGAGGATTCAAAGCTGCTCAGCTGCATATTCCTACTGTAGTAATGAAGTTGAATCAGAACTCAGTGCGTAACACTCAGAGAATCAACAGCTCCCTTTTTTACAGTGCAACATTGTGGATGCAAACTTTTGGAGCAAAGAGGTGAACATGTTAATAAAAGCTGGATCAACAAATGGATATGCTGGGAGCTGGACAGGCCAACCGACAGGCCGTCAGATTCATATTGATTCACAACGTCAGCCAGTCAAGGATGGAGTAAGCAAATGTAAATATTCAATATTTACCATCTGCTGGTGTTATTAGAGTAAGCTGCTTGGACATGGGCAGACAGTTTTCAAGCTCCAACACATCTTCAATTCGATGTGGCTCCACAGGTCATGTTTTGGATTTTGCGGGGACAAGGCACACATTTTTAGATTACGATTACATTTGTTTGAATCTACAGTGCCATGCAAAAATATTTTCACATTTTCCAGTGTTACAAACACAAATTTCAATGTATATTAGGATTATGTGGTAGATAAACACAAAGTGTATACTTGTGAAAGGAAAGGAAAATGACACATGGCTAGCAAAATGTTTACAATTAAAAATCTGAAAAGTGCATTTGTATTCACTTCCCTTTACTCTGATGCCCCTAAATAGCACCTTGTGCGACCAATTACCTTTAGAGGTCCCCTAATTACTACTTATAATCCCTCTATGTTGGACTTAATTTTGGTATAAATAGAGCAAAAAGCCAGAAGAAATTCTATTTTGAAGTTTACCAAACCATGCAAATAAGCTATCCCCACAGCATGAAACTACCATTACCAAATGATCTGCAGTCAGTTTTCTGTCAATCACTCACAATTGGTTGCAATGTGTTGTATTTAGGGGAGGTGGTGTGTGTGTTGAACAGCAGCAAAATTTTGTTTCTGTACAACAGCAACAAAATGTAACAAGTTCATAGGGATGTGGATATTTTGCTAGGCACTGTAGTCACTTTGGATCCCACAGACTCCATTAACTATATACGTATGATAGTTTCAAAGTATAATTTAGATGCTTCTGTCTGTGAAAGTACTATCAATATTAACACATTTGAGGAGTCTGCGCTGAATAATTCAAGGAAGAAGTATGACAGAAGAGTCTTTGGCAACCTTATCTCTTCGCCGGTGTGTAATTAGATACACAGGGTGTGACTCCAATTCAAGGTGTCGCCATTGTTAGACTCTGTGAAAATATCAACGGGTGAGGTTAACGCCAATTTCCCTGTCATTAATGAAATGCACAGAGCTTCCTAATGAGGTAAACCACTGCTCTTTGATAGTACTTATTAGCCAAGAACAGGGCACAAACTCTCACACTTCAATTTCAAACCGCTAAAACTATGATAAATATATATATATAAAAATGCTGTTAATAAGAAATAGAAGCATATGTCAAGGGGCCTTACATAATTTGATAGAGGGGTAAACTAACTAACTACCTTGTTGACATAAACGAGCGGGATGAAAAGGATGCTTGTGTGAGAAAAATATCTTAACACCAGGAAGAAAGAGGGCGGCAGGCGGCGTGTGCAGATGGGAGTGTGAAACTGTGCGCTGGCATATGTGTGACCTTTTCCGAATCACTGACAACAGAAGTAGACAGCTCTACAAATCAATAAGGTAAATTAGCGGCAAAGGAGCAAAATGAAAGGCAGATAAAATTAGCTGTGTAACTGACTATTCAGGCTGACGTTAATTTTAAATAATAATGAACTTAAGGATTTCCTTTGTCAACACCGTATATATATCTGGTGAAGAAAAGCATGCAGTGCAAAAGTAGCCCACCAAATAACCTTTGGATATAATTATCACAAGAATGTCCAGTTTGATTGACATATACTTTGAGTAAAGCTTGTTGTACTTTCTTTGTTGTATTATTCCTGTGAGGTTTCATGGGACTGACTTTTTCATCGCAAAGATTCTAGTCCAAGGATTGCGTGGGCAAATCAAACACGCTTTGCGGAACAGAGGAAATCTTCTTTATTTGGAGGAGCATGTATTACGAATGGACTTAAGAGATTAGATGGAGGTAGCTGCTTTACCTGCAGTGGACGCTGCTTGTCCTGGTTCTTTGGAGATTTCAGGCCACTGCCTGGCTGCTGCAACAGTAACTGCCTCGCTGCTTGTAGTGCCTGGGAAGAAGAGAGCACAACACAAACGTCTGTGAAAAAAAGGCATTTTAAAAGACGAAGCTGACCGAGAAAACATTTAATAATTTAAGTATCACATGGCACTGAAGATGTTTTAGTAACTACTCGTATAGCTATGATCACAAATAAATACCGTTTGTCTAAAGCACCTCTGAAGAAGGGGGTGGAGGGGGTGATAGGGAGTAGAATTGACCTGTCTAGTGTGTGCTCAACTGAAATATCCACTTCCCTCTGCAAATTACCACCACATTTGCATATTCATAATATCAATGTGAAGTAGAGGCAGCACCATGTGAAGTGTCCCTGGGAGCTGTAATTAAAGTTGACAAAATCAACATCAGATTACATTTAGAATGAATTAACCAGCAGTCCACGTTTTACACTGTGCATTAAGAGTGCTTATGTGCAGAGGATGGGTAGATAGATGGAGAGATTAATAGATTGGTGGGGATAGAGAGAATGTTCTCCATCCTAATAAAAATTACTTCACAGCTGTTTACACATGTCTAGAAGTATTTGAAGTCTGCAGTGGTAAATTGTAAGATTTTTCATCAACACATGTTGAGATGAGACAAAATGATACACGAACTAGACGAGAATTGAGCAACAGTTTCGAAAGTCATAAGAATCCCCCTTTTGTCAAAAGAGCAAAAGTTTCACCTAAACTGCATGTTGACACATATGTAATCGTAGAATACTTCATTGATGCTTGGGTAAATATATAAATGGCAAGTTTTATGATGAATTGTGACATCAACGTAATTAAAAAAAAAAACATTCAAAGGGCTCCCTTTTTGTCTTTTCCAAAACAGAGTCAAGGTTCTGTAAATCTAGAACTTCACCAAAGTCACTAAAAAGGTGAAAAAGCCCTTTAGCTTATCATTAGATAGAAACTACAAAGCAGACGCTAACACTAGCGTCAGCATTAACAATCAGTTGTGGTATGTTGAAGTGGTCACCAAACATTCTGTCATAGATGTTACAGAGTATTTAAGTGTTGTCAGCAAGCCCAATAAGTAGCTCTATCAACACAACAGGGCAACTTGAGGACTTATTCCTTACTTATTTCAAAATAGGAATCTCAAACATAGATTCAATAACACGTCAAGTTTCTTATCAATACACCATGCATTAAACAGAAAACAGAATGGTGAGAATCAAAAACACTGGGATGCAGTTATTTCTTTATGGTTTCATGGGGTTACAGCTCCCTTTCTGCTCCATGGTGAACGAGCAGGCACACTGAAAGCTGTGCGAGCAACTTCACATGATACTTCAAGAGAAGCATAAGAGAGTCTGGCAATAAAGAACACTGTGCACAGGCAGACGCTCCCCACAATAGAATGACTTGTTCTGCGCTGGTCTACAAGCATCAAGCTGAAGTAGCACAACAACTTCACAGGCTTGTTTTTTTTTGTTGTTTTTGAATTGAAGAGGCAATAAAAAATAAAACTCAGGTGGAGAGTGACACTTTCTTATGAACCACAGGTCCTCATTTCCTTCTGGAGCTTGCCAGTATCCATGACAACGGCTGCTTTGACAGGGCGTGCATATGGCGCAGCTCAAACCAGCTGGTGGGAACAATGTTTGAACTAGTACATTGAGATCCTGAGCAAACAGGAGGAGAAGACAGGAGACAGAGAAAAGGCAGAGGGGAAAAAAAAGGGAGGAAGGAGGAGTGGAAAAAGTTGCCACATCTTAACCCCCCCAGGGAACACATCCAATCCCCCCCTCTGCTGATCAATTATGAAAAGACAGAGCTCAGGAGGTGCCTTGAGAGGTGGAGGTAGTGCTGGGGAGGGAGCTGTCTGGCTACTCAGGAGGAGCCAGGGCTTCTGATCTGAAGTAAACAAACACATTACACTGGCACTGGGTCCTAACTGCATTGATCCGTCTCTTCTGTAAGAGGAGCCTAGTCGCCACTCGTTTATATACATGTGAGTGTGTATGGTGGCATCTGTAAGATGAGCTTTAGCCTTTTCTTCAAAACACACACCTTTGTACACATCATCATCTGCAGTGATCAGGCACACACAAAGTTTTCTCGTTGGCTAGGAAATCAAACATTTTTTTTTCTTTTCTCCTTTTACTGAACATAAAAGACAACATAAATTCCTTGAATGCAGCCAATCACTTTACTAATTAAAACACAGGGCCCAATTAATCTCACCATGATTGGTGAATCAAAGTAATTATAAGGCTTATTGAGTCCTGCACACAGTAGTTAGAGGGGAGGGTTGCTTGATGAGTGCGACTCAAGGTAGCTGTCAGGGGGGAATGTTTATCCATGTGTGAATCAATAATGACTCACTGTGTTATACCCAAAGTCAAGAAAGCTCCTCAATATACACGGTCAAGAGAACAAAGAAAAAAAAAATTATCATTTAACAACACTTTTACAGTTCCTTGCAAAAGTATTCATACCTGTTGAACTCAACACATTTTGCTAAAAACATCTAAATAATTTTTTGAGGTTCTATGTGACAGGAAATACATAGTAAAATTGTGAAACTGTGTGTTTATTTTCAGCCCTAGAGAGTCAGTACTTTGCAGAACTACCTATCCTCACAGCGCTGCAAAGTTGCTGCAAACGGGGTGGCAACTTTGTTGTGCCACCGTGATGCTGTGGAGAAAGGCCATCCTACACCACCTCTGATCAACTTCCCTATCTTTAACAAAAAAAAAAAAAAAAAAGAAACCAAAACAAAAAAAAACAAAAAAAAAAAAAAACCCTCACAAAATTATGCTGCCACCACCTTATTTTACTTTGGGAATGGTTTATTCAAGGTATCCATAATTGTTTTAACATGTACTTCTGAAGGCATTTGGTTGCATGAATTTACATTTGGGTGTATCCTCTGATACAGTGGTCTGAATACAAATGTAAACCACACTTCCCAGATTTAATGTGCAAATAATTTTGAACCATCCATCATTTCCCATCTACTTGACAATTATATGGTAGTTTGTGATGGTGTATCACAAATACAAAGGAATTTGTGGTTCTAACACAGGTGAAAGATTTCAAGGTATGACACCAACCACTGTATGTGTGCCAAAAATATAGTGCAGAGGTAAAGTTGAGAGATTAACTAAAGGGGACTTATTAGAAAAAGAAGTCTGCTCATGCTGAGTAGTTCTCTGAGATATTACACAGGGGTTTATATATATATATATATATATATATATATATATATATATATATATATATATATATATATATATATATATATATATATATATATAAACATTCAAAATCAACAAAGTATTCATACCCCTTGAACTTTTTCTGAATTTGCCATGTTACAACCGCAAATTTCAGTCTATTTCATTGGGGTTTGTTGTGATACCCCAAGACAGAGTACTTGCCATAATTATAGCAGCTTTGTAACTTTATACTGTGAAACCACAAAAGTACAGTCACTTGTTTTCAGATATCTATGTCTGAAAAATATTGGAATTTTCATTATTATATGCCACTTTTTGTTGGTTTCTAACATAAAACCTAAATACAATAGATTAAAGTTTCTGATTGTGACAGATGAATACATGAAAAGGTAGAAGGTAAGAATACTTTTGGAAAGAACTGTATTCATGCCAAGTACATACATAGGGAGATGAAGCAAAGAGATCATCTATGCCAAGCTTATTTAAAAAAGGAGCCTCCTCAAACTGAGGACTTCTCCAAACATAACACAGGCCTTATCAACACCGGACAGAACTTTTCCACAGTGGCTTGTCATGTCTGAAACCGTCTGGCACCTCCTCCATGGAATTGGGGTTAGCCATTTTTTCGGTGTGTGTGTGTGATGGTGTGGAAGGGAAAAGGGGGGGGGATGAAAGTTCTGTCCCCTTCACTTTCACTGGCTCTGAGTATTCAGCCATTACAGTAAAAAGCACCAATTTGTGCCACCCACTTCTCGCTCCGCATACATGGTGGAGCTAAAGCCCATCTGAAAGCACAGAAAGGAAAGTCATCAAAAGTTGGCTGAAGAGCTGCCTGAGCAGACAAGAAAAAACACACACACACATGCACACACACTAGTACAGATGTGCCATCTATTTAACCTGGGTTGCTATGCACGAAAAAATGACATTCTCAGTCTATTAATTCATACATTGTATAAACAGCACAATGTGACACATTCTTAGAATGAGAGAGCAAGGCAGACGGTGCAAAAGAGAAAAAAAGAGCCAGGCCCCCACTATATAAATAACAAGGCACTCAGAGGCATATTTGATGTTGATATCCATCACTGAGGCTGGAAAAGGGGGAAAGAAATACGGGGAGGGAAAATAACACGGTGCGACCAAGACCGCGACACAGGGAACCTTATGAAAATAAGATTCAGCCCAAATGGATCTGGTGTAATTGGTTTCAGATAGTGAGGTCAGGAGAAAGGTGACACAGGCAACTATTATGCGAATCGGACTGAGAAACAAGAATGTTTACACAGGCATTCCTCTCCTACATTAATAGGCATGCAGAGATCACTAGAGAGGGCGCAAAAGGAAAGAGTGAGAAGAGGCTGACAGAAAGACCCCCACTATCCCTCATCTACTTTCCTACTTCCGTGCAGAACTCTAGTTTTACACACAACATGATAATAAGCAACGCTGATCACAATGCACCTTTGTAAGAAGCATGCAAAGATCTTAACAAGCATGAAATACATTAGGAGGTGCTTCAATACTGGGCCAAACCATTGCAAATCTCAAAATTGCTTATTGGATGGTGCCCGTGGATGAGAAAGAAACAAACCAAAGAATATCACTCTTTCAAATCCACATGGAGACAGCAGGATATTTAGCCATGACATTGGCACTGGAAATGTTTGAGGGTCTGTGACATTGTGTTTGGACAGTGCAGATCACTTCCTGACTCAAATCACATCGGGAGTTGTTGTTATTAGGGGATTTAGCTGATATTGGAATGATGACACACGCGTGTAATATCCTGCTCTCAACAGGTACTTCTTTACAGAATGCCTCCGTGTTGCAGAAAGCAGCTGTAAACAAGCCGTCAGTTGTCGATCAGTAAGAAACAGGGTTGCATCAGGGCTAACATGACTTATCTTGAGTGTGCTGAACACATGCTTTGTGTGGATGTGTGTGTGTGTGTTTGTTTTGGGGAGTAAAGAGATGGTGTCTAACTCTGGAAAAACTCCAGCTGAGCTGACAGCTTTGACAACTCTTACATGCACACACTTCATGGATAAGAATATACATATACACACACACAATGCCGCATCGGCTCGCCGCTTATCCATCTTTGCTTCCAAGAAAACAGATTCAGGGGGAGGTGGGGTGTGAATAAGAAAAAAGTGCACCAAGCTAGATAAAAAGTAGGTAAAAGAAAAAGAAGTTTACATTGATTCTCGTTGTGTTACATCTGCTTTTACACAAATATTTAAAACAAAAATGTTTAACATGACCTAATTGCATTTAATTAAAATAGAAAAAAAAACGTATTACTGCTAAAACGACCATTTCAATAATGTTAACTATAATATCATTTTGACATAGACTACAAGCAAAAATATAGTATATAAATCAAGTAGATTTTGCAGTTTATTAACATTATTTTGCGGGATATTAGTTTTCTTCTATTATTCTGTTGTCTGGAGAGTAAGGCAAGTATAAAAAGTTGATATTAGCTGCTTACATAGCAAAACATGGGGCTTGTACCTTGCTAACTCCTGTTTTAAAACAGCGTTACCATAGTGAGAGTGATGGGTGGTACTCCTTTGTTTTCCGCAACATGACTGACTGTATTTTTAACAACCATAAATATTTACCACCAGCCAAATTGTTCCTTGTTGTAAGCAGGGAATATTTTAACTGACATTGTACAGCAACAGGCTGAGGAGGGGAAGAGTTGACAAAGCTTCATGCAGCTCAATAGCTATGGGCTGGTATGAGAATTTCAAGGTATGATAATCTTCAGTAAAAATTATAGCATTCTGGTATTTAAAACAAAATTTTAAAAAGCTGTATAGGATGATCTAATTGTAATTATTCATACATGAAATAAAACATTGATTATTACAGGTAAATTGTTATCCAGAGCATTTGTTAACAGTTTGGAAGTTTGAGTGCAATCCAAAGACTTTAGACAAATGTAGAGAAGACTTGCTAAATTAATTAGACTATCTGCTCAAGTAGCCAGCCTGCAGATCGCTGCTTTACAGAAATTCTGCTTGTAGTGTACCAGTTGTAGTTTTAAAAGCATTACCCAAGTAAGAGTGGTGTTTGGTGCTCTTCCACACCATGGGTTTCTGGGTTTTTACTCAATCTGAAATATTTCCAAATAGCCATATTAAGCTTTCTTGTATTTGAGTGTAACCTTGCAACAGCTAACAGAGTCTGCAGCAACAGGTTGAGGAGGGCCAATGCTGTGTTACGCTATGCTCCAAACAAGCAGAGAAAACTTTAGTCTTGTTGTCACTTTGTCTGGCTTCCCATTTACAGGACTTTAAATCCTAGAAACAGTAAGATGGAAAAATACAACTCAATACAACTTGAAACCTTCAATGAGTCATTTTTGTCAAAAACAAAAATGGCTGTTTAGGCAGATGCTGCTTGCTTACTTGTAGAATATATACACACTGAGCACTAAAATATTTATACCCTGTCCTCTTATGTTTGTGTAAATTCAGGATAGTTGGATGGTTGGATATACAACTGGCGGAACTGGATCAAAAAATTGATGGGTGGAGATATCCAACACAAAATTTTAATGACAAACACAGGCTAAGTTAGTGAAAGTAAGAAGAGCATGCCTTAAGTAACTCAGCAGTGTGAATGGAACGATTTCTAATCTTATATAAAGCTCAGGGCTGCTGACGGCACTCAAGGATGGCTCAAGATTCAAGAGTTATTTCATATCCACAAAAGGAATGCAGTCCAAAGATCAAGTTCATAGGATTTAGTTCTTTAAATGAAGCACAGAGAGAGAAAATACTTTCGAAAACTCATTGGTGGACAATTCTGGTGCTGCTTGATGACTTCACTAAATTGGATTGTTTGGCACTGATAAATGTGAGACAAATGTCAATTATGTCATAAAAAGTTCCAATAGAAATATGCGGGTGATTGCTCAGACGATATTTCCATAGGACAGAATAAGGATTAAACCTGGCAGAAAGGGTGAATTTGGAAAGCATGCAGGAGTAATGAGCATTTTAATGTATGACTCGATAAATCAACAGTCCGTGGAGAATCTGCCTGGGCCTCAGGACAGAGGTAAAAACATCCAGCAGAACAATGGGCTTCTGTGTCCCGCTCTGCTACCTCTGTCTTCATATTTTCAGCTACTTCAGCTCCCTCTGTCTCAAATAAACTCTGTCTTACACATATCTGCATTATTGGACTTTTACTTCTTAAAGGATACTGAACCCTTTGTAAAGAAATTATTGGAAATTGATTGCTAACTCTTTTCCTAACCATCACTTTGAATTCATCTGTTCTCCTCTGTTCCCCTTCCTGACACTCATATCACAATATTCATTTCTTCCCCTTCATCTTTTCTCTCCTCCCCCTCTCTCCCACCTATCTCACCCCTTGTTTATTGATTCTCTAGATTAAGAATTCCTAGGGTGACGGATTGTAACACACAAGCATCAAATTATTTTGGGGTGTGCTTATTTGCCTTTCCCTTGCATCTATTTGGCCTGTGTCTGTAGACAATTATGCCTACCCAGCCCCAGACTCAGGTGCTAATAATGAAGGACAAATAGAAATCGTATGTGTAAACTTCTCCCACTGATGAAAATTTATATTAACTTTCTACCACAGTAAACAGAGCTGCATAGCTACACCTTCCCCGGAGGACTGATGAGATGAATTCGCTCACTTCTGCCCCAGGTAGAAAAGCTTGAGTAAGAGAGAGGGGTTCTAGTGGTAAAGACTCAGAGGGTAGGCCCTCTGAGTGTGAAGTTGCTCTATTGTGCAACTTCACACTTATTTTTCTCTGTCTAACAAAGACAAACCGTTAGCTTACTTTGCTGATTGTGGATCAGTATTTATGTTTAAATGCTATAGCAACGCATACACACCAGTAGGTATATCTCTGTTGAGAAGCTTGACAAACCATAATAACTGAATGATTTGCGGTCTTTCTTCTTGTTGTTGTCATAGATATTGTTCATTATTTTCTCAGCTAAAACATGAGAAAATGATGATACTATTATTGTTCATCAATCCTTGAACTAATATTTCAAAGTTACACAGATGTTTCTTTAAAATTTAGTATAAAATCAACTATATTTCCAAAGACAGATGCACCGTTTATGGAATACAACATTCACTGCAGTATCAATACATAAAAACTCTTTTACATTTTGTCAATGTATTTTATTGGATTTTTTAATGGACTGCAAAGGATAGATAATTTTCAAAAGAATGTCTATAAAAATTTTAAAAAGTGGAAAATCAATTTACATTCAGCTCTCCTGAGTCAATACTTTGTAGGTCCACCTTTCTGCAAAGTTGCTACAAAGGTTGTATTTGTATTCAGCCCTCTTTACTCTGATACCCTCAAATAATTGTGGTGCAACCAAATGCCTTCAGAAGTAACCTTATGATAAACAGAATCCACCTGTGTGTAAATGAATCTCAGCTGTTCTCTGCAGCTGTTCTCTGATGGCCTTTGAGGTGTGACACTGTGTGCAGAGGTTCAAGGTTTTCCATTACTTTTGCAAAGATATGTAAGTGAAAAACAGCAAGAAACCCTTTTGGATGTAATATCTGATAGCTTTTGTATTACAAAGGCCATGTGATCACTCACATACCGAAGGACGATTTATAACTAACCTAATAGTCATGTTTTTGGACTATGGGAGGAAGCCAGAGTACAGAGAACCCACACATGCACAGCAAGAACATGCAAACTCCATGCAGAAAGACCCCAGGGTGGATTCAAACCCAAGACCTTCTTGTTGCTACCAACTGTGCCACTGTGCAGCCCTACCTACTCTGCAGCCCTTTTATTATATTTAAATAAAAACTAGAACCTTCAAGGAATCTATTCCCAGAATTAAATTCAATTCAAAAATATTTTCTTAATTCTGAAAGGAAAATTAATAATCAAGGGGAAGATATTATGGAATAGAAATTTTGAAAATGTGCAAAAAATTTTCTAGCATAATGTTCTTGTGACTTAAATTTATTTGAACAATATGTCAGAGAATGTGTCAGAGACCAGAGTTTTCTCAGGCTGTATGACCCAACTATGCCCCCTGCCACCTGTTGCTGCACACTGCTGATCAGCTGGCTGAAAAAAGGCTCCTACACTTTTTCTTTGCTTACAAGAAAAACAAATTCCAGTGTCTGAAAGAAAGTTGTGGTTTCACAAAACAAGGACAGTCATTGTGAGCAAACTGAAGGAACATTGACCATCAATCTTAATGAGGTAAAACTGTTCTAAATTGTACTGTAAAATTTGCCATGTCTGTAAAGCAGTAGAGTCCAAACTACCAAAACAGACAGCCTGAAAAATTAACCAGCTTATCTCAGCTTGTTAAACTCAAAGTCTTGCTATATAAAATTTATTAATTGAGCAGAACAGCAAAAATGTAAAATACTCTGTGCAATAAGCACATTTTTTTGAAAGCTATTACTAAATTAAGTGTGATTTTATTTTACACTGTTGCTCAAGTCTCTGTATAAAAATAACAAATAATGTTTGTTTACCTTTAATCATTTCTAAACATTTGTATTATTGTTAGGTTACACTAGCATCAGTAGTAATCATTGCTTCCTATTCTAAAAGGAAAACTGCATTTTGTTTTGAATGAATTTTTATTGAGGTTTTAACGTGAGAATCTTATACTGTCCGATGCCTGAGTTACTTTTATGGGAGAAAAACTGGATATTTTTATAGTTTTCATCTAGGGATCAGTTACAAAATGAAGATGTCTTTCATTGAGCTCGTGTCAGTCTTTGTTGACAAGGTGTAGCAGCTTCCATTCCAAAGAAAAGGGCCAGGGGCAACTGACAAGTTGATTGTGGCACAAGACAACAAGCAGCTGTTTCAAAAGAGCTGTTTTTGCTGTCTTCCAACACAAGTAAAGGCTGCTGAAAAAATGTCAGCTTGTACTGACATAAGCTCAGCCTGCGTGGCGATTGAGTGCTTCTTTGCATGACCTCTTCTTGGGGGGTAGGTTCTGCTGTTGAAGTTCAATAGTACGAATGTCTGTCTCATCCTGCAGAGCTCAGGTTAAGTGTTGAGTCTAAGTGTTACCCTCTTCATATGGTCGATGAAAGAGAGAGCACTCTGACCTAAGCTGTAGGTGAACTCACCTCAATCATGGATGCAGCTTAATTTTACAGTGATAGTTCTTCTTTACCTAATTTGGGTAGGAAGAAATACATAAATGCAGCTTTATTTTCTGCCAATAAAGCAAACCAGTTGGACTTTACTTAGCTCTTAGTTTATACAATTCTATGTGATTATTTGTCTCTTGTCTTGACAGTATATCCCTGTCATTTAACGAGGGGTGACGTATCACTCAATGAATGCCTCACTACCCTCAAAGATAAACTCAATAAAAGCCACAGCATCTGACGCTGGATGGGAAATGGATCTGATTCCCTTCCCATTGCTCCTCTAGACTTTGCGCTTATGTAATACTTTTATTTCCCTCCCCCTCTTTGGTCCATTCTGTGTTGTGCCGTGATGCTTGTCTTGTGAATATTCCAATTACATTGATGCATGTTTGACCTTTAAGTGTGCAAGAGAAGATATAGTTATCTACCTGCTTCACTGACACCCAGTCTCTGACAGTCAGTTGTTGGCCCCTTCCTCCCTCACCAACCCATTCACCGGTGGGTGAATGGGGTACCTGACTGAGCTGGGTTTTATGAGACGAGTTTGTGTGTGTGCAAGTGTGGTTATGTTTATCTAAGTATGAAAAATTAAAAGAAGATGAACTTCAGTTTATGAATGTATGTATGGGTTTTCAATGTATTTAAAAGGGGTTTCAAGTGAAAAGGAAGGAAATGGCTTTTACAAATACAAATATTAAAAGATTCAGCTCTCCTGTGTCAATATGTTGTAGAACCATCTTTCCCCACACCATAATGCTGCAACCACAAACTTGTTGTAAAGTTTCTAAAAATATGATGTTTTTTACCAGCTCAATTTACTGTTATTTCCTGAGATAAAATTAGATGCAACAAAATTTTGTCAGAAATCAGCCTACATGGGGACCCTCAATAAATCCAGTTATTCTGTCACTGCCTTAGAATATTACAGAACAAAGAATATCATTAAGATAAAAGTCTTTCAGATTAAATCCTAATAAAATATATTTAAATATGAAGTTTATAGTTTTATCAGAGAAAGGCTCAAAAGGAGATAAAATGCTTACAAGGCAGTGAAAAGCACAAGGGTGACCATGACCTATTGACTGGATATCAAAGTAAACAACAAAACAAAAGTAAACAACAAAAAAAGTTCTCTTTTTTTTTTTTTTTTTAACCTTGAGCTACCCCCTGGTGAAATGGTATTCTGGGTTGTGAATCACAATGCCCTTTTTTGGAAATGATCTCTGGTTCCTGAGATAGAAAACTGTCCATATCATATGGCTTAGATATGAATTAACCACACAGACATGCAGACACACACACAAAAATGAAGAAAAAGATGTTAAAAATGTCTTTCCTTAATCTGCAACAAGCCTGAGTACGCCTCACTTCCACAAACAGAGACTTTTCCAGCAGCATCCTATATCACGCTTCTAAGAACAAGCAAGCGTGAGCAGAATCATTTCTTTCATTTCATTCTTGCACCCAGTGCTTTTTTTAAAAAAAAAAAAAAAAAAAAAAAAAAGAAAAGAAAAAAAAAGGCTAATCTACATCTTTCATTGAATCAAGGATGGAAATTCACAAGAAATGCTTCTTTTTCAATTTCATGCTGAAGTAGCTCAAGTTAGTGGATGTAATTTCTCCTAACAAGAAAATTTATCACTCTGTCGCACACTTAGTCCGGCTATGTGAGAAAAGGGTCTCCCCTTCCCTTTCTCTTTTTTTAAGGCTTTGATAAATGTGCCAAAAGCATGATCATTCCCTTCATAGCACTCCATGCAAGAGCCTGAACAATTACCATGGTTCAAAAAAAGAAGAAAATAAAAGCTAAGGTTTTGAAAATTAAATGACAAATAAGTTAGTACTTCGATACAGGAATTACCAAATGACGTATGACCTAAACTAAGAGATAGATTGGTATTATTTTACACATAAAGATAGCAGAAGTCAAAATCATTTTATAGTGTGCAGTTAAAAAAATACATTTTTTTGGAATTCTCTCCTCTCTACAAAGATGTTTTTCCTCACAGAATTCAGGGTAAGTCTAACAATACAAAAACTCTCACAAATTCATTTGAAGTTTTGTGCAAATGAGGATTATCAGGTTCACGCCGAATAGCATGATGAAGTCCAAACAGGTGAAAAGAATTGCCTGAAGAACTGTATCTCAGAAACAATAATACGCATGGCCAAGCCACCAGGCTAATGTATATTTATCATGTAAACTTCTGATAAATGCATATGCAGAAACAATCAAATCTCTGGGCTTCTACTGGAAGATTGTTGCACTGCATGGACTCAAGCGTGAAACCAATATCAGCTTAGTGTCTGCTCAAGCTTGAAGTGCCGCGCCTTGCCGACAAAAGCATGTTCTGCATATGCTCATGAGCGTCGTTTTTTTTGTTTTTTTTTTATCAGTGTGGAACAAGCAGCTTTCCAGTGCTATCACTGATCAATTCCAGCGAGTTAAGTCTCCCGTGTGGGTAAATAAGCAGTGGTTAAGTCTTGATGAAGAATGGCAGGAGGTTTGAGCGTGAATACAAGCATGAGAGGGGCGGGCCTGTCTATCTCTGCTGCAATGGATGCCAAGTGTCACTTCCATCATTAACCTCAGACTCTAGTACATCTTATTCTCTCCATCTCCCAAAACAAATGTTCAGTTGAAAGCAATCAATTGTGAGTTCTCCAGACCTTATACAGGCCGAGCAATTCAGTGTATTTGCTTACTTTGGAAAGCAAATAACATCTATTATATTGCTGTAAATGATACAGTAAGGAGAAGACCTTGCCTGATGCACTGAGACCCGACAGCTTGATCTCCAAAGCCTGCAGTGAAGAGTGCCAAAGCCAGCACTAAGTGACATGTCAGTCAGTTTTTTTCTGTTTGAGGCTTTCAATTCCCTGAGGCCCAGACTTATTTACTGCATTTGTATGAAAAGCTGTGAAGAGGAGAAGGGCTGTGAGCAAGGCTCTCTTACATATGTATACAGTGTGTAGAGGCAATGCCTAAAAAAGTGTTTTCTTCTTGCAGACGGGTGGTGTTATGACTACAAACAACTTGGGAGAAGCCATTTATACATTCAAAAAATGGATCAGTGATGAAGGTAATCAGAGCAGCACAGAGTGTTAACAAGTGAAACAACACAACAAAGATACCTGGAATCTGTTAGCAAAGATTCAGAGCGTATTAGGGAGAAGCACCAGTGACACTAAAGATAGCGCTTCCTCTTGGTAGTCATCTTCTTAACCAGATTTGCAGTCATTTTAATATTAGTTAGAGAAGGCAAAGCGGGTACACACAACAAACCATCGGGCATGCGTTTCAGAGTCTGATTTGTTACTATTCATGACCAAAGCGGAGAGGGACTGTAATACGAGACATGCTTGTTAAATTCACAACACTCCAAAGCTGCCTTCTAGCAAATCCTGTCTTTTGGTTGTCAGCTTAAGACACCCTGGCATATGCATATGTAGGATTTTTAAGCTCTGTTAAATGGATAGCAGTGTCGTGGCCTATCAAATGACTGTAAGCCACTTGCCTTGTCGAAGGGGGAGGGAAGAGAAACATTTATAGAGAGCATGCAGCAGTGCGTTACCTTCCATGAATTGGAAAACATTTTTTTTTTATCCTGCTGTTAACTCCATATTAGACCAAAACAGAGGCATTTACATGTATGCTTCCAGCTTGTGTGTGACAGTAACACCCCACCCTGATATATTAATGACTGTTTAAGCTGATGACAGGGGAGTGGCAACAAACAATGACAGAAAGCCTGTTTTGGGCTGTGAAGCTGCTGAAGATGATGCACCATTCAACAACAAGTTAGTCTGCAAATAAATTATCGAGGTGAGGGAATTGCTCAGCTCTCGAAGAGAATGTGTATTTTGTTAGTGTGCGTCTGTGTGTGTATGCATTTCTGTATATGTGTTTGTGCTTTTGTGAGTGGACGTATAGATCCAGCACCATTTATTTCCCTGAGCTGGACCAGGGCAGTTAGGGAGGCGTGAAAGGAAATGAGTTGTGAAGTGGCCATTGATCCTGGCTTGCACCAGGTTAGCTGAAAAACAGCAAGATTATTGGCCACAGAGTGTGCAACTCAATGACTGCCTCTTATTTACACAGAGGTGGTTAACCCTGGCCAGGATGTTTATCACTCGACTAGTGCACTACATAGAACAAATGGAGGGGAGGGAATAGCAAAACTCAGTCCAAATCAAACCTCAACCATGTCATCAGAATTCCATCCATAAAAAAAAAATCTAAAATTTTGAATTTACCATGTACCCTTTACCATGTATACTATCATACAATAGTATTTACACCCCTTTAACTGTTTTATTACAATTAAACCATAAACTTTAACATTATAAGAATTTTAGGGAAAAAAAATCAAGACAAAGTTCTTTTACTCTAATACCTCTGGACACAATCCAACTCAACCAATTGCCCACAGAGCTACCTAATTAATAGATAGACTCAGCCTGAAGAGGAATACTGCACATTACCCTGAACACACTATCACTATGATCAAATACTGTGGTAGAGGCGTTATGCTAGTGATACTTTTCTTCAGTAGGGAAAGGGAAGTTTGTCAGAAGTTGGGAAGATAGATGTAGCTGAACATGACAATCTTGAGAGAGAAAAAAACTGTAAGAGGACGGACAATGCTTGAGACTAGGAGCTGTTCTTTGAGGTGCTCAAAGGTTTGTTGAAGGACACTGGTTATATGAAAACCGATAAAGACATTAGACATGTCAGGTGTAGAGAAGCACTGTTTAGGCTGTAGAAATTCTTAATAGGAAAACTCTTGACTTGATCACGCTACAAACAAGCAAGTCTTTACAAAAGCCGCAAGAAGTCCCATCTGCACTTCTCCACAAGACATGTCTAGGACACGGCAAACATGCAGTTATGTCAGCATCATGCTGTGGGGATAATTTTCTTCAGCAAGCTCTTCAGCATAGATATAAAACATGATTAGAGCTAAATACAGGACAAACCTGGATGAAATAAGATTAAATGGCATCATGAATTACAACAGCCCTGGACATAAATCCAAGTGAGAATCTGTAAGCAGGTTGGAAAAGTGATGTCCACAAATACTCTCCATCCAATGTGAGTAAACTTGACATTTTATTGAAAAGAAAGGACAAACATATCAGTATCCAGATGTCCAAATCTAGAAGAGACATACTCCAAAGGCTTGCTGTAAATACAATTTAAAAACCATGTTTTCTTTTCTTTCCACTTTAAAATACTGTTTGTGGTTTGAAATTTGGCAAAATGTGGAAAAAACTATTAAGTCTTGTGCAAGTAAATACTTTTTCCCATTTCTTTTGAGCCTTTTACCCATAAACTATTCCTTGCCACTTGCTTGAGGATAAAATGTCCAGAAGCATTTACTTCCAGCAGATTTCACTTCATCCACACACTTTCCTCCATCTCTTCTTCACTGTCCCTTTTTTCCTCGTCTCTCTTTCAAGCCTTGCAGCTTGACATTTCGCCACGCTCTCAAGGGACGACTGCTTGAAATGGAGTTAGTGGGAGAGCGCCACTGTAAATTCCAGGAGGCCGCATGTAATGTGTCTTAAACGTAGATGGACAGCCCAGGTTTCAAGGAGCTGAAGAATAAGAGGGAGGCCAAAAAAATGAGGAGACAGATTGAGAGCAGGGGAAAGAGGTGGTGTCTCGATAGATAATAGAATAATGCTGTGTTTTGTCTGGGGAAGGGTGAGCAAACAGTAGCTATGCTGTCATTCACATCCTATATCTTTAGTGTCATCACGAAGGGGGGAACTACAGCCCTATATGTCACAGGCCTGTATGTACTATTCTGTTGGGACTGTCTGCTGATAGCCAGGTTTGAAATAAAAAGAAGGATGGCTTTCATTGTAAATAAGTCAGACACAAGGACTTCTAGAGAAGAGCTGTCTTTTCACTGAAAGGGGAAATAATTTTACAAAGACATACAGTACCCCTGCTTTCCTTGTGCTTTCTCCTGCCTTTACTGCAAAACCTTATCTTGGCACAGACAATGATGGCTAACAAAGGCCTCCTTTATGAAATCGTTCATATTTCAGTTGAGGTCTTTCTCCTGTCCTGAGAGGTGATTGATGCATCGGGCCAGGACCGGTGTCTTATTTACACAGTTGAGTGGGGGCAATCTCAGGCCTGAAAGATAAACCTAATGAGCTTCTTTGTGTAAGGGTGCAAATGAGAGACACCATCCTTCCACCCTCCCTCTCCTGCTCCATCCAAAGGGACAGTCTGGGTGATTAGGCCTTTAAATTATGCTCAAGGGCAAAGCCCAGATTTGCATCTGAGAGGTGTGTGTGAGAGTGTGTGTGCCTTCTCAAATATGGTGCAAAAAGGCAGACAGAGAGGCAGGTGAAGGGCAGGCAGCAAAAGATGCTTGAGGGTTGTTTGTAGAAAGTGATGGTCGGTGAAAACTGAGTGTCAGGGATTCAGAATTTACCAATCTCAAACAACAAACTTGAGGTTCTGCAAGAAAGATGAGTTCAGATGTGTGTCAAAGGTATAAAACATACACAAACACACACACTGTCATTTTGTCCTTTGTCTGTGGGGTAACTTTCTCCCTAATGACTTTCATTTTGGGGAGAATTTCATTTGCCCCTAAACCCTAAATACTACTCATCACTAGCTGTCAGATTTCTCATCCCCCCCCTTTTTTTTCCTGCAGCTAAACTGCGAGGAAGGCAGGTTAATTGCTGTCACTCTCAAGTTGGACCACTGCCTACCTCTCGTGTAAGCGACAGGAGTAAAGCCTAGAAGTGAGATGGCACCTTGGTGCACTTATTGTAATTTATGTCAAAATGCTGCAGTCATTTAAATGGGGTTAGATCGTTTGCATATTGCTGCATCATGTGCCTCAGGAGAACCCTAAAATGAATACTCAACCAGTTTACCAATTTCAACGTGTTTGTCCTCTGACACTATCGTAAGATGAATTTGTTTTGTGCAAAAGTAAATATTTGAAGGGAAAAACAAGCAAAGAAAACATAAGTCAAAAATTTTAATATTTCAAGTCAAGGTTGAGTTTAATGTAGAAATCATTGAAAACCTTAAACTGGGTACTAATCTAGAGGCACAAGAATGTCTGTGCAGTAGACACGGGCTGGTTTAAAGTATCAAGGTATACCAAGGGTTTAGAAAGTTTCAGAAACGCTAATACTCTATATCATGCAGGTTATGCATATTATATATTTATTAAGTAGCTAGAAAAAAAGTGCAGGAGTTTTTTTTTTCTGGTTTTAAGGAATGCATAGTAACACAGCATTGCTCTTCCCCTTTGCTAATCAGCTAGCTAAAGAAAGCCTATTACACTTTTTCCTCTCCTGTTTGCTGATTCAAAGAACAGTCACCCATGGTAGGGTGACTGTTAAATTACATAAATTACAAACATAAATTACAAACTAAATAAGCGCCTCCCATCACTAGGCCTGTCACGATAACAAATTTTGCTGGGCAATTAACTGTCCCAGAAATTATTGTGAAAAATGATAATATTGTCGTTTTAAGACCATTGTTAACTAATAGCATAAAAATGATATAGTAATAGAAGTACACCCTCTCAAAGATCAATAAACTAATTTCTAAAGAACATTTAACACTCGAACTGGAAGACATTTCAAATATCCAAAATAAGTAAACAAACCAAAAACAAATAAAATGGATCTCTGTAAACAAACTTGTCCTTCAAAATAAATTAATCACTAGGCTCAGACAGAGAAAACAGGCAATACTGGCAGTTAGGACTTTTGTGGGGGAAAAAAGTGCAAACTTACCACTGTGTACTGGGGGAGTCAAATGTTTGCAGCTTTTTTCGAAATGCTGTCTTTTCAATGAGATTAAGAGGCAGCATCTCTAGTGATTAAGTAAACTACTGTGTCTTAGTACACACTAATTTGCACTGGCCTTTTTGTATTTTGTTTGTCAATTAAACACCCCAGTGATTGTGGACTGTCAATAAGACGAAGAAAGCCCGCTGGTTATAGTTTTTTTTTTTTTTTTTTCCCCAAGTTGGGAAACCTGCATCACATGATTACGTTTTAGATGCAGATACATGTTTGTTGTATTGCTGTGTTTAGTTGCTACTGTTTTGCAACAAATGCAACATACTGGCTTGCCCAGGTTAAGCGGTTCACTTTGGTCATTTGGTTGGAATTGAAAGTGCTCCTGGACTGTCACGTTCAACTTTTAAACCAGCGTTTCCCTGGCTTGCTCCTCCTCACGGGCTTTTATGTTACACTCTGTGGTACGAGACCATGAGACTACTGATGCAAGAGTTCACTCCTTATGGGTTCGAGACACAGGAGGCAGCGTCGCTCCCTTTCCATTCATTTCCTATAGAATCTGCATGATGAGGCAACAGTTGCTTGCCTTTCTCCAGCCAAGCGACCAGCGAAATATGTGCATGTGAAATTTTGAGCATGTAGACGTACACACGCGGGCTGGCGATGCGACAAGAGAAGCTGAGTTGAAAAATGTTCAACTTTTGTCACCGTGTTGCTATCACGTCCCATGTGTTGGGATCACCCTGAGTGTTTTTTCGCTGTTGTTTGCTGCCTCCCATATGTCAAGCCCATTACGCTAAAGAAACGAGAAGGAGAGGAGTCAGTCTATGTGCTGGAGTGAAGCTTTTTGTCATCCAGTCTCTTTGGTAGAAAGAGAGAAAGAGACGACAGGAACAGACAAGCACGCAGCTGGAAATGATCAACATCATTTTAAATATTGACCTCATTTTAATTTATCATGCAATTAATTGATTTATTGCTTATCGCGACAGGCCTACCCATCGCTTCTATTAAGACACCGGTGTATTAAAACTACAGTTGTCAAGCTACGAGTGGTATGTCTCTTAAATAGCCAACTGCTCAAGGAACTGGCAACAACTGGAATAAAGTTCTCATGTTTTTTGGAGCACCATAACAATGGCCACATTTGTGTCTTTCAACCTTAACTCTTAACTATGATGACATTGGGTCATTTTCAAGATAAGCTTAACATCTTTATCTCGCACTTTTAGCATAATTACAAACACATTTTGAGTTCTTTAAAATAAAGACAATTAAAGATTTTTTTATTTTTTTTTTAAAAACCCACAATAATTGGTGTTAACCGATGAGTATTAGTTTTCTTTGAACATAAATAAATATTTATGTTTCTGGTGGGCTACTTATTATATCTTATCAGTTTTCAAAATAATTCTTAACAAGCAGCAGTTTTATTTTACAGGTTGAATTGAATGTCCTAAGAAAGACTGTTAAATGTTCACATATTAAATTAGGCTGAGGGAAAATGTGTTTTTGGCAGATGCATCTAATGCAAGAATGTTCATTTCAGCACAGACTTTAGACTATTGACTTTATACTTGGAAAAAAATGACTTGTGAACATTTGTTTTTTTTTTTTGTTGTTCTTTTACAAGAACAGCATTGAGATATACTTTTATATGGAATACTTGTTGCATTTTTTTATGTGAATGTTTACTTAAAAAGTACTACCATATTCAGCAGATGTTTATTGCTTTTGCTCTAGTCAATGCCTCAAACTAAAAATAACAAATATATGGCATAGATGACATTATAACTGTAGTAATCAACATGGCATTTTATTTTAACAGCAGTAGCCTGTTTTAATTAAAGTTCTATCATGTTATACACTTTTATTTTGATTTTTTGTTACCGAATGTGAAAATGGCATTTTTACTGAAGAGTTTCATACCATCCCATGCTTATTTTGCAGCGATCTGGAGGTCTTTTGCTAAAATAACTAACATGACAGTAATGGATTAGCTGGGACTTCCTCATGCTCCAAATATCAATATACTTCCTATGGAAGTGAGCCAATTTAGAGAGGGCAGTAGTCCTGAGCACTGGCTCATCAATCCCACTGATAACCCTGGCAGGATTAAGTCTACAGACCACTGCAATCAACTAACTGGCTCATTATGGCACATTATGGTATGGATCCAAAGATCAATGCATTTCTTGCATGTACATACATTAAGTATTAAATCACAATACTGATTACAGCCAATGACAAATTGATTGGTAAGATGAGCTCAGCACATTTTTTCCTAACAGAGGCTTTATAGCGATCATTTTGCATAGTAATTATGGCTGTGTAACATTCATCATTGGCTCTGATACATATCTGCAGCTGGCAAATTGCAATCAGATACAGTAGGTATCTAATCTGTAATCTCAAATCAAATTAGGTCTATTTGGACAACCTTGGGGACGTGATGATGAAACCCTGACAGAAATTAGGGGCCGGAAATTTAATTGTGACAATGGTTATTAGTGAGATAGAAGGATAATAGACTGCTAGGCGTTGATCTGCATAAAAAATATAAATAAAAATAGGAAGAAGATATACATTATGTTTGATGGAATAAAAATGTATTTCCTGTGCTGGTAGAGGAGAGTTTAATTTGTATTTAAATGAAAACTAAGTGTGTGTAGAACTTCTGTGCTCTAAAAGCCTTTGGCCGAATCTAAGGTGACGAGACCTTAAGATGCCACTTTTCTAATTATAGCTGCAGGTGGTATTTTGGAGCTGCTAGGTAATGGCAGAACCCATAGGGACAGTAAAGAATTCATCAGTGCTTATTATTAATCATCCCCCAGCAGTGTGATGAGAGACTGAAGCTCCTATACCCACTGGACCACTCAATGTCATTCCAAATACGGGTGGAAAATTAAACCCAACAGCCTTATGTGAAAATGGACTCAAAGCAAATGTGCATAGGGCTCTGTTTTATGTACAAATATATATGTTCGCAATTATAAGCACAAAAGTAGCATTCCTTATACATAACCCATCCTGCAATCTGCTAAAAATACTTTCTTCTGATAAAAACAACTGTAAAACATCACTTCTCAGTTGGGAAAGGATAATTTATAGATATATGAAAAAAAATCTTTCATCCTTTGTTAAAATATGGCCCCTCTCCGAAGTGTTGCAGAGTGTAACTCAGCGAAGGAAGTGTGTGTTAAGTTAACAGCACAGGGCCCCTGTTTTAAAAAAGCCTCCAGAGACCTGTTAGCTGGACTGCTCATTTCAATGTGTCTGTCTCAGGGTTGAGAGAAGGTTCGGGCTGGCCCCTTTACAGGGCACGCACTGTCATTCACCCGCGAACCCCACCCACCCAACAGCAAAATGTCCATCTCTAAGTTTTAACTAGACACTTTAGGCTCACACCACTTTTTTTCTCTTCCAGCTTTTTATCTCTTTTATTTTCAACTTAGTGATGCACCAATCTATCGGCCATGAATGGAAATTGGCCAGTTTTCTTCTGATCATCACTGACCTGTGATCAGTCGATCAAATCCTGAAAAATCTGATTATTTCCCTGGTCATGTCATACATCACAGCTGTAATCTCCCACTTCTTTGGTCTTCAAATACAGTTATAAACCAAATGTATTTCTGACACTTGGGTTGGAGTTTAGCACAAGTTAGATAAAGATTAGGGCAATATAATTTGATGCAGAAAAGCAGAGATGCACTGATCAGGCTTTTCCTGGTCGATACAATTGTCTGGTTTTCTTTGAGCTTTGCCTGACTGATTCAGATTTTAAAATTTAAAATTTTTTAAGACCATAATGCATAAAAGATAAAAAATGTGGTACAGGCTCTTTGATGGAGGTTGCAGTAAATCTAACAGAAAATGAAATAATTTCAAAATGATATCCCATTATTCATCATCGTTATCTTAACAATGCATTTAATGAACGGGGGGTAAGGGAGGAATCTGATTTTCAGTATTTGACTTGCCTAGGGAAGACTAGCAAAACCCAAACACTGTCTGAAAGACATACTGGCATTGACCAAAATCAGTGTCAGTCGGTTGAACTTAAAAGACAGCCAGAAGTCGGTTTTGGCTGGTAGGAAGTCCGATGAGTGCTTTTCTATTTCCAGGAGGACTTTTTTATTTCAGTGGGACACTTTGCATAAAATCAGTCATATTTGTTCAGGTTTTGTAATTCCAAAGGTCATAAAAACACTCACATATGCACTTAAACATTACAGATGTATGACCAGTGTTAATAAAGCATATTAAGGCCAAAAATTTATAAAGCTTAAAAAAATACCAGATTGTGTTTAGGAAACTAAAATTTAGAGATGCACCAATCAAAATTGCCAATCAGATTGGAATTGGCCAGTCTTCCCTTGACCAGCTCTTATCGGTAATCGGTAGGTCAAATACAAAAAAAAAAGACAATTAAAATTAGTCATCATCTATAAATACATAAACGGCATTCCCTTAATTTACCTTTATTTAGTTTAATAAAAATTGAATGTTAGGGACATATACCTTTGATTCATAAACAGGGTTACATTTGTAATTCCTTCATTTTCAATTGCACTCAAAACTACTACATGCACCAAATCTTTTTTTTCTCTTGTGTCTTCTAGTACTTGAAATAAGATCTGAAAGGTCAGACTCTCAAAGACAAACAGAGATCATTGTAGAGCAGCAAAGGCCTAATCAGTACATCTCTATTTTGAAGATTTAGAAGATGAAGTAATTGCTACTGAATTTTTAAGACTAAACACCAACAAAAGTTTAAAAAAATAAGACTGCTTTTAGTGAATGTGGATGTTCTTAGATGCAATTTGTAGTGAGGTTTCCATTGATGTTTGTGGTAAAAGTAGTAAAGTGGAGATGGGACTGAGGCAATGATGCAACCACCAGAACGACTTCTGGCATTCTGCTGTAGATGGATAACCAGAGTAGGGATCAGGAGGATTTTGCTTTACTGAATGCACACACACACAGACCCAAACACATCGGCATCTATTGTACTCCCCTGACTGATCTGACCACAGGGGTTCAGCTGCCTTCAAACACACACACACACACACACACACACACACACACACACACACACACACACACACACACACACACACACATAAATACACTTGCATGAAAACTCTCATCAGGCCAAAAGGACAGCACGCATCATTACAAACCTGCAGCGCTGCTCCTATCCCCTTCACCCGATCCAACCCAAAGCATGGCCCTCTGACCTAATCTCCCATTGCTCTTTTGGCAAACTGTCAAAGCCATCATTCACCGTGAAAAGACACGAGAGACACTTGACTCCTTTACTCTGTTGGCGACTGACTTTCACAACTCCTGCCCCCCAACCACCACCTCTAACACATACCCCCTGCAGCTCATTCACCCCACAACTTGCTCAGACTGAGATGGATACAAGACAAAGCTTTGAAAAGACAAATCCAAAGTGGAGTTTTAAATATTTGGGATCTGTTGCCACAAAAATAAATGTCATTTTTGTAAATAACTTCTACTAAGAGAAAAGTATGCATGCAAATGTGATTTTCAAGTGTCCCATTAAAGGGTTTATCATGTTTATGTGTCGAGTTAGGAGGCCCTCTGGTGGATACAGTGCAGCCATGACATACACACCCATTGTACACTTTACCACTGCCCAAACTGGACTGTAGAAATTCCCAGCACACATTCTTTCACTCTCTCTCTCTGCTGTGCACACACACACTCTACAGACCTTCTGATATGTGACCTGAAACAACTTCTATATGTGCCTTAGCTCCAATGCAAACACAAAAAAATCCATAAACAAGTCACAAAAAATCCTTTCCGACATCTAAAGAAAACATGCCAGCAACACAACAAACTGACGAGAAAGTTTACCAACTGCGCAAACAGCTTATTATATAAACACTGCTACCTTCCATAGTCTAGAAAACACACAAAATATAATAAGTCATTTTGTTTCCTGCCTATATGTAGAACGCCCCGGTGCCGCCTGAGCAGAGAGAGGAAAGCAGAGCGGAGAAAGGGGGAGAGCACAGCAGAGTGGGAGTGAGAGACGAGAGAAGAGACGGGGGGAGAAACACAACTTACCTGCTGTTGTTGCAGATGCAGCAGCTCGACTGTGCTTACTTCGCTGCTTGTGTCACCAGCGCTTGATCTCCCATCTCTACTGCCAGCCTCTAATTGGCTGCTGCTTAGGGTGCTCATTCCATTTTGACTCATTGAACTGTTGCTTATTGTCTCTGTGGCCGACTCCTGCATCATCATGATTTAAAACCTAGAAGTGATTAAGAGGCACCGGTTAGGGCTCTTCTCGTTACAATTCCCCCCCTTTCTTTTTTCCCCTCCAATTTTTTTTTCCTCCTCTTTTCTTTTCTTTGCACGCGTCCATTATCAAGCCCTCGGTCCCCTTTTGCAAATTAAAGCATTTAAAGAAGAGGGAGGGGTAGGGGGGATGCAGGAGGAGCAATTATGCATTCATTGTGTAAATGAAGCAATACAAAGACATGCATGTCCTGGTCCTTTCTAGAAAGTGGAAGGGGTTCTAAAAATGGAAAATGTTTATATTCAGTAAAATTTCTAAAAATGAAAGCACTTCAGTTTATTGTTGTTGAACTTAATAACTTAGTTAGAAAATGTGGTTTAATAATGAAAATACGCTTAATTCTTAGTATCTTTTTTGTCTTAAAAAAGAGAGAAAAAGAAAAAGCAGCATCTAACACATTTTTGGTCAATTCGAAAGAAGTAGCCTAATGATGCAAAGCTAATCATGCTAAATTAAAATTTGGCTGTGGGGGGAGGGGAAGGTACCAAATCACATGGTGCAGTGCTGGTGATGAACACTATAATGGGTTTGTCATCCCTGCTCTGGCTAAATAAAATCTGCCTTGCAGGCTTCCATAGAGGAGGGATGCTCATATTTCATTTATTGGCCCATTTTTTCTTTCTTTTTTCTTTAATCAAACCTTATGCCTTATATAGCTGTTTATTCTGTGACATTTATTTTAAAATTCAGCACTACTCATGACATTCAGCTATATATATATATATATATATATATATATATATATATATATATATATATATATATATATAACAAACTGCTGTAGCTGTAACTTAAAAACACTGTAAATAAAACAAAAAAACTGAAAGTAAAATTTGATCTTTTACATGGAAAAGTGAAAAAAAGAGAAAGTAATACCACTAATAACTGTGCTAAAAACAGCATAAATTATGCATATAACCTCCTGTCTTTTTAGTAATAAATGTTTTATAATCATTCCCAACATTTAATCCTAAGTGCACTTGCCGTAAGAGAAAGGAGCTCCACTATCAGTTGATATTTTTACAATAAATGAAAGTCTCAGACACTTAAGATAATATAATGTACAGTTTTACCATCTCTCCATTGAGAACACATTTTCAATATTACAACTAGTATTTCAAAAATGTGTAACTGCTATTTTTAACGGTAAAGAAACAAGCAAAAGCTGAGTGTATGCTAATTAGTTTTGCGCCGTGTGTTTTCTCTGGCCTGTAAATACAATTTTAATAGAAGTGTGGACACGTCCTTCTCTGTGTTTGTGTGTATGTGTGTGTGTGTGTGTGTGTGTGTGTGTGTGTGTTTGACAAGGGGCAGATACAGGACAGGCCTTAAAGGATGTCCACAGCCAGGATAAACAGGATCTACGGAGGGAGAACAAACAGGGGCTGAGCTATTACACAGAGCAGGGCGACAGCTGCCCGGGACACAAGTAAATAAGGGAAGAGGCCAGGACAAGGCGTGCTTGTGAACAAACAGGGCCCCTGTTTAACACCGAGCCGCTTACTGCTGATGGAGAAAGACGCGGTGAGAAAAGACAGAGACAGAAAAGACAGGAGGAGAAAAAGGAAAGAGAGGGCGGGGGGATGACGGAGAGAGAGACAGTGGGAAGGAAAATGAGGGAGGTGGTGGCAGCATGGAGGGGATTGAGGGGGGTTTGGATTGGCACAAAGTGACATCCAATCCGGTGATGAATCTCAGCATAAGAAACTCAAGGCTGCAGCCGAGATCAGCCGGCTAATAAGTATTCAAATTAGGCATAAATTTTACATGCCCAATGTTTAAAATATTCAGAGAAAGACTGTCTGATTGCCTTTACTAGCATTTTATGAACATTCTAATGGAGCTCGGATCTCTCCGTTTTTTTGTGCTTTCTTTCTTTCTTTCCTAGACCGACAAGGAATGTTCGCAAAACTTGGAAGACATATGAGACGAGGAAATAAGGATTTTTAATAACATCTGAATGGATGCAAACCAAGGAAAAATTGCTACTGAGATTTTTTATTATGTGCTTACTCAAATATGAAAAGTTAATGTCCAGGAAAAGAATAATCATTTACATTTTATATAAAATTCTATAATCTTATCTTCTCACTTCAAAGTAGAGTCTGTGCTTTATGGCTAGCAGCAGCATTATGATAATGCAGATATATGCTAAACATATTCGCAGAGATCAGATGGTGCTTTAACCTTAATGACAGCGGTGAGATAAATTAATTAGCCATCAAAAGGCGGCATTCAAATCTGCCAATTAGAATGTCAATTAGGAACACAGCAAGGCTGCAGCAACGAGCGAGCTAACTGAGCCGCAGATCTGACTGTGGGGGTGATGGAACTGTCACACAATGCTCACGAGAGGCAGATAGTGACAATCCTCGGCACCTGAGGGTGTGACTGCATGAAGCATGGATCTGTGTTTGTGTCTGAGGAGGTACAGGCCCTGACCTCAGCCCAGACTGCACTGAACCAACTGGGATGGAAAGAGCCACAGCAGTCCTCCCAGCTAAATAAATCTGCCAGGGTATATAGTCTGAAGCTGCCAATATGGGTATATGTGTGTTTTCCAGCATCCTGTATTTGATGTCATTTCATCTGAAACCATAATCTTTCAATGAGGGAAAGTCTAGACACCTCTCTTCTGGAGGGGAGAATATGGGACAGTGAGCCTAAGGTAGTTGTATGGAAGCAGATGGTGTCACTGGAGATGTACCAGCCAACTGATCAGAAATGGGAATAAGTCAATTTTCTCTTAATTGACCCTAACTAGTGATCAGCAGGTTAACTTGCGAAAAAAAAAAAAAAAAAAAAAAAAAAAAAAAAACATTTTCTCCTTTTAATTCATTGAATGTCTCGTGATTAAGATCTCTGGGTTTCTAAACACATCAACCAGGAACATTTTCACGTCGATGAACTTTTAAATAAAAAAAAAAAAAAAAAAAAAAAAAAAAAAAAGGTAAATATTATGGACACATGCTTTGTATAAATCAAGATAATCTTGTAATTATTTCCTTTTGTCTTCTTCTATCAATTTTAACTGTAGACCTAATACACACACCCACACAGACATCACACTCATAGTTACAGCATTGAAGCAAAAAATAGATTTTTAAGGCCTATTATTCTACAAAAAGTCCTCCAGTGCAACCTGCAGTGAGATTTTATTGTTGTGTGTGTGATAAAATAGTAAGATGAAGATGCTTTTGAGGCTAAGAAGCAGCTCCTAGAACAAGAGACATATACTTAGGTGCATGAATATAGAAGTAATATTGCAATTCCTTAATTTCCAACTAAAAAAACTGTAGTGGATGCCAAGTCAACAGGTAACTGGTTTTGGCCATGGAAATCATGAACGTTGCAAATCTAGATCTCATCTCTAAATTTGCTGTTGTTAAAAATCACTGATGCCTTTGATGTGCCCTGATGAGGTCTACTGTGAAGCCTCAAATTAGCTTGAACAAATATTTCCCCTTAGATCTTGAAAACTAATCTGCTCCATCAAAATCTGAGAAAGATGTCCTGGTAAGGCGTTTGGCTCAAAAATTGGGAGAAATTCTATCGTTTTCCTTTAAGAAGTGACACAACAAAGGTTTAAGGAAAACTGAGCCTTTACTCCCACACACACCTATCATTAAAGGGTAAAAGAAGCAGCGTTCCATCTTTGTTTGCAAGCTCTAAAAGCCCTTAATGTAGCCTCATTACCTGGCCTGTCTCCTGCTCTATCATGTGCTGTAAACACACACCATGACACTGACCATCCATCTAGAGGTAGAGCGCAGCTGTCTGCTCCGAGAACACTGAGGAATTTACCGTGATACAGTGTTAACACACTGCTGCCCTGACACCGGTTTCATCTCCGAGACATCCGTTTTCAGCGTGACGACATCCTCCATTTCCTCATTCTATATGCATAACTTGCAAAAAAAAAAAAAAAAAAAAAAAAAATTTTCATTAGAGAGGCAGGAAAAAAAAAAAAAAAAAAAAAAAAAGAACAAAAAGTGACCGGTAAACCTGTGATCCCAGACCTGCGTTCGTTATCAGCTCACGTTTCAGGTGGCTGCTGGGAATTCTTTTTGGGTTTGAGAGATCAAAATAATAAGAAAAGAAAAAATAATAATAGAAATTACATTTCACAGTCTGATGACTCCCCACAGCTCTCTGATCAAGGCGAGATATGGTTACCATTTAAGATAATCACTGATTCTGTGCTTGAGTGAAATTAATTCATCATTGCCATAAGTTACTGTGCGTGCAAAATAAAGAAGTAGCTGTGCAAGGGCAAGAGCTCACATATTTAATACTTGAGATTGCTTAATAAATCAAAATGCCATGCATGTGCTGACAAAAACAGAGTTGAGAAAAGGAGAAATTGAATTTGGAGCAGCTTGAAACTTTAAAAAGAGACACTTTCAACATGTTGATTTTGACAGTTTGTTTGTATTGTTTATTCATTATTTTTACAACAAGCTGTCAGAGAATCCTAATTCCTTCATGTTCAGAACATTGAATAAGAACGGAAAAACATTCTTAAACGGACTTCTAGAAAAAAAAAAAAAAAGAAACACCATACCCTCAGATTAAGTAAGGCAAAGTCAGGCTGCTACACCTTAGAATTAAAAGCTTCCTTTTTGGCGCTAAAGGACCACCATAAAGGAGCATTAATGACTACTTCTTATAAACCTGTGTACGGTAATGGTCTCTGCTCACAGATAGAGGAATTTCAAAAGTGCTTCACTGGTGAATAAAGATTACTTTGGAGGGTGGAGGGAGAAGGAAAGGGGGTGAAGGAATCATATTTACAAAATCTGGAGTGGGGGGCAAATGAAAAGCGATGAATATGAATAATGGACTTTGCTCTTTTTTTTTTTTTTTTTTTTTTTTTTTTTTTTATGCCGGATTAACATTATTCAAAGCAACAGAATCAAATGTGGTTATCTCCTGTCCAATGAGCCCTGCATTGAGAAAAAACCACAGTCATATTTCAATTCTTCATTTGAGCCCTGACAATAAATCGTAGTTCTGTGATAGGACACATTCAGAGGAGAATGTTCAGAACTTAATTCTCTTCTATTTACAATAAGGAGATGAGACGGAATAAGATAAAAGGCGGACTATTTGCCAGAGTGTGGAAGTGTCCCTGAATGAATGTGCGGGGATGTGTCGGAGTCGGCGTTCCGAGGAGAACAGAGAGGGGGAAAAAAGTGACAAAGACAACCGGAGAAAAGTGTATAAAGTGTGTGTTCAGTTGTACGGGCTGAACAATGTGTCTTTATGATCAAATCCAAGAGATGCTCGTGGATCATATGTCTGATGCTGTTTTAGAAAAAATTTATATTCAATAGATATAGCGGAAACGTCACAAAAGCATATTTACGTCACAGCAAAAATACACAAAAAGCAGTATCAGCACTAAAGATGCACCAATCAATCGACTAGAGATCAATATTGACCAATTTTTCTCTTGATCAGTTCTATTTGGCAATCAGCTGATCAATTTCTAAGAAACCATTTTTTATTCCTTTTTAATAAATGCATCCAAAATGCAAACTCAAATCATTTTCAGTCTGAAAACACACAACCATCAGCAGGTACTTGTTTTAAGCTTACTAAGAAATAAGATGAAGGTTAGGGACATTCTTTGATGTAGTAAGAGATAATTTTGTATTTCCTTCATTTTCTATTGGATTTAGATCTATTCTATTCAAAAACAAGCATCACACATTTTTGCTGAAATGTCAGAAATTGGACGCTTTCATCAGCCAATACCAACATCCAGTTTTCTTTGTATCTGAATTTAGCCTTGATCGAATGGCTGGTGATTGGCAGGATAGATACTGAAAAATCTGAATTTCATGTCTTCAAATCATTGAATGCATCACAATTAAGAACTGTAACATTTTCCATCTCTGAATGTACCAACCCACAGCATGTACTCTGATGAAAAACTCTTGAGTGTAATAAAAAAATAGATAAAAATGTTAAGAGTTATGTGCACTGATGCATAATTGAGAATAACATTGCAATTCCTTCATTTTGTTGTATTCTAAACCACTACCTTGATGAAATAACCAGGAGCACATTTTTTTTTTCTCTTTAATGTGCTACAGAATAAACAAAAAAATCTGTCAAAATCAGAATTGGTGGGTCAGACCTCAAAGAAAAAGAAAAATCGGTAGCAGCCAGGAAAGTCTTATCGGTGCAGCACTACAAAATATTCAATAAAAATAAGGAAAATATATGTTATTTGACTTCTTGTGCAGCAAAAACTGCATACTGCACAGAACAGCTCTAACAGAAAAAGAAAAAGAGGAGGAGAGAGAATAGTTTTTTTTTCTTGCATTTAGGCTCGTCCCATATCATTTACATGTTCCCCCGTCAGACACCACGTTCTGCTGAGGCAGAAGATGGCTGAGCAAGACTGTGACGGAGGCCGATCCGTCGGCTCTCATTTGCATATTTGCCAATTCTGTTAATTAACTCAGCCCACCTAATCAGGGCTAATTGACCTATAAAGAGGAGAGGCCTCATTGTCTCATCCAATCATCTTTATCAGGAGTAGAGGAGGTTACACTTGTGAATGCGCAGCACTTCCGACCTAACTGTATTTATAGACCTCACGTGTGGAAGTATTGCACTCAGGAAAGATGTTTTTTATTCTGCGAGTGATCACCACTGAGCTGCTTTGACGCGGAACAAGACCTGGATAACAAAAAGAAGTGAATGGACAAATTCCCTTCTGAGAAGAGCAGAGAAAAATCAGTGGAGGTAATGACAGCTGGATCGCCTTGACTCACCGGTCCCCTTTTTCAACAGCGGGGCAGATCCAGCGGACGGCTCCAGCTACAGAGACATAGCTCATTGTGACGTTTCCAGTTATTTCTGGTTGATTAGGGCCATTATGTCTCAGGCTCTGATTTATGTTGTCATTCCCTCTCAGCAGTCCTGCATCGATAGATCTTAATGAATTGGTAAATAAGGGCGAAGATTGCGCCTGACAACACCTCAACATTCCTCATTCATACCAGACAAGATTTATGTAACCAATTAGAAGCATAAAAAGCAGGACGGGGGTTATTCAGGAGGAAAAAAAAAATCTTTCTTTTGGAAATTGCAAATTCCAAAAGAATTGCAGATAATGGGCATTCTTTAACCTCGGATGAGTCGAACGATTCACATTAAAGGTTTAAAGATTTTAAAAAGTTTGCAAACAGAAGACACACACTTGCTTATTATAATTTATAACCAAACAGCCAAAAATATAATTTTTAAAAGAGAAATTAGAAAATGGCAAGATCAATGAATAAAGGTTATCTTACTGCATCACCATCTTTAAATCCTAACGTGAAGTTAAAATAATGCAAATAAAAATGAAAGGGTTGCATCAGTGAACAGGTTTGTGAGATCAACATTTTACATTTCACTGATTAAAACGGTCATTTGCATTTTCTAATCAAGCTTCAAGTTTCAATTTTTTGATTCCTCTAAAACGTTGCTCTAGAAATCTGTTCACAGGCAAATAAAAGCTTGCTTTGTAATCAAGAAAAAAAATTCTGATAAAAGTGCTGATCATCAATAGTCGAGCGACAGGACAGGAAGACCCATAGGGCAGGAGTGAACAGAGGTGGAAAATTAAAGCGGAGTGATACGGCTCCTTTTTCAGCCTCCCTCCCTTCAAGCACATGCAAATGAGGCCGTGCTGCTTAACTGCATCATTTATGTGGATAATAGCGGCATCATCATTACGGGGGGAACTCAAATTAAATTACATCACAATTAGCATAACAAAGTGATTGGTTAAACTTTCAAAACAAATAACGCGGCTCGGCTAATGAACAGTGTTAATTGGCCGGTTAGCGTTCTAAATAAAACATGGAGGTAAACATGTGTTTTAGTTAAACAAATTTAAAATTCTGGAGTTATATTGTTATTTTTTTTTTAAAACAAGAACAACAAAAAGAAAAGATTTCATCAATACTGCCAGAGGGATTTATAAGCTAAAATATAAAATGTGTAGCATTTAATTTTATTGTGCTAAAGAACCTATTATATGCCAGGCTCTGGAGAACAATGTAAATTATCTGCCTTCAAAATGGAGTTTGGCCAATTCTCCGTGTGAGCTAATCACATAGCTCATTATGCATTAGGGTATTAAATTATGAAGAAGAGTCCCTTTCGCATTCCTGCACAAAGCCCTATGAAATGTTAATAATATGCCCACAATAGCCCAATACTGAGCCTCGCTCAAGCTCATCAATATTTAAGTAAACAAATGATCCCGCTCGCCTTTGATAAAGATAATTAGCGCTTCGACAATGATGAGTCTCGTGACCTCTCGCCTTTTCAAACTAAACAGCTGCTCTGAAGAGTTTGGATTCTTTTTTTTAGCAAACAAGTCAAATTTTCAGCACTTTAAAAACACAAGGGTCACCTTATCTAAGATAAAAATGCAGATAATGCATCTAATTTCTTTTTAGTTTATTGATTAGTGATTATCTTAGGCTGGAAATAGTAACATCTGATTCAATACAAGTGCAGAAAAAAGTCACATTTACACAATCACACATCCACCTTCATGCACGCACTCGTGCACACGCGCACGCACACACTAAAGCAATTCATCAGCACTAATTAAGCAGCAGATTAACAGAGCCCGCAGACTGAGGCTGAACAGCTCCACAGTGGGACGACCAAAGTGGGGGAAGGCAGCCCGGCAATAAAACACAGCCATTAAACACAGTCAAGAGCCTGGAGTCGACTACGGATGACAGAAGATTGATGGGTGGATGACCAGACGAATAGATGGATGGATTGATGAAGGGACGGACAGGGTGGAGTGTGCATGGCCTTTTTTTTTTTTTTTTTTTTTTTTTTTTTTTTTTTTTTTTTTTTTACCTGAAGTTGAGGAGTGCCCGAGATCTTGACCGGACAACAGAGAGCTCGCCTCTGCCACCGGCGGCGAGGGTGTCTCGCAGCGACGCCCGCAACTCGACTGGTGTCACCGTGTGAAGAGGCAACACTATCTGTGTCATCACTTCAGCCGTGTTTATGGGGGATAGCATCATAAACAAGCCGCCTCCCCCCCACCACCACCACCAACACCACCACCTCCACCACCTCCCCGCCCCAGCTGTCCCCCCCACCTCTTGCTCCCTCGCTCTCTCTCCCTTCCTCTTGCCACCTCACCGCCACTGTGCCATTCATGCATACTTAAATCACCCTTGCCCTATTAAAAAAGAAAGAAAGAAAGAAAGAAAGAAAGAAAGACTTTTGTGACAATTATTCTATCATTTCCAGTTGTCAGTGGGGCAATTACAGACAGGGGGCCCCTGAACAGGTCAGACATGCAGGCCCAAAAGAGGAGGCTCGACTTGGGAGAGAGGGAATAGAATGGGAGGGGGGAAGCAGAAGGTCTGTGTGTGTGTGCGTGTGTGTGTTCAGAGATGGTGGGTTCTTTCTCTCCACATTGGATATTATTAGACTATCATTTCCCCAACCTGCTGCTGATCAATTTTTGTATTTACTGGGAAATTTGACATTTTTCAACTAAAAAAAGTTGAAATTCTTCTGAGTTTTACCACAATTCATTTTAATTACCTTAGCATTTATTTTATTTCTCTCAATAAGTCAGAAGAAAAAAACTTAGTGAAATTTGTGCTTTCTAGGTGCAAGAGTGCATGAGTGCACGTCCAGGTGCTCCCTGCATGTGGGTGGGTCTTGTGTGTGTGTGCGCGCGAGAGAGTGTGTGAGCAGAGCTTCACATGTGGACTGCTTTGACTCGTCGGAGGATGCTTGCCGGCTCGCTGCTCATGTGCTCTCACTGCTCCGACAACGTATCTGCTTTACTAAAGTAAAAAAAATATAT
Source organism: Anableps anableps (assembly GCA_014839685.1). Lineage (NCBI taxonomy): Eukaryota > Metazoa > Chordata > Actinopteri > Cyprinodontiformes > Anablepidae > Anableps > Anableps anableps. Next base: position 14,680,603 of record CM026087.1, read on the forward strand.
TTTTTTTTCTCTCGTTGCACACGTGGACTGACTCTTGAGACAGGGGGACGGAGACAGAAGCAGGGCTGGAGGGATGCTGCTAAGAGAGGTGCAATCGGCGCAAAGGTATGTGTGTCTGGCTTTATTCTGGGGCTCGTCCGGAGCTTTTCTTTTCGGTCCTGATTGTGCGTGGGTCAAAGTGTGTGTGTGTGTGTGTGTGTGTGTGTGTGTGTGTGTGTAAAGAATCTGAAAAGGATTAGTGAAAGGCTGAGCGTCAGTCCGTGTCCTACACTGAGCTCTAGCAGAAAGTAAAGAGCACTTAAAAACAATTAGCAACATCACATCTGTGCATTTCCAACCTGCACGCTGTCACAAAGCACTCCAAGTACATGCCAAAATAGAGTCATAAAGACAAAATGACCTACCTTTTAAACATCGAGGGAGAAATCCACTCTCCTCGGTAAGAAGCATTTGAAGAAGTATTCTTAGAAACCTGACGGCATTACTGTGTCACAAAAAAAAAAAAAAAAAAAAACCTGAAGAGACAGTCGCAGGAAACAGAATGAAAAGTGGAAAAAAAGAGGAAAAAATGTAGAGAGGGCAACTAGCTGGCGCTTACTGTCAAAGACATCACCAGAGAAGTATTTACGGCCGTATTTACAGTAGTGCGCGGGGAGAGCACCTCTGCCTGGTCACGTCTGAGAGACAGTTGCCGTTTCAGCGCTGCCTAATTAAAACAAGTCAGGCAGCCCCGCTGGATTGTTTTGACGCCTGAGGACCAATAGTACACAAAAACCAGTGGCTTGATCGGGGGGGTAGGGGGCGGGGGGAGGAGGAGAGGGTGCTTGGGGTGGGGGGGTGGCTTGTCGTGGGGAGCGGAGGCGAGGGGGCGGAGGGTGGCGAGAGTTGGCAAAGAAATAGTGAGAAGGAAAGAGGAGGAAGAGGAGGGAGGGATGAGGGGGTGTTCTGGAGGAATCTGAAAGGGGAGGGGGACTACAAAGGTTGAAAACTGCACGGGGAGACCACCACATGCAGCGTGCATGCAGTTTCTCTGAGACGAAATTCTAAAGTGACGCTTGAGATTTCTTTGTCACAATGTAAGGACCACCATCTGTACTTACAATGCCTTGATAACCATAAAAAAAAAAAACTTTTTACTGATAATTAGAGAAAAAAGGTAAGAAATTGAATATTTCTAACATCTTTTAACAGTTAAAGAAATCAAAATGTGCTTTTAAAGATCTGCCACAACCTGATTTTGCAATCCATACTCATTCACTAAAATATGTTTCACAAGACCTTCAAAAGTGGACTCAAAAGCGATGTACTGTTTCCCCCACTGTAAACAAAAGGCAATGAGACGGAACATTTAGGGGCTAATGGTGTTTACCGATTCTTTTGTCACTTTTTTCCTCTCTCCCCCTCTCTCTTGCATGCCACAGATGTTTTTCTTAGACGCTCCAACAGACAGGAATCTACTGGCAAGAAGAAAGCCCCGGTCTTCCCCACGAGAGCGAAAGTACAAAGCCCCCCAGTCTGCTCACAGCAGATGCAGGGAAAGCTAGTCCATCTGCCACCAGCTTGCTGAGCCACATGGGCCTGAGAGCTTTAATGCAAGTGGGGGGACATTTATTTCTTTATCCCAAAAGGTCCAGGGGAATTTACATAGAAGAAAAAAGTTAGAAGCAAAATCAAATAAACTGCACCTGTTTTACATAAATTATGATAGCGATATGATTGAGATTCTGCTTTAAATGTGTCACTGTATTTACATCCCCAAAAAAATTCAGTATATGTACAACATGATTTAACAGATGTTTTTGTAAACAAAAAAATATGAAAATAAATATAAAATATAATATAATCCTACTGCTTCAAAAATATGATAAATTAATGATTATTACATGCTTAATAATACTTGCTATAGATTAATTTTGATATGAAAACCTAAAAAAAGATAACATTTTGGACAAACACCTGGTTTTGCCATCTGCGTTTTATTATCTCCAGTTGCAAAACACGCGTTTTGCAACTGGAGATAATAATGAACAGACAATTTTTTCTTGTTTTTACGCAAGGAAAATGGTAGATGCCTTTGCTCAGCCAGGCAATCGGTGATGCACAGCAACAAGTAGGGGTGGGGTGGGTGGGTGGAGGTTACACTTTGATTACTTCCGCAACTTCTCTGGCATCTCACTAAATTGTAGGAACAGAGCAATAATAATTGATATATCCTTAGTACATTTTGATAACGCGAACCAGCCCATGCCTACATGGGTTTAGTAGAAGTATAATAAGGGTTAAAGACCACTTTACCTCCCAGCTCTGAGTTGTGCGCTAGTATGATTTAACAGACTCTGAATAGTACATTATCTCTGCAGCTGTGCTGAGGCATATTTCAGCTGTATGATATTATTAAGAGCTGCAACACAGACCAAAAGATGTAGTGTTTTCATTAGTGTCAACTGACAGAGCTCTAAGGCGGGGGGAATAAACACTAAACAATTATCAGAGTCAGAGAGTGTAGTACCAGGAATCCAAAGGGGCTAACATTAAAGAACTACTGTTAATTGCTCAAAGCATTAACATTATTTAAGTAATTTTTCCTATTTCTCTTTCAGTGCCAAAGGCTTTAGACTAAAAAAACTACTCAGAAACATTTTGCTCCTCTAAGAGGGGGGATTGTTAAGCCCATTTCTTCATATTTCTGACAATTGTGTGCCTTCTCCCCTCAGGTGTTTATTCCCTCCATGACTCCTCTTCTGGGGGTTTCTGCTACCAAGGTCAAGGGATACAAGCAAGCCCACCAGTGCATTGATGAGGTGGCAGCATAAAAATGGAGGAGAGAGAGAGAGACAGACAGACATGTGGAGTGGGTACAGTGAGGAGGGGGAAGTGGTGGTGGCAGCTGGTTACCAACCTTGGCAAAAGCAGCAGGAACAGGAGCGTCATGACAACAGCAGCAGAGGATGATGACTTCCATCTCATCTCAACGGAGTGATTTCAGCAGTTTGAACACACAACTACTGCTACTTTTAGACCATGCATTGTCAACTAAGGCTACAACAAAGTTGGGGTAATTAGATACAGACAAGCAAAGCTGGTTTAACCATCACTTTAGCACACATGATAATGAGAAAATTGCCCAGAAAAATAGCAATTGCCCAGAAAAAGAGCAATTGCTAAACATTGCTAAACATTAAACTGATTGATCTCTAGGTACCACAAGCATGAGGAATATATATTGAGATGCACCTAGATACTGGACAATGACTGAGGTCAAGCTATTTTCAGCTTGATTAGCTCAGACCACTGGTTAGCTGACTAAATACTCAAAAAAATCAAATATTTTTTTTGATCAGTGAATGTACCATACTGTGCTACTATGTTGTGATGACAAACAATCTTCATTGTGGATGCTGTTATGGAATAAAGGAGACTTTGTCCATTTTCAGTATCAGTAAGCTGTTTGAAGATAAAGTAAGATGAAAGACAAAAGCTGTTGGAATATATTTAAAGGAAACGATTTCCAAGATGTGTTTTGTGTTCATTCAGCCTGTTACAAAAAAAGAAGGCAAGACTCAACCAGCCTCTTTGAACTTTCAATCTCCTTCCTGTTTGTCATAGATCATGTTGATTTTAGAAATGTTGGCAGGATTTTAGCAATTTAAGAGTTCAAGTAAGACTCTATATTCACTAATAACTGATAAATCTGACAGTTAATAGTACGAAGCACAATAAATGTTGCTGTAAGATACTAAAACGATGAGTTCTCTCTCGTATACACAGTGGGACATCACCTCTCCTCCTTGGATTAATAATTTATTATAATCCACAGCAGGAAGGGTAGACAAATGCATGTTAAATTCTACTAAATATACTTCTTAAAAAGAAGCCGAATCAGTAAAATCAGTATCGGGAAGTTAAAGCTTCACAAAAACTAGAGATCTGAAACTGGCTGCAACATTCACTGCAACTCTAGTCGTATCTAGTTTTCCCTGGTTGTTATTCTTCTGACTTCTCTCATCTCAAATTAAAACTGTTCTAATACTATTGTCACCTCACAAGAGGGAAAACCAGTGTTTGCAAGAAATCCACATGTATGACATAAGCACACCCCTATTCATTCTTTGTCAATCAAATGTTTCACAAGCACAACTCGTGATCGGCAAAGTCCAGCCCACAAATACTACTACTACAACTAATAATAATAATAATAATAATATGGCAAATAAGGCCTAATGGCTCAGAAGGGCTCTTTTAAAGTCCTGGGCAATGTTGATCACACAATATGTTGCTTATGGCCACAAAGCAGAGGCCATTACAGACCAGTGATTATATAAGTGGTTGGAAGGCAGCACCATTTTAATATACTGTACTTAAGCACCAGGGTATCCATGGCAACTTGCACTTTCACCGTGCATTCAGAAATCCCTAATGAAATGTCTATTAAGGGGATGATAATGACAGTGTCCAAATATATTTGCATATGTGTTTCAGTGGGAAAAGAGATCGCATAATGAAGGTAGATGGGTCCCTGATCACTGCAATGATAATTTTGTGTATTTTGGGGGATTTTTGAGGGGATGTTTTCACTTTAGAAGTAATAAAAACCTTGGCCATCTCTTCTAATGCTTATAGAATTGATTGTTGTGGGTGAGAGTGTGAACTGAGGCTTTATTGCCTTCCTCTGGATATCTTCACATGTGACTTCCATTTGCGTCTTTGGCTGACTTCCAAACAGGACATCCCTGAGAGACTGTTTGCTTGACTCAATATCAACAGCCTTAGTAAGCAGCTGGGGGGAGGCAGTCTGACCAAGCCCGGCCATGGGTTCCTATCGAAAATAAATCAGACTGTACCTTTACTAGGGCCAAAATATCAACACACACTCCAAGGAACCATGCCCAACCCTCAGCAGCAGTCCGTCCGTGCCACTTGAAGGCTTAATGATACCTGCACCTCCCCTCCAGCTGCTTCTGTCGATGCCACTGCTGCACACACAGACGGCAGGTGGGCGGGAATTAAAGTATACATTACAGCAGAAAAACAAAAGAGATCGAAATGACAGAAGTCAGGCGGTTCAAGCTGACCCTGCCTCTTGAAACGAAGGAGCTGGGATATGAGCGGCAGACACTTCAGGTTAAATTGGCACTCCTGCATGCCTCCTCTTATTTTCTTCACCACCACAACTGCCCTCAAAGCCAAACCCCTTCCAAAAAAAAAAAAAAAAAAAAAAAAAAAGGGGCTTTTTTCAAAAGCATATTTGAATTAAATGAGTTGCTGAAATCAGATGCTCAGCTGAGATGGATACATTTAAACAAGCAAGAGCTGCTCACAGGAGTTTACCTGTTATATAGCAGATCGGAACTGGATGAAAGAGTACAACAATAAGAGCTAATGTTATTTCATTGTAGCTGATATGATGGTTAGAACGGAAGCAGGCTAATTAAGTTCTAAAGGAAAGCACATACCATTCAGAGTTTCTTTGGTATTTTTTTGTGTTTTTGCCTCTGACACTGGATAATTTTATGTTTACAGTATAACGGGAACAGCATTCAATTTCTACCCCTGACCTGTTGGAGGCAGTATTCCACCTGCACTTCAAATGCCATTTTCAGCGATAGAAGGCCTAAATAGGAAAGTGGTCATCTAGAACCACCAAACATTTTCCAGAGGACTCAAGAGATGGAGCTAAAGTTAAAAGGCTAGGTTTATTTTAATGAGATATCGGAAAAAGAGTGACAATGGTAAGCTACAAGATAGACTAGTTTTTAATGAGCACAACCAATCAATATTTTGTTCATTTTCAATTTTTTGTCATTCCGTACTCAACATTTTGCAGCAACTTTAATTTTATCTATGATTTAAAACAATGTTCTTTAATCTATTCATGTCTAATTTAAGGAGACAAATTTGATGGCACAACATGATAAAGGATTTTTTTAATAAATACATTTGATTGGATTGTTGTTTTTTTTCTTGTCGGTTTGTCTTTTTTGTAATGTGTGCTGGTCATTTGACCTATTTACATAGCTTGGGTTGTTTTGTACCTGAAATTCTACCAAATGATAGCAAATGAAGATATTTATCATAGGATGATGTTAAACAAAGCACAGGCCAGGGGGGACATTTCATAACCACTTTGACAACTTGACAATTAATAGTCATGTTTTATGTTGTACTCCGAGTATACTGAAAGAAAAGTAGGTACATGACTCAAACAAATAATATATATCAGCAGGATTCACTTGGAGATATGATAAGAACAGAGGTTAAAATCTTATATTTCACATGGGTCAACTGGCACAAATGGGAACCATAAATTTAATTAGGGTGCAATACAAAGTTTTCATATAATTATCTAAATTACACACACACACACACACACACACACACACACACACACACACACACACACACATATATATATATATATATAGGATAAGTGATAATCAATGGTTTAAGCACAAGGTTCCAAAACGATTTGTTTGCGGAACTAAAAATGGAAGTGAAGGGATGAAATGGTAAAGGTCAGTTGCGACATGGGGTAATGAAATGGTGAAGGGGACCTAGAGTCATCCCATCAAATGGAGTATGTGTACATAAACATGTGTGGTATACTGCTGTTTATTTTACAATGACTTTATTTTTAAGGAATTTAAAATATTGAACTGGTCATTTCAACCGATTGGCAAGAAATACCTGTGAATTTTGCCAATGTTAGGTTCAGGAATGGATTCGTCAACTGTGGAGAATTTTGTGTCAATTCATGCCCGGCAGGGGTATCCACTCTAACAACCAAAACATTTAAATTACTTTTTCCATATTCTACTCATAGTTTACTGTATGAAAATGTGGGTTTATGATTTCTATGAATAACATTTACCAGCAGGTGGCTACTTAATGTTATTGTAGTGTAATGAGGGGTTCAATCTGTCCTATTTTATAGGAGTTAGCTGCCCCAAACAGGGATCAGGACAAGGGATTAAAACATTTTCATTACTATGTATGTTGTAGTTAATACTTAACTTCAAACTACAAAGAAAACTGAAGAGATATACAATGGTTTCAGTACATAGGCACATAGGTATGAAATGTTTTGTTGATGGATCAGAAATTGAAGTAGGTTAGGAGGAAATGGCAACATGTACAAAAATGGTGGTACAACTTGGTAAAACAGCTAAAAAAGACCTATTGTAACTGTGACAAATATTACAAAAAAGCATGCTTGAATATTTAAAAAGAAATAGCCCTTATAATATGTTTGTGTGACTAACAAAAGCTTTCTACTTATAGTAAGTGCGGCCACTTGATGAAAATTTTAATTTCCACTGCTGCTCTAATATGTCATCAAGATTAAAAGGCATCCGGAAAAGTGAGGTTTAATAGCCATTTCATGCTTTCAGGTTTCCTGTTTGGGATGAATCTGAAACCAGTTTATGACAATGATCTGTAGCAGCCTCAGCTCTGCCAAAAAGATTATCATTCCCAGAACCACAGCTACACAGTTGAATGACGAAAAGACAGGCTCCACTGGCAGTCAAAAGAGAACAACACCTGTTTATGCAATGCAACAACTGCTACCTAACATGCAAGGAATCCAAGAAGTAATGAAAAATGCTTGCATTTTATGGGGTATAAAAAAATGTAACGCTTAACACCAACTTTGACAACGATGAATATTTGGGGAATTATCTCCAGAAGCTTGGAAATAGGATGTCATACTCCTGTTTATTACCTGTTTATATAGCAGCTATCCAGTCATGACTAAAAGCCCTATTTAACTAGATACAAATTACACCTAAAAAAAAAAAGTACTGATAAAATAAATTCAGAAAAATTGTTTCTAGGTAAGAATAATCAAGTCATTAGATGGAAATTTAAAACTCTCATATTCTCCTCACCGCGGCTAATTCAGATCTAATTTTTACTAGCCACTAATTTAAGGGTGATGGGTGGGGAATAGGAATTACATCTGGAGGTAATTGAATGTGTGGAACGAAGCCCAGTAGAGACTGTAATACCCCCAAGTCACCTACACTAACACCCCCCCCCTCACTCTCCCGTATATATACACATACACACAGACACGAAAAGGAGCAAGGCAGACAAGACATAGAGGAGGAACTATTTAGGTGAGTAGGACTTCCTGAGAAGTGAAACGACACTTTCCACAAAGATGTTTTCATTGTGCTGTCACCAGACACAGGCTGGAGAGGATATACAGTCTGTGCAGCAAGGCTCAGGCAGGGAGACAGACAGAAACACTGATAAATGAGAGAGGGAGTGAGAATCTTAGAAGGTGCAGCCTTCTCCAGACAGCTGTGCTGGATCAGAATTTAATAAACAGATAAATATGTGCAGTTTAGGAAAGGTTGGGGGTTAATTTGGACTTCACAGTTGGGCCTGCTGTAAAACCTTAGACTTTATGAGGAGGTCTCCTTCTCAAGTGACCAGCTACATCTGGGCTGGCCAATTGTGCGTCCTAATAAATGGCACAGTTTTTTTTAATGATCTGCAGTTTCAAAGCTTTGAGTAAAGAGTAACCAGCTGCCCTGGTCTCACAGTACCCATGCAAACTTAACTGCCATTTGAAAGGTCATCTAGCATAATTTCCATTTCCAAAAACAAACACAGGATGTTAATGTATGTTAATGTTAATGTAATCATTGGAGATTATACTCATATTTTTCCTCATATTTTTCAACTGAACATCTATCTGTGTTACGCAAGCAAATTAACAAAAAAAATTCCTCATAAGTTTGGATTTTTCTTTAAAAACAAAACAATTAAAAGAACTTTGAAAAAAAAAAAGCAATTTGTTTCAGTGAGATGATTCTGAAAGGATTCACAATTAGGAAAATAACTGGTGGCAGGTGAGCATGTAAAAATTGGAAATCAATGGATAACACATTAAAAGCTCATGAATAATGTGTTTTTATGGCAAAATGGCAAATTATTTAGAATTTTCAATTTTACAGTGAATGATACAGTGGGAAGATCCTAGGAGACTAAGAAACCAAATGCTGAATGTATCATTTGAGACCTCAGGAGACATTTTGTGAAAATCATCTGTCACACTTTGGCCAATTTAGAAAAACACAGGCCTGCGAATTAGCTTGGAAGAACATTATCACTTTGTACAATGTGCAGTTGCATCAAACATAAAGAAGAAAGTTGTCTGACTCCACAAGACAGGCAGAGAATAAGAATTTTATGATCAAATAGCTCCACATTTCCTCTTTGTATAGTAATTTTTTAAAAACTTTTTTTTCAGAATTCATACTCCTTTTCTCTCATTTCTCATCAAAAACATTTGTTTTTGTTTAGTGAAAGTAACTTTAAGTAACATACCAGAGGTATGAAAAGTTTTGGGCTTAACTATACCTCTAAGGCTGAATGTTTCACAGCGAAATTGTTCTGTTTTATACGTATTCTCTATCTTATGAAACTTAAAGTCAGACTTATTTGGAAATATTTGTTTAGGGTCTCTTTGGGTTTTGGACTTAGTCTTTGTTTTAAAGTAGTAAAACCCTGTTTTACGGCGACTGCTATCTTATATATCACCTAAAATCAATAGTAGCAGGTGAGAGCTTTTAAAAAAACTGGAGATCGGAACCAGCCACAAATTTCTGACTGGTGCGTTTCTAATTTAAAATTCAAAGAATTTAATAAGAATAAATTCTTATTAATATCAATAAGCCTTTTTATTGTGTGTAAAAAATGATCTTTAATAAATGTAGTTTAAAATGTAGTTTTCGTCTTGCACTTTTAAAGAAATGAGGTTTGTATTTGTAAGGATAAAAAGACTCACAGTGGTTATGTTTGAATAATTTTCTTGATTGCATTGAACAAACTCCCTATAAAAAAGTGAGAAAATAAAATTGCAAGTCTCGCTCCAAATAGTCCCTGCAGGAGGACATTAGCATGTAGAGAAACTTGCCTTGGTCTACTCCACACCTGAACCCCCTGCTCTTCACTTAAAACTCTTTGACATCCCTTCAACACTAAATGTGTTTTCCAAATGAAAATAAACGGAGTCCGACTGGTTTGAGGCAGTCATACTCTGGAATATGAGATCAAATAAAGGCTTCTGTGGTGGCTGAAAAGAAAAATGAAATGGCTTCAGAGGGGAGATGTACCAAGTAATAAAATTACTCCTTTATATCTTCCTAAACAGCATATGTTCCCTGGAGTGGGAGAAGGCTTCACTTTGGTCAAAGACAAGTATGCAAGTGGCAATTTTTTTTCCTTTGGGGAAGATTCCCTGATACACTTCTTCACACTTGGCGCATGGCAATTTTCTTGAAAACGAGAAACTATTTCAGCAACAAGTTAAGCGGAACTTTGGAAGTTTCACTTTGATGATGAGCTGCCCACACGTCGTCATTGAAAGGTGTGTTCCATTAAACTGGAACAGCAAAGTTTATAAGCACATTGCTTTTAGATGAGTTCCAACTCGGCTGAAATGTTCACCTGAACAGTTGCATTTTCTTCTAATACATACGGCTTACTTAGAGCTGACCACGATGTACCACAAACACAGTAAATCCTTTATGGGATGAAAAAAATAAATTCTCTGCTTCGAAATTGATCGGCTAATCCAGTTATACAAGCAACATCCTATTTGGCATTGGTGGAAACTTACTGCTTAAAATCATGCAATTGATTTGTATTATTTAAAAGCCGGTCACAATAATATTCAGATGGACTTTTTCACTATAGCAGAAAGGCTGTATTAAAGGAAAATTTGCAATTGGAAAGAATACATTATAATTCATTATACAGGCGCTATTAAACCTTCAGTAAAAATGCTTTAGTACAAGAATTGAGCCACTTATCAGACCTACTCACTACCTTTAAAAGCTGTCCATGTTCAGTGCTCTGAGTGGCAAAAAAGCAATCGCTGATGACTTTAAAATAGGACTAGATGTACAATTTAGCAAACTAAAACGGTGCACAAGGAATTTCGAGAATCAAAGCTCATATCTGTTCTAAAAGAATATAATCAAAGGAGTCAAAATGATTGTAGTTGAAAAGATGAAAAGAAGCTCTGTAAATAATTCTTTTTTAAATAAATGGAACGACTTGGCTTAGCATGTTGCGCAAAAGTATTCACACCCCTAAATATTTACACATTTTGTCACATTAAAACCACAAACAGTGTATTTGCATGATTAAAACAAAAACAAAAACAGTATAAAAAGCTCTATGAAATATAGCTGTCCAGATCAAGACACTGATATTGTTACCCTTTTAAAAAAAAAAAAAATAATAATAATAATAATAATAATAATCTCCCCTGTCTTTAGCATCCCCAAATCATATTACCACCATGTCCAGCATGGGGAAGGTGTGATGAGGGTGATGTGTATTGTTCATTTTCCAATACAAATTAAGAAACTTCTGAAGGCAATCAGCTGATTATATTCTGGGGCATCAGGTACAGGGAGGTTGAACACAAAATCATGACAGTTTTTGATTTTAATTTGTAAAAACGTTTGAAAATCATGTCATCCCTTAGCTTTTATCTCACAATTATTCCCCCCTGTTGATTTGGTTTATCACATGGAATTCCATTAAAACACATAGAGTTTTCAAGCTGAAATGGGACAAATTGGGGAAAAAATATAATCTATGCAACAAAAATGGCCACTACATCCAGATTTATCACAAAAAAATGCACAGGTTTCATGGATTTCTGAGCACTTTCCCAAAACTTTATTTATGTTTATTTATATTTTCTTTGAGTTTTGTTAACAAAAGAATGATGCAACAAACTGAACCGATTACTTCCAGATGTAGGCAGATGTCTCTCTTTCCATTTGTTTTATGGACTCCTGGCAAATAATTAAGCAGTTTTTGCCGGGCTGATGATCTTTGTGCAGCGACTATGAATTCATTTCTGGCATGAATGTAATACGGTAGTTCTTTCTTTACTGACAAACTGCTAGATTATTGTTTACAAACATTCACAAGTAGAGAGCAGACTCATTACAGATCTCATGACACTACGCTCTGAAAACAGCAAACTGAGCGTGCATCTGTGGTTTACACTTGTCATGCCTGATGACTTTAAATTTACAAACGAGGCACCCAATTAAACTCGGAGGCAACAGTTTTCAGCGCTTTGCGAACTTAAGAAAAACATAAAGTTTATTGCTGAATTGTCTTTTTTGGCCCTGTTTAAGCTTGCTGCTGTCTGTTTTAGAAGACAAATGGTGAAGGAGGGCTGTTTCTGACAGCTTAAAAGTACCCATCAGCTGCCTTTGAGACATCTCCCTGCAGAGCCATCCCCAAAACCTCCCCAAACAAACACGCGGCTCCACTTCAAATACATAGCAGGGCTATTAGGTAATTCTCTCCTTTGTTCATTCTCTCTGAGCCTCGGTGACTAACCTCAATTTCTCCTTGTTCCACCTCTTGCCTTCAAGCTGACACATGCATAGGAGTGAACCCCTGATTGAGTGGCTCAGATATACACATATGTTTTTGGGAGAAAGGCTGAAGAGTTTTGTGCTAAAGTGGTTTAAAAGGTGAAAGAGAGGAAGAGGTTTGCAGCACAAGGTCTCTTTGTTTTAGATGGGACAAATCTGAGATTTTCTTTTGGATATTCAATTTCCTGCAAGGTACCTCACAGACTTACAGTAGTGTCCGAGCATGGAGAGAAAGAGTAGAGAGTCTTAGGACTCCTGTCTGTGAATTGTTAAATCCCTCTTAGTCAACTGCTATGTGGCTTGCATGAGTTGCTTCCATCTAAGCCTGGGAAATCAATCAATCGTCAAAGAAATACCTCTTATGCCAGATGTGGCACTTGGAAAAAAATATTCAAGTCCAGAAATAGGTTAAATGAAACATTTCTGACAGATATATCAAGATGTGAAAAGTTAAATAGTCCTCTTTGAAATCCTACTTTATGTTTTATGCATTTTCAAGAAGTTAGTTAAATCTATAGGTGTGTAAAAGTTTCAGTTTGAAATATATCTCAACAATTTAAGGAGAATGAGAGACAAATGTTTCTCTAGCAGGTGACTTTTTCTTTTGTTCTTTTTACAAGCCTTCAGTAGTTCCGCTTCTTGACACATACACACAAAGCATAATTATGAATGCAAGACTTGCTATAGGGAGCTGAACTTTTCACACCTTTCAAAGCCACAAAATTGGATGGTTTTGTGGTTTGTGCAGCTGCCCCTCCGCACTAATGCAAGGCGGTGTCATATGAAAAATATTCCTCTCCCCAAACCACAGGGGCTGGTCATTAATGAAACACAGGCCGCGCGGTGAGGTCATACAGAGTCTAGATTTCAGCAGCCACACTTAAAAAACCGCTCAGAGAGAATAGAGCAACAAGAACACAAATCAGATTCCAGCTCCAAGGACGGGGAAAATAAATAAATAGAGAAAGGCGCTGGCCCTCTCTCACATTTTCCCCCCAGTGCTCTGCAAACAACCGTCAACTGCAGCTCAGAAACAGCTCACAATGAAAGCAGACTAAACAATCTGCTCCGAGCCAAGGAAAATGCTAAGCAACTCTGCACACAGGATGTCTCACCCTAATAGCCAACTATCAAATCTCACAATGGAATTGAGCCATTTGGCAAAATATTTAACAGCAATCTAGACTGCATACCTTTAGTTTAAAAAAAATGCAGCACAGATAAAGATTGGAACCTAAGCTTCATTGACAGGTAAATGTCTGTTAGATTTAGTTGAGTTCGTGCAGCTTACATGACTGCCTTGCAAATGTACTTTGTACCCATAAATTTTGATCTTTTTTAACTTTAAAACCACAAACTTAAGTTTATTTTACTAGGATTTTATGGGATAGACCAACACAAAGTAGTGCATGATTGTGTAACTCAGCATGGGCTTAATTGGTGATTTGATAGACCAACACAAAGTAAGCACAAACATGTTGATGGCAATATCTTGCTGCAGTGAAAGTTGTTCCTAAAAACCTTTGACTAAGAGGAGCTCAGTGCATGATATGTGATGGACTGAGCCAAAGTAGCTACAAATAAGGTGGTGGAAGCATCATTTATAGGGAACATGCTTGCACTACAAAGTATTTACTCGGGGTTTCAAAATTAGGTGTGTGATAGACCAACATAAAGTAGCTAAAAATAGGGTGATGGCACCATCATGCAGTGAAACAAAATGGTTTCTACAATGTTTTTATTTATGGTGGGTAATAAAAAAAAAAAACACACTTTTTAGAATTCTATTATAGAATGAGATTTTAAGACAATAAATAATTTTTTTCCACTTCATATAAAATCCCGCTAAAATGCATGAAAGTTTGTGACTGTAGCACAATAAAAAGTAAAAAAGTCTTATGGGGTGTGAATACTTTTGCAACTAACTGATATGTGTTTTGAGAGTGGAAAAAAAAAGATTTGTGTCAAAAGAGGGCTTTGGGTCTCTTAAATGAGAGATTAAATCATCACCATTAAGATAAACACAACAAATGGGTCCCAGAAGACATGGATACTGAGGAGGAAGAGGCAAAGGGCAAGCTCAAGTAAGCAAGAGGGAATGGCACAGTGTGTTCTGGGGGTGGGCATGCACTGGTAACAGGAACCTTGGGACTGATATAAAAAACTGGGTTACCAGAAGGGGAGCGGGCTCTAAACAGGAAACTAATGGGAAAGTCTCCACCATCCACCATGTGGCATTGTATTTTCCAGCCAGTCAAAGCCACACTCACAGAGACCCCATGACTTCAAACAGCCAAAATAGCAGCACATTCATGAAACAGAACAGAACTACAGGGAATTAAAAAAGGGCAGGAAAAAAAAAAAAACACACACACACAGTGACTCACACACACACAAAAAGGTAGCAGACCTCGCCAGCAGATGGTAAAATTAACATTTCAACAGTTCCTTCCTTTCATGTAGGTCTCGGCAGAACTTTTTTCTTTTTTTGAAAAGAGAAAAAAATAAGAGAGGCTTGGGTTTTGGTAAGATATAGTGGTGTAGAAGGCATCTGGAAAAGGGGAAGAGGAATATTGGCTTATGGCTCCTGATGGTCCACCTCTATGAAAAATTAAATAGGTCTGTTTTGCAGCTTTCCCCTCTCTGGAGTACCCTCAGCTATGTTATGGAAACATCATCTCTGTAATTTATACGCCACAGAACACCTGGTGATGAAAGAAAATAAACTATTCTTCTCTTTCTTTCCCTCTTTAAAACCCAGCTCTTTGACTTTTGGGGCTCTTTCTTTCCAGTGTCCATCTAGTTGCTAATTTTGCAAGAAGTTGGCATGCATTTCAAGGTTGATTCATCAACATTTTTATTTCCAGGTTTCAGCTCGAATTTTTGATGTAAACTTCAAAAGATGCTGTTGAGATATAATCATAGAGAGGGAGGAATACTAAAACATCTCTAATAAAGACCCAAACAATGGACAGCCTCTCTCATTTCCGACCCTGTCCAATGGAGCATCTCAATAGTGCCCATTAATTTGGACACAGTTCTGGCTAAATTACATGTGTTCCACCTCTGTGACATTTTAAATGCAATTAAAAGCTGGTTATGGAAGTGTGCATGGACTTCCCTGTGATGAAGGGAAATCATTGACGTGATTAACATGCAAACGAGCTCATGCTGGCAGACTAGATTGGGGTTTGAAAACCTCAATTACTTTTGTGTGATTATCTATTTACCAGTACACAGATTTCCATTTCTCATCTCCAGCCGAGTTCCTCACGCATGAGCCTCAATTATACATGGCCCACCTTTATTTATGATGCGCACCAAGCTGAAATACAAGCTCTAGTTATTTTTTTTTTTTTTTTACCATGATGTTTACCATGATGTATTGCCTCTTTACAGGCTGCTCAAAAGGCGGGACCACCAGGCCAATGCTTCCTAATGCTGAACCATTTATTTTTTGAGGACTTAATATGATGTTGACCAATCACCACCCTGCAGTTTTCCCATTCATCTGTCCAGCCCCCACTTACAGCACCTTGCAAAAGGCACTGTAAATGTGAAGAGGTTCATATCCCAACAACTTTTTCATATTTTGTGTTGTTCCAACCACAAATTTCAACATGGTTTTATGTGATAGATAAACACAAAGTACTGGGAATAAAAAAAAAAATGAATAAAAGTCTTAAAAAGACTTAAAAGTTGTAGTGTGAGTCAATATTAAAATATTTTGTTGTAATTGCACCTGGAAATATTTTGGGATCACCTTTGTACAACTTAAGACAAAAATTACAGAACTGAGACCCTAAACTCAGACAGATTGGAAGGAGGTCCTGCCACAGGCCATTCTAACACATAAATATGTTTTGATCTAAACCATTCAGAGGAGCTCTGGCTGTGTGTTTCAGGTCATTTTCCTGGACGGGAAACCTCCACCACAGTCTCCCATGTTTGGTAACCTCTAACAGGTTCTCTTCCAACTTTCTCCTGCATTTAGCCCCATCCATCCTCCAATGAACTCTTAGCTGCTACTCTGCAGCTCGTCCAGCGTTAGAATGGGCCTCTTGACTGCTTCTGATTAATGCCCGGCATGAAATGCTCCGTAAGTTTCCAGTTGTGCCATACTCTTCCATTTCCTTTCCTTTCCTTTCCTTTCCATCTCTCTGAGAAGTCCAGTTCTTAGACTCTTGTTTTATAACCTAACCCTGTTTTTAAACTTCTCCACAGATTCATCGCTGACCTGCTTGGTGTGTTCAATATGTTGACTGATGAAATTACACCAAGATTAATTCCATTTACTAAACTTCCTTTTGAATAAAAATGTATTATTTTATTTATAGGAATCAAAGTAAAGGAGGCAATACAATAAATTTGCGAAATTGTGTATTCTTTCCCAACAGTTACCTATTATGAAACCAGAAAAAAGAAAAGAAATAAATAAAAAGCTGAAGACAAAATATGCAAAGTCCACAGTGTATTAATGCTTTTGCATGCCACTGTAAAGTCAAAATTATCCACCTCTTTCCAGTTATCCTGGATAAAAAATGTAAAACAAAATGTGCCTGGACTTTTTTATAGATTAATTCAAAGAATTGATGATCGTTCAAAAGCTACTTAAAACAACTTCAGATTAATTTTATTGTATGATTTTTTTTTTCTTTTTACTTTTCGAGCATATGATGGATTTATTTCTGCAAACACCAGAAAACATACAAAAGTTAATGAACTTTGATGTACAGTTGCATTTCAATCATTTTATTTGAGTTATAATGATTTCAATGTCAGTTCCAGAGCTTGGAGGACAGGAAGAGAAAGGAAAGACATGCATCTCTGTGGCACAGCTGTCTTTCTCCCCCCCCCCACATTGTGCCCAGCATGCATAAAACATGCCCTGTTGCTTCAGTGGGAGCAAGAAGGAAAACAGTGCCATCAAGTGAAAGTACTGAGGATTCCTCAAACAACTCAGCAGATCAGTTATATTATCAAAATGAACTGGGAAGAAGTTGGTTTGATTCAATAAACTTCAAAAAAGATGATATTCACTATATATATATATATATATATATATATATATATATATATATATATATATATATATATATATATATATATATATATATATATAAACATGTTGTATATTTGACTAACCTTTAACAATCCACCCTGAATCATTTTAGAAGGAACATGAAAACCTTCTGTTCAAGTAGTGAGATGATAAGACAGGGAAAAATGTGGTCCTTTCTGCTGTACAAGCAACCTCTGGAACAAAAGGAATTATTATTACCATTGAACCCAGTTGCCAGAATTTGCCAGTATGTTTTTAGCGTTGCATACTGACTGAGTGAAACTGGGAGTGATGGGTAGAGACCTGAGTGAGACAGAATAAAAGAGGAAAAAAGAGAGGAATGGCTTAGATAATAGTAGATAATGGACAATTAACTCAGGCTAGTAGTGCTTGCTGCAGTTAATAGAAGCTTCTGGTGCAGCCAGTCCCCGGTCACCACTTGGCCATGTTCACACTGGGAATACAGGCTATACCAAGCTGCGGGCTACTGGATCTCAAATCATGCCATATTAGAATGACATATTAGAAATCTACACAATGCCTTCACACAAAGCTTGATACCAACAACGTGCAAACATAAGCACTCCAGTGATAGAAAGTGTGGTCCCATAACCTTGTTCATTGTTTCATGTCTTTTCATTATCAAAATAAACCCAGAAGCTGTAAATTTCTTTTTAAAAAGTGACATCCTGATGCATGCAAATGTGGAAATTAGCATAATTAAACCTATATAACTGCAAAAATAAGTGAGTGGATGTCATCTGTGTGCATCACAGAGACAATGCGTGTACTCATATGAAGTGATTTAAACTGCCCCCCTCCCGCCCCAAGTCCCTTCAAGCCCCATCTAAATCTATTGATCTGTGAAACACAGGGACCCAGGGGAAGCAATTCACTTAATATCATACATCTAATGATGAGATGAATAACGATTAAACCATTTGGTAATTAAACGTCTTACAAACCACTTAACTGACTGCACGTCAGGAGGGGGGGGGGGGGTCGCTGGAGGTTGTGGTGATTGTTTTTCATTTTCTTACTTCATGCAAAAGCAAGAGACACATGCTGGTGGTATGGCAGCAGATCAGTGGTGATGGGAGAAAATGGTAGCTGACACAAGGGGAAAAACACACTGATGGTTGTTAACAGCAATGGTGCTAATCTGAAATGTTGTCAAGACTGCAGGGAAACAGTATGGCAGGGGCCAAAGAGGAAGATAGCAATATACAGCAAATAACAGCTTAGTTTGTATTCATTCTTACTGTTATTAGCTTCATGGCATCTATAAAAGTAGCCAAAAAAACAAAAACAAAACACAGAACTTTTTTTTTTAATTTTGTTTGTTTTTTTGGAGTGTGTGTGTGTGTTGATGGGGGTGTGCTTTAAGAGCAAATACGTCAACACAGGCAACTGATGGCTTTAAAAAAAAGTTAGAAGACAAACATTATGTCTTAGAGACTGAAATCAAAGAAGTGAAGAAAATAAAATAAATCATAACAGTCCTTCCCTCACAGGTAAACACAAAACTGATTATGTGGAGAATAGTGAGAGTAGCAAAAATCATTGGTTGCTTATGGTGACAGTTGTTGGGAGGAATGCTGCCAGTACATGTCCGAATTGCAATGCTGATCTGAAGTGGAGCAGAAATTAAAATGTCTACCTTTCTAATTACAGTTTTTGTCACAATGGGCTAGTTCACACTGTGGTGAATTACAGGCAAAGTGCCTCACAACAGCATACTTTTAAATCCCTGGGTGAGGTGCAGGTTCATCAGGTCCCTGAGATATTGCTCCCAGACAACTTTTCTCCTGACATCCTCTTCACTGGATAAATTGCATAGATATCTTGAGTAGACATTGTCTTATGCTCTGAAGATTGAGTTGGGTATTCCAAACCTAATGCTGTCACTCTTTAAACTTTCTTGTGTTATCTGCTGCCTTGTTTTTGCTTTTTTTATGAAACATTTTTATTTTTCAATGAAGTGAATATGACTATTATGAGCTTACCACAACTGAAAAAGAAAAACTGTAAAAATGACAACCTTTAAGTAGTGTTTTAAACGCATTGGCCCTCCTTCCCAGAGAACCAACCACAGCTAACTTCAGCTCATTCTCAGGGCATTTACACATGGAAAGATGTGTGTCGTGCTCCTTATTGAATGATAGCTGGTAAACATTGTCATTCCAAAAAGAGACAGGATTAAAACCTGCTTTGCCCATTGAGCGGAACAGTACGCAAAGAGAGGATGGGAACAATAGCCAATGGGGGACAGTATCACAAGGGTCCAATGTCTGCTGTGATGAATATGTGGGAGATTATAACCCATTCCATCATTTCCATAATGCAAAAGTCTTTTTTTTCTTCATCACCCAGCAGACTATTCACTAAATAAATGAGAAAACTATCACCGGCGTAGAAATATTCGACAAAAGGCAGAAGGGAACGAGAGTGAGATTTGAATGACCCACCGTGCCTTTGACAATACAGACACTGTTCGGACACATTTGGAGGCAGCGGAGTGAGTAAGACCTGGTAGAATATTTATCAGTGGGCACAATACAAATGTATTACCATGTCAGCTATACCACTTTACAGCACAAAATGGAACTTCAGTGAATGCAAGAAAACTTTTACATAAAACCAGGGGGAAACTTGAGGGCACAGTTCTTTTGATTTGTGGCTTTTCTGCCTCAATACGACAATAAAACTGAAGAATAATTTAGTGGATACTGGCTTTAATATCACAAAGAGTCAAATCCTTGCATTTAACCAATATGTTAACTATACTACTAAGGATGAATAAAACTGCAATAGTTAAAAAAAAGTCTTATGAAAAGAATTAGGAAGAGCTTCAGAATGAAAGAAGGCAAATATTGTAAGTTGTAGGTACAGTAGTTACACTCTGAACCTTTGCACATTTGTGACAATAAATCATAAGGTCCAATGTATTTTATAAGGATCTTTTGTAACAGGATACCACAAAGCAGTGTGTATTTATGAAGTGAAAGGAAACTGATACATGGTTTCCAATTTTTTTTTTCTAAATGAAAATCTGAATGATGTGCTGTACATTTATTCAAGCCCCCGAAGTCAGTACTTTGTAAAACCACTTTCCCCACATTATGATGCTGCCACCACCATGTTTGCAACACAGGCATGGTTGCTACTTTGCATTAGTATATCTGTAAAATATAGAGCATCTATGAACATCAATGTTCAAGTCTTGACACAGACTTTGATGTATGTGATGTATGTGTTGACTTTGACTGGACCATTCTAACCCATTAATTTGCTTTAATCTAAACCATTCCATTGTGGGCCTTTCTATACGTTTAAGATCACAGTCCTGCTGGAAGGTAAACTTCAGCCCCCTATCCCAAGTCTTTTGCACCCTCTATCAGGTTTTCTTCAAGGATTGTCCACATTTAGCTTTCAACCATGCAATTATTCTATCAACTATGACCATATAACCCATCCTGTCGAAAAAGAGGACCCCCAAAGCTTGCAGCTACCAACACATTTTTACAGTGGAAATAGTGTGGTCCAGTTTATCATTTTATTATGTTACTATTTACAAGTTAAACAAAGATGAACCTTGTATTATAGCATTTACTGAAGGAGGGAACATCTCTCCATATTCTGAGCCTGCCTGTTACTTCTATAGAGAGCCCCTCAAAACATTAGAGTTGTGAAATTCCTGAGACTTAGAAAGTATCTCCGTGCCCCCAGCTCTTTTCACACCTCAGCATCACTGACATCTTTTCAGCCATTCACTTGATGCATTTCTGTTTCTTCATGCGAGTGTAAGTGAACGAGAGAAAGCCTCTGCAGGGCCAAGCGAATAGGAGTGTGTGTCATCTGCTAGTCTATCCCAGAGATTTCTCCCATGGTAGCCTAGTTTATTTACTTTATCTGCAATATAATGCTTCAGTGAGCATTAGCAACTTTGAGACACAAGTTTCAATCAGCCGTCGAGCAGCTGCGCATGAAAACCTGTGCGCGTGCTCAGCCAGGTGCGGAGAAAAGATGAAAACTGCCGTCAAAGAGATGGCAGAGCTTTAAAGTGAAAGCTGACAAAGAGGTCCCAAAATAATACAAAAATAAAATCGGACAGCCGGAGAAGAAGAAGACTGGAGAGAAGAGAAGAGCAGAAAAAAAGAAGCAAAGAAGAAAGCCAGAAAAATAAACTGTACAGGACAGCATGGAGAGGAACTTAGAGGAAAAGGTAGAGGTGGGCTAAAGAAGTAAAAACAAACAAACAAAAAAAAACAGTGAGACAGGGAGACAGAGCTTGACAGACAAAAGAAATGATAGAAAGAGACAAAAACAAAGTGAAAGAGAAAGAGAAAGGAAGAGAAAAAGAAGAGGCAAGAAGAAAAGATGTTCTCCCAGGGTAGTGTGGAGCAGGTCTTGTCCAATAAACACAGGTGAGCAGCTCAACAGCCTAAGACCACCAAGCTGACTGACAGCAGAAAGCTCTCACTGACCGCCAGCTTTATGTTACATGACACGAGGAGCGCAACTCAACTGACAAAGAGAAGCTGCCTGAACCTCTCAGAGTGCAGGAGGGAGAGGGTGAACGGCACCCATACTCACTGTTTAAAGCAGCCTTCACGCACAGCGGCCGCGATGCTGCAAACACACAGCCTGTGCACTCAGACAGAAGGAGAGTGAAGCCGTTTTCCTTCACAGGTGAGCAGAAGAAGGAAACACCCTAGTGCTTCGGTTAGTTAGTACGAGAAAGCGAGGAGCTGGAGCGCGGGGGGTGGGATGTATGCTGTGTGCCGACTGAATCTTTTCCACATGACGGGCCTCAGGCTGTTTTTGTCAACTGCACTCTTGAGCAGCAAGGAGTCAGGTAGTGTGACCACATGATTGCCCAAGAGGCACCATGGTGAGAGGAGGGAGGGAGCGAAAGGGAAGCGAGGGCCAGGGAAAAGGAAGGGGGAGAGGGAAAGATGTGGGAGTGGGGGGACAGGGCCGATGCAACACGCATGATGAGGTGTAATCACAAACCCCATTCAGGGTGCAGTGGAGTTTGTCAACATACACACATTCACATTCCACTGTCTGTCAGCTCTATGACCCAAATCGAGCCTGCTGGCTGAGTTTATGTGTGTTTCTCGCACCCCACTACACACACAAGAGCACTTTCTACACATTTTGCCTCAAACCAGGTAGGAACAGTTGTACTGTCTGGCTTGTGGGTTGTGGTGAGGAAGTCTTAGTGTGTAGATCTTGTAGGATTTTGCTGCCACTGGTATCCTTTTTCAAGCTGCGATCAAATGTTCATTACGAACAAAGGACTTGGCTTGGTGCCTCTGGAGTAAAAGCTTTTTCACTGGCTGTAACCATGTTGTTTGATTTGAAACAATTACATTAAGAGACACTGAAAATAGAAAAAAAAATGCAACATTATGTGTGCTTTGCAAAAGTATTCATACATTTCATACATACTTTTTAAACATTTTTTCCACCTTTACAAAAACAAACATTAGTTTAGTTTTGGGGTATTTTATTTGGTAGACCAACACAAAATAGCCCATCATTGTAAAGTGGAAGGAAAATAATACATGGCTTTCAAAGTTGTTTTTAAAAAAAAAAAAAAACCAAACAAAAACAAACAAACAAAAAAAAAAAAAAACAAATCAAGTCTCAAAAGTGTGGCAAGCTTTTCTATTCAGCCAACACCTTTCGCTCCAACCACAATTGCAAGTCTTTGGGGGTAGGTCTCTAAGCTCTGCAAGTATAGCTCAAACTGTGTCATACTGAATTTAGACAATGTAGAAAGCAATTATCCATTCTTGGCTCAAATCATTTTCCCTATCCCTGCTGAAGAACAGCATCCCCACAGCATGTTGCTGCCTCTATAATGTTTGTAATGTAGGGAAGGTGTGGTCAGGGTTAAGTCCAGTGTTGAGCTATTGACACCATTTCCTATCAATGGTGTAGAACTCACAGTTTGTCAATTCTGGTTACAAACTGTTGTGTTGACTGGTTACATTACATTTGTCAACAGCCTTGTTTTATGTTTTTTCTCATATTTACAGATAAACAGATCATCTGGTAATGACATTTCAATGCTCTTTGAACGCTGCCAAGTGCTTAGATAATTATTAGTCAAACAGAGCACAAAAATCAGTCAGTTTTACCGTCATTTTCAAGCGTCTCGCATGCCAAGGTGAGTGAAGCACCTGCTTATCTTCAGATGAAATTAAGTAATGATCGAGGTTTTGGTGACTATTGTAATATTTGAGTCAGATTTTTTTAACTGTTTTATAGGTTTTGTAGCAGTGGGGCAGCATATAGCCCTATGATGTTTGATAATTATGGCATTGTTGTGGAAGAATTACTTTAATGATCCAAGGAATTTGTGACAGTCTGAAATACCTGGTGATCAAATTCTATATGAAATGTGTTGTACTATCAAATGAGTACGAAGGTGATCTTGGACCAAATATTTTCTATGGCATAATGTCTTCCTATGCCACTGAAAACAAAGGCAGTTAGGCAGTATAACAGGAGTTTCAGCTTTCTGTCACACATAGCATTTTGCAAGTTTGATCAAAACCCCTTTTTTCTTTGTTGTGACATCTGTATTGCATATATAAAATTTAAACAGGATTTACTTGTCTGACTTTCACTAATATTTTCTTTGACACTATTTTTTAAACTCAGTTATAAAACAGGTGACTTCTTAAGGAAAATTGATTTAAATGGATTTTATTTGGGGGTATCACAGTAACGGGGGATAAATGAAAGTACATTTTCCAGATTTTTTTTTTCAATTAGGTTTGAAACATAATTATTTTTCTTCGACTTCACCATTATGAACTGATTTGTGCTGATCTGTCACATAAAAGCTCAATAAAATGTGAGCTCTACCAAAGTTCAACAGTCATCTTTTCATCTGAGGCTTATAAAATACTAAAGAAAAGATGTTTTCCCAAGAAACTAATTTTAATTGAACATATGTGTAAGACAAGGCAATGAAACATTGTTTGCATTTTAAAAGTGTTTCACATATTTTAGATTCTGCATCAACTTCTTGGCAAACTAAACTGAAATAGTTCAACAGCAGGTAAAATTACTGTATATTTACTTTATGTTGTGATGACAATTTTCCTTATAAAACACCGTGCTGGTGAATGGCTAACATAAACTTTGGACGATGTGTGCAGTCTGAAAAATGAGGCTCCATGACAGTTTGCTGATAACACACAAGTTCAATCTGTCAGGGCAATCAGCGTTTAGACCTTGGGAGAAGAATGCAGGACTGTGTGCGACTGATCCACTGGACACGATCACCTGCGAGTAAAGCTGCTCGTAATTCTTCCCACCTGAAAGACGGAGTTCAGCCCAAAGTCAGGCCTCTCTGATGTCATCCCAGCCTCAGGTTGGGTTTCACAATAATCTTGTGCTCTTGGATGGATGCCATCCAGCCGAGCTTCCGCACTCGACGTTTCTCCAATTAGGTTGCGAGGAAAGGATAACATATGAAACACTAGATGCTTTTTTTTAATTAGAGTCGTGCATGCAATGTTTGCAATCATTCATTTCCAGAGTGTCAGCCTTCTCTAAAAGAAGGTGTACAGTGCAACTGGAGGTGCTCCAAAGTAAGCTCAAGCCACCTTTGCTGAGGCAAGGCAGACTTTTTATCATTTCTCTGAGAACATTTTTAAAGTACATATTCTTCCTTAAAATACCAAAAAAATGGAACTTTGAAAACAGCTGGATAAAAGATAAGAGACATGAGGATCAATAGCCTCACTGAGACTTTTTATCTTCTCTTAAGCAATGATGGCAATCCTCATTTTGAGCCTCCTCTGCTTTCCACCTTCATTCTCATGGCAACTGTGCACTCTGGACAAACACTCTCCGTGCAATTTCTTTTCTTCACTCCTGTCCGTCAACTCTGCACCTCCATATGCTTGCTTGTTTTTCTACTCTGACCCTCAATCATTTCTCTTTTAGATGTGTCGAATGCCTGACAGTTGCTAGGAAAAGCTTATGGCATAGGAAAAAAAGAGGAGGAATTTGAAATGTTTACACAGAGTTGGAAACCTGGACTCAAATCAGTCTTGTTATTATCAGCAAATGTCTAAGGAGAAAAAGAACACTGGGGATATAAATATCAGGTAGGAAAATATCCCTCCCTTATGGAAATAATTTGAATAAAATCAGGAGTCTATTTATCAGAGAGATTAGCAGTGGTCAGGTTTTCATTGGATCAACCCCTTTTGCTCTACTTTGCTCACAGCATGACACCATCAGACCTCCAACTAAACTTTATTAAGTTGAAAAATGGAAACTTGGGAACTTGCAAAACTTTCAACACCTCCCTCTCCGTAAGTGTAAAGACAAAACAGCAGACCATAGAGAGAAGAATGGCAGCAGAGCAAAAGCAAAGAGATGGAAAGCAGGGAAAGTAAACCTTTGATGAGTAAGACTTTTTTTGTTAAGTATCAGGGCTTAACTTTAAAATATTCTGAGTGGAAGTGAATGGGGGATTGACCAAGGGCCCTGATCTTAGCCACACACTGGGGCACTGGGGTTAATGGTGGATAAGGATTAGAAAAAAAGGGGGTTGCCTTTCCTGATCTCCAGCCACCCCCACATCCCGCTATCCAGTGTTCAGCTTCTCCACCAATCCCAAACCAGCCACACAATAAAGGCTACCAATGGGGAATGGTCCGAGTCCCTTTGATTTTTGCCTTTACCCCATTGGCCGCTTTAAGTGCCCAGGGTAAAGACCCATAGAGGTTTCCCCTGTTTGCCCACTCACAGGGATGACAGTTAGCAGCTCAGAGAAACCATTTGGGGATTGAAAATTGAATGACAAGAGGTCTCTGATCTATGACAAGAAATCAATTTCAGACTGGAAATGTGAGCAGAGGGCTGTTCAGTCCAAACTCCAGCTTCTTTAAAGCAACCAAAGATATGCTTAATTGCTGTAGATTTTTCCTGTTCTTTTTTGTATGTCTGCACTGCAAGTGTGGCTTGCAGTGTTAGGGTAATTACACTTTTTTGCAATGATTAGAAGAACTTCTTCTGGCCAGCAGATATGCAGTAAGGATTCATCTTTGAAGATTTAACTGAAGTACTAGACAAATTAAGAACTAATATTTGAATCTCTTTTAGGTGGAAATCTGGACTCAACAAACCCGGGAGTATTAGGGAGTTCAGCTCAGCATCTCACAAATATTCCAAATAAATTTTCACCTAAAAGCTTCTGCTTCACATGATCCTGCTTCATTCCCACTTATATCAGGATTTTAAATTACCTTGAAAAAGGAAGTGTATACAATCACAGAAAATGCAACTTTTACAAAACTGATCGGAAGAGTGGAATCCACTGGATTTCTTGATCTGATCATTGATTGGCAGGTCAAATGCCTTTTTATCTATTCTTTTTTGAATGGATAAATATTAAGAAGTCCCACCATTTTCCTTTATAAATACATCAACCTACAGCATGTACTTTAACTTGCTTTCTTTGAGTATGACAGAAAAAGAAATCAACTGAAAGTTAGTGATAGATGCTTTGACTGTAAATTGGGGTAACTTTGTAATTCCATCCTTTTCTGCTGGTTTCAAAACTACTACCTGAACAACCTGGAGCACATATTTTTCTTCAAAAACAAAAAAACTGGTCAAAATCAGACTTTAAAGTAAAAAACAGGAAAACGCCAAATCAGTGCATCTCTAATAAGATTCTGAAATGTGATGTACAAATGTATAGGATCAAAAGAGTTCTCCACATTATCAGATCATACTGGGCCAAGCAAAAGAACACATTTTAATTGTTTGGCAGCCAGCTGGCCGGTTGTGTGCAGCAACAGGTGGGGAAGATGACCTTTGTGTTGTCCTATCCTCCATACAGCCAGAACAAAGCTCAGTTTAGTCTGGCACTTTTGCTACCCTGTCAATAACATAACTTTAAACCATTCTCTATAAACAGTGTGATGGAGAATTCACAGTTTATATGTTTATAACATATAACATTTTATAAACTTTGATAGAGCTTGATATAGTTAAAAACATGCCAATTGACATCATTAAAATTTCTGAAATGCACTTTAATCTCCTAAATATTTTACTATTGCAATCACTAATTGCCTTGTAGCACTTATAAATGTGTTAAGTTGCCTACAGTTGCTTTTAACTATAGTTTGTAATATCAAAGGAAGCCCAGTTCTATTATATAAAATTAAAAATTTTCTATTTTATTCATTTGTACATATTTGATGTTTCTTTCTACTGCCTGTTATTCTTAACAAGGTGGTGCTGCCTGACCATTTCACAAAACAAAACCTTGACAGAGGAAATATATTTTAACTATGCTTCTTTCCAACAACAAATATTGTGTTTAACTAAAACTGAACCCCCTCAACAGTTATTGACTGATGTAGCTCATCACAGCAAACACAATATCCATTATCACAACATCAGGCATGCAGAAGAACTAGTAAAATAGTGTTCACTTACCACTTTTCACCTCACACTGTGTGTTGTCTTCTTCTTTCTACGGATGCAGAGTGTGCATATTTCATCCTAGAAGAGAAAAACAGGAAAAGAAGATGTCTCAAATATAAAAACATATCTAAAAAGCTCCTTCTGGAGTTTATGTTCCCTTTCTTTTGTATTTGCCTAATCGGTAACAGAGCTAAACAAGGTTTCACTTTATTCAGTTTCATTTTGGAACAGCTTCTAATGAAGAGATCAGCACAATAATAAGAGAAGCTGAAATCTGAGATCGGCCACATTTGCTAGCTATAGTGCATAACTTCTAAGTGAGAGTAGATTGAAAATCCTTGGGGTGTGAAAACCAAACAGGCACAATGGAAAGGTTGCCCAGTGGAGGGGGAATTCTATCAGTGTGGACAAGATGAAGATTTGTTATATTTGAAGAGGAGGAATAGGAACCCTGTGAACCCCACCACTACACTACAATCACCCAAACACATAGAAGTAAAATATTGTAACAGACTTTTAAATGATGCACACTTTGATTTACTGTTATCTAAATACTTACTGATGAAAAGAATTACTTAACACTGCTCTAATATTTCCACAGGTTAAAGAGTTGACATGAGGGGATTAGGTTCAAACATTTACCCTAAGGGAGAAAACTTGCTGTTGTTGACGTCCTTCGCAGGGTAGGTTAGGAGTCCAGCGATGTCTGCTCACTACAACAAGAGAAAACCCATAAGTACTTATAGTTAGGCCAAATTTGCTTCACAAATAGTTTTTTTTCTTCCCATTTGGTACATTTACAGCTATTGCAGGCAAGTGTGGGCTAGATGATGTGTTGCATAACTATTTTCTGCATGGTGTGTAGGTGAAAGCAATAAATTTTAAATCAACAAAGTGCACCTGGAATCTCATGTGAAGCTTGAGCGAGTGTGTGTGTGTGTGTGTGTGTGTGTGTGTGTGTGTGTGTGTGTGTTTAAGTGCATGCACTAACAGGCAATGTACAATATGCTACCCCCTGTACACACACATACACCCACCCACACACACACACACACACACACACACACACACACACTATAAAGCTGAAAGGTGCTGTGCCTGCAAGGCTCAAGCTCTCAGCGCAAAGTAAATCACACTGTTAACCTGACACCATTGATTTTCTCATGTACCCCATTCAGCTGCCTGCATCAAAACACACATGCTAGGAACCATTAGGATGAAGGGTTCTGTTGTTTTAATCACACCAGTGTGAGAGTGCTCAGTATCAAGACTGAGGCAACTGATGCATCTCATTTGCAGTAAAAAAATAATAATAATGACTTTGGAGAATGGAAGTAGCACATGGGGTACAAAATTTACACAATGGACTGGATGTTCCTCTCTGAGGTGTGCATATTTTTGTGTGTGCATGTGTGCTTTTCCCCTTTTATTCTCCCAGAATTCCAATGACCCCTACAGGCAACCAGCGGCTGCTGAATCCTGAGGAATGTGCTCTCTGAACTGTACAAAAAAGCCCTCAGCTCAAAGAGAACAGCCGAAAAACAAAACATGCCAACTGTGATAATTTTTCACTGTTGTGAGTTTCCGGAAAATACTGAACAGATTGCCTGGGCAACGTTTACTCAAAGCAGGGCACAGTGTTCACCCTCAATTTCCTTAAGGTGAGTGAGGGACTGACATAGATAAATGTTTGAGATCACAACTTGTTTGTCGTACAATATTTTTTTAAAGCTCATTTTTAATCAATGTATTCAAGAATGCTGCACAAAAGAGGATGTTTCTACATGATGTTTTGTACTGACCATGCATCAGTTTATGCCCACCAGTGGAACATTTCCCACCCAGCTAAGGATTTAAAGTAATTTTCCAATATCTACTGCAAGGATATTAGAATTGACACAGACTGACTTTTTTTTTAATTGAAACAACTTCATTTAAGTTTAAGCCTCATGTTGATGGATGCTAATTATTCTGAAGATGAAGTCTCATTGTTTATTTTTCCACGTCTATAATTAAATCTGATTGGATTACACCTCCTTCTTCTATTTTTGTCTTGCTTTTATTTGTGGATGCAAATATCAACTATTTTTGCCACAGTTTTAGTTGTTCTACAAGAGTTTTTATTTCGCCATTTCAGAGCTGCTGCAGGAACAGGACTCTGAATATTGTCAGAGGCTGCTCAGATCCTCTCCATAAACTTTCTGAACTGCTCACATCAAGCAAAGAACTACCAGATTGCTTCACAGCATTCTGCCTTAACATGTTTCACTGATTAACTGTTGTTTGCCCATATTTCATGTTTTATCTATTTTGCGCCTCTAAATATTTTATTTAATAATTTTTAAAGTTATTTGTTAAATTACTGATAATTTTTATCTTCAGCATAGAAAGTACACTTAGATCAGTGTTGTTTTTTTTTTTTTTTTTTTTTTTTTTGTCTATAACTGGTCTGGTTCCACAACCCTCAATCGACCACAACAGATGGCTTCTCATGCTGAGCAAGGTTCTGCTGGAGGTTTCCTTTTCACTGTCACCACATAATTGCTTGAAATGAGGAACTGTGGTAAAATTAATGATTTGATGCAAAAAACTTTATATAGATAACTTTTCACCATTTGGCATGCAAAACTAAATCTGACTGAAGAGTATTAGAACTAGGAGCAGATTGAAATGTCTATACAGTTGAGTTCAACTGAACTGACTGGGATATATACTTCTGAATTATACCTGTCTATCTTGTGAAGTGTTTTTAAATTACTTCTGTAGTGAACTATATGAATAAACTTAATAGTTAAACAGTAATGTATACGATTTACAGTGAAATGACAACTTGATTTAGTTTGACCTGAATAAATACAGTTGTACAAACCAACAGTTCTGGATGTCCTTCATACATAACAATGGAACACCCCCTTCCCTAAATTATTTGCTCCCACATAGACTTCAACATCTTTGGGATGTACATGTGTCATATTTATTCACATGAAAATCATTTGGCATCCTGTTAGTCTGTATAACCTCCAGTTCTTGGGGATTTCCAAATACCACACGTCTTTTTGCCAAATGTAAAACCATTGGTAAATTCTATCAACCAATAAATATGGCAAATGCATTCAAGTATTCATGAAGGCCTAATAATGCTATAGGCTAATATTTACATAAAGCACCCGCACACTAAGTCAAGATAAACTATTTAAGGCCTGTGCCACAAATACCTCCACACTACAGAAAAAAGGAGAGGGTCCTGCCATGAAAGACGACATTATGCTAACAAGTCAGATTACTGTACACAATAACTTTATCTTAAAAGTAAATACCATCCTTGGTGGGGTGTTATGGAAAGTCACTGGCAATATTTCTGTGGGGACCAAACGCTCCTTATCAGCATTAGTCGAGCGATTCAGGCCTGCCCGAAGAAAGATGAGTCTTCAAACTCATTCTATTCATGGTCAGACGTGTAATTACCCTCAGCTCACAGTCTAGACGTAACCGCTTTCACAGTATTTAAGACCAACGCACGGACGCTGGCTCCCACCACAGAGCCCGGTGCGTTAAATCTGTGGGCAGATAAATTAGCAAAGAATGCAATAAAATAGACACAATGAGTGGAACTTTATCCTCCCCGCTGCTAAATGAGATTTCTTTGAAATGCAGATCAGTGGCTCTAGATTAGTGAATTTTAGCTGCTGTCAACATCATAACAAAATACAAATGCGATTGTTCGCCACTGCCTTATCTCCTTGCTTCCATCTGCTGGCTGGTTATTTACTCCCCCCTGATTTACTATGCAGATCTAAATAAGTCGCATCAAAAGGAGGGCTTACTGCACAATGCCTTCTTAAGCTTCGACATCAAGGTATTTGAAAAACCGGTAGTCACATGAAAAGGCTGCCCATCAAAGGCACATCTCTAATGAACTCTCCCGTATCAGAGGGGGCTTGCGGGGCCCTGGCTTTAATACCATCTGTGTGGTGAGAGAGAAGCAAACCTGAGAGCCAGACCCACCAAGCTGAGGTGGAGAAAGACAGGAGAAAGAGGTAGGCCTGAGTTATCAGATGAGATTAACTCAGTTGTGAGGCTAGTTATAGGTTTTTCCATCCATTCATCAAACTTTTAAGCGTCGGCAGAGGGAGGCATTTAAAAAAAAAACACATCAGTGCTACAAGATTAGAGCAATTCAAAATGGAAAAAGATGGGCCACATTTTTTTCTCAAAAACTGAGGAGAACTGACCTGGACAAAGCAAAGATTCTTTAAACTGAAAGAATATCAATAACTATATGTTACCATTGGTGGATTAATCATGATCAGAGGCAGAGGATGAGAAAAAGAAGCATACTCTACTATCAGAGAGCTATGGCCATCTCCACAGAGCTTTTGCTTTATGCTTGTGCAAAAACCTTTAATTTCATGGTGTATTTGTTGCATTCAGCACACAGGACGGATTACAACTGACAATCTCCAGACTTATATGGAGAAAAATAAACTGCATGAAGGGATCATGATTTGTAACCCCACCACCATCGCTGCTGCCACCACCACCGACCTGCTTATTATCCCCTCGTCTGGATGAAGGGGAAGACCCCCACTGACGAGCCCCCAGTTTACCAGTGAACAATTAGCCCCGGAGCATGAGCGGGTCTGGTGCTGGCACATGTGGTTAAGAGGAGAGCGTTGCGGGAGTGAGCCAGATGATGAAGGGATGACGATGGGAGGAGGGAAAGGAGGAGAGAACCTTGAATGGGTGGGGTAAAATGGAATAGGCGCGTGGCAGGCACGCGTTTACCAGTTTTGACTTCGAAGTGTCCTTCCTCCTTAATACCTATAGTGCAAAAATATTCACACCACTTTTACTTTTACACATGACAGTTTACAACAACTGACTTTGTTGTACTTTCAACAGGATTTTTATTTGACAGACTAAAACAAAGTAGTGCATAACTGTGAAGTAGAAGCAAAATGATCTAAAATGAGATGTAATAGAAACTTAACAGTGGTGTGAAAGGTTTTGAAATCACTATGTTTGGGGTACTCTAAAAAAATCTGTATCTTGAGATGTGTACAGATGTTTGTAAAAAAAAAAAAAAAAAAAAAAAAAAAAAAAAAAAGTAAAAAAATCATGTAATTTTCCTTCCACTTGGCAACAATGCTTTACTTTCTGCCCCAGTTTGAAGTCTTCTACATGTTCTACAGATTTTATTTTAGGATTGTTCTTTGTTCAGCTTCATCCATCTTTGCGTTAATACTTTGACTGCAGAAGAAAAACATCCCCACAACATGATGCTGCCACCACCAGGTTTCACCATGGTGATGGTCATTTTAAAAGATGATGTATATTGTCTTTGTCAGAGCAGACAAAGACCCGTATTGTTAGAGAGATTAACCTCTCAGCCTTGCTGCTAAATATCTTTTTTAGAACCCATTCAAATTGAACTGGTGATCTGAAGGCACCTGGTGGCTGAGTTCCAAATACTCTGTGCTCTCCTAACCCTGCCTCAAGCATCTTTGTTGCTGCGTGGCATGCCAGTTGGGCTCAGTGCCAGTCGCATTTGCAACCACAAGGGACCCTAGTCTTTTTGCCCTGCCTAATGAAATGACAAAACAACAGATTTGCACATGCAAAAACAGGTGTTGTAACAGGTTTGATTCCTCTTGACCTAAGTCGTGTTCAAGAGAGCAAGAGCATAAAAAAATATTAGAAAAAAAAGTTTATGACCAACAGCTGCCTGGAGGTATTTAGGCTCTGATGGGCACTCTAGTCTGCACCATCTGCCCTACTGTTTGCCAGAGGTGACAATCTAAATTAAAACCCACTCATCAAATATCATAAAAATAAACCATTGTTTTGCTAGCACCATATGTTTTGACTATTTCATTCCATGCTCAAGAGTTGCACTGGAAGCTGAACTTCACGGCCTATAACTGTGATTCAAGGAAAATCCAGGAAGGCACACAGAAGGCTGTAATTACCCACCCACTGATCTGCTGCCTTCAGACCAAAGCTCTGCGTCATCCTACACATTATCCAAGTCTATCCAACCCACATTGCAAAGAAGAAACATAAGTGGTGGAAACAACTTCCATTGTTTAGAATAAGATTAAGGACTGCACGATGAGTGGTGTTCAGATGATGAGAGAAGATACATGTGTGTGTGGCAGTGACAAAATCCAAAGTTAAAAAGATGCGTTTGTGCATTTGTACAAATGTCAAATGTCTCTCCTCTATATTTGAACATATTAAGTCCTGACACAAATGGGGCATGACTTGGAGCATTCATGCAGCTAGTGTACAACAACCTTTCCCTGACCATGGTCCTCTACGCCACTGCCCCCACTACCAAACTCCCCCATTTGCATTATGCCTCCTGTTTTTGTTTAGATGGGTGAGACAGAAGGAACAAACCCGAGACAGTCGTGACCCTGTGCGAGTGTTGTAACTTGGTCTAAAGCTATGCCAGCAGAAGGCAGCACCATATGCCCTCAGCCTCAAGCTGGATGCTCTTTCTGCAGCCTAATGTGCCTGTCAAAAAATGTTATTGTCATCACCCCCCACTACCACCACCGCATGTTTTTTTTCTTTCATCCACAACATGTTCGAAATAAACACATCTTTTTCTCCTTATCTGTGTCTTTATGATGTGCACTCCTCTTTATCTTTACGCAGCTCTGCAATGCAAAAGAGCATAATTTTAATATATTATTAAAGCAGCTGCTCTGATTCTCAATTATGAGGAATTAATCCCCGTACAAGTAATTAATTCAGACGTTTTCTGGCTCTAAATTTGATTCGATGAGGGTGCATGACATCTCTCACTTATCTTATATTTACTGTAAAGGACTCAGATGATATCTTAACAACAGTCCATGCATTTAAACAAAGGCTGAGGTAGCTACTGCTCCTGGGCCTAGTGATGCCTCGCATGATGTCTGACTGTTTACAAGTGACAAGGCTGATGGCTGAATGTGGTCTGAGCAACACCGACCTTGCCTCTTACCACAAGTGACCCTCTGTCTCTTTTATTCAGGGCTAGACCCCAAAACTGACATTTTTTACATTGTAAAACTGTAATACCTCAAACACTGCACTGATCTGCAAGTAAACATGCAGTTTTTAAAAAACAAAGAAAACTAAAACAAACCATAAACAACCTTCGGTTGTAAAGTAAATAATTTCAAGTAAAAACTTGAAAACGTCAGTCTGTGTAATTAATCTATATAATGCATTCCACTTAGTGAATAGAGTTACTAAAGTAAACAAACGTTCAGTAATCGTGTTTATTGAACAGAATAAAAAGTTACACACAAACACACACACACACACACACACACACACACACACACACACATATATATATATATATATATATATATATATATATATATATATATATATATATATATATGGGATGTATGTATGTATGTGTGTATAGGGCGATGTCCTGTACTTAAGGCATAGATGAAAGAGAACTGCACAGTAAATAGGGCACAAAGGCACAAAGGAGGCCTGCATGAAGACCTTGAAACATTTTACATGCATTTAAAAACACTGTTTACATAACTTTAGAATCTGTTTTCCTTCAATTTTTCTTAAATATCCCTTTTCCATTTCATCTTGGCCATTTGTTTCTGGCTCTGAGAAAACCCAAACTGACAAACCAAACATGACATCTGACATGAATGAAAACAAAGGAAATTCTGCACTAGATTATGAACTGCAAGTGAGTAAGTTCCAACAATCTCCTCTATAATCCACATCCCCTGACCCCACCCTGTACAGCTTTCTCCAGCCAAGGAGTCACATCGGTTCTTGTCGACTCACAGTCAGTCTAGTCGGGCTTTAAGAAGTGACCCAGAGCGTAACTAAAAAAGTCTGAGCTGTCTCCAGACTCTTAGTAACTGGGACACACAAAACATCATTACCGTGATGTGGATAATTACAGCGCAAAAAGGGGTGGCCTCTTAAGCATGTAATGCACTCTTTTATCTTAAGAAGTCAATCTCTCTCAAGCTGACAGCTTGCAGCGTATGATCCTGGTAAACAAATGCTTTTGGGCGGCACAAAAGTGCCATTAAAGGCCAAAACTGTCAACACAGATTCCATCCTTCCTTACAGAGAGGAGGGAATCAAAGTGCGAGAGAGGGGAAGGGGAAAAAAAGCAGGGCTTGATCACTTCAGGTTGTTTTAACTTGCATAGAGGTTGTCATGGAAACATTTCTATGAGGTTAACAGAGATAAAAACCCGAACAGGTGCCATTTAAAAGCCTTCAAGTTCTGTAACAGAGCAAAGTTAGCCATCCATGAGTAGTTTTAGTAGATTTGGGCTCTGGGATGTGTTTAGGGAAAGTGACACTGGTGTACCACTCTCTTAATAGTATTAACCACTTTCCCTGAAATGTAACAACACCTCAAGGGGTTTAGCGAGCAGGCTGTGTAATTACAGAAGGAGTTGGGGGGAAGGGAGATGGTGAAATTCAAAAGCAAAGAAACTGTCCAGAAACTGTTTGTAATCTACTTTCTGGTGTCTATCTAAAATGTTATACCTAAATCATTCCTAAACTGTCAACTTAAAGGGTCTCTGTATTCACCAGGAACGGCAAGCTAAGTTTTTAATTGAAGAACAAATAAAAAGCTCCCTCTGCTTCACCTCAGCTAGAAGCAATCATTTCCATATTTAAGACGCAATCCTGCAAACAGCCAGCGTTCATCGAGCTGAAAGCAGCAGAATCTTAATTTTGATAAATGATTGAAACATATGACAGGGTATACACATTAATCCTGTGGAGGACATTCATTTTCCTATTACCATAATGTAGAGCACGACCACCCGATGATGAATGCAGCAATCAAAAAATGGGACGCGGCAAGAGAGAGAGGAGAGCCGGGGTAATAAGTGCGCTGCTCCCAACACTGGCCACTCTCCATCTCCCCTATTGCCTTGAGGAGGGAAAAAAAAGCTCCCAGTGACCTCTCTTACTGCCACACAGATCATCCCTACAACAGGTAAACAAGGAAGCAGGACTAGCTTCAATTATGTCCTAAGAAATCATAAGAGGGGCCACTTGAATAAAGGGGCCGATTGTGCACTGCTGCCGACATATTTCATGAGGGGCATTTATTGCTGCCTTGGCCTTTGAAGAGTGAGAGCTGCTGAGTGAAAGTGTGTGTGTGTTGGGGGGAGTGGAGAGGGTGTGGGGGGGATTGGCCCACACCTGCATAACTGGGGAAGGGAAACACCTGTGCACCCTGCAGCCTTAACAAGAAGGGTGACTGCAGCTAAATCCGAGGGGTGAAAGCTGATCAGAACACAGGCCTTGAAGATCGTGTTAGAATTTCGTAAACCAAAAAGGGCTATATCGATTTAATTAGACGAGAAGTGACAAGACACTTAAGAGTATGAGAAGAAATTTAGTATTAAGCTGTGACTGTAGGATCTTGATGATAAGACTTAATATGCTATCCCGTTTTGACTTGGAGTGGAATATAGAAAAATGGAGCATGCATCAACGGTAAGGTGATCACACTGTTGATATGTATTGATAAGGCTTTCACCAGTCCTATCTGAAATATAAATCTTAGCAAATAATTGTGAATGCGTGTCTACTTTTAAAAGCAATGATGATGGTAATTCAAAGGAGAAAAACACATACGGCTCTGGAAGCCACTGCAAAATTATCAGTTTGTCTGGTTTTTACTACTTACAGTTTGAGAAAATTATTTTATTTTTTAAATTTGTTTCATTCTATTAATTTTCCCCTAAATTCCAAATAAAAGTAATGTTAGTTTTTTTTTTTCCAAAATAAGTAAAACGATTCAGTTTTCAGACCTTAAATAACACAAAAACAACAAGTTCATATGCATTTTTAAACACAGAAGTAATATTTTAACCTATGAAGAGTTCAGAAATCGATATTTGATGCATTCCCAATCACAGCCTTAATGTTTTCCAGTTTTTCCTGGTGCAGTTGGGTTCAGGTGATCACCTAATCACTGCCTCATTAAGTACAATAGGGGTTTGCTTTTGTGCTGGAATTCAACAGACACTGGAATAGATTGGTTCTCATTCTGTGAGAAAAACATTGATGGTGGTCTCTTTTTAGCCCCCAATGCAGCATGCATACTGAAATGGGCTTAAAATTAATACAATTACTATGAATTAAAGGTTACTAAAATACCTTTCTAAAAACTAAATAGTGTAAATGTAAAATGTGACTTGCGTATCAAGTTGTGAACTCGTTAAATTAGGAAAGAGAAATAAATCAAATCTAATATGTCAAGGCAAACATAAAAGCTGTAATTAGCATGTGTGCTTATAAATAAGCAAATGTATGCAAAAAGTGGTTATGCACCCCAATATTAAATGTGTTCTATGTAGTGTAATCTATAACATGATAGGTATCGGTAGAATAACGTGCAGGTGTGAAACTGTAAGTTGTGTTTTATTATTATTATTATTATTATTATTATTATTATTATTATTATTATTATTATATTTTAAGTTTTACCGCTAATAAACTGAGCTTAGAAGAAAACAGCAGGTCACTAATTAAAAAAGCGCATAAAGTCCACGCGCAACTTGTAAACAACTAGCTACTGTCTTGAGGCAGGTATCAACAACGTGCAAACTTTTACAACCGCGGCGGCCCACTCCCTAACATAAGAAGTCAAAGAATAAGCTCCGTGGGCAGGAAAAAAAAAAAAAAAAAAAAAAAAAAAAACTTACCACACAAAAAACAGGAATATTTCCCTGTCGGTAAAAGTCAAAGGGACACACCAGGTGAGAAGTCGTCGTCCTTCTCTCTAAACTCGCAGCGATGTTCGCACGTGACTGTCGGAGTTCAGCATAACGCAGAGGGTAAAAAGCAAACAACAAGACAAGAAGCGGTGGTGTAAATAACCAGCAAAAAAAAAAAAAGAAAAAAAAAAAAAAAAAAAAAAAAGCTCAGTATTCCTCTGCTGGGCACCGCTGTTGGGAGACACACACACTCTCCTCTCCTCCTGCTGTCTCTCGTCAACGCTGCTGTTATTACTAATGCAACAGAGAGGAAAAAGCAGTACACTGAGTCCTGTTTGAATGACGCGCAATGCGAGGAAGAAGCGCCTTGTTTTTTTTTTTTTTTTTTTTTTTTTTTTTTTTTTTTTTCTTAAACCCCCCCTCGTTACGATTCAAACACACATCAAGCTGTATCCCAAGCAAGCAAGCACGTATATTCGGGACTAGAAACCCCCCCGGGGCGGGCGGAAGGCACTTGCTTGTGCCACGGAGGTGTGTGTTATTATTTTTTGGGGCGTACGTTTCAAGCCCCCCCCCCCCCAGTGTGACGTCAAGGCACCTACTGTGTAAATAAAAACTAATTTTTGGAAACTTTGTTGCCGCTTTATTGGCGAGAGCGTGACGTGTGAGACTTCCTCTGCGAACGTGCAGCGATCGTTAGCTCCGATGTAATAACAGCACGAGACCAAGCCGGTAAACTTCAAACAACCAGTACAAGACGTCTTCACGTGTTGAAATTTGACATTATTTGGAAACTGCAAAAGTCAATATGTATTCAAGAACTGCTCCAGTAATATTTCCACTTTAGGGGCTCATTTCCACCATAATGCATGTAAATTACTTTTATATAATTTTCCTGTCGCGTTTTGTTGAATTAATAAAGAAAATGTGCATACATTAAATGCCGGATATAATTGCACGTGTCTTTTTGTGGATGTGATACTCATAATTTAAAAATAACAAAATGAGAATAATCAAGACTTCAAAGAACTGTGCGTTTTGTAAACCTTAAAAACTTCATTTCATCTGCACATTATTTACGTTTAACTATAAAGATGGAAGGTTATTTAAATATTGTATCTAATATATTCAATATTAAACATGTTCCAATACACAGTAACATGTTTTAACGTTAACTAATATATACATTTTCCAAATACATTTAGAGCTAGCAAGTACTTTATTTGCTTTGAAATATATTACAGGAAATAAATCTGAAGATTTGTTTTTACCAACAGTCTGTTTATTGCATCACAGTTGCGTCTTCAGCCTGTTCATCATCGGATCGACATAGTCGGACATTGAATACCTGTCGAATATTTTTTTTTTTCTTTTGTATCTTCTCCTTTTTATTCAACCTGCTGCCACGTTCGTGATGAATGAATGAATGACCAGATCAAGCAGGACTTGGGAATGTGTTTCTTTTATGTTAAAAAATAGCAATAAATGTGTAATATACTTGCTCTTTTCCACACCAAAAAAAAAAAAAAATTAGGCTTAATAATGTTTATATCATTTCTGATTTATTGAAATGGAATTTTTAATAAAATAAAGACGCTTTAATTAAAATCAGAAAACTAAATATAACCTTTGTTTTAATGAAGAAGAAAAAAAACTTTCGTATTTGCCTTCATGTATTTATGAGATATTTATCATCTGTCATGCAGCATATCTTAGAGGTAATTTAAAAAAAAAAAAAAAACTTTCATGTTTACTCTAATAACTTATTGGGGTAATGTCTCGCAATCTTTTATTGTTATACACAGTAGAAACAATCTATTTGTGAATTCTAAACAAAATAATAAATATCTTCTTTTTTTTTATCTCTTGTGTTTCTCTTTATTTCACACAACATTTTGCTTACAAAAAATCTGGACGTTCAGCGAGAGAGGAAAGCACTTTAGACTTGTTGTGGTGGCATGCTGCCACCTAGCGGGCATATCTTAAACATTCTGCTTAAGGTAACATGGACGATGAACTTCAATGAAATCATCGCAAAACAAGTTTTCTTTTGTCTCTGTAAAAAACAGGCACTGTGACACTAACTATACACTTGGAGCTTAATCTGACTAAAGAAGATGATAACATTTATTTTATCTTGGTCGTATGCAAGAACTTTATTTTAATCATATAGTGCCATCTACTGATATGCTGGATACACAATATTTTTGCTGTCCTCTACAATATTAGTATATTAATAATTATTTGGAACAAATTTGCAGGTTTGCAACACTAGCTCGATTGGTACATGATCACCTAAAAGCATTTAAGAGTCAGAGAAAAACTGGTTTGGTTTTAGAGTGTTTGACAAAGAGTGCTTTGAGAACAAAAATCCCCTCCCTTACCTATGAGGGATAATATAACAAGCTCTAAAGTCTGTTTACAAGAAATACTGCTAATGGGCTACGGTTACATTGCTTATCGGCTTTAGATGATTTAAACATGCAATCTAAGATAGTTTTGGTTAGAAGAGAGAAACAGAAAATCCATAAAGGAACAGTTGTATTAAGTTTTCCTGTTCAAGATTAAGTATATCTAAGGCTGCTTTCCATGGCAACGACTGCAAATTATCTATAGAGAGCTACAGTGCAAAAGTAGTCAAACCCTTTGAACTTTTTCATTTGGCCATATTGCTACCACAAACAACGTATTTTAGTAGAATTTCGTGTGATAGACCAACATAAAGCAGCAAAGTTGAAAACGATATGTGGTTGTCAACATTTTATTTTTACAAATAGAATCCCCAAAAATGTGGTATAATCTTTTTTAGTCTAATCCTGCTTAAGTTGCAGGTGACACATTCTTTTCCTACCAATTTTGCAAAGGAAGACTGAATTGTTTTGTATGTTCTTGAAAAATAGCTCCATCTTATAGAGACTAGATGAAAGGCATCTGAACAGCAGTTTTGCAACCACGAGTCTTGCAACAGATTTGGATTAAGGTCTGTATTCTGACTGGGCTGTTTAACATCTACATAATTTGATCTAAGCTGTTCCAACATAACCCTGGCTGCATGTTTAGAGTTGTCATACTACTGGACAGTGAACCTCTGCTTGAGCCTTAAGTTTTTGCAGTCTCCAACAGGTTTTTTTTTTTTTTTGCCAGAATTGTCCTCAATTTAGCCTCATTCCTGTCAGTTATAACCTGCATCCCTATAGTGTGATGCAGCCACCACCATGTTTTACTGTGGGGAATGTGTTTAGGCTGATGTGCGTGGTTCATGTTTTTGCCACATAGCATTTTGTTTGGAGGCCAGAAAGTTGGGTTTTTGTCTCATCTGACCAAACACCTCATTCCACATGTTTGCTTTGTCTTCCATGGATTATAACAAATTTTGAAACTGATAAAAACAAAAAAAGTTTTAAGAACTCCACTTTTAACAGTGACTTCAAAAGAAAATCAGTTGTACTGGACTTAATTAAGGAGATTAGAGTAAAGGATGTTTCACAAATGCACGCAACACTACTTTTATTTTTTTGTAAGGAAAAAAAAGGTTTATTCCACTTTAATGTTCCACTGCTTTGTGGTCCAGCAAATAAAATTGCAGTATAATAGACTCAAGTCTGGGACACCAACATGTCAGAATGTATAGGATATGAATACTATTGCAAAAGCTCTGCTTATACATGAAGCTTCCAAAGCACAGCAACAAAACTATTATTAATTTGACACAGTATTGGGGAGAATTCTCCTTTTAATCCTCTGGAGTTAGTGGTCAATGTCAGCTCCCCAGCAGAGAGGAGGATGATACTCTGCTGGGGAGCTGACACTTCAGTCACGCAGAGCCAGCTGCTTGAACTGCACAGTTTCAACTGTATACAGCTTGAACTTTAGAAGATGTGCTTCTTTAAATTAATCACACAAGACTGATCACTTTTAAAACTAAAAGGAAAGTCCCATTTAAAATTCAAAACAAAAAAGAATGAGGACTTCAGTGTGTGAAGCAGATACTGGATAAGGTTGCATTTCTTTTTTTCCCCATATGAAGCACGCATATTTGGGGAGGAAGGATAAAGGGTCAGGCCAGTTTAGCCGTGTCCTATTATTAGGCCTGGCTCAGACTCACAGCGCTCAGCTGTAACCATACTCCATCTGTCAAGTCACGTCCTCTTCCTGCTCTTCCCCACACAGTATTGCTGCAGCCAGGCTAAGGGCACGACGATCCGTGCCACCCCACAAGCCAGACAAACGGCAGGATAGGTGAGCAGCTGCCTCCCCAAACCACCACGCACTATGGAGGCTCTAGATCTTTATGTGATGACTGAGGAGGATTATGAAAAAAATGGGGAGCAAGATGAGGGAGAAATGGAGGCCTCTTCTCCTGTAGTCTCCAGCACAGACGAAGAAACTGATGAGGATTCAGAACCAGAGCCTCCTCCTGTTATTCGAAGGAAGGTGTCATTTGCAGATGCGTTTGGCCTCAACCTGGTTTCAGTTAAGGAGTTTGACAATGCTGAGGTGACAGAATCAGAGTCTAGCTGGTCTAATGGGAAGAAGGTGGTCAGTTCAACAGAGGAAATCTATCTGTCTTGCTTGTTTACTGTGCCCTCATCCACAGAAGAGCTGGATCAGAGGCTGTGCGAGCAGATGGTTGAACTGGAGAGCATCGAGCTTCTTCCTGGAACTACAACCCTCCGCGGCATCATCCGGGTGGTCAACCTCTGCTACAGTAAAACAGTCTTTGCTCGGGTAACTCTGGATCATTGGAGCAGCTACTTTGATCTTCTGGCAGAGTATGTACCTGGGTCCAGCGACAGGAAAACAGACCGGTTCACCTTCAGGTATACTGTGGTTCCACCATTTGAGAAAGAAGGAACTAGGGTGGAGTTCTGCCTCCGATACGAAACTCCAATGGGCACTTTCTGGGCTAACAATAAAGGAATGAACTATGTGATGTTCTGCCACCAAAAGGCACAAGTAAAGGAGCATGTTACCCAAACAGAAGATGAGACCAGTAGCTACAAGAGCAAGAGGAGCTGTCTCAAAGCCAACAGGTGAGAAGCAAGTGAAGGTCCCAAACAGTAATCTGAGACAATGTGAAGGGTTTATTTACTCTGCGCTGTTCCTCTTATTAGATGAAGATGAAAGCGATAAAAACCCAGCGATATGGTCCATTGTTTACACTAAGTTGTTATATAACTACTTGGCGAGAGATGTTTGGCTCACTGAACACATTTTCCCCTTTTATGGTCAAATGTCAGCTCAGGTTTCCATGATGTCTTGCTGCAGCTCCTCCATTTGGACATTACTTAGTCAAGTCAAGTTTATTTGAATAGCATATTTCAGCAACAAGGCAGTTCAAAGTTCTTTACATGAAACATAAGACAGGAATCATTTATGAAACAAGTAAAAAACATTACATTTTGTCAAATGCCATCATCAATATCATCAAGAATAATCATCAAATATAGATTAAATATATTGATCAATGTTCCAATTATTATTATTAATTAAAGACAACTCTAAACCCAAACTACTTAACTGATGTTTCTCTAAAAAGAATATTTCAATTTGAAAGAATTTATTCTCATACCTTTTTCTTTTACATTTTCCTGCATTACTACCACAATCATTAATGTATTTTATTGAGATTTTATGTGATAGACCAACATAACACATACATTGTGAAGAGGAAGAAAAATCACACATGGTAACTTTTTATTTACAAGTAAAAATCTGAAAATATGCTGTGCACAAATACTCAGCACCCTTAATGAAGTCCAATGGAAGGAGTCACACTCATGGGTCACCTATATAGCTAACAGGTCACCTGTGCATTGTGGAAATGTTTAATGCACCATTAATGTCATACAGCAGGTGTTGGGAGCACTGTTTAGTCCACCGTTAGTGCAAACCAACCAAGAGATGGCCATTCACCTAAACTGAAAGACCAGGATATGATAGTATTAACCAGAGAAGCAGCCAGAGATCCTGACCTCATGTGGAGAAATCTATAGATATGACACCCATTACTTGC
Source organism: Anableps anableps (assembly GCA_014839685.1). Taxonomy (NCBI): domain Eukaryota; kingdom Metazoa; phylum Chordata; class Actinopteri; order Cyprinodontiformes; family Anablepidae; genus Anableps; species Anableps anableps. The sequence goes on from CM026087.1 coordinate 14,725,308, forward strand.
ACACTTCTCAAATCTGGCCCTTGTTGTGGAAAGATGAAAGTCATTGGCAAGCTATTTATTGTGGAAAAGTCAGCCTAAGCAACATCCTCAAGGTGAAAAAAAACAACAATGTTTTCTTTCAGCAGGGACACTAAGGTTGGTAAGAGTTGATTGGAAGATGGTTGGAGCTAAATACAGGGTAATTCTAATAGAAAACCTGTTTGAGTCTGAGCTACAAGGGAAAGGTTGAGATCAAAGCATATTCATGTGATAGAGTGACCCAGTCAAAGTCCAGAGATGAATCCAATTGACAATCTGTGGTGGAAGACTTGGGGGGGGGGGTGAATTATGTTCACATACACTGTTCATCCAATCTGACTGAGCTTGAGCTTTTTTGCAAAGATTAATCAGCATAACTTTCAGTCTCCAGATGTGCAAAGGTCAGAGTAATTCTGACAACAAAACACTTGTCAGAATCTGTGTTCTCTTAAAAATTCCATTTATCGCAAGTCTATCACTAAAAATCCAAGTAAAATACAATAAAATTTCTGGTTTCAATGTGACAAAATTTAAAAACATTGAAAGAGTACAGATACTTTTTTAAGGCACCATATCTAGATCATCATGCTGCAGAGTGGTGTTAAGCACGTAAATGCACACTGTATTTGTGATTTAAGTTTTTATTTTTAAATGAGTTTTTATTGTTTTTACACTGGTTAATACTTTTGTTGTCTTTCTGTAGCACTGAGATTTACATGTAAAGCGCATTATATTATTATTATTATTATTATTATTATTATTATTATTATTATTATTATTATTATTATTATTATTATTATTGTTGTTGTTGTTATTCTTTGAACCAAAGGAATGGAGACACAGAGGAAAAGTGCAAGGAGAGCACACATACTAATACAGTTGCTGCAGGTTTGTATAAGGCAACTTCATATTTGTATAAGAATTAAAATGCACATTTGCATTAATCTGTTTGTGCTGATGTTTATGAGGCAGTTTTGGCCCTTTTGCATTTTTTTCACAGATGCAGAACGGACACATAAAGTAGAAAAGACTTCCGGGGAGACAGCATCACTTCATCATGAAGACCAAAAACCTTGGGTGAGACTGAGAGACAAACACAGCCTTTTACAAAGTTTGCAACATCATCCAACTACTTTATTTTGAAGAAAACAAGGTATTGACATAGAACTAAATTCTCTTTGTGAGCATAAGAGTAGCAATAGAGTCAAAGATGCATATCATTCTGAACATAGTCAAGTTTGACTTAGAGAGATACAGAAACTTAGGAAACCTGACACTTTTGAAGTGATTTGAATTCACCCATGTGCAGACAACTACTAATAAAAGCAACCTGCTTGTACACAGGCAGGAAAACAGATTATGTAAACTAAGACAAGATTATGAGAAGAGGTTTCAGCGGTGTTACAGGGCATTGCATCACCACATTAATGTTACAAAAAGTATTCAGTGAATGCCAGCACTGCAATTTAATTCTAGTGATGACCTTATACAACAAATAGTCCAGGTGGTATCTGGGTATTAATTTAAGTGAACAGCAAGAGTGACCTTTGACTTTTTGCTTTTTTGACAGGTGGAAAGTGTGAAAAGGCGGCGTAGAGCCATCCGTTTGGCACGTGTGCAGGACTACCTATGCCAGAGGGTGCAGCAACAACCAAAGGGATTTTCACAAGACTCAGCCTGTGGCCTAAAGGTTTCTCAGCATGTTTCAGGTGCATGGTGTGACTCTCCCAGCTATCTCTATAAATCACAAAATATGCAATCAAGTGAGAGTTCACAGGTACTTACCTACCATCAGATTCCTTTGCTCACATTGGACTGGAACAGCTATACACCAGAGCAGCTGGGCACTGCTGATGGTGATGACATCTTGACTGGGAGAGCTAAAGTGACTTTGTTAAAAGAGGCAGAGGAAAATACAACATCTGTTAATGATATGTGGGAGAGCTTTTCTAAAACTACACATGATAACACTAAAGAAACCTCTGTGAGTGATGAATGGCAGGTCTTCCTTAATGGGCCCAGCTGCAAGCACCACTCTGATGTCTCAGAGTCAGAGAGGCTCCAGACAGCAGCATCGGTGCTTCCTTCAAATGATAAGAAGCCACAAATCCAATATTCTAAAGACAGTCAAAAATTTGAGGGCACAGATACACCCACCACCTTACAAACCTTTGCTGCGTGTCAGCTGCTGTCAGACACTTGTGAAACGTTGTTGGGTGTCGTTGCCTTGAACGCTAAGGATGATCAGCCAGCAGAGGCATGTGTCAGCAGCCCAGGAGATGACAACACAGCAATGCAAGACCCATCCCAAAGGTCACAGAGAAACTCCGTAACAGACACTACACAGGAATTCAACCACAAGAGGGCACCGCCTCTGTCCAAGCACACTGCTGACAGTTCAACAGAGTATCATAGACACAACGACTGGGAGCAAGAAAGCAAAGGAATAATAGGAACAGCGGGAAGAGGAGAAGGCGAGCCCTTCACATTGCACACACCTGACTCTGTAACAAGCTCAGGGGAGTTAGAGACAACAGACATGACAGTAATGCCAGAGACTCCGAATGCCAGCAATGTTGATACAATCTCACCAGATGCAAGGCAGGATGGGGGCTTTTCTTTGAGCAGGGAACAAGAGGTTACAGGCACTGCACACAATATGGTAGATGACATCCTGGCATTTAGGGAGACAATCAGGGAGGAGACAAGGGACAGGGCCAGGTATGTCTTCTCTGCATCCAGGCAAGGAGAGGAGGAGGAGATCATGATGAACTATACTGCAAAAAAAGTGCCAACAGAAGAGGAAATATTTAGGCCACAGGAAAGCAAAGAATGTAATTTGCCCCTAAGATATGGAGATAAAATCCAGTATGATGAAATCAGGCAAACCCAAAATAGGGAGATCGATGAGAATGAAACAGTAACAAGAAATGCAGATGGATTTGAGTCAAAGCAAAGATATGAGGGAAATATGGAGAAAAATAGAAATATTTTTATGGATGTAAACAAAGATAGCCTATACAATTACCATGAGATGGAGGTAATAAAGAAAGAGGTAAGAGCTGTTGAGACACAAAGCAAAGAACAAGAGGAAGTACCTGATAAAGGCAGTAAGCTCATTAAGTTATTGGATGAGGTACAATTGCAGCATGAAAATAGATCATCTTTAGTACCTATGGAAGAACATGATACACAGTCAAGGTCTGTTCAAGTGAATGAAAAGTTACATGTTGAAAAGAGGGAAGATTTGCCTATTACACAAATAGAACAATGTAGTGACCAGAAATCTGAAGCAGGCCTACAAGATTTGAGTTATGATATAAAAGTAATGGAGCAAAAAGAAATAATTCCTTCTAAAGATTTAAGTCCCACTGTCGATACACTGGAAGTTATAGTTTGCCAAATTAGCCATGATACACAAATATCTTGTCACACTGACAGATATGATCTCAACCTCTTGGAGGTGGTCGAACCAAGATTGACAGACCCCCAGCAAGACTCAAAGAGTCAAAAACGTGATTCAAGTAGAGACAAAAATCCAGAAGAAGTAATGGCAAAGGAGAATGGTGCAAAGAGAGACACTTTAGCAGAACACCGACCTGAAACATCAAGAGGAACAAAACAAGATCAGAGTAAGGAAGATGAGAAAGTCTGTGCTGGAAGGCTTAAAATAGAGGCAATAAGGGAGTTGATAGGTAATGCAGAGAGCCCTCAGGGGGAGAATAAAAATATGTGGAAAGAACAAGAATCATCAACAGAAGCTAAGACTTCTCCACATGTTGAATACAACAAAATGGCAGAGGGAACAAAAGATCCAATTACAGTTGAAAATAGTGCTGCACTTGACGTGACACAGTCAGGAATTGAGCAAATGTTCATAGAAAGGTTTGGAGACAATTTGGTTTGTAGCATCTGGGAAGAGGTCTTTGGCCAGGAAGTACAACCTTCTGCTTGGCATACAAATGCTGTTGGTGACACGAGAAGCAGGCTCACAGACAAAACTGAAGACAGCCGTCCTATTTACGAGAAAAACTTGAGTGACACCTATGGTTCAGGCATGTTTTTGTTGACTGAATTTCCAGTAGATTCAGCTGTAAATCTCTGTCGAGGCTTAGACCTAACCATGGTTACTGAGAGCAATGACTCCGCTCTTAAATACAGAATTCATCCCCTTACCATGACAGAGCACACCAACAGTACTTCTGAATCACAGACTGATTTAGATTTAATTGCCAGTCCGAGCCCAAAAGTTCATAGTGAGGAGCTGATGTTTAAACCAACCCAATCTCTTAGCTCTCCAAAGGATCAGGAGAACATCTTGCAAATTAAAGCCAGATCAGTTTCTCATCAGGAGAAAGATTTTGAAATAGAAGGCTACATATTTGCTGACACAGATAGTTTTAGTCAATCCTCCCACCTTTCTAACAAACACCAGAGCTCCTCAGAGAAATTAAAAGAGTCTGATGCCCTTTTATGGTGGACTATATTATACACCATCAGCCACATCACTAGATTACTAATCTGCACCCTCTTGGTTGGGGGGTTCTTTGTCGTGGTCTTCCTTTATGACTTCCCAGATTTCTTTGCGCTCTACATATTTTCATTGTCTTGGTGGATTTTCAAGTGGAAGAGATACCAGGAGAAGACAGGTAAAAAGGCAACAGAATAGGTTAAGTTTAATGTGTTCTCGTGGTTGACTCAACATTGAGAGATCACATTTAAGAATAAATAACACCAAGTTCAATATGCTGATAGTGCATCTGTGTGATTGTGAATTTTTATTTTGCTTTTTTTCAAATGCCATCTTGTAACCTTAACCTTAACCACTTGGATCAGGAGCACAATTTGAACACTGAAATCCTTCATTTGTTTTAATTTTTTGTGGCAACTACTGAACTTCAAATAGAATTATAGATTAGATGGAAAGATAGAAAATACATAGGCGTTTTCACCTGATATTTTAGTACTTAGTTAATGGAAATATTCAGTAAAGTGTTTTTTGTCCAATGTGTGTTAATTTGCTGTGTTTTGTGGGCCCAATACAATTTCACAATGTATGAGACTGAACAAAGTGACTGTTGTGACATTCTTCAATAAAAAAAATTCACAAGGTTTATTTTCTGTTTTTTGGCAATTCTTTCTTCTTTAACATTTAGGTTTGTTTTACAGTGAAAAGGTTGCGGATTCTCATCTTGACCAGGGTCTTTCTATGCAGAGTTTTCATCCTTTCTCCTTGTGTGCATTGGCTTGTTCTAGCAGCATCCATGTAAGGCAACATAAAGTCACTAACAAAAAATCACCACCCCTGTATAGCTTTCTTCAGTGGGACAATGTGTTTCATTATACTACAAAGTTTTACTCAAGATTAGCTTTAGGAACAAGTTGAAGACTCTGAATCATCAAGTTAAGTCCTCTGACCTTTAGACTATCAAACATCTCCTGGTTATACTGGAACAAGTCATCATCCCTTGAAGACTTTTGGCAGAACAAACACAACCTTGTGGTTTGTGTTTGAGACACACCCTTACATAAACAGTGTAAAGCATTGTAATAAAGAATCCTTAATCAATTTTCAGGCACTAAGAAAAACAATTACAATAGACCATGCTTTATATCTATGTAAAAACTGCCATAAGTTTCAGTTTGGCCACTGAACTTTAATAGCTGGTAACACTGTTGGCGATACACAGGCATCTTGAGTGACACTGCATTTCACTAGGAGTTACTTGATCCTGTCTGGGGTATGTTGACCTTTTGTAAGTTGGCTCTATTTCCATGCTGGCACTTTTATCTATGTGGCAATAAGCCAGCACTGACGGAGTGGAGGGCTACTCGTCAAAGGGCACCTGGCACATCCACTACAGTGTGCGCAGACAAAAAGTAGCTGTGATCAGGAATAAACCAAGAAACAAAGATAGAATCTAAATTAACTGTGCTTTCCCAGTGAGAGAAGGCTATTTGTAATATTGACAAGCTTGCAACAGTCAGGAATTATAGATGAAACTGCACTATACACACTAGAAAGGATAAGCAGCACTCATTTGTACTCTGAATGTATTCACATGTAGGGGACACAGCCAAGATATGTAAGAAGGTGCCCTGGTCACATATAACCCAAAATGAACTTTGAGATCTACATGTAAACAACTATGTGGGGCAGGAAACTGTCACTGCAAATGGCTCTAAACATACAGTAATGGCAGCATTAAGCTATGTGCAACTTTTCTCCTGCAGCAATGAGAACACTGGAGACGAGGGCGGTGGTTCACCTTACAGCAGGTAAATGACAAAAAACATATAACCAGAGCTGCAATAGAATGGTTTAGATTTCATTGATTTGCTTTGGTTTGATCCTTGTAAAAGTCCAGATCTAAATCCACATAATATGTGATAGGATTTGAAAAATTTCTGTTCACAGTCACTTTCCATCCAATCATAGAATGGAAAATCATAGAATTTGCAAAAAAAAAAAAAAAAAAAAAAAAAAAAAAAAAAAATGGAAAAAGAAAAAACACTGCTCATCATCCTGATCTTTCCATATCCAGTATAAAACACTTAAATACAAATGCAAGCCACATTTTCAGATCGTTATTTGCAAAATAATTCTCTTTTCTCCACATTACAACTGTGCACTACATGTTTTGGAGGGTCAGGTGATGTCAGAAGGAATATTAAATTCCTCATTGCCTTTCAAGCTCATATCTGTTGTTGCTATATATGGCATTAAAGTGATTTTAAATTGGTCAAATTCATGTAGAAAGTAATTTCATTTCACCAAAGAAAGCCATACATAAATTGTACCCGAGTTCATATCAGGCCACTGAGTGACCCTGCAGTGTACGTGGAGAACCAACTCCCTGGAACACAGCCAGAGCCTTGTGATACAAGACTAAAATGAGATGTTGCCCATCATGCATAAATGACCCCCACATTGGTCCTCTCACATTACACAGTGTATAGAAGGATTATGTGTGCAGTAAGCCTACTATACTTGCAAGACTTTCCAAAGCATGTTAAGGCTAGATCGCTTTTTGATAGGTTAGGATGCTTTATTTCATAGTTAGGGTTAAAATTAAGTCAAGACTATGGCAACTGAACCTAAAACTTAGCGAAGAGGTTAAAAAAATACATTTTGACAATGCTAAGACCCATAAAACAGTCAGATATAAATGTTCGTGTGTTAGTTGGCATGATTGTTATACAAATCTATGAGGGGAAGCAGAAGCAAAGACACAAACTACAACAAGAAAAGCTGATGTCAAGTGAGTGATACTCTAAAGATATATTCCAGCTGCATCCTCACAAGCCCCCTGGCTTCAATAAAACTTAGCATAGTTTTGACATAACAGCAATAAATATCTTTTCTCCTGCAGTAGTAAATGGGCTTCATAAAGTCCATTTCCAACACCGTGATGAAAAACCCCCCAACAAATTTGTATCTCATAATTATGAGATAGCCAAGTCAGAATGATGGAATAGCTATTTCATCATTATGACTTAGTTATGACTTTGTTATCTCATGATTCTGACTTAGCTAAGTCAGAATTATGAGACAGCCAAGTCATGACTAACCCATAACTATGAGATAACCAAGCTGTACTTTGGAGATTAGGTCACAATTGAGATACAAATTTTTCCATCACTGCAGTGGTGGATCTATAGTGACTTAAGGATTCACAGCTTATAAGGAGAAATTGAATAACTATCCTTAAGATTCCCAGAATTCATTTATGTTATTGCCAAAATGTTCATAAATGTCACTCAGTATATGTTCTTTTAAAATATTCAACAAAATTGCACTGGAGTACAATTACTTTAAGTATCTTAAAAGTAGTATTGCATATAGGTAACACTAGAATGTATTTAATATACTTTACCGTATTTTGTTGTTAGTACATTGGCAATACATTATCCATTTTCAATTGGCAATACAAATCCATTTTCAATACAAAAAAATAGATCTTAATTTATGATTAGAATGTCAGCACTATATTGCTTAACATAAATTAAAAGAAATGCATCTAAAAATGCAGTTAAAAATATTAAGAACCTAAAATTTATATTACCAGTTTGTTACCAGGGAGAAAAATGTTTTTGGTCCCCCCCCCCCCACAGAAATAAGTGCGATGATAAATTTCTGCCAAGAGATGTCAGTATAAATCAACTTTTCAAATTATGCATCTAAAACCAAGCAGCCCATGTTTATACCCTATTTAATATACAAATGGAAGAATGTATAACTTATATCAATCTTAATTTAGTTCATTGACCATACTCTACATAACCGTACATGCATAAAGATGTAAGGTGTAACACAAGTAGACTACTGAAGTCAAATCCAGAGAGGAACAGTAATATAATCTATGATCTCCCTATGGCAAACATCCTTTTGCAGTGAAGTGCAATGGTGGGTAAAAGAGGGCACATCAGGACAAGGTGTGTGAGTGGAAGAGCACAAAATGAGGCAGTGCTGTGTGTTGTGCAGCCTGAGGGGACCTGAGGCACTGTGCTGACAGATTGGCGACCTGACAGACTGCATCGTTCACATTTTTGTCAGATTGGGAACAACTTTTTTATTCATCCTCTGCCCCAGCTTGAGCAGTCGCTCTGCTGGTGCATTGTGCTCTGTTCCCCCAACCTTCAGCCTTGCCAGGATCATCTGTCTGAGACCCCCACCAACCTTTCTCCATCATTGCCTCAGCCATGCTCACATCTGTATGACCACTCAGCACCTCGACATTCCCAGATGTCCACGGGCTTCTGTGATACTGAGACAGCCAGACTTCTGCCATCAATATTTGGCCCCTGAAAGTTGATGCACACAGAGTACTGCTGAGGAATTAATGTTATATAACTGAAGAAGACTGTAGGCTTTATCCTAATGTTTATATGCATTTGCTTCCTGGTAGGCAATGGTCCATTAATCCATTATCTCTCTGCATTTCTCAAACTTCATATGCTCCAAAGTTACAAATTTGTACATCAGTCCACAGGCACCAATTCCACGGGTGCTGGGTCGGAGCACCCATGGAGATTCCCAAGCACCCACGTGTGCCAAGCAGTCAACACTTGTCATTGATTTGCTAATGACCAGTCATGAAAGCACAGTGAGCATCCACCAGCAGAAACAGAAATCAGTGCCCCTGCATCAGTCAACAGGTTTTCTAAAAGAATTAGGTTTGGGGTCTTTTGAACTGAAGCAGGAGTTTGTTTATTGAACTCTTTTGTGTTAGTCTGGGCATATATTTTCAAATTATTATATGCTACTCTGCTGTTGACTCATGTTTGGTGTTGTTTATAGGATTGGATTGCTGAAGTTTAAAGGAACAAGACATGTTGACAATTTAACAATTTATGCATTTAAAAAACAGGGGGTCAGTAGTGTATGGGATTACCATCTTGGTCACACACTGCTGTGGGATGGCCTCCAATTCCTTCACAAGTATTTGTAGCAAGTCCGCTAATATGTTTGTGTTGATCACTCTAGCACAAACAGCACCCAAGCTAATTCCACAAGTATTTGGTGGGATTGAGGTCGGAAATGCATACAGGCCATTCCATCATCTTCCCACTTAAATTCTGGAGGTATTCTCTGATAAATCCAGCTCTGTGGGGGCCAACACTGTCATGTTGGAGGAAAGAGTTTGGTCCCTAAGAGTGGAGATAAAGCATTGCACTGGTTACATAATTCCATCTTGATAGCACTTTGCAATTAGATTGCCACCAAGACATTTTGATCACAAATCAACCCAGTGCATTTTCTTTAAAAATATGGCACCATAAATATGGAATAAATAAACTTTTCAACATGAGAAGTGTTGTTGCAACACAGATTAATCCACAAAACACAAATGTCCTTACTTTTTGTGGTAGTATATTTGTGATGTATGAACATTTCTTCCTTGCATTCTTCCCAGACAACTGATTGGTATGTAGGTAAGCATCTCGTGATTGTTTAAGACCTGGTGATCCTGAGGCACAAATTTTTGTTCGAGTAGTTCAAAAGTGAGGTTTGGAAAGAAGGAAAATAAATAAATAGGTTTACTTCCCTTACCATCCTCCTCACCTTAAACTTGATGAACTTGGGTCCTCATCATCCTATTACTCCTTGTGACTCCTTGTCACATGTTCACATTTAAACTTTCAAAGTTTTTCTATATTTTTGCCTTGTAAATAAGAGCATTTTGTTGCAAAACATTATTTTTCAAGCAATTTCTTGACTTATTTAGAACAAAAGACATCTGCCATTCTTAAGTGCCATGTTTTCTTGTGTTTCCTTTCTGAAGAGTAGCAAAATGAAATGTGCCTTTTCTGTCACATCACATTTACACTCCAAAGAGAGAGTTCGTAAATATTAATGAAATAGCTACCTCTAAACCATTACCTCATTTCACTTACACACAATCCAAATATACATATTTGTTTCTCTTGCTACACACACACACACACCGTTTCATCAGCTTATTAAAGACTATTAGTTCAAAAATATGGTTCAACCTTTAACATGCCTCAGACATGTAAAATATCAAAGAATAGATGGCCTAAAGACAAAGTTCATAGATCCAAAAGTTTTTGCCACAACATATTTCCAAGGGGCATGGAGAGGGACAAAAATCTGGTGAGGTGAAGAAGACCTTGATTAAGGCCGCAAACTGAAAAACATCTGTTTGCTAATAAACATGGTTCCTCAGTATTTAAAGCTAGCATTAAAAGTATCTAGGAATTTCACATTACTCTTTACAAAGTTTGAAATATACAAGTTGGAGTAGAGCAGATAACTCGTCATTGAAGTTTGTTCTTCCTTTCCTGTTCTGGGATATTCACCCCATGAGCTAAGAGGGTTGAAAACAGCTTTATTTAACAATATCTTCAGAAAAGCACCAAAATATGTATTTCTCTGCTTTTATGTCTCACAGTTTATCTCTAAACTTTGACAATGATAAGCTCAACAGCTTGACTGTTGCGTTTCATTCCCTCTGCTTGCCAGATTAATTGCATTTACCTCCATATTTAAAGAGATAAGACAAGCCTGGCACGTCTTTGGAGAAATCACCCTGCACAGAGTACTTTTATCATTTGACTATCTTCTTTTAATGATAAAACTCTCTAATAAGACTTTCTAAGCTGGGGTGATTCATTCCCCCTTCATCTTGTGGCTTCATAATCCAATTCATAACAGCTATCTGAAATGTTCCACATTTAGACCACACGTTCCACAGTATATCAGTCCTTTTCAGAGCACTCATTATCAAGCTCCCGCTTCATTTTGCTTACATTACAGGATTACTGAGAGATGACAGGGTTGTTTGTCATCTTTACCACTGCCAGTTTTGCTTTTTTGTCATCACAACGAGGAGGTGCGAGAAAAGAATGAGGAGGAAGATGAGCAGGACAGGAGGAGGAGGAGGAGGTGTAATTCGATCACACACAGGGAGGGCTGTCTTAACATCAGCAACATATTAGTTTGTTTTTGCCCAGAAAAAGGATCAGTCAAGAAAAAAAAAAAATAAATAAAAAAAAAAAATAATAAAAAAATCTCAGAAGCAGTATATGAGGATATACTGTATTTAGTCAATTTGTTAGGTAATGTATTAAGCACTCGTAAAATTTCAGCTACACTATGAAAATGTGTTTGGTGGCTGTGGTTTGAATTTTCCCTACATTAAATCAAATTGCCGGATACTTAAATGACAGTGATGATAGATGGTTTTCAAAAATTTTACAAAGAAAAAATAAATGTAGTTTTATTCAGCCCCATTGAGATAGCTTATGGCGAAATGAAAACTTTACATTTTCCAGCTTTGCATATGTACCTTGCACAACAGCTCAATCTCTGGTGAATGGAATAGCCTGTGAACATCAATTTTCAATTCTGACAACTTCCCTAAAGAAAATCATCCCCATACGATGATGCCACCACCGTTCTCTACTGCAATGTTTTAATAACCTAGCTCTGCTTTAAACTTTGCCACTTTTTTCCTGACCTATTTGGTGAAAATTGTAAATGAACTAAATTTATGAAGGACTTTTCTAGTCAAACTGACCTCTTAAAGTGTTTTAGATTAGAGCCACATTCACACTTACATTCATAGACTGACACAAAGATTAGTACCTAACTTGGGGTTAAGTGCCTTGACTCTGCAGTTTTCTTTTGAGAAAATAACTGAAGACCAGGGATCCATTTCCTTCAACAGCTACATTATGGGCTACTTTTTGTTGTCTATCACATAAAATCCTCCCAAAATATATACTAAAGTTTGTGGAAAGGTTCAAACAAATATAAAAAACATGTTAGCAAGGCACTGTATAGTTCTGATAATTATAATAATTAACTAATAATTAATTATATGATATATAATTGTGATAATTCTATAGAGAAATAAAGGGTTTTCTCTCTTCTGAAAAGTGAACTGCAAAACATGTAGGTAGGAATCAGTGAAATGAACTAAATAATTCTAATTACTTAAAACAGAAGTTTGAATGATGTGAATCCGCTAAATTACCTATGAATTTGAAGGCTTTTCTTTTACTTATATTATGTTAGTCAATCTTTAAATGTCTTAATTTGAAAGAAAGGTGTACACACAAGACAAGGTTTAGTAGTTACCAAACAAATTATATTTAGAAAGCTAAATCTAACTTACTGTAACTTGGAGCTTTTACTGTTGTGCCATTAATGTGGTCTGTGCACAGCCTGTGTATTCAGCTATCACAGAATACAGCTGGTTTATCGAGAGCCATTCAGTAATGGCACATAAATAGTATTTAGGTCAGTGTGCCTGACATAAATGCTGGCTCAACATCGGAAAAAAAGTAATTTATCATAACAGTATGTTAAATTACTTTTTAACATATCTTACGGAACAAGTTTTATGTCTCATTTTTTGCTTCCTTTTCAGACTTCCAGACTTTTTTCTAAAACAATTTTTGATTTATGTGTTACACAAGTCCAGAAAAACATGAAAACTTCCAAGTTGTGTCATTTTATAGGAGTGCCCTTTTGAGTGCACTCTACTCTAACCTGCACACTCAGTACTAATCACCAATTTCCACACCTGCATTCTCTCAGTCATTATCTCTCTCTGGATACAAAACACACAGCTTTGCTTCACTCAGTTTTCAACTTGACATTCAGGCTGTTCAGTGCTTTCTGTTTAATATTTGACAGAATTGCTTGTTGTTAGCTTTGTAAAACTGTTAACTAAATCAAACACAGCTCATATAGAGGCCTCACGTCATGTTAACAAAGCAAACAAATACAGCAGTAAAGTAGAAAAGAAATGGGAAGAAAATTGAAAAAGTGTGCTTGTGAAGTAGAAAATAAATCAGAGCAAACCTAGATATGTACCCCACAAGAAAAAAAGTGAAAGTACATCTTGCAAATTTTTACAAGGAGAATATAGATGAGAACAAAACTAGGAAACATTTGTTCTAAGGGAGTGCAGATTTTAACTGCAAAATTTTAAAGATGTTAAAGGTTAAGAAAGGTAAACAATTATTCAGCCTCTTTCTCATTAATCAAATAACCTCAGTACTAATAAATTGTTACATTTGTGCTTTTAACATTTAATTTGTGTGTTTCTGATAGAAATATCCATCAATGTATGGCTAGTTGACCTTTTATTGGTATCTTTAAAAACAAAGCAGAGATAGTTGCAGCACAAAGCATCACCAACTGATTCATGTGCAAAAGGAATATATTTTACAGCAGATTTTTTGAAAAGGACACCTTTCTTTTGCTCTTTAGATCAGGAAGGATCTGTGAGTTTTTGCATCATTGCCAATCACTGACCCATTTCAGGACTTAATCATAAAAAACATTTTAAAAAATTGTTGAAATGTATGGAATTTATAATCATGATGGTAATTTATGGTGTTTTGGTTGTTTCCTACTAAAAATGGTGGAGCTATTTAAACATAATGACCTTTAACAAGTAACAAAAAGTTTAAGTTTGAAATAGTTTCATAAGATTTAAAAGATGGACTATATTTTTTTTTACTGCACAGCTTAACACAAAACTTTAGTTAACAGATTTTGTCCTATATTACAAGCCACACTGAACAAAACAGCAATACAATCTTGATATCTGCTGCCTGTTGTTTTGAGCAGAATGAGGTTTATATGCTAAGAGTTCTGGACAGTAGGAACAGATTTCTCGATGATTCAGAGAGTCTGGAGCCAAGGTAAACTGTGTCATGTTTTGTGCCTGCATACAGTAAGAGTGTCTGTGTGTGAAGCCTCATTTTCGCATGTTTTTGTGCCCAGAATCGTGCCTTTTTCATGTGTGGGTGTGTGGGAATATGGGCATGTGAATTGATCCACGATAGGTGGAAAATCAGTATTTCAAGAATACCTATGCATGTGTGTGCGTGAATATTATATGGCTGTGTGTGGGAAGTCAGGATTACTCAAAGACAGCACCATATTGAGGAGAAACATATTGTTGGCAGCAAGGCTGAAGAAATAGGTTCCAGTGAATTTTTTTTTCTTTCTCTATCCCATTTCAAAAGCAGAAACTTATACAAAGGCAACATGTTTTTTTAAATTTTAGTTTTTATTTTTAGAAAGAAATTAAAGAATTGACTTGCTAAAATAAAAAAAAAAATTAAAAAAAGTTATTCATCGAACATTTAATAAAATACGCCTGAGCTGATATTAAATGTTAAATGCAGCCCTTCATATCTCTTGGACTACTGAGAAGGTCGTGATTTACTTTATTTTGATCACTGGATGTTTTTACTGAAAGTGGAGTTATTAGATGTGGAGCTAAATTAAATAAAAGAAGGGACCAGATAGAGGGAGAAGGAGACTGAATGAAATGAAATCTTGGAAAAATTGTGATGTTCTTGCAGAGCTTCAGCTCAGTGAGCTGGAATCCAGCATGAACCTATAGGAAATTGTAAAATGAGTTGGTTCAATGATCTCAAAGGTCTGATGGGTGCATGAATGAGCAAAATATCTGTAAGGCAACGAAGACTCTTTAAAATCAACAATGAAATTTTAGGATGAAATGGACTGGTTGCCAAAGAGTATTGTGTTCTTTCATTTAGCTCTACATAGAAGGCAAGCAGCTGAATTCATGACAGCTCACGTTCAAGAATGTAGTGAGGGAAACAAACTGATGCACATGGAATTACAATATTCTAGGAGTGAGGAGTTACGGGCATGGATGACACTCTCAAAGTCCTTCCATGTTAAGTCAGTTGAACATCAGAGCAAATCTGGGTTTCAAGTTGAAAATCCTTGCTAAAAACCACGTCTAAGGCTTACAAACAGAAATCCAAACGGTTTGGTGGGTTGACACTCCCTAAGCTAATTAAAGCAATGGGCACAATCCAAATGCGATAAAAGTCCTACTTGCGGGCAGTGGAGCTGGATTTGGTTCAGGACATTTCTTTTGTCTCCTTACTGGAGATTCTCCTTCCAGGTATGGACTTAGATCAGGAAACTTTTTACTCTTTAAAGTTTCTCACTTTAAAACCCCATATAATAGCTAACCACTTATTCTAACTCTCTACCAAGAATAGTACATTTCAGTTTTGGCATAAAGCGGGTATTTTAAAACTGAACCCTCTGGCACATAATGTACACTGTAGTAGACAGCAATTCAAAAGGCATCTTCTTCTAAATGACAGGGTCTCTATGGTGGAACTTTATATCATCCACTTGATTGATCTTTACTACCTCCCTCCATTGAGGTTAATTCAGTGGTCAGTCATTGTAACTGCAATTAAATTTCCTCTGAATCCAAGATAACCAATGAAACAGCCCCACTTGTGGAAAACTAAAGGAATGTCCTTGCACTCCTATTCTGGAAGAACCCAAGAGCTAAAAAAAAAAAAAAAAGACATACAGTAGCATCTAAGTAGTGCTAAATAAAATTTGTTTAGTTTAAAAAAAATCTTTTTTGAATGGGTAGTAATTTGGAAATAACAAATTGTGTCACTCTAAGTAACAAAGAAGTGGCTGTATCGTACTATAGGGACAGGAAGATGCATGGTGCTAAATACAGGACCATCTTGGATAGAAACCTGTTAGAGGCTGCAAAAGACTTGAGACTGGGGTGGAGGTTCACTCTCTAACACTACGACCCTAACCATAAAGCCAGAGCTACAAGCAGTGGTGTAGTTTAAATGTTTTACATGTGTTAGAATTGGTCCAGTCAAAGTCTAAGATTTAAATCCAACTGAGAGTTTATGGCAGGACTTGAAGATTGGTCTTCATAGACACTGCTTCCCTAGTTTGACTGAGATCCAGCTATTTTGCGAAGAGGAATGAGCAAAATTTGGGTCTAGATGTGCATCACTGGTAGATATACTATGCAGGTGTCGCTGTGCAAAAATCGTATACCACATCGGTACAAAGCTTCATAAGCCAGAGCAGTTTTTTTCACTGATCTATGATTATTCATTTTGTCATTTATTTTATTGCAGTCCTTTTCATCAAGTGCATGCATTTTAACACTGCATCACAAGTATGAACATCAGAATGCCCTCTCTGAGCCTGGGTCCCCAGTGTCAGATTAATGCTCTCTCAAGAGAACACCCAGTGGGAGTTCACTGAAATGTTCATACAACTCTACACACCTAAACTTCGTATCATGTACTGAGTGTATTGCATGGACATGACTTGGAGTGCAGCTAGGACAAAACAAAATTACGGGATTGTTTGCTGTGTAGAAATGAATCTAAAACAACTCACAAAGCAATGCATAAGGAGTGAAAAAAAATGCAAAAAATCTTCTGGCAGAGGAAAGTCATAAGAACAATGAACACCAATGAGTATATGTTGGGAGTGGTGAATGGTAGCTGAGGACAGGCCTACATTACCAGGTAACCAAGGAGATGAAACCACACAAGAAATTACAAGAAAAAAGGAACAGTAGCTCTTATTAAGCAAGACCAAAACATTCTAAACCCTGGAAATGAAAAGGTCACAACAGAAAAAGTCTGCAAGAAGGACTCTGCTACACAAAGTATCATGAAGTCAGCAAGCTGAGTTAGCAAATGAAGGCTCTTTGTGATAACATAAAACTCAAACAATGACATCTTTAAGGTCTGATCAGGCCAGTACTTGATATTTTCTTTTCTATTCTTGAAGGATCTCCTTTTCAGGCATTGTTCTTCAGTTGTTCATTAGCTTGTTTTTGATATTTATTTCTCTCAAATTTCTTTGGTTTATGTTTGTGCTTGTTGTGAATGACTTGTTGGAACAAAAATATTATGTTTATGTTAGACATAGTGTATCATTATGTCACTGACCCCACAGAAATTGTAACCAATTATGTGTTAATGCTTGAAGCCATAAAAGTCCTATATTAAAATAATACATTTTATGTTGCAATATTTGGGGTAATTATGACTCTCCCTTTAAACTTGCATGTATTTTAGTGGTATTTACTTTGATAGACAAACACAATGTAGTGTGCAATTGTGAAGTCGAGGTTTGATATAGTTGGTTTGATTAATACAATTTTCTTTTATTATTTCACACATTCTCTATTGGGGTTTATGACATTTTAAAACATTTTTTTTTAGATCTAAATCTTTTTATGGTAGCTTTAGCTGTATGTTCAGGGTCCTTGTCTTGCTCAGTGGTGAACCTTATCCCATAATCTCAAGTTTTTTAGAACCTGTAGCAAGTTTTTCTGCAAAACTGCCCTGTTTCAGCTCCATCCTCCTTCCCATCAGCTCTGACCATCTTCCCTGCTGAAAAGCTTTCCCACAGCATGATGCTGCTACTACCATGTTTAACCATTGGGATAGTGTGTTCAGGGTGATGTGTGGTGGAGATTTTCCACCTCAGCATTTTGTGGACGCACCAGAGGTAGATTTTGGTTGAAATTGACAAGAGCACCTTCTTTGACATATTTATTGTCCTCTACATGGCCTATAGCAAACTATGGCTATCAGAATAAAGTGGACAGAATGAAGATGAATGTGCACACCACTTTTTTCAGATTTTAAGTCACAATGCAACATTTCTGGGACTGTAAGAAGAAAGATTTCTTCAGGTGTCGGTACACGGAAGCCTGTGGTTTCTCCAGGTACCCATGTAGTTGCCATAGTAAAGTTTCAAAAAGAAATGTAAATCTATATGAAATCCTTATTGTGAGCAAAATGTATCAAGGTTTAGTTGGTAAGAAGTGTTTTGTTTATTCACAGTTATGGACCCTAGTTTGATGTATTTTGGATTTATATCTCATTGAAGTAGCTACTGTGCAGATAGCAATCTTTGAGTATCTTTTATTTTCTAGAAGCATTCAAGAATTGTCCTTATCTTCTCTGCTAACATGTGGATGAAGAATAATCATTTTTGCTTCAGTTCATCAGTTGCAAAGCTTTTGAAATGTAAGAAGATGTTTATTAAATACTTTGAGTGTTTTTTGGGGAGTAAATAATTTGAAAAGAGTAGTTTGAAGAGATTGCCATATGTGTGTATTTGTCTTCATGTAAGAAAGTCTAGTTTTCCTCCTTGCCTTTTACAGAAATTGATTTTGGTTTGAGTGGCAGCTGAAAGGAAGCAGCACCTCAGCTTGCTGCTGTCAGCTTAGGTGAATAACTGCCTCTCCTCCTCCTCTTTCTGTTTCTCTCTCACCATCTCTCCGACATCCCTTGCTTTCTTCCCTGCCACTACACACTCCATCACCCTCCCTGACACCCAAACAATACAGATGCACAACTGTTCCCCCAGTCATACTTCAGCTAGTCAAAGCCATTTATGATACCCCACCCCCACCCCCCCACTCCCATCTATTCAGACCTTAGGTTGGATGAATAAGCATTTTATTTCTTAATAATAATAAAAAAAGGAAAAAGGCTGTCACTTTGATATACAGAGAAAATGAACAGTAAATAAAAGAATTCATCAGAATACAGACAAATCTTGGAAAATGATTGGAAGCCCCTCTGTCAACACTCCACCAGAGAGAACATATCACAATTGCTCGGCGTCGGCGGGGCAGCTGTATACCTTGTCAGAAGAAGAGCAAGAGGGGGCGAAGAGTGAAATCCGCTTACAGTTGGACTGCTGTGTTTCCATGGTGACTGTCTTTGCATCGAATCATTAGAAGAAAGATGCTTGGATTTCCGACACTTCCCTGGTTTTCTCTCGTCAAGTACTTTCTTTCGTTCTTCTAAGAGCTCAGTGCCTGTCTGTCTTGTTGTGTGTGATATGAAAAGATACTTACACAACTCCACATTTCTTCAAACATCTTTATGACCCGTGGCCTTCTGTGAGCACTGGAAAATTTCAAAACTTTGGATCAAAACAAAAACCTAAGGTTCTCTTTCATTTAATGAGCTACCAGCTACTCCTTGATTTGATCCTTACCTGATTAGTGGATGATGATAAAAGCAGACAGTCTTACATGACACATCCTTTTAATTATCTTTTGATCAAATATGCTTTTGATTCAAAATAAGTTAGACGGCCAAAGATTAATGGGTTCATGTTAAAGCAGTTAAATAAGTTGCGCTAAATTATGTCTCAATACTGTTCAGACATTGGTCAAACATTTACTTTGGTCTATTTTTTTTTTTTCTTAGGACAGCAGATTCACAGGACAGCCAATTCTGGTTCAACATCACGTGAGCTGGTTTCAGAAAGCTAAATGTTCTGATGGTGCCTCTGTTTAAAATGCATGTAACTTGAATATTTCCCTCTAAAAGAATGTCGAACTCAGCACAAACAACTACAATCTCTTTCATGAACTCGCATCTCACTTCAGTAGGAGGTCTTTGCACAGGAAGCAGGTATCTAAAGAAACAGGCTACTGTTTGATTTTGGTCCTCAATGTTTAAATATGACTCTTTCATAGTTTGGCTTACAATGTCTTGCAATCACTGTTAATTTAGGGTTGATTAAACTTATAACATGGATTTTATCGAGGTTGATCATTTTAGCCCAATGCTTTGAATGTCATAGTTAAGACAGAAATTAGCAAGCATTATATAAAGCTCAGATTTTATCATGATGTTTTGTGGGTTTTTTATTGTGATGCCAATAAACATGACAAAAAGTCCTTAAATGAAACTCGAATACTCGTCTAAATTATAAATGTACCTGTTATCCAGTAGACTACTGCAGTACACCAGTGACATCAAGCAGTGGAATTTTATTGTTAAAAAGCTCACAGTAATTCAACTCAAAACCACATTTAAAAAAATATATATTATACTTGAACCAACAGTGGAAAATTTAGTTGAAACTGTAAAACTGGATTTTAGCCACAGCTGCCCTGGGGCAGTCTGTTGTATCGCGCCATTGGCCCTTCTGACCAAAGACACAACAACAGAGACAGACAGGGCGGGGGCTCGAACCTGCGATCCACCGATTGCAGGGCGAACTATCTCCCTTCTCCGTCACCACTATTGCCCCATTATGAAGATATCCTGGGTTTTGAGTGCAAATGCAACACAGTATAAATGCAACACAGCATCTAGACTTTTAAAGGTGCTTGGTCATTCTCATGAAGCTATTGTTTACTCTGAACCATTGCTTTTTAAGTGTAATCATTTAACACACTGATAGTAGAAGTCATAAGGTTGGCTAAATGAAGCCTTCACCTTGGAAACATCTCAGTTTCAGAGTCTTTAGCTCGATTTCATGCCCATTTCCATGACAACACTTTATAATATTCATCAGGCATTACCTGGAGATTACTGACTATAGTCTGCAAGAGCATTATTTTGTTGTTGTTTTGAACATTGATTAAAAATTCCTGCATTTGGACATGTTTCTGTGCATCAATTATTCTAGATTCAAGCACAAGAAGAAGAAGACCCTCCCCCCTCCCTCCCAAAAATAAAAAATAAAAAAAATGCAGTGAGTGCATTATTATTCCAAAGCATCATTTGTGGTATAGGACGGGGCGAGTGTGATCATATTTGCCTAACTGAAAGCGATGTTTTTAACCATAACATAACTGATCACTGCCAGGATATTTCCTTAAATTCATGAAGGTTTAAAAACAAAAAAGCAACATCACTATTTTAAATCCATCTGCAGCCCCCTTTCTTTTTTAATCTGCTCTCCTTTTTTAAATCTAGGGGGTGGGAGATTCCACTGTTCTGCATCTTTTGTGGAAGAAAACTGAGCTTGGAGAGCAAATAAAAGAGGCAGAAGGAAGGAAATGTGAATGGTGCCCTCCGAGCAGCAGACTATGGAATCCTTTACTGGAACATGGTGAGCGCTCGACCAATGGCAGCTCATTCATGGAGGGTTTCCACGGCTACCCCCAATCTTCCTCCTCATCGTCAGGTCTCCCAAGTTCCCTCCCTCTCTGTGTCTTCCCTTCTGTTCACATCTTGTCAGCATTGTAAAAAAATGTCAAAAGGTAAATGAACAAATGCATGTGCAGCTGTTGTGACCATCGTGGTTTGTCAGTTTGTGGAGCTCTATCCATGCAAACACATGCACAGCAACAAACATGCTGAAAATGTTTGTGTTAATATTGTTGAAGATATACATCTGTGAGGTGTTCATACCTAGAGTTGGTTCATGCAGTGTTTTTCTTTCTTTTTTTATTTCACCTTTATTTCACCAGGAAAGTCCCATTGGGATTAAGAACCTCTTTTTCAAGGGTGTCCTGGGCAACAATATTTGAAGAGGTGTTAGATTTTCAGTGATTTACAAATAAAATGTTGTCAAAGCAAACTGGTCTAATAGATAATAAGACAAAAAACAATAAAAATCCATAAGTGGTTATGAGAAAATCAAATTAATTAATTTATTCCAACACAGCTGATTCAATGCCTGTGTTCCTTCCTCACCATGTCATCAAGTTCTGCAGAGGCATTACAATGAACTATTTATTTAATTCAGGAGTGGTGAACAAAGTAAACGTCTAAAACACGCAGGACAAAGACTGGACACCACTTATGGGCCCCACAATTTTTCAACGAGAACAAATTCCTTATTTTCTCTCTCAGATGTTATACTGGTCTTCCACATGACTCTTCTCTCTAACTCAAAAAGGTTTTGCTTCCTTAAAAATATGCTCTGCTCCCTCTCAAAACTATCTTTCTACTGTCAGCGACAATGCCTCTTGCTTAAACTTCCTCTGCTCTTAGCTTCTCCTGTACTCTCAGTTCTGTTCTTCCTTCTCACAGATCTCTGGATTGAACTGTTTGAGTACAACAGCCACACCCCAAAGAAAGCAGAGATGCTAAAGTTGCCCTGTCAACACTAACCTAATAGAAATAAATCCAAGAGCACAGCGAACAGAATAATAAACTAAGAAACTAAACACAAAGGAATTAACTATATGGCAACACTTTTCTAGTTATAATGAACACAGAGAAATGAACTGAATACGACAAGAGTTTTTAAACAACAATAAAGAACTCAGAAATGATCAATACTCAAACACAAATGAAATCGAAAATCTAAACACTCAAGGTAGTGATGTAGCACATTGAAACTAGCAGAACATGAAATGTCTGTTGACAAGAATCAATCGACCAAATATTAATGGCATATGAGCATCTTGAGGAGAATCTCATTTCATGGTGGAATATTTTACCCATGGTCCCTAATGGCTTCAAAGGCAAACTTTTGGGGACAACTGGAGCTATTCTATATTCCAACCCATATTCAAAGAGATGTAATGTTTTGTTTTGGTGAACTAAAAAGTAAAATTTTCTGTTGGGTATTTCAATATGTAATATGGTCGAATGAATCCACACACTCGACTGCAACTTCAGTTGTGCTGTTTTTGCCCTCAGTAAAATTTATAAATTTCCCAAATTCCAAAAGGAAGGGCATTGTGGGTGCAAAATGTGAAGCTATCCATGTTTATATTGGTATATCTTTGATGTTAGATGCAATGTGCAGTAAGCGATTAAATGTACATATAGGTGATTGATTTTAAAATCCTGTAGCCTAAGGCTGCATTCCCTTCAAGTCTTTTGGTGTTCTTTCATACAAAAAGTGTGTATTTGTTCAAATTATAATCACAGAAATTACCAGGATGTTAAATGTTCATTTGCACTTTATGTATGTTGGTTCAAGTATTAATTTAAATATGCTCTAAAAACATGCAAAGAAGATCATGCATATAACTATTGAGTTTTTCTGCATAAGAAAGCATTTGTTTTGTCTTTGTTGTGACAAATGAAATTCCTTTTTTTTCTTTTCATTTTGCAGTTTTATGTTTAATATGAGCACAGGCAGGCGGCCCGCTCAGCTGCTGTGAGAAGTGGCACACTCAGATCATTAATCAGACTCGACGGCACAGTGGGTAGCAGGCAAGCCACGGGAGAGCACTAATGCATGCAAATGTATACTCGTTTTGGGGGCAGGTTAAGCCAAGGACGGAACCTAACCAGCAACAGGGAGTGGTGGAGAAAAAAGATAGAAAGAGATGAACATATCACAGCTTAGGTGAGGAGCTGCTCTTTGAGCCGTAATGAAACAGAGGTGAAGCAGAACTGAATCAATGTCACACTGAAGAAAAGGTAAAGAAGAAAAATCTTATTGGACATGCTAAAGCAAACTGAGGAAAATCTGCAATTCTTTCTCTGAAATCTTCCGGTAGATGTTATGTTTGTGTATAATACAGTGTCAAAAGCTGTAGCTGATCATATCTCATAAAAGCTACTATTATTCCCTCTTACTGTTTCATTTCATGAGTATTGTCAGACATGCGTAAAGAAGACATTTAAATTAACAAATGTTGGTGCTGGTTTTCTGTCAGGTGAGGTTGGAACTTAATATTCTACCCTTTATAATTCTGATTGTATTATAATCAGTATCTAAGCCTCATTATGGCTTTGGATTGTACCTTGGTGGAGATAACCTTACATGACTTTCTAAGATGAACCTTTGCAAAGGAGCTTAGGAATGGGAATGCAGTGATAACTGTGCCAGTGGGCGTCTGCTGCATCTCAAGTATCCTGGAAACTAAATCTTCTTTAGATAGTCTTTTTTTTATTTTTTTTTTTTTTACATATTTTTTCCCTGCTTTGCATTGTTATGAAACAGAAAGTTTGAGTCTCTGTATTATTTCTTAATGTCAGAAACTAAAGAAGTTTGCAAAGAAGAATGCTGCCCTGAGAAGGAATAAGTGGGTACAAACAATGACTCAACTGATGGATTTATTGATTAGACTTTTTTTTTTTAATTAGACATACTAAACTGATAAATCCTCCCAATGATTAATATCTTTATCACACTTAGAATGGATGTTTTGGGTTTGGGTTCTCTTTGAGTATGACAGTTTCTTGTAAGTCATTCTGACAATAAAATACAATTGTTTTCAACATAATTTTTTTTTTTTACATTTTCAATAATAAATGTGAAACTTAAGCATTTTTGTAAATTGTAAATTTTTTTTTAGGTTGATTCGAGTGTTCACAAACTTTTTATCAGTAATCAGTGACTTTCAGTTTTCCAAGAATTTAAATGTGATGTGACACAGCCTATTGTCATGGTTTAAAACAGGAAAGACAAGAGAACGTTTAAAAGCCAGATGAGGGTTGACCTTTGTAAGGAACTGGATACAAGAAAAAATATCTACATGGAGAGCGACAATGAAAAAGTTTTAAAAACCTGGAACAATGATATTATAGCTGGGGCCATTTTTGTTGTTTCTCTAAGTAACAAGTTAATGGTTTGCACACCAGCTGAGGAGCATCACTACTTGGATTAGCTGGCCTCGACTGACCCCTCCGATTACTCGTCCCTTGTTTCTTGATTGGACTGTTCATCTCCTGCTTCTCCAACCACAGAAGAGACCCGTCTATTTAAATCCCTGCTCACCTGTCAGTGAGGGTGGCTGTGATTTAACCTGAGCAGTTTCCCCTCTTTGTGTGTTGGGTGTCTTGTAAAACTTTTTGGCTTGATATGTTTATTTATACTAGTTGTTTCTGAGCGAGTTCTTTGTAATTTAGTGCTTGGTTTGGGCCCTGCAAGTTTTGTTTCTTTTTTTTAAGAACATTGATGGTTTCAGTCATAACATGTGACAAGCAAGGCTGGGTTAGAACTCAAGTTTATTCTAAAATGTGAAGAACAGTGTTTGATTGTGTGTGCTGCTGCCACAATAGCACTTTTCACAAAACAATTATAAAACTGCAAGCACAAGCACCTCTGTATGCTGCATTTGGCTTTTTATATACCAAAACTCAACCCATGTTCTGAACACATGAGATGGAGCCAGGATTGTGGAACCAAGGTGAGACATGGAGTGGAACTGCAGAGTTGATAGTGTTACACATAGAAAGCAGTGTTGGGCATCTCCCATTCTAAGGGATAAAATGAATTGGTGATGTGTTGGAACTCATTAGTTTCATTCTAGTTTCTAGCATATCCACTACTAAAGAAACTACCACTGATTGAAGTGCAGGGATTCATTCTGCTTTGGCACCCTTCACAGTGACCTGTCCAGCATGTGGTAATGGCAAGAAATGGTGTGTCTGACACACTGATTGGTAATCGTGTGCATTTGCTGTAAATTCACCAGCCAGCTGGTGACACAGGCCATTCATAACTGCTGCATCACATTGTCGAGGAGGGAAGCCTGCAAATAAGTCAGCCAATATGAAGCTGTGACTACCTTGCTTGGCTTTTCAAAGGGATAACAGAACCATGCTGATTTCAACCCCCTCATAAATTCTTGGTCTCTTCAAAAACACATAGACAGCTTTGTATTTCATAAAAGAAGCTAATGTTTATCTTGCCACATACAGTGTATGTAAAAATGTGGTATTTGTAAAAATGTGTCGTATCCATGAAGGGTCAAAGAAATGAAACACATCTTCTGAAACATAGTTGTGTTTGATAAATTCAAATATGGTTTCCAGTGAGGCTTGTTTGTCAGATTAAAATTACATTTTCAAAATAACAATCTTAAAGCAGGTATTGAACATAGTTGTCATCAACACTACATTTTTGAATAAAAAATTTTCAGTAGCAAAGGCCTTGCCACAAAGACAGGATGAATTTAATGATTTATTAAAGGAAGGGGTTGAAGGGATGGATGGATGGAGGGGATGAGTCATCTGGGAAAACATAAATAAAGGCTTGGTTGAAGACTCAGTGTGGCCATACTGTCCTCAGGAAATCACCTTTCCCGAGCGTGTTTAGGACCCTGCCAGATGGAACCTGAAATAAAGAGGAGTTAGCAGGAGGCGAGATCAAGGTAGGGATGATGGTGAAGGGAGGAGATGAAAGGATGAAGGGATTAGGAGGGGGGTAAAAGGATGATGATGATGATGAGAGAAAGGGACTAGGAGGGGGATGAGGGCATGATGGGGGGGTGAAGGGATGAAGGGAAGAGGAGATGAGAAGTGGGAGGAAAGGATGAAGAGGGGGGGATGAAGGAAGGAGGAAAGATGAAGAGATGAGGGGGGAATGAGGCATGAAGAGTTACCCTGGTAAGGGCGAGGGAGGGTGAGATCCAGAAGACAGTGATAGACGTTTAACACAAGGTAAATTGAGTTTATATAAACAACTGAGTAATTGGAGGAGTGGTTGAGATGTGGTCCTACTCCCAAAGCCTAAAATAATACATGAACTCCATTTTATTGCTCTGATGTAATATCCTGATCTTAAACATCATGTTTTTATTACTTAAAAGCAGAAAATTATTAATTAACATAAAGGTTTGAAAACATCAGTTTGAGTGTAATTAATATATACAATGTGTTTCACATTAAACTAACTTTTCAGTACTATTCTCATTTACAGAATATGACTATATATGGTTTCCTTTTGCTTTTTCATTAAATTTTACTTTTCCACACTTTATTGCTTGATGAATGTTCAATGCACCCAACACTTTTGATATGTGCCAAATCAGTTAGAGCGGATGTAGCTTCTAGCAAGAGAAAAAAAATCAAAGAGAACATGAAGTTAAAAGCTGAAATAACACCAAATAATGCAAAATGTAGCTCCTGTTGCTTGAGACTGTTATCTTCACATCTTAGTTGCAACATTTAAGTAACACATGCATCAAGTCAAAAGGCCATGTGTGCAGTAGATGAGAGATCTTAGCATTGCAATGCTAATGCCACAGAATTTTTCCTTCTCATCCAACAAAGTCCATGATAGCCTTGCTTAGCAGGAGATCAAATTGCTTAGTTTACAGAATCAAGGGTGTAGAAAGGAATGTTGGAGCGTTATTTGGCTAAGGCAGGGTTTCTTCCTAAGCCATTGGGTTAAAATGGGAGACAAATATGTAGTGGTGTGTTTGAGGTTCAAGTGAGGTGAAAAAGCTGCAAAGCACTCTGTTAGACAACTAAAGCAATTTTTCAGTATAAATTTATACAACTGTAATACAGATTTTAAGACATCTTTATTAAGCTTTCCAATACATCTGGAGGACACTATATACTGCATATGCCTTATTGAACACTGAGCTTTTGAAAATCATGCAAGCCAAACAGGATTATTACATAAGCCATCATATGATGATGGGTTTTTGCATTATCTTCAATATATTCACAGCACACAATATGGTCTTTCCCCACCAAGAATCATCCATTTTACATGGAATCATAACATTGTCATGAACCTCTTCTTTTCTTCTTTGTCTTGGCCATGGTTGTGTGTCAGAAAAAATGAACACAAAGAACGTTTGTGGCCAACAGCTGTTTACTCTTCATCTGACACAGGAGACTTGTGGGAACCCCTGGCACTTAGTTGGCTCAGCACGCACTCACACACTTATGACATAACCGCATGGTTCACATGTTCATTTCTGCATAGGGACAGATATCAGTCCGACTGAACGTTATAGAGGCCTCGAGGATGACGTGCACTCAGGCAAGCACACGCAAAAGGCATATACTTTTATAGAGGTGGCTTGCTGAGTAGGATACAACCTTGGACTAAAGCTCTGGTCCAGGAGGAATATTCCCTGAATGGCCTTTTGAAAGAGCAGAACAGCAGCCCATTCACTAAGTGGAAATGAAAAATGGGAAACCCTGATTCGTGAGCCATTATCTTGACAGGTAGTATTCTGTAACCCTGCAACATTGTGATACAGTAGGGTTTCTTAAAAGCAAAAATGTTTTTAAAAAAGTAGTTATAACAAAGATAAAATTCTATCCTTAATAACATATTATGGTATGATGGAAGTCATAATTATTTTAGAACTTATAATTAAGTTGTTTCTGATTAATCTTTTATTCCCAGGAATCTTTTTCAGGAATTGGCACCGAGGAACTTTTTAACCACCTCGGTGACCTCAGTACCACAGACTGTAGAGCCCGATCCAAGGTCCACAGGCTCCACTTCCTCAGTGGAAGACGTGTTGGTGGGATTGAGGAGGTCTTCGAGGTACTCTGCCCACCAACCCACGATATTCCAAGTTGAAGTCAACAACACACCATCCCCACTATAAACAGTGTTGGTGGTGCACTGCTTCCCCCCCAGAGACACCAGATGGTGGACTACCTCGAAGCTGTATGGAAGTCATTCTCCTTGGCCTCTCCAAACACCTCCCACGCCCGAGTTTTTGCTTCAGCGACCACTCAAGCCGCAAGCCGCTTGGCCGGCTGGTACCCATCAGCTGCTTCAGGAGTCCCGCAGGCCAAAAAGATCCAATAGGACTTCATCAGCATGACAGCATCCCTCACCGCCAGTGTCCACAAGCGGGTTTGATGGTTGCTGCTGTGACAGGCACAGACAACCTTGCGACCACAGTTCCGGTAAGCTGCCTTGGCAATGGAGGCCTGGAACATGGCCCACTTGGATTCAATGTCCCCCACCTTATTCTGGGGGAGCTGGGGAACATTTATATCCCCCAACTTTATATCATTTATATCATCTATTATTATTTCCAGCATTTGTTTTAGTCACCTTCCGGTTTTTATCTCCTGTGGTCCATTTGTGCTGCAACAGGTGTAAACTTCATTTTTCTTTGCAAATAAAACATTACAAAAAAACCTGAGGATTATTTTATTATATTAATATTACATATTTCCTGTGAGTTACAGGTAATTTAAATTTAGCTTCAGACTGTAACCACTGTGTAGTCATCCTAAGTTGTGGCTTAAGAACATCAGGTTGTTATCACTTCTCTCATTTCCTCTTGTTTTAAAGGGGGAGTATTATGTGTTTTCCAGCCACATAGAATCATTTTATAGCACCATTGAGTAACTATGTTACCTTCAGTTGTTACGAAAATGCTGTATATATCAAATATGACTTAAAAGAAATTTGACTTTGTAATTTAACGCCTTGAATTTGGGCTTCTGTCTCTTTAAGAAAGTCCTGCTCTTTCCAACACTCTGCCTTCAGGAAGTCATCACAACATCTGTCCTCTATTAACCCTTTCACAACATTTTTACCAGCGTTGCTCTGAGAAGTAGCTCATATGAGATCAGCTGATGTATAATTCAACCAGGTGTTTGCTAATTGTTGCTGGCTATTCTGAAGGAGCTGAGTAGGGAAGTCACAGGGGAGAGGTCCTCTGTGAGGCAGAAGCTCGGAAGCTTAGAAACTGCAGCCCGAAGGCAGAGCTGGGTCAACCCAGGTGTTTTGCACAACCTGAATGGCTGCCAGAGGAGATTAAAGGATTTCTCAAACATGCATGAAAGAATCAAAGCAACACTCCATGTATGTTTTTGATGAGGGAATAACATCACAACATGATGAAAAGCTCAAAAAAGTTGATTTTTACATAATACTGCCCCTTCAAAAGGGTCTAAACCTGGAAGTCTTCATTAGTGAAATTAATTTGACAGTTGTTGCAGTTACATATTTCCATTAAGTCTGAAATGACTTTATATATTATAAAATATAATCTCTGTAATAGAATTATCAGCTATATAAACATTTTAGTAAAGAGTCATGACTTTCACAATGGGTGCCTCTATCACACGCACTTGGTGATAAAGCAAGGTCAAAGATTCTCCACTAGGACGACTTACAAGCTTATCTTCAGCATATGTGATTTACATGAGAAAACTGGTTTTACACATCTCACTGGAGAAATTAAGTTCTGGGGGGAACTTTCTGGGTAGTTAAAACCTGCATTGAGCTCCCTTAATCTGATTTTGAAGAACTGAGGGAATTTAACATTTGTGTCACATCATATTTATAACCCAGGGAAATGGGTAGTCATGAATTACTATTTAAAAGATCCCATATACTCATCCACATAACAAGTTGCCAATTTCTTTTAAGTACTGGGTCACTAGGAGACAAAATAACAAAAATCCTTAACTCCAGTATCCATGAAGTTGTCTTTTATACAAAACTTTATTTTTTCAGAATGTGCTTCTCTGATGGAAATGAATGTATTTTGCTCATTTTTACCAGGGTTGCCAAAAAAATATGGCAGACCCTGTATTCTTTATATTGTTACGCTAGTATAAAAAAAAATAAATAAATAAAAAAAAAAAATAAAATTACAGTTTTACCACAGTCCTTTTGTATGCTTACAATGTTCCACTTCCAATTCACCCAATTTATTTACATTGTTTGTTGTGTGCGTATGAAGTGTGTGGAAACCGACCTGAAGGATTTCAGAGGTTGGCAAATTACATTTGCAATCAATGACAACACAGCAAAAATCGATGTAAGCTGTGTGTGTGAAATTATGTTTTTATAGATCAGAGGAAAAAGTCCTTACAAACAAGCCAGACAAAGAAAAAAAAAAGATACATTATTTCCTTGCAGTGGGGATTTTTCTTTTAGGGGAAATTAGAACAGCACACTAAAAATGAAGGCATAGCAGTAGCCGGGAAAAATTAATTTCTAACAGTAAGAGGAAAAGAATGACTTTGGTTCATTTTTAGGTTGTTCACAAAGTAGACTCCACATTTATCTCCCTGGTTGTAAGGGTGAGGCTGCAGGGATTACATTAGTAAATCCCTGACACTGCTTCTCCAATCATCTTCTTGGCACTATCTTAAAAAAACTTATGTAACCTTGATGGTCTCAGGGGCACATGCACATATAAAAACAAGTGTACTTGCACCCATGAATGCAGCATAAACTGCATAAACAGACAACTGGGTGTGCTTGGTCTGTTAGATATGAATCAGGGGATAGAGAAAGAATTATATAACACTAGATTTAAGCTGAAGTGAAGCTGTGGCTTTAAGCCATTGACCCCTTTTTCCAAGAAAGACACAAATGTATGCTTTCAGAGCTTTTGATATGAGCTTTTTGCAGTCAGTTTTTATATAATTTCTTAATAACCATTCTATAAGATGAATATTGCTTCTTGATCAAATAACTCAGAAAATATAAAAATAGTCTGTTGTAATATTCTTATTTTTATTT
The DNA here is from genome assembly GCA_014839685.1 of Anableps anableps. Lineage (NCBI taxonomy): Eukaryota > Metazoa > Chordata > Actinopteri > Cyprinodontiformes > Anablepidae > Anableps > Anableps anableps. The sequence continues at coordinate 14,756,563 of CM026087.1, forward strand.
AGGTGGCTGTTGTGTATGCCTGTTTGCATTCAAAAAGAAAATGTCAAATTCAGATTATTTTAATGGAACTGCTTTTAAAAATAAAGTTGATAGAAAATACAAATACCACCTTATCACACTGTTTATGCAAAAATTTGAAAGAGAAATCTAACATCACCCCATTGCATTTATTTGAAACAAAAAAGCAACAATTCCTGCTTCCTATAAAATAATATAACATATTTGTATCTCTGGCATTCTTTCGGACAGTATCCATGTGTTAGGACCACCTCAGATTCCATGATCCTAAGATCCATCTACTCTGGTGAAATGTGTGGGAAGGATCACTGGAAATCCATCATCATCTTCACAGTCTCTAGCAGTTTGAGCTCCAGGTGGCTCTCACTGCTCCAGTGGACCAGTCAACCCACCATCCATCTGTACACATACTCATTGTCCTGAATCAGGTGAATGAAGGAGTTTCACAGATAAGTTTGATGAAGAGTACTCATTTATTTAAAGGGGGACCAACAGGGAAGGGGCCAGTGTCAGTGGACCATGCGGCGTCACATGCTGACTGCCAGTCAGGAACTTGGTGATCCCTTGACAAGTGGAGGTGGGCACAATGAGCAGTGCAAACTTTATGTGAAGGATGCCTGGGTTGATGATATTAAAGGTCAAGCTGAAGTCCACAAACAGTATCCCGGCCATTGCCACTGGATTGTCAAGGTGGTGCAGGATAAAATGTAGTCCTATGGTCACTGCATCATGTGCCAAACTGTTTGCTGAATAGCCAAATTGCAAAGAGTCCAGAAGGGGACCTGTGATGTCCTTCAGATGGTTCAGTGGTTCAGGAGTAAAAATACCTTGGTGTTCACCTGGACACAAGACAACAGTGAAGCCAGACAGCAACAATGAAGCTGTTCAAAAGAAGGGATTTAGCAGACTGTACTTCTTTGGGAAGCTTAGGTCTTTCAGCTTTTGCAGAAAGATGCTGCATATATTCTATTAGTCTGCTGTAGATAGTGCAATCTCTTCTGCCATCATCTGTTGGGGTAGCAGCATCAGAGCCAGTGATTTAAAAAAGCTAAAGAATCTGATAAAGAAAGCTGGTTCTGTTCTGGGGACTACTGGGAAATCTGGAGATTATTGTCCAAAGAAGGATTCTTCATAAAATCAAAAAAATTAGGGTCAACCCTGAACATGCTCTTCATGAGACAGTGTCTTCAGTCAGAGGCTTCTTCAGAGCTGCTGTAACACAGCATCTACAACAACTCTTTGAAGAACCTTTAATAATATGAACTACAACAATATCTAATTTCCCTCTGGGAATAATAAAGTGTTTTCTGAATTGAATTGTGAGTTTCGTGGATACCGAAATGATGATGGAGCATTTGGAACCGAAGAGAACTTCAGATAGCCTCAGAGACACGTGAAAAATCTAAGTGAAGCAGTAGTAGCAGCAACACCATCAGGGAATGCTCTGGAGATAAGGAGAATTGCATTAGAGTGGGTTATTGGACACTGCATTGCTGCAAGCTGCATCTTTGTATCAACCCTAATTGTAGCATGGAGCTTACCCATAAGTCACATGGGTAAGCTCACCTTGCACAGGTGTTTGTGTGCAAGGTCAGACTGATAGTTGAATGGTAGACTGGTCAGGTATGTAAGGCCAGTGACAACTTCTTGTGGATAAAGTTAGGTTTACATGTGAACTTTTGTTGTTGTTAGATTTGAGTGTTTTAGAAGTGTGACAGTGAATGTTAAGTGTTAGATTTGGAAATGTAAAGCAAAAATAAAAAATAAATAAAGTAAAATATTTATTGTCACTGTCATACAATGTACACAAGCACAACAAAACTGGGGCACAGTTTTCTCCTCAGTGCAATTATATCAAATAATCAATAAAAAACAAAAACAAAAATAAATAAAAAACACACTATATACAAAATAACTCGACACATAATAGTTTCAAATGTTAGTGTTTAACAGTTAGAGCACTAAGAAGAAAGAAAAGCTAGGTGGCTTGATTACTGTGACCAAGATGGTACAACCTGGAAACACTGAACAATTTCTCTGGTCGTAATATATTGGCTAGTAATATCCTCTTTTAAAATGGCAACAAAATATATCATTACTTCAAAAAAATTGACATTTTTTTTATTAAAAGGCCTACATATCACAATGATAAACAATTCTTTCCCTCAACTTCTTCTACGGGGGGCACCAAATTTTAAGGTAGTTAAAATGAGACAAAAAACTCATTTTTAAAATACTGTCAATTATAGTTTAACTTTTTGTAGCTAAAGAAGAAACTGGTTACTTTTTTGTAATTATTTTTATCTTGTAACAAATTTCCTATAGAGGTATTTTTGCTAAACATACCCAGTTATACACTACTAAGCAAACACATGTGATTGAATACTTAGATTCTCTGATTCCTGCTTTTATGAGCACTAAAGTAATCCATTTTTGAGAAAAATAAAATAATTTCCTCCAGTAATAATTACAACAAAGAATGTATTTTGTTTTATGGCAACAAAAATATAAGAAGTCATAAGCCTCTTACTGAGATGTTGTTTACCAAGCCTTGATTGGAGAGTAAGTGACAGCTAATGCTTTGAGAGTAGTGACGAATGCACAGACAACTGAATCACCAAAGTAAAATGACCAGAAACCACATAACAAATACATTCAGTCCTCTTGTTCAGATTTATTGTATCCAGACCAGATAATATTATGGAAGGAAATTATAAAGGAATGATTCAACAACAACAACAACAAAAAACGGGGTGTATTTGAGTTAAATGCAAGGCACAGAAAGTCAGTTGTTTATTAATCACAATAGCTAATTTTGAAAGTTACTGTATAGATTTGTTTAACTGAATGCATGAGGAAATAAAAATTACATTTATTTTTTTTTTTAAGTTTCATTGCAAAAATATATCTTACTCATACCCAACAAACTGTAAAATTAATTCCAGTATTTTGTCAAGAATCTGGGGTGTTGTGTTTGTGTGAGGTTTTTTTTTTCCCTGCTCTGGAGTGGTAGGTCTCCACCAGAGGGCAAAGCTGAGGCCTTAAACTGCAGGTCTGCATCTGAGGGCGGAGCCAACCAGGTGTGCTCCTGCACATATCCCCTTTTTTTTAGGCCACCAGCAGCACAATAAGAGGAGCTGGCTGCTTGGCTGAGTGTTTACCTATGTGGTAACTCTGAGTTGTCCCTGACTTTTATCCATGTGCATTAAACTAAACTAATCATCTTCCTTGTGCTCGTTTCCAAGGTAACCTCCAAGCTGTTTCCTGGATCTATCTTTCCGTGCTCTTTCCTGGATCCCTCGCTTCAAGAACTATCTTAAAATACCTCTGGATCTTCATCTCCACGACTGGCAATCTCAAGGGTCCTTCTCCTTTCATCTTTCGAACACACCTTTCTGCCCTTCAATGGTCTCACAGTTCACCCTGCTTCAAGCCTCCATTGCTTTCTTCTGTCAACCTGTTCCAAGTCTGCATTGCTCTCATCGTCTCCACTCGCTCCAAACCTCCACACAGACCAACACTCTGGATTTTATTCACTCCTTCCTGGGATTCATCCACTTCCATCTACCACAGGGGTGCCCAAGTCCAGTCCTCAAAATCTGCCATCCTGTAACTTTTGGTGTAGATGCATCTCTTCTCCAACACACCTTAATCAAATGATGGAATTCCCTAATCAGCTCTGCGGAGGGCTGGTAACGACCCACTCATTTGATTCAGGTGTCAGATATCAGGTGATACATTTAAAAGTTGCAGGATGGTAGATCTCAAGAATTGGATTCGAGGCACCCCTGAGCTACCAATAAGCTTCTCCTCTCACTACACCAGCAATACAGTCATACATTCATCTTCCTTGCTCACCTCTTGCCCCATTCCTCACAGTGCTCCCGCTTCCCTTTGCTCTCAGAACTACCTGGAACAAGTTCATCACTATTCATTATCATTGTTTCCAGTAAACTATTCTCTCTGTCTCCTGGGGGTTGTCTTGCATGTGGGTCAGAAACTTGCCTAAAACATGACATTAACTAAATTTGAAAAGGTATTTTATTTACTCTGGTGCACTATTTAGTATATTCAACATAAGTACTCTAGCTTGCCTTTCCATCTATTTTTTTTTTTTTGTTAATCTGGAATCAGTGTTCAGAAATTCTTTTGCATTAAGCCACATTACTAACAAACCTTCATGTATTTTTTGGGTTTCAATGTGGCAGATCATCACAAATTACTGCATAATTAGAAAGTGGATGGAAAATGATACATGGTTGTGAAAAACTGTTCTTGGACTCAAACTTTTGTTACCTTTACATTTGCAAGTCTTTTAGAGTATGTCCCTATCAGCTTTCCACAAAAGGGGAAAGGAAAGAGAGAGACGGAAGAAAGGTTTAAAGGGAAAGAAGCAGATAGAAGTTGAGGGGAGAAAAAGCATAGAGATAAAACGACACCTTAAAGTCTGCCTCTAGACCTGTGAAAAAAAAACTGAATCCACAAAAACAAACATATGCATATATAATAATAGCAGTTATAACTTCAATGGAAAGTACACAATACAAGGTTATACAAGATGTATTTAGTGGCAATTTTCAGATCTTGCCATAAAGTATATATTGGATTCAGATTTGGACTTTGACCTTTCAAAAACATAAGCAGAATTGAATCTTAACTATTCCATTATAACTCTGTGTGTATGTTTAGGGATGTTTTCTTGCTGTATGGTGAACATCTTTGACAATTTAAAATTTTTTCCAGCCTCTAACAAGTTTTCCAAATGGACTAACCTGTATTTGAATCCATCCTTTAAAGCTGCAGTATGTAACTTATATTTAAAAAAATATATGTTTTTTACATATTTGTTAAAATGATCATTTTTGCTGTGACAGTAAGACAGATAATCTGTGAAAAAAATCAAACTCCTCTGCCTTCTCCCAGTTCTCCCAGTATTAACTGCAGAAATATACCACTCAGCAATCAGAGCCAGGAGGAGGGTCTTAGCAGTATCAATCACTCTTGTGTATGCACCACTCAGACACTCCCTTTGCTCTCTGCTATGCTCGAGCTGAATCATAACAACATAGCCTGCCACGAATGCTAAGGATAGTTAGCATGGCCATTGATGACAGTGGATAAACAGTTTTCCTGGAATATTAAGTTGTTTCTTAGCACATTTAGCGGCGTCTACATGAGGGTGTTTGATAGCGCTAATACCTTCCTCCCGGCTCTGATTGGTTGTTTTAAATCAAGAGTGGTGCATTTAGATGGCAATAGTAGCTCAGGAAGGAGGTGGAGGATCTCGATCTTTTTACAGATTATCTGTCTCGTACCATATTGTCACAACATGGTGACAGTTTTAACAAATATGCAAAAAAACATATTTTTGTAAAAGCTACATACTTTAACTCTGACCAGCTTCCCTGTGCCTGCTGCAGAAAAGGGTCCTAAGAATGATGTGAAGTATTAGTTTTCTGCAACATACAGAGTTTGGATTGTGGTCAAAAAGTTCTATTTTGGCTTCATTTGACAAGAGTGCCTTCTTTTACCCAAACCCCAATTTTGGAAAATTATTCTTTATCTAACCATGTTTAAATTTCTACACAGTTATTTCTGATCTGTCTGGTGCGTTTGTTGGTCTTCATGAGGCTGTTTGTTCCCTAATGTGTTTAGCAAACCTCTGAGGTTTGCGAGATAATATCCAGAACAGCTGGATAAATACTGAGATTAAATTACACAAATATAGACTCTTTTTACTAATTAGGTGACTTCTGAAGACAGTTGTGATGGATTCATGCATATCAAAGCAAAATGTGTGAAAAATACAGTGAACTTCAAATAAAAGCAGCTTGAAGCCCTTCTGACTGTTGAAAGCCTGTCAAAGATTTAGGCTGTGAGTTTTTTTAAAATGTGTGTGTCTGGACAGTGTAAACTGGCTCAATAACAAACGGAGTTGGCTGAGGACATTTATATGGTCCCTTGCTGCCTTTTTGTGTTAATAAAAAGACACATTGGAGGCCAAGTGGCAATGTCATTTGCTAAACAGGGCCTTTTGGACTGACTGTGCAAACGGTTCACCTTCACTTGTACTCTAACATCACCTGCTTTTTTAAAGTAATGCCAACAAGAAAAGAAAAATTGAAAACCTGGCACAACACAGTAAAGAGAAGGGCTTTGTAGGTAAGTTAGACTAAAGTGCCAATTAAACCCACAACATCGCTTTGCAAAACAACTACTCAACCCACTGAGCCACAGTCCCCCAATAAGACACCATAATGCGGCATTCAACCCAAAAGTTGATATGCAGCATACCAAAGTGAACTACAGTAATGGTGGACAATAAAAAAGTTCCAGCATTTATATGTACTTTTCCTGGGTTCCTACAACTAATTTATTGTTTTTTAGTCATTTAATTTTCCTATGTTCAAATTTCTATGGTATTTTAGCTCATGAATTTACAGCAGATTGTCACATTGTGAGAAAGAGTTGCAATGGATGGATGGATGGATGCATTGATTCTTGGATTAATTAATGACTAGATGAATGGGTAATGGCTGGAAGCATCGATATGACATTTAGACACAGGACAGAGAACATAGTCTGGAAGAACAACTATTTTCCATACTCATTTTTTTCTACATTTCTTCACATCAAGAGAATATTCAAATCTGATTCCATATCTTTTCAGACTTTTTTAGACGGCACAGGAACAGCACATTTTGATCTATTTTGCAGATAAAACTCATGGGAAAAATGTCTACCTCTATAGAAATTCCATAAAAACAAATCTATAAACATTGAAGCCATAAAACACAGCATATGCTCCACTGCCAAAACACCAACCTCAGTAAGAATTTGGCACCTTAATATCCTCTGCATCCTCTGCATCATTAAAAGCATTACATCAAACCTATTAAATGCGGACAACCTTTGGCATCTTGCTGGAAGACACTGGCTAAATCTACCCTCAGTGACCTCATTTTGTGTATTTCTCTAGCCTGTATAGGCACTCCTGCTTGCTTACAGATTTTGGTCAGTGCTACCTTTTTCTAGATTCACTGCAGGAACACTGCTTGACCTGGCTTGTTTGAGAAAAAGGACAGACGTAAGCTTGAAATGCCTTCCAGGCTTGACACAGCACTGTTCCAGCTGCACTCTGTAATTACCAGCAGCACAATCAGCACACTCGTTAATTTCACCTGACTGACAGCCGCTGACGGCTCAATTGCGGAAAATGCACTGGTACAACTTCGTAAGTAGATGGAACCAACAACCTGAAGCGTTCCTTGGTTTGCATTCAGAAAAGTGCAAAAAAAAATGCTTTGTTTCATAGTGCAGCACATGAAGTATTTCCACGAACTGTCTTCATAACCAATAGGTGGAAAGTCAAATATTAAAACAATAAAGAATAAGGGGAATTTATTTACAAATATTACGTTTCTTACATTATGTAACACAAGGTGCTGTTGTGTGTGCTTGCAAAAGGAAAGAGGTCTCTGCCTCTCGGAAAGTATTGATTTAATCATAAAAGAATGTGAAGGAGAACAAACTAGATTCCAGCAGCAAAGTAATTGGGCTGAGTGAGCCGGCAGAATTGGCCCAGATAAATAGGTCACATAATAGGCTGTTCATGGCTGCAATTTGACATAATGCAAGATAGACTGGAGGTTCAATGTGGGTTATAGGAGAGATACTTCAACTAAAAGGGAGACTAAGGGAAAATATTCACAGAGTGGTTATACTTTATTTGTCAAATGCATTGTATCCATCAATGTAAATATGTGTATTATATCCTGAGCATTGATCAGTCATGAACTTCAGTTTGCTGCCTATGTTTCCAGGTGGATACGTGATATGCATATGACTGATTCAGTAGACAGACTGCAGACCTCTATTCTGAATTCTTTCATACAACTCACTGGGAAAAGTATTCACATCATGGGGAGTAACAAATCAATGCTGGGAAGTTGGCCGGATTCGTTTCTTTAAATTTTGCCAAGTAGGAAACCTGACTCATATGCTCATTAACAGTGCCTTGCCAAAGTATTTATAACATGTTGTCACATTAAAACCACAAACTTCAATGTACTGGATTTGGATTTTATGTGATAAATGAACACAAAGAAGCTCATAATTGGGAAATGTCAGGAAATACGTCTAAATAAAATCCAATAGTCTTCAAAAGTCACCTAATTAGTAAATCTAGTCCACCTATTTGTGATTTAACCTCGGTATAAATAGAGTTGATCTGTGAAGACTTCAAGAGGTTCTGGAAGCTGCAGTGATCCATCACTCAAATGAAACAGACTGTTAACAGCTATTTCTGCATTAGGCACTAAATCTACATGTCTGAAAAGTTGGCAAAAACAAAACCATTGTTGCAAGACAGCCATATTTTAAAGTTTGCCACAAGCTGTGTGGGGGACACAGCAAACATGTGAAAGAAGGTTGAAATTTTTCTGTCAACATGTATTGCTGTGTGCTGGAAAGCTAACTGCACATAACCACCTGAAAACTACATCCTCAGAGTGAAATATGGTGGTGGCAGAATCATGCTCTGGGGATGCTATTCTAAAGAAAGAGCAGGGAGTATGATCAGAGGTAATGAGAAGATGAATGGAGCTAAAAGAGGGCAATCCTGAAAAATAAAATGGTTAGAGGCTGGAAAAGACCTGAGAATGGGGCAGAGGTTAATCAACCAGAGCAACAATGAATCGGCCAAAATCAAAGCATAAGTCTTTACTAAAATGGCCTGGTTAAAATACAGACGTTAAAAAAATTGAGAATGTGTGGCAAGATTTGAAAACTTCTCCAATCCAATCCAACTGAGCTTGAATGATATGGCAAAGAATGATGAGTGAGCAAAACTTGAAGAGACATACTCAAAAAGACATGCTTCCATACTGAAAGCAAAATATGATCATTAAGATGTGTGAATACTTTTGCAAAGCACCTGCCCATAGTGCCTCACTAGTTGTCATACCTTGATTTCATTACTGCGCTTAAACACACAATTTATTATTTGCAATTTTCCACCCAGCTCTGTAGCATATTTATTTAGAGCTCACATTTCAATGAACATATTTTAAGAGAAAAGTTTTAGAAAATTAAGCCATATGTTAATCAGTGTAAAGATTTTTAGTAGAAATTTGTATAAATGCTGCACCAATATATGGAATCTAAAAATGTCTTTAAGTCAATGTGGAGAGAGTGTGTGGAGGTGCTGTACAGGATATGGTAATTCTGTTAAATATAATGACGGTACACACTGGTGTTTACATGAAAGTAGTTCACCTATTAACCAATTAAATTTGAATTGCCTAGAAAATTAAGGTTTAACTTTGAATTGTAGAAAGTGAAAGCACTGAGGCTAAAACACCCGGTGATTCAGTCGAATCCCCTTTTGCAGGAATAACTTAAAGTAGTAATTTTCTATATGGCCTACTCGCTCACTTACACCATTATGGGGGATTTTGGCCATAAACAAAATTGCTCTTCAAAAATGTTTTAGTTCATTACAGTTCTTTATGCACAGCTTTTTTAAGGTGCACAGCATTTTAATAACATTCAGATCTGGACTTAGAACCATTGCAAACACCTTGATTTTTCTTTTCAGTCATTCTGTTGTAGATTTGCTGCAGTGTTTGGTATCATTGTCCCAATTTTGGCCAAGCTTTGGTTGTCAGACACATGATCATGCATTTGACGATACAAGACTTTGGTATACAGAGACATTTAGTGTTGACTTAATGACTGCATGGTACCCAGTTTCAGCGGTTGGAAAACAGCGCCAAACTATCATCCTTCCCATACCATGCTTGTTATCTGACATGAGGTGTTAGTACTAACATGCTGTCTTTGGTTTTCCCCAAACATAGTGCTTTGCATTATGGCAAAACATTTCTACATTGGTGTCATCTGTTTAAATGATATTGTTCCAGAAGCCTTTCAGTCCAGACAGATGGAACTTTGCAAACCTAAGCTGAGGAATGCATTTTAGAGAAGACACTTTCATTTGGTAACCCTTTCAAACTAGTCATACTTGTTCAGTTGTGAAGAGTTCAAGGTGGTATGGTCATGTAGGTGCAAAAGAAGCCCAAATTATCACTTCTCCACCATCATGTTTGAGAGTTGGTATGGTGCATTTCCTTAAAAAATATTTGTTACCAACAAGGTCTATGGCACCTCTCAATTAGTTTTCCCATGTCATTGTATATCATTACTTAGCTGGATAATATATGAACTTACAACAAACCAACTACTTCATTACATGTTCAGTAACCAAAGATGTCAGAGAGGGTGATAGTTTTCAAAAAGGATTGTTGCCACATCCAAATTAATGCACTCTGAGTACAACTAATTTTATTTTTCTGTTAGAAATCATTCGCATTGTTCTTCAGTGCAGCTTGCTTGTAGAGCTACAGCAAAACAACAATTTTGGCAACCAAAAACATGTGCAAGAGGATTATGAAGAGGACCGGAGCAGACTAAAATGAAGAGATAAGTGTTTGCTTGGCACCTGCAAACTGCCACTGCCTCTATTTTACCTGCCAACAGTAATCGTCAAGCAGATAGACTGACAATGGATCCAGCTGAACCAGTTCAACTCTAAAAATAAAAAATAAATCCTTTTCCAAGTCTAATAATATGATCCAAGGTAACTTATTAATTACGACATAAATGAGTGAACAGTATTGCAGTGAATGAATGAGCAAACATGACACAACACCCCATTTAGTGATGCACAAATCACAAAAATAAGTTCTCTGCTCTTTTAATGCAGTTTGTAGAGTGTTTAATGTTTATCAAATTGGCTATGTATGTCTGGACTGGCTTGTCAAGTAGCAGTTTTTTATATAGATCATATGGGTTGTTTCCCAGGGCAGAATTTGAAATCGGCGGGGGAACACAAGCATCAATAAGAAATCAAATTTTTGTCTATCAGTTGCACCCTGGTCAAGTCTTCTATGCTTCCGTGCATGTACAGTTAACGGGGAGCTCATGCACTAATTTATTAAGAAGGCACCTCCTGCTTGCTCCTAAAAATATGGAGATCATTATGCGTTTGCTGCTAGCCATACAGTCCCCATGTGGGGATAGGTGCAAATTCTGTGATGTTCATACCATGGCAGCAGCCACAAAGAGGAAAAAACAGTAGAGGGTGTGAAAGACCACAAAAGAAGAGCCTCATCCAGGGCGCCATTCATGTAACTGCCATTGGGCCTCTAATATAACTAACTGAGGCAATGATAGCAGACTATGGCAAAGATAAAGGGAAATTAATATATGAAAAACTCAGAACAGGAACTCAGACAGATTTTTTCCAGTCTAGATTGCCAAGATTCAGCAACTGCTTCTGTCTGTGCCTCGGCATCTCTGATGGCTTAGTTATCATCAGAGTGAGATTTGTTGCCCAGAGATACAAGGCTAACCTCCTTGCAGCTGAAACTCTTCTTCTGTCTGATCTCCACTGCGTTTTACTTCATCCGTGTTGTATTTCTCATGCAAGATGTAATAAAATGGTTGCAAAAAACTTCAGAATGTCTAAATCCATCAAACGCTGCTTGTGACCATAGTGTTTACAAAAGCCACAAAATAACTTTGAAATCTTATTCTTTGCGTTGTTTATTATTTCTGCCTCTCTGATACAAAAAAATTAATTTTAAAATATCTATGTTGCTATCCATTCATCCATCCACTCACGCTTGTCCTTGCAGTGTATGTAACGACTTTTTTGATAATTGTTTTAAAAAGGTAAATGACCACAGCAGATCATGAGCCAACTGCACGACAGTGTTGTCATCAGAGCGAACAGCAGAGGTGACATTTACACCATGACAGGAAATATGATGAGCTATCAATCTCCCCTGCATACACGCGCACACAGACGCTCGCATGCTATGAATAACCATGATGAACTTAGCCATCGGCCATTTCTGACACGGCTACACAATGGTGCGCAGCTGAAGAAAGCTTGATTACCTTGAGGGTAAATCAGTACATATAACATCTTTCATCAGTTCCACTAATAATTTCATAGTCATCCATTATTTCTTTTGGAGACACTCATTAGTCACACTGTTACTCATAAAATATAGCCTTACATTCTTTTTAAAGCTTTTCTAGAAAATTCTGTTCACACTACTTTTAGCCTTTTTAGAACTACTTCTGCATCTGTTCACCATCTCATAAATAAGCATTAATGAATTCTCTTATGATCATGCAAGAGGGAAACTGTTTCATTTAACTTCTTTTGTCCTTGAGAAGAATGGTGATTTTTTTTTTTTTTTTTTTTTTTTTTTTTTTTTTTTTTTTTTTACATTTAGGGATCAGTTTAACTTAATTTGTTATAAAGGTGAAAATGTTTTCTTATAATAGTAACCTGATTATTCTGCAGCCATTTTTAAAATGAGAAAATGAGCTCCAGATGGCCTTGTCCACAAGTTACTTTATGTCCACATTAATTGCAGATATAGGGTTGATGCATTTTGGGTAAAAATTGGGACCCATATGGATCCTAGATGTGTTGTACATTTAAAAACTGATTTTCCTAAACCTATTTTTGCAAAATATACGTGTTGACAGTTGATATACAGTTAAACCGAAAAATATTCAATCTTTTAGTTTTACCAACATGTTTCTTTTGACTGGAAGTAATAACATTTTGGAACGACCCAGCCATACTCTTGACTTGAATTTAATAGAGAATCTATGGAGAATGTTGAAGGTTAAGGTGAGAGCCAGGAAGCCTTCCAACATCAAATACTTGGAGCTTATTATCAATCATAAATTGATTGCTGCCATTTGAAATTTTGATTTAGACTGCTGAAAAATTATTAGGTATTCGCTTTTTGCTTGTAGATTGCTGATAATAAGCTCAGCTAAATACTAGCTCAGCTAAATACTAGCTGAGCTTATTTTATTATACTTTTCACTAATTTAATCAGCTAATTACCTGCTAGTTTAGTGGCAGTAGCTAAGTGGATCATGTCACCAACAGATTTCTGCTTCAACAACAAATTCAGACATAAGACCATTTCAATTTAGAGTTTCAACTTTTATAAATTTTACTAGTTAGTAACCTTAACAGTTATCTACTGCTTATAGCTAAAACACTTCTTAAATGAGCTTTTAGCTTGTTATTAGCTTATTATTGAGTGAATGAAAAAGAAATCTTTAACAACAGCTAAAGACCATCAATCAGGTGTTGAAAATGGCTTTTTAATAGTAAGCCTACCCATTAGCTGTTATAATAGCTTATAGCTAATACGCACTTGTTTCATGAGCTAATTGCCTATGGGCCTAATGTTCATAAGTAAGTGCATGAAAGCAACATAAATGACTGTTGACTAACTACATATTTAATCTAATCAGTATTATTCATGTCTTTAGCTTTTATTTAGCAGTTGTAGTGAAAATTTAGTACAGACTGCATTTTTTTTATATATTTCACTTTAGATGTCAAGCAATTGCCTTAAAACCCACTTTTTATGAACCACAGGGGACCCCTGACCTCAGCTGTTGGAACCACTGTTTAAGACTGATGACCCACTTTCCTGAAAGCCATTAGTTTCCTTTCATTTCAGTAAATGCACTTGTCAAAACTGCAACTTTTGAGATGTGGGAAATCAATCACAGCTATCACTGTTATTATCCAGCAATTTTTGAGATGTGGGTTGTTGGGTGCCTGCACTTAGGTCCTTGTGACAAAACTAAAAACTCAGATCTGACATTCAGAGGCTCAGCAGTGACCTTACCAAGCCAAAAGATGATCTAAGTAATTTTATGTTTCATTCTCTGACAACTGAAAGGCAATTTGAACGGAAGGTTACAACTACAAACTGTATTGTGTCATGATGACACAGTATGTGCCATGATAGTAAAGATGACTAAATGTTCAGCTAAATCACATCTGAGGGGCTGCCAAAACAAAAAATAGACAATATTAGGATGAATACATTACCCTTTAAAACATCATGCAACTGTCAGTGTAACACACAGAAGCGTGACTCTCAAGCATCCAACCTCCTACTCCCTCTCAGCTTCCAGTATGAAAAGATAATTATACTGGGTCTTTCATCTCTTAGCAGGTTTGTTATGTGTTTCAGTTCATCCCACATCCCTACAGTGTGCTAGTCCACCTGGTCCAACATTGTGCTATGTGGATCCAATCTGCTTTACCTTTCTTTTACTTTTTAATATTTACTGCCTTGAACACAAACATCAACTGCATTAAATGATCTGTTTGCCTTGTCCCTCACAGCACAGTTTATTATGGATGGAGCACTGAACCACAACAAAATAAGCAGAAGGGTCATCCTAAAGTGCTCTCTGAGAAACCAATTTATGAAAATAATTAATCTTCAGAGAGATATGTTCTCTGTTGTTTTGGTAAGAGTGGAATTCCCCCTTCATTCTTGTGTGAAGTGAAAATGGATTTCAAAATGAAGGGGAAATGTCCTCATGTGAGGACTGATAAGATCAACAAATGAGTCAAAATATAAAAGAAACAGAATTTGCCGTTGAACCAGATGTTTACATACATGATTAAGAAAAACACCTTTTTTTCTCAATGTGTGGCATCAAATCAGATATAACTTTCTTTCTCTTCTCTGTCCCACCGGTGCATATTGGGGGGGGGGCTACCTGGTTGATCCTGCAAGTAGCACATGCTTGTCTCAAACATTAAGCTATGCATTTCTAAATATACAAAGTGAAACTGGAGGTCAATCCTTAAATTAGTTATAACTTTCTGGTGTGGGACTGGATCAAAAACAAAAAGCACAAAAATATCAGTAAAAGAACTGTGGATCTCCTCAAATCTGCCTCATCTTTGAGGAACAATTACCATGATGCTTGAAGGTTCCATATTCAACTGGTCACCATGTGAATGTCTACCCATCATGGTGCTCCAGAAGGAGACAGGTTGTGTGTACTAGAAAAAAAAATTATTGTGAAAAGGCTGGCTGAAGCAAGAAAACTGCAGTGAGTCCTATAGGCCTACTGAATCTGCCTAAAAAGTCACTTGGAGAAGACAAAATCCATCTGGATGATCTAGAAAGATTCTATATTATTTATATCATAATACAAGGAACCTATATATCTGTTTATTTCATAGTGTATAAATATTTAACTCCTGATGACAGTGACGAGGATTATAATGGAGGTTAAAAAAAATTCTCAAAAGCTCACCATTAGACAGCTACATGAAGGGGTGGCATTTTAAGGTCATCGGATCTTCACAGCAACCATAAGACGTTATCTTCATGCCAACTGGTTGCTTCGGAGCCATGCCTGAAAAAACTGTTTACTTTCCTCATGCCACATTGAAGTTTGCTAAATACTAATTACATTTCAACATGAACCATGTTCTTTAAAGAGATTAGGACTGAGTATTTTGGCAAATAACACTCCAGGTAGGTCTGGCATGGAACTAAAGATATTGTGGAAACACTCTTCAGCCTTACTAAAGCAAGGTGGAGGATATGTGATACTGTGGGCCTGTTTCTCTTCAAAAGGCCACAAGAATATTGGTAGAGAGCATGACATCAGATACTTTTTAAATTACTAGGGTGGTTTCAGTAAAAAAAGAAAAAAAAGAATAATCTTGTGACCTTTGCCAGAAAAGTAAGAAGATGATCATTTGGTCTTGTAGCAGGATAGTGACTCAAATCAACGGAGAAAAGCTTGAATTAGTCAAAAAAAAAAGAAAAATCAAACTTCTTCCATAGCCATCTCAGTTTTTTTTTACTTTTTGTCATAATACAATCAGGCTAAGTAGATGTTTAACCCACAGTGCATCAACATTTAACTGCTGATGACAGTGTAAGGGAAGTAGAAGCTTAATCCCTGTAAACATGAAGCAAAGAGGGGCATTTTCAGGTTACCAAGTCTCCATAACAACGATTAGCTCCTACCTAATTGGCAAGTAGTCGGGGCATGTGGAGATTTTGGGTTTTTCTTCGTTTTCAGAAGATGGTCTGTTTCTCTTCCAAACTTTAAACTACCAGGACGGACTAAAAACAATAGGAGCATTATGAAGCTCAGAGGTGTTCAAATGTGCCTACTTATTTTATTGCCCTCTTTATGCAGACGAAGTTTTGGATACTTTTCTCAATGTAAAATTGTAAATTTGTCTCTAACTTTGCAGCAGCCATTCACTATCATTTAGAATGCCATTTACTAATATGACGATAACTCACATACAATTTTAATGTAAGTGTTCTCAGAAAATGTAAACACTACTCTGAATGTTTCATGCATGACGTTGTTCAATAATGATGGACTGTGGCTGAGGTAGAAAACATTTAGAACTGAAAACCTCAGGTTGCCATGGAGGTGCAGAACTGAAAATGGCGTTGAAAAATTGCACATCTGGGAAGGAATCATTATTCCTGATCAATAAAAATAGGCTTTGCAGCATTCCTTGCCATTCCAAAGGCTTTGTTTTCCCAAAGAAATAATTTGCCTAGTCAGGAATATGAGGATTAACTGCATTCTATACATGTGCGCCAGCATAGTCAATTTGGTTTCATTCCGTTTTTCTTTAAAGTTTGTACAGTCCCAGCTTTTTCAGAAACATGTTTGTACACTCTAAGAATGAACAAATATCAAATCAAACACAACATATTTTTATCTGATTTGCTCCTCCAAAGCAGCTCTTTGAGGAGCTTATAATTGCCATGTGTTCCGCTGAAGGCAGGCACACAGATCAGACACGACTCACAAAGTGTGTGTGTATTACGTGAGACAAACTGCCAAACAGCCAGCAGGAGTGAGAGAGGGAAAAGGTGATTTCAAAGATGGGAACAGTGTGCAGAGACTGCATGTGGCCATTCATCTCCTCACTGCAGAGCAGGCAGGTACAGAGGTATGACGGCCTACAAGGTCAATATTTTACTTTGGCTAGCGCTCGCTGATTTAATTACAGGCAGAACGCCACCGAAAGAGCATGCAGAGATCAACAGATGCTGCAAAAATCAAGCCCCTATGGTTCTACAAGCCATACAATTTGTTTCATGAAGGAAGATGCTGGCTTGTTTGGACCCAACTTGAAGCAAAGCAGAGCAGTGTGTTTAGACATGGAGATAAGAAGTTCAGTTGATTGAAAATGCAAACTAGGTGAGATGTGTTGGTAAATTTGTTTTCCTGATATGGAAGACAGTGTCTAGAAAAAGAATTCATACCCTTTGAACTTTTCACATTTTTTTTTATTTTTTTATTACATTAAAGTAGTGCATTATTGTTAAGTGGAAGGAAAATGATAAAGGGTTTTATGTTTTTTTTCCATTTTTCTTTACACACACACATGTATGTATGTATGTATGTGTGTGTGTGTGTGTGTGTGTGTGTGTGTGTGAAACAATCAGAGCCAGGAGGCGGGTCTTAGCTGTCCTGTGGATAGAATCTCCCACCTGAAGAAAAACTTCCCCACAGCATGATCCTGTCACTGCCAGATTTCACACCATAGTTTCCAAAAATAACCCTGCTTTAAAAAGTAAATGCCATACCTTTTTCACTGTTTCTTCATCTTTATGAGGTTGTTTTTCTTTTTTTTCATTTCCAATATATTTATATATGAATGAGTTATTTCCACTTCAGAAATATGCACTGCTTTGGTATTGTTTTGAAGGAGAATACAGAGTGGGTAAGGGTGTAAATACTTTTGCTGGGCACTGTATTTGAAAATTATTATTTTGAAGTCTTTTTTTTTTTTTTTTTTTTTTTAATTGTTTAACATGCAATAATAGCCAATATATGTTTTTGTTTTGCCGAGAGTTGTCGATGACCCCAAGTAATGCAAACAGTCTAATGTGTTTATCATAGCACCGAGAGGTTGAGATAGCAGTTTGTCAGACTGATTGTGTCAACAAGAGTGAAAAACATCTAAAATTCCCGGAATCCGTTTCATTTTCATTATATCCATTACATCCCATCTTTGCAAATCAAGCGGAGACACCGATGCGCGGTCTTATTTTCACGTCTCAGAATACTGAGGTTGTTCATGTGAACACTGAGCAGCAATGCAATTGGCTGAGCGCACCAGGAAGTCCAGCCGCGGTGCTGCAGTCACCTGACTTAGACGCAGGCGCCTCTACTTTCCGAAAGTCAACAGAACAGCAACGACTACAGATAAGGAAGCGAGATCAACATGGTTCCTGGAGTTAAGACTCTAAGCGGCGCGGTGATCGTGTGGCTGCTGGTGTTCTCCTCCCTGATCCCCGCGGCGGAGGCTTACGACGCTGGCGACGCTCTGGCCCTGCTGCTGTGCACCGTCCTGACTGTGGTGGGGTTCTGCGCCTGCCTCGGTTGGTACGCTCGGAGGCGGAACGGGCCGCTCTGATGATGAAGGATTTCATACATCTCCAACCTTTTCACCGCGTGCTGCATCAAACTTCCTTATGCATGCGCCCTCCCCTCTGCAGTCTTCGGACCTTTTGGCACAGGTTCTGTTGTGAAACGTGCCTTATTGGATATGTATTTCCAAACATAAAGCTGGAGGAACCACATGAAACCAAGGAAGGGAGGAAGGAAACATCCAGGAAGTGTGCGAACACAACGCTGTGATTAAGGACCAAACACTGTTGCCTTACTTACACAAAGACTTTTAGAGTTGTACGCTTAAAATGTCAGTTTGTCTTTTTCCAAATATGTTTCTAGCTTTAAGTGATCACTGTGGTTACCTGATGTGCTTTTAAACTCAATATTGATTTCATTGTTCCACGAGATCACACGACTGGTGTTTGTTTTGCAAAGTTTGATCTAAAAGATGTGATTACAGCTTTTGTAAAGAATAAACATATCTAATCAAACTCTTATAAATACACCTTGTTTTTACTGATGTAGTGCATGTGTCACAAAATACTTTTCCTGGGACACGGACATTTTTATGTTTAGTTTTTTTTTATTAATTTTGTTTGTGTTATTGCAAATGGCATAATATTTGGGCAGTGTATATATCTAGGGCTGAGTTGTTCAATAGGATGAGAGGAAAAAAGCCTACCTGGTTAGGACTGAATGAATGGAACTCATAAAAGATTGAAAAGTGTCTACGTAATTAAGTAGCTTTATCTTTTTAGTTGTTCATAATGCCCAGTTTTAAGAGCCCATCACTTACTCTTGATATCAGAATAATCTATTTAGGTCAAAAAATGGGAGCGGTGCAGTATTTAAACAATTAAGATAGTAAATTCTGTTCTGGGTTTGTGTGTGTGTCTGCCTCCCTAAGAATATTGGTACTCCTGGATTACTCTGATACCACAAAATAAAATTCAGTCCAATTAACTGGATTAAGACGTCAAATAAGTAAATAAAGTCCACTTGTGTGTATCTTAATATCAGTAAAATTACAGCAGGACTTAACTGGGAAAGCCTTAGAGGTTTGTTTTGGAACATTAGTAAACAAACTGCATTATTAAAATCAAGAAATGCAGGAGATTGGTCAGGGATAAAGTTGTGGGAGAGCCTTAAAGCAGGGTTAGGTAAAAGGAAAAAAAGCTCAGCTGAGGTGGTTGTAATTATTTACTGGACATTAGTTGTGCCTTCCACAAATGTGGCCTTTATGGAAGATTAGCTAGAAAAAATGTAATACAGAAAGAAAGCCATGATAAGTCAAACAGGAAAGAATGTGCTATGGTTAGATGAGAGGAAAATTTTACTTTTTGTCCTAAATACAAAATGCTATGTGGGGAGGGAAACAAATACTGCACATCAATTTGAATACACTACATCCCCATTGAAACATGGTGGTGGCAGCACCATGCTGTGGGGATGCCGTTCTTCAGCAGGAATAGGAGAGCTGGTCAGCGTTTGTGGCAAAAGGGATGGAGCCAAAACTTTAATTTGATGACAAAGCCAGTGGGTTACACTGGGTTTTGTTTAGGGGTGTCAGAGTCAAGTAGGCTGAATAAGAATTCAGAATAAAAATTCTTATGTTTTTGTAAAACATTTTTGAAAGAAATGTATCATTCTTTCTACTTTTCTCATTATTTGTGTTGTTTTGTCACACAAAATTGTGGTTGCAACATGAATTTAATTAAATGAATACTTTTGGAAGGCTTTGGAATGTTAAATTTGGTGAAACATAGCTGAAAAAAAAATCAGCTGGACTTTTTATATCAATAAAAAGACATGTTAAGTATTCTCCCCTGTGTGACAGTTTCATCAGTTACAAGTCCACATTTCCTACAATTATGATGACAATGTACTTTCATTGCCTCATTCCCTCTGGCATGTTTTTTGTTGTTTTCTTGCACTCTCCCCCCAGCATGTATTGAGTGTATGTACATATGGCTGATTGAGTCATTGTTCCCCACAGTGACCATGCTTGTGACATCACAGCTCTGCCGAACATGGCTGAGAAATCAGATCCTATGAATTTCTCATGCTGACCAGGCAGAATGAACAAGCAGAGCGCAAAGTGCTCGTCTATTATGCATATGTCCTACAGTACAAAGGAAGTCATTCAAGAGTGGTGTTGGCCAAGATTAAAACAACAGTGCTTTGCACAGTACAAAGAAAAATTCTACAAATAATAATGGTCTTCTGCTGTGTATTTGTATTAAACCTCCCCCTTAAGTCAATCATCTTCACATTTTGTTGCAACATCTGCAAGTTTTTTGGGGTATATTATTTCTAAGTCCTGCCTCAGCTTCTCACTTGGATTTACATTTGAACTTAAACTGAGCCATTCTAAGACATGAACATGCTTGGATATAAACCATTTTGTTATAGCTGTATGTTTTGGGTCATTGTTACATCATCTCCCTGTCCCTGCTGACCAAAAGCATCCCTGAGCATGATACTTCCAGCACCATATTTACTAAGTAGTTGAAACTACTTGGTTGCAATTTAGTTTATTTTGGGGAATCAGTATAAACGATGCCAAATATAAATGCATACCACTCTTATTTTTTTATTTTTTTACATACAGTTTGTGAAAAATTTCGAGAGGTAGGAATATCTTGCAAGATACTTTATGCTGTTTGGGAAAAAATTTTTAAAAAATACAAATTCTTTGAATATAATTTGTTGATAGGCGTCTGAAAAAAACTATACTTCACATCTAAAGTAATGATCATGCCGTCCTTGCGTCGCATCCCAGCAGTAATCTGTTCCTTGCCCCGTTACCAAGAGGTATCCCTGCGTACTGTAGTAACGCGTTACCGGCCAGCAGTGGCCCTGTTGAGCAGATGTTACCGTCAGAGAGACAGAGTTGCTGCTGCTGCAACAAGAGACAAGACGCGTCTTGGATCACAAATAGGAGGGATGCAGGGCGCATGCGCACTGCGCTCCGTTTACTGTAGGATATTCACCGTGGAGGAAAAAAAGGGGGGGCAGGCACCAAATGTAAAAAACTGATAAAAACCCGACGTGTGCAATGTAAATAACCAACCGGAGCGACACGAATTGGGATTATCAACAGGTAGGAGTTTGATTGATCGTGTGATCGGATGTCGGTCTTCTCTGTTTTCTTTTTTTCCCCTCTGGCCCTGTCTTCTTATGTGGTGGCAGCGATTCTGGTCAATTCATAGCGGAGCCTTGGAAATGATTCTAGTCTAATGGATGCGCGAATCATGCAGGATGCGGAGACTGTTATTCCGTTCTGTTGATTGTTTTTTCTTTTTATTATAATACGAGAATCTATTGGACTCAAGCGTTTAAACATTAAGAGGACGCAATTCAAACGCGTAAGTAGACACAAACCCTTCTTTTATAATTAAACAAGCTGTAAACAATGTAAAGTATGTCACATTATTATTACTAGGCGGCTTGTTATTGTCATTAATCCCGAACCGTTTCGATCCATCTCGATCGGAATCACCGGAAAGAAATAGTCTATGGTAAAATGAGTCATATCTGTCTGATTTAACTCTATGCAAGATGTTAAGGAAAATGGTGGTTTGGCTCAATAGATCCATTAATGAGAGCAGCGCTTATCAGCGACCCCATAATCCCTTTAACCTTTGATAATCAGACGAAAACAGGGATGCTTAAACATTTATATTGCACGGTGCGTAAATGTATGGGGCGAGGCGTCGTTTTGTATAGAGAGAGCCTTCCTCTGTTCTGCGGGGAAGTGTAGGGTGTGATCAAGAACAGCTTATTTTTGTCTGCATTTGTCTTTATGTTTCACAGTTGCGCCGAAAATGCACCCCCTCCTTCTCCCCATAAAGGGGGATGGGGGGCTGGGGGGGTGGGGACTGGAAATCCATCCTAAACCTTTGCAATGTGGAACTCGCTGCTTTCCAACGCGTAAAGATGTGTCGTTTGTTAGTGAAGGCTGGACTGCGCTGTTGCCATCTTTTGTTCTGGAAATTCCGAGGCGTCATGACAAGAAATTTATGTCACTTTCAACGGGCTCCGTCGCTGCATGTCTTTGCTTCTCATCCCATTTAGTTTTCTGGTTGATTCACCATTATGCTTAAATGTAAAGTCCATTTCAAATCATTATTATTAGGAGGAGAATTGCTGCCTTTTTATTGACTATGCAAGTACAGTTGTTTAGGACTCAACGCTGATGGGTGGATGATGTTTTTCAGGGATCTTTTCCAGGTGTGATGAGACAAAGAAACAAAGGATGCCTTAGAGAGGAGGTTGCCTGTACGCCTGGAAACCTCTTCAAAGCACACCACCAAATGGATCAAACGCCTCCCCCTGCCACCTCTAGATCATGATACTTGGCTGAAGCTATTCCTCTACATTTATGATCCCTCCTCCATCTATGGCGAACTATAGCCATGCAGGGGACCACAACATCTTGCAGAATGTCTCTCCTCTTGCCACATTCCTCAAATTAACCTCCCTGGGTTTCATCATTGGAGTCGGTGTGGTAGGGAACCTCCTGATCTCCATCCTGCTGGTCAAAGACAAGAGCCTGCACCGGGCACCCTATTATTTCCTGCTGGACCTGTGTGCCTCGGATATCCTGCGCTCTGCTATCTGCTTCCCCTTTGTCTTCACCTCTGTAAAGAATGGATCTGCCTGGACCTATGGCACGCTGACCTGCAAAGTGATTGCCTTCCTAGGTGTACTTTCCTGTTTCCATACGGCATTCATGCTCTTCTGCGTCAGCGTCACTCGCTACTTGGCCATTGCGCATCACCGCTTCTACACCAAGAGGCTGACGTTCTGGACGTGCTTAGCTGTCATTTGCATGGTGTGGACATTGTCAGTGGCTATGGCGTTCCCTCCAGTGCTCGATGTTGGGACGTACTCTTTCATACGGGAGGAGGACCAGTGTACGTTTCAGCACCGCTCCTTCAGGGCAAATGATTCGCTGGGCTTCATGCTCCTGCTGGCACTCATCCTTCTGGCCACACAGCTAGTTTACCTCAAACTCATCTTTTTCGTCCATGACCGCCGAAAAATGAAGCCCGTCCAGTTTGTGCCTGCCGTTAGCCAGAACTGGACCTTCCATGGGCCAGGAGCCAGCGGGCAGGCGGCAGCCAACTGGCTGGCTGGGTTTGGCCGGGGCCCCACCCCACCTACTTTGCTGGGCATCCGACAGAACAGCAATGCAGCAGGCCGCAGACGTCTTCTAGTACTCGATGAGTTCAAAACAGAGAAGAGGATTAGTAGGATGTTCTACATAATGACGTTTTTCTTCTTGGCTCTGTGGGGGCCCTACCTGGTTGCCTGCTACTGGCGGGTGTTTGCCAGGGGCCCTGTGGTCCCTGGAGGCTACCTGACAGCAGCCGTGTGGATGAGCTTTGCCCAGGCTGGGGTCAATCCTTTCATCTGCATCTTCTCCAACAGGGAGCTGCGGCGCTGCTTCAGCACCACGCTCCTCTACTGTAGAAAATCCAGGTTACCAAGGGAACCCTACTGCGTTATATGATGGTTTTGCTGGGGTTTTTTACTCATCTATGTCTTGATTTATCTTGATGTGGGCTCGCCCCAGTTGTACAGCTCTTGTTCTACATCCTTTCCCTTCAACCTCCTGTTTTCCCTTGCTCCTCCTTCTCACGACCCTTCTCAGAGGGTAGAGGGTGGACTGCCAATCATGCGGCTTTGCATGGGTGATTAAACACAAAAAGTCCAATTGAACATGGAGACCGAATGGAATGGGAATATAGAGAAGGTATGGATCCCCTCCTATGTTTATGTTCTAGTAAACAGACATTGTGGAAGGCCATGCCAACGCAGAAAAGCAAAAAGTTTAAAAAATTTTTCCTTTGACAAAATGATGAAAACAAAACCTCCTGCTTTGGATATTTTGAAGATGAGTTACTCTGTGATGTGTGGAAAAAAAAAAAAAAAAAAAAAAAAAAAAAAAAAAAAAAAAAAAAAAAAAAAAAAAAAAAAAAAAAAGATTAAAAAATGAACACATAATGAAGAAACAATACCTCTCAAGGAATCATTGGAAATGTTTTACAGTTTAAGAGTTGCACTAAAAAGAAGATGTAAAGTTGCTTGTCTTTGGTTGATGGTTGCCAGCTACATTGCAAGGACAACTTTTTTCCTTTCTCTTTGTTTTTTTTTCTCCTTCAAACTTAACAATGAATGCTTTAATTTGCAACAGACAACACAATTGTCTTTACCTTAAGTAAAGCAAAACTTGGTGATGTTGGGATGCACCATCACAAGAGGATAAGATGGTTTTAATGTAAGTGATTTCTTTTTCAATTTATCAGGCGGGTGGGCATAACGGGAATGAGGGTTTACGATTTGTGGTTTTTTGAAGTTGCAACTTAAGACTAGAAATTATTCCTTGTAGTTTTACGATCCATATGTCCATAGTGTCTCGCATTGTTACTTTCTTAACCGATTTTATGGAAAAAAAAAGATGGAGCAATGTATGGGTTTGGAATAAAAAATGATTGATTTTTTAAAAAGATCTTGTGCTTAAAAAAAGACATTGAAGATGTAGTTTAATGTTTCATCATATCCATGTACCTAAACACTACCATAATGTGACAGTATTGCTGATGCCACTCCGGGTGTTCTTGCCTTAATGGTGATGATATTGTCATGTTTTTTTTATTGCCATTCAGTCCTAAAAAAAGATTTTTTTGTAGATGCAAGGGGAGTTACTTTTTCTTTGTTTGTCACATCAGCGTGAAATGCATGTCCATTTTTTAAAAGCTGGTCCACTCCCATGAGCATCGCAGGCCATACACTGAGCAGCCCATTTTTTATTCTGCAATGGTTTGCTACACCCCACAGAGTGCGGCGAGCACAGGGAGAGAGAGTGTGTGTGGAAGAGAGTGCGTGTGTGTTGCTGTGGATGTATATTACAGCAAAGATGTGTGTGAGCTAGACAACCGTCACTTCAAGACCAGAGCCTTAGTATGAAATCTTGCACAATTTGTAAAAAACATAAAAGGAAAAAAAACATTTAAGGCACACTGTCTTGTTTCTACTTTCCCTACATTTGCTCTCTACTGATTATTTTCAATGACTTACTTTCTTTTTCTCTTGTGGCCATTTTAATATTTATTATGTATTCATTTTTGTATATTATAGATAGTGTGTCAGTATGTGAGTCTTTCATTTTGAAGTCCCGAATGTGAGTAACAGTTTCAGTTAGGATTGCATTTGCTGAAAGTTAACTGTGTAATCTGTTGCTTTTTGAAAATAAAAGAAAGTATCAATTTTGAAAAAAAAAAAACAAAAAACCCTGTATTTTTTAAAATGCATGTGACTGGGTGGCGAAAATACAACATGGTTAAATTAACAGAGACTTTTTTGGAGTAGGGCTCTTTGATTATTTATGTTACATTTAATGGTTTGATGTACCTCGAAAGTTGGAACTCAGAACAGAGTCATACCTGAGTTAAACTTGTTCTAGTTACAAGGTGGAAAACTGGTAGGATTTACTATTTGTTGTGGTGCTAGCTACCAGTTCAGTAGATAATTCCTTTAGCAACTTTGGTTTGAATAAAGAGAAAGACGTTTGAGTCATACTAGTCACTAGTTGATTGCACTAGTTCCTACTCTTGATAACAGCCTTTAGTTGCTTTTAGTTAGTGAATGGCTGGTAAAGTAAATTCTTATCGGTTTAAAATAGTTAGCTAGCTTAATGGTAGGAAACTAACCATTGGCAAGGTCAAGACAAAAGTAGGTTTAATCTATCTAAAAGATTACAGTCTAATCAAATACATCATTAGTTTTTATGCAGCAGTTAACTTTGGTTTTAATCAAAAGTGTGCAATACTAGTTGATATTTCATAATTCTAGTTGCTTGTCATTCATAAAAAATCTTTGGTAATAGCTTTCAGGAAAGCATATCAACCTAAAATAATTACATTTTTAAAGACTACCCAGGAAATATGAGCAAGGCCAATAAGGGATGGCTAAGTATTGTACCGTTTATTGCTACTATGGAAAAATAGGTGTTGTGTTAGGAATTCTGATTTATTTTGAGCCCAATGATAATTTTCAGATATTAATATTATCAATTAGCATGAGATTAATATTATTATTATTGAAATTCTGTGAAGTTTAGCTGTGCAATTATTGTGATTTTTTTTAAATCACTCCTTTTTATTGTTATCCCAAAAGTTAATGTAAGAAAATTTGAGTCCCATATCACCAATTCCTAAGTTTAAGAACAATGCAGATTGTAGATTTCTAGTTATGAACATTTCAAGGCCGCTCATCCATTCTCAAATCTTCAAAATAAGCAGTGCTCTGCAACTTTTTGATGCGTTCCTGGCCTAGCACTCATGAATCAAATTGCTAAATTGCCTCCTCAGTGAAGTTTTTCAGAGTCCCGCTAATGATCTGATTATTTGATTGAGTTGTGTTGAAGTAAAGATACAGCTAAAAAAGGCTCACCGGTCCTTGAAGACTGGACTCTGGGACCTATATTCTTGACCTCTACATCCCTCTCACCTATTTATTAGAGCAGTGGTGTCCAGAGTCAATCCTCAAGCTATCCTCCATGTTTTAGTTCTTTCCTTGGTTCAACAGACCTGAATCAAAGAATGACTCATTAGCAGGCCTCTGCAGAACAATTTTATTGCTGTTCTTCACCACAGAGCAAAGCTCTCTGTATAAATAAGGGTAGACTTATATGTAAATTACCATCTAATGCAAAATAAATACTAAAAGGGTAGCATTTGTATTGACAGCTAGTACCTTTTGGATAACTGAATTGTTGGCAAACAATATGCCTTAGTCTTAGCCCGGTCTTGACTAGCCACCGTCACGCTTGTATGGCCCAAACTCATTTGTCTTTCTTCAAACTGAGTTCACTAATGGAGTTATCTTCTGCAGATAATATAATTATTACTTACATCCTCTCCAAAGAACCCTGCTTCAGAAAAACTCCTCTCTCTTTGACACAAAAATGTTTAAAACATCAAACACTGGGGTAAAAGCATCACTTTAAAGTGGGTTGACTGTTGCTGGTTGGCACTTCTACAAGGTTTTATATATATAATTTATGGAAGCGGTTTTTAAATATGAGCATAGTTTTTGCTCCAGTTTGTGTGGAACAGCTCATCATAACAGTATACATGTTGAACCTTGTCACTAAATGTGAAGCGACTTCCACATTTAATGGAAATAATCTGTTCGAATTGATCTCCGGGTTGACTCACCCTGCAGGTTGTCTTTCTGTGTTAAAGAGGAATACCACTGAATTTCACAGGACAGATATGCGGCCACCATATGGAACAATAGTGTCTGATAACCCTTTGCTGGGCCCCGGAGCAGTGAATGACATAGCAGTTTGTTCCAGTCTTTCATTTTTAAGGTCACATTGACTTGCAGCTGCACTGAAGATGAGCTGTAGAATATGGAAATGAGAACTGGTGAAATGAGGCTCAATTTACATTTTCTTTAGAATACATGTGCAAGGGGGGGGAACATAACTTTGGATGGTTTTATGAGGAAATAAATGTAACTAACTTATAAAATAAGATCTTTAGAACTCCTCAGCAAAAAAATTATAATTCCGTTTATAGATAATTAACTTTTACCCTTTGAAAAAATAATTAATAGCTTTTCCAGACATATTTACTTATTGAGTGGTATTTCTAAAAAAAAAAAAAAAAAAAAAAAAAAAAAAAAAAAAAAAAACTGTAATTGGAATATGCAAAAATTGATTGAAGTGATAGTTTTTTTTTTGTTTTTTTTTTTAAAACAGCTCCATCATTGGCAAAAAGATTTTAAAAAATTAACTGATGCTGAAATGGCTTGCACACACTCCAGGCATTTGCACAATGTTCATAAGGTTTTGCTGAGGAGACAAGGAGACAGTGCTGTTCAGAAGTTTAAGCATACATAAATATATATATATATATATATATATATATATATATATATATATATATATATATATATATATATATATATATATATAATATGTGTAATATATTCATCCACTAATCATTTGTGAAATATTTCTTTTGGAGCGTCGAGAGAAATCACACACTTGCCATCAATCTGGCTTGATATTTGACCACTCTTATTGGCAGAGTTGGTCAACTTTATTTCAATTACTTACTGGCATGAACTCAAAGTTTAAGCATACTTCATACATTTTCAATACGATTGATGATAGGGCAGTTGACATGGGATCCTAGAAGCTCAGTGTTAGCTTGCTATAACCATTCCTGAACTTGCTTTGTGTGTAACTGTACTGTCAAAACACCTCACTGTCATCTAGCTGTTGATTTGAGGTGAAGTTAAATAATTCAGAGGAAGCCCTTCTTCCTGCAACACAGAAGTACTGGCAGCCAAATAGTCCCTCAGCACGATGCTGCTTGGTTGACGGCTGGCACTATGTTCTGGGGTCTGAAAGCATCACTTTGACTCATGTAAATATACCTTCTGTTACTGAAGCCAAATAGCTTAGTATTTTTCTAATCTGACCATAAAGATTTCTCCCGAAAGAATTTTGCTCGTTTCAGCAGGGAGCTGCAAATGTTAGCTGAACTAAGGTTTCAGTGTTGCAGCAGCCAGTAATTTCTGGTCACCTCTCTCTCTGTCCATGTTGATGTTAAATTCACTACCTGTATATGGTGACACCGGTGCTTCACCACCTACCAATTTATGATGGGCTTTAGTCTTGATGGTTTCTGGGTTGTTTTGGATTCTGATGATCTGGAAGACTTCTTTCAGCTGGAATGTTCTTGACCACAGCTTCTTTACATGTGAGGCCATTTTTGTGCAAAGTGATTAGAACAGCTTGCATTTCATTGAAGATGACCATGTCCAACACAAAAAGACAGGACTAAAACTTTACAATGTAAGGTTATGTTGCCATATTCAGTTCTTTTTTTTGTATATAACCCAATTCATAACAAACAAATACTGTTACACAAATATATACAACCCAAGAGTATGTTTGAAATCTAATATTATTTGGGAAAAGTTATTTCAGACTTTTTTCTTAAAATGTTTTGGTGCCTACCAAATCCATAGTTTACTGAATGAACAAAAAAACCTTTTGGAATCACTGAATTTTAATTTCTGGTAAATTTTTACCAACATTGTGCTATTAAAGAAACTACAGATTTGCCTATTTGTTACTTAAGCATAGCTGAAATTTTTAAAACAGCAGGATGGTCCAACAGAACAATTATCCCAAAAACACATGGAAACTGATTCTGGAGGGGATAAAGCTGGCTAACTTTGAGCTTTAGGCATGGCCCAGACCTCAACCCTATTGAAAATTTATGGACTATGCTTCAAAACTGGGTTTTTACCAGGAAAGCAACCAATTTGCACGAGTTCTACCATTTCTGATAAGAAACATCCAGCCAGAATTTTAAGAGTGCCTTGCTGATGGTTACAAAAAGTGTGTGGTTGCTCTGCAACATATTTGTGGGAGGCTCATGCATATATATTTGAGCCTGCGTGTATAACTCTGGCTATGATTGGGCTTGAGAAAAAAAAATCATGGTAGCTGTTGTATTCTCATAAAAAAGGATTAAAATGTGTTGTTTAAAGCCCAAAATTTAAAAAAAGCATTTGTGACAGTGATATGTACAAATCTGGCCAGATGTTGCTCTGTAGTTGATGTTCATTTTAATTAGAAGCCTGCAAACACAGATTCTTACCTTTTTTGGATCCAAAGAGGTCAAACCAAACTGTTTGGTATCAGCCTAAAAATGTAATCCATTTTTTTTTTTTTTTTTTTTTTTTTTTTTGCCAAGAATGCCATATCTTTTGGAATATTTATTTAGATTCATGAAGGAGATAAAAGCTGATCTATGACCATTTGTTCCATTTATTCAAAGTGAGAGGGAAATTTTGCTACTTAAGGCTGTGGCACGAGTTTAACATCTCACTGATGCATATTTCATTCTCATTGAGCACATGCAAATTAGCAAACGGTGTCACTTTTGAGCACTGGCCCATTTTCTGGCATGTTGATTCGAGTGCCCCAGTAATTCTCTCTCTCTTCCTCTCTCTCTTTACATCTGAGGAAAATATGACAGGCAGAGGTGACGGCATGGCTTGAAAGCTGTCTGGCAGATGGGATCGCTCTCTGAACCATTTTTCCCTCAGAGGTACCTTCTCTTCTCTTCTGAGAAACACGGAGGTACATATCGCTCACAATCGAAGCAATTACCAACTGACTGGCGCTTGATTCGGGCACACGTGTTTAGATTACGGTAGACAGAAAACATGATAATTATGCTGGATATAATTTTCATTTAATGTTCAGAAGACTATTCAATTAGATTTTGGCTGCCTATGAATAATCGAGCGACTTCTTCTCCAGTTCTCTCTAAGATTTGTACGCACAGTAGGAGAGATATTATTTCTAAGAATGGGTTAGGAACAATAGAGCACACCTTTGTATTATGTTTATTAGCAATACCATCTGTTGACTTGCAAACATAATTTAATTTGGAAATATATAAAAAGCCTTTGAGTTTTTCCACACACTTATGCGTTTTCTATTTGTTTAATTGCATGAAATCCTAATTAATGAGCAGTAAGCGTCCATGACAACAATCTTTCAAAACTGGGAATGAAATGAAGTGAATAATTTAATCTTCTTAGAAGCTACTTAGGAAAAATTAAAGAACTGCTTTCTGTGTTTTGTTTGTGTTTTTTCGCTTGACTTGTCATATGTGTTCAATGACAGATTGAGAATGGGGACAGGCCAATATGCTTTGTACAAGAATTTAGATGTTTATGAGAAATGACTTTAGCAGACTTTGGTGTGAGAAATTTCCAAACACTGTTTCTGTTTGACCTCTGTGATTAAGTGTGTTGGGTTTGTAGCAGTGATTTAGGGGCAAAAGAAGTCAATTGCTTTTCTCTTGTTCAAAATGAGAAGTCTTTGAGGTGTGGTACTGTAGTGGTTTCCTTGCCTAACTGGATAATAGCTTTGAGGCTGATGTGCCGTACCTGACTCGTTATGGTCAAAGGGCTGTTAATGTGTAAAAAAAAAAAAAAAAAAAGAAAAAAAAACAATAAATTTCAGCTTTTGTTGTCTTTTTCAATTATCCTTACTCAGTTTAAATTTCAGAGCAAATAAAGACAATGACAACGCACCACATACAATGCAAGCCTGCAAGTCTGTATTAAAAAAAAATTACTTTCAAAAGTAATTAATCACTAAATATCAATGTTTATTATTGGGATTGTATGATGGAACACACAAAATAGTCCATAATCACAAATTGGAACGATAGTGATGCTCTGTCTTGCAAATCTTTTAAAAATCAATTCAAGCTTAGTAAAAGTAGATGGAAAACATCTGTGAACAGTAAAAATTCTTAATTGGATTTCTGGCTTTACTTTGACTGGGCCATTCTTCAGAGCAATGTGCAATGTTAGACTTCAGACAAATATAGTGCTTTGTAATTATGCTGAAAAGTTCTGTTTTGGTCTCATCTGAACTTTATTCCACATGTTTGTTGTGTCCCCAGCATGACATGTGGTGAACTGAAAAGAAGTCCTAGCAATAGAAAATGTCCTTGCTTTAAGTATTAACTTATTACACTGTTGAAGAAGTTTCAACATTTTTTCTGCATATTTAAGCTTGCCTTTACTTTTTCCAAGTAGAGTTAGATTTAGTAGCTGGATTACTTCTCTGGAAATATGCTTGAAGCAATTTTTTTCTTTAGTTTCCCCATATTCCTAAGTGTCTCACACACACATGCGCACAATATTTAAATATAAATATAGATTTATATTTATCTATATTTCTGTTTTTAAGATTGCAATGCTTTTTTTCAGGCAGATATATTGGACTGTTATAATGTCTGACAAATCTGCAGCCATCTGTATTTCAGTGTTTAGTTTTTAACCCCTACTGATTGATTGTAGTTTCACACCATGGTTCTGCACAAAACTTGTACACACTGCTAAGCATGCAGTAGGAATTTACCTCAGAATTTATCTAAACATCCAAAAGCTTTGCGTTGGACTGCTACTTTGGAATTTCTTAATACATCTTCTCTTGAATGGGTCAATTAACTAAGTGTGCAAAGTATTTTGTACTTGTGATTACCTTAATCCAACTAGGAAGTAAAAACAATACCATGGCTTGCTTTTTTTTTGGCTTTTTTTGCCAAGGCAACCACCACTAAGGTATCCCAGTAATGTCATCACTGTCCCATTTTTATATGAAGATTATTTTCTCAGATTCAGACCAAGATGTACCACAGTGGAAGATCAAAGGTTATGTCTCTGTTGCTTTTATTGGGAGATGGTTTGGATTTTCAACAACAAAGGTACTAGTGATACAGTGGTTCTCAAAGACTATAACAAATACTAGCTTTGTAAATATCGAGATTTCCAGGTACCACCACACGGGTTGAAAAGACTTTTTGATTGTTGTGTTCTTCACAAAGAGAGAAGAAAAGCTATCTTTGTCCATTGAAACTAAGCTTTGGATTGAAGGGTACATTCCAGTTTTACTCAAAAATTAAAATTACAAAAATTCAAGTAGAAAAAACCCCCACAAGAATGTACCCTGAAACTTTAAGTGAGAATGACAAATTAGTCATCAACCCCAACCTCCAGATCCAATATGGCTGTCTCACATTTAAATCATAGATACCAGTGTTATAATCTGCATATTTCCACTTATACCTATTCTCAATAAAGCTTTCACATGAATATTACTGTTAGCATGTTTCTGCTAGCATGGGGCAAGTTCCATTGGTTTGCAATTTTTGGTTTTATGCTCAGATCTGAGTTCCATCTTAAGAGGTAAAATGGAAATCAACATAAGTGGCTTCAAGTACAGATGATATTTTTATTTATTTATTTTTTTTAAAGAGATGGTATTTAATTCTCTTTGAAGAAGGTCAATTCTTTCTGATCCATTCCATTCAAGGAGCAATTTAAAAATAATTTCCTCAAATAGCCTTCATCCCACTGTCCCCCTTAGACCGCTGTATACTCGGCACTCATATGTACTTTTTTTTTCACTACCATAAAAGGCAAGCCATGTACCACCAATGGTACCTGTGCTACTATTTGATAATATTGGAAGCAATGAAATGGAAACAGGTTGGTCTCAATAAGAAGCTTTCCTCCAGTGACCAGGAGCAGGTGGTTGCTGCCCTCAAAATGCCAAAGACATTCTTTATGGACCAAGTCTGTGGGCAGCTTTGCATTTGCATGAGGAAATACAAAACGTGTGAATGGAAGTAGAAAAACTTATCAATACAAAAAAGAAATAACTAAGTATGGGTCCCCCTGGTATCCACAGTTATTTTTACATTTTCTTGATGCTTTTATAAACAAGTATAGTAAAACTAAACTATAACCAGTTTAATAAAGCTAGTAGCTAACAGCTTTACACTGGACCAAACATATGAGTCAGTGGCTTATAAACCAATCAAAAGAGTCAAAAGGAGGGAATAAATTTGAACAATTTAAGCTCATACAGCTCTGTAATCTGTTAGCCAGATAAAATAATATCAAGACTGAGCTGCTTATGGGAATACAAACATGTTGGAATAACACTACATCTCTGTTAATGGCTGGTTTAGGCAGGAAAAAAAATGATAGCCGCATATTCTACTAAAGCGCAGCTCAGTTTGTGATCCTACACAGGTTCAACTTCTTTACTTCTAAATCTCCTCGGTTTTGGTGGGAGTTCAAGAGTAAACACATCTCCTTCGTTGCTAATACTTCGGATGAGTGATGAAGCCTTAGGTTGAACATGATTGGTGGGTTAGTGCTTAAGCACCAAAGCTCACTGAAGTCAGAATATGCAAAGAGAGAGTACTGGTCGGCGGTAATCCCCCTGACGAGGATTACCCATGTCTTTCATGCTAGATTAAAGGGTCCCATGATACCCTGCTGTGCTGTCTGGGTCCTGATGTGGAATCAATGCTCTGGATGATAAATCATCAGCAGCATCATCGTTGTCTTCTGTTTTCAGTGCTGGGTGTGAAGTTAGCTTTTCTTTCTTAATTCTCCAGATTTTTTTTTTCACTTTCAGCATTTAACAAACCTACTTACAATAACTTGAACTTTTTCATGTTTTGTCATGTTACAGCCACAAACATCAATGTATTTTAATGAGGTTTTATGTAATAGATCAAAAAAGGCTGTCCATAACTTTAAAACAGAAGAATAATTATTCATAATTTTCACAGTTTTTTTATTTTTATTTTAATATTCTGGAAAATTTGACATACATTTGTCTTCACCTGTATTGGTGAGTGTCTCATCAAGTGTTGCACATCTTCAGACGAAATATTTTAAAATGTAGTCACAGATTTTCAGTCGGATTTAGGTTTGAACTTTAACTGGGCCTTTTTCACACATGTATATCTTTGAAAACGGAATCATTAAACTGTAGCTCCGGTTGTATTTTTAGGGTTGTTGTCTTGGTGAAAGGTAAACCACCGCCCCAGTCTCAGGTCTTTTAGAGCCTCCAAATATATTTTCTTGTCGGCCTGCCCTGTAATTAACGCTACCCACCTTCCAATCAACTCTGACCATCTTAATTTTACCTGCCCAGTGAAAATAATCCTCACAGAATTGCACTGCCATCACTTTGTTTTAACATGTAGATGGTGTGTTCAGGGAGATGTGTGATGTTAGTTTCGCATCACATATAGGGTTTTTCATACAGGTCAAGAATGAAGATTTTGGTCTAATCTTATCACAGCACCTTCTTCCACATGCTTGCTGTGTCCCCTGCATGGCTGTTTTTGAAACGGTGCATCTTATGGCTCTCTTTCAAATATTGCTTATCTTCAAGGCCAGATTTGTTGTTCCAAAGTTGAGCTATACTCCTTCCATTTTCAAATAATGGATTGGAGAGGTGTGTTTCTGAATGCTGTTTGTTTACTGATGTTTTCTGAGTCCTTCACAGAACAGTTGTATTTATACTGAGAATATAAATTGCACTTTTATTCGTCGTATCAGAATAAAATGGGCTGAACACAGACACACCCACACTTTTCGAATTTTTATTTGTGAAATATTTTTTAAATAATTTTTCTTCCATGTCACAATTATTCTCTAGTTTGTTTCACATAAAATCCCAATAAAATACCTTGAGGTTGTATTCAAGAAGTTTGAATACTGCAATGCATGGTGTGTCTTAGCATTTACTTCCCTGTGAATGTGTTGAGACAGCCTTGCTTGTACGTTTGCACCTCAAGTCTGGAATTATTTAGATGATATAATTGGATACAGGATACAAGATACAGTGGAATTTTATTTCCCCTGTTATACAATGAATATTTGCTATATTTCTTTTTTTTTATGTCATGATTGTAGAATGAATAAAAAAAACTGCATTAAGAAGATGGCAAACATTTTTCATGTACAGATGCATGAAGGCTGTGTATTCTCACAGAAGTGCATCTCCAGAGGGCAATCAGTCATGATCAAAAGCCAACATATACTTTATAATGTCTATTTAAAACGTCAAACCAACTGCTTACGTCTGCTAACTCTGAGGTACATTTG
This sequence comes from Anableps anableps, assembly GCA_014839685.1. Classification (NCBI taxonomy): domain Eukaryota; kingdom Metazoa; phylum Chordata; class Actinopteri; order Cyprinodontiformes; family Anablepidae; genus Anableps; species Anableps anableps. The sequence continues at coordinate 14,792,419 of CM026087.1, forward strand.
CTCAAGGAGCAATGAAGGGAAAAAATTCATTAAGGAGACTAAATTTGAGACAAATCTCATTTAAAAGTTGGATTATTTAATTTGTTTAATAATTCATTTATTTCTGCGTCACTGCAACTAGGGAAAGTGTTCAGGGATGTTTATCCAGGCGATTTGTTCCCTCTAATTCGGTATGTTTTTGTGACGAATCCAAGGGCTTTTGGAAAAAGCGGGAAGGGGAGGGGTCTGTGTGAGTGCCTGAGAACGAGGGGGTGGGGGTTGTTGTGGGAGTTAATCCACTCGTTTTCTTGTGTTCCTGCCTCTTCAGCACATTCCCTCTCTCTTCTTCTCTCTTCATCCTTCTCTCCTCCTTTCCTTGATATTTTTGGAAACATCTCATTCTCTTGAGTCAGGCCCGGCATGCTCACGAAGGCTCAGTCTAGCAAGCTCTCGCCTCCTCATCGTCCTCCTCCTCATCATCATCCTTCTCTCTGCTGTTTATGATATTAAAACATCAAGAGAGCCAAGCAAGAGGGGAAAAAACTGATCTCTTGTACGCAAATTGGCAGAGGGGGGAAAATGCTTGATAAGCCATTAATTCACGGTACTTATATACCTGACAGGTAACGGATGGATGTGTCCGCATCTGTTGGTGTAATAGTTGGTTAAAGGGGGCCTTGAAAGGTGATGGGCCGAAATTTCTGACCTGAAACAATACGATTAAAACTCAGAATTTTGGAAGCAAAATCAATGTGATATTAATGTCGTTGCCACATTTTTGGCATTCATCTTAATTTGTCAAACGATGTTGACAACAGCACTGATTGATGATACCTAACTTGACTGATAGTTCTGTCACTTGCTCGTCTTTTTGCCAATGTTGTTTACCAGCTCGCTATTATAAATTTTCTCAAGCAGTCAGCTAATTAGCATTCGTGCAATGCTGTGCCATTTTTTTTTTTTTTTTTTTTTGCGAACAACGCTGGCCACTTCCAGGAAAATCTGCTAAATGAAGTTCCCTTAGAAACTATAGCATCAATTTACAGCATCCTGCTGGCACAGCTTCAGATCTGCATGTGGGACTAAATGGCTTCCATAGAACAATACATTTCCTTGCTCTTTAAATCTTTTATATTTAGTTTGAGTGCATTTTTCAGACCTTGGGGCAAGCTTAGCACGAGAGTCAGTTCCTTTAAGTTTGAGACCATGGTTTGGAAAAAGGTGGTTTGCATCCCCCAGGTCATGGGCTTAGTAATTTGGTGTCATTCACCAGAGATGGAAAGATGGATTGGAACCTTCTGTGCAGTAATATGGGTGCTGTTTTGGTTTGTCGTGGTGAAAAAAGACCTGAGTCAAAGGTAAAGCTCTCGATTTACTGGTTCAATCTGCGTTCTGACCCTCACCTTTAGCAGTGATAATGATTTTGAAAATTAGGTCACTTTCTGTATTCGGTAGTGATGAGTATTCAAGATCCTAGCAAACGGATGGTTACATGCATTGACACAAAATTTTTTCAAAATAGTCCAAATTCATCAAAATTTATATGTACATTCACTACTTAAATTTTTAACATTTTTTTTAAACTCATGTTGGTATTGTAGCTTGAGTTTGAGTTTTTCAAACATATCCCCATGCATATCTCTATTTCCAGGCGACTTAAATTATGTACTTTAGCTTTCCAGTTAGAAGTTCTCAGTTAGATCTTCTGCTGGAGAGCACTGTTCCCCTAACAGCTCCTCAAACAATTTTTAGTTTTTTAACCAGCAAAATGAAAAGAGAAAATGCTGAACATGTGTAGTGCAAATATACAATATTTATAATGTAAATAAGTGTGTGTGGATGAGTGAAGCCCAAAGCAATGTGCTTTTCTGTATCCAGAGGAGCTTTTTACCATTTTCTAATGTAAAAAAAAAATTGCATTTCATTACTTTTTCAGCATGATCACAAACTCCTGAAGAATGTGTTGAAGCAAAGTGGCCAAGCAGCTCACCTGAAAAATATTTTCTTCCACTCTAGAACATGGTCCCCGCAGTAAAAAAAAAAAAAAAAAAAAAAAAAAAAGTAATTTTCTGCTTTCTGTGTTCAAAGGATTCAATTTTCCTCTTGAGGAATTATATTTGCTCCATAGATGTAATAACTTTCCAACAGACTGATTACACTGTTGTTATTTGTGCAATTTATACATCTATAGCAAAGCTGCGCTCACACACACTGCACGCTATATAAGCCAATGCTTTATGATTTACCTTTGATGTCATCAACAACCCTTTATTTGTAGCACAGTAATTATGATTGGTTTGAGCTATGCTTTGTGCACTGTTTTTTGCTAATGCAATTTGCATCTTTGTATTTGTGTTTGGCAAACAGTGAAATAGCTATGAAGCTAAAATGCGTTACCAATAGAGTCGTCATCATTCTTCAGGAGAAGCACAAACAGCAACACAGTAGAGGTTCTGTAATCACTGCAGCAGCTGGCTCAGGTATTCTGGTGGAAAGATGTACACAAAATATTTCTCATTGACTATTTATTTGTTTTCTTTTTTAACTTACACAATACAAAACCATGCGACAACAGCTCAGAGCTTATAAAATTAAGCTCACTGCTCACAAGTAAGATGCCTTTGAACTTTGCTTACTCATTATTTCACCATTTGCTGTTAGATCAGGTTTATGTCCAATTTTTTTCAACTACTGTGATTCATTGTGATATTATTTCAATAAGGTTGTTACTAAAAATGAAACTGTAACATTTTAACTTATTTATCAAATACTATTTTATCCAGCATGTCTCTATCCTCATAGATTTGTATTATAATTTCAACATGCAGTTTCACAAAAAAATGTTTTCTGTTGGCATTTGACACTGTTCCATTGACATTTTTTTTATAATCTTACCTGTGTACGTTCATTTAAACTTATCTAATATAAACACCCCGAGCATTTCACAACTGGGTATTGGTGAGGAGAAAATGTTTCCCAGTAAATTTTAAGGCACTGCATTGCAGCAAGTTTCTGTACAAAAGCTATTCATTTTCCTTTCTTTCTTCAAGATCAGACATCCAACAGAGAGCTGAGTCGAAGAAGTTGATGTCTGCGAATGACCGACCATCAGCTTCTTATACTCAAGTGTTGCATTAAGAATTCAGTTTCAGAAAATTCTTGGCAGTGATCTCTCTGGCAGCAGGAGCTTTTTAACAATGATTAACGATGATCCTTGACATCCTGATTGTCTCGAGGACCTTTGCCAGTATATATTTCAGTCTTACTGGGCCTTGCCCTCTCTAATCTTTTTAAATTTATTTTTTTAAGTTTGGTAGAAATAGCAAGATCACCTTGAACATTTCAAAATTTTGCTTAATTTTTTTAAAAGTTGTTATTCGTTCTTCACAGTCTATTTTAGCATCTTACTTCATGACGGTTGACTGAGCCATCTCTTGTGGGTGACAAACATCGCTACAGTCCCTCAGCACATCGAGGGTCAAGTGCTTTCCATGACTAACTTAGATCAGATATTCTGATCACTCACTGCAATTTATTTCAATTAATATTGGGTCTCTTCGGTGCTGGCAGCCGACAGATGGTCTAAATTCCATGCAAGCGGGTACCACCAAAGGGACAGCCAAGAACAGATAACTGGCAAAGAAAAGCAGCTTTAAACTGACAAGCTAGTCCAAGCACAAAATAATTCTTGAGAAAGTGTTGGAATTTCCTAACAAAGTAATAACTGCTGTATCTTTATGGTTTCATTTTAACCCTTGCACAGGACAAACGAAGCTTTAGGCTCCTCCTGTTATTTGTATTTGACTCAAGGCCTTTATACCAAGATCAATGTCCTTTTCAAAGTGTTTCATCTATTCGCAACATCCCACTGGTTCTTAATTTTAGGTATCATTGGGTAAAGGTTGAAAGATCCATCTATCCATACCTGCTGAATCCTTGCAAGTGGGCTGGTTCCTTCTTCTTGTCCCTTATCCAAGCCTACAGTATTCCCTTACAAATTGGGACACCTATGTTTGGGATGTCAAATAAGTGAAACACAATACATTCCACACATGTGCAGCACTGCTGTGGAATTTATGTAAAATATACTTAAAGCTCACAGCAATGATCCAATAATTACATTAGTTAATTAAATAATATTCTAAACAGATCAATCTGCACTGATAAAGATTACCAACTGTTGCTTACTGATTGCTTGGAATGGTTCCAACTGACCACAAACCAAATTGTTTTTTGATCAGTTTAGTTATTAATTATCTGAACTCTTGGAGGCAATGCAAAAACATTAAACTTCAATCCTCAAATGGCCAGTTAGTTGATTCTTAATAGCTAAACATGAAAATATGTTCCCATCAGCTACAGGGAGACATATTTTGGGACTCCTAATTTTTCCCAGGCCAAGATAAGTCATGAAGAGCATCCACAGTTTTCCCATGAGATTTGAAAAATGCAGAATTGTCTTATTTATCCTTGATTGGACCGTTCCTGCACACTGACATGCTTTGATCGAAACCATCCTACTGTATCTCTGGTTATATGATTAGGAATGTTGTCCTGAAAGGTAAATTTTTACTTCAGTCTCAAGTCTTTTGCAGCGTGTAATAGATTGTCTTCCAGTATTGCCCTGTATTTAGCTCTATCAAACTTTCTATCAACTCTGATCAACTTCCATGCACCTGCTGAAAAAAAATAAATAAAAAAAATAATAAATAAATAAATTAATAATAATAATAATAATAATAATAATAATAATAATAATACCAACCCCACCATGAGACATGGTGGTGGCAGAAATATGCTGTGCTGTGTGGGTGGGTATGTTCAGGGTGATGCACTGCTCTGTGTTGGTGTATCACATAAAATTAGGCAAATATATATAGAAGTTTGTGGTTGTAATATGACAACATGTGAAAAAGTGTGAACAAGTTGGAGAAGAGTGGGAAATAATAGATACATTAATACTTATGGAAAGCACTTCCCATAGGCTGCTAGGAATGCTAGAACCACATATGAACTATCCACCCTAAGTTTTCCTTTTATGCTGTTTTGTCAGGACGATTTTGCTGCCAAGAAACAAAGATCACTTAATATGTCAGATGACCTTTTGGATTATTATGTTTGCATGCACCATGGTTCTGACTGGTCAAGTAGCTCAAAGATTTTGACATTACAATATTTTTTATGTGCTATAGCATAGTACAACATATAGAAACCTCATGTAGAAACATCTTCAGTTTGTTTTATAAGAACATACTCCATATACCAAATTTATATTTGGAAAAGGAAAAATTAAAGAAAGTGATGATGTGAAAACAATGTAATCACTGAGAAGAAGATAAATCAGGAAATGTAGAATAAAATACAAGGGGGAATGTAGTGTTAATACAATCAGTTCCATCAGCAGCTTGCACAGCAGCTGAGGGCTGCGGTGTGTCACTGATATGATTACCTACTCATCCAGGCCTCTGATCTCATTGTTCCCTGACACGGAAGATAATACATGCATAATAATGCGAGACTGTGCTGGAAATAAAGATTTGGTTTTTGCAGTCAAAACATGACAGTTTGTTTAGCTGCTTAACTCTTTTCGCTTCAGTGTTATTTATATATGAGTCAAATGGTTAGAGAAAAACTAGTATTAGAAGGTGCCACCTGTTCAAGTAACTTTTATATTATATTTTTATAGTCAATTAAGAAATTGTGGCTTAATTTAAGATTTATGACTCAGAGAGTGAAACGTTTTATTTTCTTCAAGTATGACTTCTTCTTCTACTGTAATAGTAGAAACAGATCAATATCCAGAGTCGAGATTATAGATCATATAGATAGTATAAACATAAATTGAGATTTCAGCAATATTTTCAGGAAAACTAAGAATCTCTGGATCTTGGTTTTCACAATTATAGTACAAGTTTCCAAAACTCCAAAGAATCTGGAATCAGTGCAGAAAATCCCAGTACAGGTGTGATCTGTTGACATTTTGGATTTTAAATAATCTCATAAGATGTCTTCATGAGTGGACTCTGGCAACACCATAAGGAAATCAAGAAATATTTCCTCTCTTACTTGAAAATAGGTGTCTTAAACATACACAAACCGACTGTCAAGCTCAAAAGCTTCATATCCTGGGCTTATAATAAGAGCTTACACTTATTTAGAAAAGGTAATATCCTGGCAACAACTAGATCAGCGGTCTTTAAATTCAGACCTCAAGGGCCAGTATCCTGCAACTTTTAGATGTATCCCTGGTCCAACACACCTGAATCAAACAGCTGAACTACCTTCTCAGTATGCAGTCAAGTTCTCCAGAGTTCTGCTAATGACTTTTTATTTGACATAGATATGTTGAAGCAGAGACACATCTAAAAGTTGAAGGACACCAGCCCTCAAGGCCTGGATTTGAAGACCCTTAAATTAGATGGTGCTTTGCAATACAGATTTCACTTTGTCAGAAAATGTTTTGGCATTTTAAAATAGGAGATCTCAAGATGTAGTTATACTTAACACATAAAAGTGTGTTTTATTTCAAGTGGTCAGTTACACAGTGGAGGAATAATTTGTACTGCCTCTTCCAGCATAATGGTGGACTGCACATGACTCAAGCAGGAGACTTGTGCTATAAAAAAAAAGCAAAAGACCTGTGCAAAGATTGTCCAAGTTTTCTTAGGAATTTCCAGCTTTCTCCTACAATTAAGAAACATGCCTTTCAGCTTAAGTGTTTAGTCTAAAGACAAGTGTGTATGTGTGTGTGTGCACATTGTTTTCTATAGGGAAGCTTTCACACAAGGATATTCTGAAAGAATCAATTTGATTGGGAGGGGAATAACAAACAATTTCACACCTTCATTTGGTTTGGTACACTTTCATATTGCTTTTTAAAAAGCAAAAGTCATTCAGTTATAGCTGCATAATTAGGATCCTATTTCAAGAAAATGCCCAGCATAAGCAACAAGTGAGCTATTTAGCATGTTGCTTTGTATATGTGAGATAAACAGATGTTCAAAAAAAGATGACAGACAAGGTCAAACATCAAAAGGAATCAGAAGTGGTTTAGACATTTGATTGGGAGACTTTCTGGGTGTTAATCTTTGGAGGTTTACCAGGCACATCTCACTGGAAGGAGACCAAGAACATGCTAAAGGGACTACATATACCTTTTGGCCTTGGAATTCCATAGAATGACGTGGGGAGTGTCACTGGGAAAAGGAATGAGTCTGTCTCCCACCTGGACCTGTTATGCCAGGGACCCAATCTTGGCTTAGCGGAAGACAATAAATGGATTAATGGCTTAGCTTCCAAACTACTACTAATTAGCGAAGACTTTGTTGTTCACAAGAGGCTTCCTGTTCAGCTAATAGCTTTAGAAAAACAAAGCACTAGTCTTGGTTACTGTTGTTGCTTAGCAACAACTGAAACCCATTTCTGGCATTTAATTTTTTCTTTCTTTGAAACACCACATATTAGAACTGCACATCAGTATGTCATTTTCATAGCAAACATAGAGAGGTCACATTTCTCATTGAACTGAAACTTAATATTCTCAGTGGTGTTGCAAGGTGCTTGATATGACAAAACTACATTTCAACTGGAAATCTTCCGAATATAAATATGAATATAAATATGCACAATCATGCACTATAGCATGCTTAATTTCAGTGGCGTGTCCTTGGTAATCTTATGTCAAAAGAACACACAATTGCATGAAGTACTTATACTGGCCTTTCATAGTATGATGCAATCATTACTGTTGGTGAGAGAATGTGTTGAATACAAAGCGACTTACCTGTCACATTGGGAATTAAAATTAGCTGCAACCATGAAAGCTTCTCCACTGCAAAGTCACAGTCCTCTGCTGTCATTGCTGTCAAACTGAATTATTCTGAAAAACAAGTGTTAGATAATAAGTCTCGAAACCTGTCTCTGAATGTGAAAGTAATGTGATTTAACTAAAAAAGAGCCAAACAGTTTTGAGTCACTGGATTGGGTGTTTTAGAGTAACAATTTTCTTTAAATCAGAACCAGAAGTCTTGGTTCTGCATCCACAAGTATCTCCTCAGTGTTGCTGGTGAATACTTGCATGGAAGCCTGGAGCTTTATGATGTACTTTATAATGTAGGCTGATATAATGAAACATGAAATGATGCCTAAAAGGGGATTCATTTTTTTCAGGTTTGCTTCTGTTTAATTCTTCTTTGGCAACACTGGGGTGATTTAACGAGGCTCGGGTACTGTCACGTCAATGTGTACATTTTGATTGGAGGCAGTATGTCCTTATTTGAACCCACAGTGCAAATGCTGAAAATAAAGCCCATGCATAATTGAGTCATCTGGACCAAAATAACACTACCATGTCAGTGCAAAAACATTCTCTGAGGTACTGTGATTATAATCACGCAGAGATGAACAAAGGAGAATGTTATGTCGGTGAGTGCAGAGGTAACTCAGGTGTTCTGAAAAATAGAATAAAGCAGAGCTGAATAATGTCGGTGACAGTTTATTTACAGGTCAGGACAAAAGAAAAGATAGCGAATAGTGTTTATTTAATATGTAAAACTTGGTATTCCAAAATTATTCAAATTTCAGTCCTGACAGGTTTTTATTAACACTGAAAAGTTCAGCGTCAAACAAGCTGTAGCTGATGAAGCGTATTGGAACATTTGAACTTAAGTAACTCTGAAAGCCAGACTACAGCAGAGGTAGTGAGCTGATCAATGGAGAAGACCTTGAGATTTTCTTTTTTTATGTGCTCACTTGTTCACTTAATAGTTTATTTGGACAGAATATGCACAGATCTACCCATTATATTTCTCATAGCTCTGAATGTGTGTTTAGGGTCCTTTTCTTGCTGGAAGGTGAACCTTTTTTGCAACGTCATTACTGAGGTTCATTAACCTATCACTGCTGGAGGCCATGCTCAAGACAGGTTTACACTTTCAGTGTTGTTTATATTGATGCTATCATATCGATTCGCCATTGCTTACCATGTGCTTAAGCTTGGGCAAATTCCTATGATATCAATCACAGTTAACCAATATTTTCCTTACTCTTTTCTTTCTTTAAATTACACAGTGTCCCTTCAACTCTAGATTAGTTCGAGCATCTCAAGTACTAAAAATACATATCAGACATGGTGAGTTAGGTATCAGAGTACCTCCAACTGACCAAGTAAATTCAGTATGCAAAGCATGAAAGCACAAAACATTAAATATAATATTCTACCATATACTGCTCCCAAGTAGTCCTTTGCAAATGCAATGTTGCAATGTCGATGGCAGTTCAGCATATTGTGCAGATGCAACTTAAACAATTGCATATCAGTTCATTTTTTTTTTATTTTTAGGCAAGTATTGTCATGAATATGATTGCATATTTTCTGAAAATTCATTATTTAACCCTGTTTCCAGTTTTGTTAGATCTGATTTCCACTTGGACAGTTGACAGGATGAAACCCACATAACTTCAAGTTGCCTCCTGCTGTGGGAGATTGCAAAATGTAAAACCATATTTTCCAACTGATAATTATAAGTAGAATAAAAGAAAATCACTTTAAATCATTGATTGTCTTTGTGGACATGAATTAACGCATGGTCTGCAAAAAAAAGCTTCACAACAAGAGTCCATTTTGTACTTTAAAAAGTTTGGCACCCGACTGCCTTCTATGGATGCAATACTGCCATTAAAGCATTTTCATCTGAATCTTTGACTGTATAGATGCACATTTTTATTTTTTTTATTTTTGTATTTTTTATTTTTTTGTAAAAATGTACATCTCTCAAAAGCTATCAAAATTTGTGCAGACAGGGCCTTAATTTTCTCTTGCTCTGATGTGGACCATTCTTTATTTTTTTCTCAATCAATGTCAAACATTAGTTAACTAAATCTCGTAAGTTGTTGTCATTTGAAGCGAAGTCAGGATTCAGATCTTTGGTGGCCTTTTTTCTATCTCTGGATCCAAAGAGTGTTGTAGCAGACCATCTCTACAGATATCAAAAAAGCTTCACTTTTTAAGTAATCTCCTGCTTTACAGAGAAATCGTAAGCCTGTTTCCACAGCTGAGCGATCCCGAGCAAATTCATTGAATGAGAAAAGGAAGCCATTAGATTGGATAGCGGACACCATCCATTCCCACCCTGACCGCAGACATGCAGGTTACAGTGTCCCCGTCCGCCTTATCTCTTGCAGCACCAGCTCGTCTTCAGACCCAAGGCACAGGCCCGACTCTTGCTCAAGATAAAGCCTGAAATAGACCACTCTCACTGACAGCAAGGCAGTATTAGATAAGGCTGTTGTGTCCACAGCTTGGAGCTAGAAATGGAGAGGGAGTACAGAGGAGAGAGGGTATGCATGAGCAAGTAAGCAGAATACAGTTGTGAGATTGCAATGCTGCTGAAGGGTTTTGCTGCATGTGTTCGACCTTCGACCCTCTTGTTCAAACACAGATAAAAGAAAGGGATGTTATAGAACTTCACAAATCTTTTGTGCCCTTGCTTTTCTCACAGTTGAGGGCATTGATTGTGTCTATTGACCCATGTAGTTTAAGCCCAAGCCAATTTGGTCATCCTGGCTTACAGAGATAAGAAAATTACCTTTTACAATCTGCACACTTGTGTGTGAACGTACTTCGGAATACGTGTGTACCGAGGTGAATGTTCATGCATGCTCAACAACAACATTTTATTAAGCCTCTGCCAGACACCAAGCAGCAAAAGTGCTTTTAAAATGGTTTTCCTCTGTTGGCATGTGGAAGCCAATCAATAATTGTGTGTCTTAGTAAATTAGATCCTGTAGACAAGAGGCAGTAGTCAGCAAAGCCATCCCAAAGTAACCCTTTGCCTGGTTAGTTCATTCTTCATTAAACAATGGCCTGGAGTAATTGACTTGGCCTGTACAAGATGAGGGCTTGGACTTCACTTTTTCGCCTTTGACAGCATATATTCAGATCTGATGACTTTAGACTAGAGCCAAGAGCCCAATTATGAGGGTAGCCAGAGTTAAGACACTTAAAAGTACATCTGCAATCAAATACCTTTCGTTTATTGTCAAAATCACTTAAAATACCTAATAAATCTTAGGATTAACATTCAAAAGAAAGCGGATCCAATGAAGTTAAAACTGCGTTATACTGCTGCCCCCGAATCAGTCTGTCTCATAACTAAACAAAACAGATTCCTACACATTTTCTATATCATACCTCTATTTCTTTCCATATCATACCTCTATTTCTTTGAACAATTTATATAGTATTCCCAAACACTTATTATCTGCAGTTGGCATGGACCTAGGAGTATTTCATGTTTTCAGTGTTTTGTTGGAAGTATCGATAGTCACATCCATCTGACTGACGGTACCTGGTCCTTTTTATGCTGAGGGTTTTTTTTTTTTTTTAGGTTTTTTTAATATTTTTATATCGTTTGCAGTGTGTAAACACTTGTCAATTTTGCCTTGAAAAAAATGTTTTAACTGATTAATGATTCAATGGACACTGGCACCCAGTTTTGGCTAAAAACTAATTTTTCCTGAATAGAGAAAGCATTTCAATTTCCACCATTTGTTTACGGGCATCACATTATAAATTGGATTTGTTTTTTGAAATAAGCTGGATATGATCATTTAACACTATCAAAATTATATATTTTCCCTCCTCTTTTAGCCTGGGAGGATTGCTGGGAGGTCTCGGTCTGTTTCCAGGGGTCAAGGCTCAAGAGTTTGGGTAAATCCTAGACAGGTGAGTAAAGACCAAAGAAAATTAGATTAAATATTAAAATTTTTTTGTTTTATTTAAAAAAAAAAACACATGGTAACTTCTGGTAAACAGCATCTTAAAGAGGTGAAAGAGTCTTACATTGAGTAATCTTTACTTTAGACCTTAAAAAGTCTTAAATATGTCCAAATTTGCAGTATAACCTCTTAAACTTAATTAAGATCAATTTGTTTGTTATTTAGTTGCTTCTTACATTGAGTTTCTTTTTTTCCAACTGGCAAAAAATTCTATTACAACTAAACTACCAGTGTATAAGTCATTATAAGGCTGTATAAACTACAGCTTAATGGGTATACTATGAGTTTAGCTTTTACTTGAGCAATTTCCAGTGTCTTTCTGCAACAAAAAAAAATATCCACTGGTGGATGTGGCCATAATTCCATGTGACATGGGCAGTCAAGGGGAAGGAATATGAGGGCTCAAAGAAATGAAGGCAGTGAATGACAGTTTAGAAAGCGAGGACGGGATGGAGCAAAGTGAACATTTTTCCTATTTCTGCCTTGCTGAATGACAGTTCTGTGGTACTAAAAAAAAAAAAAAAAAAAAAAAAAAAAAATGCACCAATTTATATTCTTAAAATGGTAACCAAGACTAATTAGAATAAAATAGATGGGAAACTTTTACTAAGTGAGACTTTCTAATTTCAATATGTCTTGAAATGTATTCATTTCATTTCATGCTTTTATTCTGTTTTACTCCATGACAAGAGCGTAGAAGAGAGACAAGAGAGGTGCTTCTCTGCTAGTGCAGCTGGAGAGGAATTTGGTTTATCACTTCTAGGAACGTGGTTCAGTGTTGCAGACAGAGATGACCAGTGTGTATCCTAAAGGGATGGTGCGGAACTTTTGAAGTGAAGTTCTGTTAAAAGTAGCAATGTTCCTGAAATACATGTCTATTTTACATCTTGAATGTAAAATAGACAGCCACGGCCACGTCGAGGTCTGTTGTCTCGACGTGGCCGTCCCGACTTTGAGTCCCGTCCTCGATCCTTTTGCTGCATGTCTTTCCCCCCTTCTCGTCAGATTACTGTTGAATAAAGGCCACAAGTGACAAAAAAATTCTTAAAAAAAATAAAAACAGTTTGTGATTTCCAGATACCTGGTTTATGAATTTTCCAAGTTCTTTGTCAGAAATACAACAAGAATGCCCACTGAAATCGGATCTGGATGCGAAAACTGGAGCTCACCAAGCAACGCAGAGCTTAGCATTCATTACGACTGTGCACAATATAAAATGTTGTGAAGGTAGTCAATATAAGCTATCGATTAGCACTTATGACAGCCTGTATCTCTCTCTCTCTCTAAACCAGTGGGACACACAGGGCTGTTACACCACAAGAATTACCAATCCAACAGTTTTCCAGCTTGTAACTGGAATGCTCCCAACTTGTGTGTGGCGTTATTCCCAGCTCTAAGCTCCCAACTTCCAAGCCTATTATAGGAAACATATTTATACAGGACATGGAGATAGCAGTTGATGCGCCATCCATCAACTTCCTCTGTGAAACACGTGCATATGAACCACCTGATAGTAAAACGATGCAACAAGCTAAAACTTGACAGTGGTTTAAGTTAAGGTTATTTTGTTGATTGTTATGTTGCCATAGCAAGAGAAAATACTTTCCATTCTGTTCAGAGCTCATTGGTAGAGCGCCACCCCTCAATTTCTTGTGGAAACATCCATCAGTTTCTTTGTAAACAATCAACCAATACAAATAATGATTTTAATGTTGATAAAATCGAATTCACATTAACTGCTGTGACATTTTTTTAGCCTAAATCTGTTTTGAGATGGTAGAAGTCCACTCTGGTCTTGCCTTCTCACATTCAAGCTTTTAGCTTTAGCTTCTGGGAACCACTAATCTGGATTTCTACAAAATGAGGATGATAAGCTCGACTGCAGGTAATAAATTACCTCCATGTAATGTAACTAAAATCTGCTTCCAAACTTTTGAACTATTCATTTAAACTAAACAGAACATATGGACATAGCTCAATATTTTTCATTCTTAACTAAGCCTAATAATAATCTTTTTTTTCTCTTTTCCACTTTGAAAACATACCCCATATTTCTCCTAACCATCCTCTTGTCTCCTTTGCTGTCATCTGCTACTCTCATCTGCTCTTTTGTTTATCCCTTCATCTCTTCCTGTCCCTTTCAACCCCCATTTCTCTTTCATTGCAGCAGCCTGGGAATCTGCCACCATCCATCGCAAGCAGCAGGTAATGGATCGAGTGCGGGACCTGATGTGGCTACGGATGAGCCAGCCCGTAGGCGTGAGAGTGGGCGTTCAAATGGATTTGGAGAAGCTCGCCTGGAGTACTCGCACACCTAGAACTTTGTGTTCATTCCTAAGTGCAAACCCTTCACATCTCCTCATTTCTTCCTTCAAAGACAAAAAAAAAAAAAAAAAAAAAAAAAAAAAAAAAAAAAAAACATGACAGCAGGGTGCCAGAATGTTGTTGTCGGGTTGGTTAGGGGACATTTTGATGCTATCAGGATGCTTTTTCTTGGCACACTTTAATCCCAGCAGTATTACAAAAGCACTCTTTTCTGCTTATCACTTTGATTTGCTGAAGCACAGATCAAAAGCCTTATAAAGGTAGCCCCCAAAGTCACTTTACCACTGCTGAAAATCATAACTTGTTCAAGTGCGTCTTGCCACAGGTATATACTATGTGTTCAGAGCAGTTGTGCTCTTCCTGTGAAGTGCAGATTAAATAGGTCCAAACTTAAAAAAATAAATAAATAAAAAAAACTACAGGATGTTCCACCCTTTACAGAATCCTAACAGAACCATGGAATCTAATACATAAAAACATGTTTATAAATAATGGATACTGAGCCACTCTAGAGCAGATGTTATTTCAAGTCTCATCGAAGTATGGTCCCCATCATGGGTGATCCAATTTAACACAAGATATTTGTTTTATTGCATTCTAAGATACATAGTAAAGATTAGAGCTTTGAGGAACTTGATTACATTTTGTCTCATTATATCCCGAAATTTTGTATGAATTTTTGGGGGTGAATTTTATGTAATAGGACAACATAAAGTAGCACATATTTGTCAAGTGGAAGTTAAATGATAAATGTCTTTCAAAAACAAGAAAAATACTAACTGATATTTGTATTCAGCCCCCTTTACTCAGATACCCCTGAATAAAGTCTAGTGCAACCAATTGCCTTCAGAAGTCACTTAGTTATTGCCATGATATGTCTTTCTGTTTTGTTTGTCACTTTGGTTTTTTTACTTTGATTGTTTTGTGTTGTGATTCTTTTTGTCCCTTTAAGTAATCCATATATAGTTCCTCCTTCAGTCTTTAGAAACACAAATTTGTGTTATTTTTGTATATTTGTGTTTTTAGATTTTCATTTGTATTATAGAACCTAAGAACTTTTTCAAGTTTTCTGTTTATTTTCTCCAGATCAATGAGTTGACATTTTTTCTTTTGTGATGCTCATTAAGTACCCAGACACCTGAGCAGTAACTATAAGCTGGTTGGGCTTTTTATTCTTCACTAGATCGATGTTGCTGTTCCGTCATTCCTTGTTTCTCCTGAAACACTGCTTTGCCTCACGTTGTGCTCCCTTTGTATTTTTGCAGTTTTTGAACATTTCCAGGTAAATATAATTTACAGTCTCTGCATTTCTGTCCATCTTCATTTCATTTCTTGAAATAATAATAAATTAGGAAATACATTCCAGCTGTGGGCTATAAGAAGTCTGATTTAAAGTTTGTAATACGCCATGTAGGAGACAAAATGTAACTTTTTATCCAACATACAAAACAGTAAATGTGGCAGGAAACTACCACTGCACAACACCTTTAACAGACCATCACCAGAGTAAAATATGTTGGCAGCATCATGTTGTGTTTCTTTTCTCTAGTATTATCAGTTGATAGAATTATGGACAGAGCTAAATACTGTAAGAAATTATGTTGAAAGCTGCAAAAGACTATTTCCACTGAGAAACATGGTGGTGGCAGCATCATGACGTGGGAAGGCTTTTATTCAGCAGGACTGGGAAGCTGGTAAGGGTTGACTAAAGCAAAACCTGTTTATGTCTGCAATACACTTGAGATTGGGGCCACTGTCGAAAATATACTTAAAGAGAAACTCTGGGAGATACCCAGAGTTTCCTTTGTTTTTCACGGTCTACTATGGAGCAAGTCAAAGAACAAGTAAGTCACAGTAAAAACTTTTAACCATGACTATTTTTCCTTGAATATATAATCTAAATTAAGAATCTAAATGGGCCAAAAAGAGACCATAGTAATGCAATCATTTTAAAAGAAAATATTACATTTACAAGCCACCCTGAATATAAGGGGACTAACCAGCAAAGGGTTTGTGTGTGTGTGTGATTCATTTGCAGTCTGGACATTTAGGGGAGTATCTCCTACTCTGACTAAAGCTAGCAAGGGCTTTAGCTCGAGGACTGGACAAACTGTCAATGGTTTGGGCAGGGGTGGTCCTATGACAGCAAAATACCCGACTGTTGATAGTTTGGACTTAAAGCTGCAGTATGTAACTTTTATTAAAAAAAAAAAAAAAAAAAAAAAATTCTACACATTTGTTGAAACTGTCAGTATGTCATGACTGAATGGTTTGACACCGATAATTTGTAAAAAAAAAAAAAAAAAAAAAAAAATTTTAAGTTGAGCTCCTCTGCCTTCTCTCAGTGCTATCTAGAAACAGAGCCAGGAGGCGGGTCTTAGCACTGTCAATTACCGTCTGTCTGGTGCTGCTCATCCCCCCGCCCCCTTGCTCTCTGCTGTGCTGCAGAGACTGTTGTGAATACTCAGGCTAGTGAGCATGACCACAGATGACAACGGATTAACAGTTTCCCTGGAACGGTAAGTTGTTTCTCCACCATTAACACATTTAGCAAAGTTGGTAGAGACATACTTGAAAAGAATTGCAGCAAAAGGTGGTTCTTCAAATTACTGACTCAAGTGGACTGAAAATAAATACATGCAACATATTTCAGATTTTCTTTTCAGACAAATTTTATAAACCCCTTCCATTTCACAGGTATGTGCAACTTTATGTTCCAATGTCTATCACAGAAAATTCCAATAACACACATTGAAGTTTGTGATATAAATGTTAAAAAAAAAAAAAAACATGAAAAATGTTTGCTGGAGAATATGTTTTCCTAATTGTAGGTTTCTTAAATTGAATTGACATGCATTTTCTTCTATTTCTGGGAGAGGTTCATGTAGAGTAATTTTAAGTGTTTATCCACAGAAACATCCTTTATTGACTGAAAAATTTGGCCTTGTGCCAAATGAAAATGTATCCTGGCATTGGCAGTATTTTATTTATTTATTTTTTTTGGTTTGCTGGAGCACATTTTGCCGCAGCATGTGTTTATGTCGCAGCACGTGAGAGAGATGATGGGAGGGCACAGTGACTGCCTGCAGGCAACAGCAGCAGCCATTGTCGGGAGTGAATATAAGGCCAGACACCTGTTTTCCCAAAATGAATTATGAAATGAAGACAAGCATGCGCTATTCTCTGTACATTGAACAAATGGGGGCGAGGCCAAAGACCTGGGGAGAAACAAAATGATGGTGCATGTTAAACAATGAGACATCCAGAGGAAGAAATCACGAAGGTTATGAATCCTTGTTAACTTTAATAGACTCTCATGAAGCCAAATGAAAGTCTAATAGATTTTTCTGCTGCATGCTTTCCTTTGTGCCTATGCAACTCAATTAAAATAACTGCAAAGAACCATTTAAATCTTATGAAATATTTGCTGTTTATAGGCACGCAGCAGTGTGCTCTTGAAGTAAAGATGTAGTTGTCATTTAAATATGAGTCATATATGCTTTGTCCCACATTAGCTCTGCTCCCCATTTTTCACAAAAGCCCTTTCCTACATTTGTACACAAGCACAGCACAATAAAATCAGTGATTCAGCAGCAGTTGATTTTGTAAGAAAATTTGCCTCTGGTGGAAAAAACAACAACCACAAATAGGCACCAAATGACGCTCACGCAACATATTCTTAATTCACACCTTTCTATTAATGCTCCTGTTGTGATCTGAAGTATATGTTTACTAAGACTAAATAATTACAGGTCGCTCAATGTGTGTAACTACCTTAAAAAAAAAATTAAAAAAAATAAAAAAAAATAGAAAGCTAATTTCTTTAAAGAAAGATAGGGATTTGAGAAAAGGTATCCAATTTTAGTCAACATATAAAATATGTTGGGTTTTGATTCCTGAAGTACAGTCTTGCACAGAAAAATTTGAGCTTCGGAAAAATAGATTGCTTCTTTTTAACAAAAAGGTGCAACACTTTTTGCCTCACCTAGAAAATTCCAACAAAATAAGTGTAAATGAGGTATTTAATTTTACTTTGTCAAATTGATCAGATCTTTTATTATCTTTTCAACTTTAACCAATTATTTCCTTTTTCCTTGGAGCATAAATATGATGTCCCATCAAAGCATGTTTCCGATAGCCACTCTTAAAAACAAAAAAAGACAAGAGAACATGCCATTCATATAAGGCAGATGTGTGTTGATCTTTATAAGTCAGACAGAAGAAAATAGCTCCTTGGCAATAAATTGCCAGAGCAATAATTTAACAAATTAAAACAACTGGAAGTTTGACAAACAAGGCTGAATTAGCGCTCAAGTTTATTTTGCAATGCACAGTAAAGAAGTGCTCAAGAAAGGTCAAAACTTCTACTCACAGAGACTGTACTAGAACCTTCTCCCCCTAGACAAACAGCAATGGAGATGAACTTGGTAATTAGTGTCGGATACAAAAACAACCTTAGAATGTTGTCACCAAGCATGCATGGGAGGTTCTTCATTTGAATTTTTACTGGATACATTCTTAAGGTCTGCTGGTGAGCCATGAGTATATCGGCACATTTGGTGTAAATGTATTAATTATTAAATACAGATTAGAGAAATCATAACTTTTGCAGCTACAGTCACGCTTTACTTCACCAAGTGCAAGGAAAGCCAGATGTTAATGTATGTCATCCAAAGGCAAAGCATAGGCAAGTCTGGGTGTGGCTGCTGTCAGGAGAACGGCACCAGGCTGACTACATCAGGTATAAAGTATGGTTCAGGGGGCAACAAAGTAAGGAGTTGTTTTTCAGTTGTACGGGACTCCTTAGTTCTTGTAGAAAGGAACCTTTATTGCTTTACCATACCAAGACATTTTGGAAAATTTCATGCTCCCAACTTTGTGTAGCCCCTTCCCTTTTCCAACATCCCTATGCACCAGTGCACAAAGCAAGGTTCATGAAAACAGGAATGAGTGAGTTTGGTGTGGAAGAACTTTGCTAGCTTACTGAAAGCTCTGACCTCAATCCAGCAGTTGACCTTTGGAATCAATGAAATTGCAGACAGTGAGCTCGGCCTTCTAGTATGACATCAGAGTCGGATCTCACAAATGCACTTTCAAAAACATTCTACTAATCCTATTAGAAAGCATTCCTAGAAGAGTTGAAGCTACTGATACTATATTAAACCCAGTGGATTAAGAATTGAATTTCACTGAATTTCATATGTGTATGAAAGAAGACAAGCAAATACTTACAGCAATATAGAGTAGATGGACATGCCTGCACGGATAAGTAAACTGGTAAATTTGCCTACTATTGATAGTAGTAGTAGTCTTTATAGATGCAGCTGCTTGTCTACAAATGCATAGTTTAAGTGAAAGCTGACATTGAAAAGCATTGTCTGCCTTCTAAACATTGTGAAAACTTGACTGAAATACAAATAGAAAAAGGCATCTGCACACACATTTCTATTGATGCCTTAATGTGGCTGTAAATTTGTAGGGGTTGATCAAATGGGTTGAGCAAGAAGACTTTCATTGTCTTTGTTTAGCCTAAATTTGGAATGGGCTTTATGGGCAAAAGAAGTCTAATTTACAATGTAGTTTTCTGGGATGAATGCAAAGATGAACACTAAAATAGATTTCCATGTGTACCAGAAAATTATTCTGAATGTTACAAAGACCATAAGTTAATCGTTGTTCTTGCTGTTCTTGTTATTTATTGCCCGGTGCATTCCGTGGACATGCCAGTTTAACTGTAAACAAAGTAAAAACAAATTGCAGTACTTAGTATTGTATAATATTCAAATAAACAAAACTTAAAACACAGCTTTAAGCTTTTAAAGTAAATCATGAGCATATCATCAAGAATTATGCTTGATTTAACAAACAAATTATAAAGCATATAGTTTACTCTTTGAACACTTTACAATATAATAAACATCAGCATTAAACACCAATGTGCAGTAAACAAGAGCTAGTATTTTGGTAATTAGCTGCTACTCACTAGCATTTTCAGTCGCTCGACGCCAATTTGTCAGAAACCCACATGTAGAACCAAAGATATATATCTCCATAGCTTACAACATCCAACATAAACTTACCACGTTGGGGAATAGTCAAAACGCAAGTAAGACGTAATTTTATGGTTAATTCGGCTTGCTTGCTTCAGCTGACGGCAACATAACCCCACTTCCGGTTCGCCGTTAATTCACTTCCGGTCCGCCGTTAACTCATCTAAACCAATGCAAAAAGTAATTATAGAGCCCCCTAGTGGAATAGAAGGCGTGAACCCAACACTGAAAGAACACCAGTGTTTTGGTTTGGGTTTTTTGTTTGTTTGTTTTTTTTAATCACTATGCCCATCTGTTTGATTTAATTAAATTTGTATGCTACTTTGTAAGCATGCTGTGGTTTTACAGCATGCTGCTGTTGGAGTTGTATTAAAGTTTAAACCATTGCATTTTTCAAGATCGTGGCAGCCGAGTGAGAAAGCTCAGGTATAGCATAGCATTCAGAAAGTAATGACTGTTGCATGTATCTATCCATGTAAGATTACCATTAACAACCCACTTCTAACATGAAGATGCTGTCAGCTTGCATATCAACAAACCACAGACATACGTCATCTCAGTGTTTTTCAGCCACAGCAGCCAGGTTTCTTCCTGATGGAAAATACGATCTGACATGTCTTCACTGCATCATGTAGGTCAAGGTTGTAGTGTGGTTACTGATACAACAATCTACATGTTTCCAGTCCTTTCATATAAACTGTCTTTGTTGTTTCCTTGACTGGGTTGATGAGTGATTGTGACTGTGGAAATCTTTTACTCAGTATCAGTCAGGCAGGTGTTTTTTGGTGGTAAAAACGTGCCACATCATTAGGGGTTTTTTTTTTTTTTTTTTGTTTTGTTTTGTTTTTTTTTTTTTTTTGCCACATATCACATTTGGATTATTGAATCATGTGCTGTAGTATTTTGTGGTTGTCAAGACACAAAAGGTTGATCACATTGCAAGCATGACGATATAAGCAAAAAGTGTGTAGTCAGTATTAGGAGGTACACTAGAGTTAACATTATATGAGGATCAGAAGAACTTGCATGATGTAAATCTCTTGCTGAGTAAGCTTGGGGGCAATTTAGCGCAACAATGTAATTTGAATGCTCAAAGATGAATGACACAGTGGGTATACTTGTCAAGACTAATACACTACCAATCCATGACAGCAGTGCCTGAAGAAATGTGTATATATTTAACTACACTGCCTTGCAAAAGCATTATACCCCTTGAACTTTACACACACACATTACATCCACAAGCTTCAAAGCATTTTATTGGAATATGATTTGATAGACGAAAACAAAGTAGTGGATACTAATTAAAATGGTCAGTGGTGTTCTGACTTATTTACAGATAAAAATCTGAAAAGGCTGGTGTTCATTTGTATTTACCAAGTGAGGCACTATGTTCTTGAACCACATTTCACTGCAAGATTTTTGGGGTAGAGCTTTACCAGCTGTGACTCAATTCTTTTGCCCGTTTAGCTTTGCAAAATAGCTCAAGCTCAGTTAGATTGGATGGGGAGTTTCTGTGCACATACATTTTCAAGCAAGCACTGACACATATTTTCAGTTAAACTTAGGTGTGGATACTGTCTGGGCTATTTTTAAGCATGGCATATGCTTTGATCTGAACAATTATTGTAGCTCTGACTAGGTTTATGCTCATTCTTTTGCTGGAAGGTGAATCTTTGTCTTAAATCCTAGGTTTTTCCATCTTCCCATTAACTATTGTGAGCTTCCCTGTGCCTACTGAAAAAAAGTGTGCCCACAGCATGATATGCCATCAATATGTTCCACCCTGGAGGTAGTACGTTAAGGAATATGAGTGGTCTTAGTTTTGCCACCACATGAAGTAATTTGGATGTAGGCCGAAAGTTATTGGTCTCATTTGACCAGAGCAACTTTCCTCCTATTTGTTGCACACCCCTGGACTTCTTATGTCTTTCTTTCAACAATGTATTTCTTCTTTCCACTCTTCTGGGGAGTGCAAAACTAACAGTTGTCACAATCAAAACTTTCTGTTGAAACTGTCAACCACAGAGTTACATTAAGGTGAATGGCCACTTCTTAGTAGGTTGGCAGTTGTGCCATACTTATTCCACGTTTAGATGATGAAGTGTGAGTTAAAGCTTGGAATACTGTTTCATAAAAGCAATTAAAATATGTCATCTGAATGTAGTTTATGTATGATATTTTATTCATTTATTTTATTTAGGGGTATCTGAGTAAAGGGGGAAGAATAAGATATGAGCCGCACCTTTCAAATTTTTACTTGTAAAAACCTGTTTAAACCATGTAAAATGTTCCTCCTGCTTTACCATTGCACTAAATTGTATTGGTCCAGCATAAAATCCCAATAAAATAAATTGAAGTTTTGTCACATTATTGTCACAAAATGTAGAACATTTCAAGTGGTATAAATCATTTTGCAATGTACATTTTTTAAAAAAAAAAATCACAAAATTGTCATTTTTAATCAAATCATTCCAATGCTAAGACAACTATCCTCACAATATTGTACTTAGGTTGAGGTCACATGTTTTGCTCTGTCCAATCAGAGTACATCTAAAGAAGTGACAGTAGCTCAGAGTACTATTAGTATTCCATCATCGAATATATTAAACATGCAGAAATGTCAATTTGCATAGCATGTCAGGCCCAGCTGGAGGGAGGCGGCGGGTCTGTCTGTCTCCCTGCGTATTTGTATAAAGACAGGACGTGGTTGACACTCTCAGGAGGTGTGAATTCCCTGCTTGTGATTAATTTAGCCTTTCCTGCGGAGGCAGCCTGCCATGAACATTTACCGGGCTCAGTTTAACTCTGATCAACATGTTCACAGTGAATGCCATCTGGTGGTTTGATTCTGACAAATTACCCCGCATGTTGTGCTTGATAATGCCTCAAAACTGGTGTGTTTATTCTCACTTTGGTGGTTTGTTACTGTGGAAGCAGGGTGAAAACATTGGCTTGATATTCCACCAAGCTGATGGTAAAGAGAAACTAGACAAGGCCAACTAAGTGCCCTGTCATCTCCTTGAGGGGGTTGTATTGGATTTGTTTTCCTGATGGTGCTCAAAGTTCTGGCTTCATTGATCCTCACCTGAAGGTTTGCCCGTGCCACACAAATCAGACTGGGTGGGAGATCTGCAGTGAACAGTGGTGTGCAAGCAAAGCCTCCAAGCCTTCAACTTCAGGCTGTCTTCCTTCTTATGTTGTTAGGCTCTTTGAAGAACTCAGAGGTCTTTGCTTCCCAGAAAAAACACAGCTCTGGGGAAACATATAAACATGCGTGGGCAGGAGTGTACTGATGTGCTTAAATGGCACAGATGAACTCAAACATTCTTAAATTGTTGACAGGTTGAAAATAAACTCTTTGGACAAGGCACTTCTTAAAAGTTATGATTACCTTTTTCTCTTACCTTTTAAACTTAATAGAATCCAAGACACAACGTCACATTTTTTCTTGTTGCAACAGAGTGCCATTCCTCTTAACCATCTGCTTCTGTAAGCTGTCTGTCAGCTGTGTATAATGACAGAAGAATGGGAATACAAAAGACCTGGTCAGATCAGCCTCGAAAAAGAGATTTTTTTCTCAGGGACTTCCTGCTAATATCCAAAGTTTTCCATGTTGGTAAAAAAATTTAAAAAAATGTGAAAGTGACCTGTTTTGTTATATTTCCAACAGCAAAAGACAAAGAAGGTGGCAAGCATTATTTTTGTTTTTTGACATTTCTAACAAGCTATTAGAGTTTATATATCTGTTTGTGACATAAACAGCCTACTGCAGGTTTTCTGCTTGTGCAGCTTTCATGGCAAACTCGCTAACATCAACATGTCGGCTTTCAGTGTTACTTTACAAAAAGACATGTTTAAAGTTATTTTTTTTTTTTTTTTTTTTTTTTTTTTATTCACTCAATATACCCTAAAAAGCTCAAACATAAATACACAATCACTGGCTTTTCCTGTGATGTACAACGCAAGTAATTCTAAAATGAAATTTTCAGATAAAAAAAGTCTTGGGAGACACCTCTCCAAAAACACAAATGTATTACAATTTATGGGTGATAACACGCTATCTGGAATCACAGAGTCAGTTAATTAATATCAGTGTCAATATTGTACCAGTATATTTCTTGTTAGGATGTAAATACAAAGTTATTTCCTTTATTATGAAAAAATATTACAAGCTGTTAGTGTTTGTATATGAGTGTGTGGTCTTGGTGTTAATTTTTCTACTTACACATTCAAGCACACAATCTTTGAGCTTATGCATGACTGGCTTCCTGCCATCTTTCGCACAACTTAAAGCCTATGTTTAATTTCCATTTTCGTGCTGCAATGGCTGCCCCTTAAATTATTAATGTCCACCGGCGGCAGCGGGAGCCCTTTTTTTTTTTTTTCCCTTCAAAGTGCTGTGTTTGTGTTAGATGAAAAAAAAAAAAAAGAAAAAGAAACAACTGTGATAAGGAACTGTGAGGAGAAGGATAGAGAAAGGCTGCGAGAGCAGGAGGAGAAGAGATATGGAGAATGAAAAAGGATGTTTGAGAGTAGGGAAGAAGGGAGGAAATGTGTTGTTTGTCATGTGTGATAAACTAATACACATTTCAAGGATAAAAAGAAAAAGGCAGTTCCACAAAAACGAGCAGGCAGAGTAAGGGAGAAAAAAAGTTACAATGCAGGTAGAAAACCCAGAGTGTGGTAAAAATGGGAAGGAAATCCTAACCTTTGTGTTATTAACACTACAATAAGGTTTATGTGGCTTCCTGCAGGGCAGGGGGGTCACTACACAGCAGCAGAGCAACTCTCATCCCACAGATACCCTTCTCTACCACTTCTCTTGCCACCTTTACAATTTGAGGTCTAGTTCATGAAAGGAAATGTTGAATTTATCAGAGATCAGCATTTTGTTTATTTCCTTAAAGCAACACTGCCCTTGGAAAGAAACCAACACAACATGACCCGCTCTCTGCTTCAGTCTCATTGCTGCCTTCTGCCTCTCTAGGCTTCCACTTCATCCTCCTCAACTCAGGGTTCCTCTCTACGATCTTTATTTTTTCTTTTTTATTCGGAAATGAGCAAATTTTTAAAAATAGGCTTGCTCAGCAGGTATCCCTCAGTCAGAATGACAAGCATTTCGGTGAACACACTTCACAATGCTGTTTCATCCCATTAAAAATAGAGTCTGCAAAACTACTCAAAACTCTTAAACATTTCACATTTTGTCATGCTGCAACCAGAAACTTTAATGTATGATTTTGATGATGTTTTTTTATAAATAAACTCTGAAAAGTGCAGCATAAATTTGAATTTTGGGCTCACTGACTAAATACCTTTTAGAACCATCTTGCTGGCCATCTTCACTGCTTCGCTGATTACCTTTTCAGTTCAAGTCAATCAGATTTTTTTCTTAGATTATTTTTTTTTACAATTATCCACTACTTTGTTTTGGTTTAACCCAATAAAGTATACTAAATTATGTCGTTGCACACTTTGGCAAAGCTTCCTGGGCCTACTAATCTATTATACAAACTATACAGTGGCCAAGTAAAAAAAAAAAAAAAAATCCAAAGTTGTTTTCTTCTTAACTGAAAATGATTTAGTGTTCTTGTTTGCTCCTCTTTTTGTTTTATTTTTCTGATTTATCTCCTTGGCAGCTACAAAGCAGTCATGCTGGGAGAGTGGGAGTTGTCGTTTGCCATGCCTGGTAAGATATCTCCAAATTACAAAGGAGTGTAAATGTGTTATTGACCTATATTCTTAGCTACGCATATAGAAACCTATCTTTTGAACCAGATCCCTCCAGCTCATCTATCTGATCTAAGTCTTTTTTTCCCCCCAGAGCCTGGTGGGAGGTAATGCTGCTCTGTTTCTTTGTTCTTATAGGCAGAGTCTCAGTCTTGTGATAAAATCAATGATGAATAGTAATTTTTTTTTCTTTAATTGCAGCAAGTGCATGTGGATACATTCCTGTGTGTGGAGTCCTTGTGAGTGTCCATGTTAGCATAGAGTCAGCTCAAACATAAATCATCTACATATTTATTTTCAGAGCAACGCCTCCAAACAATGTCGCCCCCAATTACTCTAACTGCTGTGATTCACTGTAAGACGCAGAATAAAAGTGCAAACAGCCACACTGACAGCCAGGTGAAGAAACCTCAAAGTGGGTCAGAAAGCAGCTTCAACTTTATAACCTCAAAGACTCTTTTGAAATACCTAAAAGCAACGGTTTGTTTTTTTAAAAGGCATCTTTTTTTTCTTCAAGCACACTCCATCAATTCATAAAAGGGAAAATTGAACCAGTAAATGATGCAAGAAAAGCTCATTTTTAACCTTTGCAAATAAACACCGTTCTAATCTTAATTTATGGCTAAAGAAACATGTATACTGCCTTACAATACTTTGATGAAACATTGAGAAAAGCACAAGGTATTTGAAAACTCTTGGGATATCTCTGTACCATATTTTATTATATTTTTTCTCCATTTTACTCCATGAACAGCTCACGTTCATTTAGATTGGTTGGAGATTGTCTATGAACAGCAATTTTCAAGTTTTGCCAAACATTCTCAATTGGATTTATATCTGGACTTTGGACCGACCAGTTCTAACACATTGTTATGCTTTGATCTAAACCATTCCATTGTCGCTCTGGTTGTATGTTTAGCTGGAAGGTAAACATCTTCCCCAGTCTCAAGTCTTTTGCAGCCACTGGCAGATTTTTTTTTTCCAGGATTGGCCTGCAATTGGTTCCATTGATTTTCCAGTGCTGTCGAACAGCATTCTCACAACATGATGCCTCCCCGTCCACCATGCTTTACCATGGGGTAACATCTTATGTGTAGGTTAAAAGGTTGAATTTTTGTTTCATCTGACATTCATTATGCCTCATTCTTTGAGTCATTTACAGCAATGTCTTGGTAGTTCCTATTTTCCATTTCCAGATGATGGATTGAACAGTGCTGTGTGAGATGTTTTTCCTCCTGAACATTCATTGATGTTCTCAAGCAAAGCCTCTAAGTTGGTTGGGCTTGGTTTTAATTTAGGGGTCTCAGAGTAGACCCCTAACATATTATTTTACTTTCTCTTCACAATTATCCACTACTTTGTATTGGTCTATCAAACACAATTCTAATGAAATACATTTAAATTTGGGGTTGTAAATTTGACAAAGTATGGTATAATTGCAAAGCAGAGTAGATATCTTGATCATGATAACACTTTATGTTTTAACCTAAAACATGATCATGAAATCTATGTCTATATGGCAGATCTTTTTTTAACCTGGCCTATTTGCCTATCGGTCTTTTAGTCCTTTTCTTTGATTTCTAGAAGGAGCGGCCTCTTTAAGTAGCCAGTTTACCAATGCAGCACAGGTTTGAGAAAGACATCAAAGGAATGAATCCAGGGAAACATGACAGTTAATACACTTGCTTGTTTGAAAAATCTAGGTCTTTAGACAAGATGTGAGCAGACTGAGAATAGTTTTGCAAATAAAAATATACCAACAGTTCTGTCTGTGGAAAGAAAAAAAAAATAGAGCATACAAACTGCAGGGATGAGTAAGTGGTGTTATAAACCTCAGTGTTCTTTGGCAGACAGTGCCAAAAGCATGCAAGCAATGTGAAGAACCATAACCCAACAGAGACACAAAAGCAGTAATGACTAACATCATTTTCACTTCAAGGAAAAAACTTGTTTTTCTTAACCAGTGAGGCATAAAAAGGAGACAGTCATCAGTAAGAGTTATTAGGTATATCTGCTTGGATGCAGATTCAAACTAAAATGGTGAAAAAGGATTCAGCAGCTCTTGTTTTGAAGGTGGTTATTTTGTCAGTAAAACATAATAAACAAGAATCTTGAATTCTTTGGATACATTTCTCCTTGCTGTGCCCAACACTGAGTTTGTCTTTCAGCTGAACTTTTTGGAAGGTGTGCTTCCTGTTACATCTGGCAGAAAAATAACACAGAATTTCAGAAAAAGAACATCATTCAGAAAAATGGCGGTAGTATGATAGCCTGGATCTGTTTCGCTTCATCCAGAACTGGACGATTTGCTGTAATTCACCTAACTGCATATTGTTCTCTTGGTGTTGTACTCTTTGAGCGACATTTCTGAAGGAGAATGACAGGTTATCAGTTTGTAACTTGTGCTTGGATGGGGCTAGTCAAAATCCGGACTTAAATCTGACTGCTTGAGTAGTTTCTCTGCCAAAATACTGAATTACCCAACAGCATCTGTGCTTCATGAGCCACTGCCTTATATGTTTTCTCTCAAAAGGCAACCAGTTCATTAGTTACATATATGACATTTTGTAGGCTTGATCTTAAAGGGGAAATCATGAAATTTTTAAGTGAAGTTCCTCAACAGTTTGTAAACAGTGCTTCAGGCAGAAGGTAGCTTTCTTGACCTCTTCACTTTGATGAAAGTGGTAAGTATTCCTGCTAATATAGAGTCAGTTTAGGGAAAAGGCTAGCTGCCAGTGTTATCTTATACATGTAGTGTCAAGGCAACTTAGTATGTTTGTATCCTCAGTATCTGTACACCACAGCAAGGTATCACATGTTCCTTCTACATGTTCCTTTGAATGGTGTTAAGACTTACTGGTTGAAAGTGACTGCTGTAACTGAGATGTTCATCCAACCACTTGACTGTTATTGTTCTGAAACGTTACTATAATTTTTGAGGAGGAAATTCCCAAATAGTTTGTAATGCAGTCACTTGTAGAATTTTATTTGTATTTGTGTTCAAAGTCACTTAGCAATGGAGCATCCACAGGCTCATCAGAACAATGTGCTACCACCAGTCCCCTATGATTCTAATGCACAACAGGGAATAATGTTCACAACAAAAATACTGCTTGCCAATAAAAGGCTGATAAAACATCTATACATGGGTAAAAATACAAACACACTTATATGCAAAACATGTCACAGCGCTGTATTCAAAATCTCATTAGATTGATTCTTTTCAGTGGAGGAGTTAATTCAGGCATCGGTGATGATTGCTTCTGCTTGGAAAACAAATCAAACAGGTGAAAGAAGAAAGATACTGAAGAAGAAATGAACACATTCTTTTAGTGCCAGAGGCACATAAGGAAATTCAATTTACTGATGCAAATTAAATGTTTTGTTCAACAGATTTAACTTACAGCCTCCGTCTGGATATGGTGTACATTACAACAGCAGAGATTAGTGCTGTCATTCATGCATATAAGATGTAAAATCTAAAGAAAGTCAGACAGAACATCAGTCACTATTACTGATACATCACTGTTACTGATACAAAATATAATGTGTAGTTGGTAATTGAATTTGGTTGACTCCTGGCCTCCAGTACTTTTTGTAGCTGCTGTTCAAAGACATTATTAAAATTCTCTGAAAATGAACATGAATGAAAAGCTTTGCCAACTGAAATAATAGTTATTTTAAGAAAGGTCCAGCTGGTCTTCTTCACTTGGAATTGCTTTTCAGAAAGAAATAAAAGACTGACCTCAACCAATGAGTTACAAGCCTTGCATTCTTACATTCTTACAGAGTTATGATCCACTAATGTATTTTGTCCTACTGAACTCTGTCTGAGTATGCCAAATGAATTTCCTTTCCACTGATTGTTGGGGCTTAAGGTTGGCAGAAAAATCTAACATGTCTGAAACTAGAAATCACATAGACTGAGTGTCCTGAATGCAAGAAAACTTGTGTAGGTTTAAGAAATGTCCTAATTCTGGTGTCAAGCAGATGACCATGAATATCACACATTCTCTCATTTATCTGAGTAAAATTCCATTACAAGGCTGTTTATGCTTATAATGGAATGCTAATTCTAATTCTATGCTAATTCAACAGTCTTAATGATGGTTGACCACAGTGATAGGCAAACCTCCACCAGGATAGGAAGATCCTCCTCTAGCCAGGGGAATGAATGCCTGGATGGTTGAGGTTTAGCTTCTGGGGATTCACTGAGCTCAGTCCAAAAACCTATAGGGAGACCCTTCCAATGGGGCCCATCATCTGTGGGAAGAGCACTGAGGACAGCTTTAGGGACATGGAATGTCATCTTGCTGGCGGTAAAGGAGCTGGAGCTGGTGTGTGAGTTCAAGTGTTATCAGTTAGATATAGTTGGGCTTACCTATTTGCAAAGCATGGGATCTGAAACCAGCTCCTGTAGATGGGTTGGACTTTCTCTTACTCTGTGGTTAAGCTTTATAACCCTCTGTAGGAAGCTCATTTCAGTTGTATGTCTCCAGTGCCTCATTCTTTCAGTCATAATCCATGTCACACAATCATGGATGAAGGTGGGAATGTGGAACAACAGGAAAATTCAGAGTTTTGTCCTTTATCTTCACTCATTCCTCAGTACAACAAACTGGAATATTGCTGTTGTCGAGGTCCCAATCCATCTGTCTATCTGCTGTTCCATCCAACCACAACTCATGAAAAAAATGCTTTATCCTTGAGATCGGGTGCAATGCAAGCCCAGTCTCTGACAAAGCGAGGGCCATGGCCACACCTTTTCCCCATGTCATAACTTGGTTTCATGGACAAATAGACAAAACAAATAAATTGTACTTTCTCTATTATTGTGTTTTACAAAGGTTTTTTTTTTCTGAATTACATTTTGAAAACTTTTGAATGTGAAGCATGTGTTAAATCAGTACATGTGCAGGTTCAGCACAATCTTTTAATTTAGCTTATTTTCTACTGGCCTCAAGAAACAGATCTAACACTATGGTTCAGAGTAGAAGCTTCTTGCATTAAATGATATAAATAAGAGTCATTGTTTATTCAAAATTATTCACCTGTTTTTGCATACAGTATCAAGTTTGACAACTTAATTAGAACAAGTTCCATTCTTTATTTGAATAATTTAACATCACAAACAAATTACTCATTGTCCAGTAGTTGAATGGATAACAAGCCAACAAACCAAAATGGCAAGCTGTCACTGGATCTCAAACAATAGTTGTTAAGGATGGACTTTCCCAGTCCTCAAAGGGCCTCCAGTGCTATTTTAGGCCAACAAATCTGCTAAATGGGTACAAGTGTACCATTAAACATGTACTTACCAACTTTATATTTCAAAAAGTCTCTAGTAGATTTTCTTCTAATCTTAGTAAAAATTAATTTGGGGTTATTTTTGATTTT
The DNA here is from genome assembly GCA_014839685.1 of Anableps anableps. Taxonomy (NCBI): domain Eukaryota; kingdom Metazoa; phylum Chordata; class Actinopteri; order Cyprinodontiformes; family Anablepidae; genus Anableps; species Anableps anableps. The sequence goes on from CM026087.1 coordinate 14,823,681, forward strand.
TAGAGGGAAAGTCATATTTTCATTGGATTATTTTTAAAACACATTTTCAAGTTTGTTTTGCTATTCAGCTCCTTGTTTACAAGTTTGAAAGGGGCAGTATTATGTAAAATTGACTTTTTTGAGCTTTACATCATGTTATAATGTTATTCCTTCATCAAAAACATACCAGGAGTATTGCACTGATTTTTTCATGCATGTTTGAGAAATCCTTTAATCTCCGGTGGCAGCCATTCAGCTTGTGCAAAATGCCTGGATGGACCTTGTGCCGTCTTTGAGACCTCGCTCCTCCTTAGAGCTGCAGTTTCTAGGCTTCGGAGCTTACACCTTACAAAGCAGAGCAAATTTCTTTTAAGTCATATTCGATATATACAGCATTTTTGTAACAACTGAAGGTAAAATAGGTACTTGATTGTGCTATAAAATGATTCTATGTGCCTGGAAAACACATAATACTGCCCTTTTAATTTTGTTACCTCTACTGTGTTCAGTTTCTCTTTGAAGTTAGAGCTGAGCATGTTCTGGTTGCAAATAGGAAAAACTGCATGATTTGCCAGTTGTTATGGTCAGTGATTGGGCTAACTGCTATTACCACCACAAGCCAATCAGTGCATTCCTTTACATTCAAATACTAAAGGAAAATGCATTCAAATAGAGATAGTACACAATCATGTTTGCTACATGTTTGAAGAGACACAAAGAAACAAGAAAAAAGTATTTAGTCACTCAAGTCTGAAAATGATTTACATGAGTGGCAGTCATATGGGATTTTAAACTCATTGTGCCACCCACATTCTGACTTTGGGAAGCACACTATTTGATTGGCTAGTTTGGAAACTGAAAATTCTGAATGTCATGTACAAATAGAGTGCACCATTATATTGTGGAAATGGAGACTAATTATCTTATTTTATGTAAAAATAAGGCACGTAGAGATAAGACCTTGAAAACTTGGCTGGTAACAAAGTGCTTTCGCTTTAATATTTCACTTTTCTCTACTCTAGCTTTGAACACTATCATTTCCACAGAAGTTTTATTCTTGTACATCACTGTTTAGGAAGCAAAACTAGTAATGTTAGCATTTTTTATTGAGAAATGGGCACTTTCAAAGCAGTTATACTAATTAATATTCCACAGGTGTTTTCATAGAACATGCAAGGTAGTCTGAATTTTATTCTATCACATGGAAATACTGACTCGAAATGTCTTTGATTTTTTTGAGTTTATTACTCAACCTCACCTGAGAACAAAATGTTTGACCGTAGGATCATGAAATTGGTTTTATCAACTTTTTTAGAACCTAAGACTAAATGAAGATGAATGTGAAGAAAACACAATCTGTATGCTTTCTTTATTGTCTCTTTTCAGTTGGCTTTGTGGTTCTCCACCTAAAACGTGCTTATCTCAGTCAACACAGAAGAAAAACCTGACATATGCTTTTGTCTCAGCCTGCGTTCACCCCCTCCTACCCTTTCTTTCCATTCCTCCCCTCCTTTTGTTCATGCTTCCATTGTCACAGACGATCCAGCACAAACAAATGGGTATCCACCAATTAGTGTCATCAAGCCATCGTATCTGTGAACCTCTCCTATTTGCTACAAAATATACGACTTTAAAAGACTGATAAGAAAGCATTATCATACCAAAGCTATGTAGAGCCAGAAGCAAAACACATCGATGGTGGGGGGATTTAAGTTGTACGACCTAAAAGGTCTGGTTCCCAAATTCAGGAAGTCATTTGCTTGCTTACTTGACTGCTACAGTCTGCTCCAGTATATCACTGCAGAGTGCTCGCCCCAAGCTCAAGTTAATGCAGTCCTCTGCAGTCTGAGGCATACTGCAGACTCCCACTGCCATCAACTGCCTGTAAGTTCTTACAACTACACATAATTCAGAAAAGTTCAACTTGATATATAAAAAAAAAGTATGAGCATAGGTCTAACTTTTATAATTCTACTATGATTGCCACAGAATACATCAGCATTCCAAGTAAATGAAACCTTATCCTTATACAAAATAAAACAAAAGCTAAAACCTGAGTCTGCAGTTGTCAGTTAATTTATTGCAGATCTAAATTTGTTTCATCAGTCTAAAGGATATTCTCAAAGAAACTTTGGGGATGGTCAACATAAATGATAATTTTTTATTTTTTATTTTTTATTTTTTTTTTAAATGAGGCTGCTTTTTTTGTGTCCCTTTGTGTCCTTCTGCCAAGACTAGCCTAGTAAAAAGAAGCCCCTTGTACTACACTTTGCTTCGTACAGAGAGTCTGACCTCTCGGCTATTGAGAAACGATTGCTTCCTGGAGGCGAGGACTCTATTGAGGTTTTAAATTTTACCCAATCGCTCATGTTTGCACATGACGTATGTGATGCGGCAGTTAAACACTATGAAGCTTACTAGAAATTGCCTGTTCCGTAAACACTGCAAAGAGAGAAGAGTTGGGCCGAACGAGATGGCTGTTGATGTTACTTCAGTATTTGGAAGTGTGGCTAACATGGACTGAATGGCTTTGTTCACTCCCTCTGCTGCCATTGCTAAAACTACAGGCTGACTACAATTCTAAAACAGCACAGAAAATTGACATCTTCGTTCACAACTTCTCCTTCTGTTTGCTGATTGGCCAGGTTGAAATTTGACTGGAGGAACCAAGTCAATGGGAGAACGCCCAGACTAAGCTGTAAGTGAGATTTGAATCGAGTGAAATAGCACAGGAAGGCATTGGCCAGCCGAGCCAAGACTAAAGCCCCGCAGAATCTTCTTTACTTGAGCCAATGAAACTCAACATCTAAACTGACCTTTCTAAAGGTTCCTTGATGGTTCTGAACTGATCAACTTGGAGTTTTGTTTTCTCTCGCATCCTTTTCCTGAGAGGCTGACTGCAGCCCCATGAAAATAAAAAATTTTTTAATCATATTGGCTACTGATTCTTGAGATATAAATGTTGTAGATGGTCTTGTGACCTCTGCCTTTAACGTGTATGTACAATGAAGTGAAAAATTTAGAACAGCCTCTGAAAGCCTTTGTGTTTTTCTAACATATTTGGACTTATAGATATTAAATTTAATCTTTTATGATATACTGACAAATTTAAGTAACATAACTAAACAATTAAAAGTAATTTTAAAAATGTAATTTCTCGTGAGGATTAAATCAGGACACCCCAATCTTTTTTCACTTAAGAAGACTAAAATAGGTCATGGACAAATCACATAAGGTACTCTATCACATAAAAAAACCGATACCATACCATGCCACACAGTTTTTTATATGGCGCTTTGAAAACAACACATCATAGTGTTGTACAGCAGAAAGATAAAAACACAGTAAGAGGAATAAATCAGTGTCATTTACCCACTGATTTAAAAGCCAGTGAATAAAAATGAGTTTTCAACCTGGATTTAAAGACCACCACTGAAGTAGCTTCACTAATGTGAAGAGGAAGACTGTTCCGGAGCCTTGGAGCAGCAACTGAGAAGGACTGTCTGCTCTAAGTTTCAGCTCTGATTTAGGGACTGAGAGCAACAACTGGCAGCAGGAACGTAGCAAAATCAAACATGCAGGTGCCAGACCATTTAGATATTTAAAAACCAGTAAGAGAATTTTAAAATCAATACTAAATTGAACTGAAAGTCAGCGCAAGGCAACCAGCACTGGTGTAACATGCATAATGTTTTGCATTTGTTAGTCTCTTTTAAACAAATCAGGAAAGATATAGTATTGTTTCACATAAGCTTTTGTGATACCAACAAATTTGTCCATGTTTGCAAATGCTAAGTAAATTTGCACCACATTGTTGGATTAATCATTTGAGAAGATTAAAAGGAAATGAATAAATTTTTAGATAAAACTACCTACACTGTAAATGCGAGCTCATCCACATGCAGACAAACACAATGAAGCAACTGTAACATCATTAGAAGCATAACAAAGGAAGAAACAGTGGGCAGATGTTGCATCAGCACAAAATAAATGTACAAAACTTAGTTTCAAACTGTTGCTATTTTCAGAGAAAAAACTCCTAATGAGAAAAGGTTATTTAACCAGGAGCATACAGCCAAGTTGAAAACAATATGTTCAGTTTTTTGTGAACAATTCTCCACTCATTTTATAGTTGAGTCTTAGGGCAGTTTGACTTTTCCCTGTTATTTAGAAACTACTGGTTCTAAAAGCACAGTTTTTCAACCTCAGGAACAAGGAGACTCATTTTCCTACTATTATGTTCTATTTTCCTACCAGATAAAGTTTGCCATTGGGGTTCAGCATTCTCCATACTTACTTGCACCATAGGTAAAGAAGCATTTTTATTGTAGATGCATATTTTCACAAAAAAATAGTAACAATAAAAAAGTAGATATATTCAAAATCAGTTTTTCCATACTCAATGTCGGTCTTGTATGACTGGTGCCTCCTTTTAAATACAGGAAATAATGTTATTGCTGGTAAAAGATAAGATACTATGCATTCCCACTCATTCCATGCAAAATAGTCTCCCTACTCTCACAGCAAGCAGGACTTGTCAATTCCCTATTGGCTGCACATGCATTAAAGCAATAGAAAACTTGTTCAAGCTACAATAGACTGACAAGTTATTTATTTTATCTGGTGCTTGTGTGACATTACCAACCCCTTACCAATGCTGCTCTAGGCTATGCCCACAAAAAAAAAAAAAAAAAATGCTCAAACTTTTTGGAACTCCAACAGTTTCAAAAGGAAAATGTAACTAAAGAATTATTGTTTTTTACATTTCCACTTTTCATTTTAAAATTGATCAGAATGTTGAGGAACATTTTAATAAGTAGTATATGACTTAATGTTATTTCTGGGGACAAATATAATGCCCCAATGAGCCCCATTTCTTCTAACCCCTTCTCAAAATGGGAAAAACAAGAGAATATGCCATTTAGGTAATACTTGATGTGGGTTTGGTGTGAAAACATAGGATAAAGACAATGAAAAGGGTTTTCATTGTCCACTATTAAGAACAGTTGAGGATATGTGGCACCGTGGGCATGTGATCATAGATTTTTCCAAATACAAGGATATTTTTAAATAAAAAATCTGGTGGCCAAAAACTGAAAATAGGTCTTCACAAAATCTCTCTCCAGGATAATAATCCAAAACATATGGTATGAGAGAGGACCAAAGGCTGGAAGATTTAGATTGTGCAAAGAGCAATTGTTAAAGACCTCCATCTTCCTGTCTTATCATATGTCATGAAACAGAACTAAGTGTTGTTCTAAGGGAAAAGTTGAGGTAAACAAAGTAATAAAAGTAAACTAGTATGGCACAATGGATTTAAGGAAAAACAATTATTTCTGAGTGTGCAATTTACTTTTCCCAAAAGAAAATAATGCTCTTAGTTTAAAGGTTGAATTTTTTTTAAATTATTTTTCAATTTGAGATGATTCTACAGCAGAAAAATGAATATTTGAAGGATTTTAATATAACTCTCCCTGAATCTAAATATATGTGGTGGGTGCAATTGAAAAATTAAGCCTTTTTTCATTGATTTGCCTTTTCTGTGATTATTTCCATTTAGATTGTTTTCTTGTGAGTGTACTATTCTGTACATTGCCTGTACTCATCAAATAAATACATGATGGAGATTTAAGACTTGCATTTGCATGCCATCAGGAAACTTCATAACCATGTTTCTGGACATTTGTTAGGCGACAACATTTAAGCATATCAGAGGTTTGAATTTGTCAGTGAGAATTTCAACCAGCCTGGGCGCTTGTTTCACAGAATCTAAATAAACAAATTTCACAATCACAGCCCAAGAAATGTAGTTCAACTGACTGGGACACTTCTTCATTGATAACTGAGGCACAGCGGGTGGAGAAAAAAAAGTGTATTTCTCCATGCCATCTGTGGGTGAGTCATGACCGGAGTGCATTACAGATTGATATGTTATTATCAAACACTGGCCTCCTGGCTGCAAAAAAGAAGAAGAGAGGGACAGACGGATGGAGGCCAGGGTGGGAGAGTACAAACTAGGATGAAGGATGGTGGAGGAGGAGAGGGCCAAGGGAAAGATGAAAAGCACAGAAGGGAGGGAGGAGAAGATGCTGTTCAGCTGAGAAGTATAAAGTTGTCACAGTGTGAATAGTTGGACCCACATGCAGACATCAAGGTGATGTTGATTTGTTTTTATCTTTTTCAATTCCATTAAATTTAGTTAATGACACAATTATTTAGATATCAATCTAGATATGCATCATGCACAGACATTTAATGCATTAGAACCACTGGTTCTTCGACTGCATGGAAAGGACATTAGCTACCGATCCCCCAGTACACTCTGGATTCAGAGACAAATTGGTGAGTTAAGTAGTACATGTTTCTTGGTTGTAGGTGTACATGTTGCATCCAAAAGCACAACAGCCATTATTCCGTCCAGTTATCAAAGAGACAAACATTAACAGTTGTTCTCTGCATGTTAAGTCTAATAGTGCATTCAGACCAAACTTGATTTGAGGGGCATCTGGTTTACATGCAAAGTCTATGTGGACACATGTCTAGAGGTCATCAAGAGGTCTTGCTGTGCGTCTCCCACATCTAGCGCTGCATGTTTTGAAGTGTTTCAAGCATCTGGTTCTGCACATTTTCAGATTCAGTGTTTAATGTGCATACAGTGCATCCAAAGCAGCAGACAGTAGAGTTGGAAAATCTGAATTTTTGCAGCTGGACACAGGGCATCAGCCAATCAGACAGTGACACTGGTGCCCATTTTCTGATGGGACAGAACGACCAAGAGCCCACGAAGTTGCATCACACAAAGATGATGATGGAGGACAAACTCATTATCGCTGTTTGTCCCCATCTTAATAGAGCCGGGGTGTAAATTCAATCTGGAAAACTTTTTCCAGCCTTACCTGCATTGTCCAATCACTGCATCATGCGCTTTCTGCTGCAACCTATCAACATCAGTCCTTGCCTCATTCCGGCCAATCATTGTACTAGACTTCTTTTATAATGCACTAAATCCATGGCTTCATCTGCTCTCCAGCCAAGCTTCAACCCGCCTCTTACCCTTCTCCATCCTATCAGTTCTGGCAGATTTCTTCATCCTTTTGGCCTCCACTCGACCACCAGTGTCCAGACACTGGGGGGAAGACATCTCAAATCCTCATCCTAACTGCCAATTCTCATTCGTTGCTATTCTCAGCATCTACGTCTTCTGCCGGGGTCTGAGCACGAAAGAACTTTGTACACTTATGTCAATAAAACTTTTTTAATTGCTTCTTTGTCTTTCTGTGAGTCTCTCCAGATTGAAATATCTATGACCAGTCGAGCAGGTTGTCAAAGTGGTCTTGAGTAGGGTGAAAATAATGCTGAAAGTGACCCTCATCAGCACTTAGCTCCTGGAGGAGGTGATGAAACTCACCAAACTCAAAACGCCTCTGAATTATCTGGTGGATCCAGACACAGCGCAGTGGCACCCAACAACGACGTTCTCTTGCTTTCACTAAATAAAGCCAAGGCACTCTTTCAATTTCATCCACCATTGTACAAAGAGACTGGCTGAGGAAAACAACTAAAAGTCAAGAGGTTCCTCCCAATGTGCGTCTTTCCACACTTACCTCAGATGTGTGTCTAGAGCAATTTAGACGTTCAGTATCAAATGTCTGACTTCAAAGTGCACAAGCATTTGGTCTGAACGCACCATCAGCTATTCCTGGCTAATGGTTCTTTTGCCCATTCTCAGTCTCCAAGCACACCTCATTCCATGCATCAGCAAGGTCCATACATTGCCTCCTCAGCAGTTGGCTGTTTAGCTCTTCCTCCATAAAAAGTCATCTATTATCTTCCATATCATCTGAGGGTATTCTAATCTCAATTGAAAAATCTCTAAAAAGTCTCCACATTGTAATGCATGCAGCCAAACATACTTACACACTTTTCATGAGGTAAAAATTTGAATTTGTGTTTGACTTTTGTTACCATGTCAGGTATTTGTTTAAATAAATACTCAATTAGCAAGTGCAGTTATTTCTAAAACTGTTCAGACAGAGATATGCTACAAATAATAGCAGAGTTATGAAGACTTCCTGAGTTTGTTGAGAGCTGTGATAGTCGTAATGTCTTGCATCCACTGGGAGGAAGAACCTGCAGTGCTCCTTTGTGCACCAAGGATGCAGCAGTCTGTCATTGAAGGAGCTCTCCAATTCAGCAAAAGCTTCATGCATGGGGTGGGAGACATTGTCTAACAGTGATGTTATTTCAGCCAGAGTCCTTCTGTCTCCCACCGCCTTCTCTTGATCAAGGGAGTATCCTAGGACAGAGCTACCCTTCCCACTGAGCTTATCTAACCGCTTCTACAGGTATAGATAAGCTGCTGTTCCAACATACTACAGCAGAGAAGAAAGCTAATGCCACCACAGAGTCAGAAAAGGTCTTCAGGAGCACCCCCTGCACTCCAAAGGTCTCCGCCTCCTCAGCAGGTAGAGTCTCCTCTTACCATTCCTGTAAACAGCATCTGTGTTGTTTGTCCGTCCAGTTTATTGCTCAGGTGAACACCCAGGTATGCATATGAGTAAACTGTCTCAGTGTTCACTCGCTGGATGTTCACCAGTGTCAGTGAGGTGGGTCAGCGCCTGTGTAAATCCACCACCAGCTCCTTGGTTTTCCCCGCATTGATCAGGGGGTGGTACTGCTGGCATTAGTCCAAAAGTTCTGAATCCACAGTCTGTACTCTGAATCGTCCTCACCGGTGATGAGGCCGACCTTAGCAGAATCATCAGAGAACTTCTGAAGATGGTAGCATTTGAAATTGATGGAGAAGATTGCAGTGTAGAGGGTGAAGGGGAACGGTGCCAGCACAGTTCCCTGCAGGGCCCCCATAATGCAAACTAGTCTGTCGGAGACACAGCTCTCTGTCTTTATATACTGTAGGCAGCCAGTGAGGTAGTCTAGTCTACCACCACACATACTTACCCCCTTCATCCCAGTAATGCTGTACTATACAAGATGGGAGCATTTTATAAGGGACACAGATATGGGATAGCAATAACAATAATCAAATGAGACCAAGAATATTTCAAGTTTTTGAGTACAAACATTGTTTCATTCCATTAAAAGTGTCAAGTTTGCTAAGAGATGATCAGTTCACCTGAGCTAAATCTGATGGAAGTTCGTCAAAGTATAATTGTCCTATTTCAGTGTTGAGCTGTACAAACCCATGTATCTTGGCTGGTTCATTATGCAGGGAGATAGCTCCAAATAAAACCTGAGAATGTTGCTCTGAATAAGCATGTTTTATTACTGAGAACCTGGCAGCAGATGAGAAATACATGTATAATGATGCTGAGAGAAAAAAATAAAAAGGAGAGAGATAGTGCTGAATAATAGGGAGACTTGATTTAACAGTTTCCCCCTCTAACCTCTCCAGAAAATACTTTTTACAATGGCCTGTTAATGCTTTCTCTCCTTCACAAAGCCTACTGATCCATTTTTATGAAGACACGTATTTTCTTTGTGCTGTTTTTTGTGATGCTCTGACTTAGCAATATGTGCAATATTCAAAGTAACTTGAATATGTGAGATAATACAACCAGCATTCTATTTGATCTGTGCTTTATTTGCTCACCAGGGTCGAACTTTGTAATACATCCTCATATAGCTGCAGGGCTTGCTGTATATTTTCTTTAATTTCTTTGGCTTTCATTCCACCCGCATCCCTCTATTTTTACCCCACCCCAAACCCCAAGACTCTAGAAAATGTCTGTGTAATTTTTTTAAGTGTACTCTTGTTTAATCACACAGGGTCACAACAGCTGTTCCAAGATAGTTTTTTTATGGGAAAGGTTGCTCTGGCAACAGCTCAACATGGCTTCCCTCTCTCCAGTGACTGGCCTCCCTTTTCAAACAACAGTCAAAGCCCCAAAAAGAGAATGACTCAGGACAATTTTATTTTATTTATTTATTTTTTTTTGTCTAGATCCAACTAGCTCTGACAGCCTATCTGTGGATTTCATGATGTGCGAATGACTCACAAAACTTCAGAAAAAAGAAATAAGTTTGACTGAGGCTCAATGTCTTTGAATTCTAAATTCTGAAGCAACATGAATGAATAACATTTTAATATATTTGATATTGGATAATGATTATGTACAAATGCTCTGATTCAGTGTGATAAAATAATAGGAAAGAGAGGCATAAAGAATAGCTCTTGTTTACTAAGCTAATTATGTCTTTCTTCAAATGATTGTTGCCCAGTGTGGCAGACTCATCATCTGGTAATTTGGCTGTTTTAACTCATGAGCCCTCTTGTGACACCATTGCACTCAATAGCCTTTACCCAGCCTAATTACCTTATTTAGCATTCCTTCTAAATCTCTGGGAAGCAACGTCAGCCCATAAGTAAATTGGCCTTGATATTTCTTATGGCTTGATACAAAAGTGGAAGCGGACTGAACTTCTTTTAAAATGAATCAACAAGCATTAATTTTGTCAAACTCTATTGCTTGCTGGCCTGTCAATTGCAAGGTTCAAGTAAAGCAAATGTCTGAATTTCAGAGGCCTTTAAAAGCTCATTTTCAGCAGTGACGCTAGCAAGAAAATCCCCAATTCTACTTTTCACAATGGTAGACAAGACTAAGGCTTGTTTTGCTCCACCAGGGAAGCCGAATATCATCATTTAAGGGTTCCTGCATGTTCTCCATTTCAAAATTCCATGCATTTCCAGCCTCAGTTATTTAAAAAATCAGTTAATTGTGAGAAAATTTCTGGTATGTATGGAGAAGCATTTCATGTGAATTGGTTTAATTATTTTTATATTGTTTGAGGTTTGCTGTCAGTGTGTTTCAAGCAGTAAAAAGCTCCAAAGCTGTACACAAAGCTTAATTTATTACCTGCACCACACTCTGCCATGATAGATATACAGTTGCATAAATAAGTACATATCAGTGAGTTGACAGTCAGTAATGCAAAAAAAACTCAAAATTATGTATTTATTTTTTGCATTAACTTGAAATGCTGAGATCTTGACATATTTAATAATTGCTGACACCTTGGTAAAAGACATTTACTGTCAAACATACACAGCATGACAACTGCTTTGGCCGTAAGTCCCAAGTTCAGCATTGATGGGAACAGAATTCAGTGTGCAGGCTGGTGCAAAGCAGTCTGCATTGCATTCTCCCATACAAACTTCCATATTTCTGTTAAGATATTCATATTAACATTAACACTGTCAACCTTTCAGTTTCTTGAAATAAACAAAAACACATTCAAAAGTTGCTTCACCAGATTCTTTGTGGTTCTTTGAAGTGAAATGAAAATGAACAGGTCTTCTTTTGTTTCTTTTTGCATTCCAAGATAAAATACTCCGAGCCCAAGCTGTTTCCACTCCCTGTGCACAGTCAATAAAGGAACTACTGCTGCTACAAACTTTGTGACCTCTTCCTGTTTTTTTTGTTTGTTTGTTTGTTTGCTTTTTTTATCTTAGAAAGTACACCTCACCCAGCGCTTCTGCATTTTTCTTTTTTTTCCTTTCTGTAATCTCTAAACCCCAGTTGGTCATGGCACATGGCCACACATACTGAGCCAAGTTTTCCTGGAGATTCCTTCTAAAAGGGAGTTGTTCCTCTCCGCATATGCTTGCTAAAATCAGGGACTGCAGCAAATTTAAAATCTTGATGCAATTGACTGGTCTTACCTTGGTAGAAAGCTTTTCACAAGTTGTCATTTCAGGATCAAACAAATTTAACAGTAGTGCATTATTACTGGACAGAATTAAGCTGTATGTGATATATAATCTGAACCTGATTATATGGTTAGATTGTATCAGAACGTTTTTAATTATATTTGGACAAAATTGGGTACAGCTGAACATGAATTGGACCTGCATGTTTGTAAAGTGTCTTAAGATGTTATTTGTTGTAAATCTGTAGTATAAAAATGAACTGAAAATATTGTTTTGTTGTTACAGTTTAATTGCGTCATGTTTTTGAGATAAGAAAGCTTGTCTTCATTAACATTCTGAAATATATTAAATTAATATTACAAAAACCGAGCATTATGGTGTAGATTTCATTGACCAGAGCATGGAATTATATGAAAAATATTTTAACCAGAAGCAATAATCTCATTCATGAAGAAAAACAAATGTGTTTTTATTACATTGTGCTTAACTGATATCTTAAGATAACTAATTGTGAACCTCTTGGCTCACAAACAAAACAAAAAATTGGACATATTAGGATTAAAAGTCTAATATTCTTGTTTTTCTATAGAAGTAGCACAGATGCAGTGAATAGATGAAAAGCTTTAGTTTACATTACCATGCACGCTAATATTTGTCTTTAAAAAAAATAAAGTTGTGCTTCAGCTTTTATTTTCCCTACATTTCAAAATGAACTTTGCCAAAGACCCCTGCTTCAACAGAAAGATCGAGGAGTTATTTAGCTTTTGCTAATTACACAATCATGAACCTTCACTGACTCATTTTGCAGATCTTAAACAGGGTAATAATGTACACACATACACACCTATGTGACATTTACCCCATAATAACCTGTTAAGGTAAATGTATTTTAGAAGTCATTTTCACGCCAATCAGGCATCTCAATAGACAGGCAGTTCTGAGCTGTTATTACTGTTCTAATGATGCATGAAAGTGCTTAACTCACTCACCTTGACATTGTGTGAGTAAATGTGTGTCAGAGGCTTGTGCTTAAGGGTTGAGAAATGAAAGGAGAGAGAGGAGGAGTGACACGACAATGGCATAAGTGACACAATGAAGGTAGAAGACAGAAAAAGCAAGAGATGATGTTGATGTGTGATTCCAGTATCTTCTTTGAGTGACTCACTCTCGAGAGCACAGAAGGTGTCCTAATCCCCATGTTTTCACAAGTTGTGGATGACAAATTCACTGCAACACATTCAAAACCGACAATGTGCTGCGTCTTAAGGAGCAAATATTCAGTCTTAAGCAGTTTGTTTAGAGATTATGTGTGCCATTGATATGATCAGGGCTGATCTAAGGCAATGGTGTTCACCAGCAGCCCTGTAAATGACACCACCATCTTCAAAACCATGACAAATCCTGCTTCTGTGCTGACACTTGTCAATCCTATGTTTCTAAACAAGAGTCACTCATCAGTTATCATGCTTCATAGGACAAGGCAAACAGCTTTTGCTGGAAAGCTTTCTATAAGAGTGTAGCAGGGGAAAAAACAGTAACTACAAAGGTTTTATATCTTTACATATATTTGATATTGATATTTGATATTATCAAGCACATTTTGATATTAGACTTAGATAACCATTGTGAATACAAAATGTTGTTTTTCAAATGACAGTTTTTAAACACTAAGGGGAAATGAGCTATCTACACAATCATCTATACCTAATAATTAGTTGTGCCACCCTTGGCATCAACAACTGCCGTCAAGTGTTTGAGATAACTTGCAATTTGTCACGATCCTGGCGTATTTGGGTCTTGGCATTTTTTTGTGTTCATATTTTGATTATTTCCTTGTTGTTTATATCAGTTCAGATCTTGTCATATCAGTTCATTCCTTTATGTTAGTTTATTTATTCATTAGTTCTGTTCTTTGTGCTTGTTGGATTTTTCTTCACTTTAATCAGTATTGCTCTGATTACCAGCTCTGCTCTGTGTTAATTATTCACCTTCCCTCAGTCTGCCAGTTTGCTCCACTTAACAGCTGTTTCCCATTACCTGATTCTTCTCTGCCTGCACTCTGCCTCAGCTGTTACCATTTGTCTTTGATTAGTTCTTCTGGTTTGCTTTGTCATGTCCACCTTCTCCATATTTAAGCTCCTGGATTTTCACTGTAAGATCTCACTGTTACCCTGTTTGTTGTTTCTGCATTTGAGTCCTCTTCTCACCACAAACCTGACAGAATTGTTTTTGTTCTTATAAGGTGGAGGCCCATTCTACTTTTTAAATTGTTTTAGATCAGCCATATTTGAGGGTTTTTGAGTATGGCTTGCCCCTTTAAGGTCATCCCACAGCAAGTGAACAATCTTTAAATTCAGATGTTGACTTGGCCACTCCAGAACATCAGGTTATCTTTGTTTGATTAAAACAAAAAAAGAAAGAATTATGTGAAACATATGTGACATAAATTAAATCTGTAAAATGAAAACACTCTTTAAATACACTGTATATTATGATGTTAACAATGATAGATTCGTTTCTCTATTGTGCCTTCAGACACTGGTTTATTTCGCTTTGGTGTTCAATATGCCCATGCAAGTGATTGTGCCCTAGATATTTGTGAAGCGTGTAATATTGGACAGCAAATCAGGCAAGGTATATCACTGAAGTCCCAGTTCAGTGTCGTGTTGTGCATCATATGGACCCATATCAGGATGCATGTCTATTTTAAAATACAAGTTATTCTCAAGGACATGTCATGTAGTCATGCAAACATTGAAAGAATGAAGCAGGTTGGCATGAAATAAAACATTTGTAAAGTCTTTGGTTATGGCTCGGTGTGGTTTTCTACAATAAACGGAAATCCATTACAAATTTCAGACTACTTTTCATTTTATTTTGGAAAAAAAGATTAAAGATGGACTCAAGTAGTATATTTTACCTTTTTAATTTTATTTTTTTTAATGGAAATTGACAAAAACACAACTGGATAATGAAGTATTCATTGTGAATTTTTGCAAAACACATTTTCAAAAGGGGAAAACAACTTCTCACTTGGTATGGTGTGTATTCTAATTGATGACATCAGAAGAGGCACAGAACTCGAGATGACTTGTTGCCATTTGGGCTGCACAGTGGGACAGTCGGTAGTACTGTTGCCTTGCAGCAAATAGGTCCTGGGTTCAAAAACCTTAGGTCTTTCTGCAGGGAGTTTGCATGTTCTCTCTGTGTATGTTTGGATTTTCTCCAGGTACTCTAACTTAATCTCGCAATCCAAAAATAAACAGTTTAATTGGTCTCTTTAAATTGTCCTTAGGTGTGACTGTGCATAGTCATTGGTCCTATTTGTCTCTGTGTTGCCCTGTGATGGACTGGCGACCTGTCCAGGGTGTACCACACCTCTTGCTCAATGGAGACAGGCACCTGCGACCCTGCAAGGATAAGCGTGTATAGATGATGGATGAATTGGTAGTTGTCATTGGTAAACACTATGCCAGATGAGTGACTTTTTGCAGATTTCCCCATAGATGCAAAATCATTAAAGCTGCATTCCAGATAGCCCTACTCCATTATGTCGTGTATTTTGGTGGTGTCATGCTTTTCTGAAAACCTTATATTTTTCTCTTAGGCTTAAGAGTCTTGCTTGAATTTGAAAACAAATGGAAAAAAGGACAAATACAAGATAAAAACAAGCAGGAGTACTAAAAAGAACTTGAATCAGTTGGCATATGCCTTTTGTAATGGAATATGCAAATGTTTATTTTTTTTAGAGGGTAGCTTTTATCTTGATGACAATGTTCTACAACAACAAAGATAAATGATAGAAAAACTTATCACATTAATATTAAAATTAGTTTACGTTCTTCTTTGAGATTTTTAGACAGAACATTAATATGTAAATTATGGGTTAAATTTTAGCTAAAAGAACAGGTTTCTTTCATTATAAAATACAGTTACCCTCCCCTGTAAGAACATATATATTGATGCTTAACACACAAAAATAAAATGCATTGAATTTATAGACTCTACTTGGACAACCAGTGATTTTAATAGGGTATGGGAGCTCATATGGGACAGATGAGATATAACTTACTTAATGTTGTGAAACTGTGACTGTTTTTTTTGTTTATTTTGTTTTTCATCTGAATCCTCTTTTGCATCAAGTTAAAATCTTTAGTTTCCCTGGTGATTTATGTCTTATTTCCATCTCAGTATATAGATGTCTCTTCAGAAACATTATGCCAAGCCTGAGTAATAAAAAAAAAGATCTGGCCCAAGGATGGAACCACTTAGTGCAACTTTGAGTACACTCAGAGATCCATTTAAGAAAAAAAAAAAAACATGGCAGCCAAGCCATACACATTCTTGTATTCTTCATATCCAGGTTGATGGAAAACATAATATTAAATCCAGAAAAGATGGATGATAGGCATACTCTGCATTAACAATACAGTCTTTAGGTCTGAAAAGAAGAAATCAGAAAGTATTACCAGATCAGAACTTAGGAAAGTTAAAAAACAGGAGTATTAGAACAACACATTTCTAATCCATGTGAGAAAACTTTTATCACAGTCAAGTAGAGGTTCCACAGGGCTGTGTGCCAACCCACTAAAGAAAACAATTGCTTTGGTGGACAACACAACTGAGTTAAAAATTTAATGGATAAAGTCTAAAAACTAACACCATAGTTCCTTGATAATAAACTGATTCGAGCTCTCAAAAACAAAAGGCCCAACAGGTTCAGGATTAAGAAAGACAAACCTGCTTCTCCATGCATCACTAACACATAGCTACCCTCCCTTACTCAGCCTGGAGTAAACCACAAACCCTAGACCTTGGAAACCCACTAATTGCTCAACTCTCCTATAGAGTTCACTAAAGATCTTGGAAAACAAGGTCTTTGGACTGGAGGTCATATTTACTTGTAGATCAATCTCAGAAACTCTGAACTTAAAAAAGCCAAAACAACATAAAGTAAAAATAACAAATTGCTTTAATCTATGCATCTTTGGAAAATTGCTTTAGGAAATGGACTTTTCCCAACTATTTCTGAGATTTTTTTTTTTTTTTTTTTTTTTTAGGTTTTGTGTACATCTTAACTAGCTGTGTCAGTAAAGGGCGCCGAGGCCATTTGTCAACTTCTGTCTTTTTACTGACTCTTCCCCCTGTAAGGCTCGAGTCAGTAGGTGTTGGGAGGCAGTGTGGAAAACAGATGCTGATTTATTCAACCTGAGAAGGTATAGCAAGATTTCCCTTCCCTTCTTTCTGCCATATTGTCTTTTACAAGCCCACTTTACTCCTGTGTGTTTGGGGGGAGGGTGATTAGAGAAAAATCAATTGACCACAATTTTTTTTTTTCTCTGTTTCATCTATTAAAAGAGGAGCAAATGTAACCGGAAGCTGTTCAGACCTGACAAACACCTGACTAATCCAGGTCAATTACAAAACGGGTACTGTAATGCTAGGTGGCAAAGACAGGAGTTGAATCCCTCATTTGTGGAAACGGTGTGTGTTTAATGAACAATGCCGTTATCATAAGGTCTGTTGATCACAGAATTAAAATCCATTCTGCCGAGGCGACCAGTCGACTTCAAGAGAGTGTGCAGCATCTCTCACAATGGTGCAAACAGATTCATTATTTGAAGCATAATTTTCCCCCCTACTGGCACAATTAATAAATCAAACTTTTCATCGTCACAGCCCAGTGGGACTGAACAGGTCGTGTTATTAAAAAGCCATTGCTGCCTCATTCAGTGATCTCAGGGAAAAGTACTAAATTGGATTGGTAATGTATTATTGCCCTCAACTGGTGGCTATATTCACAGCTTAGGTTGACAGAGAAGATGTGTGGCTTTCTACTTTGGAGTTGAAAGTAATCATCAAGTTGACAAATGTCAATAGAGCGATTTTTTTGCTTCTTTTTATTGACTTCTTTTATGAAAGTACTTATTTAAAAAATGTCTTCATTAAAAGCCTGTTTGATCACCCCAGTATTTTTTTTCCTCTCTAATAAACAGTATGTCTATCATACGATCAAATTAGCTGTTTTTCTTGCAAGGAAAGGATATTCAACCAAATAAAGGTCTAGTCAAAGTGTAGTGGATGCTTTTATCAACAATACCGTCCACATATGCTAGGCAAATAGAGAAGGCTTTTTGGTTGTGTGACTTTAAGTTTAAAAAAATGTATATTTAGGTAATAAATGGCTTAATAAATAGCCTCTTGACAGATTATCCCATCTGAGCTGTGTATCCCTGTAGGTTTGCCATGGGTCTCTTGGTCTCTTACTCATTAACATTCTTTGACAAACCACCGAGGCCTTTACAGAAAAGTTGGATTTATACTGAGATTATATTACACTCAGTTGGAATATTAACTACTACAGGTGTTCTTTACTAATTAGATGACCTTTGAAAGGAATTGGTTGCACTCAATATTATTTAAGATATCAGAGAAAAGGGAACAGAATAAAAATGTAAGCCACACTTTTGAGATTTTTTTTGTACGATATTTGTAAAACCATGCTTTTTTTTTTTTTCTTTTTTTTTTTTTTTTTTTTTTTTTTCTTCCACTTCACATTCGTCCATTACCGGTGTTGTGTGTTTCATAAAAGCGTAATAAAATACATAGAAGTTAGTGGCTGAATCGAGACAAGATCTGAAAAAGATCAGAAGGTTTAACTGAATTTTCTTTTGTGCACATTTGAAAAACATTCATGCATACAGATGAAACCAGATATTTACGTTTAGTATAATTACCACTCACTGTGTGCCATGAAATCATAAAAAACTTTGCCTGTTGTAAGATTACCAAAACTATTTCACTTTGCGAAATAATGAGAGAGAGATTTATTTCTTCAAATTCTGAAGTTTAACCCTCTTGCAGTCACAGAAGGGGTAGTAAGGTAAGGTTTGCAATCATCCACCTTTTCTCTCCAAATGTAGCGTTTGAGAACATTTGCAAAAATGTAATCTGGCTTTTGGAGTAATGGCTTCTTTTTGTTCTGTGGCATTTCAGTCGATCATCATCAGTGTAGATTACCTGCGTTGTATAAGGCATACTACCCTTAGAGTATGTAAAGGTTTAAATTCAAGGAAAGTTAAAAACAATAATTTAAAAAATTCTCTAAATTTTCTGACATTATGCAGATACAAATCACTTTGGTAATCCTAAATGCCCTAAAACAGAAAACAGACTGTGATACAAACCAGGTTATGTGTGCATGTGCGGTTGTGTTCTGGAGTCTAGCCTCGAAAACTTGTTTTCCTGTTTATTGAATATTTTGCTACTCTTCATCTATCAGTCATCAGCTTGTCTAATCATTTCTTTCCAGCCAGCTGAAGTCACAAGCCTCTCATTTTAGATTTTTCATCTGAGCCTTGATGGATATACTAAACACAGATAACCTTTTTCATTAAGGCTTCTCATGCAATCCGCCTCTGCTAACATCCAGATTGGGTTCAACTCTCCATCACACTGATTTCTCTGAAGATGAATCTCTGATTGAACAGACCTCTTCAGACAGCTGGCGTCCCCTTGTGTGTGTGTTGCCCTGTTAACAGCATTGTAATAAAAAAAGGGCCTTCTAGAAGATGAAGCTGAAGGAGAGCACCTTGTGTGGCCAAACTAAAAATGAGTCTTTTATGTAAAATTAGCTCTGTCTCAGCTCCTCTAAACCACACTCTTCACTGCTGAGAGGAAAGCTACAGAAAAGGTAGTCTGTAATTAAATGCTAACATCTTAGACATTTGTGCAGTGATACTTAACAGAGGCTGATAGATAAAATCCCCAGTGAGGCAGCTAGTTGAAATAGATTATTTTATGTTGTCCCCGGCTCCTTTGAGGTTTTTCAAATCACAGCTCCGGAATCTCTGCACTGGCATAATGAATCTGCAGCACAAGATATGCTGCCAGTGCCAATGCGGTGAGTCGTCACAGTAGTGTTAAGTACTTTAATAGTTAAAGTACTTAATAGTACTTAGTACTTAGTAGTTTAAGTGTTTAATAGTTGTAAAGACTGAAATGATGAGCTCAACATTTACATCTCATCTTGGGTGAAATATGTTTTGTAATAGAAACTGAAATATTTCCCTGTGGTGTAAGTGTTTTTAAATACTGACTTGTTAGAATACCTTTTTAAATGGTTCTTTATTTGGTTTAGACGAGATTTAGTGTTCATGCTCCGATCACTTGTGCAGTAAGACACATTATATGGAGCCACCAAATTGAAGATGGCCTCCTCCTTTTTCTAATAGGACTGTTTTCTTGTGCTTCTTCTTGTGGTTCTCTTATGCTTGTGCTTATATGTCTTTACATGTGTGTATTACCCTACATGCAGTGCTATGAAAAAAAAAATTGTACCCCCTTAAAGATTTATTCAATTTTTATTTTGCATCACACTTACATATTTCATATGATCAAACAGGTTTTAATATCAGACAAAGATATCCCGAGTCAATAAAAAATGTAGTTTTTGAATTATGATTTTTTTTTTTTTTTTTTTTTTTTTTTTTTTTTTAGAGAAAAGGGTTATTTCCCCCTTAATGATAATTGGCAGTGTCACCCTTGGCAGCAACAACTACATTATACGTGAGTCTTTTATGTCCATGTTGAGTAATTCTAACCCATGGTTACATGATTTTATTTTCCCTGCTCATGTTTTATTTTCCCTAGAAAATGCTCATCATGCAACAGTTTCATAGAAATTATTTGGCCAAATTCTTCAATTATGTATGCATGCAAGCTTTTAATTAAATAACTGTGGCCACTCTTAAGTTGTGGTATTTATCTTGTTCTCTGTGCAGACATCAATGAATCTTGAAGAAATTAACAGAAGCTCTTAAAATTGCCTTGGCAAAATCAACTGAAACGTTCCTGTTTGTTGCTGCCTCGTCACAGGGAGATAAATTTTTTTGTTTTGGTTTGGGTTTTTTTTGTTTTGTTTTGTTTTTTTTTTTTTGCTGGTACAGTTGTCTCAGGAGTTTTTTGCAACTCAAGTACCAAGAAAATTGGATTTGTAATTTAACAAAAGGCACTGTACAGCTTGTTTTGCATTTCTGGAAAGGAGACTGGATTAGTATCAATTAGTCAGCTTCCTTTGTTCCTTGACAGCACTGAAAGCCAACAGATGCCAAAAGAAAAACCTTTCTTCTCATAAAATTGTCCAGGGAATTCAAGATTTGTTTAGTTGTCACAAACAAAGGTGCTTATAGTCTACATCCCAGTTTATAAATCTTGTGCTTACAGAAGCTAATATAAAACAAAATCTTTAACTCTGGGGCACATACTGTACCTTTCTAAAGTACTCACACCAGTTAAAATGAAAGAAAAAAATAAATCATGTATCATTTTGCTTCCACTTCACAATTATGTTGTGTTTTCCAAACACAGATATGTTAAACCCTCATGTTCTAGAACAGCCCTCATTCAGGATCCAAATGAATAAATTTAAATTCTACAAAGGATATGTTCCTTTTGATATTTAAATATGTTGTATCCCATCTACCTTAAATGATTGTGAGGGCTATTTGATTAATCTCTATGTTGGTTGATTTGCTTATCAAATCATTATCTAAGGCGTTTCTCTGATCATAATGTTGATTCCTTCTTCCAGTCAGTGGATCTCAGAACATCTCACTGTTTACATCCTATTTTCAGATGTAAGGATTTTTGAAATAGGGCTATGTGTGTGAAGAGTGTGTGTTCCCACTTGCACTTTTTGCCAATCTCTGATCAAAGCAGTATCCTCTCGTGCTCTCTCTTCTCCTCTGTTTCTAGCTCTCCCACATATACATAAAGTCAAAGTGCATGCATACTGGATATGTGTACAAATTGTTTTTTGCACTTTATCTGGGTTCTAAGGAGGTCTTTATTGTTTCATTCATCTGTATGTGAAATTGGTATCTTTGGATCAATAAAAAAAAAAAAGTTAATTAAATGTCATAACATTTTCCCCCTTTATTTTTTTTTATCTATTTTTATTTTTTGCATTTTGCAGTAAACAAATTAGTTTATTTTGTTTTACTAAGTTCAAAATGCAAAAATTAAAGCTGAAACAGTTAATCACCATGTCATGTTAAGAGAACTGAAATTTTCAAAAGCCACAAGCAAAACATGTTATAACTGTAAATGTTACAGTCAGCTCATAATCAAACAAGGTTCCTGCACAGTCTAGAAATCTCTGAAAAAATATGGAATTTTACAGAGATATTATCCAGATGCCAAATAATCTTTAAAAAACAAACATACATACATCCAGTATTCCCTGTTTTTATTCAGCTCCTAAATGCTGATGACAAAAATTATGAACATTTTATTATTATTATTATTATTAGTAGTGGTAGTAGTAGTAGTAGTAGTAGTAGTAGTAGTAGTAGTAGTATTTGAGTGAATGCTTTAAAAAGTCTATTTGATATTTATCTTTATTAGTGTAAAGTGATTTCTTTCCCGTATATTTGTGTGCACTATATATTATATAGATACATAAACTGAAGAGGTTTTGTCTTCTATACAAGAAAAGCGAATGAAAACACATTTTATCCTTGCGAGGTTCCGTAGTCAGGAATCCGGAAGCACTACTGCTGACAGCTGGATACCCAACATGTAAGCCACATTCTTTACCATTAAAAACAATTAGCACATTTATTTTCCACTGTTTTGTTTTTTTTACAGTTGTTTAAGGAACAGTTGGTCGCTCTCAGAAGTTAAAGAGGCGTAAAAATTAGACGTAGTATTAGCACAGAGAGCTAACGTAGTGAGCAAAGTTTTGAGCTTCAGTGAGTGCCACATCGTCACAAACAGACAGCAGGGCCTCAGTTTGCTTTTAACATTGACGAAACTAGACTAAAATATTTGCCAACATACTGCTGGTCGTTCTTTGTTACATTCAAATGATTTTGTAGCTTGTTCGAAGACAATATACTTAACTGTCAAAGTGATTTAAATCTGAAATTATGTAAATACGACTATAACTCTCCATAAACTGGCGATTAATTGGTTCATTGCCATGTTTTATTCTGAATATAGATATGGATAAAGCATACGTTTATTAATAAACAGGATTCAGCAGGAGGTTTGAAAGAATCCGATTGGGTTTTGTTGCTGCTTTTCTGGCAGTTTTGTTCATCTGCAGCTTAAAAGCATTTGTTTAGTGGTACGTCTTAGTATAAGCTACAAAGGCATAATTAATGTGTTCAGTCATAATTTCGACTTTCAGAGACAATATTTAAGCTTTAAAAGTCAGTATGTCAGCAACAATTTTCAAAATGTTTGTTAAAGCAAACAATTGTAAAAATATGTGAAAAACCATGACCTGAAATTACTAAAAAATCCTTAATTTGTATGTTTTAGAAATGCTCAAACTTTTTATTAGATGGTGCCAAAATAAATGTCTCATGATAATGTTTTTATTCAGCCTAAAAGGTTGAATAAAAATTCTGTCAACACTTTTGAAAGAATTTGGGTCTTGTAAAGACTGAAAAAGTGTGTGCTCCCATAATACTTTTCATTTATGGTTAGTTGAAAATAGAAATTAAGAGAATTTGGTTGATATCAAGAAACTCACTCATCTTTCTGTCTTAACAGGAATGTGGAAAAAAAAAGTTCATTTGTTTCAGTTATCAGAAATTCGAGAAACAGCAGGAGCAAATCAAAGCTGCGTTTAAAGGGACAGCAAAGACAGTAGCATAATCACCAATCTAGAGAATTATGAGGTTGAAACTTATAATGTGAACTTTTGCTTTAACTGTTTTATTTTGTCTTTGAAACCCATATTTATGACTCTCCTTGTTTTACAGTAATCATTCCTTTTTTTGTTTTTTCAACAGGGGTTGATTTTGTGGAAGGTCAACATGAGGCACAGTCCTCCAGTCTGAAGTCCTCAGAGAATGAAAGAAGGAAACTGAACATTAGTTTCTTCTCTGCTGTATCTGGATAAGTTGAGTTTAAGCCAATCATGGATCGGGAGGATGAGGAAGAAGAGCTGACAGTCAAGGCAGCCCCAAAGGAGGTGGATGTGTTTACATTTGCGTGCTGCCTGGGTTACTTGTCCAGCATCAATCTCCTAGTGGCAGTATGTGTCGGCATGTACGTACGCTGGGAGGTGACAAGCGAACCCATGATCATGGTCATCTTCATCCTCGGCCTCTTTGTCCTGGGAATTGCCAGCATCCTCCATTACTACTTTGCCATGGAGAAGGCCAGCCTCAGCTTGTTCCACCTGTGGTTTGGCTTTCTGCTTGGACTCCTGTGCTTTCTCAACAGCCCCGCCTTGGATTCGAATGTGACAGAACTTGTTGCCAACTATCTCCTTGTAGCCAGCGTGGCGATGAAGGCAGTCTGGGCTGTAACTGAGCGCATATGCTGCTCTGTCCGTTACAAACCCATGTTGTTGTCATCAGCTGAGTGGCTCGAGCTGCTGGGATTTGGAATCGCCAGCACGACAATGCTTATTTCCAAGTCGGCGGCCATAGTTGGCTTGGTAGTGGCTTTGGGAGCTCTCATTGTGGACTTAAGGATGAAAACCCTTCTAGCTTTGCCCAACTTGATTTGTTTTGCGTTGGTTACTTCTCTTGTGTTCTTTCAGGCCTTAGGCATCCAAGCCAACCCTTATGCCTTAGGTTGCTACCTGGGCAGGCAGCTCTGTGAGCCATTTTTGGACGTGTACTTTAGTGGTCTTGGGCCCAGCGAGCGCTGGATGCCAGTGCTCTCACTAGGGAAGGTGTGGAGGAGACTGTCCCTGTTTCCTTTATGTCTAATGGAGGTGGCCTTCTTTGTCTTCGCTGCCTTGAAGGTATAAACATCACTCTTAAAGAATTATTAATTCGAAGCAATCTCATTGTGTCATGTACAAGTGTTTTTATTTATCACCCTTGAATGATTTCCCCATTTTTGCCATGTCAAACCACAAAATGCAATAATTTGTGAATTGTTTTTTTTTTTTTTTTTTTTCATTAAACACATTGAAATTTATAGTTTTAATGCAGCAAGTTGTAGAGAATTGCAAGGGGTGTGAATACTTTGGCAATACCCTGTTTATTTTATGGATTTATTTCGTGAATGTATCTTTTCTTGTTTTGGACAGCTTGGCCACTTGGAGCTTTGGTATCTGGTGATCCCGGGCTTCTGCCTGTTTGGCCTTTTCTGGGCCATCTGCCACGTAATTTTGCTGATCACAATTTGGGGCTTCCACACTAAGCTGACCGACTGCCAGAAAGCTTGGCGGGCCCATCCGTCAAGTAGACGCAGTCTGGACCAGGTCATGGCCTCTCGGGGCATCCGACACTTCTGCCTCATTTCAGAACGCCTCGTCTTCTTTTGTCTGCTGTCAACTGTCATACTGGGAGCTGTGTCCTGGCAGGTAGGATATAGGCTTAAAAAACTGTCCCCGGAAAATTGGTTAAATGTTGCCACAGTTTAGATGTGAAGAGGTTGATGGAACACCTCAAAGATCATCTCGAGAGTTCTCGTCTAAATCATCCCCCTTACAGGTTTGAAGCACATGATTTCATATCGTTCCCCAAACTGAGCCTCTTATGTGAAGCAAATGTAATTAGCTCTTAAATATCCCCATCTACTTGCATAAAGAGCAGTGATATCTTATTTAGCCTTATTAGGCGTTTACCTTGGAAGAGTCTCATGGGTGTGAGTCCTGATTTAAGACATTCATATGTTTTGTTGATAACAACTGCAAATGTGCTTAAAAAGCCAATAGCAAGAGCTGTGTTTTCTGGAGTTTTCCTGCAGTTTAACTGCAGTTGAGCTTGAAGTGCAGTAAATATGTTATGAAATCAACCAATTACATCCATGTAAAAGTTTTTCATTCTTGCAGATGTAAAACAAAAAAAAACAACATTTATCAAGATGTGGTGTGTTACAGTTTCAACACCAAACAGGTTAAACAGGTCTTTTTTTTTATTATTATTTTTTAGCAAAGCTAAATGTTTTTGAAAGTACATGTTTGTTCAACAAAATATAGCGTTGATATGGGGCATTGATATGGCTTTTTTAAGAAACTTTATCTTGATATTTTCAGTCCATTGAGATCACCATGTCACCTTGTTTTAATTAAATTCATGATCTTATCTTACACAAAACGTAGGTCAAAAAAACTAAGTTTTAATAATCAGCAACTGAAAAGACAACTTCAGAGCACAATCATATTCAGTATTATGAACCTACTCCTGGTTTATTTATTTCTCTTCATTGTAACAGAACATTGTCTCCATTAAGTTAGCCTGTCATATTTTGCCTTTTGATAACAGCGCTGTCAGTCCTTTACTATGTTTCTGTCTCATTATGTGTCAGCAGCAGTTAAATGAGCCTGTTTATCTCAATAAGAGCTGTTTATGGTAAAGAAAAGTGACTGCATGTTTGGATTTTTGCAGCCCTCCTGTGGTCTCTTTCTCAGCACTCTGCTGGTGGTGTTGCCTTTGGAGTCTCTCACACACGGCCTGTTCCATGAGCTGGGCAGCTGCCTGGGAGGAACCTGTGCTGGCTACGCACTGGTAATTCCTACTATTTACTCCAGGTACCAGAATAACATCCTTCTGTCTATCCCATCCGATGAAAACTATGTGGAAAGCCTTAAATGAAATCAAATACGGATGCATAAGCTAACATATATTTGACTCAATCTACATAGAGGAGAAACAAATACCACAGACAAACATGTTATACACAATAAAATGGATACAACAAACATTTGCACCCCAGAAACCTGGGTCCTCATTTACTTTCCCTTCTTTTCTGTAATATTTCTTAATGTTGGATTTTATTTGCCCCACTCTGTAATTACGTTCAGTGGGTTTTGTGTGAAACAAAGGATAATGAATATGTGAAAAAGCACCTCATGCACACTGTTAAGTATGGTGGAGGATTTGTGATGCTGTGGGCCTGTATCTCCTCCAAAGGCTTTAGGAGCCTTGTTGAGTGTATGGCATCAGGAACTCTTCCCTCCTGCTTAAAAATATGAAATGTATGTGATTTTGTTTTGTTTGATTTTTAAAATATTTTTCCTCAGATGTTGGCATATATACTTCATCTCGATGATGCTAACTTATAAATGTGTCATACTTGCTTTACATCTTTATTACTGGAACACTTCCCCTCTTTGCCTGTTGCCTGTTATTTGATGTAAGCATGCAGTTGAAACCAGATATTTACATACACTAGATAAAAACACATACAGTTATCTTTATTTGTATTTGCTAAATGCCAGAAGAATTAGAGATCATTTCTTTATGATTTTTTTGTTTGTTTGTTTGTTTGTTTGTTTGTTTGTTTTTTTACTTGGAACACATTTCCTCAGTCATTATGCCCGAACCCTTTAACTTTGGTTTTATCAGATAACAGGGCATATGTCTAAGTGCTTTCACAAACTTTAACCTGGCTTTTTATGTTGCTTTTGGAGTACTGGCTTCTTCCTCGCTGAGCGGCCTTTCAGCCCATGCTGTTAAAGAACTCGTTTCACTGCAGCAGAGTTTCCCCAGTGTATTATAAGCCTGGCGGCCCACCACGCTTTACTTGCCCCCCCCCCCAACAACAAGTGTTCTGGGGGAACCCCCTGCTACAGATATTGGGACTGTCTCACCAGCTTCGGCCATTATCTTCACAAGATAAAAAGTGATTTAAATAAAAGGTTATGAGTCTTTTTGTGAAGTGTATGTAAATAGCTGGTTTCAACTGTATCTAGCAGTCACTTATTACATATCATCATTAACTGATTATTAATAAATTAAAATATTTGCAAGGCTACGTTTAGGTTATATCAAGGCCTTTCCTTTGGGTAGTAAATATTATTACTCTCTGGACTTAACACAAACCCAACTGGATAAAGAAAGCTGATAAAACTGGATAAACATGCCACTAATTTTTGAGCCCTTCAGGGATCAAAATGGTGTTCCTTGAGCAGCATACTAAGTTTCTTAGCTGCAGCAGACTTTTGAGTTAAAAAAACAAACAAAAAAAACCCCCAATGTTTTTGAAGTTGCCTCGTCAGTCAATTGAAGCTAAATATCACTTGCGTGGTTGTGTTTTCAGACATAAGAACACCTTGGCTGTCTGGATGCAGACAGATTATAGTGGTATTTCTGGCTACTGTCTGAATGCCAAATCTTTGAACTGCTTGTTAGCATTTGGAAAGCATGCACATCTTAGTATAAAAAAAAAAAATAAAAAAAAAGTTCTTGAGGTAATTTTTAGATGTTTGTCCACATTCTAATAGGAGTTTAGAAATTCTGTATTCAAGGCTGTTTCTGGAGGGTCAATAGGGAAGGCTGAGTGCATAATGAGAACGCAGCAATCAATAATCAGTCACTTGATGGCTGCTGATCATGTTTTCATAACGACAACACCCTCTCAGGGATATCAGAGGTGTAAGGAAAGGGGGGACAAGCTTGGTAAAACAAAAAGAAGACAGATCTAAAGGTTTTAAGCACTGAGGAAAGGTGGTAGAGGCAAGGGACAGACAACAGAGGGAAGGATATTTTTTTCTAAGAGAGGCAAGACAGTGAAGCTCAGAGAGCTTTGGAGAAAAGGATTGTATTATTATTATTATTATTATTATTTTATTTTATTTATTTATTTATTTATTTTTTAAAGAGGTGGTGTCACAGGGGAAGATATGGTCTGAATCAAAAAAGTGCTCCCTGTGGCTTCTAAAGCCACAACGGGATCTGAAAGGATTAAGAGTTTTTGGGAGGGGGTTACGTGCCTCTTTCACGTTTTCAAATTTTGTCATCTTACTGCTACAAAATTCAATATATTTTATTTGAATACTGTGTGATAGACGTGAAATTGTAGGAGGTTAATGCATGCAAAGCATCCCTACACCATGATGCTGCTACCACAGCTTTCCTGTCTTTGCCAAAGAAAAGGCACCTTCACATTTTGTATTGGGGATGATGTGTTCAGGGCGATGTGATTATGTTGGTCTACCAAGGAAAATTTCAATTAAATATAGTAAAGTTTGTGGTGGTAACCTGACAAAATGTGAAAAAATGTGCAAGGATTTTTTTTGTTTGTTTTTAACTGCTAAAAAACTTGACTTTTTAAAAAAATGTATTTTATTTTCAGATTTAAAGCAAGACTTTTTATGCCAGACATTTAGATAAACATTTTAAGTGTAGGTTTGGAGATGATAGTAGGGGCACAAGGGTGTGTTGTTGTGGCTCCTGTACGGAGAGATCTGTAAGTGTGATGTATGATTTTGCCATCCAGTTGGCCATGAATAACATCAGGACCCAAAGATAAAAAAAGAAAATATACAGTTGCACTGAATGGTTGATAGCCTTGACATCTTGTATGTGTCCCTTATCATGTTCTTGTTACTGTCCAGGAAAGCCTTGCGCCACATGCATCCAAACACTCTCTGTGTTCAGCTTTCTCAGTCTTGACCTATTTCTGTCCTTGTTTTTCTTTTTTTTTTTTTTTTTTTGCCATTGTCATGCTTTCTCTCTCTATTTCTGTTGTCTATTTGTAACCTTTCTCAATAAAAGTAAGGACAGTTCCTCCACTCCATGCCACTCTGTCATCCACTCTCTCTCATGAGGGAAGAAACCAAGTCATTCATCTCTTTGCTGGTGTCACTTCTCTGACTTCCCAGTTCTCACGTCTCTCTCTTTACCTCAGTGCCAGCGGGCAACCCACTCTCCTTCCACCTGAGCATGTGCAAGAGTTGAATCAACGCTCCACGGCCATGCTGAACAACATGCAGCGCCTGTTCTCGCACCACATGATCCAGACGTTCGGCTGCGACTACTCTACCAGTGGCGTTACCTTGGAGACAGTGCAGAACAAGCTCCGCAGCTTTCTGGAGCTTCGAACAGCAGACGGGCCTCGCCATGACACATATCTGATTTTCTACAGCGGAGATTCTCAGAAAGGCTCCGGGGCCTGGACTCTGGCAGGTTAGTGCCTCATTGCCGTTTTCTTTGTTGGCAAATTAATACTATTCATGATTGCAGTGCAATTGTCCTTTCAAAATATTTTTTAGCATTTTATACAGAACATTCTATAGTTTATAGTATTATAGCTCAAAAGCATTTATATTCCTTGAGCTTTTTCATATTTTGTCATGTTACAACTAGTTTCCATGTTTTTTGTTTTTTTACAAGTGACAGACCAAGACAAGAATGTAACCTTTATTGCCACCAGATCGACCAACGTCAAGAATTAGTGTAGATCGTGGAAGCTAATCTTTGTCAGCCCTCTCGGCCACTATCCTCCAGCCTAATAACAAAATGTACCGTAGAACCTAAGAATATTAGTTTTACACTAGAGGCAACGAGATGCATGTTCCAAAAAAGCTCCACTTTTGTCTTGTCTTGACTGTTCCGCGTAGAGGTAATTTGTTTTTAATTACTGCTTTTTCCTTTTAATAATAAAAGCATCATTTGAAAACTGCATCTTGTATTCCCTCTGGTTATCTTTGTCTGATATTAATATTTGCTCAATGATCTGAATCATTTGAGAAGAAGAAATCTGTAAATAATCGCCCTCTATCTCACAATCTCCCTTCTTTTTCCTAAGGAGGCGAGAGTCTGTACCTTAACCAGCTGCTGGAGATATGGATAGAGAAGAACGCCGGCCACGGCTCCCGCCTCATTGTCGTCCTGGACACGGAGAACTCCTTGCCGTGGGTCAAAGAGATGCGCAGAGTGGATGGCATCTGCATGGCGGTGCAGGGGGCCGAGCTGCCACCCTCCAGGCTCGACCCGGAATCCGGAGACGTCCCCCTCCTCGGTGACTTTACTTCTGAATGGGTGGAGTTCAACTGCAACCCGACCAGCGACACTCAGTGGACTGAAAAGGGTAGGACTGTGACGGCCACGTACGGCGTGTCGAAACGCTGGAGCGACTACACGCTTCACCTTCCCACCGGGAGCGACGTTGCCAAGCACTGGAAGACCCACTTCCCCAAGGTCACCTATCCTCTGATCCACCTGTCCAACTGGTGTTGTGGCCTGAACCTGTTCTGGTTATGCAGCGTGTTTCTTCGCTGCTTCAGGAGATGTAAGCTGGCCTGGTTCCCTCCTGCTGTTCTGGACACTGGGCAGGGCATTAAACTGGTGCATTCATAGGAGACAAATGCATCAAAACAGGAAAGTTTGGGGGGTTTTCTAACTCTTTTTCATGGGAAAGGACTGGTTTACTACTTTTCTGTTATCAATCAAAAGTTCTTTATATCTGGAAAATTGTTTTTTATATTTTTTACTTACATTAATATTATTTGTAACCATATTTTCTTTGCCACTTGTGAAAGACCAAATGAAAAAAAAACTGAAAATATTGCCACTTTTTTTTTTTTTTTTTTTTTTTTTTTTTTAAGTTAAATTGTGCCATTTATTTATAACATACTGCCTTTAATAAGGGATTTGAGGTCATCATGTCGTTGTTCTTGTATCGTCATATAAATCACTACTTTACAAAGGGTTTTTGTACACTGAGTGATTATATGCTATTCTGCACCTCTTTTCGGTTATTTTCCCCAATCAAGCTTAAGAGTTTTTGTGTTTTGTAGAAATTCATGGTGAAATGTAGAAACTTGCCAAGCAAAGCAGTTAATCATCATGGAACATTCCTTTGTTTTGTTGCACAGAACATCAGAACCCATTTTGACCATTCCTTTTAGCAATGCTGCCTTAAAGGGAGAGTGTTTCACTAGTGTTTTCAAGGAAGGTCATATGGCATTATTTGTTTGCAAATCTCTTTACAGTTGGAACAAAGATTAAAGAATAAACAAATTAAAAAAATCTCTTTTGTCAGAAATATTATTCAAAACAGATTTATTGGCTTGCAAAAGAGCTCGATCTTCACAGCTGCTTTGATTAGCTTCCCAACCCCAAAGAAAATTTTTCTCAGTGTGATGCTGCCAGCAAAGTTATTTAGTAGTATTAGAGTAAGAGGGGCTGAATTCCAATGCATGCCTCACTTCTTTTTTTGTGTTTGTAACAATTTATAAAGAACATTGCTGACATTTCCCCACAAATATTAGGATTCTTAGTGGTCGAGAGATGAGAGAGGTTCAAAGGAAAAATCCAAAACAATGCACAAAGTATTATCTCAGAAGAGTTTGCTCAGTGAGCTTTCACCTCAGCGAGTCCTTTGGCTGGCTGGGACTCGTTCCGTCTCCCTCGTCTGGGGATGCCCGAGGGGCCGATTACCAGGGCAAAGTTTGGGGAGACCTTTAAAAGATCAAAGTGACATTTGAGTAGCAAGGAGAGCTGAGGAGAAGAATGCCTCGAACTAAAACAAACATTTTGTTTAGAACACTCAACTGTTTGGCAAGGATGAGCACCAAGCTGAGTGGACGCGCTGGCATTTAGTGGAAAATACATTTAAACTGTCCATTTTGTGTCTTTGCTACAGACGGAAAGCTGCAATTAAAAGGTAAAGTCAGGGTTGTGCTACTTTGTGTTGGTCTATCAGATGGAATGCCAGTTAAATACACAGAAGTTTGTTGTATCGAGGAAAAATATATATATGAAAAAGCTAAATGGACACCTATTTTGAGGAAATGCATTCACTTGTAAGACAAAACTTGCACCATATTGCATAAATACAACAACTTTTATTTTATTTTTCAAACAGCATCTTTAGAATGTGAACTTGGCTTTTTCTTGGATATTTTACCACACTTTGATCCACTGAGTCTGCATTAAAAAAAAGCATTTTGCATCATAAGTTTTGCACCTACAGTGATATTCAATTTTAACAGCAAAGTTGTTTTTTTTTTTGTTTTGTTTTTTTTTTTTTTATTATTATTTTTTCAGTGCTTTCCAGAAGACTTACTGTGACTCGCAATATGCCTGACACTGAAATGTCAAAGCTATTAGCTCACATTACAAGTCTGTTCAGAGGGTGTTACACTGTGCAGGATGTAACTCTATGTGCTGTACACAATGCCCAAATTTCACAGCAGTGGTACAACCGAAAAGGGGTGGGGGAAATGGTCACTCCTCTGCAATAGATTTATTCCTTTATAAAATCTTTTATGCTTATGACTTTTGAAGATGAGAGTGAAAGTTAAAATGAGATGCAATGTTTATCAATTTATTCCCATAGATCTGAAATTCTCACATGGCTTTTGTTTTTTGGTGTTTCGGGTTCATTATTTTATTGTTTCTGGGTGCATAGTAAAACAGTCTAAGCTGTCTTATGTTGTAAGGTGCCATATTGGCTTCTCATAGGCCTCAGCAGGGATGTGTAAGGGCTTAAAATTCTCTTTGCCACCCTTTATTAGAGTCGGACAATGATGGTTGTGGTATTTGGTTGGAGGTGTATTGCTTGACTTTGTAGGGGTCTGTTGGCTGTTGGTAGTGTCAGAATCTGTTTGGCTGCAGTTAGATGGTCTTGGATAGCAGGAGTTAGGGGTCAGCTCTACCAGCTCCTTGCTAACCCAGTTGTCTGATTTCTCCAGCATTGACATATCTAATTACATCATATAATTATATGTGTTTTTTGTCATTAAAATAAATTTTAAATATGTAGAAATTACCTTTAATGAATCCAGCATTTGAGTAAGAATCTCTATTGAATTATTGTACTTTTTGCCCTCCATAGCTTGCCCCATGTGTTTACAAAAGTCTTTTTATGAAACACTTTAGGAAACATTTGGGGAAAATGATAAGGCCTTTTCAAGGATCTTTAACTGGCTACAGAGATAATAAAATGTGTATACATGACACTTCAACTACAGCTAGTCTGGGCAAGAATTATGAGCTTCCGCAGACTTGAGGTCGGATGAAGCAGACCTTTCAGTATCAGTTATTACATATATTTCTTTGTGAATTTAAGGTCAATACAGGGAAGTTATAATAATATTGACTGTCTTTTATGTGGGCAGCCTTTGTTGTCTTGGAAACAATTTTACATAAATTTCTGTTTAGCTTTGACATGTTCAAAGAAATAAGAATCAGAATGATCAAAATGCAACTGAACAAAGGTCAGGTTTTTTTATTGGTTGGGTTATGAAAATTATTGTTAGAGTTCATCTTAAATCAAACTGAGCTGTTGGTTCTCACAGGCAGCCAGATATACTTAGTATGAGCCAGATGATGCCGATATGCCAGATTTAATTAAAAAGCGTAAATCGGAGCCTAACAGGACTGTCAGCCGTCTGTGTGGGATCGGAGGTTCGGTAATTAGCTGCGCTGTCACAGTTGGGTTGAGGCGGGATGGGGCCAAGCTGAGCAGGCCTAGTGAAACAGATGAGTTTTCCATTCTCATCACACATCTGAAAGCCCAGATGTCTTCCTAAGTCAGCCAGGCTTTAACCCCATAGTTATGCTCACAACAAATGCTCATTTTGATGTCATCTGTGAGATTCAGCCAAGACATGTAGTGCACCTCAGTAGTGTCTTTATCAGTAGCTCTGAATGAAACACATCTGCTCAATGAATCTTATGCAACATACTTTTAAGATTTACTGATTCAAAAAAGTTGCAGAAACTAACTTTTTCCGCATAGAATGGTAATAAGCTATAAGAGATGCTTTGTGAGTTTTATATATCTAAATAGCAACAGTTAGAATATGACCTCACTTTCTGTATATGAGTATATACAGAGAAGTTTTTCCCCAATAAAATGATCAAATTGTCCTTGTCCTATAGCTGCAAAACATCCACATATGAAGCATCCATCTCAGCGCTGTTTTTTTTTTTGTTTGTTTTTTTTGGCCATCACCTGTTCCATCATGGGCTCACATTTATTATTAACAAACTACAGTAAGACAGTGAATGTTATACTTAGTTAAATGATAGCAAACATCCCATTTTCCTAAGGTGTAAAACAAGCCCAAATCATCAACCCTCCACCTTTGTTCCATGTTTGACAGTTAATCAAATGTAACATTATGGCCAAATATCTCTTTACTGATATTTTCCATCTGAAGGGTCTTCCAGAAGTGCTGTGGATTGCTTAAAATCAACTTTGCAAACCAAAAATGCCATTTTTTTTTTTAAAGAAACAGATGATTGTCTTTCTAAATTTTTCCAAACATGGCATACTTTTTTCAGCCTTTCTTGAACTATATTGTTATGAACTTTCATAATGGAGGCTTTTTCCATTTGAAATATACCTTATGTTTGATGTTAATAAACTAAGGGTAAACCCAAGAAGTTCTACATATTGGCTGCAAACCAGTCATATTCTGTAGTTGTAAAATCACATGTGAAAACCATATACCACATAAAAAATGCACATCTGGTATACACAAATTTTTACATGTAACTGATGTGAGTAAGAAAGCACATGTATACATGAGGTTCTGGAACATTTCATGGCACAAAACCATCCGATTCCCATGTTTTCACTTGGGTTTCACATATTTCCTCATGTGATATACATGTGGATCACATGTGAAATATGTGAAAATGTGTAAAATTATTAAATAAATATGTGGAAATATGTGAAAACATAGGAACCAAATGTTTTTTTGTTTTTTTAACTATGAAATGTCCCAACTCCACATGTAAATGTGCTTTTTCTCACATGTGAAAATTTGGCATGTCCTGTGGTTCACGTTATTCACTTTTCATAACATGGGATGAATATGTGGTCACATATTAATCTCATTTCATTTTGTAGGACATGACTCCATATTAAAATAAACTTGCATCTATAAATAAAGACATCCAAGACAAATGCATTTGACCAAAAAAGCCCACAATTTATGTGTTTATGTTTGAAACCATTTACAACCAGAAAAAAATTCAAGCATCTGAACATGGCAACAGTATTTAAACCAGAGGAACATACAGATTTGCCCCAAATCAGGCCAAGCCAATAAACATGTGTGGGACCCAGTTGGGTAGAAGTGGGTCTGATACTTCGGGTCCACTTGGGTAACCCGCCTGGGACCCAGTTATTTTTGTCCTCAGTTTCCATGGTGGCCCCAGGTGTGTTTGTCCAGAGGGATTTATGATGGGACTTGGACAGGCCTCATGTTAGACCAATATTATTCAACCCACTTAATCCAATAAGTGGCCCCACAGGTTTTCTCACCATAGGTTTAGAATTTTCTGAATTTCCTCATAAGTTCAAAATAGTTTGGACCACAAACACCAAAATCTTATGCAATGAAATTTTATCAATTGTATGGCTTATTACCAGGCCTCTGTAGAAAGTTTTGATATGGTCATGAATAATTCAGCCATTTAATTTAAGTCTGTTGGATCTGGAATGCTTCTAAATGTTGCAGGTCAGTGGCTCTTGAGGAGTCGAGGACACCCCTGCTCAGGTTTACTGGAACTCCAATTGAATGTTCAAAATCAACTTTGAAAACCAGATGCTTTCTTTTGTAAATCCTTCAAAAACTGTCTAATTTTTCTGTCTTTTTAGAAATGTGTTATAGACTATTGTTTAACTTGCAAGCAGAAAGCTTTTGATATATAGCTTGCTGTTGTTAGATTCACTCCTCCCGTTCCATTATGGGGCTCTATATTTACTTTTTGCATTGGAAGATTGCAAGAGAACAATCTGTCAATCAATGACCACAAGGTGATTAAACTGTGGGAAAACTCACTTTCCAAAGAAGGCTCACACTATACCTTCGATATACCTTTTAAGAAAGAAGC
Organism: Anableps anableps; assembly: GCA_014839685.1. Taxonomy (NCBI): domain Eukaryota; kingdom Metazoa; phylum Chordata; class Actinopteri; order Cyprinodontiformes; family Anablepidae; genus Anableps; species Anableps anableps. The sequence continues at coordinate 14,859,882 of CM026087.1, forward strand.
AGTGGCAATAAATGTGCTAATTTGCTTCCGACAAGGGCCTATTGCTGTAATGGCAGACATCGAGGGCATGTTCAATCAGATACATGTAACTCCAGAGCACAGAGATGTTCTGCAGTTGCTGTGGTGGAAGGGCCATGATCCTAACAATGAGGTAGTTACTTACCATATGACGTCCCACCTCTTTGGTGGAGTGTGGTCTCCAAGCGCAGCAAGTTTTGCATTGAGGAAATGTGCATCAGATCATGCACATCTGTATGATTCAGATACCATCTCCAATGTAGAATGAAACTTCTACATGGATGATTGCCTGAAATCCACAGACTCACCTCAACAAGCCATCCAGCTAGCAGCACATCTGATTGACCTACTCATGCAAGGAGGGTTTTGCTTGACCAAATGAACCAGCAACTCAGCTGAAGTCCTGGAGTCTATCCCAGAGGAGGAACATGCAAATTGAGTACCATCATTGGACCTGGACGGAGATCCGTCATTGGAAAGAGCTCTGGGGGTATTCTGGGACATAACAGATGACTTCATCACCTTCATCATCAAGGTCAAGGACAAACGCAACACAAAAAGAGGCATGCTAAGCACAATAAATTCAGTTTATGACCCCCTGGGATTAGTTGGTCCATTCATTTTACAGGGAAAGGCACTATTCCAGGGACTATGTCACTTGAAGCTCGGTTGGGATGAAACCATCCCAGGTGATATTGCTGATCAATGTGGCCGGTGGTTAGACGACCTGCTAAAACTCTGCAGATTACAAGTGCCTCAATGTCTCAGACCTAAAGGTTTTACTGCGGATTCAGTCACCATGCAACTTCATCACTTCAGTGATGCTTCTGAATTAGGTTATGGTGCTGTTAGCTACCTCAGGGTTGTAAGCAATAATAACATCTACCTTAATATTATCCTCTCTAGGAATAGGCTGGCTCCTGTCAAACCAAGTACCATTCCAAGACTAAAACTGGCAGCCACTGTAGTAGCGGTACAGCTTGATCAGAAGATCCATCAAAGCTTCGAACTACCCCTCCTGGATTCTGTTTTCTGGACAGACAGCACTGTTATCTTGCATTACATCAGAAATGAAGAGAAAAGATACCAAACCTTTGTGGCAAATAGAGTTTCACAGTTCCGTGAAGTCTCACAAGCCTCGGAATGGAAACAAGTCTGCACAGAACTAAACCCTGCAGATGACATTTCAAAAGGATTGTTTGCTGAAGAGCTCACAAACAGTGAGCGCTGGCTCAAAGGCCCTGTTTTCCTGTGGCAGAAAGAAGAGTTATGGCCTTGCAAGCCTGAGCTAGGAAGTTTACCTCCAGAAGCAGAGGTAAAGAAGTCGAGTCAGACATATGCAATGTCTTCCAAGCTCACCATTCAATCGGCAATTGATTGTTTCATCCAGAGGTATTCCTCTTGGTACAAACTCAAACGAGGTATTGTATTGATCTTACGAGCAAAGAATATTCTTCTGAAGAAGACTGAACCTAAACTATGCACACCAATAACACTAAACGAAATGAAACTGGCGGAGATTGCCATCATTGACTACATTCAACGCACCCACTTTACTTGTCCAAAGACAGGAGCAGACTTCAGACAGTTAACTCCAGCACAACTCAGTGATGGATTATTCTGAGTTGGAGGCAGGCTCACCAATGCTCCAATACCTGAAGTGGCAAAATACCCAGCAATCTTGCCTCAAAGATATCATTTCAGCAAACTTATCATATGGCATTTCCACAAACTCATGGGCCATTCTGGAGTTGAAAGAGTACTTGCTGAGATTAGGCAGTTCTTTTGGATTGTCAGAGGTCATATAGCAATGAAGCAAGTCCTACCACAGTGTGTACCCTGCAAAAGACAAAGAGCTCCAATCAGTACAATACATAGCCAACTTACCCATTGATCGTGTGACTCCATGTAAGCCGCCTTTCACTCACGTCAGAATCTATTATTTTGCCATCAGAAGGGGACGAAGTGTGGTGAAGAGATTTGGCTGTCTTTTCACTTGCTGAACAACCATAGCCAGTCACTTGGAGGTAGCACACAGCTTGGACACAGAGTTATTCATAAGTGCTCTTCAACGATTTATGGCTTGTCGTGGGACACCTCAGTTGATACACTCGGACAATGGGATGAACTTTGTTGGTGCCTGTCATGAATTGCAGAGGGCTCTGAATGAATGGAACCAGCAAAGGATCGAGGAACATCGACTTCAGCGAGAAACCCAATGGAAGTTTAATCCTCCTGCGACCTCACATATGGGGGGTGTATGAGAGGGGCAGATCCGTTCTGTGCGCTCAATTCTCATGAGTGTTGCAGGACAACAGACTTTGGATGATGAAGGATTAATGACACTTTTCTGCGTCATTGAAAATATTGTCAATGGGAGACCACTAACAAAGTTATCAGAGGACCTGAGGGATAATCAGCCTTTGACTCCCAACGATTTGCTTCTACTGACACCAGAATGCCCTCTACCTCCTGGACACTTTGTAAAATGGGATCTGTATCATCGATGCTGGCGGCAAGTCCAGTATTTAGCAGAAATTTTCTGGATTCGGTGGGTGAAGGAGTACCTACCTAGCCTGCAGCAAAGGCAGAAGTGGAACCACCATTCCAGAAACTATCAGGTTGGAGATCTTGTACTGATGCTGCATGAATCCACACCTCGCAGTCAGTGGCCCCTTGGTTTGGTCACTGATGTCAACATCGGAAATGACGGACTAGTACGATCAATTCAAATAAAGACTCATAGAGGCACTTACACCCGCCCAATACACAAGCTATGTTTGCTAGAAGGAATTATGAATGAGTAGACTCTACTAACCTTCAGCTTGTGTGTTTTTTCCATTATATGTTACAGATGACTTTCACTTAACCTCATATTCATGATTACTGTAAACTGTTAGTCATTATTCTAAGTCCAATTATCATAATGTAAATATGTAATAAATATTTTCATTTGGAGAGGTTTCTTATGACAAGTTTAAAATTAACTAGTCACCAAAGGTTGTTACTTCAGTCTAGCTTATCGTTCACCAATTTTTACTGGGATGACTGGGATGAGGTCTTCGGGGCCGGAATGTTGGATTCACTCCTCCCGTTCCACTAGGGGGCTCTATAGTTACTTCTTTCATTGGTTTAGGTGAATTGGCGGCGGACCAGAAGTGTATTGATGGCAGACTGGAAATGAGGTTCTGTTGCCGTCAGCTGAAGCAAGCAAGCCGAATTAACCATAAAATTACGTCTTACTTGCGTTTTGACTATTCCCCAACGTGGTAAGTTTATGTTGGATGTTGTAAGCTATGGAGATATATATCTTTGGTTCTACATGTGGGTTTCTGACAAATTGGCGTCGAGCGACTGAAAATGCTAGTGAGTAGCAGCTAATTACCAAAATACTAGCTCTTGTTTACTGCACATTGGTGTTTAATGCTGATGTTTATTATATTGTAAAGTGTTCAAAGGGTAAACTATATGCTTTATAATGTGTTGGTTAAATCAAACATAATTATTGATGATATGCCAATATGGTTTACTTTAAAGGCTGAAATCTGTGTTTTTAAATTTTGTTTATTTGAATATTATCCAATACTAAGTATTGCAATTTGTTTTTACTTTGTTTACAGTTTAACCGGCATGTCCATGTAATGCACCAGGCAATAAATAACAATAACACCAAGAACAACGACTAACTTATGTTCTTTGTAACAGCCATTGTCAGGGATTCTTTTGCTGTGAATAACCTTTTGCATGATTTACATTCAGCTCTGGTTTAACTATCATGCACAACACTTACATTTAATTTTATTAAACAATGGTAAAGCAGAGACAGACAGACAAATAGATACGGTTAAGGGTAGTAGAAAATTTCCCTATTTGGGACTTGTTTTAGTTGAGAAACAATATGTGTTGTAGCTATCCTCTGTTTGGTGTTTAAATGTCCTGCAGAAGCAAATGCACCACTATGGAAAGGTGCACACTTCCTTGATTAGACTGATGAGGTTCACCTGTTGGTGTGATGTACAGCAAGGACAGACAATTGAGGAAACCGCAAAGAGGATACACATTTGGGTGTTTTGCAACCAAACAAAAGGTTTTTATCCTGAAGAAAAAACACTTTTTTTAAAAATGGGCTCACTATCCAATGAGGTAGTGGACTGTGCTGTTGGGGCAACCAGATGAGAAGCTGCTTTCCCAGGCGAGTTAACCATTCCAATGTTTTCTCCTGTCTGCATATTGCTAAACCAGTCCCTATAGCCATCAGTTTCAGGCATTTTCCCACACTGAAGTTAATTATTCGTTTACGTTTTTTTTTTGTTTTGTTTTGTTTTGTTTTTTGGAATTATTCTGCTTTCCATCAGTCCCTAACACATTTATACAAACAAACAAAGAGTGCAATGCCCAGTGTGACATTGAGGCTAAACAACTTCATACTGATGTCTTCTCTAGATGACATCTCACTAGTCTCGTAAATTGTTCAAAATCCTCTAAGCAAACCTACAGTGACATTTTTTGAGAAATGGCTGCTAGTTTTAGGTATAACATTATTGTTTTTTTGTTTTTTTTAATCTTGAAATGAGTAACCATCCTTCATGTTTCCTACATGCCTGCACAGGTTAAACAACTATACATGTATAACAATAAAGTGGCAAAGTTGACACATTCTACAGATAAAGGCGGATTTTTTTAGATTGCTATGGATACCTCTGTGCAAATGCTTGAATGTATTCATGAAATCCTTTGTTGAGAAGAATCTGAAATCAGACAGAATTAATGCAAACCCATCTTCTTGTGACACATCTCTATGGACTCCCACCGTGCCTTGAAATTGTCTTCTCAGCTAATGCAGTGCTGATGAATGACTCACCTAAGCCCACTTCTCCGATCCTCAGTCTGTTTGACTGCCAGTAAATGTGGCTTGGAGATGCCATAATTTTCCCATCATGACTTAACATACTCACATATTGATTGGGAACATACCTGTTTCCCACCCATAACAAGCTACCAGCTGGCTGTAGGCATTGAGTAATTTTGAATTGCTCTCTTTACCCCTTGTAATGAGGTGGGTTTGCTTTTGAGCCCGTGGAATAGTGCTCCCCCTGTGCAGCACACAACTTTGCATGAGTGGCAAATTTTGTTAAAACCATTTAGCATCTGATAAATTCTGAATTTATACCATAACCTTTTCCCCAGCTGAGAAATCCCGAAGAAGATTCGGATCTTTGAATAATGAGAAAATGATTTGGTGAAAAGTGCCATGTAAGTACAAAAGCAACATATAATTTTGAGATTATTAGTGAGTGCATGCTTGTTTCTGACCTGGTGCCTCGAGTAATAGTCTGTATCTACAGATGTGCATGCAATACCAAGGAGATACACACATTTTTTTAAATCTTTCTGTGTGCTCGTGTGTGTGTGAACGTGTATGTGTGTAATGTCAGAAGAACCCCAGGAGGTTTAGTAAGAGCTCGTTTGATTGCAGCTCTACAGCCAGCTCATGCAGTTAGCCAACCGAGTTCCAAGTGAAGAGAAATGAAAGAGATAAAAAGAATGAAGAATGGAAAAATAAGGACAAACTGTGATCTATAAATAGTGGAAAAGACAGCTGTCTCTTTAGCTCCAGCTAAAGAAAGCAATGGAAAGAAATCAGTGGGAAAAAAAATAAAACCTCCAAGATGAGGGATGAATAAGCTGTATTTGTCTGCAGATGCATGGATAAGACACTGAGAAACACAAAACAAAAGACCCAAAACAAATCTAGTCCTTGTCCACACAGATGGCTTACTCTGGGAATTAAAAGCATGCTGAAGCCCTTGCACAGTTAAACTGCTATGATCAGAGCATCATGCTGTTGGGCAATTGGGCAGCGACATGGAATAGCCTAATTTAGAGGCAGATGACTGAGTGTCCCTGAACAGAGAGGAAAATAGACAGAGAAAGGCATGAGTATGTTCAGCAAAGGTGTGAGCCTGAAATGAGGAAAAGTACTTTTTTATGACAATAAATAAGAGCCCATATGGGTAACGGCACAAAAAGAAAAGATTCCACTGAGGATTGCAGTTATTTCTGAATAAGGGAACATTTTAGAATTATATGTTGGAACTGAAAGCTGCTTAGAAAGAGATAAAGGATGTGTAATTGCAGGAATAAGGACAATATAGCTATAGAGCAGCTTTTTAGACCTGATCTTCTATTTATCTACATTGTTTGCTGAAAATATAATTGCCCACTTACAGGCTTCTGCAGGTTCTCCTTTGTTGTCACACTTGAATGTTTCAAATCACCAAACAAATTTTTATATCAGACAAAGATAACCTGAGTCAATACAAAAAGCAGATTTCAATTTTCACTGGAATTTTAGGCGTCTCTTCTTTGGCAGTCTTTAAATGGTTAAAATCAATTTATATAAATATTTTAGTCTGCATTATTAAAAGACTTATCAATTTAACTTTCAGATGTGTCTGTGTGGAGATTGGGTTTCAGCAGTTTCTTTTTCAGTTTGCCCTATGCCATTATTACAGCTAATAACAATTTTGTTAGCATCCCTAGTCAGGATTAGAGGCTTGCCTGCAGAGAGCAATGTAAAACTATAGAAATACAATTTTTACCTTTGCGTGGGCACTGCATTAAACAATCCCACCACTTTTGGTGTGATGAGTAGTGGGAGTTTTAAACTGCTGATTCTAATTTCCTGTCATACCTAGCTGTGCTGCCTTTAACACTGGCTTTAATGTAAACAGGAACATGTGAAAATTTTGTTTCAGCCATGTTTTTCTTTTTCTCTTTACAAAACTGGTAGAGCTAGGAAAAAGAATGTTATCATTTCTTATACAACACATAGTCAGGGATGACCTTCCCTCTATCCAGAACTTGTACAGGACTAAGGTCTGGAAATGGGCAGCTAGTATGTTTGCAGACCCTACAGATCCTGGACCTAAACTGTTTACTTTTACCTTCAGGTAGGCAGTACAGAGAGCGATTTGCAAAAACCAGCTGCCACAAAGACAGTTTCTTTCCCCAGGCTGTCTCTCTGATTAACACAATGAACACTTTACAGCCAGAGTAGTCAGCTACTCTACTGTGACACAAAATAAGCTTTTTTGCACTATCACAACAATCTTTTTTTATTCTTTCTTATTTTAATACCAGATCGGCTGCAAATTTTTGTACATATTGTTCCTTTTTCCATATTGTATTTCCTCTGTTTATATATTTTTGCTCTATCTGTATGCTATAAGCACTTGAAAACTAAAGTCAAATTCCATGTTTCTGCATACAATCTTGGCCAATAAAGCTGATTCTGAGCTCGTCAGTACATTTCCCAAATGTGTAACTGTTTCTTGAAGGAATAAAATCTTTGAACTGCAACTTGACAAAAAAAGATTTTGAACTGACTAATCTTTCTCTATACAAAATCCTTTGTGTTTGAAGAACACCACTTGAAATAAATCTAAAGGAGGAGGAATTCTCTATTATTAAATCCTGCACTTTCCACTGAGCAAATTGGTAAGGGATCTGCGTTTTTAAGAAACAGTTATTATTAAAAACAATAGACCTGTCATAGGGGAAATTAAGAAAAAGGCAGCTTTTGTATTCATTCCTCTTCTGATTATTATGAATGAGGCATGAGACCAGCCAACCTGTCTTCTAATACGAGGGCTGCACTGCATAGTAATGCGTGAAATGTGCTATTTAACTGAATAGCTTCAAACTAAAAACACAGAACATAATTAAAACCTTCATGAAGCATGTCTTGTGGTAGCAGTATAACGAGGCCTTCAAGGACATTCTCAGATTCAAATTTGTGTGTGAAAAGCTTTTTTTTTTTTTTGCTTTTTTTTTTTTTAACATTCTTGATGGGTCTCTTTAATAAAATTTTTTTCCTTGACCATTAATCTGCTGCTGGCCTTTTTCACTACTCCCTCCCAGAACTGCAGCTTCATCTTGAGCTGCTAAGCCGCTGTCTCAGGTTGAGCTGTTTTAACACCCTGTCGTTGATCATATTTGGTTTAATTACCTCTAAGTGGACCACAGGGGCCTTTGGAATCATGGCCTGATACATATTCGATAAATTGACTCAAACAGCAAATGGGAATGATGCGCCTTCATCTCAGCACTGAGGATTTATCTGAGAGTGACCTTCAAATCTTGTCCGTATTTGGAGAGAAAATATGACAGAAATCCCATTAATATTATGTTAATACTGAGAAAAGCCTTGAGCATGCTGAATAATACCTTTTTTATTTGAGATGTTTTTAAGCCAAGATTTCCTTTTCTTGCTGTGTATAACATCAACAGGACAACTATTGCAATGTTACTTAGAATTGATAATGGATTATACAATATTTGAACCAAAGTTCAAATATCAATTCAGTACACTTTTTACTTTTTATTGTGCCCATAAATGTCATCTCAAGGTACTTCACAAAAAGTTCCAGTTTATATCTAATTGAATTTACTACATATTTTTTTTAATCATTTACTTGGATTCCAATTTGATTCTAGTAGTAAAACAATCCAGTCATGTACAGTTTATTATGCTAGTTTTTAAATTTTTCTGTCTAATGAAACCTAGCTGACTGTATTGAATCTTGTACTTCACAGCAATCCCTTATACTGAACATGTATGTGGAAACAGTGAACAGAACTCTTTTAACAGGAAGAAACCACCAGCTGAACCTGGGTCAGTGTGAGCGGCAATCTGCTGCAATTGCTCACGAAATAGGTGAGCAGTTTGAAATGGAGCCCCAATTTAACAGGGTTAATGGAAATGCTCCACATCACACCTATTGACATCCCTGGTTAAAAATGTGTGGAAATCCTTAACATAAATTGTCCTTCTGCAGTAAAATATCAATCTCACCATGGAACATTTTGAGAAAGTTATGCTTTTATTATATCAGCCCAACAAACTTTTTTTCAAAAGTCTCCTGTTGTGTTTTTTTTTTTTTATTTTTATTTATTTTTTTTTTTTATGATATTTGTTATTTATTTATTCTTTTTGAGGTTAGTGAGTTCTTACCTCCTGGACTTTAGGAATTAATGTACACTTAGGAGCCAGCTGTGGCTACAATGTAGTAGCTTGCTGCCATCAGCATGTGAATGACTGAATGTAGTGTAAAGTGCTTTGGGGTTCTCTGGACTAGATACAGGCCATTTACCATTTAAATTCATGATTTAACAAGGAAGGCAAAGACATTTTCACATTGGACCAGTTGTTTTGGATAGTTTGTACCGAGACTAAATTTAAAAACGTGTTTGGTTTGAAACATTTAAGTAAAAAAAACAAAATCAGAAGAAAGGGGCGGATACTTTTTTGTCTCACTGCATGAGTCATTGTACAAAATAACACAGACTTTTCCTGGTTTATTTTTATTATCACAGAAAGATTCATTCAAGTCTGACCCTGACCTGAAAAGAGAAGCAGCTGCCAGGCCACTGCATGTTTACTTTATTTACTCATCAATGAGGCTTCCCAGCGGTGGAAAGATTGAAGCTGCAACATCAGGGAATGACTTTTATTACCCAGGGGTCCTTTTGTGTTCCTGGCTGTCCACTGCGAAAAAAGACTTTTTTATTGATTTTCTCTGAGGTGGAAAGGGAATTTGAAAACATGCACAGCCTGGGTTTGCAATCTCTGCGTGCCTGAAGATAACTGCTAATAACTCAGGAAAATATTTTACTTTATAAAATTTTACCCTACTTTTTATATTCTATATAATTATACATGCATCACTGTTTATTTACATGCATGCATAAATGTAGGCCTTAATGTATGGGTGTTTACTTGGGTGAGTGGTGTGGGTACATTTATTGCCTTGTGCAGCATCACAGAGAATTAACAGTCTGAATAACTTAAGTGCTCACCATGTTGATTAAAGCAGCAGTGATGCTACAGCCATGGCGAGACTAATTAATTTTTGAATGGGTTCTTTTTGGACACAAAGATGTTTCTGAAAACTCCCAATGTCAAAGCAATTCTGTGCCATTTATTAAAGGAACTGTTATTAAATGTAATTAATTATTGTTGAGCAGAACATAAATTCATTTCCCCCCGGTTCTTACAGCTGCAGGGGAAGTCTTTGTTGTTTGTTTGTTGTTTTTTTTTTTCTTTTTCTTTTTTGCAGATGACTGTGTTCACTAATGACTAGACGAATATCAAAGGTGGAATACAGCAAATATCCCCTGACGAGTTCAGGCTGCACATTTGGCTGTCAGAATACATTGTTGCAGCATTTAAACCCCTATAACCACCTTTCTCATTTTGCCACATTACAACCACGACCCTCATTGTATACTAGCAGAAATAATAAATTATTTTTAAATAAAAATCTGAAAAGTGAGGCATTGATTTTTCTGCCCCTTTATTCTGATACCCCTAAAGAAAACCCAGCTCAACCAACTGCCTTCAGACGTCACCTAGAGAGTAAACTGAGTCAATCTGAACACCTCCACTGTGAGACATGATGGTGGTAGCATCATGCTGTGGGGATGCTCGGGGACACAACAAATGTGTGAAAGAAGGTGGTCCTTGTAGATGTTACCAAATCAAACGTTAGCCGATATGAAAAAACATTCTGTGTGGCAAATTTCTGCTCTGGGAATCCCAGGGCATACATTGTAAATATATATATATATATATATATATATATATATATATATATATATATATATATATATATATATATATATATATATATATAATTTTTTTTTTTTTTTTTTTTTTTTTTTTTTTTTTTTCTCAATCAAATGAAACCAAAAGTGAAATTTTTGGCCTAAATGCAAAACCCTTTGTGCACAACCTTCTCAACCATTCATCCCTACAGATAACAAGGTATTGGGGAAACATGATACTGGAGGAATGTTTTTCTTTAGTAGGTACAGGAAAGCTGGGGAGACAGATGAAGCTGATAGCAGGGCATTTACAAATCATGAATACCTTTCCCTCCATTTGTTATGCAGTACTTTGTATTGGTCTGATGTTTTGTAAGGCACTGTATTTTTCATTGCCTCAGAGTGGCAGTTAATTAATTTAAGAGGTATACACAAGGCAAAATGCTGCTAACAGGATGTCCTTGCTAGGAGCTTTATTGTCAGTCAATAACAAATTTAGATTACCCATGTGATGCAGAAAAAAATGACCTCTCTTCCTGAATACAAACTTTAAAATTTGCCTTTGCCAGTGCTTAACCCAAGTTTGTGTGCCCATGATTGAGTATACATGTTTCTGTGTTTTCTGTGTACCTTCACGCCACAGTGCCACTTGGCCCGGGGAATCTAAAGAAAACACCTGACCCAGAAAGTGGTACAAGGAATGTGAGGCATAACCCTGTCGAGCTCCCGGGTCCCCCCCATTCATTCCCATCAGGACCTGTAATAACGCTTGTAACTCGCAGCTGAAATTGCTTTCTGCCTTGTCGGAGTCAGTACAACTGGACCGCTTTTTTTTTTTTTTTTTTTTTTTTTTTTTAAGTGTGAATGTGGTTGTATAAAGCCTGTGGTCATCCACCATGAAACAATCATATTAGTGTAATGATTTATTTGTGTTGAAAGAGCAGGCAGTCCTTGTGATATAGGTTTACGCTGATGACAGAGCAGCCTACAGACATGCTGTATTACTACATTCTTCCTCTTCTTTTACTATGCTCAGAGCACTTAATTCGTCAGTGCTGATGTGATGAATAATACACGCTGTCATGTTTTTTTGTTTGTTTTTTTTACCTGGTGCTTATCTTCTGTGGAACATTTTTGTTTCAGTTTAAGCAGCCACTATTCAGGTTTACACTGTTTCAAAAGTATTCATGTCAATTAAACTGTAGATTTATTTATTTGTGGGGGTTTTTTGTCTCAGCACAACCTCAAACTTCAATGTATATTATTTGGATTTTGTGTGATAGACCAACAAATATTAGTGCACAATTGTCAAATGGAAATGCATTCTTTTACCGTTTTTCAATTTCACAATGTTTCAATATTTTGTGTTGGTCTAGTACATAAAATTTAAATAAAATATGTGGATGTTTGTGTCTCTAAATTGACAATGTGAAAAGGTTGAAGGGGTGCTAATACATTTGCAAGGCACTACAGATGTGAGACTTTTTTTTTATGCCCACTGAAGACACAGAAACCCTAAAATGTACTCGAACCACTTGGCATGCAGGTCTATATGACTTGTTGCAAGGTAATCAGCAATTTTATTTAACCTGAGCTGACATTTGCAGCGACGTCACAGGAGCCCTTCAAGGTGCTCAAGGCTCCATTTGAGAAATCTCAGCCAATCATGGTGAGTTATGCAAAGAGCTCTTAAGAATTTAAAAAGGGTTTGAACTGTAGGGGATGTAGAATCCTAGTCATTACAGCTTTGTAATAATCAACTATGTCGACACTTGAGGCATGACTGCATTGATTTTACTCAAAGAGCTAACTGATGGAAGGTACCCTCTTGCAGTTACTGCTCACACTCTTATAGTGCTTTTTGAAGGCAGCTATAAGGGGGAGCATTAAAACGGGTGATTAAGCACTCACCGACTGTCCTCCCTTCTGAAATATATATTGAGAAACTATATGCTGTGTCAGCTTCTATAAAAGCATTGTCATCAACATCTATTTCATCATTACAACAAAAGTGCTCTTACTCTGCACTTTACTCACCTTCTTCACAATGAAACTGGCAAGAGCTAGCGCACGTTAGAAATGCCTGACCAAAAGCGTTTTGATAGGAAAGTTGCATTTATCTATTTATGCCACCATTTGTCAGAAGCTATGATTGGTAAACATCACATCTGTAAAAAATTACTTGGGATTTTTAAACCAGTTGCAATTCACAAATGGTCTTCATGGGTACAACAAAAGAGAACTGCAATAATCAGAATGGCATAGCTATGAGGTGTAAGAGACAGGCGTGACCATAAAATGTTCAAGGATGAAAATAAGCTGAATGTCATTATTTATAAGAGTATTGCCAAGAATTTTACCCAGACTCCTGACCTTTGGAGAGTCTGAGTAAAATCAACCAAAATAGTAAAGTTTATTTTAGAGAAGGCAGATTCAGTACCAGTCCGAAACACCCCTCCTATTTATTTATTTATTTTTTTTAAGCACTGTAAGTTTGAGAAAGTTATTGCAGAACCTGGATGTGACTTTATGCAGACAATCAGAAAGTGAGGTTGGTGGAAAGGAGGTGGTCGAGTAGATCTGGATATCAAACCTACATGATGATGAAAAATATCATATTTATACAGATTTTATCAAGAGGAAGGAGGCAGTCAATAAACTGCAGTGGTCCTACCAAAGAACCTTGGGATACACCACAAGAGAAGGGAGAGTGGATGGGATGTAAGTGCTTTGAGTTAAAATATCGGATTGCAGTCAGTGAGATCAGATTAAAACTAGTCTAGGGTTGCATAGTTTAATAGCAACATGTCTGGGAATGAGGTTGATGTGAGTGTGTAGCATGCTCCATTTATAGTGCAAAGCATTGGAAGAAGCCTAGTGTTTGTTGTAGTGAAGAGGATGTTTGTTTTTTACAGGAACTATGTCAGTACTGGCAAGTGAGTAAAAGCCAGATCTAAAAATTTTTGTGAGATTATTGCCAAAAGGTGATTTGTTTGAGCGTTCTAGAATATTTTAAAGGGAAGAAATTGGACAAGACTTATTAAACTATTGGGGTCAGTGGCAATTTCTTTTTCAGGATACGAGTTATTGTACATTTCAGAGCTAAATGGACAACACTAGCATGTGGCATGCCAAGGTGACTGAACCTTCATTGTTGCATTGAGCGCATTTGCATAACGTAGCAAGAGATTAAATAACATTGACAGATATGCTGGAATATTTGAGTAGGGTTAGCTATTTCTTTTTTTATGTGGCCCCTAGATCTTAAAAACTTTAACCCTGTTCCAGTAGGAAAAAAGGTAAAAATCTTGGAGTCAAATGTTCAACTTTAATGTTGGTGCTGTTGCCATACACACAAAAGTTACCAAATAATGTAATTTTTGGTTACCTTTATCCATTTAAACCTTTTCCTTGACCTTTTGCAATTCTGCCTCAATTATGTGATGTTTTTTATGCAGATACTTTTAAAACAAAGAAGATCTGTGTGGAAAACAGAACATACCATAACTGATGTATCTATTACAAACCCCCTCTTGCGCAAAAACTGTGATGAGCAGTCCACACATCCTGGAGAGCTGTGAAATGTTTTCCAGAAAAACTCAATTGAACAGAAGTAGTTGACATGTTTGAGTGCATCTAGCCCGATGCACGGGGACAGCCATAAGAATTGCCCAAGCTATTTTTTTTTTTGTTTGTTTGTTTTTTTTGTTTGTTTTTTTTTTTTATTGATTCAGCTATCAGTTTTGGCGGGGTCAAGGCTTAGTGAGGTTAAGGTTAGTTTTAATGGTTTGAGCCTTGGTTTATTGGGGGTTAAATGACACAGGGACCCAAAACTATGTGCTACCTAAAATCCAGTTTCGGGTTAATGCTTTGTCATGAGATGATGGCAATACTGCTACCTATATTCCTTAATTTACTGGGGGATTGCAACTAAATTTTGTTTATATCCGGATCTTTTGGTTCAGCTCACCAACAACAGTGAGGTCCTGCAGCACCTACCACTGTGTTTCCATAATTTAACCAATTTTTGGGATCAATACACCTGCACATAAAATACACACAAGGAAACAATGTTGAAAACAGACCATGTCCTGTTATTTGCAGAGTTTTTCCATAGTCTTGTTTTTCATACTCTTTTATGTATTTTTATACTTTCTTTGTTTCTATTTAAGGTGATCATTACAGAAAATTTAGGAAAATTACCCTACCCAGTTGCACATTTCTTTAAAGTTGAGTGTGCTATTTTTAATAACTGTACAGTATTTTCTTTTCCTGATGTTGTAAATTTGCTCCTACTCTACCTGAATTTCCCCACTGAGGGACGTTAAAGGATGTTTCAGTTCTATTCATTTACATATGTTGTTAAAATTGGTTCAGCTTGGAGGGTTGCATTACTGGTTTTTGAGCCCTGAGGGGTATTTTTGAGGAGTATTTTATTTATTATTATTATTCAATTTCTGTTCGATATTTTTTGCTTTATTTAATTTGTGGCTGGCTTAGTTTTAGATGCCAGATCCACTAGGCTTATTAGGAGGCAGTTATCCAAAGTTTTGGGCACCCCCTTATCATTGTCATCACTGTAAGGTAATCTTCGGTCCTTCCTCTCTGGTTTCACAGTTCAAGTTATTTGAAAGATATTATTACTCTGACAGTAGATACGTGTGAGTTTTGGAAATTGTCTTTTTTCATATTACAATTTTCTGACTGAAGATCATAGCACATCTGACAATGGAAAGTCCTTTCGTCTTTTTGCCAAGAGTAATGAGTCTCTGCATCACATTGTATTTATACAGCTAGGAAACAATGACATTATGGATGACTCATTGAAAGTTCCAAGACACTCTGATCAACTTAAATAAATAATACTTTAAGCATACAGAGGTAAAAGATAATTATTACAACTGTCAAAAGAAATCAACCAAGATATTATGGGAGAAATCATACACTTTTTATTGTGGCATGAGGATTGTTGCACCAAAATTACCTTTTAAGCAATGGCGTTGTGCCTTCTGATAGGTAAACTGATGACATTTAAGTTGACAAACACACATGCATATCTTTAAAAGCAACTCCTGCAAGGCAACATGCCCTTGTGACATCTTGGAAATAAAAAGAAATCAGCCATGAGATGTCAAGAAGACAAGTGTGGACGTCTACAAGTCTGGTTCATTTTTGGGTACAGTTTCAAGATGCCTGAAGGCCCACCTTGCATCGTTTCAAACAACATTCTGCAATAATACACATCATGCCAATGCTCAATCATCAAACATTTAATGAAGGAGAGCTTTTTGGTGTCTGAGAGATATGTGTGTTTTGGTGCAAAATTATGCACCACCCCAAGAACAAAATCAAATGACCTTGTGAAGATGTTGGATGTAAGGGTATCATTTATTCTTTGTCAGACGAGTGCTGTACTAACATGGGCTGAAAGGCCATACTGTCCCTAATTTTTGTCACATCTTTGGGTCTGATGCACACCTGCCTCCTAATATTCATCAGCAATGACTAAATTGGTAAAACTATTTGGTCATTTGCCTTTCCACACATTCACTTGAGTGATATTCTATTCTTATTCGTGGCCTGTTAAGCTCTTCCACACCAAGCTGTCTTATCCATATCTTTATAAACCTTACTATGTGTACTTGTGTGCAGTCATGTTGGAACACAAAGGGGCCATCCTAAACTGTTCCAACAAAGCTGGGAGCATGAAATTGTCCAAAGTTTCTTTGGTATCCGGAAACACTGAGTTTCTTCCACAGGAACTGAGAGGCCAAGCCCAAATCCTGAAAAACAGACCTGAAACCATTATCCTGTCTGCACCAAACTTTATACTTGGCATACGTTGTCAGGAAATTGCGAAAGTAGTTTATATTAAATTGGATCCTGGAGTTGATGGGCAGCCAGTGAAGCTGTTGTAAAATGGGAGAGATGTAATGGAAGGAGAGGATTTGGCTTATGATGCAGGGAGCAAAGTTCTGAACCATTTGAAGTTTACAGAGGGACTTCTGTGGGAGACTGTAGAGGAGAGAATTACAATAGTCAAGATGGGAGGTGACCAGGCTATGAACAAGAAGAGAAATGGAGAGAGGGGTAAGGGATGGGCAGAGGTGATTTATGGCACAAAGATGGAAATAAGCAGACCGGATGATGTTCTTATTGTGGGATTGAAAGGAGGGAGTACTGTTGAGGATGACTCTCAGGGTCTACCTGATGGAAGGGGGAGACTCAGGAACTGTAAATGGTCAGGGAGAAGTTATTGGTTTTAGAAAGGAGGCACTTGGTGCCAATTAGTAGAATTTCAGTTTTATCAGAGTTTAGTTCAATAAAGTTTGCTGTGAACCAGGACTTGATAGCAGAGAGCCAAGAGGAGAGGTAGGAGGAGGGTAATGTGGTAGGTGGTTTGCAGGAGAGGTAGAGCTGGGTGTCATCTGGGTAGCGGTGGAACTGAATGTTGGAATGGCGGAAGATGAAACCAAGAGGAAGGAGATAAATAACAAAAAGAAATAGCCCTAGGATTGAGTCCTGGGGAACACCAGAAGTGACATGGAAAGAGTCAAAACAGAAGGTTTTCAGCTGAATGAACTGAGTGTGGCCAGAGAGGTACGAATGGAACCAGGACAGGGGAATGTCTGTGATGCCTATGGAAGGAAGTCTTTGGAGGCAGATGGAGTGTGTCAAAGGCTGCACTCAGATCAAGAGAGATGATGAGAAGGGGGGACCACTGCTGAAGTAGACTGGCAGACATGCCATCTGCTATCAGAGAGCTGCTCAGTATGGAGGAGCATAATTATGAGTTTAATCTTAAGCAGCACCAAAAAAACGTATGCGCCAACTTTTGGAGCGGAATGAATAAAGTGATTTTGCTGCCCTGCAAGCGGCATATCTCTCGGAAGAATGGGCACGCATTGAAGAAGCAGAGAACTGTGGAGCTCTGATCAGCATTCTGTTGGAGTTGGAGTTGCAGTTGCGTGAACTACATAATATTTGTTTGGTGTGATGTGCGTTTTCGTCTTTGTTTGGAATTTTCTTTTAATTGAAATTTATTTGTTGGTTGACATCTTTTGAATGCATTACCTAAATCCAAAAAGTTGCATATTTAAAGAAAATAAAACTAGAGTGGCACAATATAGATAAATTTGTATGTATAGCAAAACAGTCTGCTAATCTGAATTTTCATTATGTTTTGGGGCAGCAGTGAATTTCTATTAGACAAAATGAAATATCTGGGTTTGAGTTTGTCAAAACCACAATCCCAAGATTCTCCATTGCTGAGTGTCACTGCAAAAAAACATCATCAGAACAATGAACACAGGTCCTGTGCTCTCATATCCTGCTCACATTCCCATGTTCCTGCCCATATTTGTGGCCACATTAGTAAGGAACGGAGCAGATCATAATGGAGAGGTTCCAAGCTGGGGTAGAACCGACCCAGACATTAACAGGTTACAGTGAGACTTAACAGTGGAGAAGCTAACTTAAGTGAAACATTCTTTCATATATGTATTAAGAGACAGTCTACTTGCCTAGATGCTTGCGTCTATACACAAGCATCACAAGTAATTGGAAAATTTGGATTTAATGATTTAGTGAGGTGACAAAGGTTTTGGCAATATAGTGTACATGTAATTACCCAAGAAGGATGGCTGGGGTGTTTCCACCACTTCATTATCATGTTAGGTAACTGTTGACAATCTGAGAAAATGATGTGGCTGTTCTTTTAGCACCAAAATTAAACCTGCTGTTCATTAGTAAGAAAAGCAACATCAGCAAAATAAGATGGGATTTTTTTTTTATTTATTTTTTTTTTTTTTTGTCTTTTAACACAACTGACTGCAGGTACAGATTGACCAAAAATTTGTTGTGTTTAGTGAAAAAAAAAAAAAAAAACATATAGGTACAAATGAATCTGTAATTATCCTAGGATGATGCTGAGAAAGATTCCATTAACGGGTCTTTGTCTGTGTCAGCTACGGACTTAAAGCTGTCTTGGGCAATGGAGTGGATTGCCAATTTGTTGCATCACTGGTTTAGCAGTCACAGAGGAGGGCAGTGGGAGCCGATGCAACACCCTGGAGGAAGTCTGTGTCCAAACTTTTTGGGAACAATTATTGAATTTTCATTGCGTGCCCCTAGACACCCGGGACAAACTAGAAAACAAACATAAAAGGAAATCTTGTTTGTTTGGTGAATGGGATGAAAAAAGCATCAAAACGATATTTATTATACTATTATGATACTATTATTACTTTTATGTATGAGAATTTTGCCCAAGTTGGAGTGTACTGTCAACAAAAGACAAAAATTTTTTTATTAAAATTCATTCTCAATCTAAAAAGAAATGATTGGGCTCTAAAGAATGAGTAGCTTTGGCTGCACATAAAGGCGGTGCACCTTCTCTGGCAAGCAGCCAGCTTTCATCCAGAGTGCAGCTGCAGAAAATCTAATACAGATGACTTCATCATTTTTGCCTAGTGACCTTTCTGGTTACCTTTTTTCTTTTACTCCACGCCTCCCTCTCCTCCCCACCCTCCTCTTCTACACACACACACACACACACACACACCCCTACTACATTCATCCCAGAGTGTCCGCAACTCTTTCAATGCACACCCTCCCAACCTTTCTCGCTGTTCACCTTGCCTCCTTTTCTACCTCCCACTACCCCCACTCTCTTCCAAGGACATTATTCGAAGCAAGGTTGAGCGTTGCACCAAGGTTAAAAGCCAAAACACTCTGCGGAGTTGCAGCGTTGTTACCATCGCTGAACTCATTTGCCCGTTGCACAGAACACATCTCATCTCAAAACCAATGGCTGCAGGCAGGAGTGAGTGCAGCGATCGATGTCTTTCAGCTCGGCCCTGCTAGTGACTGTGAATGAAATGCAAGACTGTGCATTTATTAAGTAAAGAGATATTGATAAGATAGTATTATATACCCACACAAAACAGTTCAATTCAACTCCGTTAGCTCTTTTTTTTCCTCAGAAATTATTGCTGTGAAAGCAGTGATGAGTTTTATGGGGAGGGTGGAGTTTTGTGTATGGAGGAGCTGAAAGAATATGGATGATAAGGATTTTCTTGCTGTTCTGAAAGCTTCACTGGTTGAGTAATCAAAGCATGCATAAAAAACACCTAGAAGTGTTGAGGTCAGGAATCAAATAAGGTTTGATTCCTGAATTAATCCCCATACCTATAACATTCAAACAGTCATACATAATTTGAATTTCTCTCATTTTCCATAGTTCACAAACTTGCAGTAACCTGCCTTATTAATTCCAAAAACACCATACAGATGTATGTTGAGAAGATAATCCTGTTGGCACGCTCAACTGTGTTGGAGTTTCAATCATCTAGCTCTTATTTGAGGAAATTTTAAAGAGTTTGGAAATGGTCCTCCTTAATTATTTCCTCCACTTTGCACTATTCTTGATTTCCACTGATTGTCAAATAAGTCAGCATGGTACAGTCATCCTTGTGGCTGATAGTTGGCAGTTTAAATTTGAAAGCTTTATATTGACTCCTTTATGCTTTCTTGTCATTGTGACAAAATAGCTTGATGTTTTTCTTGTTTGACCAAATGTATAAATTAAACTAGGGTTGAGGTTGGCAATTCTACAAGCTTAATGTTAGCCTATTTGAACTAGTCCAAAACCAGTTTAGGCTTTAGTTTTCTGATGGAACAGTTAATTATGTTAAGTGCAAACCAACCTACTACCCTCATAAATACTAAGAGGAAAAACATTTTTTTGTTTGTTTTTGTTTTTTTGTTTTAAACCTTGTCATAGTGTGTATTTCACTCATGCTGGTTGCATTTGAGTAAATAGGAGCTTATATACTATTTTAGGCTAGAAAAACTGACTTCACTTACTTTTCTGTCTTTTTAACATTATTGCTTAAGCAGTAGCTGTTTTTTTGCTTTTGCATCAAACTCACCTCTGCAAAGGCTGTTGTCATCACCATGGCAACTCTAGCTGTAGGTGAGAAAATGAGAAAATGCTTCAAAAAATATATTTAACAATGTTTGGCAAAAATCTTTTGTTAGCTCTGTTAAAACACTGACTGAGTCCCAGTTAGCAAGTAAGTACATTTTATTTATATAGCACCTTTCTCAGACAGCAGTCACAAAGAGCTTCACAGTAAAAATAGTTAAAAAAAAAAAAAAAACAGTAAAAACAAAAAGCGCAAAGAGAGACATTGAAAAATACACTATGACAACATATAATTGTCATAGCAGCCCAGGTACCAGTGAGGCTAAAATGCTTGTTTAAAAAATTGTCTTTAGTTGCTTTTTAAAAGCATCAGTAGAGTCCAACAATCGCAAGTAGTTTGGGAGTTCATTCCACAATCTTGGTCCAACAGCCTGGAAGGATCCTCTGGTGCTTTAGTGACTGCGAGGGACAATGAGAAGGTTCTGCTCTAAGATTTTGATGTCTGGCTAAGATTGCTTAGGTGATGTTTCATTCCAGAAATGGCACTATCTGGCGCAATAATAATTCTCAGTTTTATTTGAGTTTAGTTGAAGACAGTTATCAGCCAATGTTGTCAGCCATTGGTTTTGTTTGTGAAAGACATTTGACCAAGGAGCTCAATTTGTGGACCTCAGACATCTTAAAGGAGCAATAAATTTGAATATCATCTGCAACCAGGTGGTAAGAGACATCATTAAACTGCTGTATGTTTCTACCCAAGGGCAGCTCATAGTACAAAAATAAAATTGGTCCCAGGACGGAGCCCTGAGGTAGACCTCAGGGAAGTTTTGCAGAGTCAGATGTTATGTTATGTGTTGAGATGCAGAAGCTCCTGTCAGTCAGATGAGAAGAGAACCACTTCAGCACTGCACCAGTCATCCCAACCATATCCCTCAGTCTGTTTATCAGGATAGGGTGATTGACTGTTTCAAAGGTTAAGGAGAGGTCGAGTAGGATTAGGACAATACATCATCAAGAGTCAGCAGCCATCAGGATATCGCTGTATACTTTTAAGTAGCGCTGTTTTGGGAGTGTCTCCAAAAGCCAGACTGAAAAGTGTCATAGAGAATATTGGCCTCTAGGAAAGATGCAAGTTGTTAGGGAAACAACTTTTTCTAGTAATTTGGCCAGTAATGCGTGGAGACCTTAAACAATTAAGTTTTCAATGGCACAGTCTGTAATATCCCAAGAAGTTGTGATAAGGATTTATTTTATATTTTAATAAGCCCCATGTGTACTGCATAGACTGTTTTTGTTTGTTTTTATTTGTTTCTAACCTTCTGATGGATGTAAACAGTCAGAACTATCTGAATCAAAGTACACTAGAAATTGGTACACCAGGAACTGGTTTGGGTTGGACTCAGGGAAGAATAAGGCTGAGAACAGTATGGAAAGTGTTGGAATTTTTAGAGTTTTCCAAGTCTAAAAAAAAAATATATGTAGTAAAGAAATAGGGTCTGGAAAATAGAATTTCCAGACATGTTCTATTATTAAATAATAAAAATCTTACTTTCTAAACAAAAATGTGATTTTGTTTTCATTGTCATGTTTTGTGGCTAGCTTCTGACCAACTCTGACTAGTTCAACAGATGATGAGCTGGGTCTTGGAATGGAGTTAATGGTGGTGCATTAACTCCATTCCATGAGCTATAGGTCTCCCCCCCAGAGAAACCTACTGCTCAGTCAAAACACAAGCACAACTCTGACACTTTTTGCTGAATGTTATTTATATGTATCATGAGGGAATTTTGCCCACTAAAGAAAAAACCAGTCTTGTGAAAAGGACTCCAAATACGCCAGACTTGTGACAGCAGCAAAGCAGCGGCAACACAGAATAGCTTTAAAGAATGTCTTGTCTCGTTAAGGTGAAATGGACATTTTTAAAATGATCAGGAAATATGAGGGTCTTCTGAAATCTGTTTCAATTGAGACTGCTGGTTTACCACAGACTGCAGAGTAGAAGTTGGCAAGAGTACAAGAGGGATGCCTATTACCAGGAGTATCTGTACATTGCACTGAGTTCACAAATTTTATCCAAATTGCATTATGTTTATAACCTTCTTAAACAGGCTTGTGCAGGTTAATAAGGATGCTATATTATTTTCATTATGATTTTTTTTCCCCCTATTTTTTTAATACATTTTTCTATGTTCTCTTCTGTCTTATAATTGTGTCCTGAATCCAGTAAGTAAAAGCACTCTAAACAGCAATCAGAAACAAGAGTCTCTTCACATTCCCCTTTGTCAATTCCCTCATGAAATTGACATTGGGAATAAAGAAAAAAGCTAATTTTCATCTTTGTTGTGTGGCTAAAATATAAAATGAAGTTTAGTTTCTTCTATGTAGGTAGAAACTATTTAGAGTAAACGGGCTAAATCCAGATTCATGGCACACTTTTTTTTTTTTTTTTTTATTTTTTTATTATTTTTAGATTTGTTATCTTTAAATAATTTATTATTGAACATTTATTTTCAATTCTTGAAACAGTCTCAACTGGATTTAAATTTGAGCTTGACTGGGCCATTCTAACTCATGAATACAGTTTGATCTGAACCATCCCATTGTGAATCTTTCTCAACCCTATCCTATCTGACCACCTTCACTGTCCCTTGTAACTTATTCTAGAAACCTTAACATTGTTTCTATAAAAGTCTATAAGAACTGAACCAGCTTCAAGACAATGAAAACTCACATTTCAACCTTAAGTTGTTCTCTGAACCTCTGATCCAAGTAGTTGAGATTTTTAGTTGATTCCTGTCTCAGTCTTCAACAGCAATGACTTAAAGAAAACTGATCTAAACTTCTGGTAGAATGCCTTTGCCATGTCCTTCTCATGGTGTCAAGATGAAAAATGAATGTGGAGCTAGTGTTTAAAGAAGATTGAGGGCATTGTTAGAAACAGTAGAAAAATCCCTCAGTTTTAAGTAGTTGCAGCAAAGGAGATTGTTAGAAGCATGGTTTTCTATTACTGACAACAACAAAACTGTGCTCAGGAAGCCAGTGGTGCACTTAATGTAGTCTCTTCAGTATAAAAATAAAATTCCAAATCAATTCAGAAACACAGTAAACAAGGGCATTCGGACAGATGGTAAGCAACTCAAAAAGTGTGCCAAAGAAAATACAATTCAAACTGTTGTTTTACTTATGGGTTAAAAAAAAACGTGAGATTTAATGGTAATTTAAGAGCAACACAATGCCAGATATAAAGTAGGAATTTCTAGCGGGGGGTTTTCATAGTGACACATCACTGACATGGACATTATCAGCTGGTCTGTTAAACTTTGCTGTGCATTAACAGGTGATGCCGGGGGTTCTGACCTAGTTAGGAGTGAGATGCTTTTGAAACGGTGTGACACTGGATAAATCTTCTGTCCTACCTGAGACTGAGACAAAGGTTTGATGACAAAACGTTATTCCCAGAAACCACATAGTTTCTTTACAATAATAGAAAAACTGTTCTTGAGTAAACAAGGTTCGATTTCTTGTGTGGTAGTATTTAATGAAAAAAAGACAATTATATGTTTCATTTGTGGGCATCGTTTGTGATATTCTTTAATGCCACCAAATTCATTAGTCCATTACCAGTAGCATAATAAACAGTGGGTTTTTTAAATACTTTTATGCTATTCTTGTTACTTCTTATACATCGTTTTCTATCTTTCCATGTAAGAAGATAAAACTGATTTTTAGGAACATCAAGTTCAGTCAGGTCTTCAAAATATTTTGAAGTATTTGTTTCTTTGTTGATATGTTCCTGTTCTGAATAGTGCAGGTGATTTGGGATCATGGAATTCAGTGTTCTTCTGTATCCAGCGGTGTGTATCACTTTGCTGTGTCCTTATATTTTGTTTTTAAATAATTAAGTTGACAGGTCATTCAGTAATGACATTTCTGTGCTCTGACTCCCCCCAGGTGGTCAGATAATTATTTCCCAAATTAATCACAAAGACGTTCAAGCCGCCAGTTTCAAGTATCCAGCACGCTGAGGTGAGTGTATCTTTTTTAGTGCAGACAGCATAGCATTTAATGAAATTAAGAAATTATTGGCCCAGTCATTGGATCATTGCTTCAGTATTTGGGTCACAGTGCTGTAACAGTGGTGCACATGTGGAGTATACATTGTCTGTGAGAGCTATGCTGCTTGATCTTTTTTATGCTGGCTTATCTGGAGGTCAAACTGTGTGTACTAGAGGGTGTCAAATGTATAGCAAGGTAGTGCCAGACTGTTGTTTTCATATGGTATTGTGTCTTCCTATACCATTAAAACAAAGTTCAGCTACTATTGTGTAATTAGGAAATTATAGATTTTCAAACTGCTTTGAGTTTTAAGAGTGTGACACAAAACATTTTAATGAAGCTTAGGTAAAAATTCAGTCTGGAAGACTTTTATCAGCCTCACCTGGATTATCTGCTGCTATGCCACATACCATGCTGCAGCCAGTCGATGTCGGGTCCACGCCCTCACTGAAGCTAATTATCATGCATGATCCCATTTATAAAGCTCCTTATCCATGGTTCCTTCTGCATCCCAGCTGAACTTCCACCCATCTCCGCCCCGTCTCCTCACTCGCTCGCTCAGGCTCCCTTTATCATCCAGCCTCTACTCCTCCACCAGTGTCCGGGCCCCCGGGGGGAAAGACTTCTCTAATCCTTATCCTAAACTGTTCATCCAAGCTCATGGCAATTCACAACATCCAAGTCTTCTGCCGGGGTCCGAGCACCAGTGAACTTATCTCATTCATGTCAATAAAAACTTTCTAATTGCAACTTTTTCTCTGTGTGAGTCTCTCCAGGTTGAATTGAGATTATGCATACATAATTATGTATGATTCTTTTTTCATATTCTGTTTTTAATTTCTATACTTACAGAAAACATTCAAGAATAAAAACAAAAGAAACAATTCTCAAACATCATGACAGAGCGGCAGATGAAAAGTTGCTGTCAATATTATGTAACAATATTTTTAATTATTTGTGCAGCATTGATTGGTACACTATAAAAATTCAACAGGTAAACATTTTTTACTTACTTGGGTGATATTCTAAAACATACAACGTTAAAGAGCTTTCTTGGATTTTCTTTGTTCCCATCCCTGCACACATGCACACCGACAATGGAAAATGCTTAAAGTGAGGAGTGAAATGTTTTCTGTCATTAAACCTTGCTTCCTGACATTGGAGAGGTGAACAAGGAGGCACAGTAAACATGCGAGGGGTGATGGCACTGATGGAAGGGAACACAGCATCCTATAAATAACACCAACGCATTTACCTGCACTTGTAAAGGATGATGGAATGCATTTAACCTTGAATGCCATGTAAAAGCAGTGACAGAAATATGCCATATAGTTAACTGACAATAATTGGCCCCTTTCTAGCCTGTGCTCTGCTGCTCACCTTTCACAACATAAGGTTGCTTCTTGGAGAGTGGTTGAGAATAATGATGGGTTTGGTATGTAGATCAAAAATCTTCCATCCACTTAAATAGTGACAGAGCGGAAAGTTTCAGTGATATCCATTGGAAAGGACCTCTCCTTTTAAGAATCTTTTACATATTATATGCAGAAGGTTACCTAGCCAAGCCTTAATATAATTTTCTCAATGTTAACCTTCCTCCTACCTCTCAAGGCCTTTTTGACTCTTAATTTGAAGTCACAAGAGGTCGTGATTAACATATACCACAGTGACATAGGGTAACTCTTTAAGAAACCAATGTACCATTGATAGTTGTCTATCCTTTCACTTAAAGAGATACTAAGTTTTTGCCAGACTTCTATCAATTATGCTATTTTTCATAGTTGTAAAAGAAATTGACTGTGATACCTATATGTATAACACTGCAATGCACCAAACTAGACATTAGTGGTTGTGACAGAAAAATATCCTTAACTTAGAGAATACTTTGTGCATTTCAGGAACCGCATATTGTCAGCCACAAGCGTGCAAGCCATTGGACAGTGTTGATGGAAGGGGTCAAATGTGATTCCCCAAAGAATGAGATTTACTTTTTGAAGAAAAAATCACAGTGGAGATGGATGTTTGGCTCAGCTGCATCTGAGGGGGTGTTACTATTCTTGTGTATTTGGGTTTTGGTTTTCATTGGTGTATTGATTATTTCCTTGTTGTTTGTTTATGTTTGATAGGTCTTCCCATTTTTGGTTCCTTTCTCTGTGTTTATTATTAGAAATGTGTTGCCATATTAGCTCGTTCCTTTGGGTTTAGTTTCTTAAACCCAAAGGAATTGTGTTCTGTTTCTGTCTTTTCCCTTTGGTTTGTAGTTCATTTTGAGTCTTAGTTCTGCTTCCTTTGTGTTAATTGGTCTCCCTCCCTGGGTTTCCCCACTTTCCTTCTCAGCTGTACCACATCTCCCCCAATTAGTTTATCTGGTTCTTTTTTGCCACTTCTGTCTCAGTATGTAAGCTCCTGGTTCTTGTTTGTTCCTTGTTGGATTCTTCTGTTACACTGTCTGTCCTTCATGACCTGCTCTCCCTGCAGTTCTCTTGCAAGTTTGCTTATTGTTCATTATGAGAGAACTGTTTTTGCCCCAGCTGGTCTCAGGACTTGGATCCTTTGTTAACCACACATAACAGGAGACTGATAGGCACGAACACATCAAGCCTAGCTGTTACAACATGAATATAAGAGTAAAATATGGGCACTTCTTTTCTATTTAGAATAGTGAAGAATCTACAATATCTTCTAGCAACTTGTTGCTTGTTTCTGAATTAGGTATACTGATTACCTTAAACACTCACTGGCGTCTTTACAAGGTACCCATTGGTAGTACTGGGTAGGACTACCTTTTGCCTTCAGAAATGGCATAATTTTCCATGCCATGGATTGAACAAAGTGTAGAAAAACTTATTTAGTTGCTATAGAGATGTTGGCTAAAGAACCATGATTGAAATCTCTCGCTCACCATAGTCGAAAGATGCCCCATTGAATTTAGATTTAGTGACTTTAGTGGGTTTTTTTTTTTTTTTTTTTTTTTCTCCTATCATCTTAAGCTGCCTGCTCATTCCACTCATTTTTGTCCACATAACTCTACTGACTGCTTATTTTCTCCTTTTGGAAAGTTGGCACCAATGATTATGCCACATTCAAAGTCATTTAGATCCTCTTTCCTTGCCGTTTTGATAGAACTTAAGGCTAACTGGCCTACAATTTATGTTAACAAGCAATTGAACAGGTTTAAAAAGTGGGTGGTGAGTGTGTAAAAGGTTAATACTGCAATGAATGTAAGACTTAAACATTGTGTAAGTAGTATTTCATTGGGCAGTAATGTGATGCAGCACTGGAATTTTCAAAAAACAAATGATCTGTGAAGGTAATTAGCATAAAGAGTAATAAAGTGAGGACAAGTGGTCACTTCAGACCTACAAAAAGTGTGCGCTTTTGCCAGATTTGTGTGGGATTATCTTCAATCATTAATGAAAAAATCAGCCCTTGCATACTGATTTCCTGCACTACTCAAATAAAAAGGAAACAAATCTGATTGAAGATTATAACAGATATAAAGGGCTGCACAGCCTCAAACTAAAACTCCTTTGAAGCATTTTTTATTCAAGTTGAGCATTCTGCTTTCTTGGGCTCCCATCTGACATTAAATGCAGTGAATCTCTTTTAACTTACATAAAATTCAGTCGTCCTGACATTCACTCAGTTTGCAGAGTGATTACAAAGAATTAGGATTGGAGGATTGTGTTGTATGTTGTTGGGTCATAGTCTAAAGAAACCAAAGCGGAATATTTGAGCCACAATTTTTAAAGATATGTACAGCGGACCCCGGTATTCGCCGGGATTGGGAACCGTAGCCTCCTGTTAATAGCTAAATTTCTTGAATACCTGAGATTTCCTTTAAAGAAACACTCATAACTATTTTAATAGTTCAAACACAATACCCACAGAAGCTAATATCTACAGTCTTCCTTATTTCAGCCAATCAGTGCCAAGGAAAATAAATGATGCTTCTGGATTGGTTGATTTTGCAAACACCAGCCAATAGTGTGTTAAGTAGCATTGCCCTTAGTGTTTTAGCTTCTTAAACTGTATTTTCTTTTGTTAGATATGCACAGATTCATTTGAAGAGCTTCAGCATGAATGATTTGGAGTGACGTTCCACAGGAAATTGGGTGAATTCGCAAATACTGAACCGTGAACAAGCAAGGGTCCACTTTATGTCATAAACCATAGCTGCACATACCATTCTTGCAGTGAAACATGGTAGTGGTAGTATCATGTTGTGAGGTTTATTTAACCAGAAAACAATTATTTTGTTTCACTCTCTAGACTGGTTAAATACTGACATGCTAAAATATATTATTTGCGATATCAACTTATTTATGTTTATATCTTATTCATTTTTATTTAGATAATATAATTTGTCATGAATTTTCTTCACATATCTAGTAGTTTATTAGCAGTATTTTGTCTAAGTTGGGAAGGTACTTTACATTTTATCAAACCAACACCCAGTTTTTAGTCATATCTCATTGGTAGGAATAATTATGTTGTATTTGCCATGTACAAGTAGGTTGTAATCCATTCTTCATTCTTTGCGAAGCTAACCTGATTTTTGATTTATACTGACTTTTCAGTTTTGTCCCATGTACAGAGTTACATAACTACTTATCTTTTTCAGGGTATGTCCTTTCATCCATTTGTGAGGCAGAATGTAAGCAGCTATACCATTCGTGTACATAGAGATGGTCTGTGTGTGTATCAGAAGGCTGCTGGAGCAGTCATCCTTGCTCTGAGTGACCTTGTTTAATTTAGCACATACATCCAGGCACTGTCACACACAACCACACACTGCCACAGGCATCAGCCACACAAATACACTCTCATACACATACATGCTTGCAGTCATGTGAATACACAAGCATGCTCACCCTAGGGACAAGGACATATTTTGTCATTGCTGCTTATCAAGAGATATAAACCACAGACAACTAGTCTGTGTGTGGGGGCTGGGGAGGTATACAGAGGATTTTAATATAACCAATACAACTTTATTCCATCATGCATGTGCTTTATCTCAAAATCAAGCAAGTGAGAGGAGTACGAATCAAAAAATCGCATTGATTATTTCAGGCTAGAATCAGGATTCATAAGACAATCCCAGTAGATCCGCACAAGGTGAACAGGCACTCTCCTCACCCCTGCCCATGCCCCTCATTAACCTTACACTATCTTGTCTAGTGCAAAAAAAGCAATTAAAAGGGGGAAAAAAACACCACAGTGAAGCTGAGCAAATTAAACAGGGTACGCAGTGTGTTGCAATAATGAGCGTAATGAGAGATTCAGTGGTTGGTAAAGAAGGAGGTGAGAAAACATCTAGAAAAGCTTCCTTTATGAAACCAGCCAATCCAGCTGGTGAGTTCCTGTAGTGATGAGCAGAGGCGACCAATCAACTCACTCGTTCTGAGCCTTGGCAACAGCTTCCCCAGCACAGCCAAACGATAGTGGGATGTGTGAGTGTGTGTGTGTAGATGTCCTAACATCTGTGGAAGTGTAAAGTGTGTATTTATGCAGCAAACGTGCGCTTCCTGAAAATTCTTTTTAAAATCAACCTCCTCTGTATTCAGGTGTCGTGCAAGACCTGGCATGTCACACACACTGCCATGTCTACTCTGATCTGCTGTGTACACTGAAGACCAGGGCTGCTGAGCTGCTTTCATCCCCATGAGTGACAGATTAATTGATGACTTCATGAATTCCTTATTGCTGTCCCCAAAAACACGTGATACTCAGACTTAATACACACAGGGGTGTGTGCCTGAATAAATACAACTATCTGGAAAAATTCTCCCAAGTTGGATCAGACAGAAATCGATTTATAGTGCAGCTGACGTTACAGATAACACTACCCTATAGCCAAATTGAAACCAAATAAATGTTTTGGGTTTTGTTTTTTGTTTTTTTTAGTAGACCAAGAGCAATGTCAGATTTTATTTTTTTTTTATACTCTGTTGGTTGATTTTTAACTCCAGTTTCCATTTGGCCCCTGCAACAGCGAAAAGCTGCTGTGTAGAGTCAATAAGTTGAAAAATACAGTGTAAGCACAGTGCTCATGTTCAAAGCAGATAGATAAGCTTAGAAGCAGGTAGTGCTTCAAATTCAAACATGTAAGAGGCTTTGAGGAAAAAAAATGGTTGAAAAAGCAACTGCAGCTTAAGATGTATATGTTCCATATCTTTGGCAGCACTTCACAAGTGAAAGGCTTAACCCCTTTTTCTACATTTCAGTCTTATACCCCAGTTATATTTTTGTGCATCTGCCTTGCAATGTCTTGAGTACTTGTTTTTTTGTTTTGTTTTGTTTTGTTTTGTTTGCTTTCAGTTTGTCTTAGAATTCAGAGCTTGGATCTAGGAAAGTCATATCCAAGATGAGCAAGCACCTTGTAGTTGCAGGTCAGAAAATTAGTAGACTTAGCTAATTGCTGTGATAGTACCTACTTTGGGCAATATAAGACAATAATTACCATTTTATGCATTCAGATATGAAAGAAACGCTTCCCTAAATAGAGATAGTATATTGCTATGTGTGCCACTGATTTATTAAGGTAAAATCTGAAGTGCTAATAAATAGCAACTTTCACCATTCTCAGGTTGTATTTTTTACTATAGGAAAACCCACCTTTTGACTACAAATGAATTGCATCGTAATGCTCCGGCGTCCTCTTATGACTCTGATTCTATAGTTGCATGCACAGTTAGATTACCTGTTAAGCCAGGCCGCTACAGGTGTTTCTGGACATGACCCAAAAAATTGTAAAGCTCCAAAACAGCAAACGTATTGCACATATACACAAGCACTACATAATCACTGTAGGTGCTACTCAAATGTCATAGTTATGGTCCTAAGATACCATTACGTAATCTCATGCTATGCCATGCATATGTTCAATCAGCGCTGACAAGGGTTCACTCTTCCTAAAGTGGCTACAAAGGTAATCTATTTTCTCTTTAAAGAAAGAATTATTTGACTTCTGAGGGATTCACAGACTCCTTAAAAGGCATTAAACTTTTTATTCAGATTAATAGGTATGTAAGATAAGGACCTCACAATGAATGCAATGTACCCTGTTCTGAAGAAGTAGAACACATCAAATTTTACATCTGTTATCCTAATACATTTGCACTATACAAAATGTAAGGGCATCAAAAGTGATAAATGTGCTGTAAATCTATATTTAAACCTGGTTGTAAAATATGCATTTCTTTGCTAAGACCAATGGCAAACTAATCATAGGAGGTTAATCTGAGGGACAAGATTTCAATGACAGATAAAATAAATTTCTGACATAACTTAATCAGATGGTCATGTTATTTTGCAATTTATGTTCAAAAGCCATCCCAGTGGCCATTAGTGGTATTGCAATTTAAGGCCAGCAGTTGACTTCATGCAACACATACGCTTATACATAAGGTTATGACTGCACTGCAGTGATTAAAATATCAGATCAAATGACTAAAGGATTTGATAGTACAGACACACTGCTGGTCCAGTATCAGGGGGATTGGGCACCCCTGTGGGCAATACAAGGGACAATTTGAGTGCAGAATGAAGTCATCCTGCTATGCTATCTTCTGCTGTGGCAAGTTGTCCCTCAGGATCCACTATACTGGCACCTACTCAGGATTGATGCAATTGAATAGGGGATAGATTGGGGGACCGAGATGGACCTTGATTTTGAAAGATTATGTCATAATGCTTGCAGTCAATAGGCAAATGTGGTATTGGTGGACTTGTGTGTTGCTGAAGGACTAAATCAGGGGGCTGTTTTACAAGGGATAAGACATGTGGTCACAGAGTCTTCATGATTTAGCGCGGTGGTATCAAAATCCCCAAAATCCATACCGGTAATGACATGAAGTCGTACCTTGTAGCTTTTCAAACCATTATGACAGGAGTAGCATAAGTGTGTCTTTTCAAAACATTGGTAGGGTTTGTTCTCTCCACTGGAAATTGCCATACTCACAAACAATGGTCATTTGTGGAGATGCAGAAGTGAGATTCATCTCTGAAGATGATACGATGCACCTTGTGATCAGTTCATGCTTCCCAGGTACAGACCACAACAATTGAGCTGCCTTTGTAGCCTGTGGTCAGTCTTTAAAATCTGGTATGGGATAACACAGGATGTTGTAAAGGGACTCTGTCAGGGTTGTTGCATATTACAGTGGATCCCCGCTTGTTTGAGGTTCATTATTTGAAGATTTGCTGATTTATTTTTCTATTTTTCCATTGAGCATATATACGTTGTATGTCTCCTGAACTAAAGCTAAAATAAATGACTTTGTTTTAAGTCAAATATAAATTTTAGCTTACGAGAGAAAAATATTGAAGGTAAATACAGATCATTAAGACACTTCCTGCTTATCGAAATAAAAGCACTACCTGTTACATTTTTTAGAAATTCAACATTCTCTCTCCTTTGTTGACTACACTGTGCCTCTCTCATTATATTGCAATGTCTGGCATACATTTGAACATCTTCTCTATTTAGACTTGACAAAAAATGTTTTCAGATGCAGATCATGGCTTTCTATGACCTCCTCCAACTCAGACTGATCCAAAGGAAAAAAAAAAAAAACCCAACCCTAAATACTATTGTGTCTAGTGAAGGAGTGGTCAGCATGATCTTGGAGATTAAGACATGTTAAAAAGATAATCACTTTGATTCTTCCCAAAATTCAACAATCACCTGTGTTAATCTTTCTGTTATTTGTCTTTGAACAAAAAAAAATGCATATTGGTTTCTAATGGGGTAAATATTATGGTTTGTCAGTTTTCAAAAATATTTTAAAAGCACTCATGACAGTTGACAGGGCATGGTGAATTAAATGACTTAATGATTTACAGATAGCTATTACATGTTTACCTGTTTAATTAAATTTAAGGACAAACAGTACAGGAATCAAATTAGTGACCTAAAGCAATGCAGTGTTAGCAAATTTGATGGCATGTATTTAATGAGAAAATGTTTATTTCTATCATTAGAGACTTGACTCGAACTTGAGGTGAAACTCTTAAGTTGACTTGGACTAACACCTCAAAGACTTGAACTGACATGAGAAAAATACCTGATACGTAGACATCGATTCATTTGAGACGTGATATTTTTCCTTATAATTGTTAGTGTTAAATTTTAGTTTATTTTTGCAATGAATAAATACTAAAAAAAAAAAAAAAAAAAAAAAAAAAAAAAAAAAAAAAAAAAAAAATCTTCCTCCAAAAGTGCAATTGTTGAAAACTTGAAACAGATTTTTGAAATACTGCTTCAGATAAATAAGCTTTAGAAGGAGTTAACAGCTGAACACAGGGACGGAAACCCTCCAAATTTGGGGTGCCGCCTGTGACTCAGGCTATGAGTCAGAGCTTTGGAAGAAGGGAAACGGCATGTGCTTTTCTCAGCCTCAAATGTCACGTGTGTGTTAACCCAGATTTTTTTGAATTTTTTTTTGGCGGGGGTGGGGGGGGTAAACATGGGATTTCTAAGAGCTGGAAATGTGTCCCAACAGACAGCGGTTTTCCTGCACTTAATTTGTAATTGTGTGGATCTGATTCCGCTGCACTCTGAGACAGTGTCACCCCCCCCCGCCCCTTCCCCTAACTATGGCCTCTTGCCTCCTCTCTGCGGCATCATCCGGCGAACAGTTGTCATCCCTGACAGGGGTCTGCGCTTGTCACTGCTGCACAGAGGAAAAAGAGTCTGAATGTGTGCGAGAGTCAAAAGGAAGGCAGAGTGTGTGGCAGAGAGGGAGGTGAGCTTTTTGAGGTGCTGGAGGAGGTAAAAAGCTTGCTTAGAGCTGTGTTTGAGCATGTGCACTTGTTCGTATCGCACGTTTATGTGTGAGTGTACAGTAGCTGTGAGTCACGCAGTGTGTGGGGGTTACGATGCATCTGCGCCCAGCACGACAAAATGTGTTTCGCTTGACTTTATTTCAAGTCTACAACCACATTCCATATGGTGTCGGCTTTGCACAGTAGGATATAGGGCTTCGTTTTGTTGTGCTGCAAGATGAATGAGATGCACAGGCTGTTCATTGAATGAATCCAAGCCATCTATCTATTTCAGAGCATAAATGCAAATGTTTTCTGAACTTATTCAGGTCAAGTTAGGTAGGCAGGGTAAGGATAGGTTGAGGGGAAGATAGAACTAAAATCTAATCCTTTTACAATCAAGTGGTTAAGAATGATACAATGTTATTTTACTTATACTCCTGTGTGAGTCAGTGACATAGTTTATATTTTCCATCAGAATGATCATCTGTATCATCAGATATGCTCAACAGCAAGCACAGAATTCCTTAATGTGATTTTGAGCGTTGCAACACCTGATGTCAAAATGGTAAACAACTGCCACCAGCTGGTGAGGTTTAAAATTACACTTGTTTGTGCTTCAAAAGGCAGGGACATTTTTTTTTTTTTTTTTTTTTTTTATGTTCACAGCAAAAGAAAAACTGAATTTCAATCGCCCTGGGCACTGAGCTTAATCAAGTTTTTTTTTTTTTTTTTTTTTTTTTTTTTTTTTTTTTTTTTTTTTTTTTTTGTTTGTTTGTTTGTTTGTTTGTTTTTTTTTTGTTGAGTGTATTTTATTTTGATGTCATGAAAAAGACCAACAACACAAAGGGGAAGATGATAGTTAAGAGGAAGCAAAATGGTGCACAGTTTTTTTTTTTCTTTTTTTTAACAAATAAAAAAAACTGAAATAAGGCATTCACTTGTATTTTTAGAGAAAATTATTTAACAAACAGCCTCATAAAGATCTATAAAGATCAAGTAACACACCAGATGGTTCAGAAATAAAGAAAGGTGTGTCTGCCTAAATGTAGACAGAGCAAGGAGAGCATTAGTCATAAATAACAGCCAAGATGCCCATTGTTGCTCTGGAGCAGCTGCAGAGATCCACAGCTCAGGTGGTCGTATAATTTGAAAGGGCACCTTGTATAAAACTTGCCTTGATTGAAGTACTGCAAGAAGAAAGCCATTGTTTGCAATTTGCAACAAGTCATCTTGGGAAAATGGAAAACATGTGAAAGATGTAGATCCGGTCAATATAATGCCAAGAAGAAAAAGTGTAAAAAAAAAAAAAAAAAAAAAAAAAAAAAAGATTTTAAAAATATGTTGGTCTATCGAATTAAATCCCAATAAAATACACTGAAATCTCTGCTTGTAAAGTGACAAAATGTCAGAGTTCAAGGGGTATGAAAACTTTCACAAGGTGCTGTATCTCTATAAATTCTCAAGTTTGGAGCCATTTTTCTTTTTCTTGTTTATTCTGGAACTTAACCCCAAACAACCATCTATAATTACCATCATAGTCATCTGATCTTTACAGAAAAACCTGCCCCTTACTACTTTTCCATTGTTATTGTTTATCAGCATAAAAACTAATTGTGTGACGTTGTGTTCCCTTATTTGAATTAATGAATGACAAACATTAAAGGGGCCATTTAAGCCATTAATCTGACTTTATACTCAGCTTTCAGTAAGAATGTATCACTCTAAGTATTTAGTCAGAGAACCAGACATCTGCATGTCTCTTTACAAACTGTCCAAACCTTTAGGCATGTTAAAAACAAGAAAATGACCATTTTCCATTGAAATAGTCATTTTTTTGCATTGAGTAAAATAGATGCTGCCAGCACAGTAAACACATCTAGATAGCCTACATAAACCCTTACACCACTTGTCTCTGGGGTTGTCATGTTCCTGCTGCAGCACTGATTCCCATCGAAGTATCTGCACTGCCTCTGTCGCCATCTAATTATTCCACAGCTGATCTGATATAGGACACCCCCCTCCCACCCTTCTCTTCCTCTGGAGACCAAACAGAGGAGAACAAAGCATCCCTTTTTTTTTTTTTTTTTTTTTTTTTTTTTTTTTTTTTTTTTTTTCTTTCTTCAACACTGAAGTCATCTCCTTGGTTTCTACTTTATAAACCCAGCGCACAAAATATGTTGAGGAATCTCCAGTGTAGCCACTGCAGTCACAGTGTGGCTTTAAGAGAAAGTGACAGAGACCAGGACGGATAATCTTCTTGATGTGCTGCATTTTTATTCAGCCTTTGGAGGCAGCAGCCATTTTTATCAGTCACTACAACAAGCCCTTTGGCATCTTGGGATGGAGAGAACACACAGCATCCATTCAGTGACAAAATACTGATGATCTCTCAATCCGTTTTTTTTTTTTATTTATTTATTTATTTTTTTAATTGTGATAGCACATCCAAGTTGAAAAATTCCTGAGCGCAAGTATCTAGAACATTACTGTCAATGTCAGAATTTACCTAAGAACGCACAAGTGTTATAAAAGCATTTATTCAAAAGCATCCATCAGGAGAAGCTGTGTGTGCAAACGGACTCTTCTTGCTGGCAGTGACTGGAAACATGGGATTGCTTAGCTAGCCATAGCAATGACTGGGTCACAGTGCTGCAGTTGATCAAGCATGCTGCCACATTAGATCGCATTTACTCAAGTGATTATGATATTAAAACAGACTTTGCAATTAAATCAGTTGCCTTGAAAGGCCAATTAGCTGAAACACAATTAACATTTCCATAACAATCACATCTAATAGTCATCAGCAGCCATCAGCCAGTTGGGTCATGCAAGGAACAATAGGGATAATGGGTGCCTTTTTTCTACTAAAATGCTTCTACTAAATAAATGTGCTTGCTGCATTTTGGGGACGGGGACAAACTATGATTTTTGCTGCTTTCTGTTTGTACCCATAAGGCAATATGTTTGAGTCTCCCTTTCAATGGAGGTTTCTGGCTTGTAAGATAGACAATTAGCAAATCCTACAGTTTTTTTTGTTTGTTTTGTTTTGGGGGTTTTTTTCCTTGACACTGGAATATGGTTATTTTGAGGTTCTGACTTTAGAGATGAAGGGAAATGCAGTGTTCCAATTTACTATCTGTGCTTTTTAGAATTGATTTTAAGCTGTTTTAATGGCGTTAGTACCATTCTTTAAAGTCTGACTAATTTATTGGTTCTCCACATAAACATTCTAGTGACACATTTTCTTAAAGGTTTTCTGCTTTCTCAACAAGATACAAAACATCAAGAGGGCCACCAGACAGTTGATCACTGAGGCCGTCACCTTGTTTTAGGCTCGTGGGAGCCATTTTAGATTTTGAAGTCAGTTTTTCCATCAACACTGGCCTCAGATCCAGTGTGACTGCCGGTTGCATAAAAGATACCTGGATTCATTTACTGTTTATTTTGCACTTCTGATGTTTCTCAATAAATCCGTTGCATATACTCTACAACCTGGGTTTGTAAAAGTGTAGCTAACAGTTGTTAGCCTGCTTACTTGGCAGCACATTCACTAACAAAGGTACAATGCTATGTGGTATATGCTTGTATTAATGATCTATATTGTGTCCAAACTGTCAATGAACAGTTTAATGATCTTGCTATTACTCTGGCCATTGCAAGCCTAAAACAAAGTTGTTTCCATTGACTTTTCTCGCTTTGTGGCATGTTTTCTGATGTTTTTACCCTATCATTTCAATGCCTTTTTCTACTGTGCCAACAACAACACAGCTCAAACAGATAAAGATCCTCTAAATTCAGGTGCATGAATAATGGAAAGGAAGCTAATTGTTAATTAACTGAAAGAATCCTATCAGCTCCCCTCTCATTTGATCCTCATTTATCACTCGTGATTGAACAATAATGTTTTCCACCTGTACACAATGGGACCCTGACGAACTCAGAATAATAACAATGGTCTATTAAGATTTGTCACGTCTTCTCTATCTACGTGGATGTTGGAGAGGGACGATCTAATCAAATGATAATGTTTATCTACTGAGGCCTTACAGATTAGGGGGGAATTTGTATTAAATCAAGGTTTAAACTGATATAGTTCTGACAGTAAGTGGTAAACATATACTAATCAAATTTAAAGCTAATTACATATTATCAAGAGAATTATACTGTGTTTAAGATCTGTACGGATTAGCCTTAACAGTTTAAAGAAAAAAAATAAACAGCCACATTTGGTTAGAAGGTTATGTTTTATCCTTGTTGGTTAAAGTGTGTCTGTTATGTCCAACTAGCCTTAAAAAAACATCTTTTAATCATAGGGATGGCTACTTTAAATTGGATTTTACCTGATTTTACATATCAAAGTCAGTTTTTGGTGCTTTTGCATAAGTGAAAATAAGCATCCAAATCAGTTTTTAGACCAGAAGGAGTTGTTTAAAATCCACAGTAAGAAATCTGGGTGTGAAGAGAGAAAAATGAGCACATGGAACCATCATAACTTGTCTAAGATACACACCAAATTCATGGTTACATTTAACAGTACGTACTAAAATATGTATTCATGCAAAACAGAACAAACTGAGCATTAGCTCAGCAGAAATTTGAAAGAGTTCAAAAGCTTTTTTTTCTGATTTAGATCTCAATACTCACTTATTTTGAAGGATGAACCCCAATTATTTTCTATGTGAAACTCCAAGGACCACTTTTATTTTGGTCATTTTTGGTTCCAAATTATTTTGTGGAATCTGACAATAAATGATCATACCAGGGCTCCCAGAGCTTTTTTTGGAAGAAAATCAGCCCCATAATATCACAGGTCCTTAACCATACTTAACAGCTGAGATGAGCTTTTCCACTTTTTTTGTTTTGTTTCAAGCAATATCCATGTGGAGTGTTTGTTGCCAAAAAAAAAAAGTCCTCATTTCATCAAAGCACACGGTTTCTATTAAAATGCCAATAGTTTAGCAAGTTAAAATTTATGAATCTAGAACTGAAACACTTTTTTTTTTCTCCCCTTGTATACTTCAAAAGCAACTAATTGTTATGGAGACTCTGCGATATGTCTCTGCTGTATGCATTCGACTTTTTTTTTTTTTTTTTTTTTTTGCTTCCCTCTTACCATCCTACTCATGAGTGGTGGCAAACTCAATATGGACCCTTGTCCAACTTTGATACAGTTTCAGTTGTTTGAAGTTCTGACTATAGAAATGAACAGGTTTAGGTAAATTACTTTTTTCTTGTAGCCATTTCCTAACTTAAATGTCTAATTTTCTTGTATTGCATGTTCTCTTGTGCTTCCTGTTTTATAGCGCGAGTAAGCTGTCGTGTTTCCTCTGAACAGAGTCATACAAATGTACTTTGTCCAGTGATAGTACTACTTTTTCTCTCATAGTGGGGACATTAAAGTAACCAAGTATGAATAGATGTGCGCGTGCATTCATACCAAGTTTCTTCTTTAAAGATTAGCAGTTATCTCTTTCAGATGAGGCATTTTAACTTCAGAGATTAAGATTAAGGAAGTGTTTTTTACCTTTAAATTTAAATCTCAGAGTGCATTGATGTACAAAATCCCTACAAGAGTCATTTCTTAATTCTCACAATTTGACATTTCTCTCAAAATATATATTTTTTAAAAATTGATAAGCATTTCCTCATTTTCCTCTTGAGCAGTTTCATCTGTATGGCTGCCTCATGACTTCATCTCAATCTATAATATTCAAGATTTATTCAGATTATTTAAGGCTATAATATTTACCTTCATCATGGGACAGCAATTGTTGTTCCAAACAATTTTCCCCCACTTGTTCTATAAAATCTGCTGCATTACAGGCAAAGAGGCTTCTGGTACAGGTCAAACTGACTGAAATATGTGTACAAAGTGGTGATTAACATCTCCAAGAGGATAAGATATTAGCATTATTTCACAACAAAATACCACAAAGCCACTCAGTTTATTTAGTTCATCATCCTTTAATATATAACCACTACCAAAGACACTATTCACTTAGAATTCCACATAAATAACCAACACTAACTTATTTAGCAGAGTAACACAAATTCAAAGGGTTAGATCTGTGTTTTAATGTAGATACAATTTTAAACAGTAAGGGACTATGGTCAGAATTTCCAAAAGTTACCAAAATATTCTGAAAGAAATTAATACACAGCAATAACAAAAATCCACATCTGTACACCACCAGTCTGTCCAAAATCCATTTTTAAATATTCTTTAACCTGTTAGTATAATGATGGACAAATGTTTTAGTGATATATTAAAGCACACCAGCTGGTATAAAACATTTTAAAATGTGTAGGACAAGGGAATTTGATACAAACTTCAGAATGGACGGTCACAAAAACACAAACTTGTTGCAATTCTTCTAAAAAGTGGCCTAATAGAGCAAACAAATTCAACAAATAGTGGAGAGAAAAAAAAAAAAAAAAAAAAAAAAAAAAAAAAAAAAAAAAAGCTTAAAATTCTCCCACATCCACCCTCTTGTCTCTGAACTTGCTTCTGGCCTTGGTCCGAGCCTTGAATGCAGCAGAGTTGTGGAGATGCTGAAAAAGAATGATTTGGAATTACTCTTGCACACGAATAGTTGAATTTTATAGACAAGGGAGACCCTGTGATGTGTACTTACCCTTTCAAAGCGAGAAATCTTCATGGCCTTCATTGTGGCTGAATCAACCAAAATGGGTGGTCCCAGTTCAAACACATCCCGGATGAACTCGTTTGCCTGGAGGAGTAGAGGATAACTGGTTGACTCTTTCTTGTTGATGTTCTGCTGAAAAATTAACTTCTGCCCCAGTTTTGAAACCTGAAATGGGTTTCCTTCCAAGACTGCACTGTATTTAGCTCAATCTGCCATCCTTAGCAATTTTTACCATCTTCCTTTCTCAAAGCAATGCCCAGATGCTACCATGTTTCACATCAGTGATGGTACACTGAGGATGATCTGGTGTTATAGTTCCCCACCTCACAGAGACCATTTTCCCCCTCATAAAATAGATTCTCTTTAATAATACACAAGGAATTAAATACCTGTAGGTGGTAGTTCATCCCAGAGCCTACAAATTCTCTGAAAGTATCATAGGTCCTCTTTCTGACCCAGCTGTCAATGGTCATGCGCTCTGTTCCGAAGCGAATCGTCTCCGATTGGAAGTCCCCCTCCTGGAAAAAAAATAAAAATACTTCAACCACAGAGGCCAAATTCACATCCTTTGAGCATCCAGGAATTTCCCCTTTAAAACTGTTAAATGAAACCCTCACACTCACCTCAACAGCTTTGAGTACATCCCTGAACACAGACCTCTGCTTCCTCTTGTCAGTCTTGGCTCGGTGCTTGTTGCAGTCGGTAGCTAATGCATTCAGCTTATTACACAGCTCATCCCACTCATCGAACTCAAATTCCTGAATATTTAAGAAATATTTATATATATTGTAAGTTAGTATCTTGTTGTGAGGTCAGAAATGAAACCTTCTGGTGTCCAACATGTGTCCAGTTGTGAACTTACAGAATCAATGTCTCTGGCAAGCTCAAAGAGCAAAGCAATAGTCTCCCCTGCAGCGATTCTCATGTTGACGTCGTCGCTCTCAAGCAGCCGCTGCAGTCTGGGCAGGTGTCTGCGCAACAAACAAACAAACACGTTAGCAACAGAACGATGAACTTTAAGTACCACCGGTCAGATTCTCACTTTTTCAAGATGCCTTTGAGCTGGTTGGCTGAGCAGATGGTGAGCAGCAGGGCCCAGGACAGCAGGGCGTTGACGTGGAGCTGGCTCATCTGCGGACTGATCGAAGGACAGGTTCCGTCTGCCCTCGTGTAGGACCGGGTAAACAGGGTCTCGAAGCACTCCATCGTTGCCTGCACGTCCTGAACCAGCAGGAAGCAAAAAATATTTAGAACCTAAAGTGGATTTTACATTGAAAATGACAGAAATACTCTCAGAGATCTGACATCATCCTCGGCACTATGGATTAATTAACGGAGGTAGAGTGCCATGCAAAACTAGAACACAAACTTCAATGTATTTATTTACCAAACAAAATACAGAGTGACAAAATGCATCTTTGCGAAGCACTGCATGCCTCGGCTCAGCTGCTAATGCAGCTAATTTTTACAAGTGTGAAGACCAGGTTAGGCACAATGTCACTAATGACGGGGAGCAATAAATACACACATCCAACGAAAGGCCAACACAGCAGCGTCCCAGCTCAAACCAGAAATGTTGACTCAGAAATAAACCAGAAGTAATTAAGCTGCTCACCAAAATGTCATCCTCTGCAACGAGCGTACAGAGCCCCAGACTTGTCGCCACCTATTAAAGAAGAAACTCACTGATTTCAGTTGAATTTCAGACGTCGCTGCTGCAATAACAGGGCAATGAGGTTTCAGATGTATGGAGAGGAGGACAAATGCAATCAGACTTACAGCTTGTCTCGCTTGTATGTTCGCTGACCCATCTGCCAAGATGTTTTTGAAAATGGGCTTTAAGGTCTTGAACACCTCCTCGCTCTCGATTCCCGAGCCCAACTGAATACACAGCAAGCACGCCAAAGATGCCGCCGCCCTCTGCTCCTCGCCTTTACCTAACAGGAAGAGCAGCTCTTAACTTCCTCCGCACGTTCAAGGAGAAACTCGCAAGGAATCTTAACTGCTCTTAAGCCGTCATCTGCTGATGACATGAACAGACTGATGTAGAATAGGGAGAGCCTTCTGCTGATACCTTTCTTGAGGCAACGCTCGATGCTATCTGTGATGGTCATCCTTCGCTCTGAGATGAACTCGTACAGGATCCGAGTGGCCATTGCCGTCTTGAGACCGTCCAGAGCCCCCTGTCTTGTCTTAGCACTGAAGAGACAGAAAAAAAAAATATGATCCA
Source organism: Anableps anableps (assembly GCA_014839685.1). Taxonomy (NCBI): domain Eukaryota; kingdom Metazoa; phylum Chordata; class Actinopteri; order Cyprinodontiformes; family Anablepidae; genus Anableps; species Anableps anableps. The sequence continues at coordinate 14,903,143 of CM026087.1, forward strand.
ACATTAAACATTATGCATGACAGTGAAATCATTTAACAAAATTTAAAAAAAACAGTCCAGATTTGTTTTTTGGTCAATACACACGAAGGATCTCTGGATTACATTTCGTAAAATCAACTCATTTTAGGGTTGTTTCGAAAATCAAGACTATAACCTCTTATCCACAGTGCTGTCGATAAACCCCTTCAGCTTATACTGGAAATCCTCCTGGGCGGTGTCCTCATTTGCCTCTCCACCTATAAATAGCACAAACAATCACATTATTAATAGCTAACATTCACAGAACCCTCCACACTTATTAGCAGCCTTGATACGACGTATAGAAAACCTTGAAATAAAAAGCATTAATTCATAATGGAAGTTAGAGACATTCAACCTCCAGTGTGAAAATTTATTATCTGTTAATTAGTAATCCACAACTTCCTATATCCCAGGGGGCTTAAAAATGATGACAAAGAGGGAATTTTCTGCGAGGAATTCTTCAAAATGGGAAAGATGCGAGAGCACAGCGTTTCAATAGAGCAGATGTGTATTATTCCTTACAAGATAGGAAATGGTTGCAAGGAAATTTTAATTCCCTGCATGTACAGTTAAAATGTTTAAGACACACACACAGAGGAGGGTGATAAGGGTGATTAAAAATATAAAAAATAAAAAATCTCACTGGTAGTGTGACAACTCCACCACTAGGGGGTCTCTGTTTTTCTGGTTGGAACCTACCATTAGAGGCATGTGATGCACCTGGATCTGATGTTTGGTTTTGCGCCATTTACATTTCCACACATCCAGGCATTCTGACATTACTGATAACTGACTATACGCATTACTTTTGGGTTGAGCTAAATTATTTCCTTAAAATATTACCACCTTGTGTTGTCTCCCTCTGTTTGTTGCAGCCCTTGAGCCAGGCTGTAACGGTAGCAAGCTGTAGCGGAGTCCATAACATGAATTTTCAAGCTTTAATACACATCTTTACCAGGGATGCCAATAACTGATGAACAGGATACTGCACACTCTGCTTTAAACACAGTCCATAGTGCAGAAAACCGGCACAGACAAGCCTACCTTCATCTGCTACACTTGTGACGTCACTGAAGCTGCTGCAATGACTGAGAGTCTCGATGGAGGCATCCTCATCACTGAAAGGCTGCACAGCTCCATGCTGGCCCCCTGAAAACAAAATATGAAAAAAAATAAACGCATATGAGCTTTGTTCTGCAATAATGTGTCACAGACAAAATGTCTTATGCAAGTCAGGCATCATACAAGGACTGCAGCAAATACTACTGTTATCTAATCAGTTGTGCTCTTTGCACAGCTTATCCTGCAGGTACCATGAAGGAAAAAGTAGTAAGGGTGAACTGACTGCAGCTGCATGTGCAAGCAGCTGTGTTCAGACTGGAAAGACACGTCAACAGACCGCTGCAGCTGCAACACTACATACAAAGATAGAGCTCAAAATAAATTAAAATGTCTAACTGTAGTTTGGAAAAAAGGAAACAAGCATTCAAAGTTATTTTTGACAAAAAAAAAAAAAAAAAAAAAAAAAAAAAAAAAGATCGGTGTTATTCAAAAATAAATGGCTGATTCTAACATCTGGCCAATTAATGCATTTCCTCTAAGAATAAAACTGGCATTTATATCTTATATAAAAAGTAGCTAGATCATGTTTGTCTTTTTCCAGTTTAATCTTTGTAAATACCACAAAACTGTTGTACTTTTTACTATGCAGAGAACAGAGAAAAGTGCATGAAAACATGCGAGCAGCTCCTGCACAACAAGCTGACACTTAGATACTTGATTCTTTAACATCTATACTTATTCTAAAGCCAAAATAAGAAAAGAATTATGTCATTTCAGAACTAAAACAAGAGAATATTTATATAAGTTTACGAAGCCAAGGAGTGAAATTATTTATACTTGGAAGCAGAGTAATGTTATGCTTTAAATCTTAGGAAGCTTCCTTTTGCCATTTAGGCTCTGATTTGAACAAATAAACAATTTCTGGGAGGATAATTACAGCAGGTAGGAGCCAAACTGAAATCCAACCAGACCAGACTCAACAGGCTTCTCTGCTTTGACCTGAAGTCACCTCAGGAGGACATGTTTGGTAGCTAATCAATGCAGGCTTCCCAAATACACCCTACCTACCTACCAAACGTTCAAAGCCAAGACAATGCACTTTAGCTAATAATTTACAAACAATTTATCAGTTTAACCGCATCACACGTTAATGTGTGTTTACACAGTGTGCTGACGTGGGCTTTTCCCTCACCACAGCTGATTTCTGTGAACCGGGCGGCGCCTCTTCACTGACCCGCTATACGGAGGACAAAATGTCCTCCTGCTACTACGCCACTACAACTCATAATAACATTATCAAAAAGACACAAATACCATTTATAAAAAAACGTGTGGAACGTCAGTAAGTGTTTTATGATGAATAACCGGTAAAAACAAATATGGCTAACAATCGAATAAGATGGAAATACAACTTCACCTCGCAGAGCTCGACTTCTCGCGTTTCCGCTTACGTTAAACGCTAAATACACAACTAACTAAACGGTAATACTAATCAACTGGCAAGAAAAGTGTTAAATGATTTTAATAATTAAATATCATTGACGGCAGCGGCGTGTTTAGGACAGGGAGTGGTTGATGCTAGCTTTTTAAACAGTGTAAACAATGTGTCGAATCTAATATGCAAACATTATCACAATATTAGCATGAAGTCATGTAATTTTAAACTTTTAGAACAAAGCAAAGCTTTGTTATAATTTCTAGCTAGCTTTTGTTTCCACCTAGGCCCGGGCTCCAACGTTTGTAGTTCCAACTATTAACACGTACAGTTCAACGCAATATGCAACGAAGACTACAAGAACTACAACTCCCATCACGCGAACAGCTCATCGAAGCAAGGCCACAGTTTGGCTACCGCTCGACTACTCACCCTTGCTATTCTTCTTCTTGTTCCTTGGCATTTTCGTGCAATTTATTATAAAAGATTTGATCAAAAATCAGCCAATACACGACCAGCTTTTATTGTACTGTCTAGTAAAGTGAAAACGTTCCCGTGGCACAGTGGATAAAAAGTAATCGAAGGCGATCTTGGAGATAGACTGTTGGCCGAGACGATACATTTTCCTCTCATACACCAGTGCTTCGCGAGCCGAGAGCCGTTCTGGGGTTTTATACCGGCAGACATGTCACGAGGAGCTTTCCCGGCATCACTGACCAATGGGAGAACGGGCGGAAAGTATCAAGCGTGTTTGCGCGTGACGCAGTGCGTTTGTTTTGGTGAAATGGTGAAGCCATAAAGAGTTATCAAAAAACAAAGCATTGCTGATATAGCGCTGTGTGTATTTCCCTGAACATTTCTATTAACACTAAACGGTTAACATACGTATCCTTTACAAAAAGACATGTTAAATGATATATAACTTTAGGACAATTGTCATTGGTGGTTTAGTAGGATCATGTAATGAACAATGCATCTATGACATGTGGCACTTTAATGTGTGTTGTAGCGGTTATAATAAAAAGTATTTTTTAACCTTGAAGTAATAAAAAGTAACATGGGTGATTAAAAAAAAATGTTACTTTTATATGATGTCTTATGAAAATTAGATCAAAGGACTATTCACCTCCTGCAAAATTGAGTTTTTCCAAGAAAATGTCCTGATGTATTCAGAATTTTAAAAATCTAAAATATTTCTTTCAAGAGAAACCAACAGAACAAGGGAGGGGTTATATGTGACTATTTAGAAAGTCTGTGTTGCACTATTTATGTAATATATATCCCATCTAATATTAGTATCTATTTGCTGCTGATGAACTAAGCTACAAAATTAAAATGGACTTGACTGGGTCCAGCTTCTTTTAGGTATGAAAGTTTCAAAGATGTGCTACTTTGTTATGTACTTTTATGTAATTAATAAATAAAAACAGTTTCATATTAGAGCTTTGAGATTGTAAAGATTCCATATTGAACCATATGGTGATTAAGTCTGGATTCTTTCAGTTAAAAGGAAATAAAATGTTTGCACAGTCTTATTAAAGAAAACTTCCAAGCCAAAAAATAGACTATTTTCCAATGATTTCATTGTTGTACAATCCAGCCAGCCATTCAGTCAGTGATTCTTTTTTTTTTATGATTTTTTTTTTTATTTATTCAGTCTGCTTATCCTTAATTAATGAAATAGAAATTTAATCTAATATTCAATAGGTTCTATACTTGTTTTTTGTTTTTTTTTGTTTTTTTGTTTTTTTTCTGTAGACTTAGTGACCCCAAACTAATGTTGACTTCTTTCACAAGACCAGATAAAAATATTTCTTGAAAAAAAAAAAAATCACATTTTAAGTTCCGGTTTTAGGCAGCACAAATGAGACACTCATTTAAGATTTCAATATCTCTCACATTTAAAAATATTAGGGAAAACTATAAAGTTTTAAGAAATAGATAAATAACAGACAGATATCAGATGTATTGCCTCTCTTATTTTACATCAGTTGGAAATTATTGAAAAGAAATGTTTATTTTAAACTATTTGCAATAACATAATTGTTGAGTTTTTGAAACTAACTTCACTGACAAAGTCAAACACCACATCAGGAATACATTAGTCTCCACCAGTATAGACCAAAATTAAACTGACAGTATAAAATGGGTTGTTGGGTTTGCAATTTACAGTCAACCTGATGTACTATCAAAGACTAGATTTGTCACCGCAGAAGTACTCCAGATAGTTACTTCATAAATGTCAGCGTACATATTCAGCAGACATCAATAGTACATCCACGATTATGCACAAATATTTTTCCATCGTTGGAACCTCATGTATTTTGCTGGTAAATTGAAGTGGGAAGGAAAGTAGAGAGTCTCTGCAGACGAGAAGTCAAAGTTAAAGGGGTTAGTTCACACAACACCTTTATCATTTATTTGACTTTGTGTGTGTGTGTGTGTGTGTGTGTGTGTGTGTGTGTGTGTGTGTGTGTGTGTTTGTTTTTTTGTTTTTTTTGTTTGTTTTGTTTTTTTTTTCTAGAACAGGACAAAAATAGCTTGCCAGTTGATGGGTGGAAAATCCCACTGGAGATGCGGCCTCCTTGCTGCCATTCCCACGACTAGACTGTCAGCAGCGTTCTTCCCAGCCCTGGAAAAACGTCATAAAATGCTGTAGCTTGCAGAATCCAAATCTGACTTTATTTTATTCATGCAACCTTGCAATAGACTTAAGGAAGATTTCCACAGGTGCACCATAGAGTCACCATTTCTTCAGTATTTTAAACACATGATTCTATTTCTTTTTTGCATGGCTTGCAAAGTCACTTTTCTTGTTCAGGTTGCGTCGCTGAATCACTACACTCCTCTGCAGCAGCAGCAGCTACGCTATGCCCTTGAGCCACAGTGTATAGGGACAGAAGTGCTGTTCTGTTTGCAGCATCAAGCTTGAATAATTGATTAGCCTATGTGTGAAGCTGGGGTGTGTTGAGTGGGTGCAGTGACAGTGTTTGAAGTGTGAAGTCGAATGGGAAACACACTCAGCAATACTTCCAAATCCCAGATTTTATGCATGGTTGAGAACAAATTATATAACACTGGGGTCTGTGAAATACTCTTGCTTAAATGCATTGACCCAAAAAGCTGCTTAGTGTCACCCTGATAAAAATCATCCAGCATTGCTTAAAAATATAAAGGTTCTCTGGGACTTCCACACTTTAACCTTAACCGACTTTGACACTAGAGGGTGCCATCCTGTTTGAAATTCAAAGAGCCACCATCTCTGCTATCACTGCAGTGTAGCAAGTGGAATTCTCTGAGATGTTTTTATGATACATAATTTATGAAGTGAGTGAACGATGCTCCCTCCTTGGTTGTGTCTGGCTTTAAACGTTTAATGGGCTGGAGTGTGCGATGCAAATATGAAATGATACAGGAGGGGGGAAAAGTGGAATCAAACGTAGTCTGGTGCCGAGGAATAAATGAGCAGATGTTATACTTAAAGGCACATTTATGCAGTTTTGGCAAGACGAAGCAGTTGTTAGAGGGAGGAGAGAGGAAACACCGATGTAGGAGTAATAGGAAAAACAGAGCACCTCGGTCCGGCCTTGTTCAGCATGCCCTGCATGTTGCATCAGTGGGCACAAGCCCTGACCAACCTGATGCCACAGGAATACAAATCATTCCCTGCAGAGAGCGGGGAGTGAGACACGGAGCTGACAGGGGATAATAGAAAATGTCTGAATATTAATTTCGTTTGCAATGCTTCTGTATTAAATAATTCATAAATGACATAGCCTGGAGCTATGTGTGCTGAAACTGACTGGGTTAAGCCTGTTGCAGCAGGAGGTGAGCTTAAAAAAAAATAATCTTGGCGTCTCTAAGTTCATGAAAACACAACCGTAAACAAAAATGAGCAGAGGTGATCTTTTTAAGACAGCAAGCAGTTTCCTTTGAAATGTCAGAGTGTGCCTTCTCACTGTAATCTGCTTCAAACATTGCAAATGACCAGAAGGAAGGGATATCAAAGTTCCTGATTTGGTTACTTTAGTTTATCTTTTATGATTAGTATCATTTGCAGTTGTATTAATGATGAGTAGCATTTATTTTGCATTACCCTACAAAAGAACCATGTACAAATCTTTCTTTTCTTGAAGTTATCCATGCAGTTTCTAAAATTCTGAAACCTTTAAGAGATTCTGGGATCATTTTCAAATTTATTTTTTTTTTTTTAATGATTTTTATTTTGTCTGTGTTTAATGAATATAGCTATGGCTGGCATGTCCTTTCAAGTGGCTAAGGTTCATTAAAACTGACACATTTGTTCCTCAGAACAAAGAATGATTCTTAGACAAAGAGATTTTTACTTTCATATGGATTTTTATTTATTTTTTATTTTTATTTTATTTTTATTTTTATTTCCTTAAATTTCCTTTCTGTGGAAGTGGGTATTTTTACTTAACTTTGCTTTATTTATATAGAGCATTTCAGGCATAAACTGTTTAATAAGGTTAGGTACGCAACAACAGGGAAAGAAGTGGTAAATTACCTATGTTGAAAATGCTCAAGCTGTTATTAAAAACAGGTGGCTGGATTCTTTTTTTTTTTTTTTTTTTTTTCTAGAAAGAATTTGGTAGCATAACAGTTGCATCAAAATGAAGACTTCTGAGACTGTCTTTTGGACAGATGAACCTAAAGTAGAAATGTTTGCCTGTACTATATATATCAGGGCCAAGTTTGACAAAAACAAAACACAAAAAATCAGCACAAACTTCAAACACTTGCTTTTAAGCATGGTGTTGCAAGGCTGGTTATAGGGGCTTGTTTTGCTATCATAGAACCTGAGTACCCTGCAGTCACTGAGTTGACCAAAGTATTCCATCTGATCGCTGAAACTTGGCTGACATTGTCTCAGCAGCAGGGTAATGATACTAAAACATGACAGCTGATCTACAACAGAATGACACAAGAAGAAAGAAATAGAGGTGTAGTAATAGCTACTGGGCTATTCCCAGTCGAAGTCAAGACCCCAATTGATGAAAACACTCTGGTGGGACATTAGGAGAATCTGCAAACCTTAATGAACTTAAGATATATTGTCAAGTGGAATAGAAATCATCCACAACCACATGGCTTTAAGTGGTTCTCCAACTTCAGAAGTAGCTGTTTTCATCAACCCAAGAATGTAAGGATGATTTCCCAATAAAATTAGTTTTAAATTTCTCAGGAACCCCTTTCTTTATAATTAAAAAAAAATTATATTTGCATTGTTTATCAAATATCCACCCCATGCAATAATAATAACAGTAAAGTGCTGGTTAATAGAGATCTAATTTACCCATCCCGCTCATAACTGGAGACTGTTAGTCACTAAAGCGCTTATTATTTCCCCTCATTTTACTGTTTGTTTTGACAATATTTAGCACTTCATCAGACAGTGAGGCTACGCTCCCATCACTGTAATTATCTTCTCATCCTTGCTCGTGTTTTTTCGTGTTTTGCATCTTCAATCTCAATCCATTAACCTTTTAACAGGGCTCCAGAGGGACGGAGGGGTAAAAGGGCTTTTGTTCTGGGCTTCGCCGAGGTGTGCGCCGCACCCTTAGAGCAATCGATAGGATGGATTTTGCTTGATCAAAGACAGTAAAACAGAATAGAAAATTAACTTGACTGGAAGGTCAGGAAAAAAAAGAAAGAAAAGCAGAAAAATACCTGCAGTACTGCTTGATTGCAACTTTAAACCTTAATACGCTCAGACACTGAGTCACAGTCCATCTTGGAACAGCGGTTTGCAGATTTATTTACAAGCCATTCATCCAATGACAAGCTGAATCACTTCTTAGACCTGGCCATAGTTGAATGGATGCTTTACAACTAGGTCTCTTTGCTGCAGAAAGCTTCATTCATGGACAAAAAAAGCAATATTCTAAATTTGCTGATGGGTCCAGGATAGTAATTTGCGTGAAAGAATTTTGCACTCCAGATAAGACTTATCAGATTACTTGGGTGTGGGGGGGTTCCATTTAGGCCCAAATGCTCTCTCTCTCTTTATGTGCATGTTTGAGAGAAAGATAAACACAAAAACAAAACAGAAAGGGTAATGGCATTATCACCTAGCCGTCTGATTAAGCAGATTAAAAACACTCTTAAGTGTTTGGATGGTAATGGCTCTTTGGGTATCCTAACAGACTTGGATCGCTTTCTTAAAGTGTTGCTGGCACTTTCGGTGTGTGGTTGTTTTGCACTATTCTTAAGCTTTTAAGAACCATCTCAATGTAACTAATATTTTATATTAAAAACTCAAACTGTTCATTTATAGGGAATGCAAAGGAATGCACAGCCCTTGAATCTTTTCACATTTTGCTATATTAAAAACACAAACTTTGTTGCATTTTGTGGGGATTTTATGTAATTGACAAACAAAGGTAAGAGAAATTTATAACAATGTAAAATAAGATACATGTTTTTGGGGGTTTTTTTATTGCACAGATTTTCAAATTTTCCAAAACATTGATTTGTATTAAACACCACACTGAGTCAATACATAGTAGAGCAAACTTTTGCTTGCATTTACACAGTGGTTTGCAGATGTAGAGACTGAGTTTTCTGCCCATTTTTCTTTGCAAAATAGCTCAATCTCAAACAAATTGGACTGCAAACCATCTGTGAACATAATTTTTCAAGACTTTATGAAGTCTCAAACAGATTTAGGTCTGGGCTTTGACTTAACTGTTCTAACACAGGAATGTGCTTTGAGCTGAACCATTCCATTGTGCATCTGGGCTGTATGTTTAGCGTCGTTTTGTGCTGGAAATGGTTGCTCCAACCCAAGGTCAAGCCTTTCGCAGTGCCTAACAGACTTTCTCCCAGGTTTCCCCTGTGTTTATATCCATAAATAGTCCCATCAACAACAACTGTTCTGTATGATGGTGCCACCACCGTGCCTTACAATGATTATAGTGTTTTCAGGGTAGGAATCTCTGCCACAAATTTTGGAATGCACTTTGCTGCTTGTGTTTTTGACCACACTTTGTTTGCCAGGCTGTCAAAATTTTTCTGTAGTTTGTGTTTTACTTGTTCTGCATCATATTTCACTATTTTGCCTAGTTAAATTGTTTGCTTTAAAGTTAGGGTTAGCAAAAAAAAAAAAAAAAAAAAAAAAATGGAAAAAGAAGGAATTTCCACTTTAATATCCCATGTTGCACTTTTTCACAAACAGATACTCAAAAAGCTCCAGGCATGAAATGCAATCAGTTTTTTGACAGCATTTTTCAATTCAGTTTCTTCAAAAAGAAAAAAAAAAAAAAAACCCTTCTTCCATTATGGAAATTTTCTCTTCATTTCCCTCTTCCTCTCTGCTTCTAGTATGGAAAACAATGCAGAAAAGACTGGATAGGTATTACTTGAAATAGATTCAAATATGCAAGTATGAAGATTTCTGGAGCCATGCCTGTTGTTAAAATTGACACAACTGGTTAGTAGGTGGGGAAAAAAAATTTCATCCATAAGTCTTAACACATGAAACACCTAAATTGTGGTTCTCAGTATTTCACTAGAACAAGAGATAAAAAGCAAATATTAAAACATGACCTCAAACATTTACAAAGCACATTCTGTATGCAGTGATGAAGACTGCTGAGTTCTGTGTAAGCGAGCTGGCAGCAGCCATTCAGACAATGGGATTTCTTCGAGAGGAGATATAATGCCCACAGGCTAATAAAGCAGGCAGATCTGTTGGGGAATCTCTCTGGCTTGGCACACTGGATGTCTATGCCTCATTGTTATTTTCTCCCCCTCTACCAGTCTATCATGTGCATCCGTTCTCTTTCGTCTCATGTGCGTACACAAACAAAAACATATGCCATCTGTCTAATGGTGCCATCTACACTCTCAGAGCTGGAAAATATTAAATATCTAATCAGAATCTAGAATTTTTCTTATTTCAGCTAATTTTTCAGAAAACCTTTTTAAAGCAAAATAAGTTTTCTTTAGACATAATTGTATATCTTTTTGCAAGCATCTGAGTAATTCAAGTATTTGACATTTGGAGAAGGTGTTCATAAGTTTGTAAATGTATTGGAATTTAGCTTTATAGGCAAAAAAAAATTGTAATAAAAAACCTTAACTAAAATTCTACTCTCATACAGAAAAAGATGATCTAATTATCCAACTCTTCGACAGATGTTGTGTTAGACAACATTATGTGGACCTGTAGAATTACAGTTGATTTAAAGGTTGATTAATGTCAAGTGATTACACTCAGCCAGGGGGCAATAAAAGGTAAGTTATTGCTCTATTTTATTTAAATCTGCAGTATGTAACTTTTATTAAAAAATATGTTTTTTTTTTTCATATTTGTTAAAACTGTCACCATGTTGTGACAGTATATTATAAGAGAGATAATCTGTGAAAAGACTGGTTTCCTCCATCCTGAGCTTGCCGTCTGAAGAAAATGCATCGCTCCCAAATTGTTCTGACGAAAACCAACCAATCAGAGCCAGGAGGAGTGTTGTAGCACTGTCAGTCAACTTCATATACTTGCTGCTAAATGTGCTAATGGCAGAGAAACAACTTATCATTACAGGAAAACCGTTTACCTGTCATCATCGGTGGCCATGCTAAATAGCCTGAGAAATCACTACAGTCTCTGCTAGCGCTGATTGACAGTGACTGACTGGCTCTGTTTAATCATTTCTAGATTGCGATGGGAGCACTGGGAGAAGACAAAGGAGCTCGATTTTTTTTTTTTTTTTTAATTTATTTGGGGTTTTTTTTGGTTTTTTTATTATCCGTCTCATACCATTCTGTCACGACAGAGTGACAGTTCCAACAAACATGTAGAAAATATTTTTTTTCTTTTTTTACAAAAGTTACATACTGCAGCTTTAACAACCATGATTGTATCAAAGTCTGATCTCCACAATAAAGTATAATTGTTAGATTAAAATTTTTGTGCCTTAGTACACTAAGTTAAAAAGGAGCTACAGATGATGCGTAAAAGTTAACAGAAACAACTTTGGACTCCACAAAAATGACTTGAGAAACGAGCTCTAATGGTATTGTCCCCACTCAACTTCTGCAGAACATTGCATTATGACATCCATGTGCTCTACAAACTGAATGGTTAAAATCAATACAATTTGAGTTATTTTGCCCAGTTCTTGCTCAAAAATGGACTGACCCAGTCTTAGGTTGAGTTCACACAAAAGTGTTGAATTATGGGTTTTACCCATTATATGGCGCTCTATGTTTTCAACCCAAAAAAATTAAATAAAGTGACTAATCTCTAACATCAAGGCTACCAATGAGTGGTTTAAAAAATTAACTAGAATTAAACACTTTGAACCAGTGGATCTCTTGAGTAATTCCTTGAGCAAGATTTTCTAAAACTATGTGATAAGTGGCTACATTGAGTTAATTTTGTCTTCCAAGGTAATTTCTTATTGAGTCATGTCAAAATCAAGAACCGCATCTAAAGGTAAAAAACTTGCCTTTCCAAAGCTGTTGTATCCAGGTGCTTTCCTTGCTGGAGCTTTTGCACTTTGGGTGATCGAGGATGTGGACACTAGAATATGGGTCACCCTGAAGCAGCCTTTAGGGGACATTCAAGGTGTAAAGGGTCTGTCTTAGATCAGCCAAAGGAACTGTGCTGTGTACACCTGATAAAGTGTGTAATATATTTTTAGTCCATGCAGTGTTGCACAGTATTACACTAGACAGTCGGGTTAGATTGGATCCTTTGTAGCATCATGAGCATTTATCAAACTCTGATGTGGAGAACTCCAGAACAGGAGTTTGAAGAGGTGGGCATCCCTGAAATGCTTTAGACAGGAACTTCAAACAAAGCAGGGGTTGCCCTCAACCCTGAGACAGGAACTTGAGACGTGGGTGGACCTACCTGGGCCTTCTCAGTGATAAATTAGGCCCCATGATAGGACCTGCACTTTGTCTAAATTCATTATTTAAATCCAGAGACCACAGATGAAAGGAAGTGGAACAGTTAAATGGTAAAAAATTAATATTTTTAACTTGGCAACCTCATTCTGTGTTTTTGTTCCTGAATGTAGAGATTCATAAACATTTAGTATTATTAAGGAGAAAGTACATATTTTTTGTAAGCCATTTTAACAGTGGAAAGATACTCAGTGGCAATTTAAACCTTCCATTAAATTCTATATTTAAAATTGTTATGCTTGCTAGTTTTTTCCATTTTCTTTTTAGTCACCTGGTTTCCAGCAGCTGAAAGACCAAAATTTGTTCTTGCCAGAACTGTTCAGAGAAACCTTGGCAGAGACATGAAAATGTGGCTATAAAGAGTAGGACTTCAAAGAGGACCCAAACAGGGACACAGCTTCAAGTTCCTGTCAAGACACTGTGTCCAGGAAGTCATCTGGGGAAACTCCACACTGTCATCTGGTGTCCATAAAATGTTCAGTTCCCCTTTTAGACTTCTCTGTTTGGTATTGTTTTTATTGTCTGGCACAGATCAGTAATGGCTGAGTCGAGTAACATCATGAAACGTGGAAGTACAGACAAGAGAAAGTAGGTGGTAAAAAGGACAGAAGTGTTTATCTTTCAGCCACAAAAAGACTGCGAGGATGCTGGCAGGCAGATGTTCATGGTGTTGCCTGGCAACCTTATAGCCACAAAAGTGGGGGAAGTGTAGCGTTAGTTCAGTTTTTTACATAAGTGCTTTGGTTAGTTTTAGAAGAAACAATAAAACAGTTTGTTCTTTATGGAATATCTTGGACAGCAAAACTGAGAGAAGAAGAGCATTAAGATGTGCTGAATTATGTATTTTGTGGTGGAATATGCAACAGGCATAGTGTAATAAGCATCTACAAGCACAACACACAGGTTTTACATTCTACATATTTCACTTGATAATGGATTAGAATCCACGAGGACCTGCAATGAACCTGCTAGGGGGTTATTTTCTCCTCTATAGGGTTAAATCCTCATAGAAACACACCCTCTTGGTAAGGTGATCATGATTTTCCTTTGGCTGCACAAAGGCTTTGCAGCGATTAAAAAAAAAAAGAGAGAGAGAGAGAAATATCGTGAGATCAATGAATATCTGAGAGCAAGTGGAGGATCATGGCTTTCAGGTAGGATTCACTCATTGGCTTTCTTACTCAGTCAGTTGTAAATCTCTGTAGAGGGAATACCTGTTGTGCACTGGAATTCAAATTGTTTATTCTGTTACACCAAGCGATATACAGTGTCATGAGAAAATCCTTTAAATTTTGATTTCCAACAAAGATAAACCAAGAAAATTGAGAACGCACTATTCAGATCTTAACTTCATTATTTAAGGGGTAACCTATCCAAACCAATCTGGACTGACTTCAAAAAGGGATTTGTTAAGCTATGCATGTATGATTGGCCACATTTCTGAGAAAGATGAGTTCAAGTTTATCCTGCTCAGATTACCGCCTGACATGCAGAGTCAATAAATTATCTAAACAGAATTTGTCTGACAACAGAAATAGGTAAAAAGTGTAATGATCCCTAGGTGTTTGTGTTTTGTCTTTCTTTTGTGTGTTTACTGATCATTTCTGAGTTGTTGATCATTAGAAAGGCTTGGCCATACTCAGCTAATTTCTCTGTATTGTTCGTTATTGTTGTTAGGGGTTTGCCATATGTCTTCATTCCTCTGTATTTTGTTCCGTACCTTATTCTTGTGTTTCTGTTCTCTTTCCATTTTGGTTAGACTTTGATGTTAATGTCGGACTTATAGCTCTTGGGAAGATGAATCCTTTGTGTTTAGATTAACTCTCTCTGTGTTTGTCTCCTTCCCTCGGTTTCCCAGCTCAGTACTTTGCCTCAGCTGCTCAGCATTCCTTTGATTAGACTCACCTGCATGTTTTCTATGTCACCCTTCCCTTCTTCTCAGTATTTAAGCTCCTTGGTTTTCATTGTTCCTTGCTGGTTTATTCTGTTGTGCTTACTCCAGTTCCTTCTTCTGTTTTCTTGTTTCGAGACCTGTAAGTGTACCATGTTTGTTGTTTGTTTTGTTTTTTTTCTCTGCAATTGTTTTGACTGCAATTGGATCTCCTAACAACCACGTTTAATAAAATTCATAAACATGTAAGAAGTCATTGACATTTATCAGCCTGGAAAGAGCTACGAAGCAATTTCTAAGGCTGGGACTTAGTGAACCAGAGGGAGCTAGAACTGTTTGTGGCTGGCGTACTGTAATCTGTTCTCTATTGACAGATTTTGACAAAATGGCAACAGACGAGAACAAAATGGAAGCACAAGTTGGCAAAGGGAGAAGTTGATTACTCAGGGCAAAAATAAACAGTGAAATACTATAAAGCTGAATAAATCAAACATTGCAACTCCCATTGCTGGTTCAATGAGTTGCTGGATTTTGATATTTCACTCATAAATAAATTGGTGTACCAAAAATCAGTGCGATTCTCACTACAAATATCAATACTTTACTGTCTTACACCAACCATTCCCTTCAAATGTGACATTGCAAGGTTCTGCAACATATGCGCTGTCATGTTTGTATTAAGCATAAATTATATATCATATTGATAGATGAAATCTGAACATTTAATTTCCATATACACTTGTACTGTACCAATATATCATATAAAGAAAGTAGGGCCCTAAATGGACATTCACAAAACGTACTGAATTGCACAGGTATTATGCATGTCATTCTACTTGCTTTTTCCATCAGTATTCAGGCAGTACATTCTTGCTAGAATGTTGACGGGGTAGATTCTGATTTACACTGACAACCATTGCTGTGCTCTATCTGAACCCTCACATCACTGCCAGAGGCTGCAAATAAAGATAAGAAAATCTCAGCTTTCCTGCATTCTGACCCAGAGGCTTCAAGGCTTGGGTGAACCTATGCTGTAAACACTGAGAAGTGCAAGTTAGATCCACTTATTTTTCATCTTTAAAGTGATGTGATGAACACGCAAATCAGACAGAGAGAAGGAAAAAAGTAGAAATGGTCATGGTAGGACGACATTTGGAGGTCAAGTGAGTCAAACAGGGGCGAGATAGGGATAATGATAGAGACTGAGAAATACAATAATGGCTTTGGGCAGTATTTAGATGAGTGTGCGTGGCAGTCCAGTGCACAGACTGGCTGCAAATTATTACCAATGTATGCTTGCTGGAGCTGCTAGGCCTCTGGCTTTCTCTATAATTCATAGAGACAGAAACAAAGGAAAGATTGCAGAGTATTAGAAAACACTGGAAGTCAGGAGTGTAAAATGTTCAATTAAATTTATACCACTTTTTAAAATGAAATGTATTACTTTGTAATTTGTCTTTGGCACTTGGTCAATGGTCCCTTGTCAGTTCCAGTCATGGCTAGTTTTACGAAAGTATAACTTGAACAGTCTAGAAAGCTATGTGCAATACAAATGTGAAAATTAGTTGTGAATTATCCATTTTAACAAGTAGATGTTTGAAAAAACTAACGTTAGAAAAGCTTCCCTGACTCCTCCTGCTTCCATATTTTATTTCCCTGTCTATTACATTGTCTACTCCCCAGAATATGTATTTTCCCTCCTATTGATGTAAGTGTGTGGTTGGAACTGGGTTTTCTCTTGCAGAACAAATCTGTAAAGCTGTTAGCAGAAACCTGACATGTCCCTAAGTCCCCTAATCATCCCACCAACAGCAATGCCTAAAGCTGTAAAA
Source organism: Anableps anableps (assembly GCA_014839685.1). Taxonomy (NCBI): domain Eukaryota; kingdom Metazoa; phylum Chordata; class Actinopteri; order Cyprinodontiformes; family Anablepidae; genus Anableps; species Anableps anableps. Next base: position 14,919,317 of record CM026087.1, read on the forward strand.
ATTCAACACACAGACACAAGCACAAACAGTGGTTGGATATTCACCTAAATCAAATATTTAAGCTCTGAAGATCTTTCTGTGATGTTCCTGACAAAAGGAGACGCAATCCTAAAAGTCTAAAAATGGAGATTAATAAGGACGCAATGTTTAGACTTTGTTTTTGGTACTGGATATCCCAATTTAACCGAATATATATTTTACCAAAAGGCTATACCAGCAGCACAATAGTGCCCCTCTGAAAAGGCAAGGTTGTTGTCAACTATTGCAGACTTTAAAGTATTGCCCTCATTGCCCCCAACCAATGGCACTTCGTCAAGAAAAGTGGAACAACTGCTGAAATCCACACATCTTGGTTGAGACATTTCTGTACCTAAAGTGTTTTTAACTTAGTTCTGCACAAGCTGACCTGGCAAGAACTCAAACCTTAGAGGAGTCCAAAACTGCTGCCATTGTCTGAATTTCCTCTTCCCAAGTTCTCTGACAAGGAGGCCCAGGTGGGTCTGCCTTAGTCTGGAACTTCAGACTGAGGCACATTGCCAACCTCAAGAGCTCCTATCCATCAGAGTTTCTTTGTGGGTCTTTGCAGTCTCCCAACGTATCTCCTGAGTTCTTTGGGAGTTTTCCAGGCCTCAAGAGCTTCTATGTCATCAGCCTCCATTAGATTCCCCTCCAGAACTCTGTGAAATCAACTTTGGGTCACCTGCCTGAACTTTGTTTTAGTCCTTGTTTTTTGTATCTGGCCTGCTATCAGAGGTAGCCTCCATCTGTCTATGTTCAAGTTGTTTGTTTGTTTCAAGCCCTCGTTTCGAGGACGCCTGTCGACGTCAATGTGAATTATTTTGGGTTTTCTTGATTTTTATAATTAATGCTCTTCTGTACAGAGTTCATTTCTTGGTGTTGAGGTTCCTTGGTCTTGGTTAAGATTCTCTTTTTTTGTGTTAGTCTTTAGCTTTTGCTTTATTTAGATTCCTTTTGTGTCCTGTTAGATCCCTAAGTGTTCACTTGAGTGTTCATTATTTATTTTTCCTCAGCTCCTGTGTTCAGTTTCTCTCCAAGCTACACTGTATTCCACTCATTAGTTACACCAGATTTCCATATCTATCATTCACTTCCCCAGTAGTTTTAGGCCAGTCTATAACCTCCTCACCAGATTCCTCCTCTGTTTTTTCCCCTGTTCCATTCATGCCATTTTCCATGTGTGCCTGTTGCTTCATTGTTCCTCTATGTTTATCCTACAGTTCCTCCTGTGCCTGTTCCTCATTTTGTGAATATTTTTCCAATAAGTCTTCGCCTTTAACGTGAGTTCATTGTTCTCTCCTCTGCAATATGGTTCATCTCCTTTAACACCTATTATGACTGTAAAATTCTACTGATATTCTTTGTGGGGAACCCTGAGGCTCTGTTTTGAGCCCACTTTTTTTTTTTTTTGCTATATATACACCACTTGGACAGATCATTAGATTTTTTATAATATATCCTATCACTTTTATGCAGCTGACATTCACCCGGGAGACCGGGGTTCGAATCCAGGCCGGGTCGCTTGGTTGAGATATCCAGTGTGGGTCCTTAGGCAAGATCCTTCGCGCTACTGCCTACCTCATGATGAGTGATAAAGGAATACACGCCATGCCGGCTCAGACGTCGCCCGGCCAAACAAGGTCTGCGTCAGGTGCTGGGGAACCAGGGCACCTTCACGAAAAATGGGTTACTGGAACAAGACGGAATTGGGCGAGAGGTGAAAACTTGGATCTGTTGGAATGCTACTACTCAAGTAACCCTAGTCAGAGGGGTTACATGCAAAGAATGCGGGAGGAATGGTTACGTCGACATCCCCATTCAACACTAACTGCCAAACAACTAGTAGCTCAGTGTTCCAACATCCGCAAACGGCAAATGCTGTCACAACTTGAGATAGACGAGGTACAACACAAATGCTACGGCAAGGGGGAGCCAGGACGCCAGGTCAGAGGGGAGTTAGCTTCAACTCCCCACCCGGAGATTGGGTATGCAGCCCCAATAATGAACGAACCATCACAGCTGAACGAGGCAGCAACTGACCTGAGAGGTAGGATCGTGGCCCGAATGAACACCAGGCAATCCCGATGCCAATTACAACGGCTGAGTGAAGTACCATCAGAAAGTCTCATTGAAGATGTGAATGCAGCATTGAGAACGATCCCTACCAACACCATAACGGAAACCAATGAGCTGGTGTACAACTCAGCATCAGTGATCCTTGAGATGCTCGGCTATAGGAGCAACCATGAGATTCAATACCCACCATGGAAAAGACGGTTAGAGGCTAAAATCAAGGTAACAAGGAGGGAAGTGAGCCAATTGTCAGAGCTCCAAAGAGGTGCAATCAAAAGACCGGTACCCAAGCGGTACAGCCAGATGCCCATACCTGAAGCGCTCGAAACTGCCAAACAAAGGCTCCAAGCCTTGGCCAGTCGCCTAAAGAGGTACACGAGAGAAAATGAAGCCAGGAGGATTAACCGGCTCTTCTCCACCCAACCAGCTAAAGTGTACTCTCAATGGCAGGGTAATAACAACAGAGCAGACCCACCAAGGCTGGAGACCCAACAGTACTGGAAAGGCATATGGGAAAGGGAGGCGACCCACAACAGCAATGCACAGTGGCTAATCTCTCTACGAGATGACCACAGCAACCTCCCTGAGCAAGCCCCAGTAACTATCACAGTGGCAGATGTCCAAGAAAGAGTCTCAGGTATGAAAAACTGGACAGCACCAGGTCCTGACATGATCCATGCCTACTGGCTAAAGAAACTCACTGCCCTCCATGAGCGACTGGCAGCTCAAATGAACCAGCTGCTACAAAGTGGGACTCACCCTGAATGGTTAACTGAAGGGCGCACAATCCTGATCCAGAAGGATCCCTCAAAGGGTTCGGTCCCATCCAACTATCGGCCAATAACCTGTCTCTCTACAACATGGAAGCTCATGTCAGGCATCATAGCAGCTAAGATAAGTGGGCACATGGATAAATACATGAGTACAGCACAGAAGGGCATCGGCATAAATACCAGAGGAGCCAAACACCAACTCCTGGTAGACCAAACAGTCGCCCGAGACTGCAAAACCCGACACACCAACCTGTGCACGGCTTGGATTGATTACAAGAAAGCCTATGACTCAATGCCACACACTTGGATCATTGAATGCTTAGAGATGTACAACATCAACAGGACTCTAAGAGCCTTCATTGCAGCCTCGATGGGGATGTGGAAAACCACCCTTGAAGCCAACTACAAGCCAATTGCACAAATGTCCATCAAATGTGGCATATACCAAGGAGACGCTCTGTCCCCACTGCTGTTCTGCATAGGTCTGAACCCCCTCGGCCAAGTCATCAACAAGACTGGCTACGGATACCGACTCAAGAACGGAGCCACCATCAGTCACCTCCTCTACATGGATGACATCAAGCTGTACGCTAAGAGCAAACGAGACATCGACTCACTGATCCACACCACCAGGATCTACAGCACTGACATTGGGATGTCATTCGGACTAGAGAAGTGTGGTCGGATGGTTACACAGAGAGGGAAGGTCATCCACACAGAAGGGGTCTCACTCCCAGAGGGAACAATAGCAGACATTGAGGACAGTTACAAGTACCTGGGAATACCACAAGCAAATGGCAGCCTCGATGAGGTCACAAGGAAAGGAGCCACGGCCAAATACCTCCAACGAGTAAGGCAAGTCCTGAGAAGCCAGCTCAACGGCAAGAACAAGATCCGTGCGATAAACAGCTATGCCTTGCCAGTAATCAGATACCCTGCAGGAATAATAAGCTGGCCAAAGGAAGAGATAAAGACCATGGATGTTAAAACTCGGAAACTACTAACCATGCATGGAGGGTTCCACCCTAAATCCAGCATCCTGAGACTATACGCGAGCCGTAAAGATGGAGGCAGAGGACTAGTGAGTGTGAGAGCCACTGTCCAGGATGAAACATCCAAGATCCATAAATACATCAAGGTCAAAGCCTCAACCGACGATGTGCTCAGCGAATGTCTCAAACAATGGGGACCAGAGGATGAGGTGCTGGAGGAACCATCATGGGAGGATAAGCCCCTACATGGGATGTACCACCGACAAATAACTGAAGTGGCTGATATCAGGAAATCCTACCAATGGCTGGAAAAAGCTGGACTCAAGGACAGCACAGAGGCACTCATCCTGGCTGCACAGGAACAGGCCCTAAACACCAGAGCAATAGAGGCTCAGATCTACCACACCAGACAAGATCCAAGGTGTAGATTGTGCAAGGAGGCCCCTGAGACAGTCCAACACATAACAGCAGGGTGCAAGATGCTGGCAGGGAAAGCATACATGGAACGTCATAACCAAGTGGCGGGCATAGTGTACAGAAACATCTGTGCAGGATATGGACTGGAAGCCCCGAGATCTAAGTGGGGCACACCCCCAAAGGTGGTGGAGAATGACCGAGCTAAGATCCTGTGGGACTTCCAGATCCAGACAGACAAAATGGTAATGGCGAACCAACCGGACATCGTGGTGGTGGATAAACAACAGAGGAAAGCCGTTGTGGTGGATGTAGCAATACCAAGCGATTGCAACATCAGGAAAAAGGAACACGAGAAACTGGAGAAATACCAGGGCCTCAGAGAGGAACTGGAGAAGGCCTGGAAGGTGAAGACCACAGTGGTGCCTGTGGTCATCGGGGCCCTCGGGGCAGTCACCCCCAAACTGGAGCAGTGGCTAAAACAGATCCCAGGAACAACATCAGACATCTCAGTCCAGAAATGCGCAGTTCTCGGCACAGCCAAGATACTACGCAGAACCCTCAAGCTCCCAGGCCTCTGGTAGAGGACCCGAGCTCAGAGGTTGAGAAAGACCACCCGTGGAGGGTGAGAAGGGAATTTTTTTATATATATATATATATATATATATATATTTTTTTTTTTTTTTTTTTTTTTTGTTGTGGCTCCCTTCTGCAATTCAAGAATGAAAATGTTTGGTAAAACACAAAGTATCTGTCTTTTAATAGGTTTTCATTCTCTTTAATTTCATAGTAACCGGGTTCACATTTATCCAGTGACTTTCTCTTTGAAAGCAGACTTTGGTGCAACCAAATCTTCCTTAACTTAATTGATAATACCTGGCTAAGTACAGCAATCATTTTTAAAGGAGAAACCCAAATCCTGTTTCTAATGATGAGAATGTACTCAAACTATGCATATAAATGATTTTTTTTTTTTTGTTGTTGTTTTTTTTGTTGTTGTTGCTTGAATAGGTAAAAAAAAAAAAAAAAAAAAAAAAAAAAAAAAAAAAATCATACAATATTTCAAGGCTTCCTTCTCTCAAACTGTCAGTAGAACAGTATTTTCATTGGGTTAAATTTGGAAGGAAAAGGGGGAAGCTTGAAGAGGGGCTCTAATATGACTTGGCCAAAAATGAAACCACAATGATGTAATTCAGTTTTAGGTGGTTCTTCTTTCTCCTATTTTAATGGCAGTTGACATAAAACAGTTTGGTGCATTACAGTCACCTACCCATAATGATGTCATCATATGACTCCCATACGATATGCTTTAACCCAGAAACTGCTTATATTTGGTTTGAATCTTTGGAGTGCTCTATCTGAACTATTAAAAATGTTTAATGGCACTGGGGATTTTGGATTGTATTATGGATGTGACAACTGAGGCTAGAACACATGTTCACCCATGACAGACTGTGTCAGTTTATGCTGAAACCAACAAGTTAATTCTGTCTTGGGGGTTGTTTCCCTGTGTGTGTGTGCACGCATTTGCATGCCAGTGTGGACTTGTCTCTGTTTACGCCATATCCCAAGCTCGTAACAGCTCCTCACAGTGCACCAAACAAAATGAATGGCATCACGTTGAAAGAACAGTATGAAATGAAATCAAACATATATAGCGCTGTTTTGAGACACTCAAAGAAGCTTAACAATGAAATCAGTCATTCACATTTGTGCACACATTCACACGCTGATGATGGCAGCCACAGCTGCCCTGGGGCAGTCTGACAGAAGTGAGGCAGCTATACCATTCCATCAGCCCTTCTGACCACCACCACCAGGCAAAGTGGGTGAAGTGACTTGCCCAAGGACACAACAACAGAGACAGGTGGGCCAGGGGCTCAAACCGACAACCCACCAAGTGCAGGACAAACTCCTACCTCCGTCGCCCCATCACCTTAATACGTTGCTGATGTTGCAGCAATATATCAGCTGGAAAGTTGAAGCTTGGGCACAAATGGGCCCCCCAAACGAACATTAATCTGAAGTATACCACCAAATTAGTTACAAAGTGGCTTAGAGAGGAATCGGCTAAAATTCTAGCAAACAGTGAAAAGTTTGTGAACGGCGACAAGTCCTACTGTTTTGAAGGTAATTTATGCATCTTTATATTGCCTGGTACTTTGGTACTTTGATTATTTGTGGAGATTGTAAAATGCTCATTTATAACCACGTCTTAGCCTTTAGTTTCCATAGCAGCAACCATATGTGATACTCATCAGATCACTTTAAATCATTTAATCCTGATGGCAGGAAGATCAGAAATCAGATATGCAGTGTGCATCTATAAATTACATTATACACATCATACTAAAAATATCACTTTAGCAAGAGGATGCATAGTATCAAAAAAACAACTTTCAGGATTTTATTTTAAAAAAATGTAAATTATGTATCATTTTCCTTCCAGCCTAAAAATGTAATTGAAATGGGACAAAATATATAAAAGTTATGTGAATATAAATACTTTGCACTGTATGACAAGAAATATATTCACTCAAATGTATTTATGGTTTTTCTAGATAAAATGAGCTGCAGCAAACATCTTTTGTTTTGAGTAGGTGTTTATTTTTAAGTGCTACATTTCATGTTTGGCTCTCTATAGATCTGACTGACTGACTGCCACAAATCATAGAAGTTGGACTATTGAGAAACACATCAATGTGAGAAACCAAGCCAAAGGGCTTTTAAAGGTTACGTCATCATTTGTGACAGTTTGAACAAAAAGGAAGATCCACTGGGACTCTGGCATGTCTGCCAGGTCTAAGATGAGGGAGGGAGATAGAGAAAGAGGAGCAATGGTGTCTGTGTGATGAAATAGAGCCTAATAAATGCAGTAAAGGTTAGTAACAGACAATAATGCAAACAAGTTCTTTCACAGAAAAACAGCATCCAAGTGGAGAGTTAACACTCTGCTTACTTAGAAACACTATATTTATTTATTTATTCCTCCAAGAGATGTGTGGAGGTGTGGGGAGATGCCTGATTGGTTTGTTTTGATTCAACATAAATTAAAGGATGTGATAAATCATGGGTACACAGCTGCTGCTCCATCCCTCGCCCTCTTCTTGATTGCTCAGTCATCCACCAACAAGCTTTGCTGCTGGGTCATTGTCGAGCTGCTGCAGCCTGACTGAAAATGCAAGGCTTCAAATGCAATCCAACTGCGCCATGGCTGCCAAAGACCCCAGGCAGTCATGCTTGAAGGATGCCCAATCATATTAGATGAGGGCAGATCAGGCTCAAATCTTTGCTTTTGATGTGCAAACCCTTGAACCTTTTCACATTTTGTCATGTTGCAAACATAAAAACTTCAATTTTATTGGGATTTGACAAACCAACACAAAGTAACACATAATTGTAAAATGAAAGGAAAAATGAACAGCTTTCAATTTTTCTTTTTACAAATGGAAAACTTAAGTTTGCAAAATAAATAGAGTCCACCTGTGTAAATTCTGATCTGTTTTGCAAAGCCGTAAGAGTATTGTTAAAGAGCAATAAACATGCTGATAGTGAAACCTGATGGTGGAAACATCATGCTGTGGGAATGCTTTTTTTCTTCAGGAACAGACAAGCTGCCAAATACAGGGCAATGTTGAAATTGTAGTTTTTCTTAAAGCTTCAGTATGTAACTTTAAAAAAAAACAAAAAAACTATTGTTCTACAAACTTGTTGAAATGGAATGGTATGAGATAGATGATCTGTGCTTTCAAGCTTTTCTGCCTTCTCCCAGTCCTATTTACAAACAATTAATCAGAGCCAGGAGGCGGGTCTTAGCGCTAAACAGTTTTCCTGTAACAGGAAGTTGTTTCTTTGCCATTAGCACATTTAGCAGCGAGTAAATTAAGTTGATTGATAGTGCTAAGACACTCAATTTGATAAACATATAAAGACAATTTCAAAAGCAAAACAAAGTAATATTAATTGTTTCAGACTAATTAGAACCTATATCCCAAGTCAGGCACCCCTCTACACATGCATTCTATGATATTTTTGTCATATATCATACTGCATGAACGTATGGGCACAGGACTCTCCAAATGTAACCAAACACATTGATTCTTTCTGCAATCGGGCTGTGAAAATCATGGATAAAAAGCCAATCCGCTATCAACACTGGACCATGATTAGGGATTATAATCTGAGTTTTGACAGCTGTATTAGTTTTTGCTTTCTTAAACTGTTTCATAAATGTGTCAATCATGTAGTTCCTGAGCCTACATGACTGTCATGTTGCAAACAGCAGGATGTAAAACAGCAAAGATTTACTGCACTGCAAAGCACAGTTATAAACATCATCTCACAGGCTCTGTGCATATATCATTAGCACAGAGCCTGTGAGATAGTGTTTATAACTATCTCTGTGAGATAGTTTATAACTATTTGTCCCTCAACATACATTTGTTGAGGGACAAAACAAATAGTCACGAGAAGCATCACAAATCATGACTGTAAAATACTGTTTCGCAGGACTTCCTTTGGACAGACAGCCTTCTCTATTAGGAGTTGTAAGCTTTGGAACTCATTACTATCTGATTACTAAAATGTTACTGATACTAAAATGTTCATTTCAATGCTCAAGAATTGGCTAAAGATGAACCAGAATTGTTCTCATTTTTAAATATTCTAAATGTTTTGATTTAGTAGCTTTAAATACATTGCTTTATATCTCTTTTTCATCATTTTATTGTATTTACTTGTATTTATTGTATTTGCTCTTGACTTCTCATTTTTACCAACTGTAAAAGGTCCATCTAGGGAGGAGTGTTTCGAATTAGCTATAACTATATACACTGTGATGCAGGCCTTAGATTGTTTTGATCTATGTTTTTGTATCTGTCCCTATCAAGTAAAGAATAAATAAAAATAAAGGAGTGCTCACTCTCACAGATTTGGACAGATTTGTGAACAATATTTGAAAGAAATTGTTATTTTGTTTATATAGAAAATGTTTTAGATCTTTGTTCAGCTCATGAAAAATGGGAGCAAAAACAAAAGTGTTGCGTTTATATTTTTGTTCAGTTTAGTTTCCGTATGTAGTCCCTGAGCAGGTGAGTTAATAAAAAAGAAATGTGGTTATGTGACTCCAGTAAATAATGTCTGCCATTTTTGTTTAACCAGGGGTCCACCTGTCATATTTCATAAGCGGCTCCAATGGGAATCGGAACAAAAATAAATCGAAACAGGGTTAGAGTGGACCCCCACCTTTTCTCATTTCAGTACTAGCTGGGGATGCCGAGCTGGATGTGCTAGTGGGCTTGGCAGCTAACACATTTATGTCCCAATGTCCAAGCGACCGGTCTCCTGTGAGATATTCCAATGCTATGCTGAATATCTGACTCAAAACCCAATGTAGTTATGGCGGTACCATGGAGATTCAACATAGACACTGGATAGTCATTGCTGACTAAGAAGTTATACTGATTTGGTTGGAAACTCCTCCTGCTATGCCCAGATATGTGGTAGGTGGGATTTGATCTCATTCATTAAAGGGAAGCAAACACAAATATTGTTTCACCCTCTGATATATATATATCAGAGAGTGATAATAGGAAAACATTCTTTGCATTAAACCAAGAAGTCAGATACTTTACGAAATGGATCATTTCCATCTACATAGCTCTTTTGTTTATGATGACCCAGCAGTTGCTAATGATATATGCACAGAGCCTGTGAGATAGTGTTTATAACTGTGCTTTGCAGTGCAGTAAATCTTTGCTGTTTTACATCCTGCTGTGATGTGTAATCCTGTTGCCTTATCTTTCCACATCAGCCATCCTGCCTCTGGTTTTCTTGACAAGCCAAAGCCGTACACTCAAACAGATGATAACATCTGTCAGAATATTCTTTGATATTGTTAACATTTTTTTTTCTGCTTGCTCTCTAATAAAGACAGTCTAATAGTTGCTACATTTTGCTGTGTCACTATAAGTTTTTTGTCTATATTGTCAGACTTTTTCCATGTCTGTCTTGTAAGATATCCTTTTCTTGATCCATCATGCAGACAGTACCCACTGGCATATGAGCTCACCATAATAATGATATTAAGATAATGACGGAAATGAAAGAACTTAATTGCCACATGAATGTAATTAACTGGTCCATTGACCTCAGCTTATTTCTCCACTTAATGTCAGATTAATAAAATCAAAGATCATCAATGTAAGACTGCAAAGTTTATTGCATTAACTAAAATGTATAAAAACATTTAACAAGATGACAGAGACCTGTCTGATATTAATCACTTATTAAAGTCAGACAAATGCAGACACGTTCTTATGTTGGATATTTTTTAGGGAGCACAGATCATACAACACATGATTTGAGGGATTTTTAAAAGCAAGAATTCGGTACACATGTTTGAAATGATTGGGAAAAAAAACTTCCCCAGTAGTATTTTGTAAAATATCCCTTTAGAAATCGCAGGGAAACTACATGCTTTTGTGGCTTCTGGTATTCTGACTGGATATTTGACAACCCTTCTTTGCAAAATTGTTGGAATTAATTGAAACTGGTTGGTTTCCCAGCATTTACCCAGCTTTTCAGTTGATGCCATATGTAGTAGGTGGCATCAATTTTAAATTGGGTTGAAGTCAGGGTATTCCACATGCTTCAAAAGCACCTTTGATGGTGTGATTGGGATGGTAGTCCTGCTGTGTCTTTGTTTCAGCAGACTCGCTGTTAATTCAATGTGACGAAGAATTTGGAGGGAGTCTACTTAATTCTACCAATTTTCTGCAATGAGCTAGTGGGATCAGCAGAAAAAAAAGCCCCACATTATGATGCTGCCACCACCATGATTGACAGTTAATACAATTTCTTTATGCTTGAAAGCCTTGCCGTGACTCCTTCAAACATTGTTCTTGTCATTGTTGCTAAGTAACTGAACCTGTGTCCCTGTATCAAACTGAATCTGTCTATAAGATAAAATTGCATTGGTATGAAATGGAATGAGGTTTTTTTTTTTTTTTTTTTGATGCCACCTAGATGTCTAGGGAAAATGGCCTGCAAAAGGGGCACAAATACAAAAGTTGGGCCCTCTTTTGATCTCATAAAATGGGACATAAGACCTTTTTGCATATGATGAAATGCATTTTCAACTGTAGATCATAAAACCTCTCCTGTAAGTTCAAGCTTCAGTTAAAAAAAAATGAGGAGTTGGGCCCTTGTTGAATTCACTGATTCAGTGAAAAAAATGAATTTAATTTGGAGGTAGTCTTCATTCATTCTTCTAGTCTTAGTACAACACACCTGAATTACTGGTAGGGAAACAGCCCCACATCACAGTTCAACCACCACTGTTCTTAACAGTAACTACTGTGTTCTAAGGAATTAAAGCCTCATCTTGACTCCTCCAAAATTTCTTCCAGTCATTGAGGACTGATTCTTGAAGTATGTGTGTTGTCCATTCGAGTAGTGTGAAGTTCTACACTACCCTACACTACTAGGTTCTTTAATAAGTTGCACCTTCTCAGTCTCTGGCAATGTTGGACGCTCTTCTTTGTGAACAGTGACGCTCGTGTGCCAGCATTTTCCACCGATAGGACTTGGTGGACCCCTGGTTGTTCTTAAATATCCTAACTAAACTGATTTTCTTTTTTTTTTTTTTTTTTCAGATAATTCAGAAAAAGGCCAAAATTAATGACATTCAAGCCCAAGATGAGAGCTACAGAACTAAGTATTCACTGTTATTATGTGAGTACATTCTTTATTTAAACAGAGTATTTTTTTCCTGATGTTGATTCCATTACTGGACCTTAGCAAGTGCTAAATGTTATTGCATCAACCAGAGGTGCCATTGAAAACATGTCAGCATGCTTTTTTTAGGCCATGTAAACAAGGCAGCAGGGTTAATCGTCTCTCTCGTAGCATTTTTCTGCTCGTTGGATCAGGTGAATCAGAAAAGCAGAAATTATCAGCTCACCTCATATGCACCACCTCTTTAGAAGGATTATAGAGGACGTAGGTGTTGCGGTTACGTTCAGTACAGCACAGACTGCTCCTCGCTCCAACTCCCACAGACCGAGTGACTGTTCCAGCAGCTTAACTTGAGCCAGAAAAAGAGCTAACTGCTCTTAGATAGAAGCTTCTCAAGCCTTTATCAACATGTGATTTCTCGATGCCATGGCTTTTAAAAGTATTCAAACCCATTGAACGTTTGCACATTTGCCTATGTTATAAATCACAAACCTCAAGACAAAGTCATTGTTGAAAGAATTTTAAGGAGTTTTTTAAAAACCATGAAGGGAGCTCTTATGCTCTGCATACACCACATTTGAACCTTTTGGCGGACTGCCAAAATGCTGTGTTTGGGGGAAAACTACCACTGCACTTCGCCCTGAATTCGCCATACCCACTGTAAACAATTATGGTGGCAGCGTCATGCCTGGATCATCCAGGATTTTCCTTTAAAATTAAATGGAATGTTCATGGCTTTACATAGTTTTTAACGCTTAGTTTCTCTTCATTTTTGTGTACAGTGGACCCCCAGTATTTGCAGCAGTAAGGGACCACAGACACTTGTGAACAGCTGAAATCCCAAAATAATTGAAAATCACCCCTACAAATGCTTATAGCTGCATATTTTAATTGTTCAAACAACAATTATAGCTTATTATGTATTAGTACACACAGTGAAAATCATCTTAGCACTACTGCAGAAGCTAATATCTATAGTTTTCCTTATTTCCACTCTCGGGGGTACAGCCAATCAGCTCCAAGGAAAAGAAATGGTGCTTCTGAATTGACTGCTTTGCAAACGCCACCCAGTGCCATGTCAAGTCGCATTGAGGTTAGGTATTTCAGCTTTCCAAGCTGCTTGTTTTCGTAATATTTTAGATATGCGCAACAAAAATATCTGTGATTAATAAACTCCAAATAGGTCCACTGTAATAAACAATGACAATGTGAAATCTGATGAGTATTTTTGTACACTTTTGTGCATTTTTATTAAATTCAGATGCATAAAAATCAGTAATTAAAAGAGGACAGACTTTCTTGTTTCCTGTTACTGGGGTGCTATCCCTAACCCTTAACAGAACAGTAAGAATTCATTTATGTCTAGAGGAGACATGATTGGTCCACTTGTGTGCATATACTCACTCACTACCTGGCCCGTTCTGACATACAATCCTAGTGTGCAGAACAATTGTTGTTTTGTGTGTAGTGAACAGTTGCTAAAAGCACACTATATTTAGCTTTTCATGAGTCATTGTTTCCAATTTTAGAATGTAAATGTATTTTTGTTTTTTTATTTTCTGTTTTTGCTGAAATAACAAATATTAATGCTTGTGTGAATTAAGTGCACATTTAATCACTTTCCCCCATATGCTCTTGTTTCTACACCTGTGAAACATTTCCTTTCTTGTTGTACCACAGTTCCGACTCAACAACCATAAATCAATGTTAGTAATTAGCATCAATAGTGAAAGAAAAATATATTTTAAAAAAATACTTTGTGGGTACCCTATTGTATGTTTGCTCTGTGCTGAGAGCGGAGGAAGATGCTGTCATCTGATGTGACGTGATCTGCAATGCATGTTGGTTGGTGGCTGTGTGAGGGGGACACATTGCCAAGGAGGGGGCTTTCAACCTGTGACAAAGAGCACAGTTTATGACAGCCATCTGCCCAGTGTGAGTGTGTGTGTGAATGTCTGTATGTGCTCCCAGACACAGTTATGTTTTCACTGACTTGTGCTGGGGTCCAGGTGGCTGCTTACTGTAATATTGCACCCTCAGTGAGCAACAACACGGGAGATGTGGGAGCCCAGCAGAGCTTGTTAGTCATAAAAGCACATCCATTGATGGCCTGCTGTTACTGTGAACTGAAAACTGTAACCTGAGAAGATGTTGTACTCTGGTTTTGGGGTTTATGAGTTTTATTGTTTGTACTATATAAAAAATTGTGCATGTTTAGGGTAAGTACATAAAGTACCTTTGAAAAGGTATTCATCTTGAATTTTTCTGCATTTTCTCACCTTACAACTAAAAATTGCAATGACTGTTAATTGGATCTTAAATGACTGGTCAAAAAGTTGCACATTCATTGTTTAGAGAAAGCAAAATGACAGGATTGCAAACTTTCCAAGACATGATTGTTCACTCACACTAAAAGGCCTGGCAATGGGAGCATTAATCAAAAAAGCCACCCAAAGGGCTTTGGTCACTCTGGATGAGCAGCTAAGAGCCACACCTCAGGTGGGAGAATCTGTTGACAGGACAAGTATCAGCTTTACACTCCATAAATCTGGCCTTTTTGGTAAGAGTGGCAATAAGGTATTTGCAATGACAAAGACAACAGGCAACTATGGAAAAAGCACATATTAAGGCAGTTATTAAAGGATGAGAGGCTGGTATTCAAAGAATTTTTATAAGTATACCAATGGATTAGACTCATACCAGTCATAATGAAAAGTGCTTAGGCCACTGAACATCTCATACATCAGTATGGATACTTGGTGGCGTAGCAGACAAGAATTTTACATCTAGTTGGGTAAGAATGTTGATGGGCTAAGATGGAAGTTTCAAGCAGGTTAAGTTTCTAAAATAGAAGCCCAGCTCATGTATGCAAAAACATTATTGGTCAGTTCAAATGTTGACTTACCCCAGCCACCAAGCTGGTGATGTCCAATGAATAATGGTGGCCAGTACATGATAAAATGTTGTCTCATCTCCCTGTCTCTGCTATGGTTTATAACAATTCAGAAAGTAATTTTTGATTTAAAAAGTAGCAATGTTTAATTATCACTCCATTCTGTATGTCCTTGGCAGACAGAAGATTAACTAATGTACTATTGCAAACACCTTGTAAGAAAACAAAAAGGAAGGTAAAATAAGTCACATTTAAAGTTTATTATAGGTCATGTAGTGACACATGAATATGTGGAAAAAGGTTCCCTAGTGTGATTAAACCAAATGTGAACTTTTTGACCTGCATGCAAAATATAGATAATATGGTTGACAGAAAACTATCATAGTGATATTATCATCACCCTGATAATATCATCTCTAAAGTGAAATGTGGCATCATGCTGTGGGCATGGTTTTCTTTCCAAGATAAGACAGCTGAGATGTGAAGATGGGTGGAGCCACATACAGGCATTCCTGGAAGAAAACCTGTTTAAGGCTCACAGGCTCACCTATTTAAGGAAACACTGGAGAGTAAGGCAGAGGTTCACCTTCCAACAGAACAACGACCCTAAGCATACATCCACAGCTCTAATGGAATCATTTAGATCAAAGCATATTCATGTTCAGTCAATGTCCAGACCAAATTTCTGTTCAGAATCAGGGGCAAAACTTAAATTGATGTTCACAAACACTCTCCAGTCAGACTGAATGAGCTTATGTTGCAAGGTAAAAGCAAAAACCTTATACTTCATGCATGCAAAGCTGGTAGAGACACAACCCTAAAGACCTACAACAAATCCAGCTATACTGTTGCAAGTCACTGCACGATCGCACAACCTTTTCAATGGTAAACAAGAACATATTGATGTCAGATCTCACTTGTGCGCTGTGCTGCATGAGCTTTTTGATAGTAAAGCTAGATGTATCAGAGGAGCACTTAAACTTGAGAAGAGACCAGATGAAAGGTATGGCAGCCTCTCCCAGACATTTGATCACAGAACAGGATACACTTACAAATAACACAATCCCGTCGTGTGCAAGCTGTGAATCATCACCGATGACTGAGTGTGATTTTGAGCCTCAAAACTCTGAGAAATCGTTCACGGTGCTGTGTTGCATTGACACGACACAGAGAAAATGAGAAAGGCTATTTTTATATTGAGCTTGGAGAACAAAGTGAAAATCCTTCAGAGGGGAGAAAAATAGTGATGCCACTGTCTTCTAAGAGAATATGTAGACGCAGCTTTGTTGTTCATGTTGTTTTTATTCCAGTTTTTATAGCTCAATGTAAAATAAATAACAATGCACCACTTAATAATAATTCTGATTTCAGTGGTAATTGATGGCAACAGCTAGTCAGTTGATCATGTTTAGTGATGAATTTACCAGAAAGGGAGAGAAGATTGATGGAAATTTTGTTGCTCCAAGCTGTTGGTTCACAGATGCGAAAAGGTGACCGAAAATCCTGGTGTCCCTGAAGATACGAATGGTGGAGTGGTTGTTGAGTATTGACTTTGGATCTTCAGGTAACCCCTGGGCAAAATTTTAGTTTAAAGGACACTGAAAAAATGATGTTGTCAGAATATAGTGGTTTCGCAGAATACAACTCAAGAAGAGTTCCAGGTTTTTCTAAGGCACACTGAGACACAGCGAATTAAGTTTCTCAATAGTAATTGAGTTTAAAAGTCAACTATAAGTCAGAAAATGCTTGAGTCACATTTATTTTACAAGATGTATTAAAGCTTGCAATAATTATGGCATGTACTCAAAATAAAGGTTGTTTTTTTTCTATATTTTTCACTGTAAGATACTCCCACCGCAATAAAAGATGAATTCATTTTAAGGCTTTTTACTCATCTTTACAGTAAATGTAAAAACTGGCATGTGTGAAGCCCTGAAAAACCTTCAGAGTAAAGTTTTTTTTTGTTTCTTACTGGAGATCATGACAAATTTAAAATCGATTTATAGTAAACTGGATTGATTTAACTAATTCACAATGACTCCTAAGTTACATAAACTGCTACAGGAGTAGAAACTGAGAGATATAGTTCACCTACATTGTGGTATAATTTATAAGTCTACAAACTTGTATAATGAATAACTTGAGATAATAGTATCTAATGAAAAGTTTCTCTCTCAAGTAAAGCCTGAAATGCTTATAGACAATATTAGTAACTCATATTGTGTATAAAATATCTTTACATTGGACTATAGCCTTATGTATAGTATGCACACATGGATTGCATGTTTTTGTGATCCATGGGTTGAGATTGCAGGATTAGACCCAAAGACGTTACACATACAGTAAAAGAAATGCACCGTGGCTTAAGTCTTTACTAAAACACAATAAGCAGAACAAATCCTGCAAAAAAACAAAGTAAATAATGCCACTGATTCTGCTTGAAGATTTTTCATGTCTTTAAACAGTACAAGAGTGTTTTTCCCTACCAAGGCACAGCCTATTTTCATGGCTATATTTAGAGGCCTGCTTCTGCAGGAGGTGAGGATATAGCCTGCTGTGTGTGAGCTGAGGGAGGCATATGTTTTTCCCCACATCTGACCCACGCTTCCTGGTGTGAATTAAATCAGAGCTGAAAAGTGCTAAGAAGCTATGATATCAAGTGGTCTCTCAAGATAAGCTAGCATCACTTCTGATTTGTCTGTCGGGGTTAGAGAGTTGGACCTACTTCTAAACCATTAGCATAAGCAAACCCATAAAATGAGAGGATATAAAAAGGAAAACCAAAATGAAACTTGAGTACTTTGTCATCTTTAGCCACCTTTGTTTACTTAAACTTGTTTGTGCAGTATGTCCATCTCATTTGATGTGAAAGCAACAGAAATTCCTCTCCATTTTGCCTTCCCACCCTAACCAGTTTGATTTATGTGCCACAGATGTTCCATGGCCAGAGATAAAAAGAAGATGGTGGTCAAACAGCGGAAAATATGAGCGATCTTCATCGGTCGACACCACAGTCAAACATCCAACTCCACGTGAGACACATGGCTTCTTCTGATGAAGCTCAGGAGGAACATGAAGCGATGGAGGGCTGCTGAGTAGGGACAAAGCAAGAAGACAAAGATAAGATGACGGGAAGGAGAAAGAAATAGCAACTTAAAACATTGCTGGATGCTTGATGTGCCCTAAATCTGACACAGTAATCCTCTCATGGTCTGTTCAGTGAGCAGATATGCCACCTCTGATCCTTCACCCTGTTTTTTTCACCTTCTGTCCAGCAGTTGTTACTTCATCAGTCAATTATTAGCCTGTGGAGTTATTTTTGGGTCATTCCAAGCAAATTCACCTTCCCTCCCCTGCTCTCTGAGCACCTAAATTTTATTTGTTTTCATTTTATTTTTAGCTCTAACCCTACACACTCGAGGATCTCCAACTGTGGCTCCAAAGCTACATGTGACTCTTAGGTATTGGATTTTAACGTAAGGTTTGATGAGAAACCTCTTGGCTGGATCCATAGATGTGTTTTTGGTTGCCGTGTGTTTGTATTTTGATCATGTATGATTTTTTTATTTTTATTTTTTTTTATTATTGTTATTAAGGTTTTGCCATACCAATTTATTCTATTGTGTCGGGTTCTTTAGATATTTTTTGCATACTCTTTTCTTTGGACTCTTGGTTTGTGTGTCCCATTGTCCCATTCAGTTCTGCTCCCTCTGTGTTGATTCAGTGTTTTATTGTCACCTTCCCTGTTTTTTTCTGCTCTGACTCTCCCTCAGCTGCTCTGCATTAACCTGAATGTACTCATCTGGCTTCCATGTCACTAATTATACCTCCTCTGCATTCAAACTCCTTGGTTTTCATTGTTCATTGCTGGTTTCTTCTGTTGTGTCCACCCTGGTCCCCATGTCCTGTTTCTTTTCTGCCAATTCTGTAAGTTCCTCATTATTTTCATCCTCACTGCTAAGCACCTGCCAATGTATTTTATCCTTTTGGGTCCATCCTAACCTAAAAACTTAACACCTCTGACTTTTCCATTCAGAATTGGTCTTTTAGGTACTTTGATTTTTTTTTTTTTTTTTTTTTTTTCTCAACCTCAAACTTGCAAATTTGAAATTCAGTCCTGAAATGGAATGCATGGTGCGCCACTTGGCTCAGTGGTAGAGCAGGCACACCATATGCAGAGATTACAGTCCTCAACACAGTTGTCCCCTGTTTGATTCCCAGCACCACGCAATTTACCACATGTCTTTTCTGTTTCTCTCTGCCCAGCTACTGTTGAATAAAGGCCACTAGTGCCATAAAAAACCTTGGGGGGGGAAAAAAAAAAAAAAAAAAAAAAAAAAAAAAAAAAGGAATGCATAATGAAACTGTTGCTTATTTTCAATGATATAACACAACAAACTGAAAGATGCTGCTGTAAAATTCTTCTGTAATGTGTGTCATGTTGGAATATATTTGAGCCTGTATTTTAATTGAATTAATCACTTTTAGCTTTTCAGGAAATAGGAAACCTCCAACTAATATCCAATTTTCACACTTGGAATTTTCACAATCTACTTTAAAGGAGCTGCCATGTAACATAAGCATTAATTTGAATAGCTTTTGGATATGGAAAGTGCAGAAAAGATGATGTTGCTGAATGGCTTTTAATTAATGAGTGGGAATTTGGATCTTGGAATGGGATCTCTCCCAGCTTAACAGTGTTTTAGTTGCAAATTGGAAAACCAGTAAGAGTTCTTTCTTGGTGTGCTCTATGAGCTATTTGGACTTGGAAGCTAGTATTTCCTTGTTCTAATTCAGTAAAAACAAATGAAACATCCCCTGAAGCTTGAATTCTGACTTGGAATGCTGGATTTTTCTCACAAACAAGCTCCAAAATCCAACACGAATGTTTTGCATAGAAAGGTAGTAATATGTGCTGCAAAATACTCTGGCTGTTTGCAACTCAATGAATCAGTCATAGGTGCTAAACACATTACTGTACAATCTAGCAGAGAACATTCTGTCAGTGTTTGAGTGCATAAAATACAGAAATACTTTTGCACTTGAGCTTTTATTGCTAGTAGAAGGCAACCTTTGTGACCACAACAATCACCAAATCCTTTTTGATTCTTCACTTGCAACTGGAACACAGTTTGAATGAGAGCAATATCATTCCCAGATTGGAGTAATGACCTCTGAGGTAAATAAAAACTCCAACTTTTGACTTTCTAAGTTGGAATTCTCGCATCAGGGGGCATTCTTGCTGATTTTTACTTAGATTCTTACTTTAGGGTACAACTTTAAAGCAGTAAAACTTTGCTCCTTACCACAGGCCATATTTGTGTCAGCAGTCCTGCTCAGGCTAATCTTCTCTCTTCTGTTTCATTGCTTGTGTAATTACTTTTTCCTTCTCCATCACTAAATTACATGTGAAGCTTAATCATTGATTTGGTGATATAGAACTAAATCTTGTTTTCTTTTCATAGACAAGAAAATGCACTCTGGCTTTAATCTCTTATTCTCTCAGGGGTGATTCCATGGTGTATCTTGTCTTACTTTACTCCTTTGCTCATGGTTTATTCATATGTTAAGTGGAGCATTCCAACACTTCCAGCCTGCACCAATCAGAAATATCAAAGCTGTGGGACGTAGTGGTGCAACATGTAAAACCACTGTAAAAATAATCCAGCTTTGTGAGAAAGCATGCCATGACAGTTACCTTAACACATGAAGGGGCAAGAGCCTCAGGTTGCTTGCTTTTTTTGCTGTACATCTGCTCACAATTCGCTGTACAAACTACAAAGGTGGGTGGGTAAGTGGACATGCGAGCTGGTGATGAGGCCCAAAGAAACGAGTCACTTTTGACACTTCAAAGAATTTTAAATGCACTATCTGCCGCGTGAGAAATGAACGTGCACCAGAGAGGGTGTTTGTCAAAATCCTTTGTACTTAAAGGCAACAGCAGCTACACCCAGGTGACGTGAGGGGGTGCAGAAGAAAAACCATAGGTGTGTGAATTTCTTTGATGATTTTCATTTAATGTTTTCTTTTATATTTTCTTTCATTTCTCTGCCCCCTCATTTGAAATTCCCATGCATTTTTCATGCACTGTTTGTCCCAGTGAACAGAATCTGTCCAAGAGGCTTCTACACTATTCCAAGGTCATGATTTACAGCAGCGCTATGATCCTCTATGCAAAGAACATGCATTTCTCTGGCAAACTGTAACGGGTATGTTTTTATTTATGGCCCTAAACAGCAGAAGAGTTGCATTAAAAAAGTACAGCTAGAGTGTTAAAGGATAACTTCACCCAAATAACAAGCCTAATGGTCAGCTAATGTGTGGAGGTGCAAATGAATAAAATAAGCTTCTGACGTCATTGTCTGATACTCCAAATCCCAGAATGCATTGCTGTTGTTTCTCGCTGTGCTGCCAATGAAGTTGCCTTCAAGTCCTGCTCGAACATTCTATAAGTTAAATCACAGCTTATTTTGAGTCTGCTGTCATTTGAAGTTGAAAAGATGTTTATTTATTTTTATTAATGTAAAATTGTAAAAAAAATTTGCAAGCAAACCTTTACATAGGTGGTGCATTTTATCTAAATCCATCTTTCAATTAATATGCGTTTCGTCTATGATAAGTTAGTCCAGGCTTGACCCATCTACGTGGTTTTCTTGCTTGCCACAAACTTATGTTGTCATAATACTAGAAAGGGTTTAAAAAAAGTAATTTTTTTTTTGAGTGCCAAATGGGAATCTTGTATTAGATACCAATTTCAGCATTGTCAGCCAGTTCAGGCATTAAGCCATATTTTCTTACTGTGCTTACACTGTGGAGGGAAAGTAAGAGATGCCCACTCAGTTAACTTGAAATGAAAATGAGCACTGTCCAACTGGCAATTATTATTACTATTTTTTTTTTTTTTTTTTGATGGCTCGTGCCTGCTGGAACGGAAGCTTCTCATCTCAGTTTTCAGTGTTTAGCAGCATTCTGTTAGTGTCTGATAGTGGCCAAATGATCTCTGAGGGCCAAAAACTTAAGTTTTGGTCTCAGCTGATCAGAGGATCTTCTTTCACATGTTTGTTGGGTCTCTGCTTGATCCACTCTTCCATAAAAGCCAAATTCTTAGTGTCCATCTAACAACTATACATTTGTCCTCTAAACAAATCCAACCACTTGAGCTGAGCAACTCTGCAGCTTTTCCAGCTCGATCATAAACCTCTGCTTCTCTCCTTGCTGGTTTGCAGTTTTGGAATACCCTTTCCGTATTCCAACCAAGGACTGAAGAGTACTTATTTTTATTTGACCTTCATCTATGCAGTTTAAATTTCATTGAGAAAATATCTCATTTTCAAGAGAGACCTGTTCCAGCATTATATGCGGTGTGAGATGTGGATTGTAGCTTAACTTTGCTTTAAACTTTCTGACTTTTGTTGATCTGTCTGGGGGGTTTTTTTTGTTTTTTTTTTTTGTTTGTTTTGTTTTTTTTTTTTGTCTTCATGATGCTGTTTGGTCATTAATGTTCTCTTACAAAACTTAGATGGTTCCACAGAACAGCTGTAGTTATTATCAAGATGAACTGCCCACAATTGGACTCTTATCTATTAACTCGGTGACCTAAGATAAATGGCTGAACTTGATTTTTCTTTTTTTCTTTTTAGGTTTATCAGAGTAAATAGGGCTGAATACAAATCAAAACGTTTTGAGAAGTTTTATTTTTTAAAAATGTTGAAAACCATGCATTTTCCTTCTGATTCACAATTATGGGCTACTTGGTGTTGGTCTCTCTGGGTCAATCACATAAAATTTCAAACGGTATACATTGACCTTAGTGGTTAAGCAGCAATGCATTTTTTTGCCTACACAAAAACATCATCAACGACAAATGTGCTTGTAAAAATAAATTTTGCTGACCGAGCCCCCGAACCCGCACTAAACTCGTGGTTATCACATTTCCCACAGACCCTGAAAGTACCACGACTCAGTTACCACTACGAGCAGCAGCAACAGCAGCGGTGGTGTATGTGGTGGAGGCGACGCTTTCTCCTTTCTGTAACCTAAACAATGACTCCTGCTACAGACCAGAGGAGAGCCCACTGATAGAATGCTTCACATAGACCTAGAACCCGACATTTCGCTGCTATTCTGTCCGCTCGCATAAATGTCCCGAGCGTAAACATGTGGATACCTACAGAAGATGAGAAATACGGCGTCGGTGAGTTTATTGCATTTTTTTAATTATCATTATTCTCATTGTAACAAAAAAGCTTGCCCTGTTCTTTTAGCTCACGCAATTGGAAGACGTGTGTAAATAAATGTGGATGGATGGTGAAGTGGATCTATGACTTTTTTTGTTTTTATATTTATAAGGCGGCATCATCCTGGGCTGTTTCAGCTTTGAGTCCCAGATTGCAAAACATATGATCGTAGCTTTTAATGTATTATTTTTTTTACTCGAGAAACTTATAGTTTGTTGCTTGTTTTTGGGGTGTTTTTGTTTTTTGTTGTTTTGTTTTTATCAATGCTTGTATTTTTGCTGGGGTTTTTTTTTTTTTTTTTTTTTTTTTGCTTTGACATTAACTGGAGAGCGTTTCTGAAATCACTGGTTTCGCTCTTCTGTGTGTTTGAATGGGAACCTCCAGCTAAGATTTGGGGAATCGCTATATGTCGGAATATTTCTGCTGCAAATTATCCGAGAAAAAAAAAAAATCCCTTGTAGAGGAAAAAGTGATTAAAAGGTCCCCAGTAACCCGGCGCGATCTCAGGTTGAAATAGACGTGGACGCGTGGAGATCATGGTAGAAATGTGTGTGTGTGTGTGTGTGTGTGTGTGTGTGTGTGTGTGTGTGTGTGTGTGTGTGTATTCTCCACATTGCATTGTTCCAGACAGTCTGGGGATCACACACTCAAACAAGCGACAACAACGCAAGCGATGCCAATTGTTGTTGCGACAAAACCCGTCGGTAGACTTTGTACTGTTTGTGTTTGTGCGGATTTCCGTAATTGTCTGCAAAACATGGTGCTTATTGAGGTTGGGGGTCAATCCGGAGGGACCTGAGTCTGTCATATGGACATTCCCCTGAGAGATCTGCTCTGTAGAGATGCTTTTGGTCCATGCATGCCTCAGCAGTCTCATTCAAAAGGACTCAATCAATGAGTTGGGTGTGTTTGCCACCTTCTTAAAACTGATTTAAACTGAAATTTGTCACTACAGGCACATTTTCCCTTCAGGATGATTGTGTGGTTGGATCACATAGTTTGTGTTGCAAACTGTCCCCAAAATCCAGCGCCTTATTACCTGAAGTTGGTGAATAACATTGAACCCAGCCATTGGTCTCTTAATGTCACGCTGCAGTCTGGTCATTTGACTGCTTTGCGAAATGTTTCCCCTGGTGAGCACTTGTTTCCCTTCCCTATCCAACTTAAATTGCTGCACAGTTATGGCTTATTTCATCCTGTGCTGCACACTCCTCTGGAGCTCACAACCCCTATATTTACAGGGGCAAATGGATTTAAGCTCATTTAGCGACTTAAACCCACACCCAGCTGTCAAAGTTCACTCTGCTGAATTAAAGGAGGTCATTTATTTTGAAGGCTAAATAGCTACCATTGTCCCAAGCCTTCTTAAGAGTGCCCAGTTAATTGGATTAATTTTTTTATCCGTTTTTTGTTCTCCCCCCCCTTTTTTTGCACAATAACAGCAGTGAGACTCTTAATTGGCTGTGATTTATTCTTTAAGATGTGTTGGCAGCCACAGACTTCCTTGTGAGTTGTTTCTCTTTTAGGAAGGAACTGCAGTGTTTTCCTGTTGTGAAATTCTGGTAGCATTATCCACAAGCGCACGTATGCACACATGCACGCACATGCAAACATGACAAGAAGCTGTTTTATAGCACAGAACAGCGACTGCAACTTTAGACTTAAGCTACAGCATGTGAACTGGATGAAATCAGAGGGTCAATTTGTCTGGTCGGTGTCTGGAGAGGATTTAATTCATTCTGTCAGATCAGCTGAATCAATACAGACTGAAGAGAAGCTTTTCTGTGCTTAAGGAGCATCACCAGGGTGAAGGTTGAAATTCAAAGGGACAAGCTTATTTGATGATCAAATGTCAAAAGCACCAATATCTGTGCCAAATGGTGACATAGTGAGGTGGGATGCCATGGAAGAACAGATGTGTGTCAGAGGAATGGTCATGGCTTTTTGTGTGTGTGTGTGTGTGTGTGTGTGTGTGTGTGTGTGTGTGTGTGTGTGTGTGTGTGTGTGTGACCTATGAAACTGAGATAAATGAAGCTAAAACCTTACTGGTTGAGTTACAGCATGGATGAGGTATTGATGTACTATTGTTTTCAAAAAGTCGGATTGTGCGCTTGTCCAGAAGGTTTTGTTTTGGGTTTTTTTTTTTTCCTGAGGGGCACCTGCAGTTCTTTGTATTTTAGATAAAGTCAAGAGCTGACTGAGGACACCTCGACCCAGTGTATTTTCTCTTAAGACAAGGTTGACCTGGGAATGTTTGGGTTGGTATTCTGGTATTTTTTCAATGGACATGGGCTGCAACAACCTGTTGCCTTACAACGAGAAGGTCCTTGCTTTATTCAGAGTTTGAATCTTCAAGCTGTGCATACATATACTTTTTGGGTTCTTGCTTCTACAGTCCAAGAACATGCATGTTGTAACCCAACATGCATTCTTGGACATGCATTGGTCTTAGGTGTAAATGTGTTCATGTAGTTGGTCTATGATGAACTGGTGATCTGTCCAAGGTGTAGCCTGCCTCCTGCCAAACTGCCACTGGACATTTGTGTCTTGGCGCCCCTCGTGGCTCTGCAAGGATTAAGGAGTTAAAGAAAATGGTGGGATAGACCAGATAACACCACTTGTGGTGTTATAAACATGAACTCACTATACAGCTAAATCACTGATGCTCATCAGCTCAAAGATGATTAGTTCATTTCACTTATTCTTTGTTAAATCTAAGTTAATTTAAAACATATTAACTTGCTGTTGAAATCATCTGGTGTTCCAATTCTGTTATTTCCTAAACCGCGTGGTTGTGATGGTGGATGCGAGCTGTGGAATTGTAGGTTGCTCAACCCTACTCCAACATGGCAAAAGTTTCACTTTAGCCTTAAATTGTAACTTAAAGTGTCTCCAGCAGCCCATGCTGTTCAAAACCTTATTTTATTCAGACGCATTACAAGGCAGAAAATCAGATTACTGGGTTCCAGACTGCTTATTTTGGAGGAGAAAGTATCAAACCAGTCATGACCATTGATCCCCACCATAAATCTCTGGAAAGAACAGCCAGTTCCTCTCCATATCTTGCAGGAGCTTGTATAAAGTCTTACCTGCAAGGAGTTTTTTTTTTTTTGTTGTTGTTGTTTTTTTTTTTGTTTTTGTTTTTTTTTGTTTTGTTTTTAATGTTACACCAGTCTGTAATATTTTTGCTCTGGAATTGCTGTGATATTCAAATATGTTCAAGTAAGTCCTTACGTTAGCCATTTTACATGCGACTGTGATCTCCAGGTGCTTTCAACAAACATTCTGTCCCCCCTTTGACAGGGAATCGTGTTTGTTTTTTCCTTTTTTTGGATGGTTGAGTTCTTTAGATCCTCACAGGAACATTTGATCTCAAGGGCAAATCGGGATGAGCTCAGAACGCCTTACTGACTAATTGGGAAATTACAGCGTTTGATGTCAGTTTGACTTATGAGCAAAATTGTGGCCCCCTGGATGATAGGAGCCAATGCCATTCATGAAATATGAATGGAGTCTTAGCAGGTTGATTTCTGGATGCCTATTAAGCCATCAGTAGAGTAATTACTGGTTAATAAGCTATTAGAATAAGGTTAGAAGATTAAAGCGAGAACATCTATCTGATTCTATAATAGAATAAATGAGAGATTTGAATTCAGTCTTTTGTATTTTCAAGTTAGGCATTTCAGTGGAAAGAGGTTTCCTTCACCAATATATAGGTTGAGATTATATTTAATAGGAATAACAAAAGGCGTAGTCATGATATTGATTTGTAATGACTGACACATCCAATGATGTCTTATGAGAACATAAAGAGCAATCTGTCACAGATGTTGCATGCCCTTTGACTCGCCCACTGGCTCTACAAACCACTTGAGGCTGAACTGTGTTACGTTTGGAGAGATTAGACGTTCGACAGGGTGAAGCCATTTTCCTCATTAAGGCCTTTTGATTCAGCCAATCAACCATGTCATTGCTCATCAGAATTCAGACAAGTAATTAAACCATTTTAACGAGCCTGCCCTGGATCTGTTCTCGCCCAAGTGGAATTCTTAGCCAGTGGTTGATGGGGAAAAGTACCTATTTCGGTTCATCCCTGTTCTTTTCTACAAGTGCTGCGGCAAAACAAGCCAGCAGCATCAAAAAACAGGCAGATGGTTGCAGCAGTTTGATAGAATGCTCATGCCTGGCTGAGATAGAGGGCGGACATGAGGCCGTAGGCTTTCCTGTTCTCCCTTGGCTGACATTAGTTCTTCCTCCCTTGGGAGCATGTCACTAGTTGGTGGGGTGCTGGAACAGTGGTGGTGGGGGTTTATGGTGCTGGCGCGTGTCAGGGGTGGACTCATTGTCAGGTCGACTGCCTTGCCCTCAAATTCAACCCCCTTCGTTATCCCCTGCTCCGCGGGGGATTAGCAGGTTGTTTTGGTAGGAGGCCCTGAGGCCCATTCCACCATTATACCCATGATTTCTTAATGCAGCAAGCCCTGGGGCAATGTATGGGGGATGGTGGGTGACAGGGGCGTGGCGAGGTGAAGCCTACCAGTATGTAATTGCTTCATCTCCTTTTGTAGAGATGGAAGCCCTTCTTTTCTGTGGGTTTTGCCCTCAAATATACACATGAACTAGCTTGTTGTCACTAGACAATCATTCAGCACATTGGAGGCTCCCCTGTGAATAAAACTGATTGAACAGCTCTCTCTTAATTTTTTAATATTGGCAATCTAGCTGTATTCAAGCTGTTTAATAGTGCAAATAAATCTACATGAATATGTGACATACGACTGGACTGATGTGTTTATTTATCACTGATTTACCATGACAACAATAGGTATTGTAGCACAAACATGGAACCAGATGTAAAGATATACCTTTGCTGGTTTGTTTTATATTGAATTAAATCATGCTCCATTTAATATAAAACCCTGGGTCACCAGAGCAAAAACCTTACCTACAAAATGTTTATTTTCTGCCGCACTCATTCAACAATACTCCCATTGTTTGTGTTCTTGAAATGTCTTGTTTGATTTTTCATTGACCCACTAAGATTCTCTTATTTTTCTCATTGGTTTATGTGACACGTACAAAACCATATGCTATAATTGCCTGTCCACATCCATGTGGTTTTTGAGACAGATGGGGGGGTCTTTACTGCATTTCCTCTGCAGTGGCAGTCTACCATGCTTGCTGTGGTGTATCTTCTCATAGATGCATGGTTGAGTGATTACCAGATAACCAGAATGCATATGGTAATTTTAATGGTCATTATTTCAAATTAGCTTGATATGAATTATTGGTCTCATTTGCATGTCTGTTGACTGTTATAATTATTGTCATGTTCATTCAACCTGTAGATAATTTTTTTTATTGACAAAAGAAATGCATAAACAGTCAGATGTATGAGCTTGCATACACACCAAATGCCTCTTTTTATTCATGCATATATCTTTATATTCATGCATATTATGTATCAGCAAAAGTTACCAAGTCAGTATACAAATGTTCTGCATCATGCTTATGTTAAAGTTAGGCATAATGTGAGTTGTAAACTGTTCTGACAAGGTAGTGAAGGCAGACATCTGCACAAAGTCAAAATTTTATTAAGTCATAAAAAACCTGAATTAATAGACATTTGGTGTTTACAGTTTGTTCTTTGCAAATCACAGATGCTTTGGTTATAAAACATATTACTGACCAAAGACATACCCTAAAATGCAGCCCTAACTCTAATGCTGTGAGCCATCAATCAAGGAAGAATTGACAAAATGCTTTGAGTGTTGCCCTCAATTTTAACAGAAATTGCGGTTTGGTTTGGGTGATAGCTGACAGTTATAGCGACATAACAAGCATTTGACACCTTAAAAATAATGTAATATTAAAGAGCATATGTTTTTTTTAAAGCTGTGATGCAAAAGCAAATATTAGCAGATTTCTATTGTAGAGAATGAGACAGAAGGAGAAAATAGCTATAGCCAACTACTTTGTTTTCTTATAAGCGAGCATTATCACTGTTGCACAGCCAGTTGCATCAGGAAGTTAGAAAAGCTGTAGCTTTCAAATGGAATCTAGAAATTTCTTCAAAAAAATTAGGCAAAGGTTTGTTTTTTTTCCTGTTTAATCATGTTATTCTCCCCTATTGTATTGAGTTAGCTGGTACCTACTTTAGTCTATTTTTGCTTAGTATGTTTCCCACTATATTTGTTCCTAGTATTTGCTAGCATTCACATTTATTTGGCAGTAAGTCCTATATTGCCAGTGTTCATAGATTAGGTCTGAAATGCTGATTTGTCAGATGATTCATGATTGTGTTTGCAAAACATGGGCCATACAAAAGCATTGTTGTATGAGGTGATCATTGTAATAGGTTATTTAAATCCATTTTTGTTTTATTTTTTATTGCAAACTGCTATGCATGTTGATGTGAGATGCATCACTTGAACAGCTGGGTCATCATTTATTTCAAACATCAGTAAAAATGTTGCAACTCTGATTTTGTTACCATAATTCAAGTAATCCCAGTGGAGTTTTATGACATTCTTAGGCAGAAAAATCTGTGTTCTGGGTTGTAAAATGAGTGCACTAATACAGGTTAAAGTTATCAACTGTAGAAAACAAACATCAATTGTTTAGCATCTCTATGTAGACATGTTTTTTTTTGTTTTTTTTAAGCAGGTTGAACTGGTAGAATTTTATTTTATTTTTCCTCTTTATGAATTTGTGATTTCTGTCAGAGATGTTAATAGGATGTGTTCTATTAGGAATTCAACCATTTAACTGATCAGTAGCACCCCTGCAGCGGAGGCAACGGAGGCGTGTGCTACGTGTTTGTGTATTTGCTGTTTGTGTGGGCTGAGGGAAGAATGACATACATGCCTCTCTTCATAAATGAAGAGCATCTGCCAGTGGCAATCTCTGTGAGTGGCAGGTGAGAGGAGCTGTTTATGCATGGACACTTGCAGATTGAAACACTTGCTTTTAATTTTCTCATTTAGGGCAGAAGAATCATTTCCTGGATTGGACTGGCATCAGTGTTGCCTGGCATGTGGTTGGGTTTCAGGCATCCGTCCATTGATCATGGAGGAAGTGGTCATTGATTTTGTGTAACCCAGAGCATTAATGTGACCTCAGAGCTCCCATTTTCCCCCTAAACCTCATTTTGGTGATAGTTACATGTACCCACAGCCAAGTTACTAGCACCAATGTGTTCACTTTATTGTCAGCATGCCAATAAAAGGAGTTCAATCTTGGGATGATTGAAAAACAGAATCGGGCCACAGTTCACGCCTTGTGAATCAACCATACTTTTTGAATGGACTTATCTTTACAATCTTCCTAAGACTTTTTCCTTGTTGTTTGTACCCCTTGTCTGCCATATTTTTTTCCTTCTATTTACCTTTCCAATATATGCTGGAATACAACAGTGTAAATATAAACAAGTTCTTAAGCAATGATATTTTTACTTACCCTTGTTATGGAGGCCGTCACTGACAACTGTCAAATAAGCAGTCCACCACATGATTGTATATGCCCTTACATGGCCTAAACATAACATTTCTCTTATAGGAATTTCATTTTTGTATTACCCTGTGTAATCAGATTTTCTCATTGAAGTTTGGATTTTTTTTTTTTTTACTATAAGCCATTATTATTAAAATCAAAAGAAATAAACATGATCTACTCAGCCTAAATAGTATAGGGGCTTCACTTTGTGAATTGAATAACTGAAATAATATACCTTTTTGAAGATCTTCCAATTTACTGGGATGCATGTATGAAAAATCTAAGTTGTCAGACAAACCAAAATCTGGATCTAATATAAAAAAATCCAAAAGAGATTCCCCCAATATAAAATAATATACCAGAGTTCAATTTGAAAAGCCAAGAAAAATTGCAGCCATTTTCTCCCTGTTGTAGAGCAATGCATCAACTATTGGTGCAACCATAATCCACCATACCAGCCGTATATCCACTTTATTGTGCCTTCTAGTTCAGCAGATTTTCCTGTGCATTATGACCCAATGATGTATTTATGGACTTGTCCTGAATTCTGGCATGTGTGAATGTTTTAAAGGGCTCCAAACAAGATTTTGCATCAAAGAGTAGCACAAATCTGCTCAGTTCTTCTTAAGTGTCCTATAGATCGTTTCCTTTAAGACTTTATGTGCTATTAGCAGTGTGAACATCAGGATTAGTGTACGTGTGGGAGACAGAGGAAGGAAGGAAGGGAGGTGAAAGCTGGTGACGACCTTGACTGGGTGTTCATTGAGCAGTGGCGTCTGATGTTTTTAGTGCCTCAATTAAATAGAAATTTCATTGTATTTCTCATTTGCTCATTGGTTTTCTTCTCCCTCAAGTTTTCTGTTTAATGTTCTCTCCACTTTCTCTCAGTGGCTCATTCTCATAGGGTGAGCTCTTAGAGACAGCAGGTTGCCCTGTGATGACCCTATCTTATTTTCTGCCTCTGTTTCCTCAGCTATTGCTCACTCATTCCTGTTCTGTCTGGATTTTTCTTCCCTTTCTCTTAGTAGCCCACTTCCTAGGGTCTGTGCTGCAGTCTTTTTCCACCTTTATCTCTCTTCCACATTCATCCTTTTCTCACCCCCTCCCTGCTCTCAATCCATACTCACCTGTCCTAGAAATCCCCTGGTGTGTGTGTGTGTGTGTGTGTGTGTGTGTGTGTGTGTGTGTGTGTGTGTGTGTGTGTGTGTGTGCTTCATATGTGAATTTGTGCAAGCGTGTGTGTTCACATTGGCCTCAGCAGACTGCATGTCTGAAGATGATAAAACACCATAGATACCCCTCTAGCTTGGAGTAGAGCTGTAGATACAGAAGTTCTTATACATTTATTTACACATCTTACTATCACATCCTGCATAACGTTTTTCTCTTTATTGAAAGAAATTCTCAATTGGGATTTGAAAATAACCACTATTTTAAAGGTGTTGAGAATCCAATGTATATTTCGGACACTTGATATTTGAGATGCATAATCATAGATTTTTGTCTTGTAAATCAGTTTCATAGATGAATGGATAGAAGTAGAAATGGACCACTAAATCGGCTAGCAGACAATTTTGGCCGATATTGGCCTCAATGATTGCCCAATATACTTGCAGCTACCAAAGGAGGGTCATAAGGGTACTAGTGTCTTTGTCTCTAAACTTTAAGTTGGCTGTTGGGCAGACAGATGGCTCTGAAGCAGATACTAGCTTCCACATCATTTGAGTAAGAGTTAGCCAGTTGCAGCATTTTCACAGTCCTTATAAATCATTTGTATCTTGTCTGTCCCCTAGCTTCATCCATGCATAAGTAGCAGGGTGATTGGCCGGCCCAACAGGCAGTGTTTATTTGTTGACTTGATCAATAGACCAGGGCATGAACATCTTCCTTTCTTACTTCAGAAGAAGAGTCTTCAACATAAATGCAGGGTGTGAAGCATAAAGAACTGAGTTTCATATCTGAGGAACACAATATTAGCTTTGACACTAAATATTGTTTCACCTTTACAACACCTGATAGACTTTGCTTCATATTTTACTGAATTGTGTGTTTTGCAGGTAGGGCGAGGGCATATTGTTCCATAGATTAGGTTTCACTTTAATCAAGTCTGTCCCTTTATTTTAGTCCTGTGCTTTCTCTGAGTTTATTTTAAAAAGCTGCTGATCTTATAACACCTTGGCATTTATGTTTTGTAGTTTATTACACCTGTCAATCAAACACAATGTTGTGTAAATATTGTTGTACTAGCCTTCCCATCTACCTATTAAGGGTTCTTGGTATTAGCACCTCATATGTTCTGTGTACATACAGTATAATACTGCATACCCATAAGCATTCTTTGTCTTAGGACTGACCATGAAAGTCTCTCTCAAGCTGCATACACAGACTGCAGGTATGTCATATTAGTGTATATTGACTGTGGGGTCTGGAGCTGTGGCAGTGACATTGATCGATTCTTAGACCCCTCTCGGTCCTCCCTGAGATTGAACTGTTTTCACTTCTCAATCACTCTGTGTCTCTGTAAAGATCACAGTGGGAGGATCAACTGCTGCTTGGCCGCTAACTCTCCAACCTTGGCTTCTGTGAACCTGTGAACCGTGTTATTATCTGCTCAGCGTGTTTCTGCGTTTCTGTTAAACCCCCCCCCACACATGCACGCATACTTTTGCACTTTGTCTCCATTTAGGTCTGTACATGCAAGCTATACATTTCCTGCTCTTGTCATGAGATGGTGGTCTGGCTCTTCAACAACTCAACCAGCAGCTTGTGGTGGGCTGGCTCGTTGCCTGTCCTCATCAGCACTCTCGTTACCTCCCCCTCATTTCCTCCTGCTGCCCAGGTAGAAATGGCACTTTGATATCAGGTTGACTTCCAAAAGGTTTTTTTTTTTTTTTTTTTTTTTTGCTTCACTTTGGTGTTGATGCTCTTTTTCACCTAGTTTAAGAAACCCACCTGTTAGAAATCCAATTGATTTATTTTGACAGCAAGAAATCAGATTGAAACTGACTTACTCTAAGGAGGATATTGGACAATTGGCTGCTTTTTTGTTCTTTGTTTAGATGCAACATTAGGATTCAGTACTGTGAACAGAGATTTCCTCCAATAAAAGTCAGCCAATAACTCTAAGACTGACTGCCTCCCCTCATTTGAGCAATTCACATAAATTCCTCAATAAATTGTGTGGGTGTAAAGCATTATTGCTTCCGAGAGTCTGTTTAATTCAGCAGGTTTACTAAACCTCCAACTGTGACCCAGTTCACTTTTTACATCTCTCCCATCAGCTTTCTTCAGGGACTCTTACTATTTGGAACATTTATCCACATCAGAGGAAAGCTTTCCAGCTACACAGACAGAAAGTGAGTTTTTAGTTAAAGGGTTTAAATTAATAATGACTGATAGTAATAATGAAGAAAAAAACAACAAATTTGAGCTGTTGGTTTGTCTGTAGGGGAAAGACTACAAGTCATATCCTACCTATCATTGTCAATTAAACAGGAGCCTGTTCAGTATTCTCCTAACAACACCAAAGTTTGACATTGCACTGAATTGGGTTCGGGGGCTGGCTTTGTTTGTGTTCCCGTTTTGGAAGTTGCACAAGAAGGTTTCTGTTGTTGGTTCAGAAGGCCTGGTTTTTCTTCTTCTGGCATTTAACCCTTCTAGTTGTAGACTATTTTTGAACCTTCCGCCTGAAAAACATCCTTAGTTTCCATAATGATGGTCTCATAACAACTTGTCAGTGGTATGGATGTTATTCCAGCTGTTCTAGTTACAAATGCACCAATTTGAAAGTCTGATACTGATACTTCTTTGGGGTCTTAGCTGTCAATTCTAATTTAGGTCAGTTTAAGTTTTCCCTTTTAAGATGCTAATAAAAAGCAAAATCTTAATTGTGTAAACCTTGTTGTCAAAAGAAAAAAAAAAAAAAATAACCAGAACATTAAAAATGGGAGGTGAGTTGCTTTTATGTATAAACATTTTTGTGCATTTTAATAAACTCAAAACAGAGTGCATCAAAGAACATTTAGATTGACACATTTACAGACTGAAAACAGAAAACTAAAATTCCGGTTTGTCAAAAATTGACATGCCGATCATAATTCAGAACATGCTAATGGAAGTTAACCCAATTTAAATCACTTGCAGATTAATGGATACTTAAATAGTCTTGAGATAGGTTCTGGACTTTAAGATCTATATGAGACTGCCTTCTTAAACATACCAAGTTATTATTAACACCGAACTTTCAAAGACCAAACTACAAGTTTGTTGTTTGATCACTTTCTTTGGCTTGATGTTTTGGTTGAGAACTAAATTCAGGTAAATTGTTCAGAGTAGTTTAACTTTTGAGTCATATTGTAGCTGGGATCAATGAAAACTGTGTTGCAAAACAAGATACTACTTTTTAAGAGGATACTGTATAAGAGAGTGAAGAAGAGAAGGTCATGTTTTATTCATAGTAATGTTATTAAAGTTCAGATAATGGTAAATATACACCAGAGCTTCATACCTACACACAGAATAACTCAGTCACATACTGTTTCTAATTTTCTTAGAGATACACAACATTAATGCAATGCTTTTTCTCCTAACAGCACAACTAAATGCAACTACATGCCACAACTATAAATTTATTGTTTGTATAAAGAGAGCAGTCACTCCTGGATCTTATTGCTACAAGCTGGCCGAACATCCTCTGACACAACACCAACTTTATTTCTAACTATTTTTAAAGCAGTTAATTGCTGGAGTGACATATTTGGAATTCAAGATTTTTTTTTATTATAGTCCATGATGCAGTTACTGAATTGAGAACATGTTACTTGTCAGTTTATCTAAGAACACTGGTTTTGATTTTTGTTCAACTAATTGATATGTTTATGTCCTATTTGCCCTCTCATTTTAAACTTTCACCAGTAAAGAGTGCATTTTTAAAAAAAATCTTCTGTTAGTACCTCTTAAGCCAATAGTAATCCACTGTCAGGTATATAAATTGAGAAATCCTGGCTGGAACAGTTTGTTTTTGATTTTGAACAATGATTCTTGGCTTGTATATATTTTCCCATCTATCTTGGCCACCTTATGCAGAAGACCACTGGGCCAGAGATATTTGCCAAATAATACAAAAGCCAGTTTTTAAATTTTATTTTAAAATAACATTTTGACATTTTATAGAATAAACTTACTGACTTTTGTGCAGAAAATGATTCAAGAATACAAGAGAAAACACTGTATTAACTGTTCTCTGAAACGGGTGAAAAAACTTGTGAAGAACAATGGTGAACAGAATACTAGGCAATCAGCAGGTTGATTAAGGTTGACAGGGATACTAGAAACAAAGATAGTTTCCTGTCCTTATCATCAATAAGTTCTTCTTAAGATCACTAATTAAGAGAACATCCCATGTTGTTAACTGCTTTGCAGTTGTCTTTTTGATTGATCAAAGGATTGGTGAATAAATCCAGATGAAGATGTAGTTGTGTTGATCTTCTAAGAAAGGGGGATATAATCATCCTGATTTAGATCAAATCCTACAACGCACTGTTGTACAAGTCAGTGTTCTGTGAAAATGATGCTGGAGTTTTAATATCCTTGCAACCCTAAAGCTGGAATTAATGCTACTACAGCACTTGTATCAGTTCCTTTGCTTCCTGACAAGCTTGCCAAAAATATGTTGTGATTGGCTGAACTTGCCCCTTGTTCGCCGGAAGCCTAACCTCCCTCCAAACATCCACCTGGTGCCTCCTTTCCCTCCCCACACCAGTTGCACCCTCAGGGGAAAGAGTGTGAAGAAACTATAAGCGGAAAGTAGCACAGCAACTGAAATGGATCCCCTTTGTGTGGGCGCAAAAGGAGGAAATGTGAAGGAAACCCCCTACTGTGGAAGTCTTTGTGTATGGAATGGCAACACTTGGACTGGGTGATGATTGAGGATGGACAATCCAAGCACCTGGTTTAACACTTCAGAGGAGCTGATAGGCAAAAGCTTTTTTTTTTTTTTTACATGGCATGAGTATCAACTGGGATCCAGGTAACTTCAGTTATGGTGGTTGGTTGTGTCCGTTTCACTCCCAAGGACATTTGAATTTTAAAATAGGATTATTGCTTGTCAAGAAGTATTTTACCATGGAGTAATCTCTTGCGATAATGGATCGATACTGGAAATCTCTATCTAGATCATGTGTCACCCTGGCTATTTATTAGCAACCTAATGACCCATCAGTGGTCTAACCACATCTTTAATGTGTATCACAGAGGTCAGTATCATATTCCAGTCCTTCAGGATTTAAAGCATACTCTAGCTTTTTGAAGAGAGATAGTCACATTATGTTTCCTTATTGTAACTTAAAAGACTGTTTGAAGTGTGTCTCTTGCTTTTGAAAACTGAATCCTTACTTCTTGATTTAGTTCCCTTAACTCCCAAAGCACTTGCTGGTGCAGTTTTACACTAGAGAAATTGAATGTGTTTGTAGATCCATCAAAATGACATTAACAGGATTGTAGAGGGAAGCACATTCTCCACAGCCAAGATGCATGTGAGGGGCTTGCATGCATAAGCAGATGCCCATATTCAAGGGGAACAGAGCATTGTCTTCCTTCCTGTCTTTCTCTCACTTCGGTCTGACCAGTCTGCTTTGCTGTGCTGACATAATGACTATGGGAGTGCTAAAAATACCAAGGCACAAATGGAGCATGTGTCACTGCTCATTTCTATGACATATGCTACAGGATGGGTGCTGATGCTGTTGTATCTTCAAGCAACAACTGAATAACATTTTGGCTCGTAACTGAAATGAAATCATCAAGTTGTAACTGAAAGTCTACAGGTAGAGGGATGTGGGTCATTCATCAGCTTGCTCTTCTCAAGCTTGGACTGAGTTCAAAGGTTAGTGTGGTAATGGTATAGATTGAGCGGGCATGTACCATACCATTGATTTTTGCAGGGTAATATTTCCAGACACTATCAGTGCTGATGTGTCACCCATAAACTCACCCTAGTCCTTCAGCTGGACAGCAGCCATAATCCTCTTTGCACTGGCTGCCCTAATGCACATGTAACCTTACCATCACCACCTAAGAATACAGATTTGGCAGGAATGTTTTTTTTTGTTTTTTTCTTTTTGTCTTTGCTGTTTTATAGTAAGCAAAATTGCACATACAACACCATTTATACATGGAATAACAGATAAACATTTTGTCCTTTTTTTTTTTTTTTATCCTAAAATCATCATGCAAAAATTACAATCTTCATCTTGGATTTGCATCACCAATCTGCGCCTTTTTACAAATGTTGAAATAGAACAAAATCAATAGATGACAAATCATGAACTTCCAGCAGGTTTTATGCTAGGCTGGTTCTGTTCTGGGGACAACTGTGGAATCTCTGGAGATGATGATGCAAAGAAGGATTCTGCATAAACTCAAGGAAACTATGGACAACCCTGACCATCCTCTTCAAGAGACTGTCATTGGAAAACAGGGTCTCTTCAGTCAGAGGCTTCTTTAGATTGGTTGTAAAATGGACCGCTACAAGAAATCTTTCCTGCTCACAGCCATCACAGTCTATAATAACTTCTTAATTAAATGAGTTACATAAACATTTAATTTCCCTTTGGGATCAATTAAATATTTTTGAATTTGAATTAACCTGAGAGAATCATGCCAACCACAAGCTTATTTGATGCATGTAGTATGTGCCCCTATGCTTTACCTCTACACATACTATATTTGATTAGTAATTAAAGCAAATTTAGTTTACTTCCCAATCCACTTGTGAGGCCATACCACTCCTACGTGGGCACAGTTTGACACAAGTAACATTTTCCAAACTAATGTAAAAGGTTGAGGAATAATTGTTGTTTGTCATTACCGAATTATGCTTGCTGTTTAATTTTTCCATGATTGAAGTGGAATTCTTGTAGTGTGTGTTTGTTTGTGTATGTGTGGCCTTGTATTTGATACGTTGTAGGGACCATTTTCCTAACACATACTACGTTGTGGGGACCGACTGCTCCTTGTGGGGACCAAAGCCTGGTCCCCAATAAAGGAAAGTGCTGTTTTTGGGTTAGATGTTAGGTTTAGGACTAAGGTGTAGACTGAGTTTAGGTTAGGTTTCGGGTTAGTTATGTAATGGTTATGTTTAGCGTAAGGTGCAGGGTGAGGCCGTAGAAATGAATGGAAGTCAATAGAAAGTCCCTGCAAAGATAGAGAAACATAACGTGTGTCTGGTGTGTATTTGGACTGTATGTGGTTTAAGATTAATTTAGTCACCAAAATGTGTTCTAAGGCAAAGTTTGGCATTTCATTATAGTGTGTAAATTGACATTATGCTAAAAACCCAACAAAATAAAATGCTATTGCTTTTGAAATTTTTTGCCCCCTTATCGTGAAGAACAGTTAACCAACGGGCTGTATTTCTCTGCGCACTAGCTGATGATTCATTAAACTGTAACATTTCAGTGCCAGAGTTGGTTATCACATTTATGGCTATTTTACCACAGTCAGTTGGTGTCTTTACTTAGCCCAGAGATGTATGTCTGACATGTAACTATTTTGTGGTCTCGTTTTATACTGTCCAAAGCTATCGCAAACAGACTTTGAAAGTCAGGCTTGGTTAGGCCTTTTTTTTTTTTTTGTAGTTATTACTATTTGATCAACTCTGACAGCACATTTTGATGTGAGCAAATGTCTTCATTTAGACTACTTTTTACCTTACGCTTTTCTACCGTATTTAAATGTTGCTAAGAAGAATTGTAGAGCAGTACTTTTTGAACGTTGTCAAAATAATTTTGTGGGCCAGTAGCTGCGGTCCTTTTCTTTTACATGCAAAAAATATAATCTTAAATTTGTGCAAATTAATTAATTTAATTAATTATTGTGCAAAACTAATTTGTATATTAGCTAACCCACTGCCTGTTGTTTGAACACTAGTTAATCCTTCTGTAGACAGTAGGGATTTAGTGTGACATATTTATCATGAAATTTGGTCAAAAGAGAACTTTTTCTTGATTCTGATTGGATACATTTTCTGAGTTTGCATCATAAAGTGACTAATTTTTTTTTATGGATGTCCTTTAGGTAGACTTTGGCTAGATCATTCATCATCTCACTGCACTTTGAGAACCCTTGGTGACCTATATTCTTCTTATGGAGCAATTAAAGAAGAAATTCACCAGTAGTAACTTTTAATGGAAAGTCTTTCAAATTATTTGCATCCCATGCTTTGAATTTCATCTTTTAGATGTAGTGGGACAAGGAGAAAGAAGAATGTTAGGGTAGAACTAAATAGCGACAAGATGTGAAGGGATATGGGTAATGTGGAGCCAATGAAGCAGAGAGAATGTGAGGGTTGATGGGCTGTCAGCTGTCAGTCTACATGGAGTTTCTCCTCAGAGATGTAATGCCATTGCTGGCCAAGCACCATGCTGGTGGGTCTCTATTGGCCCCTTGCTGTGCTTAAGTAACTCTCCCTGAAGCTCATTAGCATCTTTAGAAACTCAACCCTCCCTTAGGGAGTGTTAGGGATTGAACCAGCACACAAATGAGGCTACCTATCTAGTTTGTATATTCATGTTCATCTCTAACTGTGGGAGGAGAAATACAAAGATGGAATTAATCACCCTCCTGTTCTCTCATCTCTGGTTTCCCTTCAAGTTCAGGGGCCCCTGCCGACTTTTTAACTAGTTCTATTTAATTACAGACAGCTTTAGAGGATGCACATGAATGATGCTGACCTAAATCAGAAAACTAGGGCATTTTTTCCTCATCGCCCCCCTCTCTTACTTTCTTACTCTACTCTATTGATTTCATCTGTGTTGACCCGCATGCGAGCAAATTAGCTAAGTGGGGCCATCGGTTTGACACCCTGACTCTCCAGGTCCCGCTGTCATGCTTGCCCCTGTTCCTTTTGTGCTGCATCTGAATTTGGCCACAGCTACTTCTAGTTTCCAATTTATTCTGAAGGATATGAGGGGGAATTGGGATTCTCCTTCATTTGGGATCCCTGACAGGAATGAGAGCCATTACAAAGCAAATTGGAGAGCAGCCTCATGGTTCACACTTATGTGGTTGCGTTAATGGACGAGATCAAGGCAAAGTGTGAAGCAGCTCCTTCGAGTAAAAGGAGAATTCAAAGCAGGCACAGGGAATTGTTTTTTTTTTGTTTGTTTTTTTTTTCCTTTGTGAGTGTGTGCTTGTGTATGGCAGTTGGATATTGCTAAATTATTTTTATGGTGTGAGACTGTTTAAGGGGAGCATCTCTAACCTCTTTCCCCCGTGTCGTTCTCAATCAGCGTGGCTCTTGGTATTGTTATGTCCTACATGGTTTGCTTTGACAACTACAGCTACCCTCTGGTGGCCCTTTTGCCTGGCTTTCAGTCCTAAAAGAAATTATTCTAACCTGTTCTCCTGCTCATTTTTGCCCCTATTCCCCATCTATTCAAATCCAAAATTCCACAGGCTCTTACAGGAATAATCCCCCCTTGATCCACCAGTGGCATGCAGTGGTCAGGAAAATGGTATTGATGACAGCTGAGCCCCTCAGCCTCACAGGAATGTTTAACCATGTGCGCGCACAAACATATACTCACACAGGCCATACAGTCACTCACAGTGTGTGGTTTAGTGGGCATTTCATTCTAAAGGTCACCACCGTAGCAATCAGCTCCAAGCATCCACCCATATTGACTAAATTTCTCTTATGTACTTTGGCCCCAGGAGAATATAAAAGCAGATATGAAGAGTCTTTACTTCTTTTTTTCTTTTAATATAATGCTTAAGGGTCCTAAAAACAAGTTTGAGGAGAGGTGATGAAAGTATGTAAGAGGAAGGAAACTAATTTTCCATTAGCACTCATTTGAGATTTTAGAAACAAGAGATTTGTGCTTCATGGTTCGTTTGTGCACTGTTTTTTACAAAAGAAAGTATGAGAAACTTGGTTCTGGAATAGATCCTTTTTTTTTTCTACAAAGGTGGTATAAAATTAGTGTCTGATGCATTCATGAAACACCTACAATACAGGATGTCTCAAGTTTGCACATCCTTGCCCCCCACATATCTTATGTCACAGATGTCACAGGAGAATGTTTGATTCCACCTTGCACCTTGAACTTTTTAAATATTTTGTCATATTGTAGTCACAAAGCTTAATGCAATTTATTGGGATTTTATGTAACAGATTTTTAATAATTTTTTTTTTTTTTTTTTTTTTTTTTTTTTTTTTTTTTTTTTTAAGCTTTCAGCACAACCTTCTCTTAATAGGAAAGTATGTGAAGTAGGTCCCTCGTAGAAGTGGACTCCCACCTCCACTCATCTGTCTTCCACATCTTGTGGCTCATGGAAAGCAGGATGTATATCACATGGAGACGCTTTATTTTTATTCCGAG
Source organism: Anableps anableps (assembly GCA_014839685.1). Taxonomy (NCBI): domain Eukaryota; kingdom Metazoa; phylum Chordata; class Actinopteri; order Cyprinodontiformes; family Anablepidae; genus Anableps; species Anableps anableps. Next base: position 14,961,329 of record CM026087.1, read on the forward strand.
GCTCGGGTTAGATGGCAGATTCCGCTCTCATCGTGTTTTTCAGCTCGGTCATGCCTCACTGCTGCTGCTGTCTCGTCATCGTTAGCTTGGCTTTTGTTGTCAACCTCTCACATGGTCGCCTCTGCTCTTCTTACCCCACTGAGCCTTGTGGATCTTGTGGCTGAGCTTTCATATTTTCAGTCCTATTGCCCAAAGTTCAGTGGTGCACACTCTTAAATGTGTTTTTGTCTGGTAGACTTTTAGGATTATACTCTATAATTGCAACAATTTTAAATTGTTGTCAGACAAAAAACCGTATTCCAAACTTTAAAAGTTAAAACTCAAGTCTCCTCAGCTTTAGCCTTTGACAGTATTGGCTGTTCCTTACAGAGAAGGTGTAAATGCATGCTGTTTATGTAGTCTCTGCCCAGCTAGTTCTGTCTTTTCTTTATTTCACATGTCTGCATTAGAGCTGCTCATAGGATTCGCTTTAGGCTTCAAATTAAGCTGAATTTTTCCCTTCAATAAGCTAAGGTAACATATTCAGAGCTTCAGAACAAGTCTTGTTATGAAGCAGTGACTGACAGCCTTAGCTAGTTATAAGGTAGGCTCCAGTGGCTTGTATTTGTGTAGCACCTGCCATCTGTGTGTCCTTGAGAAGGCCCACTAAGTGTGTATGTGCGTCAGTTCTTGTGAAGTGTCTTCAATTGCTACAGCTTTGACCGTCTGCCGGTGTGCAGGCTTTTCTTTTGGAAGCACACTGTATGTCTTGTGCATGGCTCCCTTCTATGATTCTTCCCATGTCTTGACCTCAGGAGCCAAATCTGAAGGTCCAAGTTTGAAACCTGTGCCAGGCAGCCCCTAAATCTAAGCACAGATGAAGGACACTGTGGTCTTTTTATTCACTCTCATGCTTTTCATGCACTCCCTGCTGACTAGTACCACTCGCTCTTGTTTCGATCCTCACTCATCTGTTGTAAAGTCTCTCTGTCTCTACTTGTCACAGGCTTCTTTGTTTTATTTTCTCAGGGGGAATTGAATGAAAGGCTTCTGGGGCATGATTTTATTTGAATGTATAGCCTGGTGTCTCCAATGCATTTGGGGCACATGTCCAGTGGAAGCTAGCCTGTTTATGATGTCCACTTCAATTTTATTTTTTGAGCCTAATAAGACTCATGACAGTTGGAAAAATGTTTATCTGTTGTTAACATTCAGTTAACCACAGTGTCAATAACCTATTCAGTCTTGCTCTTGATAGGAAAGGGTCAGTTTTAAGGTATACCAAGAATTTTAAAAGGTAATGGATCCAAACCACAACAGTTCTTCATTATACCTATCCTGGAGTTTGATATCACATTAAAATACTTTTTAGAGAATGGGCTGGAGTCACCACAATTTTCTCAGCTATATGAAGCACGATGTAACGTGTTGCTACTCCTCTCCCACATATTGCTGCACTTTGCTGGTCAGCTTGCTAAATGACAGCGATTACAATTTTCTCTGATTTAAAAGCGCAAAGTTTGGAAAACATTCTGTTTGGTAAGGGCATAGACATTCATGACATAGAGACTCATACCCCGTCATACTATTTTACATCTCGCTTTTGTTTTAACAGAGTAGGCGATGTGGAAGCTGTAGGAAAATAAGGCTCTGGCATTGCCTCAGAAAAAGTTTGATTAGAAGCTAAGCCAGGCTTTAATTACCCAATAATCACATTACTGAATCTCATGCAACATTCTGAAGACGGTCTGTCAGTGCTTTTGAAGATTAAAGAAGCTAAGCATATAAGGTGCTCAAAACTGAAGTAAAAGTGACATCATAGCCTACTTTCTGAATATTTGGGATTAAAGATTTATTTTGTATTTTACATATGAAAATAAACAAAAAGTGACTGTAATGTCATGGCAAAATGATATACTTACTTACGCAGTAGAAAACTGAGTTCCACACCCTTGATCCCTCTACACATGTACTGTAAATACCAGGAACACATCAGAACTGCTGCATACATCATGGCATGACAGGGATTGATCTATAAAATCCTCTTAAACCTAAAGCTTAGACTCATATATTGTGTTTTTGAGTATGCATACATGGCAAAAATTGAAAGGAATGTCACTCTGCAAGTTTAAAGCTATGAGACAAGATCCTACTCCTATTAAAGTGGAGGTAACGTAAGCAATTGAGTTTGGACATTTCCCTCCTTTTCATATCAGTTTGTACATCCTATCAGAGATTTAGCATTTAATGGCAGTTGCATAAATTGATTTTTCGGCGAGTAATTTATATTGTCCTCTTAGAACTTCAGTACATGTGCAAGACTCTTTTCTGATAGTCTATTTGTGTATCATTTGTAGTATTCTCTGCTAACAGTATATAGTCTATGTATTTGTAAGCATAATGCCCGTCCTTTTTTTTTTAATGTATTAGAGACAAAAGTAGTAAACTTTGAAGTCTGTATTAACCCTATGGTCCACTGCCAACCCTTCCTTTGTCTGTACAGCTCCTACCCCTCTTCACCATGAATATATTTTAGTTCTATGTGTATTTTCTTGCCTACATTTGCAACCCTTGAGTTCGGGCTTACAGAAGCACTATATACCCACAGGAAATATGTCAACACAATCTGTAGTTTAGACCTTTGATGACTGACCTTTCTGATGCTTCAAGCATTAAGTGCACTTTGATACTCTGATGTACCATGTGTGCAACTGCATGTTGTAGGCACATGCAGACTGGCATGGTATGTGAAACTTTCTAAAATGTTATGCTGTGCCTTTTCACTGAAATAAGGAAGCAACATATGTTTTCATTTCCTTGCTGACCTCTTTAGCAAATATGTAGCTTTAAGACTGTTAATATATTACTGACCTTTTACTACCACACAGTAAAGATAAAATTACCTTCCATTTCAGTTTGCACAACTGAGCAGGCAAAGTTTTTCATCTGACTTTTCTGAGGGCTTGTGTTTTGGTTTCTGTCCTATTAATAGCTCTGTCAATTATGTTGTGGCAGCACAGTGCCTTAAATATGCAATATCTATGTGTAACGTGCAGTGCAATTTCTCCTGGAACTATTGAATAAGTAGTAAATTGTTGTATAAGTAGCACTACAGTATTCTCATGCATGGCGTTGTGCTTAAAGTGTGTACAACCTTATAATTTTCATTTTGAATAGGGAATTGTGGTATTTTCCAGTGAGAAGAAGCACCATCTGTCCAGCATGACTTGAAACTACCAATTCATGATGGCAGGGCATTAGTGCTCTATTTCCTGGTAAGTGTAAATGAGAACTGAGCTGCCCAGAGCATAAAATTCTCCAGGGTTAAAAAAAAATAAAAATCAAACTTTAAGAATGATTCATGGTTTAAATGACTACTTTAAGGAGTACATATATGTTTTTCAGCACTAGTCCAGAGGATATGTGCAAAGAAAATAAATGTGAAAATATGTATAAATAGGTTATTAAACCAAAACTTTGGGAGTATTTTAAAAACACAAAGAAGTGGGTTCAGATCAAAATATATTACAAAAGAATTCCATGAGCAGTTAACTCAGGAAAAAAGCTTTTGTGTTCATGATTTATTAGCTAAGCCATTTCATCACCACAATGGCATAGTATATGTAGTTTCTTGAAGTAAACATAGTGGTTGTTGCACTTAGGGAGAAGAAAGAAAGAAGTAAGGAAAATGGGGGTAATTGATATCATTGCAATGTTCAGCATGAGTATTACAATTATGTTTTCCTCATATATACCTGTGTTTGTGTTATTGAACAAAGGAAAGCTTTAATCACTGCTGATTTGTTCTCCTGTTCTTATGCCATTCTCTGACAGTTTCTTTCTATTGCTCTTCTGGTGATTCTGTCCACATTAGAAAGGTGAAATTGGTTTACAATAAGATTTTTTTTTTTTTTTTTTAAAGTAGCCCTAATACTTTATATACCTCTGTCTTTGTGACCCTGTCTTCTTCTATTGCTTCTCCATGATTGATTTGGACTCACTTTATACTCCACTTCTTCCCACTGGCCCTATGGTCAGCATGTACATGCTGTATGATTGACTGGGACTATCTACTCTCCTCTCAAGCTGACACACTGCACAGGAGCACACAAAGTGCAGCAAGAGAGACACAAAAACCTGACAGCTACTGATTTCTTCTGCCTTCCCCCTCTTGCTTTGATCTGCTATGCTTCTGTTTTTCGGTAACTGCCTTTCACCCTCTGTTCCGTTCATTCTCTCGCTTTGTCACTCCTGCCTTTTTGCAGCTTTAATACATCCCTGCCTTCTTATCTCTCTCTCTCTCTTTCCGCCTCCCTGCTCAGCACAAATCTCACTAGTGGTTGCGGATATAGGTGATGTCCCTCTCTTGACAGGCACAGAAGAAAATCCAAATCAGAATACTGTCAATGTATTGAGAAAGTGACAGGAGTTTTCCCCTCCCTCACTTGTTGCTGCATCCAGCTTAAAGAAGTAAAGCATGATTTGTTTTTCTTACTTTACAAAAATCACTCTTATTGAAGCCCTGCACACACAGTGATTTCAGAAATTGTGTAATAGTTGAACATTTCACATTGTGTGAGGTGGTAACTATAAAAGCTCTTAGCTACTGTATGATGGAAAATGTCAGATTCTAAGATTTATTTATTTATTTATTTATTTATTTATTTATTGCAGTATCTGAAGCTTGTCAGAAAGGGTCAACTGACAGAATATTTCAATTGTTAATTGGTTTTTATATTCATGCTGCTAGAGTTTGACACTGAAGGGCTCTGCATGGTTGAGCTGAAGTGTCGAAATCAGTTCTTATTGTCGCAACTATGTGACAAAAATCGCGTCATTTTGTTCCCATCTTTATGTTGTCTACCCCTTCTTGTCACAACTTCACTGGTGAACTTTTCACCTCCCTCTCCATGCAAAAATATTGTGTGATAGGTCAGAGTTTCGAGGTTGTGTTTATTTATGTGGAAAACAGCCCCGACTACTGAACTTCCAGAAATCTTTTTTTTTTTTTTTTTTTTTAGCCACAGAGCGGGATGGATAGTTTTGAGGAGCAGTTCTGCAAGGCCGTGAGGAAGTACGTACTAAAACATCAAAACCTCCCCTCCCCCCTGCTCGGTTCTGGTCCAATGCAGCAGGAGAACGTCTCACCGACATCTTTCTTTCATATTTTATGACAACAGGGAAAATAAAAGAAGATTTTCTAGCTTATCAATCTTTATTTCCTCTGAAGTTGTGAACTCATAATAGTCGAGCTTCTCTGTCATGATTGATGTGTTTACTGTGTTGTAAACCACACATATGACAAAACACCATATACTGCAGTGGGAGACGTTTCACAGGAGCTTGGCTCGATGTGTCTTGTGGACCATGAAGGGTCTGTCTGAAAACCAACTTCCAAAAACTACGTGACCGCACGTCAACAGTTCGACTCCGGTCCGACCCTGCTAGGCCCTGAAAGAGAGCAAGAGGAGAATAAGGGAGATGAAACTTGAAGTATAAGGGCTCAAAAATCAAAACATTTCTTGGTCATCTTTTCTCAGATTATATCTGAGACTAATATTTGTCATAGATGGATTCAATTTTTATATTGGCCTCTTCCTAATTCAGTTAAGACTGTTTGCACCAGTTTCACTCATAAACCCAAACTGATTGAGGCTCCTTTTATAAATGCTATACCTACATCATTCTTTTCTTGGCCCCCCAGAGGAACTAAATAATGCAAGAAATGCTGTTTGCCAGTGGGTTTTGCTTAATCACTTCATCATTTTCAATGTCTACCTGACCTTCCATTAAATTCAGTTGAGTTAAATTCAAAAATACTCTATGAAACCCAAAGGGAAACTAGACATTTTAGAAACTCACATTATCTTAGTTTATTCAAAAAGTCATTATAGATTGTTTTAGGTTTGGGCAAGTAATATCTATTTGGATTGCTAGACCATAACTTCAACAAAACAAGCGTGTGTTTTAGCTCTGTAAGACAATCTCAAAACACTGCATCTTATATTAAAACACCTCCATTTTTTTTTAAAGTGTCTCTTGACTTAATGTTGGCATGTGACTTTGTTCAATCAAACACATCTATGGTATTATTAGCTTCAGCAGATATGAACCTGTGTACTTTAGGCTTGATTAACTGAATCTATTCTGGAGACTGTTATTTTGAAGGAAGAAATGAAGTCGTCCTTGTGTTTCTCTGCTGTGCGTGACAAAGTCCACTAAAAAAAAGTGATTGTGTTAGTCTGGGCAACAAGAAAGCATACAAGAACCTTCCAGAGCTTTTAAGCCATTAATCTGACAGTATTTTAGGGACTCAGTTGAAAGAAAGTAGCGGTGACAGATGAGATACAAATTATTTTTAAACAGTCAGGAAAACACCACTAATTGCTTACAGTTAGCTGCTAACGAAGCTAAGGTTAGTTTGGTGTTTCCACCAAATGAAAAGTATGTTTTACCTTTTCTTTTTCAGTCTTAAGTTCCTTTATCACATAGCCCCTTGAGATTGAAGTATAAAGTTAATTACAAATAAAATTTATATATATATAAATAAAATCAGTATATCGCAAAATCTTGTTACATGACGACACCATGCATTGTCTTGCTCTGGATCCATTCTTACCTATGAAGTATATTTGATTTACTCTCTTCATGTTCTTTGTTTACTTTCCCTGTAATAAATGCTACACTTTGAATTTTTCCATTTTTTGGGGGGGGGTTCAACAGGAAAACTAAATAAATCAAGAAATGTGATTTGTTTAAGGATTTTGTTTCATCACTTTTTTTCCTCATCCTTAAGGTCCGCCTGATTTGGACTACTCTTTGGATTGCTAGTCCACAATGTGTTAAAAAAAAAAAACCAAAAACAAAAAAAAAAAAACAAAAAAAACAAGTGTGTTATTGTTTTTTTTTCCTCCTTACTCGTCCTTGAGGGTTATACCACTACATTAGCATAATGTGATTTCAAGGCCTGTTTCATACTGCTACTGAAACAAAGAAGCCAATCAAATACACCATATTCATCAGTTTTGACTAAGAATGTGCCTGAAAGTTTAAAGAGTCTCACAAAGGCTGCAAACTGTGATGTGTATTGTAAAGGCTGCATACATTTTTTTTCTGGTTACATTTCAGCTTTATGTGTGTATGTTCTGTTTCAGCTGCAAGAAAAGTGCATAATTTGTTGTAATTGGATTCAAGAGTGCCTGAAATGCAGATGGAGGTCAGCCACACCGCCTCCTCCCTTGAGAGAGAGTGGGGAGGGAATGCTTCGGAGGTAGATGAAATCAAAGGAAGGAAGTGGAGGGTGCAGCACATTCAGAAAGTTACAGACTGATGCAGTTTCGTGTGACACTCCCACTTTTAACGGTTGCACCTGAGGGTGGAGAAGCAGATGTTTCTCAGCCTGCCTTACTCTCACATCTGCTGACAGGCACTCTCTTATCCATCTTTGGGTCTTTCATGACCCTTTTCTCGATCATTCTCAGCAGCGTCTTTGTTTCCTAAATCTCTTGGTTTGATCCCTTTTCCCATCAGCCACACTAACAAGCCTAAATTACCTGCTCCTCCCTGCATAGATTTGCATTTCTTTGCCTTCTCTCCATGAAGTATTAGAGCTTATCTGCTGAAAATCAGCAGCTTACAATATTTACATGCGGGTTTCTGAGGGAATAAAGGATCATAAAATGTCAGATGTATTCAGTAAGTTTGGGAGGTATAAATCATTAATAATGTTTTGATTAACACAAATTATTCTCTTGTAATAAGAGATGCACTGATATGATTTTTGTGGCTGATTTGTGATCTGTGTGATCTAGTTTCGGCCAGTTCAGATTCCAGTTTCAATTTCTTTTTAAGAATTTGAAAAATCAGAAAAACACCCTTGAATTGCCTGTTTTTCTTCAATAGTTGGACGTTTAGTTTGGTCCTAACTGTTGAAGTGTGGAGAAAACCCTTGGCAATATCTAAAGAACTGTGTGAGACCTTCAGAAACAAGACTGTAGTAGCTTATGAGTCTTACATGGGAATTAAGACTCATAAGCCATTCTACCGTAGTGAAAATAACGTAAAGGGGAGAACACAGAATTCAACTGCCAGCATGTCTGTGTTTCTCAGCAAGTTCACCCTGAAAGCAGACCGCAAAATGCTAAAAGAAGTCTAGAAAAGCCTTAAATGTCAGCATGGGACCTACAAAGGCCCTTGCTGTTGTTATGAATGTACATTCTTCTAAAATTAGAAATATACCTCACAGATTTTTGTCCATGAGAGGCGTTCAAGCAGGGCACCTTTCCCTGTTTGTGAAAAACATGAAGGCCTGAGAGAACTTAGGAAAAGACTAGACATTCTGGAATAATCTTTGAACAGATGAGTCCAACATGAATTTATCTAGACACCAAAACAGTCATAGGAAGAGCTGGAAGTGTTATAGTTAACACTGTTTTTCAGCAGTCGAACTTGGCCACCTCACCATCATAGAATCCATTGTGTTCTACTGTGTATCAGAGCATGTCTGAGTAAAATTTGAGAACATCTGAAGATAAGTTAAAGCCAGGGGGAAACTTGAGCCTGCCTCACAATAATGACCCTGAACACCTCAGTAAATCCACCAAGAACTGGCTCAGAATTAAGAAATAGAAAGTTCTGAGCATGTACATGTCCTTTTTATGTGGCTTCATACACCCTTTTGTGTTTCTTTTGACCTCAGTTTTAAACTCATAAATGATACTGAAAATAACTTGCTCTCAATCATCATTCCTCAGCAACCCTGCTCGTATAGAAGAATGTTGTGACAAACTGGTAACGTTTTGGTTTCGTGCCTTCACTAATTGGAAAGACATTGTGTTTTTGAGTTCACTGCTGGCCGGTGAAACGTTAGGGCTGACATTTTATCAGAAAAAATTCTCATGGTGAGACCTGGTTTTGTTTAGCTTCCTCACAAAGAAAGAAAGACTGTAAGTTTAATGAAAATTATTTTATGAAAAGATGCACAATATTGACAAACCTTCCATAAAAGATTTTATTGAGAGAAATAACCATTTTATTTTGAAGCAAAACTTGACCTAAGACTTGGTTTAAGATGTTTATTGTAATTGGTCACTAGGTTTGCATACATCTGAGGAGGGATTTTGGCTCAAGCCTGAGGTTTTTTGCATCTTATAACAGTTTTTTATCCAGCATTACCCTATAATTAGCTCCATCTGCCTTCCCATCAGTTCTGACCAGCTTCCTGATCTCTACTGAAGAGCATTCCCTCAGCATCACCACATTCCAAGGTTGAGATAGTGTGTTTATGTACAGACTTGAGTTTTCTCACACAGTATTGTGCATGGTCTCATCTTACCAGAACATCTTCTCTACAAATGGGAAAAGCATTTGTTGTGTAGATACATTTTAACAACTTTAAGCTAATTTAATTTTTTCTCACAGCTGTTGTCCTTGTTACCTTATGGAAATCTGTGCCGCAGACAAGTATACAAAAAAAAAACAAATGTTATTGTTTGTAAAATATATAACTTGCCACAGTCACAACAGTTAATCACTGTTTTGAAGCCAGGATATTAGCATTCTTGATGTTTGTATTTTCCAAAGCAGACTTGACGTACTAAAGATCAAGGTGACTAAAAAAACTCTCACGAAAATAGTCCAACAGAAACAAATTTGCTGATTTATCTATTTTACTGTAAATTGTGCAACAGCTTGCAACAGAAAAACTGCGTAAGCAGACTGGAAATTATAAAATGTTGCAATAACCTTGTAAGGAGAATGTTTATTGACGTAATACATCGGGTAGGAATCCAACAACAAACATTTAGCAGCAATATCTTCAAACAGAAGAAATGCATTGCTTCTCTGGCTTCAGGCTTGGTTCAGGTGGAATCTGACCTCTTTTGACTTCTGCCCAACCCAGATGGTGCAGGGACTTCTGATGTCATAGCTCGACTTGCTTTCTTTTAGCTGCAGACTGATGAGATGGCACAAAGTAGAGTGAGATTTCATAGGTTTTTTTTCCATTTATTTTAGAAAATTGGAAGAATTTACTTAATTATTTTCACAATATACTAATTAAAAATAACGTATCATAACCCAATCACAACTCAAAGGACAGGATTGCCCATTTATTCAGGGGAGATAAGTCCTCATGAGAAGATTATCATAATTATCTCATCTCACCTTTGGCATCAGTGAGTTATCTAATATGTGCTCTTATCTAGCTTTGAACCCTCACACACACACACACACACACACACACACACACACACACACACACACACACACACACACACACACAAACTCAGACAGATTAATACCAGAGAATGAGGTGAGGTTTTAGTGCTCTGACCTATATTCCTGCCCAAGCTGTGTCATTTATGATATTTTGTGCCTAAGCTGGCCAGTAGGACAGCTTATGGTGGTCCTTTGTCTCTGTGTACCTGATGACCTGAGCAAACCTGGCATTGCTTTAGTAGGTGATGACACAAATTACACTGTTTTTTGCCTCCATTTTAGTTCATATAAAAACCGTGTGTCTGAGTGGTTTCATTTGCAAGAGCACGCTCCGAGAATGTTTAAGATAAGAAAGCAGCCAGAGTTCATAAACCTTCAGCTTTTCCACATCTCATGTTTTAGAGGGATCTCAGTCCCCCTTTAGTATGGTACTATTGAAAAGATCCTATGTGTCCAGTTACTTTCAGAATCCATCAGCGCTTGTTTTAACTTGTGTATCACTACAGACAGGTTAGGTTAAAAAGCAAAATCCCAAGCTCTGAACATCTCACAGAGGACTGTTCATTTATCACGTCTCAATGGAAAAACTATGGCACAACTTCAAACCTACGAAGACATGGCGATCCATTACAAACAACAGGCAAGGAGGGTATTCATTTGAAAGGATGCCAATAGAATTGTGGTAACTCTGGGGGTCCTGTAGAGATCCACAGCTGTGGTTGGAGGATCTGTTAAAAAGGCAACTATTGAGAACCCTTAAAGTATAGCATGTATTGAAGTGTTTAAAAAAGAAAAGCTGCAAGAAGTCGCATTTACAGTTTGTTGCAAGTCAAACAGAGCGCACAGGAAGAGCGTGCTGTGGTCAGATAAAAAGAAATGGAACTTGTTGGCCTACATACCAAATGCTATGCCTGATAAAAAATGAACACTGCACCTCTAACCACACTAATACTACTGTAAAATGTGGTGGCGGCATCATGCTGTGGGGAAGCTTCTCTTCTGTAGGTTTCTCGTGTGGGAGCAGAACCTTCAGGCTTCTGCTGGAACGCTGAAGACGACAAAATGGGTGGAGCTAAATAAAGGGATATCCTGGCAGAAATTTGTTGAAGGCTTTAAGACTTGGGACTGGGGCAGAGGTTTACCTTTCAGTTTTAATTTTCATATTTTTTTCTGGTAAAACACTACTTGCTTTTCTGTCACATAAAGTACAATGAAGTATGGAGTTGTGACAAAATAAGAAAAAGTGGGTAGAAATACTTTCGCAGGGCACTTTAAAAAATTTGAAACAATTTTCTACATGCCGGTGCAACGTGATTCTGGTGTCATTTAATGCACCAGATTTTATATTTGTAACCTGACACATACGCAGTACTGTCATATCACTGAGCCCTGAGCTGCACTTTTAGTCATGCAGTCATTTCAACAAGAGTAATAACATTCCCCACACGGCCCCGCTTTGAAAGCCGCCCGCTCCTGCAGCGTGATTTAAGCGAAAGGTTTATTGTTGTCAGGAAGCAGTTTTGTGACAGTGGCTGGGTTGCTATCTCCCTGCACACAATGGCAGAGAGAGGAAACTGGCGGCTGGCAATGGAGAGGGCTAAATGAAAGCCGTTCCTCCTGGGTGATTCTGCCTGCCCTGGTTTTTGTCCGAGCTGCCTATCAGACCTCTGCGTCTGTGTGTTTTTTGTCGATTTGTGCGTGACCGTCTGCCAACTTGAGCATGGGTTTGGAAGGCGTTGGATGCTTTTAAAAATCAGTATGCTCTCTCTTCCCCTCCTGCTGACCCCTGCAGGTTGTTCCTCTTTTGAAATGCATGATTCCACGTCCCATCATTCCAAGACTCGACCAGAGGAGTCTGTGTTTTTGCTGATGCACACATACTGACCTAATCTCCCTCACTCACACTGAAGCTGTCAGGTACCTCTTCAACAGTCAAGCCGAATTGATTTGGCTTCTTTGTGTTTTTGATTTTCCGTCTTTAGAAATCTCTGGCTGTGGACAAATTCACGACATTAGCAGCCACTTTTCACTCTACTGCATCAAAAGAGGGATGCCTGAAGCCTCTGAGTTAGAACATGCTGTGCGCAAACTTGGCGTCAACAAAACATAACTGAGCTAGCTTTGGTCTGAGGAGGAATGTTTCAGTCACATTGCTGGAATAAAAAAATGCACTTTTGGTTTTGGCATAGGAGGTTCTTGCCTATTTTATGCTTTTAATCAGAGTACCAGATGGAAGATTGATCAGAATGAAGGCGCAAATAGGTATATTGCAGTTTTTTAATCTCCAGCACTATTAAGATGCAATAAATTATAATTCAATCACTCATAGTTCTTCAACAACCTGAAGACTAAATCCCTTTCCTTCCCATTGAGTAATCATTGTCATATATTTAACAAAGAACTGAGATGTCTGTGTATTTTTCAGGATTTAAAGTTTACTTAAATCCACCCCTAAAATTAACAATTCAAATAAATATTATGGGAAGAATCAGTGAGAGCTAGTACCCAGCTGATTCAAATGTATTTATTATCAACTAATATCCATTTACTCCTGATTAACTAAACACACACAAGAATGGATGACCAGCAAACGCACTACACTTGCAGTACACTAATCTATAGAGCATTTGCTAATAATCATTAAAGAAAACTATTTAAAACCTAAAATTCTTCAAGAACTTTAAAGTCTCTGATTCCCAAAGGAATGGCTTTTATGGTGTTATTTGACTTTGTAAAACTTTAGTCTTAAAGGAGGAATGAAAAAAGGGAGAAGAACCCTGTATTGATCTGCCAGCTTTCAGCACCAGAACTGCACCATTAGATCAGGGAAAAAAAATTTCTTTGTTATTCCGACATGGGCTTGCATCACTACTCATGCTGTACCCCACCTCAGTTTCTCTCATGTTGAGATATGGTTAAGTTTCTGAACAGCGGTTCAGTCTATGAAAGGGCTTTTGAAGGCTATCAGCTGAAATGTTTTCCAGCACCATCTTTTGGACATCTGAAGGCTCCCCACCAATGCACTAATGGAACAAGGATGTCAATGCTATAGAAACAACCCTAAAGAGAATTACTAAGTGAAGCTGAGCACTTGGCCCAGATCATTATAGGAAACACTGAAACCTGCACATTATACAAAAATAGACAAACATGACGTAGTGTATGAAGCAAACAACAACAAAACTTTCGGCGCCAGCGGATCTTAAAATTATGACGAGTCTTCTTTCTAACTTGGTGGGCCAAGATGCTCTGAATCCAGCTCCTTGGAAGAATGCTGTTTCAGGATGGGAGTCATCACAAGGGGCTGATCAACCAATTAATGGCTGACTTGGGATTACATACACCACTTTAGATGGTCAGTAATCAGATGACTCCACTATTTTCCCAAAACATCAGGTAGACCTCCCAGCTTGCAATAAATCCCAACAATCTGTCACCTTAGCCAAAACAGCTAGCTCACCATATCATGACTAAGGCTGTTTTCACACACAAAGTTTGACACATTGACAGTAAATCTTGAAATTTATATTTAACTATGGCTTATTTTTAAACTTTCTGGATTTCTACATTCTACAGTATTTTTACTCAATATTTGCTGTCATTCCTATAAATTAGGTGACTGTTAACATATTCATCTTGTAATTAAACAAAAAACTTGACAAGGATAGGCCATTCCTTTCTTGTTTGAGAGATGAAGCTTTCTCTCCACTTTTAATCAATTTGTTAACCTTATTTTGTGTCCTATTAAGGTCATTACAGATGTGTAATTCATAATGCACACATAAATTCCCACAGACCTATTAAATATTCATGGTCTTAGCATTTGGCACCAAGGAAGGCCATTGGAGTTGCACCAGTTTCTGTGTTGTCAAATTAGCATATTAATGACATAAATGGTGTATAATTAACACATGGGAGTGGATTATGCATGTGGATCTTTGTGGGATCAGTGATAGACAGGAAAGGGTTAGGCTAATTAGGTTAAAATGAACGTTAAGGCATGTTTAGTGTAAAATTTTCCATGTGATGTATTATGTAATGTGAGTAAAAGCTGTAGACTCTCAGGTCAGCAACTTCTTTTTTCCCCCCTTTAGTTGTAATGTACCAAAACTTCATGCTTTGATCGGTTGACTTTTGTGAAGTTGCGTCTGTCTTTAAATTTTCAAGGAAAGCTTTGGTGTTCCTCTCGCCTGGAATCTGTGGTGATGTGTCTTCTTCTAAGCAGCTTAGATGAGGTGACAAGCAAACCGGACGTAACACGGTTTGATGAGCGTTGACTCCAAATGGCAGTCAAAAACACATGTAAATCTAATCCGAACCAGTGAGGCCTTCCGAAGGGATCTCAACTTAGTCAGCAGAACGTGTATAGGAAATGGCAAACAGATCCACATGTATAATCCTGACAGATTACTGCAAGCTTTAAATTGGTAGAAATGCAGCCTCTGACCTTAAAGTCACACGTGCCACAGTCAGTCAGTTAATGGAAAGATTGCTTCAAGTCAATGCAGCTATATTCTTCTGATATGTATATTGGAGCTGCAGGTAATGATTTTTTGCTGTATTATTCTAAGTGTTCTTTGCTAATATATTACGAAATAATTATACACCCTGTAGATGTTACTCCCTAGCTTTCTGTTGGTTTTTTTGCTTCTTTTGCTTCAATTTATGTTTAATCTCAAAGCAGTTGTGGAAACAGCTTGGAAGTCGTAACAGAAAACAAAGAATTTCCATGATACACCAACACAAAGTAGTACATGATTTAAAAAAAGGCTTGAAACTGCTTCAAAAATAGAAATATGATAGTTATGTGGACATTTCCCATCCCCTACCTAATACTTTTACAGTTGGTTTTCAGTTACAGCTGCAAAGTCTTTTGGGGTGTGTATACTGACTTTGCACGTTTAGATACTGAAATTATTTACTATTCTTCTTATTCATCCTGTAAATTATGATTTTTCTCAGCAGGAACAGGGAAGTTTGTGCAGTGTTTGGTTAAAAGACGATATTTTAAGCTTTGAACATTTTACAAATCATTGGTAGCAGTATTATGACATGGGGATGATTATGGCTGGACAATATATAATACTGCCCCTTTAAAATAGCTGTTAAAAATTAGACTGGTGCTTACTAAGATGTTAATCTGCAAGCATAGCACTCTCTATCTAGACTGTGATTCTATGCAGAAACTCATAATACAACAGCTGGAAGTTAAAACATGTTAAATGATGTTAATAACACAGTTGCATAGCACTTATGAGGCTTTCTAGTTGTGGAAAGTCGAACTAATTCTAAACTGACTTTTTTATAGAACTTGCACAAGACCAGGTTTGGTGGAAAACCCATTTAAAAGCCACTGTTCAACTCTCGATTTCAACGTTGCTCTTCCCGCTTTGATAGGATTTAGCTAATAGTGGAGAAATGAATAATAGATTTTTTTTTATGTATTTCTTTCAGAAATATACGGAGTATTTCATAGATTATCATCTCCATAAGAGCTTAGATTTTCAAAGCACTGACCTTAGCTGTTGTGATAGTGATAAGTGCTGCCCTGCAAGTATCTTTAAGACCTATTGACACACTGCATTAGCATCAAGCTACCTAGCTCCCCATGAGAGACTCTGTCACAGATTCTACATCTAGTATTATTCCGTTGCTTCTCCTTTGTGACCTTTCCCTTTGTGGCCAAACTTGACAGGCTCACACTCTGTAATTGTTTTATTTATTCATGAGCACATGGCTCTTTCAGGCTGCCGCTGATTTCCTGTAATGTTTAGTTTTTGGACGATGGTCTGGTCAAGAATAGCCCTGTCATCACGATTGCCCACTGGACCAGCGTCAGATAGCATCAGAGTGTGTGTTGTTGTGTGTCAGGACAGATAACTGTTATCCTTGCGGTGGCCGCAGCGCTGGGCAATGTGAGCCATCTGGAAAGCAATGGCAGTCCAACCAGTTCAACAGACAAACATTTTTTACATGTTCACGTCATATTTTAGCATAAGCAGGTCTGTTATGGTTTACTTTGTTGCACTCATGCCGCAGTGATTCCCACTCTGATGCAATATTTTTGTGATGGTGTACACTTCCGTGTGGTTAGATTTTTCCACTGCCTTGCCTCTTTTTTCCTACTCTACAGCCATTGTGTGGTCAGACAGCCATGAATGGTATCTGTCTCACTATCCGTGTCTGTTCTTTGGCATCATTGTGCACAAACTGAGCAAAAAAAAAAAAAAATGCTCCTTTGAGATATCAAACACCTTCTCACTGTTCTGGATCCACAATTTGGTGGTCAGTCAGCCCAGCTAACTGAAAGACAGTCAGGCTGATGACAGGCAGCTGGGGAATAACAGACAGATAGCAGCTGGCTCACGAACTGAGAGGAGCTAAGCTTTCATTTCACAGCAGGAAAAAGAATTAGAGAGTCAAAACTGAATAATTGAGCTTGGTGAAGCTGAGGGAGTAACTTGGAGAATTCATGCGTTAGGCAGATGTGTTTGCTGCAACTTGTCCTCATGTAAATGTGTGAGTGACAGGGCTTTGAATAAATTACAAAAAGTAAGCTTGTTTCTTTGGATGTGTGTGCATGTCTTGGAGCGAATTACAAAGTCAGATGTGCACAAACCCTTTTTAAAGTTTTTTTCTGCAAATCTGGGGATAACAAGGAGCCAGTGATGCTGCAGCATTGGATGCAAAAGACACTGAGACATCCATGAATTACAGACGGGAGAAGGGTGTTCCTGTTGTATTGAAATGTACAGGAACATCCCCATGAATTAGAATGTGATTGAAATCTTTAAGTAAGTCAACTGAAAAAGTTAAACTCTGATTATATGTACATTTGTTACCCATAGGGGAGAGACATTTCAAGTCTGTATTTCTGCTCATTTTTATGTATATGGGTTACAGCCAAAGAAAACTCGAAATTCTATTTCCCAGACAATTATAATAGTGCATGACAGCAATAAAAAAAAAGTTATTTTAATGCAAAAATGTTACTTCTACCACCAGACAATCATGAAGAAGACTGCTAATTTGACTTCTGTTTAGCAGACAATCACTGACACTCTTCTCAAGATAGCTCAGCTACAAAAGGTCATTGCTACAGATACTGGCTGTTCTCAGAGTACTGTATGCAAAAATTTAAATAGAAAGTTGAGTTGAAGGAAAACATGTGGAAGAAAAAGGAGCACAAGTAACAGGGATAACCAGAACTTAGAGAGTGTTAAATAGCTACCCGTGAGTGCATATAATTCATAAACAGTCTATTCTGTAGACTGATATTTCTGGAGTATTTTTTTGTTCTTGTGTAATATTCAAACTTTAAAAAAGTTTGAAAAACCTTTTTAAAGTTTCTGAAAATAAATTTCGGGCTTTCATTAGCTGTTTGCCATTATCATCCAGATTAGTCGAAATAAATACTTGAAATGAATCACTCTGTATAATGAATAATATTGAACTAATTTAATGGAAATTTCCTGCAGCAAACATAATTTTTTAAAATGTTCCATTTAACAAATGATTCACTAAATCTCCCGTCATGCAGGGTACAATGGATGAGCTCTGCATGAAGAAGACATAAAATTCTCTTCATCTCTTGAGCTGTGACAGGATCCCTGCTGCATAGTGGGAACTCTTGTTGTGCATTTCGAACTCAGATCGCACTTCTGTTGCATGTGTGTGTCCACGTGTGAATGGCTTCCTGTGTATTCATGTGTGCCAGCCTATATTGCCCTTTGAATGGGGCACTTGTGTGAATTTGCTGCCTGTGTAGAGTCAAGTTAATGCATTGATGGCTTTGTAAGAGTGTCAAGGTCCTGTGATATGCGCATGTAAGCACAGATTTAGGAGCACAGACTAATTCACCTTGGTCAAGTCACAACTCTGAGTTGAGATGATGGTTGAAGTCAATTGACACAATCTTGACGGTTAAGTGTTTCGAGCTGTAAAATCTTATCATCCCCTACTGCATATTTTTGTAACTACATTTACACTTGTTAAACATGATTCAGTGTTAATTTTTCAAAGACTTTAGAATTTATTGCTTTTAAGTATTGTTCCAATATTTTCTTTGTTTTTTTTAAAATGAGAAATTATTGAATAATGTTCTTAAAAAAAATCTATAATTTGGACTTTTAAATAAAAGTAGCATTATTTAATTACATCTTTTTTCACCGTTTTAAAAGGCAACCCCAAAGATTCTACACTTGTACCTTTTTTAAAATCAGTCTCTTCATCAATATTACAGAAACACCTGACCACAGAAATAAATGCATTATTTTTTATGCCCAGTCAAGTATACTTCAAAATATACATTAAAATTTTTGAACCAAAATGTATTACAAAATGTAATTCCTTTTATTTAAGTGAAAGATGTTATTCTATTGCCACTAAAATATAACACATTACAAATTCGTTTTCTGTTGTAATTTTAATACAAAGACAAAGCTTAGCTCAAGTACTTGCTAAATTAAATTTTTCAGAGCTTATTAGAGTAACAAGCTGATATTAACTGGGTAATTAGTCGCCTATTTGCTCAGGTTTTTAGCCTGCAGCTGGTGGCTGAACAGAAATGTCACCTCTAGCTTGCCCACTCTAATTTTAAGTTACCTTAGCTTAATACTATTGATGGTGGCGCTCATATATCTTCTACAACATGACTGTCGAGAAACATTTCCTTGCTGCCTTTCCTTTAAGTGAAGTAAAAGTGTAGTAACCTTCTTTCAGCCAGCTGACTGGCAGTGCACAGCAACTGGCGAGGAATGGGGAGTGCTGTTCTATTCTATGCTCCAACACACCTGGAGCAAACTTTGGTTACTCTGGTACTTTCTGTGGCGTTTCATTAAAAGCTGTCTGAACAGTATAACATCCCATTATTTAAATGGAAATAGGGAAAAATAAAGGTCAACAGGTGCTGAATTTTGTTCTAATTCTTAAGTGTGTAGCATTTTGTTGACCTTCTCTTTATAGTAAAGCAAGGGAGTTAGCATCTGAAAGTAGTGGGTTAATTAGGCAGGCTATCTGCTCAGGTTGCAGCCTGCCGACTGCAGTTTTAAAATGGCATTACCTGATAAAACTGATGGGAGGTTAGCATTAGTTTAAACTCTATTACTGTTTCTGTTTTTTGTGACAGGAAAAACAAACAAGCAAACAACCAAACTGGTTGTACTTTTTTGGCACTAGTGGCCTTTATTTGACAGTAATCTGACAGGAAGGAGGCAAAGAGAAGGGGGAAAAGACATGCGGAAAAGGAACCGAGGATGGGAGGCGAACTAGGATGCCTGCGTTGAGGTCTGTAGCCTCTTTATACGGGGCGCTCGCTCTATCCACGGAGTTTTTTAAAGTGAAATTTGCTGCTGAGCACACCAGTCTGACTCTTTTCGCTCATTTTTTCACTCATGTTTGCGACTCTACATTGCTGAATGCAGTACAAGGCCGTGTAACGTGCTGCTTTGAACTAAGTAACCCTCCACGCAAAAGGTCAAAATAGGTATGCGATTAATCTGCATTATGTAATACTAACGCGTTAAACTTTTTAGATCAATCGCATATGTTAACACGTTAACATTGGCAGCCCTAATTTGTCGCCTTCAGAAAGTACAGTCTTGGTAAGGAGTTGTATTTTTGTTTTTGTTTTGAATTTTTTAATAGTTGCTTGTACTGGTTTTTGAATTATTGCTTTGCGGTTGAGTCAAATACAGGCTACTTCAAAAACATTCATGACACAAAAAGATTTATGATTTCCACATAATGACTGGGCTATACTATAACTGTCCTTATGTACTAGCACTAAAATAAAACTTCTAACTCCCAACTTACAAAATATTTAAACAGTTTGTTTTTTTTGTGTTACTGTTTGGAGTTTGAGTAGAAATTTAGAATTTCAATTGGTTCCTATTTCTTACACCTTCTGGTTAAGATATTTTGTCCTCATTTTATGTTCTTGGTTTGTTTTTCCAGCATTGCACAACCAAAGCTCAACCCTGAATCAAAATTGGCTCATGTGGGTGTTTTGAACCTTCTTTTGCAGTGCTGGCCAGTTTCCGAGGGACCGTCCAGCATGGCCTCCCGCTGGAAATCGGAGACACGGTGCAGATCCTGGAGAAATGTGAAGGTACACTGCACACACTGACATACAAAGAGCCGTTTTCTAAGAATGAAAGAGTTAGATATGAACCTGAATACTAGATTTAATGAAACCATTCGCTTCCGCTTGAGTGGAGTCGTAAAAACATGCAGATCACTTCTGCTTCTCCTTGGCAAAATATTAAAGATGTAATGGCACCTCTTTTCATGACTTCCTCTGTTAAAACACTCACAAATAATGTGAAGAAATATATGAATAGAGCTCATAATCCAAATTCAGATTTATAAAGTACAGATTTAGAACTTGACCTAATTTTGACATTGATGTACACACAGTGAAGACTTAACATCTCATACAATGCATTACTAGAGTATTCACATCCATTGAGCTTTTCCACATTTTGTCACATTACAACCACAAACTGCAATGTATTTTATTGGAATTTTTCAGAATTAGCACATAATTGTAAAGTGAAAGGAAAATAATATGACGATGGTTTAAATTTTTTCAAAAGTAAATTTTGTAAAATGGGATGTGTGTTTTAATTTCTCTGATAACCCAAAATTAAAACAAGTGCAGCTAAAACCTTCAAACCACCTGATAAGTAATTAAAGTCCATTGTGGTGGCAGGATCATGCTGTGGTTATTTTTTATTTATTTATGTAGTTGTTCATGTATTTATTTTTGATTATCAGGAACAAGGAAGCTGTTCAGAGCTGGTGACAAAATGATGAAAAAGTTCAAGGGTTATGAATGCTTTTGCAGAAAAATAGTATGATACAATATATGTGAAAAAGTGAGCAGCATATCCTGCATGATGAATGTATTCAAAGATTTCTGTTGGCTTCATTTCCTCCAGCACTGACTTTTTCCCCAGCATCCTGAGTCTGTTTTTCTCTTCTGCCCGCTTCTTTTAAACTCTTCTGTTGATTTTTTCAGATGGCTCTCCACATTCTCGAGCTTTAGTTTCTGTCTGACCTCTCTGACTTTTGTGAGTTTCAGAACAATCTGAAATCATTTCACTGCAGGGCAACGCTCTTTATGCACGCTTTCAAACAAATAACCAGTCGTGCACAAACCTACAGCCACCTCAGACTCTTCCGGAGTTCGTCTTTCACTTCCTTTTTGGAGATTAAAAAAAAAAACAACAAAACATTCACACACATACGCTGAGACAGCCAAACAGGCAGGCAATCGTGCGTCTTGCCAGTCAGAGGGATGTGATATTGTGGTAAGGGATCCAGAGGAAGTAGACAATAGCAGAGCCAGTTGAATGCTCAGCCCAGAAAGGAGGAACTAAATCAAAATCCTGCCAGCAGCAAAGAGATGGAGTGGACAGGCTGGTGACAGCAGAGGAGACAGACTAATGGCTTTGCCCTGATGTTGATACTATTGACACTTCTAAACACACAAGCAACCAGAGTGTCTTTACTGGCTACTGGCTTCAGTCTGATAATGTACCACCTCAGCTATTGATTTTTAACTTGGCTCTTCAGGTCCACTTTGTTTAAGGTTTGCTTTAGTAACTTCTTGTGTTCAGTGAATTCATAGATCCCTAAAAACTGTTTTAAAAACTAGCTGTGGGTCTGTCTGACACATTAGTAAAACCTGATGGGCTGTTGTTAAAGGGATAATTCAGAAATTTGAAAGTGAGTCCCGTTGCAAGGACATAAGCCATCAATATCTTACCTGCAGCATATAACTCTCCTGTAGGCTTTTGCTGGTATGACATTACTATGGTATGATAAATGAGTAAAAATATCACAGTTTCATTGAATTACTAAATTGAAAATGAATAACAAAATGTATAAAGCGCTAACTGCTTTTAATTAAAGCAGAAATCTCCTACTGCTTTGATAATGGACTGTAATGATTATTACCCTTATTGCAAATAATTATTTGTATTTTGATACATAAACATAGCAAAAATCTAGACGAAATATCCGCTAAATTCCCTAGTAGTAAATGCTTCCTACATATTTTGACTGTACTGCTTTTTATAGATTAATGCAAGAAGGGCTGTACACTGAAGGTACATCTAAAGAAATGTTACAATTGAATGAAAGTTCAATATTTTTTGTCACTCATTTCAGAACGTGAAAACCATTTAATATGTCGATTTATTACACGTGGAATGAAATATTTTAAGCTTTTTTCTGTAATTTATGCGATTATGGCTTACAGATGATGAAAAGCCAAAATTCAGTGTCTCAGAAAATTAGAGTATTACATACATCAATAAAAAAGGATATTTAAAAATGTCAAGCTTCTAAAAAGGATGTTTATTTTTATGCTCATAATATTTGGTTGGGACTCATTTCACATGAAATCTTAATATGGCATGGAGGTGATCAACCTGTGGCACTGTTGCGGTATGATGGAAGCCCAGCTTGCTTTGATGGAGGCCTTTAGATCATCTGCATTGTTGGGTTGCTGTCGCTCATGTTCCTCTTTGCAATACTCGATAGATTCCTACAGGGTTCAGATCAGGCGAGTTCACTGGTCAGTCTAGCACACTAACACCATGATCACTGAACCAGCTTTTGGTACCTTTGGCAGTGAGAGGAGGTGCCAAGTCCTTCTTTCCAAATGAAATGCAAACTTTACTTTCTTCTGAAAAAAAAAAAAAAAAAAAGGATTTGGGGCCACTAAGCAACAATCCAGTGCTTTTTCTCCTTAGCCCAGGTGAGATGTTGTCTGTGGTTCAGGAGTGCTTTGATATGAGTAATGCAGCATTTGTAACTCGAGTGTAGTGGCTCTTGTCATCTGTGTGTAGTGGCTCTTAAGTTGCTGACTCGGGCCTCAGTCCACTCCTTGTGAAGCTCTTCCAATTACTTGAATGGATTTTGCTTGATTTTGTAAATTTGTGGGGGGTTTTAGCCAGCTGATTTGCAGTGTGTATCAACAGGGGGGCAGCACTATCCTCCATAAGAGAAAACTCTGGTCACTGGACTTTTCTTGAGTAGATCATTTTAAAAAAATTACTTTATACCATAGAGAATGTAGTATACATCCAGATTAGTTGATCCTGGAGGCTGAAGCCAACAGCTTGTCCAAGAGGGACCAAGACCAAAGCAAACTTCTACCCCTACATCTTCAGTCTAAAAACATGCCATAGTGGTTTATGTGAGCGCTTTTTGATCAATCTTTACTCTGTCCTTGTGTTTGTACTGGCTGGCTATTTATGAAGGTTTATGAAGTTTAAATGAAAAATGGCAGTATAAGACATCAGCGATGATCTTCGTGTGTAAAACACAAAGAATAGAAAATCTAAAGAATTTCCAGTTAGTGCCTAATAAGCAAGTAAACACTCAAAGACTGCTCTGATGCAGTCTATTGTAAGGTATGCATTCATGCTGTGTGCCAGTAATGCATTTGGTCATTTGAATGGGCTCAAACTGTACTTGATGCCCACACCTAATGTATATTTTTTTTAGTGCATGAGATACTAAAACTACCAGTGAGTTGCAGGGACATTGTGATGGAGAGGAAGAAATCAGTATGGAGAATGTGCATTGATCATCATCTGTTGTTATTCAAGTCTTTAGTTAGTGCATTGCAACTTCATGACTCATCTCTGGAAAAACTGAGCATAGGTTCGATAATGCAGATAAAGACAAATTGTTTAACACTAGCCTGACTGTATTTGCCTAAAAAATATGAGGGATTGGAAGTCAATCCAATGCTTTGGTGAAAGCAAATGGTGATTAGAATAATCTGATACATTTACAGTACATCTGAGCTGTTTAGCTGATGCTCTTATCTGAAGAGACTTACAATGGCTGCAGTGGCAGTGGAATGAGCTTAAATAGTCTGTTTCGGGTGAAGCACAAATGTAAATTCATTAGATTGTTTCTGCCTGGGCTGGGATTTGCAGAATGCATTGCATTTTAACTCATTTGGTACAAGTCCATTTTGGAGTGTGTAATGGTGTGAAGACATAGTTCTTTTTTTTTTTCAACTTCTGGTTGTTGCTTTTTTTACACATCTGCCTATGTGAGTCATAGGTATTTACAGGGTTTCTGTGTGGCTTTGAGCTTTCAGCTTTTTGGGCTGCATTGCTCTGAATTCACATATAGTAACAGTTGTTAAAAAATGTTTGAGGACTGTTCAACTTAACTGCTAAAAAAATGCGGTTTATACCTTTTTTTAATATAGGTTTAGTGTCACAAGTTGGCATTTTACAAGACAAGTCTAATCAATCTCTGATTATACTGAATCCAGTTAGGTCCAAATTCAATCAAACTTGATCCAATCTAGTCATACAGTCAATCCAACAACATACAGTTAAATTAAATGCAAGTTGTTGTAGATTGAAGTCATATTCCATTGGTCAAAACTTCTAATAGGTAAAAAGTTTAACTAAAGAACGCAGCCAACTGCATTAAATAGTTGACTTTGCAAAAATCCACATGGGGTGACTGTGGTAGAGAACAATCTGCTTTGTCCAAGAAGAAAGATCAGCTAAACACAGAAAGAAGGAGTACGTTCTATATGAATGAAAAATAAAACATACAGAAAGGCAATAGCAGTAGTAGACCCATCAACAGATGCACTGAGCTAGGAGTGCTTTCTTTCTGAAAGGAAAACAAGACACAAAAATAAAAACAAGAGAACACAGTTAATATCTCTGTCAATGGCTTCATTTAGGAAGAACGTATGCTTCAGCTCAAGCACTAAGCTGGTAGTACTTTATATTGGAAATTAAAAACAAAGACTGGACAAATAGTAAATGGAAGCATTAGCTTCCAAAAAAATAAAAAAATAAAAAACAACACTAAACACCATTCCTGGACCAGTAGTACTTTCCATGAGTTGAAAAAAACCTTCTGTCTGTCAAAGATTGTAAGTATGTAATCTCCAGTGACATTTAGCGAATTCAAACTGTCTTTTGTCTTCACAGGATGGTACAGAGGATTCATTCTCAAGAATCCCAATGTCAAGGTAACAAACTTTTTTTCGTAAAAAAATTGCTTTTCTCTTTACTTGTGTGAAATATAAAATCTGCCTCAGACATGTATGTCTTATTCAAAACCCATCAGCTGCACCAGCTTTCATATCGCTTTAGTGCGATATATTATGGTCTCTCCCAGACTCCCATGATCGGTCGGCTCGAACAGACCCCCAAGAAGGTCTGAAGGTCTGAAGATCATGGTTCTGTTCTGAAAAGATAGTGGCACAATATGACCTTGATGGAAAAGTAATCAGAAACAAGCCTCTCCATCAGAAGTGATTTGTAGCCAAAGATGAAAAGGGGATGACAGAAGAACCTAATAAAGCCTGGAAATTCACAGCAGTTTGCCTCAATGGCTGTTTAAAGAGGAAGTCATGTAACAATGTTGGGTAACCTTGAAAATAAACTATTATGCAGAAGAACAAGTTAAATCTGCTCCAGTTTTCAAGTGCTTATCTTGTAAGGCTCTTGAAGTTCTACTTTGGATCTTTTCTTTCAATATTTTGAAAATGGAAAATATGGACATACATTGTGATTTTGATAGTTACCTGAAATATCATTTTTAATATATTATAAGGATATTATTAGTCACTTAGCTTTAAATAGTGTGGGCAGTTCATTTAAAGACGTCATAGAGTTGCATTCTACTTGATACAATACCTTATTTGGCAAACAACTGATCTTTATTAAAGTATGCATTTCATTGACAGATTTTTCCAAAACCGCAAACTTTGGAGTCTGAATATGGATCTGGTCAAACATACATTCTTTGAAATTGGTTTTAAGACTTGTACCTGATTGTGAAAAGCGAGACAGATATAGATTTGTGGATGAATAGGTTTATACACAGATGGGTGGCTGACTGGATTGAAGAATGGTTAGATGATGGATGGATCATAAAAACAGTAGACAATGTGGAAGGAGTCTGGTGATAGAATTTTTCTTTACAAGCTTTTCTTTCATATTTTTTCACACCAAGAAAAATGGTGAAAGCCTTTACTTTAAGGCAAAAGGACATTTTAAGACTGTCTAAGAATGCTGCTAATAACTGCATTTCCACTTAACACCACTAAAACGAAGTAATGGTGTTCTGAGAGCTTATTGGTCTGTTTGTTTCCCCTTGGATATATCAACGTAATTTCTTCTTTAATCTTCTTCACTGGCTACTTATTACTGTGAAACCGTTTTTATCTTTGTTCTCTAAGTGCAATACCTCAAATATCTTCTTCATTTTATTCACACATATACTTGGGTCTGTGTTGTTTATCACATGGATAGTCTCATGCTAATGGTGCCAGAGGCAAATGGCAAGGAGAACATTTCAATTAACCTTTCTATCTTCTATTCAAAGGGGATCTTCCCATCCAGTTATATCCACCTGAAGAATGCCGTTGTGAAGAACAAAGGGTAAGTAATGTTTCTCTGGTTTGCCATTTCCGTTCCTGAGTGAGAATTCGTTCTTATGCAAATGTCTAAATTTTCAGGCAATTTGAGACCGTGATCCCCGTTGAGGACTCGGTCATCACAGAGATGACGTCGACCTTGCGAGAATGGGGCGCCATGTGGAAACAGCTCTATGTGGTAGGGATGATTACATGCATTCAAACAGACACGATTTCAATGTGAGTTTATTTGGGGCTTGGTGATTGGAAAACAGTTATAGCCTTTTCCATACCCTTTCATTTGCTGAATTGATTGTGTTTGAGGCCCATTAAGCTATCTGGGGGGCTGATTGAACTGAACTGATGAATACTTTGAGATCGAAGAGCATAGATTCACTGCAAAAAGCAACAGGGCACTGAAGCTTATTAGCTAAAATCCATTTTTAGCCTTTTTTTCCCCTCAGTATTGTGACACACTAAAGAGTGGTTTGTCACTTAGTAAATTTTGAAGGTGACAAAATGTACACAGTAGTATATTTCTACTGTCTTTTCCTTTATATTCATTTCAGTGTCCTTTTAGCAGTGTCATTCCCACTTATGTGCCCCCCTAGTGAGTATGTTTAAAAAGCCTGATGATTTTCATTAGTCAGCAAATGGCTTTAGAAAACTATCTTATCTTAACCTGTGCATATCTACAGTCAGATCTATGACTGAAAAGTTTCAAACAAACTTTAAATGTGGAACTGTGACAAGTGGTGGGAGGTTCTCACCATCCAAAAGGACTGGAGAAACTAAATCTGCAAAGATCAGAGTTCAGCTAAAGAATTTCATTTTGGGTCATCAAATCTCCATGACATGTGATAGCCTCTATCTGCATGCAATTTGCTTGTTTAGCAAGCAAAAAAGGCTTTTTTTGTCCAAACATTAGAAACATAAACGTGGAATTTGGTAAACATTTCTGGGAATTTAACTGGAACTGCATGTTTTGCTCAATGGAGAGTATAATTGAGCTTTTTGTCAATAAAAATGCAATGGAGGATCTGTGATGCTGTGAACCTATTTCCCTGAGAACACTGGTAGAGTGCATTGCATCATAAATTCTATAAATTACGAGAAACCTATGAATAAACATCTATTGGACCCTGCCATAAACTGAAATTTTGTCGTCTCTGGGCCTTTCAGCAGGATAAAAGTAAAACATACAAAACAAAGTCATGGTTGTATCTCAGCACTATCTGGAGAGACTGTTCAAAAATAAATTGTTTCTTTTTGAACAGTCAACCATGTAAAATATTATTGGAAAAAATTTGATGTTCTATTTGCAAAAGGAGGTTGTAAACTATCAAGAGCAGAGGTGCTAATAGTTGTGCTACACCCTTCACATTCCCCATTCCAAAAGGAAGATTTTGATTGCCAAGATCAACATGCGTAATTCCACCTGCTTCTCTCTGTGAGGGAGTATATCCCATCACGTTTGGTTGTATCTCATCGCAATGTTTTCTTCTTTCCCTCTTTCTCCTTCCTCCCCATCACTTGCACCTCCCACAGAAGAACGAGGGGGATTTGTTCCATCGCCTCTGGCATGTGATGAATGAAATCTTGGACCTGAGGAGGCAGGTGCTGGTCGGCCACCTCACACACGACCGAATGAAGGACGTCAAACAGCACATCACTGCAAGGCTGGACTGGGGCAACGAGTGAGTATCAGACTACCAGTTATTAAGTATGTCCTGCATAGAAGCAGTACAGATTTAAAATCAGGTACGTGGGCCCCAGAAACAAACAGCAGAGTTTAATTTTCTTTGTTGCCCCTAAACCCTCTAAGGCAAGACATTTTACCATCTGAATTTTGGCAAATGCATGGATGAACCTGCACTGTTTTAAGGTGCAACTATTGTGATATTTGGAGCCCTGTGAACGGACTGTGAGAGATGCATTCAAGTCATGATGTTTGTAGGTCCCAAGACTGTAAACAACAAGGGAGAATATTTGGCTTTGTTTCAAAAGGTGTCCTTTTGTAGATTTTAAGGTGAGGTAATTAATCTGTTGTCATCCCAGCCTCTTTTCATTTAAGGGCAAAAAAAGTTAAAATAATATACTATTTTATTGCAGAAGATCCTTGAGTGAACAAATCCTGCTCCAGCCTCATCTGGAGTCCATAGGACTTGTGTTTCTGAAATGCTTCAGAGGTTTTTGTTGTGAGAATAAAGAAGAGATTTTCTTCTGATGACTTTTCCATGAAGGTCAGACTCCTGCAGAGTTCAGCTAAATCTTTGATTTGTTTTTCCCAGCAATCCCACGAGCTGCGTCTAGTCAGGTTTTCTTGGTCTTACCGAGTTCATCTTGACCTTCAAACGCTTCTGTTTTCAGCTTTCTCTTTTGTTTCTTATCTTGTCAAAGCTGTTGGATTCACCTGCTTCGTAGGCAGAAATTTTATAGAGTCTCAGGGGGGGCTACCAGGCTTCAGTCTACTGCTGGTGAAATATTTTGAATCCAATTATTTGTGAAGGTTCATTTGATGGGTCCTACATGTTAAATAATGTATGAGATTTTAGTTAAAGGATGTTTTGTCAGATTTCTGTCCTGGCATTTTTAGGTTGAAGAAGTTGGTTCCCTACATGTGCCAGGGAGATGGTATCCTAATTATATGATTCACTTTATTAAAACAGAGTTGCATATGACATCAAAGTAAGGTCATATTCATTGCATAGGAGCCTATGTTTGTATGAGCTTCAGCTTTTTGGGTTATTTGTATGGGTGTGTTGTGAGTTTGTGTGTAGTAGGTGTGCGTTTGTCACCTGAAGGTACAAAGCTGCTAGAGTGATATGAAGGGTAGAAATCTTGCAGCACTCAGCGCCTGACATAATTCCCAGGTAGACAGACACTAGGCAGTCCCACAGAGTAGCCATACACCCGACATGGAGGCAGGTCTGAGGCAAACCACAAGCCAGTGAGGCATAGGGAAAGATGCTGGGGACCAAACACCCTCACCCAACCCTGCTTTTATGTCCCCCGCAGTGCAGGACAAGCTCGGAACATTGTCAAATTAAAAACTGTATTTCCGAAGCCCATTATAATTGGGACTGCAGGTGTGATCTAAACATGTTTCTTCTTGTTGAGGGAGCAATAATATGAAGTAATAAATGGTGAGCAGAATTGTCACCTTGAAGATATCTCTCAGTCTTTATTTCTCTTCATTTACACTATTTGCATGATTGTAATATTTATTTGAAGATCATCAGTGTTTCAATTCGACTGTTTTGAAATGTTTCAGCAAAAGAACCAAAGCACTTAACCATTATGGGGTTTAGGTGTAGATCTGGTTGCTGATTTCTGTTCATGGTGGTTTTCCACTAATCAGAGAGGAAAGTATGATTTTTAGATTTCTACCAGTAGAATAAGGGAGTAAATATACCCCTAAGTCTCTTCAGGGTGGTCATGTTCATCTTACTTGTTTGGTTTAACTAAACTTTTCTTGGGGGAAAAATATTCTCACTTTCTGCCTCGGCTTATTTCTTGCACATTTTTGCAGCACTCCAGCTTTCCTCACTTCTCACACGCCTGTCTTTTGTTGTCACCTCCTCTCCCTGCAAGCACACTCCTCTCTCAATCAAGTCACTCTCACACAGCCAGCACTTGCTCCATCCCTCCTGCTGTTTTCCCTTTCCTATCTCTTACCGCTCAGTGCTGATGGGTTAAAAGAATAAAATTGAACAAAAAAAAAAAAAAAAAAAAAAAAAACGTGTCATATCCTCCTTGTGTGTGCCTTTGCTTTTCTTCATTTTCCTGCTGTTGGCCATCCTGAAACAGGCACACATCCATCATTAGTGAGGGGAGTGTTTGGAGAGTCTCTCTCCGCGGGCCTTTTTCTTTTATTGCTGCAAAGGAGACACCTTGTGCTGGATGCTGTTGATCTGAACAACAGGAGAAGAAATGATGAAAGAACAGTTTTGACTCCCACATTAGCAGAGCTGAGAATCAAGGATGGAGAAGCACATAAACGAATATGAGTAACTGCTAAGAGGTGTAAAAAGACACCACAAATGGAAAGGAGCTGAACAAGAAATTGGACCATTTATCAGATGAATTTAAAACCCTGACTGAAGTGATGCCAGTGATGCCAGTGACGTTGATGCACAGCTCTGCATCACAGTTCAAAGCACTCCTCTTAATCTGTATCTGATTTGTCTTGTCTGTGTGTGTTTTAGACAACTCGGCTTGGACCTGGTGCCCAGGCGGGAGTTCAGCATGGTGGACCCAGATGAAATCAGCGTAACAGAACTTTACAGACTGGTGAGGATTCTAAACGTTTTTCAAAAACTCATTTATGGTTCAGATACTTAAGGGACTTGTTCTTTGATGGTCTTATACCTGTGTAAGTGCTTACTCTGCAATGGGCTACGGTCTTCTTATGTTTCACTGACAGTTTATGTAATTTTTTATTTTTTTATTTCAAGGGCTTTGAGTCAATATGATTTTTGGGAGGGCCAATTCATATCAAATTATATCAAATCCATTTTGATCAAAAATCAATTAAAATCAACCAATCATTGCCGTGCAATCCAGTCATGTGGTCACCATCAGAACCCATTATGTGCTGTCTGATTCAATCCAATATATAATAGAATAAAAATATAGAAAACACACTGTCAGTAGGTTATAGTTTGTATATCTAAATATCTAAAGAAACTCAGCTGATTTAGTCTGGTAGTGAACAGAAGTTGTCCTTCTTTCCAAACAAGCATGTGGTGACCATGGACAGGAACTGCTCCTTTTTAACACACAGACCCCTGTAGCATCACCAAGCTCTGTATGAGCAGCTATCTATTGTGACTTGCTGGGTGGTGGCAGGACAGAAAAGTGACTCACAAGCACTGGGCTAGCAGAACTTTCTGAAGATGCACAGATCAGAAGTTTGTGTTTGATTTCTGATCTCAGTTTTTTGCTAAGTTTTGACCAGACATCATCGATTGTAAAATTTGTATTCATTCAGACACTAATATTGCTTGGACAGTGTATGTGTGACAGATTTAATGAGAAGCAAATTCCAAAGAATGTCAATAAGTTTCTTACCATTGTTATCTCATATATTTGGGGGCCTTATTGGAGATAAGCTCTGTGTTGCAGAGAATCCTTAGACTTGACATGTCAGAGTTCTGACTATTGTGGTCATTCCAGTTGAATTTTTATTTATTTTTTTTGGCAAGTTTCCCGTTTGCATGGAAAACATATTCTTCACCCAGTGACATGCAGGTAGAAGATCTAATTTGTGCTTTTGGAGGCAGCAAATTTGGTTTTTGATTCTCAAATTGGCACCGATATCAGTGTTTTCCTTCAAGAGCAGCACTTGCTGCTGGACAAAAACGCCTGTCCTCCCATCTGCTGCCATATTTCCTTCCTTCCTTTTCCTCCAAAATCTTTCCTACCCGCCTTCTCTTGAACCCCATCCACTGTTACCGTGGCAACCACTTCTCTGCCCCAGCACAGAGCAAGGGGAGAATTATATCACACATACTCTCGCACTGTGACGGCTTTTGCTTCAGAGAGGGGTAATTGAGGCTCTTAATCCATCTGTTTCATTTCTGTTGTTAGCCAAAACAAAAGCAGCCATAGCAGGATGAAAGCAAAACAACACACCTCTGTTACAAAATAAGCAAATGACTGCAATTCCCCACTATAGTGAGGCAAGATAAAAAGGAAAGGCACTCGCTGCATGTATCCATGCACAAAGATCCAGAAATTAGATCACACAAAAGCACAATGAAACATTTAAATAACCCTTAATTACATCAGTATTTCTCAGTGAAATCTTAAGTTATTCGAGAGCCTTCAATTTATATGTTTTGTTTTGCTATTTTGCTGTGGGTTTAAAAGGAGTGCTTTTTAACATAAAGGAAAACAAGGAGATGAAATAAAGTTAATGACAGCAAAAAAAAAAAGCAAAAAGTTCAGCGCAAAAGTAGTGACCTTAATGACTGTATCCTGAAAAGAGACACTGCTAAACACATGAGTCACATGTACACCGATTTGAAGGCAGCAGTATCTCTGTCAAACGCTCCATCAAGGAAAGAAACACAGCTAAACACAGAACCATTGAGGTTGGTGAACTTTTATATAGGAAAGAGAGAAGCTTGGAGTCCCCTGAGTTAATAGCAGCAATACTGTCATTAATTGCACTCCCCAGGAAAGAGACCGTAGTGTTGGGGCCGACCTACTATCTACAGGAAATTAAAACAAAGACAGTACTCAAATGTTAATGGAAGCAATAGCTTGATGAAAGCCTCTATCAAGGAAAGACACACAGATAAACACAGAATATTTGGGCCAGGAATATTCTCAGTGGGAAAGAAAATATTAAAATAATACACAGGTAATGGCAGAGTAGTTAAATGAATGGCAGATAAAAGTTCTTGGTCAACAAATCATGTGACATTTGCACAGTGACAGGACAGAAAGGGAGAAGTAAAAAGATCAGCACCCAATTATAACAGTATGTAGGAAGTAAATCTTTGACATCTCGAAGTTTGAAACTTGGATTTGTCTTCAGAAGTTAGTAACAGCCTATAACATTGAGTCGTAAGCTCTTTAGATTTGCCTGTAAAAAGATTTTCCTCAATTTTTCTGTACTCATTCAGAAAGAAAATTAACACCATTTGAGATTCTGGCTTAAGGGAAAGGAAAAGAGGATTATTTTATTATCAGAAAGCTGCAGTTTAATTTGGAGCTCTGTGTATTTTATTGCCTTTATCTTGGTTGCAAGGAAAATATATGCATTTATTTTGAATTTGTTTGTTTTTATTTCTATAAAAAAAGAAAACTAAGCTTTTTTTCTTTTTCATATATTTGTTAAAAAAAAAACTGATGTAGACCTTTTAAAAACCACTAATTGGCTCCCTGTTCTCAGCCTGAGTCAGCTCACTTGGGATAGTCTCCTACTGCCCAAATGCAGTTGAACCTCAAACTTCCTACTTAGTCTTTGGAGATTGAGATTAGTTCATTAATTGTGGTGAATCATACAACTGTGAAGGATCTCTAGGCCTGGCACAGAATATGTGCTGGCAAAGCTTTATATTTGGCTTTGCTTGTTGTGGGAGAAGGACTGCGCTCTCCCAAGATTTCTGGCACCCCTAGCAAAGACATGTAAAAAGCTTGAAAAGCAAAACATTTTCATATCAGAGTCATCATATATTCTCTCAGTAGTTTCCTGGCCTGGAAAGCTCAATGGACATTTGCTTCTTTAAAATAACATTTCCTCTTGTCTTTCCCCTTTTAAAAAGTGGCTAAATAAAATGGGCCTTTGTGTCACACCTGATTCATACCCCAGAGAAAAAAAAAGTCTTGAATTGTCATTTAAAAGTTCTTCAACTCTGAAGTTAAAAAAGTCAACTATATAGAGTAAAAATGTTTGTTACAAATGTTTTATAGGAGTTGTAAGGGGTCATGTAATTCTGTTAAGAGCAATTATTTTCTTTTTTTTTATTTTAAGGATTTTAGTGGCTTTTGTGGCCTTTGTTTTGATAATAAAGTGACAGGATAGTGGGTTATGAGAGAGGGGGAAGACATTCAGCAAAGGTCAGCAGGCCGGGACTCTAACCTGTGACAGTCGGCATATGGGTCGCATGCTCTACCCCTACGTCACCGCAGTGCTCAAGAGAAATTGTTTTCTAACTGTGGATTTTTTTTATTTATTTATTTATTTTTACCCCATGAATAAATACTCCCGCCTGGGGAGAGTGTTTCTCTTCATGGAACTGTCCCTTGAATGCCATTTTTATACTGTCTCGTATTCTTGTTGAATTACGAACACCGACTTTAATTGAGGCATGTGAAGCCTGCAGTGCTTTACATGGTGTTCTGGAGAGTTTTATGACTTTCGGGAAAATGGGTAGATGCACTCTTGGAGTTGATTTGGTAGGCCACCCATTCTTTGGAAGGTTTGCCAGTGATTGATATTTTCTCTGTTTGGGAATAATAGCTCTGACTGTGGTTTTCTAGCGTCCCAAAGCATTAGAAATGACTTTGTAACCCTTTCCAGACTGATGGATCTCAATGACTTTCTCCTCTGGTCTTGAATTTCTTTAGATTGGGACATGATATATAGCTATTTGATATCTTTTTACCTGCCTCGTGTTGTCAGAAAGGTTCTATTTATTTGTTTTCTTGATTCTACTGGTGTGGGAGTAACAATGACAGGGTGTGGCTGGTGAAATAAACTCATACTTGCGAAAAATATGGTTAATCACAGTCAATTCATGATTTCATGGAGGTTGTTAATGTCTATGTTTTGCGCCCTAGCAGTGCAGCATGCGTATTTTAGTTCTAAAATAAAGAGAAGCAGCTCAATTTTTGATATCCTGAGTAATTTAGTACTTTTTATACAGCGTTTTCACAACATGGTGACTTGTGAACTCTGTAGCTACCTCCTGCAACTCTAATGGGTGGTGAATGATCTTCAACCCACTTTTGTTCTCAGGCCTTACATAACAAAGGTTAAGCTTGCAGAACACATCTAACAGTGTTAAAATGGCAGACACTGTAGTATCGTTGTGGGGGGTTTTGCATGCACAATATATAATAAATTCTGCATGGTATTATTTATTTTCCCCATTAACTCAATTTGTAGTACTTATGGATACATTAAAATCAGACATTCTGAAAATATTTTTAAACAATTCCTTTTCTGACTAAAAATTCCCTTGTATATAAATGACGGGTACAAACATGGCAAAAAATGACATTTAAATACATTGTTAGAAGTGACTCATCGAAGGGTAGACTTTTTTTCCCTCTTTCATTGGCTTGACTTCTCTCTTTCTTGCCATTTTTCAGTTTATTTGGTTCACTTTATACTTTATATATTTATTATTTAGGATTTTTTAAAAGACAAATAACATTGGCCTGCCCAGCTGTCTCCTGTCTTCTCCTTGTCTTGCCATAGGAATGCCAGTCTCTCGTGTCTGTTCTTTGTGTCAAGTCATGCAGAAGCTGACACATAACCACAGACTGTTCCCATCGGGCAGCCTAAATGACATGCCAAAAATAACCTCGTAATAAAACCCCAAAGCATAAATTTGGCATTCCCCGGAACTAGTCATTTTACGTCAAACCCAGTAACTCAGCCCTGTTCTGTGTAGCTGAAGCACTGATCCCTTAAAGACAGCTTGCCTTGTTTTTAGATCATTCTAACAGGTCGCTATTTCTGGGGCCTCAGTCATGCAGGAGGAGACGGGACTAAACAAAACGTGTTTGTCACTTTGAGAGTCATTGTTGTTTTAAAATGATTTATGATATCATTTTTGATGGAGTCTCATGAGAATGAGTGGTTTTTCAATTATCTGTTTATATCAAAACTGTTTTCTAAAGGATATTCTTTTCATATTGTATTTGTCTCCTCACTGTTGAACTCATGTTTGACTTGTATGTGTGTGTCATGTCTAAGCCTGGAATCCTCTCTAAATGTATTGATATGTTGGGTATATTTTCTCATCAAAGCTATGTTGTCTACACTGAGCAATGGTATTTGTGATTTTCTGGCATTTCTAAAGGTTTAGTTTCAACCTTGGCTGCTTTTTCCTCTCATTTTCAGTTCAATTATTGTTCCTAAACATTTTCAGAAATGTGTTTTTTGTTTCTAATTCAACTAAAATCCAATCCTAGTTGGTAAAAACAAATTAACTTCTAAAGGTAATGTTCAGATATCTTGAAGTGAGTTTCTGTTCAGTGGTTATAAAATGGTTCATCTACCCATAGCAGATAACTGTCTTGGAAATGTAATTTGTGGTTCATTCAATGTAGAACTTGGAAGTAAAATGTTTTAAATTTGAGGTAGTGTGGAGGTAGTGTCCCACCAATGGTCTTCCTATGTGAAACGTGTACTTAAAACAGAACTACTACTAAAAGTAATGCAGTGTTAAAATTAACAATTCTTCCTCTTAGATCTCTGTAATTTTTTTGCCTTTAACATTTCCTTTTTATATCACAGTTATTCTGACCAGAATTTCTTTACATGTTATGTTCTCAATGCATGTTTCATATAGGTAACACCGATTCTGACCTCTTTTTCCTTGTAAATATTAATTGGGTTTTCTGCATATAACCATGAGATGATCATAGATTAAAGTTTCCTAAGACAGCATTAGCTTAAACTGCTATGTTTATTTTTGTTTTTGTTTTTTTAAAGACTGGATGTGTTTAAGACTGTAGAAGTCCCATTAGGTCTCTGTCCCTTTTGGACTAGCTGTGAACTTTGGCCTCCAGAACTAGCTAATCTTGATTTATTAAATGAGGACACCAAGAGGAGTTATTTATTGTAGGTGAGATATTAATTGCTCATAGCCTTTTAACAGTACTTCACGTAAAAAGTCCTGAACTATCCCTTTAGGTCGGATCTGTTTGCTTTCCATTAATATTAGTCTGTTCGAACGGCAGAATTTATTTATTAAGAAATGCTAAGAAACAATTTTAACAAGCATAAAAGGCATTTTTGAACTTTGAAGGTAACTTCTCATGGACTTTTGGTTCAACACAGCTCTAGCACTGTCAAAGCCAAGGTCGAGTGTTTTTGTTTTTGTAAATACAATATGCAACTTTGCTGATGCAGACTGAACTTTCTTGGTAATCACTATGGTGGTGACTCCCCCCACCTCACCCCCCATTGTGTGTTTTACTATAGCAGTGAGTCTAAGACATGATTTGGCAGTACCTCCATCGGCCATCTGGTGCTGTTTGCGTGTGTGTTTGTGTTCAGTATTTTTGGACATTGACAGCAGACTGGGATAAACCTCTCACGCTGCTAAGAGAGCAGTAATGTGCATGTTGATCTCAATAGTAGTTACAATGCTGTGATGCAATCCTGAGCAAGATCTCACTGCTGTATTCTATATAGCCTGACCTAATATGGCATGTAATGACCACATCCAGACCACACTGAGATGTGACATTTACTTTCTAATATTCGTCCTTTTTGTGCTGCATTAAAAGACCGTTACATCGTTTTGTTGAGGATATAATTGGACCCTTTTGAGGAAAATTGCTGTAGAAAGGTTCTTACTTTAAGCATTTTTGGGTGATATACGATGGCTTTTTTACCCATTCATTGGTGTAAGCACAGAAGCCCTAGTTTTCTTTTACAAAGAAAGAGAAGTAATATCAGTCTAGTTTTTCCTCTTTCTTTCTCATCCAACTTTAACTGCTGCTCTAAGGACTTTGTGTGATAGACCAACAAAAGGAGCGCATTACTGTGGGGATGATATATATATATATATATATATATATATATATATATATATATATATATATATATATATATATATATATATATATATATATATATATATATATAATCATCACAACTAAAAATCTGAATAGTTTGATATGCATTTTAATTTAGCCACCCCAAGTCAGCACTTTGTAGAATTTCATTTTGGTGCAGTTGTATCTGCAAGTTCTTTCAGGTGTGTCTCTCTCAGCTTTGCACATCTAGAGATGGAAGTGTTGCCCATTCTTCTTTGCAGAATAGTTTAATCTGTTCCAGATTGGATAGAGAACATCTTTGAACTGAAATGTGTAAGTTTGGTGGCAGATTTTTAATTGGCTTTAGGTTTGGACTTTGACTAGGCCATTTTATCATAGAGCTGTGCTTTATAAACCATTCGTGTTGTTTATTCATATTACTCGGCTCCCTGTCCCTGCCGAAGAAACACTTTCCCACAACATGAGACTGCCACCACCATGTTTCATAGTGGGGATAGTGAGTTCAGGGTGATGCACCCATAGTGGTTTGCATGCTGTTCAGAAAGTTAAACTTTGCTCTCATCTGACCAAAGCACCCTCCTCCACATGCCTGGTGTTTTCTTGCTTGGCTTTTTTCAAACTCCAGCCAGAACTTCTTTTGGTCTTCTTTCATGATCTTTCTATTTTTGACAAATGAATTAAACAGTTCTCTATGAGAGCTTAGTGTACTGTTTTATAGCCTAATCCAGGCCTGCCTTGTGACTTCCTTAATCTTCATAATGTTTGTTCGCCAGTGTTCTCTAACAAATCTCTGAGACCTTCACTGAAGAACTGCATTTATACTGAAATTAAATTACACACTGTTGGGCAATTGATAGCATTTATTTTTGGCATCTGGACAGCATGATACTTCCATCCCATACCTTAACACTGAAATGGTTTTCAGTGATATTTAGTGTTAATTTGCCACCATAAATCGCTTTTGGGACATAGACTGAAATGCTATGTGCCAAATCTATGCTGTTATTCTTCTTGTGGGTATCAGAGCAAAAACGGTGAATACAAATGCACGCCACACTCCTCACACTTCTTTTATATGCGAAAATGTAGAAAATCATGTACTTGAATGTTTTATTTCCACATCAGAAATCTGCACTACTACATGTAAGTCTGCCACCTAGAATCTCAGTGAAACATCGAAGTGAATGACTTGTTGTCAAGTAAATGCACATTTTTGAAAGGCACTGTATACACTGCACTCCACAACCAATGTGCTGATTGGTTTCTTTGTAATGAGACTGAAACAAACACTAAACAATTCAGCTGAAGCGCTCACATATTACCTTCTAGTCCTGTAGGCAGTCTGGAATATTACATGCTTTATTACCCCGATCTGTTTTCACTTAATCTATATCTGAGCCTGTTTGGAGTTTTGGATATGAATGCAAATCTGCAGCAAAGATGCCCCCCACTGTGAGATGTCTTGGGGGGATGTTATTTATCTCTGACTTGGAAATTCAATATTAAATACAGAAGCTAAAATGCGATTGGCTTGTATTTAAAGAACCGAAACAAATGTGTTTTTCCCCCATGGTTGTTTTTCTTCATTTTCATCTTTTCAAGATTTAAAACTCACAAACTTTGCTTTATTTTTTTTAACATGCAAATGACAGAGATTCTCCAACTGTGGAAACCAATAGAAAACTCCTTTTTATTTGATTTTTCTCCTGCCTGCTGCAGATGGAACATCGGCATCGTAAGAAGGAGACCGCTGCGCCTGCAAGCACCCATCACTTGTTTGTCCATGTGAAAAGCCTGATGAGCGCCAATCTGGGGGAGGAGCTGGAAGTCTTCTTTCACATTTATGATGGACGGGAGAATCGGCCGCTCAGGTGGAAACCATACAAAATCTGAATAAAATGTATAGACTTACATGTGTCTTTTCTAGCTCTGATTAAGTATGGAATTGAATTTGAGTACTTAAAAAAAAAAAAAAAAAAAACAAAAAAAAAAAAAAAAAATCTGTCTCATTGTCTAAAAAGAAATCCATCAATTTAGTCATGCACCTATCCATCACAAGTCGTTTATCCATCCGACTGTTCGTCAGTAACCTGAGATTTACAAATATGCTCTTTTTGGTCAAATTACAGCCATAAAGATTTATTAAATAAAGCATCTCATTAAACTCCCATTGGACAATAAAAATGGGCAAGGCTGTGTTTTTCCCGTTAAATCGTGACGTCTGTGCCGCCACATGAAAGAACTTTTTCACTCATGGAGTCTGCGCATTCAGCATGAATGCATGCTCACACATATCCACACATGCCACATCCTCCTGATGGGGTGTCACCCTAAAAGAGTAGGGACGGCATTTAAGCTCCCTCGTTTCATAGTTCAAAGGGAGGAAATTCCATTTTATGTCAAAAACAAGAGGCTTTATAAGAAAAAAGAAAATGAGGGGGCTGAAAAGTAGGTGGGTTGAAAACCGAGCTTGGTATCATTGAATCTTCTTTTGAAAAGTCATGCTTTCATTCGTGTTCTCTTTGCACACAGCATGACAAGAGAAAAATGAGGGTGCTATTGATAGGACCTAATGTTTTACTACTTTACCCAGGACTCTGTAAAAAATATTTTTGTTTTTTTTTAACTAGAACTCAAACCAGAAGAATTTTTTTCTCACCACTTGTGTGAATATTTTCCCTTGCTTAGAAATGGACTGGTATGATAACTGAGCAAAAAGAGTAAAACTGAAAGGTAAAAATATTTAATAGCTTTTATCACAGACAGTTATGCTACTATTAGGGGTGTTCTGATCCATTATTGATATCGGAAATTGGTCTGATATCAGCCACAAAACGAGAGTCGGATTATATTGGACTGCATCTAAAATGCCTGAGATATGCACGCCCATAGAAGCATTCCACTCCAGCATTCTGTCCACTCCAGCATTCCTATCCTGCAGTGCTTGGATCCCTCATGCAGACCCATTGGTTAATAATAAATGGGTCAGTTGTTCTCATACCTATTGTTTTTGACTATTATTCTCTGAGTAATGTCACTTGATCAAGACTTTTCTAACATTCCACTCTACAAAATAAATAATGAAAGTATTGGGTCAACGTCGGTATCGGCCGATACTCAAAGCTGCAAAATTGGTATTGTATCAGAAGTGAAAAAGTTGTATCGAGACACCCCTAACTATTATCGGTACTTCAGCCAAAATAACATTGCATATGGTTAGATTATTGATGCCAGATGAACAAGATAAATAGTTAATTAGCTAAAGTAACTTCAAATATAGCACGCCTGAAGAATGCAGTTTAGATAGAGTGATTGGTTACACTCCTAGCTTCCCAACCTTGACTCTTTGTGATTTTTGGTGCAAGAAAGATTAATCATCTTTTTCATATCATTAAAATAACTCAAACTATATATATAGCAACTTTTTAAACATATTCTGAAACTAAAATGCAGTCCATGCCCTCTTAAAAACTTCTGTGGTGTCTACTTAAAATGTATTTCCAAATGTAGGAAAGACATGTCAGATTTTAGTGAAAACAGAAAGTGGCCAATGCCTTTTTTCACAAGCTTACAACCAGCTTCATCTTTGTTTTTGTAAAAGTTTTCAGGGAACTCAATTTTCAGCCTTGAAACAGATGGGAGGAGGAGAGTCCTACCCTCTGCTCTGTATGAAATCTGTGTTTCTGGCATCTTTTAAATAGGAGTTTTAAACCACAGGAACAACATATTTTTTAAAACCAAAAATTGATTTGTGGATACTCTCTTGAGCGAGCATGATTGGTTTATATAGCTTTGCGTGTGCAAACCAAAGCCACAGTTATGAAGAATTTGAAAATTTTAAAGAATTTGATTTAAAACTATGTAATTATTATCACTGGTCAATTTTTAGCTCTCGTGTTCAATATAATCATGTCTTTCCCCCCACTCCTTGTTTTACAAGTGTGTAATTACTGTCCAGTACTGTCATTGTGTTCCACTTGGATCACTTCTCCTTCTGATTTCCCCCTTTTTAGCTGCAGCTGCCTATTCCTTTATTTCCTCTTTTTATCTTCAAGCTACTATTAAATTAACCAAGCTTAAGTGATCACACTCAATCAGTTTTGTGATGCATTTGATTTTGAATAAAAGCAGCAACCATGGTAATCATGCTGTTATTTGATAAGTTATAGACGTCATTTATCCATATTTATTGCAGGACTCATGCAAATGATGTTTAAAAAAGGAATGTACCTCCTTACAGGTTTCTTCTGTTTGTGCTTTTTCAGATTATTCATGATTAATTAAGTACTTGTCCCCTAAACCTATTAACTCATTGTGCCATCCTTAGGTTAAGGCTATGCAGCCATATGTTAATTGGATTTATGTAGAGACTATGTATTTTTTTCTTTTTGAGTCATGAAGAAGGTAATTTGCTGGTGTGGTTTAGATAATTGTACTGCTGCATAAACCGAGTGCACCTGAATTTAAAAATACAAACTGATGGCAGCACTTTTCTTTCAGGATTTTCCTGGCAGAGAGCAGAATTAGATGGTTTTGTCAGTTGCAGCAAGTAGTCCAGGCCATGAAGCAGGATAAAAGTCCCAGATTATTGCATAACCACTACCATGTTTGGATCTTCGTCGGATATCCTTCAGATACAGCAGGCCACACAACTTCCAAAAAGTTTTACCTTCGTCTTGTCTATGAAAAAATATTTTCCCGAAATTCTTGGGGACCATCAATATCTTAGTTAGTAAATGGGAGATGGGTCTGTTTTCTCAGCAATTGCTTTTGCATAAGAATTCTCCAATGATTTCTGTTTGGTCTCTTTCTTATTCTTGAATCATGATCACTGACCTTAACAGAGAAAAGTGAGATTCTTTTCTGACATCCTGGATGAGTTGCGATGCTTTTGGAGTAATTTTGGTTCCCGCTCACTCCAGAGGAACATTCACTACTGTTCCATGTTTGTACATAATAGTTCTTGAAATCCTAAACCGTATAAATGACTTCATAACCCTTTCAAACTGATGGATGTCTCATTCGTTCTTGAATTCCTTAAAACAGGGGCATGATGTGTTGCTTTTTAGATGTTTTCACCTACTTCATGTTGTCATACCAGGTTCTATTTCATTGATTTTGTTGTTCTTCTTTTTTGTTTGATTTTTTTATCCAGTCAGACATGTTCCTGAGAAAACTGCATTATGTATTTACTCAGGTTTCTTTGTCTGACATTAAAATTAGGGTGAAGCATTTACCTAACAATATAAGTAAAAGTTCAAGAAATCTGTTGGGGGAAAATAGCGTTTCCAAGCACTTTATATTACTCTTAATTTACATAAATCAGCTAAATATAGCAGGAGTTTTGGAGTAAAGAGACTCAGACTTCGAAAATATTGCCTTAAGAGTCCAATTTCATGTGTTCTGTGAAATTGAACACATGAAAGTTGTCCTTTTTGGAAAATCTCGCAGTGGTAACTCGTCAGTGTTGTCTCTCACTGTCTGGTCACATGCATAAACATAGACACACACACACACACACACATTAACATAATCCAGCTGGCAGAACGCCATACTGTTGCTGCTCCTACTGTGTTGTCATTGCCGTTTGTCAGATGATCGTGTGTGCGACCAGATGGGGTTCTGACCCGTCGCCACAATACTGTGCCAACACTAGCAGCCGTGGCAGCTTCTTTGGGTCCAACAGGGACTCCTTGTCAAGCCCTTCGGCAGGGCGCACTCACAAATGCACTTGTTATACTGTTCCACGTTCCACTGATCCTCCTTTTTTTGTTTGTTTGTTTTTGTTGTGTATGTTTTTGTTCCAATCCAAAGTCAACACAAAAACCCTTCTTC
Source organism: Anableps anableps (assembly GCA_014839685.1). Classification (NCBI taxonomy): domain Eukaryota; kingdom Metazoa; phylum Chordata; class Actinopteri; order Cyprinodontiformes; family Anablepidae; genus Anableps; species Anableps anableps. Next base: position 15,005,031 of record CM026087.1, read on the forward strand.
CAAAACTCCATTACTAACTGCAGGGCGGGATGACAGTTTTTTTTTTTTTTCATTGCATGATCTTGTCTTGTATACTTCGCTGTCTTTTTTTTATTATACAAGTTTGTGAGGTTTTTCTGCCTTTGTTTTAAGGTGTCTTCCTTGTTAATCTTCTATTTAGCATAAAGTGTCACATTTAGAATCTCCTTTACTAATTGGAAGGCGCAGTGGAAGTTAAAATAACCACCTTTTTGCATGTGAGTTGGTCATAATCCTGTGCCACAATTGGCTCCACCACCACAACCCCTACCACCCCCATCGGGTGAGCTCTCCGCTCTTAATGCAATCATTGATATCAGCAGAGGGAGCAGCAAGTGCCACCAGACCCCAGAGGGGAGGGAAAGCAGTCATTCAAGTTATGTTAATACGAGGGGTGATAGAGGCAGATAAGGTCCCACTGGGGGGGAACGTTGGTCCCCTTGGTTCTGGTGATCAACACGCTGCAGCTGTGAGGCAGAAGACTCGGCGGTGAAGGGAAGGTTTGCATCAAAGCAGGATCAGCTAGTGCCTCTGTGTTTGCTGGAGCAGTTGTTAATTGGTGGTTGGGGTCTTGACAATGAGAGCGCTAATTAGGGTTTGGGGGAAAGCACACGCAAAACCTCATGTGTGATGCAAAGGCATCTGTCTCCATATGGTTGGGATAAATGGCATGGAAAGCCACGGAGAGAGCAGCTAATGAGGAACAACAGTCTCTAAATCAAATTGGCGGCAAACTGGTTCATTCCAATACTGTTGATAGTAAAAGGAAAACTTTACAGAAGGAATACATGTATGAAAAATCATAAGAGCTTGTATAATTAATTATCAAGAGTATAATTAATTCAGGCATGAGCACCCACTGCCCTACATACACAACCCATTGAGCTACAGTGCAGGCAGTCGCCTCATATTTACATCAGTGTTAACTTTTTGGATTGTATCGACTTTAAATACATGGTTCTCATGTTGTCTGGAAAAGTCTGGAATTTGATTTTAAGCTTTTCCACAGTAAAGTAGAGAGGAATATTTGTTCTTCTAGATATTTCCCATCTCCCATTGTGTAAAAGTTCCTTCTTTCCTTCCTTTCTTTTTTTCCCCTAGTTTAATATTTTAAGACTGACCACTGAATCTTCTATGCTTTATTTTAAAACAGCCTAAATATAACTGAGAATTTGATCAATTTAATCCAAAAGAGAACAAATAAACAACAAACCCATAGGATCTGTTCAGATGTGCCTACTGTGGCTAGTAGAGCTAGCACGGTCAGCGACTTCGCCCATTGTCAAGCGCTGGTGAATTACAAGGTTTTCTCTCTGCTTATCTGTAGACTGTGAAAGTCACCTAACTGGATTAGCCCTCAGCTCGTCAGCCAGGATGAGAGGCGCCCAGCAGGACATGGCTGCTGCCTCGCTTAAAATGCACAATATAAAGGCTGGGCGGATGAAGTACAGGGGGGGGGGGAGGCCATCGAAATCCATGCTTTTTTGCATGACATTCAATTTCAGAGGCAGTCTAGAGCATTTGGGGTCAGAGTTTTTCATTTTACAGATTCCTTGTTTTATTCATTTGTTGCAGATATTTGCAAGATTCTTTTTTGGAATGGTTTTGGAAAAGTTTTGAATAACACTGAATACCCATCTGTCCGAGAAAAACAATCTGTCCTTGAACAGAACTCAACTGGTCTTGTTTCTGTCAAAGCTGTTTATATGAAAAGTGAAATGTTTTAAGAAGGAAGAAAGGAAATCCAGTTGCAGTTTATTTAAGCATTTACAACGCTTTCAATTATCCAGGCAAATGAAAAACATGATCAAGTCCAACAAAGCCATGATGCTGTGGGATTTTTCTTTTGCTTGTTTAATATTTTTCTTAATCTATTTTAGCTAATCTTAAAGATCTCTGTTTGTAGTTGCTTAAAATTCTTAGCAGTTTGAAAGTAGGCTTCTGATGACTTGTCTTTACCCATGTTGTCTAACAGTTCAGGTCATTTTAACTTTCAGTCAAAACCATAACACTAAGGAAGGTGCTGTTGATATAACTGGGTTAAATAGCTAATATGAAACATTCACTGAACGCTTCTGTATAAAATGCCACTTTATATGAGTGTGTGAGTTTGGAAGTCTCTGATACAATCAATTTCATTTTTATTTTTGTCTTGATTGTCCGATCAACTCAGTCCTGTTTGCTACCACCGATATTTTTAATGGCAGTTTAGTATGAAACATGTGTCAAAGGCTTCAGCATATACAAACCAGACTTTTACCAACCCAAAGAAAAGTCTAATGTCACCCATCAGGCATTCTCCAGACAATCTGTGTTGGGGATTGGAAGATCTTACTCTCCATCTTTTCTCTCTGCTTCCTATCTGCTCGTCTTTCTGCCGTCTCATATTTTATTTCAGACTGCTACGCCATGCAGTTTGATCTTTGAAGTGATTCCTCCGGTGCCTGCTGCTTAGCACTTGACATTTCTGACACGGTTTCTAATCTTTATTCTGTTCCTGCTCTCAGAGTAACTTGGACATAGTCGTTTATTTGTGCATGACAGTCAGCCAGTGCTCCTGACCTCTTTAATCAGTGTGTGTGTGCTCCCTCTCTCGTCTGTCTCCTCTCCTACAGTGAACGCTTCTTTGTCAGGCTGAATAAAAGTGGCTTGCCCAAGTGGCCTGAGAAAGCCGAAAGACAATGCACGCTATTTGTGGTAAGTAATGAGGATTGTCAGGGAGCAGTTCTGTTTTCATACTGTAAAATAAAGGAACCAGAATGATTGAGTCAGATATCTTCTTTCAGGATTTGGGAAGCAGTGATCTACGGAAAGATGTCTACATTGTTGTCCACATCATAAGAATTGGTAGGAGCAACTTATCTCTTATTTTTCTCAAGCATTTTACGAGTGCATCTCAGCACATGGTTAACATTATTAATGGAAAGCTGAGTGGAAGAAAAAAGTGGGGTGGAAAATGGTGCACAAGCAACATGCATAACCATTACCTTGAGATGACTGTAATCAAACGCCCATACAATAATTTGGGGGAAGTTAACCAAGCAAAAGTGAAACTTGTATCACATCAATTCATGACAGAGTGATATATTTCAAGTGTTTGTTTCTATTTCAGACCAATAGGAAAGAGGTTTTATTATAAAAATGTCAGTCTACGGAAAAGTATGTGCGTGCACTGTGCAACTTTTTTTTGGCCACACCTTTTCTCCCCACTCAACTTTCTGTTAATATACTTTGATACAGCATGCTGTGAACAGCCAGCTATCTTAGCCTTCCTGTCAATGATTGCTGGATATCTGTCAAATATGTAGTCTTTTCCCCGTAGCTGTATATACCATAGCATGTTTCTGTATTTAAATCTTTCTTTTTTTTTTTTTTTTTTTTTTTGTCTTATGTTATATTTAAATTTTCTGAGAAGTGGAATTTATAGTTTTCATTAGCTTTAAGCTGTAACCATCAAAAGCAATAACAATGAATGTTTAGTCTTTGTATAATGCATCTATATATGGGTTTCATTTATATAATTGAGTTGCTAAAATTGATGAGCTATGCCATGTTACTTTGATATATTTATATTCACTTGAATTCTATACATTTTAACAATTTTCTTTGGCTTTTTATTGTGTGTGTATGTGCAGGGAGGATGGGAGCAGGAGAGAAGAAGAACATGTGCAGTGTGCAGTACAGGCGGCCATTTGGCTGTGCTGTTGTTAGCATTGCGGATCTCCTCACTGCTGACTCCAAGGATGACCACTTACTCAAGGTTTATGCGTAAGTGAAAGGAAAGAATATTTTTGTCTTTCAGAATCCTGACCTAGGATCAGTTGAACACTTCCATCGCTTGAACGAACTAATACAGAAACGGTCTGTACTTGTATAGTGCATTATCAAGTCCAGAGGACCCCAAAGCATGTCACACAACATTCAGTCATTCACCTATTCAAGCACATATTCACAGGCTGAAAAAAAAAAAAGTTCATTGCAGTGAAGCGGTCAGTAGAATATAACTTTTAACAAAAATACTCCTTTTCTGATGGGCTTTATTGATTGCAGAAGTGGCAGAGAACGCATTCGCTCGTCCAGTATTGTTTGCTCCCATGATGCCTTTGAAGTTATAAGTTATGGGTGACACAGAAGTTTGACCTAAATTATAAATGGAACAAATAAATTTAGCTCAGAAATGCTGCCACTTATTTTAAATGTGTGACTGTACTAAACAGGGTTTGTTAGTAGTGACTTTCGAGTTTTCGCTGATTGTTTTAGGATTTTGTATCCACCAAGTACTTTGTTTCTATTGCACATTTGGTGATTAAATGTTTCAACTGGAAAAAATATAGCTGTGTTTTACTTAAAGCTAACTTCAGTTAGACAGTCATAAAACAATACAACTTACAAGATTTAATTTATTGTGGATTTTCTTTGATTCGGTCATGGTCAAAATTAGACGTACTGGCTGAAATGTATTTATAATGACCTCGTGAAGGTATGTAAACTTCTTATTCGCAATAATTATGGATCATAGTTGGATGATTGAAGGAGAAGAATTCTTTATTTACTGGTGTTTTGCTATGACAGAGTTTTAGCAAGTACATTTTATTTTTTTTTGTTCTTTCACAGGTCAGAAAACCAGTGTTTTTACAATAAAAACGGATGATAAAAACACAAAAGAACCAATAAAAACAGAATACATATAAGATCATACAACATAAAACTAGTTAAAAAGATTGAGCTATTTCTTTTTTAACGGCAAATGGGATAAGTCACGATGAAGGTGTCGAAACAAGACAATACTGTACCAACTGTTGAGTATGGTGTGAGGAGTTTTTGCTGTTAGTGGTGGTGTTCCAAAACCAACTGGATGTCTGAGCAGGAAAATATTCCCAACACAAAAATGATTTTGCAATGGATTAAGGAGGCTGAAAAAGCTTTCCCCAAAGTCCTAACCTCAACCTTTATAAAGATTTGTGGGCTTTGATAAAAAGGTATGACTGTACCAAAAAAAAAAAACAGCCAGTTCACATGAGCTACATCAATTATGCCAAGAAGAGTGGTCAAACATCCAGTTAAAATTATGCTAAAAGCGACTTGTTGGTGTGCCTGAGGTACAACTTGCTAAGGAACATTTAACTAAGTGTTAGTGGGGATGAATATATATATTTGAGATGGCGTATTTTATACAGATCATGATGTGTATATGTATAGTTTTGACCAGAAGTGTATAGTAGGCACAAACAAGAAGCCAATCATCTCTGCTTTTGCCTCTATAAAATATGCTTATATGTTGGTTTTATTTTTGTTTCCATTGAAGATGCAACACAGAGATTGAGTGGTACCAAATTCATGAGAACATCATAAAAAAGGCCAATTCCAGGTACAACTTGTCTGGATCCAACACCGGTAAGAATCTCTTTATTTCCTTATTGTTCCATCTGGGAAAAGGTTTCATCTTTTTATCATAGCAACTACACTCTCATGCCAGATACAGCTTTTATGTGATGCTAAAATTCCTGTTTAAAGGTGCACTAACAGGCTTGTGTGTAGAGAAAACCTGCTATTTCATATATATTCAGATGGTTTATATTAATAGATAGTCTGTATCATACTGAACATCAGCATTAGCAGTTTCCCATAGCAACAGGTTGGTGGGGAGTGAGAACATTCAGTGCCTTGGATGTCAAAGAAAAACTGTTTGTCTGTATGAAACGGTATCATGAAATGACATTTAAAAAAGTGGGAAGATCCTCTTTGTCATTTTTCATTTCAGTTTTGATGATTCAAAATGTATTGCTTTCCAATTTGTCGTTTCCTAAAAAAGGTTACTAACTAGAGTAACTTTAACTTGTGAATATTGAAGAATAACCTGAGAACTAGAGGAAAGATGCACTGAAAATACAGAAATGAAAGTAGAAAGGGCAATGAAAGTGAAAAATTGGGTATACTCGTAGATTTATAAATAAATTTGTAAACACTGACCTTAACCTGAGAGCTGTTTTTTCTTATCCTGAGGACAGAAAGTGGCTGTTAAATGTCAGTAATTCTTTTTTATTCTGTTTTGAACTAGTTGGTTGTGTCAAATGGAAAAGTAAAAGTCAAATCAACTTGTTCAAAGGAGTAAGTTTGACAAATATACAGTAAACTAAAGTGCAGTTGCAATGATAGCACAACTAGTACTTTAAAAGTGCTTATTGCATTTCAATAAAAATAGTGAGACCCATGCTGCAGACTGCTGGAAAGATTTTTTTTATTTATTTATTTTTTTTATTGGAAGTCTAACTTTTTGCAAGTTGAAGAGTTTGCTGATGCTTGCAGACATCCATGTGTTGGAGACGAGCACAAAATGTGTGGTAAATTCCTAGGGAAAATTTATTCAAAGTTCATTTCTTCTTCTCATTTCAGTAGAAGGTTGACAAACCACTGCGTTATCACCACTTAATCAGTCTGGTGAAAATTAAACACTTTGGCCTCCTTTTATGTGCATTTCCACATTCTCTCTGGATCTTCCAGAGTCCTTGGTCATTGCTTATGCTTTCTTCCTTAGCTCACCTCTGAGGTGTTTTGTAGAGTCTAGGGATTGAGAGGACATTGGTAGAAGATTGAATAACTGTCTGGTGACTGTATGGTGAACCATTTCTGTGCAAATTTGGCCATATGCTTTTGACATTTAACCTGCCCAAAAGACTCAGTCATGACCCATTTTCAGTTTTCTGGCTTTGCCGTCCAGTACTTTATCTAAAATGTCCTGGTATAAAGAATTAACTATGTAATGCATTCTAACAAGTTTCCCAGGGTCTTTGGTAAAAGGCCAACAACATCACAGATACTGCACTGTATCTAACAATGGATGTGAAGTGGATTTCCACATATGTTTTTTTTTTTTGTTTGTTTTTATTTTGTTTTTTTTTTTATTTTGGGGGGGGGGTTGCACCATATCCACCTGGATGTTTGTTAGAGAAAAGCTTAATCTTAGTCCATTTAACATCTCGATGGAAAAAGCTTTTTTTGTTCTTGTGTTCTTCCCAAATAACTCGTAGGTGTATATATTGCATCTTATGGCTGTAATAGGGACTTGGTGACACCAAGATTTGCTTCTAAATCTTTGAGTTAATTTAAGAAAGATAACCCTAATAAGTTTAGATTACACTGCGATGGACTGGTGACCTGTCCAGGGTGTACCCTGCCTCTCGTCTGATGACATCTAGAGATGGGCACCAGGCCCCCTGCATGGATAAGGGTGGTGGATAATGGATGAATTGATGGAAGTTTAGATTACAGTAAAGGAGGCGTTAAAGGGAATAGGAATTTGGAAGTTTATTATTACCTATTGTACATGTGTTTGCATTAGTGGACAAATGTACAACCAGGTGTACTCAGTCAGGAACAGTTTTAACTTGCACACGCCAAACCTGCCTTCAACCGTTTCTGTTCTAATATTCATTTATTCATGGGAGAAGCACCATTGTTCACCCAATAAAGACACTTAATAATTGTGGACTATTGGCAGTAAGCAGGGGAAATGTGGAAAAGTGGTTAGCAGAATATCAAGAATCCCTCAGAAGACCAATAACTTCTTGAGGGAACTTATTGCAAGTCTGAGATGTTAAATTGTTATGAACTTAAACGAACCTTCAAGTGAAGTGATGAGTAAGAGCCATTAAACACATTGTGTCGAGTCTGAGCAGTGCTTTCTACACCACACTGGTTCATGAAATAACACGAAAATGGGATAAAAGAATTCAATTGTGTTCATAGTGGGAAAAAATTTAAAGCCTGTTGCATTTCTTAGTGATAGGCACAATAAAAGCATGAAGTCATATCTGATAATTGGAAAGTTAAGCACCTATTTACTTAATTCGTCACAGCTTCTTCCTGCTGGTTTCTTATCTCGTGCTCAACTTCCAACAAAATCTTAATCAGGTTCCTTTGTAGAGTTCGGCTTTATTTGCTCATCACTGTAATTTATGCAGACTGGCCTTATTACCACAGAGCCTCAATCATGGGATCAAATGAACTGGAGATTACACATGCAGATAAGTGTCCGTACCTGTATGACTGTGTGTGCCTCTCTAATTTAGTCTGTTTGATGCCTGCAGATAAGAATAGTAATTTTTCAAACTTACTGTTAAATCATCATCATCATCTAAAGACAACAAGATTAGGAAGATTTTTTTTTTTTTAACTGTGCTCAGTTTTATTTAGGATTTAAGCCTTGACAATTTTGGGGGAATTTGACATTGACGTTTCACTGTTCAGTCAGAGTAGCTATGAACCAACTCAGTGCCAGAGTCTTTTGGCTGGGGAGAATATGTTACTCAATATTTTGTCACATGTTTTGTCCAGTGTAATTACAGGGCCCCTCAGAATGATTGGCTCCCCCTGGTAAAGATGTGTAAAATTCTTATAACTTCAACTGCTTTTACGGTGGCATAACCTGGCATTTTTTTTTACTTTTTTATTTTTTATTTTTGCCAGGGGTTCCACAATTATTAGCACTGCTGGCAAAATTTTACTTTGCTTCTTTTAAGTTAATCATAGTGCCTGCAACTTTTATGTGGCGATGGATTGATTTACTCTGCACTCCAGCGTAGAGAAAACTCATTTGACAACTCTGCAGTTAAAAGATCTTGATTCTTGAAAATTTGAAGCAGTTTTGAAATCACAACTTTCTAAAACATCTATTTATCTTAATACCTGTAACTAACACATAACCCACTGAATCTAGAACAGGGCAGATTGAACAAGACACAAAGTCTGCATAACACAGGGTCAGCAGTGTAGGGTCATCATTGGGTCTTTCAGCAGGATAATGATCCAAAACATAAGTTTTCCAAATTTCAAATATTTTGAGTGTGAGATTATACAACTGGAATAAAAGATCGATTTTAAAGCATTTTACATATTTTACTAGGCACACTAATTCTGGAGGGTATTACATAATTGCAGCTGAGTTAAAGTTATACAACAATAACAGATATGACTTGAAGGGGCAGCTCTCAAAAGTTAAAGAAACGGTAACATGGAAATGGGCATAGTGTCAGTATAAACACATAAACGTAAACCTGTGGCAGTTTATCATCACTATTTAGGTTATTTCTCAGTTGCAGTTTGTTCCTGCAAGGATACAGATGCTGGGGTTAAAGAGCACTGTAGGGAACACCATTTATTACTCTTCATGTCAGCAGAGAGGAAAATAAGTGTGCACCAGAGTGAGATAATCCCATGCTCGTTTTTGTGCATGTTTGCACAAATTTGTCTTTATGGCTCCTCTTTTAACCTGGCCTGTCAGTGTTTCCAAACTCTCATATCAGCAACCAATTAGCAGGGAAGAGACAACAGTTTTTCCCTAAAATACAAAGCACACAAGCTGCTACACAAAGAAAACAGAGTTTTGAAAAGCTCCTTTGTTCCTAATGATGATGTACCGTAATGATGAATTTTGTTTCTTCTTTACCTGTGCATTTCATGGCCACGTGTCCCTTTCAGGTGATTGAACTCAACAGACCATAGAGAGAGCCGATGAGTGGAGATGATGATTTTATTTACTTGTACTCTGTAATCCATAAATGAGATTTCATAAGAATTTGGCTCTGTATGAGTCAGGCTGATAATTCAGCTCCCACGTCCGCATGTGTAGGCAGCGACAGAAGAGGCTGTGACAACTCACTCTGTTTTTGTTTTGTTTTTTTGTTTGAGTATTTTTCTTTCTTTCCTTCTTTTTCAACGCTGAGAAGAGGCAGTTTGGGTGGGCTGAGAACAGCAAAGGTTGAAGGTGTTTTTATCAGCCTCGGCTACAGCTACCAAGCTGAATCGTAATCTTATATTCCTGCGATAGTTTTCAAAGTTTGTGTACAGAAATAGGTTGGAATTAAGATTAACATACATTTTTCCCTTGCACCATCGAGGTGCAGTGATCCTGCATACAGTGCCATAGAAAAGTATTTGCACCTTTTGAAGTTTTCTTCTGCTTTTTGCTTTTTTGTCATTTTAATATTAAAATACACCAGAATTATTGCAAAAAATCTGTTTTTAAATTATTTTTAGCATGAGTGGTCTGTTTAAGGTCATGCTACTGCATTCCTATTGTTTATTTATTTTAGCCACTCAGAGCAGGACTTGTTTGTGTCCTTCATGTCTTTGTGTTGGTACATAACACAAGTGCACTTGAGCTTAAGGTCATAGCCTAATAACCAGAGATTCTCCTTCAATCCTTTGTGGTAGACAGAAGAATTCATGGCTCCCTTAATTACAGCGATTTGTCCAAACTCTTCCATGGAGGCCATTTTTGCTCAGTCCCTTTCTTATTTTTGTTTATAAAACACACACATCAGCTGAGATAAGTGAGGCCTGTAGTGCCTCACATGATGTTCTTGGTTCTTTTTGACCTCCTAAATGAGTCGTCAATACACTATTAATTTTGGTGGGCCAGACACTCCTGAGACTACTATACTACGACTACTGCTACTACTACTAATAATAATAATAATAATAACAATAATGCCTACATTATATTTGCAAAGCCAGGTTTAAAAATGCAAATTAGATTGTGTGCCGTTGTCTAGTACAGCAGGTCGGAGACTTAACAAACTGGCACCCTACCCAGGAATTTAAAAGCACCCTGTGGCAAGCCCAGTCTGCCCGTATTTTACCACTGTGGTAAATAAAGGCTTTTGGTAAAAATTCTAATTTAAATAATCTTGATAGCATTCAGGTAAATGTAATTTATGCTCGAGTTTTGACAATCAATTTTTGAACATCCAGTAAATGTGCAGAGCATAGAAGAAAACAGTCGTAGTCTCACATTTCTACAGATTGAACAATCTCTGCTGTAGTTGCAATGGCACCACAAAAAGCCAGTCTGCAGTTAGTTGACTGACTTCTTATACAACAATTTGTCTGATCCTAAAAAGTAATTTCAAGCAAATTTTACACATTTGGTGTCTGGAAGGAAAGTTAAAACACAACATGAGTCACTGTTGCAGCTAATTTTCATGGTTAAATAACGGCCACCAAAAGGATGGGGCAAATGAGACAGTTGGCCTGGGCCCAGTATAGAGAGAGGCCCTGGGACTTTTGGAGTTACAAAAAAAAAAAAAGATTTTTCCAATTTGTCCTTGTAGTAGTGGTCAAAACCGCCCCCACCTTAATACCAGGACGTTGACATTACTACCAGGCACGTCCTCATCACTGCACACAGGATTTGTGACTGGAGGCAAGCAGCTGTTAATGGAATGAAGACACTACTGTAGAACTTGAACTGCTAAAGGAAGGTTCATTCCATGACATTGGAAGCTCAAATTCAAACATGTAACACAACCAGTAGCTTAAACTATGAATGACTGAGAAAACCCAGCTGTATGGAAAACCAAAAGTACCACAATTCAAGTCTTTAAAAAGGTCAAGGCCCGCTATTTATAAATCGTTAGCCTCATGGCATAATTGCCTCAGTCATATTTTGGCCAAATTGAGATATCTGCGTAATATTGATCTCCTGCTACATCACCCTTATGGAGGACCAAAACTGACATAATTAAAAATAAAAGCAGAAAGATATATATATATATACATATATATATATATATATATATATATATATATATATATATATATATATATATATATATATATATATATATATATATATATATATGTTCTCCTTTTCCTTACACGTGTTTTCCTCAAGAAATATATATATATTTCTTTTTTGTTTTCCTTATACATGCAATTTCATCGTGGAATGTATTTATTTTGTTTTGCCTTTTCCTTATGCAAGCGTTTGTTCTTTTTACACTTCCTCATCTCCCCTTTTTACTTTACCATATGCATTTCTATATCATCATGCAAATGAGGAAGGCTGCCTTCTTGGTCCAGCTCCTCTACTATTGGACAGCTGAAAACTTACCACCTTCCAACTCGTCCAGTTTATTTGCAGCTTCCCTTAACAACTCTGACAGAGATCTTCTGTCCGCTCCCTCCATAACTATACTTCGGTTGCTAAACTGAAGCCATAGGCGCAGACAGGCACAATCAATCTGCACATGGATTCTGCTCTTTCCTGTTTATTTACCAATAGTAGAGGAGCTGGACCAAGAAGGCAGCCCTCCTCATTTGCACATTGAGGCAGAAATGCATCCAGTAAAGTAAAAATAGGAGATGAGGAAATGTAAAAAGAACAAACGGTTATATAAGGAAAAGGCAAAACAAATACATGTTTTTTTGACAATAACACGTGTATAAGGAAAAGGAAAAACAAACTATATACATTTTTTGATGAAAACTGCATGTATAAAGAAAAGGAAAAAGAAAATATATAAATTTCTTGCTGAAAACACTTGTGTAAGGAAAAGGAAAAACTATATATATATATATATATATATATATATATATATATATATATATATATATATATATATATATATATATATATACATTTCTGCTTTTATTTTCAATTATATCAGTTTCGGTCCTCCATACACCCTGCCTAATTGCCTGTGTCCTCGGCCTCTCAAAGCACTTGTTATAGTCCATAATCCATATTTGCCAAAGTCTTCCCTTTGACTCTCTAGGTTTGTCCCTCAGTTTATAACAGCATAAATAAAGTGGAGGAAATCCATCTTTAATGGATAAAATGAATCCATTAGTGATGCACTGCTTTGGCATACTTCGCAGGCACAATATGAACATCTAAAAAGTCTTTTTGTGGTGTTCAGCTAACTGGCCAGTTTGAAAACTTGCACAAATCTTATTCAGTACATTGTCTCTCGGTGACTCCTAATGACTTCTAGACTGCCTAACAACTTCCTCCAAATTGTATCCACAACAGAGATTACTACCTTCATTATCTTGTCTCTCTCTGATACAACTCCCCTGTTCTTCACCAAGATGCAGAAACACAGAAAACCACACTCATAGGGAAATCAGAAAGATGCAGTTTTAGCTTTATGAATGCAGACGAGCGTTTTATTACACCTTTGCCAACAGTTGGAGTTGTTTCATAAGGATATTGATTTGAGACTGCTACCTTCATGCAATTTTTCCTCCTAATGAAAGGGTGCAGATGACTCACTGGTTGCTTGTATTTTTCTGTTTATGTATACATGTGGGTGTCAGCTTGCCTTCTATACAGTTAATGTAGCAGTTGGCACATTTATTTTGATAGTCATACATCTAATAAAACTTAAGTGTCCATTTTTGTACTTCATTTCCGAGTTTGCCAATATATGACCATTTATTATGTTGACAGTAGGGTAGTGATTTATTTTGAGGTCTTCACTGAGTGCTTTTGGAAAAGAGAAAGGAACTAACCAAGGCAATGCTGTGGTTGTGTAAGAATACAGCATGTTATGTTCAAAGTTTAAATGTTGTCATTATCTCATATTTTAGGTTTGGCGGTGGCTCTTCAGCTTCTTCATGGAGACATAGACCAACTAAGGCGAGAGTACATGGGCCTCTTCACCCGGGGAGTGTGCATCACCAGGAAGCTGGGCTTCTCTGACATCATAATGCCAGGTAGAACTTTAAGAACCTCCTACGTCAGTTAGCACATGACCTTTTTTTTTTTTCTTCGACAACAGTCTCATTGGCTTCCATAACCCCCAAGTTAAAAAAAAAACAAAAAAAAAAAAAAAAAAAAACCATAAAGTCCATATGATCCATCAGTTAAAGGAGCCTTGCAAGTGTATTCACATTCCTTGACCGTTTTCAGATGTTATCTCATTAAAATCCCAAACTTAAATGGTTTATAGAGGGTCTTCTTTTTAGCACGATCCATCTTTCCATTAACCCTTACCATCTTCCCTATCCCCGCTTAAGAAAAGCATTCCCACAGCATGATGCTGCCACGACCATGTTTCTTGGAGGGGATGATATTTTCTTTTAGACACATAAAAGGAGAGGTCACCAACACTGTGCCCGAGGGCACTAGGTTGCTCCTTAAGACCAGATGAGTTGCCTGCTAAGCTGTTCTAAAAATGGATAAACCATTAATCATTAAGTGATATAATTAAAAGTATGTATCAAAGTGATAGCCCTTCATATTACGCAGTACCCATGAAGTAGCTCTCAGTTTCAAAAAGGTTGGTGACCCCTGAAATACAGTAATTGACTTCAATGTTAAGGCTACACAAAGACATAAGTTTATGTGTAATGTAGTTTTTGTCGACTTTGCGACAACGGAAAACTGCTTGGTCAAAATGGGATCGAACCAGAGACGTCTTTTTCAGTTTATGTTGGGGAAGTATGATAAATATGGACTAAAAGACTATTTTTGTTTATTAGAGAGCTAAAACATTTTAAAGTTAAGTGGTAAATATGTTGAGATATACAAATTTCCAGTGTATTGATGGATGGAAACAACATCCAGTTTTATCTTATCACTTTTGATTTTATATAATGTTGGAACAGGTCTCTCTTGTGTATAAAACAATTTATTTTCTCAATGGGATGTAACCTGTATAAATAAAGATAAAATGAAATAAAGTACAAATATATAAAGTTTTGGTAAACATTAGAGCTCTTCGGGTAGGATGCTTCGCTAGAGATGCTGTTCTGTTTGTTTCTATAAAAGAAACGATAAACCAAATCTGAAAACTGTGTGGCATTTTGTGGCTTTTACAATTATTTACTGCTTTCTGTTGGTCAAATGCATAAAATATCAGTTTGTATGTGAAACAGGACAAAACTGAAGGCTTCTCTTTGCTAAATGCTGTACATTCTTTCTGTATTTATTTCTTCTGAAATGCCCCATCTCTTTACAATTAAGATTGCTCTCTTGCCAATTTATATAATGCCTCAAGAGCCTGGTTCAACAGGAAGTTACACATAAAGGAAGGCATAATGTCCTCAAACATTTAACAGAACAATTCAACTGCCAATTAATCTTCTAACCATTTCACCATTAACATGATAATCTTTTATCTATTGAATAAATATAAATTTGCCGCTTTACATCTACAGATCTCTGCACTTACATTCACAGTAAACTTTCTTTTTTCGGTTTTATAACCAGTATTGTTGATAAAGTTTCAAACTCAAACCTGTTACAGTCCATTCGTTCCCTAAACTACTGATTATGCTGAGTTTCAGAGCCCTTTACCCTGGACATATTGACCTACAGGCAGTGTGCTGCCTATTCCAGGTCAAGAGATATTAATTGAGAAAACACAATACAAATCATAGTCAGAATCACAACTTCATTAGAAGAAGTAGGACCCATCTGTAATAGGTGTATTCTCCCGTCTTAAATGGGGATGGAAAAATAAATGGATGATTGTGGGGCTGCTAGCATGATGGAGAAATATGACATTAAAAGGCAAAAAAAGCTAATTATAAAAAGTTTGGCCTCACCTGAGCCTTTTTAGCTTGTTACAAAGGACTATATGTGAACAGCAGTATCTGACTGCCGGTACACTACACTACATCTTACCCTATAGCTACCAAGAGACCCCAGAAGTGTGCAGTAGTTTTATCATAGCTGGCTTTGTCTACTTAGCCTTACCTAACCGTGTGGTGTCAATTCTTCTGTTAATATTGCTTATGTGAAATATCTGACAAGTTTTTAAAATTGCAGTATGGTGTGGATTTGTTCAGCCTCCATGAGTCAAAAGTTTTTAGGACTGCCTTTCACTGCAATTGCAGCTGTTAGCCGTTTGGGGGGTATGATGTCTGTTAACATTTCAAGGAATTCTGTTAAAACCTCTTATCTCTACTATGAGCTCTACACAAAATACAATATTGTTTGACAACGATTGCAGTCTTTTTAAATGAACAAGCCCCCAACCAATACCCCGAGGCTAAGTTGGATGCGGTCTTGTTGCCTTGGTAACAAATGAAGATCCGCTTGATTTTGTAATAGGGGACCAAACAGGTGCATGTGTCTATTAATTTTGCATACGCAGGATGTGAAGCAATTAAGGGAAGTACAGTTTGAATTTTACAAGAACATGAAGGGAACTTTTATTTATGAAGAAGCAGATTTTCTTTTTTTTTTTTTTCCCCTTTTTTTATAAGAGTGGAATCTTCTCTGGTCAGATGAACCCCAGGGCCTCACTAACACAGATTTATATTTACTATCTCCTACACTGTCTTTGTCTGGCTGCAGACTCTTAATGCTGAGTGCTCTCACTTGTTTCACATGTTTAAGTCAGCCTTTGGGCAAAGGAAACAGTCTCGACTTCTTGCTTCTAGTCTAGATTTGTATCTGACCGACTGCATATTCCTCATTATCTTTTGCACAAACTAGAGTGCTTTTTTCCTTTGGCAGGCTCCTCCACCATTCCCACTCCCTGCTTCTAGTTTCCCCATTGTTGTGAACGTAAAAACATACCTCACTATGTCTTCCTGCTCCGTTTGTGTAAATGTGTTTCTCTGTGTGTAAGAATACAGTATGGGTTTATATAGAATAACTCATGTTGCCATGGTTTCTGTTGTTAAGGACAGAAAATCAATATTGATCCCTGTGGTACCGACCTTATGATTGCACACCCACTTTATGAGGTTTTATATGTCAGAAGTTTCACAGACTGTCTATAAACTTTGCAAAAGAGGAAGGAAGCCTTTGCTAACTCTTACCCCACATGCTTCACAGTTTTGAGGATACGGTCAACAAGAGCAGGAATGGACCCCTGTAAAATCCATAGAAGAAGCGTAACTTTGTCTGGCAAACCGTTTCTGTGTTTAGTTAGCCATATGTGTTGAATCATTTTTCTCTAGAAATAGCCACATTTTCAGTTTTCTGTCAGATGTCACAATATTTGGGGCCTGCCAAAGCAATGCATAGGAGAGCAGTGGAATGCACTGCCTCCCATGCAATGCATGGAGGCACCTATTATTCTCCACCTCAAAACTGCTTTCTCTGTTAATGCGGCCTGAACCGTAGGGTGCACCCCCACAATATATATATATATATATATATATATATATATATATATATATATATATATATATATATATATATATATATACATATATATCAAAAATTCCAGCTCGTTCTCGAGATGTGCTATTACTCAACTTTTTGTTTCAAGTTACCATGGCAACATAATTAGCGAAAAACTACCCCAATACAAAGTCAATGGAGCGAGGTCCTGAAGACATCCTAAAAAAACCCACTATTTTTGAGGATTTACTGTGTCATCATGGTTTCGCCTACAAACGCCATTCAACACTCGGTTTGTAGATACGTTAATGCTGTGTTCAGAAGTGAAGACGGTATGTTGACACACACACTTTTCCACTAATTCTTCCTTTTTCCCCCCCACACCCACTGAAAGTACTTGCTCTTGCTCTTGGTCTCATCTGACCAGACCCGCAGTTGCAGTTGAAGTCTTAGTAGTAGTGGACTGTATTCTACAACCTTTAAGCTTCATCTAGGTGTGCAAACTGACTTCATATTTTGTAAATAAACTATAAAATGCTTAAAAGCACATAAATCAATCTCCTCCACATTTTTGATACAACGCAAAAAGAACAAATGTTCTTTGAATATTGAACAAAACATTGAACAAATGCTAAATGTTATGATGTTCATTACTTGTTTTAAACAGCTATTTAAAATAAACAACAAGGCAGGTCAAGTATGTGTAATTACCCTGAATTTTTACATTGCCTTGGTGTGGAGTGCTGCACCTTTTTAGTGTGTTTCTGTGTGTGTTTGTGGAAGAATTATTGTTGTAGTTCCAAGCTGTGGGTATGAGGCCTTCTCAAAAAGTTCTGAATGATGATAAATTATTGTAAGATGAAATAAGCTGCAACATTGACAATTAAAACTCTGTCTGAGATAAAGAACCATGAAAATATATATTTGTATTTGGGAATCCTGAGCAAAAAAGGCTGCAGTCTCGGAAACCTCTTTTCCTTTAAATCCACCTGAAGCTGATATTTAATACACCTAAATGTCATCACCATGGGCAGCATGCAATATATGATTAAATACTGCTAATGCTAAATGCTCTCCACCCCTGCTGTGAAATATTACTCTTAAGATCTGAGTGCTCCCTGATAATGCTGTATAGACCATGTGCCTGTTTAATGTGTTGAGGCCTCTTGTGGTTTCCTGTTCCTGCAGGTGAGATGAGGAACGACCTGTACATGACGCTGGAGAAAGGAGAGTTTGAGAAGGGCGGGAAGAGCGTTGCCAGGAATGTGGAGATCACGGTGTATGTGCTAGATGCTGATGGACAAATCCTCAAGGTAAAAAAACACCTTTGTCACCTTTTTTTATCACAAGGTTTCTTAGCCATTGGATTAAAAATGGCTCATCTAGATGGGAGCTGAGGGTGTGTCAGATGTGTTGCCCATTTCTTCAATGTGACATTCTGCCTCTGTGGTTTCCTTCACCGCCTTGGCCTTGGAGAGAAAATGGAATCAAATATAACCCTGCCTCTGCAGCCACATTACACGCATCCCCCAAAAGCACATAAACACGCACATAGAACTTTTCCTCATAACTTGATTGCTGTTCCTTTATTTCTCCGCCCGCTCGCCCCCTTAACTCTCTTGTCTTTGTCTTTCAGGGTTATGTGGCAGCTGGCTCTGGTGAACCAAGCACAGATGAGTACCACTCTCTGGTTCTGTACCACAACAACAGCCCCCGCTGGGCGGAGCAGATCAAGCTGCCCATCCCTGTTGACATGTTTCGAGGGTCTCATGTCCGCTTCGAGTTTCGGCATTGCTCCAGTAAGCGAGCTGTGACGCTGTCGACAGCACAAGTGAACACATCTTGCTGAACTTTCAGTTGCTATGAATGTAATCTCTTTTGCCAGTTTGCTCAGTTCCTGTCTGGATGGATTGCAAGCAGACAGTTTTCTTCTTGCATGCAACATTACAGACACCACACAAATTTCTTCATACTGTTCTCCTACAGTTACAACAATCTGGAGAGGTCTGGGGTTTGATTTCAGTTTTTTTTCCAGGATTCTAGTATTTGCATTTCCAGATTTTATTCCTTGTTCTGTTATCTAGATATTCTCCCTTACTCATTTGCTTTCTTGTGTCCTCCTTTCTTTATAGCCATTTTTCTTCCAATGCGTCCTTCCCTGGATTGGTCTGTCTGGTACCCTATATTCCGCTTTGTCTTTGCTTTGTTTCCTCTTTCTCTGCTTGTGGTGTTCCTTCTTCCTTCTGTCTTTCTTCCCTTGTGTCCTTACCCTTTGCAGAAACTGCAAGTAAGGAAGAAGGGATACAAGGAAGAATCCTTGTATCCCTTCTTCCTTACTTGCAGTTTCTAGTTTTTGCAGGTTCCATATTTACTGCCATGTGTAGAAACCTTGTCAGCCTTTCCAAGCACATAGTGTTCTGGAGTAAAGTTTCATGGTGATGCTACTCTGACCAATGTATGATTTTCAAATGAGATAAAATTTACAGTCCATTTATTCCTCTCACCATCACCTTTTTTTCCTGGATAACACAGAAATGTTACTTTTCTTTTCTGTTTCTCATAACAAGGTTATATTATTGTTTTGAAGCCAGCCATCTGTGTGGAGTAGATATAACTGCCTTATTAATTCTGGCAGGGCTGTTATTACTTCCCTAAGGCTGCCTGTAATGATCCTAATTTAAACCTGTGGTGACACCAAAGTTAGAAGGCCAAATAATAGTAAACGACTAAGGCAAAACTGACCGAATGACTGCGATTAGTAGACATCGTCATATTCTACAAGGTACAACTGACCTATACGGGTCCATCTAAGTAAACAACAATATCAGCAAAAAGTTAATTTAACTAATACAATGCAAAAAGAGAAATTGCTCTATTATAGATTCATTAAACATCACACTAACAATATTCAGTTTCTCAGAAAATTACATTGCATGTGATTGATTTAAAATAAAAGGATAATTTAATGCTTGCGAGGAAGAGTGCTGAACTGATAGGTATCTAGCAGGTTAGTTGTCTTCTATGGAAGTAACCTGGGCTTCATTACCACCTCAGGCGAGTCACAAGTGATGCAATAATTCATACAAAAAGAGCCCTGGCATACATAATTTTCAAACTTTCTCAGAAACAGTAAGACAGTTTTTTTCAGTTTATGTAATGAGTCTATGTAATATGAGTTTCACTTTTTGAAGGAAATATTGAAATAGATTTTCTTATTTTTCAGAATGTGCCCCAAGTCCTCACAAGTCTCCAGATTTAAATAACATCTAGTCCAAACAGTTCCTTATTACTTCCTTTACACATCGAAGGAACAACTGAGTCGATAACCATTATGAAATTCCACAGCTGCTGAATGAGTTTGTGTGAACAATTAAAAATGATTTGTTGCCCTAAAATCATTTTGTAGTCAACAAGGCTGGCTCAAAATATCTACAGCTGTTTCCTGGCTTCACGCCTCCTTAATGGTATTTCGTGCAGCACCATTCACATTTATGGTCAGGCCTGGTAAAGCTGCGTAATAGACTTGAATGGGCATTTTAATGCAGTAGCATGAAGCAAAAACAATCTAGCATCTATTTTTAGCTTATTTATTCAGCTGGCATAAACTCCCATGTTAAGTATACATTTTTAAATGAAACGTAGTATACCACTAATTTTGCCGTCTTATATCTTTATCCTCCTTCTTAATAAAAACAAGCCCACAGCATTTAAGAGCCTTCACCATACTTTACAGTGAGCATGAGATACTTTTCCACATCTTCATCCTCTGTTTCATGCCAGACCTAATTGTAATGCTTCTCTGACCAAAGCACACCCTTAAAATTCAAGTAGCATTTAGCATAATCCTCATGCTTAAATTTGTGATGGTTGGACCGAATCATGTTTATTTTTGGTTCGAGTCCAAAACAACAAGTTTCTATGTAGATAGTTCCTAATGGTTGGTATGAAGAACTGTCAGCTCTAAGTAATTTTTTTTTTTTTTTTTTTTTTTTTTTTTTTTTTTTTTTTTTAATGTCCACTCATATTCTCCTGACAGCTTGCAAGGGGCCTCATCCTGTCACAGTTCTATTTCTGTAAATAAGGACAAGTTTAAACAAGAAGCTGCTTTTTTTGAAGCCATTTGCTGACTTATAAAAGTCGATACACATTTGTTTGAAATGAATGACATGTTCTCTTGTCTTTGTCATTTTTAAGAGTGACATTAAGACCAATGATGCCTCTGTGTAACATGTTTATAAGAGTACCAATAAGTGTGGCACTAGGTATTTTTAAAACAATTATTACTTTTAAATGTTAGGTTTCTCCTGACTAAAATACTGAAATTAAAGTTATTCCTTAAATCTAGTATTTGATTATGCAAAGACTTTTAAACTTTGACAGTCAAGTTCAAAGACTTATAAGAACTTCCTTTATAAACATTAAACAGAATTTTTACAAGACAGAAATGTTCTTGGCAAAAGAGTTCTTTTTATCCTTTAGAGTTATACTTACCATTGCTTGAGGAAGTAAGTCTGCTTTTTACTTCTTTCTGTTCACACTTGAGACTTCACTGCTAAATCAGTAGATGAGTCAGATTATTTGTGGTGAGATCAGAAATCCCACATTAATCATGCCTCCAGGAATTAACTAAAACTGTCAATGGGTTTTCTTTGTTTATGAGGTGGGTCAGCAGCGTTCATAGAATTACTACACTCTTGGATTGGCACATTACGAGTTTAGCCCACATAGCCAAATAGTCACAGAGGTGATCTATGGGATGCTTTCAGGAATAATGTTCAGTTTGTGCTGATTTATCATGCTGCAGCACCTCCTTGTGGTTATAGAAGGATATGGCACTCAGCAGCAGATGATAACGGATCTTTAAGGGTGTGGCATTGTGAGAGAGGACAGGTCAGCGGAGGCGAAATTAGTGACAGTCAGGACACCAAACAGTCCAGTGGTGCAGTTCTAAACTGGTTTCTGTTCACATGCACTGCAGCACAGCTAGCTGACACAGGACGTTAGAACATTAGCATTTTAAAAGGTTTCATGAACAACTGCTTTTATGATCCATGGGGCACATAAATACTGTAGTTATTGTCATTACTGTTCCTCATGTAGCCATATCTGCCTGAAAATACTGTAGTCGTGTATTGAAACAATTTGTCAATTTGTTTGTGACACATCACAAATTTATCTAACCTCGCCAAGTATTCACAAAGTTGATATGCTGGATAGTTTCAGAAACAATATGAAGCTTGTGATGTAATTATCAGAATTTTTTTTTCCTGTTTCTTCACTTGTGGACCTCTGTTGTCTATTTTGGGCTCATAATCATGTGTTGTTGTTTGACAGCTAAAGACAAAGGAGAGAAGAAACTGTTTGGCTACTCCTTTGTTCCTCTGATGCAGGAAGATGGCAGGACTCTGCCAGATGGCACCCATGAGCTCATTATCCATAAGGTAAAAACCGCTTCCCCTCAGTACCAAGGCTTTGCCTGAGCAGCATAGAATCAAACAATCTGTGTCCTTGGCAGTGTTTTATTTTAGCAGTAATATTTATCCTCCAGTCATATCATGCTACTTCATATTTTGATTAGTAAAATGCAGCTTGAGGTCTCACGAGTGAAATCTCTCACTGGTTAGCATCAGTGTTGCTAAGAGTACTTCAAAGGGGTTACTAGCCCGGTTTAATATCATCTCTTCTAAATGGCAGAACGCACTCCTCCATTTGATCATACTGTTTGTGCCACTGGTGGAGACACGGCTCACGTTGCCTCCAACAGGCCGATGAGTAATGCCCTTTTAAGGTCAAATTTAACCTCAAGTCAGAGCCAGTGTTTATCTGCTTGCTCATGAATGTGGAAAAGACCCTTCTGTCCATTTATTTTGCATCTCAACTTATCATTTCATGCAGATTTGACGTGTTACAGGACAAATGCAAATTAAATAAGTATCTTCTCTTAAAAGCCTCTGCTGTGTTGTGTCGAGTGTAACTTCAAATAATTGCAGACTACTTGGTTTTCCTTAACCACAGGCGAAGGGTGTGTACATAAACCTCCGGCGCTGAGAAAGACAGAGAAGCAGTGCCTTTCTATGTCTTACTGCTAGGCTGAAATGTCAGCAATCTTGAAAAATCAAAGTGAGATTTTTTTTTTAATTGTACTGTGATCGGATCATGATCTTGCAAGATTTAGTATTATTCACCCCTGAACCGGTGCCCTGCCTATTTTTGAGGCCAGCTTTCTTAGCTCTGTGTGTTCACACAGTTAAGGGGGTGAAGGCCCATTGTAATGCCAGATGGATGGTTCCTGAGAACCTCAATGAAACTGGCATGGCCTAGTTTCTCCTCAGACCCGAAATAGACTCTAAAGAATCAGTCCAACACTGAGTGGAAGCTTTGGATCTCAAACAGCCTCAGCTGTACAGCTCATCAAGGTTGTGCAAAGTAGTATTCATCTCCAGATATCAAACAAGGTTTTCAACTAATCTTAAATTCTCTTACAGGAAATGGCTTGCATAGCTTGCTTTCCTAAAATGAAAATATAGTGCAGAAATATGTTTTGACAGTTGCATTGCTTCCATTTTGCCATACAGGTTCATTGCCATTTAACTCATTGGTTTTACTATTCTGTCTCTCCAGTGTGAAGAGAACACCAGCTTGGCAGACTGTTTGCGCTACTTGAAGCTGCCCTTCTCTAAGGCCAACCTTCCGTCCAACAATCAAACGCTGAAAGGAAACAAGGAGTCTTTCTGGATCACCAGCTTCCTCTGTTCCACCAAACTCACACAAAATGGTAAATGATTTGCAGTTGTTTTAAAACTGGAGTTGGCATTTAAAATTTTTTTTTTTTTTTTTTTTTTTAATTATTAGTCCTGAGTGCCCAGGCTTCTACCTGATAAGTACTGCATGGATTGGTTCTGGAAGTCGGCTGCTTCACTTGTTATTACTGTTTACGTACAAGCTAGTGTTAGGACTGCAGCGCAGCAAGCTGATGCAGACCATTAGAAAAGCAGTAGTTTACGCTTCCATGAGTCATAGCGATAGAAGTTGTGGAATTGTTTACAATTCATTTGATAGCTTTTGTTGTTAGTGTGTTCAAAAATTGACATAATGTTTGCTAGTGTTTGGTTTTGTGGAACATTAGTTCCAAATTTATTTATAGTCTCCCTTGTAAATGTTGTTTTCGCATGAGCTGCCTGAAAGCATTACCACTATAAAAGCACAGATTTTGATCCAAATCTTTCTCAATCACATTAGGACTCTGGCACCTTCATTTCCTAATGAAATACGAACTCTGCTTTCATCTAAAAAGAGAACTTTGGACCATCAAGCAACAGTCCAGTTCTTTTTCTTCTTAGCCCAGATAAGATGCCTGCAGCCCATGTGTTGGATTTGTTTATGCTTGGTGGCTCCTACCTCAGTCGATTCCTTGTGAAGCTCCTGCAGATTCTTGAATGGATTTTGGTTGAAAATCCTCTCAAGTTCATGTTTATCCCTGTTGCTAGTGTACCTTTTCCTTCCACTCAACTTTGTTTGAATATGAGTGGATGCAGCCCTTTTGAACAACCAGCTTCTTTAGTATTGACCTTTTGTGGCTTACCCTCCCTGTGGAGGGTAATGACTGTTTTCTAGACATCAGTCCACTCAACAGTCTTTCCTGTGATTGTGCTGCCTACTGACCCAGATTAAAAGCCCAGTCAGAAGCTCAAGAAATAATTAGCTGATTAGGGTGTGATACCATGAGTTTGCAATATTTAACCTCTTCACAATATTCAACACTGAATTTTGGGGTTTTTAATCATTTGTAAGACATAATCATCAAAATTACAAAAAAATAATGACTTGGAATATTTTACCCTTTTGTAATGAATCAAATATCTGTCTCGCTTTCTGAAATAAGATACAAAAATATTTAACTTTTTCACAATATTCTTATGTTTTTAGATGTAATGTATACCACAGCTAGAAAAACCTTGGATTTACAGCTTTTTCTGAAAATTTGTCTTTTCAGAAAATCTTTACAAGTGTCAATAAAAATGCTCAGATGTTATGTGTGTTAGGAGTGGTTTTGTGTTAGGAAGAAAAGAAATGGCACAATCCAAGTCATTCAAATGCAATAACAAATGTGTAAATATTAAGGGAGGAAACTGGGCCTTTGTATCTGTAATTAAGTGAAAGAGTAATATCTGGCTTTTGTCTTTATTGTGAAAGGATACAATTGACATTAAGTTCACCACAGTGTTTACAATAGATGGATGCCTTTCCCTCCAGCTATATAAATCTGCCCTGCAATGTGCATCCTGCTCGATTGGATGTTGGCCACCTGTTACTGGCAAAACAGTCAACATGCAACTTCTGTGTACAATGAACCCACAAATCTAAATGTTTCCCCTGTCGAGCAGAGTGGAAGTCCTTTTTCACAGTACGAAACCGAGGGTTAACTCAGAAGATGTGACCACATTTGAGTTGCTGCAGAAATAAATAGCTGTTTTTAGCTGACTGGTTGTAGAAATATTCTGATGGGCTAAATAGAAATATACAAGGCATATTGGAGACATTTTTGGACCAGCAGTGGCAGCGATGTTACAATTTTACACACAGTTGCAAAAAGATACGCCTTAGAAAACTGAAGAGACAATTGAAAAGCTTTCTTTTCAAAGCTTATGTTTTATTCATTCAAGCGTCTGGGGACCCTCACTCGGGAAAATGACTGTTTATCTCCTTCATCCCTCCACACTAGAGAGTGTTGTCATTTGTTTGGATTCGATGGTGTTTAGGGGCTATAATTGAATGAGGCTGTGAGAGCAGAGTTGAGTTTTGCTCTGCTTCGTATGCTTTTCTTCACTTACAAACAAGATGTTTGCTGCGGTTTAATTTCTTGTCACTTTGGATTTTTCAGAAGCATGGTTGGCTCTTTTTACAGGTGACATGCTGGACCTGTTGAAGTGGCGAGCCCACCCTGAAAGGATCAACGACAGCCTCTCGAAACTGAAAGAGATCGATGGCTCGGAAATTGTCAAAGTACGTCTATCTTTTCTGCTTCTCATTTCATTTTAATCCATAAAGTTCAGTCTGATTGCTGAAGGTTTGAATATCTTTTGCGCTGCTTGTTCTATCAGTTTCTTCAGGACACCTTGGACACTCTCTTTGGCATTCTCGACGAAAGCTCCCAGAGATACAGCCTCAAGGTGTTTGATTCACTCGTAAGTACATTTTTTGCACCTTTCTGATCTCAATCTACAATAACTACAAGTACAGAAACCTAAACTTGCGAGGGGGGGGAAAGAAAAATAGTGATGTAACGCTTCACAGCTCGTTGAACCAATCCCAGCGTGCTCGTGCTTTACCGAGCAGAGGCGGGAGATTGATCTCTGGGTCTCTGCTTCTGTCTCTCTGTGCATCAATCTCACACTGAGACATGAACTCACTCTCTCTGCACCTTTTCTAATGATGAAGAATCCTGGTGAGCTGCCACTCCTATCAAGTTTGTTTTTATGCTTTTGACATCAGTCTTGAGAATCTTGACAATTTTGGACAAAATTCTTACAGAATTGTACTATCAGCAAATGCCTCATGACAGATTATTTTAGTTTTTTTCATGCACAATACACAAGGGTAAAGTGGTATTTTTTTTCACGTTACACTTTACAACTGCAAGAGTTAGCATATTTTATTAGGGTTTCATATGATAAACCAAGCTAGAATAGTGCATAATTGTGAAGCAGAAATAAAATGATTTTCAAATATGCATTACAAATAAAAATCTGAAAAGGCTTTTGTCCATTTGTATTCAAACCCATTCACTATGCTACCCCAAAATAGAATAGCTAGTTTTTAGTTTACATGCTCTGTGGTTCAACAAACTACCAAATCAGGTAGGGTGAATGCAAATACCACACTTTTTAGATTGTTTTTGTTGTTAAAAACATCAAACAGATCAGCCTTCTACTGTGACAAAATTACAAAAAAATTGTACTTTATTTATTCACACTTCTGCCAATTATTCCTGAAGACGATTGATGGCACTGGATTTTCTTTAGTGGTACGAGATTAAAGTGGGCTCAATAAGAATGCATGCCTCACTTTCCCTAATTTTATTTGTAAAGAAATTATAAACCTTATATTATTTTCCTCCTCCTTTAGAACCACGTGATCTCCCATAAGAAATATTAATGGCACTGCAACTTAACCTCAGACTGAGAATCATTTTTCTAACGTATATTTTCTCACAATTTCCAGGTTCATATCATCAATCTCCTTCAGGACAGTAAATTCCAACACTTCAAACCAGTCATGGATACCTACATTGAGAGTCACTTTGCTGGAGCTTTGTCCTACAGGTCTGTATAATCTCTGTCTCTGATTCACTCACATGTAGCTGCTCGTGGTTTACAGCAGCAAGCACCTTGAGTGTGAGAACTGCAGCCTTTCCCACTTATTGTATTTTAATACATCACAGAAACCAGCCTACACCGCTGCTGAGAGGTGGCTGTGTACAGCATAGTGCTTTGAGTAGGGCTGAGGAATGAATACAATGCTCATGGTGCCACCTGGCTGATAGAAGGAGAATTATTGAATTGTGTAGCTCTCACTTCGCATACATGCACAATCAAACTCATGAACTGCTGTTCTTCTTCACATGTGTTTCACTCTCCTCATTATTTTCTCTCATAGTTGAATACACACATACATATACTGCTCCTAACTTTAAGGTCTTACAATATTTTTTGTTTCATTTGTCCCTGACCCTTCTGCAGAAAAAAACTTTTTTTCTTTCATAGAAGTTGTAAAAAAAAACTCTCATTTCGTTTTTCTACTTCTTAAATTTTGTCACATTACAACTGCAAATTTCTATGTATTTTATTAGGAACACATAATTATGGCTTGATCTAAACCATTCCATTGTAGCCCTGGGTGGATGCTCGGCATCATTGTCCCCCTGGAGTGTGGAACTCTGCCCCAGTCTTTTGCAGCCTCTAGCAGGTTTTCTTCCAGGATTTCCCATCATTTAATCAATGAGAAGGGATGGTGTTTTCACAGATATGTGCAGTGTTGATGTTCTGCCACACATAGCATCCTGCATGTAGGCAGAAAGTTTACATTTTGGGTTCATTTGACTAAATCACCTTTTTCCACGTTTGCTGTATCCCCTGCATAGCTTGTGGTAAACCCTAAAGGGAATTTCACATGTCTTTCTTTCAACAATGGGTTACTTCTTGACACTCCATAGAGCCCAGAGAAATAGCTGGATATCTGCAGTTCCTCTAGAGTTACCATGGACCTCTTTGCCGCTTCTCTGATTAATGCTCCCCTTGACTTGTGTATCAATTCAGGTGGAGGGCCATGTCTTTGAAGGTTTGCAGTTGTGGCTTACTCTCCATGTCTGCTCTGTTCCTCGGTCTTCATAATTCTGCCTGTTCGCCGATGTTCTCTAAGCCCTCTGCAGAACAGCTTTGTTGGTGCTGACATTAAATTACACACAGGTAGACTTTATATGCTTACAGTGTTAGGCGGCTTCTGAAGACAGTTGGTTGCATTTCACTTCTCACTATCAAAGTAAAGGAAACACATTTCAGATCTCTGTTTGTCATTTCTCTTTCACTTATCTTGTTCTATCACATAAAATGGTGATAAAGTACAGAGAATTTTAAGGTTGCAATGTGACAGAATTCCCTGTATCACTTGGAGCAGATTTTTCACCTTACCAAGCTGCAATATCTTTTTCATGGGATTCATCATTTATTATTCCATCATTACTCTTAGCTGCAGCGTCAGCTTCATCCATGTTGACGAAATAGGTGCAACAGGGTTGCATGTTAAACCACCACATTGTGTCATCGACTGTATCTTTGCCAGCTCTGTTGAGAAAAGCAATGCAGATGGAGGTAAACAGGGATCAAGCTGTTGTGTGTGTGTGTGTGTGTGTGTGTGTGTGTGTGTGTGTGTGTGTGTGTGTGTGTGTGTGTTTCTGTCTTCTCTAGGGACCTGATCAAAGTACTGAAGTGGTACGTGGACCGCATTATTGAAGCAGAGCACCAGGATCACATACAGCAGGTGCTCAAGGTGAGGCATACATGACTGTACCCTGGATCTTTTTTTTTGAATGTTTGTCATATGAAATTGCAACATTCACACAGAGCATCTTGAAACAAAAACAGATGTTTCCTCTCTCACTTTCACTTCTACTGTTTTTTGTTTGTTTGTTTTTTTATTCGCCTCCTCTGTCAGTCACACTGCAAGAAAGTTTAATCAGCAGAAACACAGTGCCTCTGGTGCAAGGGATCCTCATCATTTTATTCTAATGATGCATGCAGAAATACACTGCAACCTGTCTGTTGGTGAATAGTAAATGGTGCATTTATTCCACAGACAAGTCTGCAGCATTGCACCACATAAGTAATCAACTGGTGCTGTGCTGTATTATGACACTAAAAGTCATGGTAAAACAAAAGTTGTTTGTTTCAGTACATGATGATGATGATCTAGTTTTTAACAGGTCCTTAAAGGGTCTAAATTTAACATCAAATGTACCAAAAGTCAGTGGATTTCATATTAAGATTCATTATATGTAAATGGGTGACACCGAAATGAAAAAGCTATGTATGAAAAATGAAAGAATGATTTAATAGATGTTGAGCAAACTTTAGTTGCTATAACTATTGCAGTCGTAGCTTTGACTGTTCTCCACAAACAAGTTGCAAATTATGGAATTTGCTGATATTTTCATTCCTGCATTAGTCCCTAAAATTAGTATTTTATTCAGGTTGAGTTCTGAACTATTTCAGTGCCTGGATTCTTTACTTTTTCAGTCACCCTGATGGAGTTTTGATGTTCTGTTTGTTGCTAATGTGCTATTTATTTGGGTTTTATCTGAATATAGCTCCAACAAAAGTTCCTTTTTTACTTTACTTTGAACGCTTTAAAAACAAAACATGTTCATACAAGACTCATCTATTTCACTGACAAGCAGTAACTGAGGTGGTTCTCTCTGTCGTCCAGGCCAGCGAGTACATCTTCAAGTACATTATCCAGTCTCGTCGGCTCTTCTCTTTGGCAACTGGAGGCCAGAACGAGGAAGAGTTCAGAGTCTGCATCCATGAGCTCTTCATGTCCATCCGCTTCTTCCTCTCACAGGAGAGCAAAGGAATCAGTCCAGTTGCTCAGACGCAGGTGTGTGTACCCAGATCTGTGTTTGTGTGTTAAACATGCAGCAAGCCTTAAAAAAAAAAAAAAAAAAAAAAAAAAAACCCTCATCAGTTATATTCATCTCTGCATGTACAAATCTGTGCCTCTTGCTGCCTGCTGCACCACATCGTGTTTTCTTTGTGAAGGATGTTAATGCTGTTGTGATAGGTTGAGAGTTTGTCTGTAATTGAATTTCATGCTGCCAGAGGGGCCCGGAATAGAGAGTTAGGAATTTCTGTCAGGGTTTTTTTTTGTTTTTGTTTTTTTGTTTTTTTGTTGTTTTTTTTTCCAGTGGGAGGTCGACACTGCGAGGTGGCTGCTTTCTCAGATTTCAACCAAGACCAAAACAAGCAAGCTAAAGATGCCAAAGATAATCCTAATTACACAGTGGGAACAAATGCCTGTGCGACTGAGCGCTGTTGTCAGGAAATTATTTCTGGGTGTTTGTGTTGTGTTGCTTGTTTGATCTTTTGCCTGCTCTCTAATTCTGTTTAAACAATTAGAACAATTTACTGCACTCCACTGCCTGTCAGAGCTGTGTGGACAGAAAAAAATCTCTCTTTTTTTCCCCTCCCAACTCCTCAGCCATATTCGGGTTTAAAGCTGCTTGAATCACCATTACAGTCCTTTGAAAAGGATCCACAGACGTTTCACAAATAAAAATCTAAGAAGTGTGGTATTTGTGTGTTTATCCCTCTTTAATCTGACACTTCTAAATAAAATTCACTGAAGCCAGGCTTTGCGAGTCAGCTAATTTGCAAAATCAATCCATCAGAATGGAACAAAATTTATTGTAAAGAGAACCCTTTGCAATTTGCTACAAGCCATTAAGGAGATACAGCGAATGTTCAAAAGACTGCTCTGGTTAGATGAGAGCAAATGTAATTTGCGCTTTGTAAAAACTAACACTGCACATTGCCCTGAGCACACCAACCCCCCAAAGATAGTTCAGCAGCAAGGTGGTAGCAGCATTATGATATGAGGATTTATGTCCAAAGCAGAGACAAAGAAGGTGGTCAGAACTGATTGGAAAAATTATATAGCAAATTCTAGTGCAATCCTGGAAGAAAACCTGACTGGTTTTCAGATGCTCCTTCCTGCAGGACAATAAGCCTAAATGGACAGCCAGAGCTATTATCTGATTGTTTAGATCAAAGGATATTCATATGTTATAGTGGCTCAAAGTACAAACCTGAATCTATAGGAGAATTTGTGGCAACAGAGATTTGACTTAGCTTCAGATATTTTGCAAAGAAAAAGTGGGCAAAGATTTCAGCCTTTAAAAGTACATAGCTGGCAGAAAAGTACCTATAAATACTTTACATTGTAACTGTAGCAAAAGGAATTGACACAGAGAGGCTGGCTACAAATGCACGCTGCACTTTACAGTTATGTATTTGCAAAAAAAAAAAAAAATCTGTTCCATTTGCTGTTGCACTAATTTGTTTTAGTCTAATAAAAACAGAGTGTATGAGATCTAAAACCTCACACACAGAAGTTTGTAGTTGTACTGTAACAAAATATGAAAATCATGACTTTTTTTCAAGGCACTTTGAGTGCAGCATTAGATCTCCCTGTAGATGCAGTCTGTTTACCTCTGCTGACTTTTGATCGGCGTTAATCTTTATTTTCAACACAACAATAGATTTAGGAGGGTGCAGGTCAGGCTGCTCTTAATCCCACTTAATCTGTTACATGTGCTGCACACACTGGCCAACAAACAATAGCACAGTCACAGAAAGGAATCCTGGCCTGGGTTATCGCAAAGAAGGATCTTCCTGGAATATTGTAGATAAAAAGACGCATTTTAAAATTTTTGTTTGTGTTTCAGTAAGAGAAAAAACTGAAATGAAATGGCATCAGACTTATATGGGGCTATATTAGGACACTCAAAGATTCTTTACAATTAAATCAGTCATTCCCATTCATGGACACATTGACATGTTGATGAACAAAGTCTTTCAAAAAAAATAAAAATAAAAAAAATAAAAAATCTGACCAGACGCTCATCTGTTGAATCTACATAACACAACATACTGGAGTTACAACGAAATCCATTCCTGATTATCATTTTTGTCTTACTAGTGCATATTTAATTTGATTTTCATTATAAAAGATCTTTCAAATCACACAGCAGTGAATATGAAGGTTGGTTGCGTTTTCTCTTAGAGATCTGCAAAATCTGGTGTAATGAATCCCCCTGACGTGCCTCTTGTTTGTCTGTTTTCTTTGCAAGATTAGATTTACACTGTGCAGTTCTGATTTAGCCAAAGATGCACTGAATGTATGGAGAAAATATTATTTTCAACGTGAGAAATGAATGCACGTGCGCATACAAAACGCGCCTTTTAATTTAATGTTCATATCGATGGCTTTTGGCTGAGCGATTATAGTGGGAATGGATGTTGCTCGGTTATGACTGAGCATTCCTCATCTCTCTCTACCCAGGCGGTGTTCCTGCGAACGTTCCCGGCAATCTACAGCGAGCTGCTGAAGTTCTTCACTGTGCGAGAGGTGGCCGGTTTCGTGAGGGAGACGCTGGCAAGCCTGCCTACCGTGGTCCAGGCCGACAGTCCCCTGGAGGCGGTCAAACTGCAGTGCATTTCCAAGACGGTGGAAAGCCAGCTTTATATTAACCCAGGTGAAGCAACGCACACAGATGGATGCCTTGGAAGCACTTGAATTTTGTTCAGCTGTGGACAGAAGTGTGTTTCCAACCAAAGGGCAATAATGTTATAACTGCAATTCATAGTAGAGGCAGCACCATACTGTGGGACTGTTTGCACCTACTATTACTGGCGCACCGCACAATGTGGATGGAATAGATGAACCAGGCTGACATAAAGCCACTTTTGTGAATATTTCTGAGCCTGGAAAATCCAGTCAATCCAACTTGAACTAAGTTTACTCACATAGCGTATATCATAAGAAGAAAGACAAAAACATTTGAGCTTTGCTAAAAAAAAAAAAAAAAAAAAAAAAAAAAAAAAAAAAAAGAGAGAGTCTAATATGTCCAATACTTAAAAGCATTGTTTAAAAAGAAACAAATGATAAAATGCATATTAAAAATGCAAATTTAAATCCAAATTTGCCTCACTTGGCTTTGTTTTTATTACCATTTAACAGAAAAGGTAAAGGTAATTAAGTAGCAACGGATAAGTGTAAATACCAGTCATATTTTGTTGTGTGGCAACCATGTGATTTTCAGAATCCCGTTGCATCCTGCTACCCGTTGTGCTCCGAGTGCTGCACACCTGCCTCCAGGAGCAGAGAGATCTGGTCATGTGTGCACGCATCTTCACCAGCATGCTGTCCCTCATTAAGAAGGAGGAAAATGGCACTGTGGTGAGTACAAATATTTATGACCAAATGACACATTGTGCTGTCTGAGCTGCACAGGTGCAATGGAGCTGTTTGTGTCTGTCAAAGTTAGCACAACTTACAGAAGTAATTGAACCCAACTGTAGGTGGTTTTGCAGCTGTAAGATTGATTCTTAAAGCAGCCTCCTTGGCAAAACATTCCACAAGCAGACTGCTTTGTTTGTTTTGTACTGTCAATTAGTGGCGGTAACATGGACGTTGGCAGGTGTGCGGCTCACTAATGAGGCCGGTCAATTTAGCAATGACGCTGTTAGTGTGACTTTGAGCTTTTCCATCTGTCTGATTTGTGTGCGTGTGTGTGTTGAGGTTCTGGATTGCACTGCTTTCTGCAAGAAGGGCAGTTAATGGAAAAGACTCCTAGAAGGAAAGACTGCACAGATTGGCACCATATTTAAAGGGAGGTGACAGTGTTGGGAGCCAATGCGCTAGTGAGACTCCTTCTCATTATCAATCCAAAACCTGCATGTTTTGTCAGGTGGAAAGAAGACGAGAGGGGGATGAACGCACATGTATTTCCTACTTTTTTCTGTTGTATTAAATAATTCTTCATTTTATCTTTGTTTTTAATTGTGTGGATAAATGTATAAAGATGCATAGAAATAATTTATTACAATAGCTTATTTACAAAAAAGTAAATATTCATATTTTAAACTGGGTGCAGTGATTTAAAAAGTATTTAATGCTAAGAACTATTTCTTTTTTAATAAATAATTAGTCCTAAGTGCTTAAATAGAAGAAAACTCTACTTCTCTTGTTTTTTGAAAACATTTCATATCCTGTCCAAAAGGCTTCTTCAGTTCTGAACATGGGTTGGAAGCTTCAGAGACCATTACAGTCACGAATGGGGCTGTTAAGATCCTGTGAGCTATACTTTCTCTTATTCAAGGACCTAAGTTTATCTTGGCATCAAGCACAGTACAAAGTATGGGGACGTAAAAAATAAAATAAAATAACTCTCCAAAGCTCATCAAAACAAAAAGTTGCACAGTAGAGTCACTAAGTCTCCAAAAAATTGTTTTTGATTTTTCTCTAAAAAAAATGGCAAACAAAATGTTCTTTCTGTTTGCTAGCGTTTTGAATGTGGATGCTGGTAAGTGTCTTTGGTTGTTTAACATATTTGGTTTCTCTGCTGTACAGGAGCCTGCTGTGTCAGAGGAAGTGGAACTGATCGTGGAAAGCCTACTGGAAGTGTTACTGAGGACCATCCTGGAAATCAGCAACCGGCCCCAACCTGCTGGACCAGCCATGAGACTGCAGTTTCAGGATGTCACTGTATGTGTGTGTGTGTGTGTGTGTGTGGTGTGTGTGCTAACGCTAAATAGTTTTGGCTATGTGCAAAATATCCAAGCGTAATCAGGGATTTTAAATTGAGTTGCACTAGTGGCAACTATCGCTCCACTAAGATTATTAATATTACAGACAGTAATTAAGATTTATGATACAAGCACAGATGGGGAATAGGGTTGTTGATAATATTAACATCATCATTTTCACTAGGTGATAATAGGAACTCAAATATAGGGGGAAGACTTTCCCACTGAGACAGTGATCACATTGGATTAGTTGTTGCAGGCTGTTATCTGGACGTCTAATCTGTCCTGAAAATATCAATTAAAGGAAAGCAAGGCAACCAAAACGAGAAAATTATAAAGGATAAGGAAGTTATTACACCTCACATTCAGCTGAGTAGGTAAGAATAATGTTGAAATTTAGACTACAGTTTGACTGAATCCTGCACGTCTTTTAAATCTCCAAAGTACAAGTTAACCGAGCAATTTCAAGCACCTTTTATGTTCCCTAACCTAAACTTATTTATTCTTTGCGTTCACACTGTCAGGGTGAATTTGTGGCGTGTTTGTTGGCACTCCTGCGACACATGAGTGACAAACACTACCAGAAGAAGCTGCAGGCATTCACCAGCAAAGACGACCTGAGGGTAAGACTACATTTATCGCAGTTTTTTTTGTTTGTTTGTTTGTTTTTTAAGTTAATCAAATATCCAAATATACACCAGATTTTATTTTAATTCATTAATTTTTTTAAAATTTAGTTTCTCTTTCTTTTTTTGATTGTGTTTATTGCATTTTTTGTTTTCTTTAATCATGGTTTTGTTTTTGTCTTTTTTTCTTAATTATTTGATTTAGTTTTTTCATTTTACTTTCTAAAAGCTAATAAAAGCCCAAATTTTTTTTTTAATTTTATATCTTTAGAAAGCTTTTATTTAGTTAAGCACCCAATATGGTGCTGAAGAAAAATCACTTAATAAATATAACACAATCTTTTCTGACTAAATCATATAAAACTTTTATACCTGAGTATGCAAACTGCCTCCAGCTGTCGTCTGACTATATCTCAATGTGTTCATCTTGCAGGACTTCCTGCTTCATATCTTCACAGTCTTCAGAATCCTAATCAGACCGGAAATGTTTCCCAAAGACTGGACTGTGATGCGACTTGTCACAAACAAGTAAGACCAAAATCACAAGAAAAAATAACTTCAAATTATAGAAGATGAAAGTAAGATTCCTTATCTCATGTTATTGTATTTATTGCTGTTTGTTTCCATGTTTGTTTGTTTTTTTGCGTTTTGAGGTTCTGTTTCATTATTTAAACAAGTGCCTTTCCGATATGATTAATAAAGATGTGGGCTGTCTGCCTTTTTCTTTCAGCGTTATCATCACAACTGTCCTTTACCTTTCCGATGCGCTGAGGAAGAATTTCCTCAACGACAAGTTTGATTACAAGGTATAGCTGTTCGAATCTGTAGAAGCATACCAACAGTCACCTTATCTCTGCAGCTCTGACTCTAAGATATTAATGGATCTATGCCTCTAAATATTTAATAATCACAACAACATGGGTTGTTGGGTTAAATACTAAAATAGATCCGACAAGAGAAATAAAATATTACAGTAAAAGTGTAATTATTAAGATTACAAATGCCAAACTTGTCTCTCTAAATTCCTGAAAATGTAACTTTTTAAAAGAAAGCTTGATTTTTCTAATTTTTCAGGTTTGGGACTCGTATTTCTACCTGTCTGTAATATTCATCAACCAGCCTTGTCTTCAGCTTGAGTCCTTCTCACCCTCCAAGAGGAAGAAGATTCTGGAGAAGTGAGTGTTAGCTGTTGCGAATGGATGCAAACTTCTGAAAATTGTGTTTCTTCAGTAGCAACTGTGGTTTAACACAAGTCCTTTTAATCTTTGCATGTCATTAGCATGCATTCCTGATAACAATTTGGTTTCCTTGTCATGCAGGTATGGAGACATGAGAGTGATGATGGGTTGTGAGATCTTCAGCATGTGGCAGAATTTAGGTAAACTGTATTAAAATGGTGAAAATTATTACTTATATGTGTAATATACCTCCTCTTTTCTGATGAAAGAGGAGGTAAAATGTAGTTCATACCTGTAATTTTATTTATCTCCTAAACTATACTATACTTTAGAGAGATGCACTTAAAATGCATCTCAAATTGTGGTCATGCTATGATCAATAGAATCACAGACTCAATTAGGGTAAAGACACAAAATATTATTGCTAAAGAAACTTGCTGTCCAGAGTGCTGTGTCTAGTCAGATTAATGGAAAGTCTGGTGGAAGGAAAAATTGTGGTTAAAACATCCCTTTTTGGCAGATTTTTGGTTTCATTAGGCATAGGCCATCCTCATTAAAATAAACAGAAACTAATGCAAAAAATATACGACTCTCATTTACTGAAAAGTTTTTTAAGCTTCCTGTAGTATTACATAAACAGTAGTAGATCACAATATAAGCCAAAATTAAGTTTTTGAAAATATATTCAAATTGATTCATAAATATGCCAAATAAATTGAAAAAAAAAATCAGCCAATAAAGAAAATTTTCTAAGAAGTTTTACTGCTGATAACCAACCAAAAAGCCCTTCAAAGATTGAAATTTCCTCAGCATTATGTCAAGTTCAAAAGTTCACGAATAAATTGAAACTCTAACCCATGTGTTGAACTTTGCCTTGGTTATAGGGGAACATAAGCTGAACTTTATCCCAGCCATGATTGGACCATTCCTGGAGGTGACCCTGGTTCCTCAACCCGATCTGAGGAATGTCATGATCCCAATCTTCCATGACATGATGGACTGGGAGCAGAGACGCAGTGGCAATTTCAAGCAGGTGGGCCTCCTAAAATCTTCATCTGTATGCTTTAAGGAGATCAGAAGTAGCCGTAAAAGTTGATAGAAAGGCAAAAGCCTGGATTTTAAAACAAGGAAGATGTATGGCTCTTTCAAAAAAAGGTGAGTTTATTGGAGTAGTCCATTACTTCTAAGTAAACCTAAAGACTACAATAATTTAATCACATAGCATTTTAAGAATACTAGAGTCACCAATCTAGATCCAACTCTGCAGTGAAATTGGACTTTATTGTATTGTTAAAAGAAAACAAGATAGAAATATTCTGAAGATGTTTTAAACAGTATTTTATATATCTCATTAGAATTTTGCTGTATTAGTGAGGTTAGCATTCCTAACTGCATCAGCAGTCTCTGTGTTTATGTACTTGTGTTTAAAAGATATGTCACCCTTGGCTCAAAATGTACCCAACATTTTAAAATGTACTATGTTCCATAACAGATAAAGGTAGAAAGCTGAAAAGTATGAAATAGAGAAACTTTCTGTAATCCTTGCAGCTTTCTAGTGGTCTGCTGAATCCCCTTTGGCTCCCAAAGTAAGCTGGAGTTCTTATCTCTTCTGTTTTATTTGCAACCTGCAAGAACATCCCCTAACTTTTTTTTTTTTCCTTCTGACAACACTTAAAACACCTGACTAAAAGCTATTAGATTTTTCCTGCCAAGGCTTTCCAGTATTCTCTAAATTAGAATACTTCAAGTGTACATTTTCCTAAGCGATCATAGATTGACTGTGATTTTATGCACAGCTCAGATACTGATAGCATGCTACAAAAGGACAAGAATGAACCCATTGGAGTAAATCAAAGAAAAGAGCTGTTTTTTTGACGTGGCTGACTATGATGCAAAGCACTTTTGAGTTCAGACCTTTGAACCTGGCTTCTGTCCAGTCATTTTATCAATATTGCTGAACTGGCTAGATCTTTACTTTTTCCCTCCTTACAGGTGGAGGCCAAGCTGATTGATAAACTTGACAGCCTGATGTCTGAGGGTAAAGGAGATGAAACCTACAGGGAGCTCTTCAATAGCATGTGAGTTACTAAAAAAAAATAAGAAAACACAAATGCTGTAGCATAGTAAAGACAAGTTTGGCATAGAAATCTTCTTTTAAATCAAACAGACACAACAAAGAAGCATCTGGAAGTTGAAAGTTTCATCCTTGATTTCTAGTTCATTTTTACATTAGTATAAAAAAAAATCTGCGATAAGAAGTTTTAGATTTGGAGGATCAAGTAGATTAGTTGGTTACATGAAATGGTAAGTAGTGAATGTTCGCTTCTAGCACTGTCACTTTGTTGTTCACTCTCACCTTGTCCGTTGATGGGCCTTCTTCATTCTGTCCTTCTGTTTCCAGATTTCTGTTGCATCTGCTCAGTGTTTGTTTTGCATGCACGCGTCTCTCTCTGTGTGCGGTATTTGTATCATTTGCTTTTATTCTTTGTGTTTATTTTGCCCTTCATTGTGGGCTAATATTTGGACATTACTCATTCCTGTTAAATACTGTAATAATTCAGGTTCATTTGCATAAGCAACCTCTCCTCGCTGTCACATAAAGGGGCTTACAAAAGTATGTACACCGCTTGCACTTCGTCTCATTTTGTCACATTACAAGAGTCACAACTTCAATGCACTTCATTGGGATTTTATGCGATAGACACAAAGTAGTGCACAACTACGACAGAGGAGTGGAGGGAGTGCTTTTACAAATTAAAACTCTGGAAGGTGCAGCATGCATTTGTATCCAGCCCCCCTGGATAAGTATTTTACAGAACCACCTTCTTTTGCAGTTAGTTGTAAGTCTTTAAGGGCGTATCTCTACCAGCTTTAGATATCTAACATTCTTTGCAAAACATCTTAAGTTCTCTCATATTGAAAGGGGAGCACCTATGAACAGACATTTTTAAGTCTCGCCAGATTCTTTATTGGATTTAGATCAGGACTTTGACTAGGACATTCTAAGACATGATTGTGCTTGTGGACTTCCGACCCAGTCTGAAGTCTTTTGCAACCTATATCTCTGATTAATGGTCTCCTTGCTGAGCCTGTTTGTTTTGGTGTAACTGAGCAAAATGTATGTATACATGATCAAATTACACACTGCTGGATTTGACTATATCGCCTAAGTAGGAAATAGTCTAAAGGCAAGTTGGTATGTTAATTTTAGTTTCTAGATAGCATTCTTTTCAGATTTTTAGCTGTAAAAAAATTTAAAACCTTGCATCATTTTCTTTCTTTTATCCTTCTCTGTATCTGAACTATGGAACACAAGAGGGGCAGTATTATGCTGTGGGGATGCTTTTCTTAAACAGGGACAGGGAAACTGGTGGTGTCCTAAAACAAAATCCCAATAAAAGTTCATGGTTGTAACCTGGCAAAATGTGTAACAGTTCAAGGGGTATGAATACTTTGGTAAGATGCTGTAGGTGTGAATTAAACTGTGATCCGTTTGTTGTAAATCATTCACCTTCTCATCATTTTTTGCATATGAGCAATAACAGAATTGATCTTGATCACCAAATACTTACGGAGCTTAATGTTTATATGTAATGCGTAATGTGCAGTACAGTATAATTATGCAAAAGAAGATTTTTTTTCATAATCTAGTTCTTTCATTATCATCATTATTTTGTTTATTCTAGTCTGTAACTTCTTGCTTTTTCTGTTTAAATTGCAATAGATAAATGTACTATGATTTCAGCATATTTTAGTTCTATTTTGCTTTTCAACAACTGTCCTGCCTCCTCACTTTTTCCACCCCTTAAGCTGTGAGTTTGTGCTGATTTTAATCATGTTAATATTAATTTATTCCGCCTATGCTTCCCGCCTGGAGTAGAATTCCTCTGTTTGGTCCGTACCCTAGGTAAGATGCTCTCCTCTTTGGTCTTTGTGTCGTCTGTGTGAGGGGAAACGGGGAACAATTGGTCCGGCCCAAAAACAAACAAACAAAAAAAAAAAAACTATTGTGTGTGTGTTCTCCTAACTTTCCATCAAACCAACCAGTTATTATAATCTACATAATTTGTGTAGTCTCATGGTATAACTCCGGCAGGCGAGCCAACAAGCATAGGTGACACTTGCATGACCGAGATTAATTTCCTCTTTGCTTTGAGCCCTTTTCTTTCTTCAGTAATTTCTTCCATCGCTGTCCCTGTTCCCATTCTATATTTTTCTCTGTTGCTTTTTCAAGTCTTGACTTTCTCTCTGTCTTGTTCTTGTCTCTCTTCATTTGTCCTGCAGCCTGCTGAAGAAGATTGAGAGGGAGACGTGGAGGGAGAGCGGGATCTCTCTGATCGCAACCGTCACTCGTCTGATGGAAAGGTTGCTGGACTACAGGTCGGAGAGCATACACACACACACACACACACACACACACACACACACACACACACACACACACACACACACACACACACACATGTTCTCCAAGATTCATTAGCATGTCTGATTCGGTTCTCGCATCATAAAGTTTTATATGATCATGTTTATTCCACAGGGATTGTATGAAGTTGGGGGAAGTGGATGGTAAAAAAATTGGATGTACAGTCAGTTTATTGGTAAGTTTATGTTCTGACCTAAAACAGATTATTTGTTCGCTTTTACTTCAACTGATGTAAACATCTGGTTTATGTGAGAACATTTGAGCACAAAATGTCCTCAAGTAGTTTCATTAATTTACACAAAACTGCTAAAAACTGCAATCACAAGAGTAGTGCAGCAATTTCTTCCATCCCAGCCAATTGGCAATTACAATTATGTAAACTAGATGATTGGATTCAAGAAAAAAAAGCAGGCTAACACTGATTGGTTCAGTAGGTGGCACTCAAAATCTGTTGAAATGTATTGGGTTGAAATCTGATTCAATGTAGTGTACGTGTATAAGCTTGAAAATTCTGAAGGTTAAAAGTGCTAGGAAATAACAGCACATTTCATCAGAATTGCATTACATTAGTAGACTGATTATGTTCCATCTGACTCACTCTAGGATGACAGTTGGAAAGCAACAGTATCCATTTTTCTTCAATGTGAGGTGTCCTAATCTGACTTTCTGCAGCACAGCCTAAAGATGTAGCTCCTATCTGGGTTAACTCAATTAAGAAAACTACTATAATGTTCAACAAAACTTAAACCAAGTTCATAATTTCTTGTTAAAAGTAGATGACTCAGCATATGCAGCTACAGTTTTCAATAAACTCCCATCAACACTACTCTGTTTTGATATGACGAATTGATAATTCTGCAAGTAATGTATCTCAGTTGAATCCCAGTTTATCGAAGGTAGATAAAACTTCCGGAAAAAGTTGTTCTGCTTAATAAACTTAGCTCTTACTTTGAACATTGTAAAATTTATTGACTGTTGTGTCAGTGTTTCTCTAATAAGTGCACCTCTACACCAATATCTGTCTGGAGAGCAGGTTACACATATAGACAGGAAGGCACAGCAGCCAATACACTCTCACATTCACAGTGAGCATCACTGTAAAAAATGGAAAAACACCCTTCCTTAAAATCAAATACATGTCCTTTATTTCAGATTTGTAAGCCATGTACATGAAAATGGGCTGTGATTTTTAAAATTTTGTAGACCAGTACGCAGTTACACTCCTCATTCGGGTTACAGCTGAGAAAATCACAGAGTATACCAACAACTGTGGTCGGTAGCTGGGTGAAGTCAGGAACTCACAAACTGATCATGTAAAGGTTCCCTTCCTCAGGATCCTGATGCTACACTTGGGTTCGCACTGCAACATCACTTTTAAAAAGTAAAAATACCTGTTCGGAAACTATCATATTGATCAAATGAATGAATAAATAATCTTGGCTGTGCTTTTACTGAATATTTGATGACATGATTCCCTAAATTTGTCCCAGTGAACACGCAGTTCAACTTACTAGTATCCCAAGCTTATGTTTCTTTCACTGTCATAGTAATTTTTTTTAAATGTATTATAGATGTTCTTTTCATAGCTAGACAAAACAATAAAAACACAACATTTGAGATATAGCCACCTCTGACATTTTATATCACTTTTAGAATTTCCTTTAAGTACTTTTTTTTTTTTTTTTTTTAAATCCAATAAGATTTGATGTCAAATGCGGACAAAGCTGTGTACTCCTTAAACCCAAAAGACTTATATGTTCTGCTCCTTTTATGCAGTTGTTTCTTTTGCAGGAGAAATACTGATTCCTGAAATGTAATGGATTGAAAAATATAAGTGTGCCCTGCAGGCGTTGCTTATGTAACTAAACCCAACGCCTGGGTGTGTGGGCGAATAAATGAGAAGTTTCTGTTACTTTGCAGCTGATATGTTATTGCACCTTTGTCAAGCATCAACCTTTTATTTTTTGTGCTTATTTACATCTTTAAACTCTCCGATTGTTGCAACCTACTTATTCCCATTTGCTTTCTTATTTTGTTTCTCCTTTCAGAACTTTTACAAAACAGAGCTTAACAAAGAGGAAATGTACATCCGTTACATCCACAAACTGTACGACCTCCACCTCAAAGCTCAGAACTACACAGGTACTCCTTGAAGAAAGTGTTTTTAATACTAGCAATATTTTTCTGTGCTCATAATCTTGGTATTTATGCTTCTTAAACTTTTCTACATTTTGTCACATAATAAACACACTTATTTTATTGAGATTTTGGTGATGGACCAACTCGCAGTGCATAATTTTGACGTAGAAGAAAAAGGATACATAGTTCTGGAACATTTTTATTAGAAAAAACTTAGGGGTACTGCTGCGTAAGGACTGAGGCCCACTGCACCCACTGCCCATTGAGAAAAGTACCAATGATACGAGCATCACGTTGGGGTCTCCAAAAGTCTCCAACAACACTAGAAAAAGTCACAAGATTTGCCTGTTGTTGCATTTTTGAAAAACAGTTGCTGGAATGCTCCAAAAAGTTGCCTTGTTGGTTCCACCGGTAGGAGTTCATGAAAGCAATGTGTGAAACTGGGGTGAAGTTCACTTTCCAACCGGACAACAATATCCCATAAAATCATAATAAACTACACAAACATTTACTTTTTGTGATGTTGTAACATCACAAAAAGTGAGAAAGTTCAAGATGTATGAGTACTTCTGAAAGCCTGAGCCTTATTGTTATTCTCCAGTTGTTATTTTACTCCAAATGTCTAATCTGAACTGCTCTCTCTGTGTTTATTGCAGAAGCTTCATACACCCTGCTGCTGTACGATGAGTTACTGGAATGGTCAGACAGGCCTCTTAGAGAGTTTCTTAATTACCCCATGCAGAGCGAGTGGCAGAGAAAGGAGTACTTGCATCTCACTATCATCCAGAACTTTGATAGGGGAAAGGTGAGCCAGCACACGGCAGAATCTACCTTGTTCTGCATTTGCATATAACACATTTAATATTAAGCTGCTGTGTCTTCTAATTTTTAGCTGAATGCAACAACCTTTTCACAGTTTAATCAGGGTTTATTACTCTACAGAGAAACTCGCTTCTTGCAGAGACAAATGAGAGAAAACCTCACCATCCCAGATGAATTTAGGGAATCATTAAGACTACTCTGGTTACAAATAGTCCAGTTTTCTCTCACATTCTCCAG
The DNA here is from genome assembly GCA_014839685.1 of Anableps anableps. Lineage (NCBI taxonomy): Eukaryota > Metazoa > Chordata > Actinopteri > Cyprinodontiformes > Anablepidae > Anableps > Anableps anableps. Next base: position 15,049,205 of record CM026087.1, read on the forward strand.
CTTTCACCATCTGCTGGCACGACCACACAGGGGCCAGGAGGCAGCAGGAAAGAAAAGCTTCCTGTTTAATTAGCGAGTCTGCTGGATTCTGTACTGGTACCTATACAGGGAGAGAGTGCATTTGATTCTTGATTTTAGTTGGCTCAATTGTGCCATCAAGTGGTTTGATAGCAACCCTGCACACTAAGAAATACATTTTCCTTCAGGGTTTGCTGTGATATGTTATGCATTTTTTCTCTTTCGTTTTCAAACCTCAGTGCTGGGAGAATGGCATCATCCTTTGCAGGGAGCTTGCTGACCAGTACGAGTCTTACTACGACTACAGGAACTTAAGCAAAATGAGGGTAAGCTGTGAGAGAAGCTGCAGGCATGCAGTGTGAATTTTCAGACAGGATTGTTATAAATCCATTCAGCTTGGGAAGACAGGAAAAGAAGCAAATAAAAATGCAGTGGCTGATTTTCTTTGTCAGATGATGGAAGCATCCCTGTATGACAAAATCATGGACCAGCAAAGATTAGAGCCTGAATTCTTCAGAGTTGGCTTCTATGGAAAGAAGTTCCCTTTCTTCTTACGGGTAAACCCCTTCTCCCCCCACAATTTTCATATTCTCTATATTGAATTGTGTAATAATTTTTTCCCTCTGCAAAATCGAAACAAAACTGCTGAGAGAATTAACATTCTCTTACGCAAGACTCCTCCAGTGTAAGGTGACATTTAGGAACTTTTATTCTGTGCCGTTTAATGATGTAACAGGCCCTGTCCTTCTTGGAGTTTGCAGTTGCAGGCTGCAGCCACTAGATGTCAAGCTAACCCCGTGTTGCTTTTTCTTGAAATTCCCCTCCTCTGCTGCAGAATAAAGAGTTTGTGTGCCGCGGCCATGACTACGAGAGGCTGGAGGCTTTCCAGCAGCGGATGCTCAATGAGTTTCCCCACGCCATCGCTATGCAGCACGTCAACCAGCCGGACCAGACCATATACCAGGCTGATGCACAGTGTATCCTTGTCAACATAGAATTTTTTTTCATGCAGCTGACTATTGACAGCAGAAAACATGGGCACCTGTATGTTTTCTGTTTCCATAACTGACCTTAATGATCTATCGCATGCTGTTCCTTACTGTTTGCCTTCAGTCAAAATCAAAGTCCTTTCACTTACAAAAGTAGACAGTCACACTGTACTGCATAGTATATGCAGTTTACAAAATATGCAACAAACTGCAATCAGGAGGCTTTCTTACAGCTGTAGTGGGGAATACATTTAGGAAATAAACCCAGGATCTGGTTTCTCAAAGAGGGTGATGTCTATTTGATAGATTATGGGAATATGCTTTGTAATAAGACTGTTTTTGAAGAGTCATAGAAAAGTATAGTCTGCTAATCAGATTATCAAAGTAAACATTTTTGTAACATTATTATAATTTGAAAAAATAAAGTTGAGAAATAGGTCAGCATATTTTGAATGCTCAGCTGTAAGAATGGCATCTCTGGCTGCCTGAGCTGCTACAGTGTTGCACAAAATAGAGTTATTGGATTTTGCATTATTCTGTGTTTTCTAAATCCACCCTCACTGTACATATATCACATCCTCTGATTAGCAAATAGACAGATCCTTTTATTTCCATACATTGCTTGAATTAATAAATACATCATGTTGGCCTTGTTAATTATTTACAGAAATGTATGGGACAAGTGTTGGCCTACATAGAAGTACTGAAACGCAACGCAGACACAACGACTGAAAAAACCCCACTTTATTTACATCTAAATGTTCTACGTGTTCTTCTGGAATATATGTACACCCTCTAGAGAATTGCCTGTCATGTGATTTGTAAGTGTGTCCATGTGAAATGGATGTGTGTATGAGTCAGTCTGAACTGCATGCGTGAGCACACTATATGCACACAGAGGGTTATTTTATGCCTGTATATGTGCACATGTAAATCTTCACATGTAAATGTGAATTTAATGTTTGATCATGCAAAATATATTTGATTATAGTGAAATCTCGTGCACATGTGACTTGTTAGCATGCATATGCACAGTGTTTTTGTCATGTTAATTCTAAGGATGAAGAAACATTGTTTGCATGTGCATTATTTGTGCATACATGTGAATTGCATGTGTACATTTAAAATTTATGTGACTGGATGTGTGTACTTGTGAAATCTGTTTTGTAGATGTGAATTATGTGTGTACATGTGAACTGTAAGTGTAGGTGTGAATTGTATGTGAATACTATGTGTATGCACCGGTATTGTGTGATGGTGCATGTGAATTATGTTTGTGCATGTTGATAGGATGTGTGTACATGTATGAATGTGAAATGTATGTATGTGCATTTGAAATGTATGTGGTTGGACATAAATCGTACATTTGAACTGGATCTGTGAACATGTGAAATATGTGTGTGTATATATATGAACTATGTGCATATATCAGTTGCTTGCATGCATATGTAAATTGCATGTTGATTATAGGTGTGCATGTGTAAATCCTGTTCCTCAATAGTTCATTGATATATGTGCATAGGGGAATTGTTTGTACATATGAAATTTAAACATACATTTGTTTTTATTTGAAATATGTGCAGGTACATCTAAATTGTATGGGTGTATTAATGAATTGTGTGTGTGTGTGTGTGTACATGTGATTTATATATGTGACATGTGAACTGTATACAGCCACATGTAAATTGTAGCATGCATATGATCTATATGTCCAGACGTGAAATGACATGCAAGGGTAAATTATATACATGCACGTTTAAATTTTATATGTCCACATGTGAATTTTGTGGCATGCACATGTTAATGGGACATTGACAGTGATTGTCTACATCCACACTGGTGTGTTATTTTAATATAATACCAATCAATAACACCTCAGTCAGATTGTTCACCCATTCGTGTATCCTTATCACAAACACTCATGCAGTCATGATTCATTTTAATCAGCCGTTCTTCCTATCTTAAATCTGCTCATCGGTGCGAGAGTCTCGCCTAATAAAGGTGAGGCTGAGCTAAGCAAAAATATACTGAATCACTTCCTTTGTCTCCTTCTCCTGCTTGCGCCGACAACCCTTACACGTCTTGTTCTATCGGCTTTCCGTTTCCGCCATGTGGATGTAAACAAGGCACTCAACCACACTTTAAAAAAAAAAAAAAAAAAAAAAAAAAATCTGTCCTATTTGTGTGTATGATTGTCTTCATCTGCCCATCAGAACATCTTCAGGTCCCCATATTCTTCCAGGTCATTGAAAAATTGTAGTCCATTTCAGCCCTGCAGCACTTTTCCTTTGTTGCTCTCTTAGACTTTCCTTGACTTGTCGGGGGGGGTGCTTTCAGATCTGCAGATCTACGCTGTAACTCCCATCCCAGAGAGCCAGGATGTGTTACAGCGAGACGGGGTGCCTGACAACATCAAAAGCTTCTACAAGTTTAATCACATCTGGAGGTTTAGATATGACCGACCTTTTCACAAGGGCACCAAAGACAAGGAGAACGAGTTTAAGGTACGAAAAAAAGTATATTTCTGCAAAAGCATCTGAACACCTACACACGGTAGATATTGGGGAAAATAATTTGTGATTATTGACTGTGACTGGAGAAGCTATAAAACATTCCGTGCTATGAAGTTGGAGAATAAGACTCCAATAATTCCATTAGCACTTTCTCTTCAGAACCATTTGAAACAGCCTCATTGACATCCTTCCTGGCCTCGCTCATCTATCATACACCATGTAGGTAGCAATAGTTTGTGCTCAGGTATTATTCTGTGTATTGAGCTCATGTTTTATTCATTAGGAAAACGACATCAGTAATTATACACAAAAACCCAGGCAGTAGTCAGAGTCGTGTAAGGCTTGAGCGCAAATGAAGCCTTTTCAGGCTGATTCGGTCCTGCCAGCTGCACACACTTTAAGACGCCCAGCAACACAGAACCCAGTATTACTCTCATAAATATTCAGCTTTTATTGCACACAGGCTTCATGCCGTTTTCTCATCACTTCCATCAAGGTTACTTGGCTAAATTTAATCACGGTATCGCATTTTCATTTAGGCTGGATGTCTCTAGCCTTGAGGAAGGAATAGCGTGCAATAAACATTAATGTTGTGACTAGAGCGCGCAGCGGGTCTGGTAATGTATGATTATTGTATGATCCCCATAAATAAAAAAGCCATCAATCGAACACCGACAAAAATAAGTTCTTTTTTTTTTATTTATTTATTTCATTGGAAAGGCAGAGCCTTGTATTTATGTCGGATTTTTCTACCAACTTCCTGCTCTGAAACACTTTTTTTTACCTCCCGCAAGTTGTGTTCAGGTGGGTTTCTTGGCCTTTAAAAGCATAAAATCAATAAAGGGCAGCAGGGCCGTGTAGTGAGTCGGAAGACCCTCCTTCAGCATGAGGACACTGAATCAATACTGCGTATCAGCTCTGAACTGCTCTTTTGGGGGGTCCAGGAGCGAAACACTGTGTTACAAACTAGATTTAAAGTATACAAATTAGCCCATCCTGAATCTCTCATTGATCCCAATTTCTGTTTGAAGTGTCCTCAGCAAAAAAATAAATTTCATGTAAAAAAAAAATAACAGGCTTTGCAACAGATTGTTTTAAATATTTTTAATAGGCTTTCCTATAATAAACCAAGTGCATGACTAGAAAGTGGAAAAAAGGCATAAATGCTTTTCAACAGTCACTTTCTTCCTTACATTTACTTTTCTCCTGCATTTTTTGTGGCAAACTACAATCGGGACTTTCTTATGGCTTCGCTTCAACAACAAATTACTTCTTCTGCCGCTCTGGTCAGATTGGTGAAGTTGTCACACTGACAGATTTCCTCCTACCTGAGCTGTGGATCTCTGCTGCTCCTCCAGACACATGGAAATTAAGATTGCTTCTCTGGTTATTGTTCTCTTTGCACGGCCTGTTAATTTAAATGGAACAGCTGTATTTATGCTTCAGTTAAATCGCGCTAATTTATTTAGTTGACTTCTTTAGTCAGCTGGTTGCCCTGGATTTTTATTAAAAGCTCAGAATAAAGATGACTGAATAAAAAACACAAAATGCAAATAAGACATTGAATTTGTGCTTGCAAATCAACAAAATGTAGAAAGGTTAAAGGGGTGTTAATACTTATACAAGGCAAAGTGTATTCTTATCAAGAAAAGAACATGAGGTTTCAAAAATAAAGTAGGTAGAAACACTGGAGATGTTAGAGCTGCCATCTGTTAAACTGCTAACAGGTTGTTAGCTGGTTACATTGTGACATACACTGTGTCACATATGCAGCACTATAGGATGAATCTGTTATATTAAGAGCCTCCTGTAAATACTTGAGTTGCCATAGTTTACATCCTGTCAGAGTGACCTTGTGAGACACGGGTGTGTTGACGAGCACACCAGCTGACTGTGTAAGCGTTGGAACGTGAATGATGACATAAGAGATCAGACATGACACCTGACCTGCATCCAATAGTGAACCTTCTGCAGCATGGGTAGCCTTATGTTTTACCTTAAGTGTCTGAAATAGAGTGCATTTATGCATTAGGCTTAAGTGGGGAGGGATTTTTTTTTAATGATCAGCACAATTTCATGAAAGTATGGTGTGTTGTGTTGTGTTTTTGTTTTTTTTTTTTTTATTGCAGAGCCTGTGGGTGGAGAGGACTACCCTGACTTTGGTTCAGAGTCTCCCAGGCATTTCCCGCTGGTTTGAGGTTGAGAAGAGAGAGCTGGTGAGTGTGAATACTGTTGATAAAATTACCTTGAAAACATAAAATCATACACAGCCATCACGCACAAAGGACATTACAATTTTGCAGGTTGCAATTTGGAGCTCAGCCAGCCAACAGCTAAGTAAATATTTGCATTAAATCCCCAAGAAATGGCTTGGATTTTAGGAAATGTTCAAATTTCCACCAGTTTCATACATCTGGGTTTCGAAACACAAAAATCCTCTAATATCTTTTTGTTTCATTCAGATCCCCCTGAAGTGGGTTGACATTTAAACGGCGCCCAGTGAATATGGACGGATACATGACGCAGTTTATGTCTCTTATGGTCTAAGCTCATATTCTTTAGTTCCAGCTGCTGAATGTGGTGTGAAATTGTCTGAATGTAAATTCTGTATTACCCTGTGATGGTTTAGCGGCACAATTGCATATGAAACATGGAATTGGTGAAAGGATTAGGCTTTGTAAGGGACTAAAATAGGAAAGTTGAAAAGGGAGAATGAAAAGAAAAGCGTGCACAAAAGTGACCAGGAGCTGAGTAATTGCTGCGTGCTTCCACTTGTGGAAGAGATATTAAGATAATTAACACCTACTTCAGAGCCGTGGAGAGCATTTTAATTGTTTATTTTTGCTTTTTGCAAGATGCATTTAATACTTTTTGTTCACAACAGGAGAAAATGGCTATGAAAATTAAGTGTATTACTTCTCAAGTACAAAAATGCACAAAATGTGTTTTTCCCCAAGTAGAACTGTCTTAATTTAACCAATTAAATATCTAAAATGTCTGAGAAAACTGTCTGTCAATTAGTTAAGTAAATAAATTTTGAAATTTCAGGATGAATAAAAGCTAATATGGAGCAACAGTGCATAAATCCCAGGATTATTAAAAATGAAACAATGGTGTGAATGTTTGAAGTCCAAAATTCAGAAGGCACAGAATCCTTGATGAATGGATGGTACCAGCCTGTTTTCAGCTTTAACAGCTTGAGCAATATTAGTATTACAGCGTTAAAAAATCTGTTTTTTACCTAACATGATTAAAACTATGGTCTTTTATTTGCAACATGATGCATCTATGTGATGCTTTTAATTTTTCAGTTTTTTCTTTCACCTAACTTTCCACTAATATCATTGGATTATAACTGTGAACAGCCAGCTTCTTTAGTAATGTGGTCTCAATGTCAATGTCTTCTTCACGATTGTGTAAGCCCAAGCATGGACATAACAAAAAAATTCTTTATCAGAACATATTTTTATTTCTTATGTATTTTTTTTTCTGTGTGACACTGCTTTTTTAATTTAGCTGTAAGCCATTATCATCAAAATTAAAAGAATACCAGCTTGAAATATATAATTTTAGTAAATCAATGTGGGCTTTGGATTAAATTAAAATAAATGAACTTTTCAATTAAATTCTAATTTATTAAAAGGCACCTGTGGAGTTGGATCCAGTTAGAAAAGCTGTAATAGTATTTGAAAATGTTCTTTCCAACCCCTCTGTTTGCAGGTGGAGGTGAGCCCGTTGGAGAACGCCATCGAGGTGATCGAGAACAAGAACCTGCAGTTGCGCACGCTGATCACCCAGTGTCAGAGCCGGCAGATGCAGAACATCAACCCCCTCACTATGTGCCTGAATGGGGTCATCGATGCCGCCGTCAACGGAGGGCTGGCCCGCTACCAAGAGGTACGAACAGCTCAGCCGTGGGCGGCGTCGGAGGGTTTTTCAGAGACTGAGGGTCGCGAAGCACTGACATATAGATTGCCTAATGATGTATGAAGGTGGGACGTATGAAGCGGAGGGCCGTAAAGGGAGGGGGGGGAAAGGAGCAGATGAACAGCTGGATGGATGGATGCACGAGCGTCCCGGCGAGGTTTTGATCGAATTTATAGATGAGTGGAGAGCAAGAGGGGGTTGGAAGCAGAAAAATGAGATAGATGGTTGATGCTGGAATGAGAGGATGGAATGGAGCTTTCATTCAGCGAATAGATGGCTGGATGGAAGGATAGATGAGGGGAGAAAGCAGCGTCACATAAAAAAAAAATCACATAAAGAGAAATAGGGGGGAAGGAGTGTAAAGAGATGGATGACTAATATTAGCTTATTGAATGAGGTAGGAGGATTTATGCAGCTGCTGCATTATAGGGTAGAATGGTAAAAGGCAGACACAAAGAGAGAAACATCTTCCGTCTCGCTGACAAACATTTGCATCTACTTGCAGCTTCTCGAAGGCACTGCATGAGAGATTGGAGGATAACCGTGCGCTGTGCTCCAATTTTCCAGGAAAAGCACAACAGTCTCGAAAAAAGGAAAAACAACTTAAAATCTACTCAGGAAAATAGTTTTTAGCCTCAGCAAACTGAGTGGACTCTTCTCCTTGTCGCTTAGCAACTGCTGTGAGCGTGGATCTGGGGGCTGGAGGGATGGGTGCATTTCCTCGTCGTTCATGCCTGTTAGAAGGCCCCATGCAGAAAACTGTTTCCACATTTCTCTGCTGCTTTTAAATTCTTGTAAATTTCCCTCCCTTGCTTTGCACAGTAAGAGAAAAAATACACACATTTTAAATAGTTCCCCACAAACCGGACAGATATGGCTCCTCTTACTTCTGCAAACACACTGCCACCGATATCAACCCTCGATTTTCTTCAAGCCACGCATCAAGTTGTGAGCGTTCGCAGGCCGTGCCTATAAATCTATTAATTTCTTCTCCCTCTGTAATGCCGATTGACAGCCGTGGAGGCCCTGCTACAAATGAGGGAGAAATTGTCATTATTAATATTCAGATTTATTGCTCTAGTCTGAGTCGAAACCCTTCCGGAGAGAAGGGGGTAGAAATGCGTTCTGATTTATTTTCCCCTCTCATCAGCGCTCCCTCTCTAATTGGACTTTGCTGATGATTAACTGAAGTTGCTCAGTAGCTGGGTCCCACTCGTTGCAGTCCGACGAGAAATTTCCGTCACGCGGCAGATTATCGATCCGTTTTGCAGCCTTTTTCCTGAGGCTTTTGATTTGTGGTTGCAGCTGAAATGCAACCAAAAAACTACAATATTTATGCACTCAAATGTTTTAAAATTTGTTATCTAACCATTTTGCTGAGCTTAATAAGATAGCTATCCTGTGTGGTGCATACTAATTTGATAAAGATTGCCATCTGGTGATGTTTGGAATATTAAAACACCTTGAGTATTCAGACTCTGAAAGCAGTTTGATAGGGATCTGTGTTTGTTTGTGACTGTTTAAAGCAGCCTCAAGCATCTTTTTTTTCTCAGTCTGTCTCTTTCAAAACAGACAGCTGTGTCCTTGAGAGGAACTGTACTGCGCTTTTTGCAAACACCCCTTTTTACCTTTTAGTGCCTCTCCTCATTTTTTTTTTTTTTTTTTCTCCTTCTGAATTTCCTTTTGGGGCAGATTTGAGAGCAGATTGTGAGCTGGGCTTTTCATCATCTCGTCTTCTCTCCCTGCTTTCAGTCTAGTCTAACACAGACTGGGAAGGATTTGCAGTAATCTGTGGACGTATGACAAGTGTTGATGCCACTGTAAACAGCAAAGACTTGACAGTTTATGTATAGGGAATATGAGAGAAACAGAGTTCAGAAGATGAGAATACACAAAATTTTGTTCAAGGGAAGTTGTGGTTTTTGCATCATGAGCCACTCCTTCTGCCATCCCCCAAACAATGAAAATGCAGGAAATCAGCTATATGGTCGGGTGGGGTAAAATACAGTGCAGTCTTGCACAAAGCATGAAGAATAGTTTCCCTATTCTCAGCAGCAAGCAGGGGGCGCCGGTTCCCCATTGACTGCACATGCCTAGAGGCAATGGAAGACTTTTTCAAGGTGCAACTGACAGATAAGTTTTTTTTTTTTTTTTTTTTTTTTTTAACCTGGTGCTCTCACACACATACCCTTCTAATGCCACCCTGGACAACTGCCTATATGTCCAATATTAAAAACTGCCACTGTTCACAAGATCAGAATGATTGAAAAAAAAAAAAAAAAATAGGAAAAATTTCCTTTCTAAATCTCCCTCCAAAAGTTTTTTTTGTTTGTTTGTTTGTTTGTTTTCACAAATAGAGCAGATGAAACTTAATGAACCACAAATTGTGTTAAGAAAATTTGTAATCAGTTTAGAATTATTCAGTCCAGGTTTGGCTAGTCCAAGAGTGTCCAAGTCCAGTCCCAGAGAGCTACTGTCCTGTCACGTTAAGACGCAACCCTTCTCCAACACACCTGAATAAGGTCATTCAGCTCTGCAGAGGCTTGGTAACGAGCCATTCGTATGATTCAGGTGTGTTGGAGCAAGGATGTATCTAAAAGATGCAGGATAGCGAATCTTGATGACTGGGCTTGGGCAACCCTGAGTTCGTCCATATATTTTGCTATTTATGCTTGCCTAGTAATGTAAAAGTACTTCTGTTCAGCAAATAGTCACACAGTTCAGGTTTAATTTGTCCAATTATTGTAGATTTTGATTAAAAGTTTATCTGTTACAAAACTGGGAAATTAGTCATTTTGTTTAACTTCACATGGAAGCCCTAAAGTAGATGCTAACATTATTGTTGGTGGGGGGGTTGCTGTTAGTCAGTCATTCCATGACACAGTCGCAGTGATGTCACAAAGAGTACCCATGAGGAGAGAAATAGAAAAAACAGTTATTTTAACCAGGCTATCTACAACTGCAGATAGTCTAGCTAATTTACCAGATAATATTAGCTTGTTTGTAAACCACTACTAAATTGTACTGGTGTTTATTTCTATTTTTTTGTATACATCAGTGTATCCAAATAAAAATGACAGTAAATAAATTACAAATATAACATTATGACTTTAATAATCAGTATTTGTAATTATTTTAGCAGCAACTTATTGCTATTTTTTTGTTTTTTTTTCTCAATTAGATTATTGGGATTAATGAAAACCACATAAGAACATTTTATAATTCTTGATTTTTAAATCATCCCTTTCAAGTCCTCTAAAATCCAAACAGAAGTAATTTTCTTTTTAGTTCAGTCTCTTTGCTTAGCCTTCCTAAATGCATTGAAGGACTGTACAAATGCAAAAAAATAAAACACATTCTCTGAGTCAGGCCTGCTGGGATTCAGGTAACATTGCCACGCAGAAAGCATAACCGCTTCAGGCCTTCAAATGTTTTGCATTTTGTTTACTTGCAGGCCTTTTTCGTGAAGGACTACATTATGAATCATCCCGAGGATGGAGACAAGATTGGCCGACTGAGGGAGCTCATGTTTGAACAGGTCTGAAATGAAAGAAATAACTGTCTTTAAAAAAAAAAAAAAAAAAAAAAAAAAAAAACATTAAACCAATACATGCTGTATATTTTTGATTAGAAGAATGTACTCACAGGATGCTATGATAATTCTTACTATTAAATGTTATGTATGGAATGTATTTCCTTTTTACACATAAAGATGAACAATTGGTAGAAAAAAATAGCAACAGTGGATCTCAGAAGTTTACATACATTCATCATCTCTATGAATATCACATTATTCTAGGGCTTTAATTATGCATTTGAACCATGCTTCATTTTGGAGTGGACTGTTAACACAAGTGATGTTTAAATTGTTAATATTACACATAAATTTGCAAAGATTTACATTTACCACCATACACAAATACAGTATTGATTTAAGTATCCTTTAGCAAGGTGCAGAGAAACCTTGCACTTTTTGTAACTATGAACAAGCTTTTTTCATAATTCTAGCAGGATATTTAACCACTCGTCTTATCAGAATTGGCAGACTTTGTTTTAATTGGTTTGTGTACTGGCACAGATCCCACCTTTAGACATAGTCCATAAATTTTTAATAAGGTTGAGGTTGGATTTTGTTCCAGAAGTTTAATATGAGCCTATATCCTGCTGGGGCACCCAGTTATCTCCCAGTGTCAGCCAGCTAGCTGTGGGTTTAAAATTCAAAGATTTGGAAGTAGCCCTGCACCTTCAGTATTTCATCCACTTTGTGCAATGCACATTTAGCACTGACTATGAACCACACAGCATAATGTTGCCACTACCTTGCTTAACAGTTAGTGTGTTCTTTCATCTGAAACCCTCATCTGAACCAAATATACTACTTGACACTGTAGCTAAATATCAGTTGAGTATGAAGATGTTGATCTTGGGGCAAGCAATTCCTTCTTTAAAAGCACCTCATTTAAGCTTTTTGACCACAATAACAAAGAATATCTTAGTTAAAGTGAGGCTTTCAAACCAAAGTACACTGTATTCGCTGTCAAGCATGGTGGTGGGAGGGTCATGCTGTGGGGCTGTTCCCTGCCAATAGTACTTTTGCACTTCATGTTGTGGAAGGAATAACGAAGGAAGTCGAGTTTATTTGTATCGCACATTTCAGCAACAAGGCAGTTTAAAGTATTTTACATCATAAAACCATCATATGGTCACCAATTATGAAACAAGCAATAAACATTACATTTTGTCAAATACCATCATCAAAATCAAGCAAATACACGTCAAATAATGAAGGAATAGGTATATTAGGCAGTGAGCATATGTAAACTTCTGGCTGGAACTATATTTAATATTTCTGTTTCTGTGTTTCAGGCGCACATCTTAGAATATGGCCTCGCTGTGCACGAGAAGTATGTTCCCCAAGACATGAGACCTCTCCATAAGAAGTTAGTGGACCAGTTCCATCTCATGAAATCCAGTCTGGGCATACAGGTACGCCACGAGGTTGTGAATCAGGGATGACTTCAAACATCATATCAAACTGAATTTTATGAAGATTGCACGTGTTCTGTCATTTCCTTTAAATTATTAACAGAAGTCTTTGTGGAAGTGTAAACCGAATTTGACAGCAGAAAGCATCTGCTGTGCTCAAACTTCCAAGTGAATGACCCCTGCAGTCCACCGAAGGGGGTGGGGGAAGCCACCCCTCATTAAACAAACTTCCCCTCATCTACATACCACAGATTTTATTTGCGTACCACATGCTGGCACAGAGAAGAGTTTTAATCACGTGTGCTTTCCCTTTTTCCTCCATCTGAAACCCCAGGAGTTCCCGGCTTATGTGCGTGCAAGCCCTGTGCCCTTCACCAATGGGAGCCCGAGAACTTACAGGAACTCTGTGCCCAGTATCATCAGCCCCGACGCGGGCAGAGGGGTTGCAAGGCGGAGGTGATGACCACTTTTTATTTATTTGTTTATTTTATTGAGTCAGGCTTTAATAAAATGTCAGAGCCAGCTGTATTTTATTGGGTTAAAGATTTAGAAATCACCATAAAATCTGTCTGTCCTCATCCTCCAGCTGTTCACTGATGTGGCTCTTTGCTGGCATATATTAAGGGAAAGGGTAGGGGGTGGGGGGTAGGGACTAACCTATTGGGATGTGTTTATTCGGCTGACTGTGGGTGTGGGTGTTTTGATGTGTTCAGTGACCCTTCCACCCTGTCTACCTGCGACATTCTCCTTCCATAGTCTGATCCCACAGGGCACAGAATCTTTGGGGACGCACGCATCACTTCAATCTCACTGTGACATTTATGTTTGGGGTTTTTTTTTTTCCCATGCACAAAGTTTGGATTTCTATGAGGGGTAAAAAATACAAAAACTTCTGGACATCTATATTTTTTCTTTTTTTTTAGATTTTGATGTTGTTTTGATGAAATGCTGTAGTTGTTATGACAATTGTTTTTCATCCAAACTGACATCCGTTCTCTCTTATATTTCCTGCTGCTTTGCCCATTGTGTTGGACTCCATGGTGAATTTATGGTAAGTGAAACATAGTTCCCTGCAAAAGTAACTTATGAAAAACTAAAAAAAAAAATAAACTGTTTATCTAGCTACACTGAAAAATTTAATTGTATATTACTTTGATTTTATGTGCTAGTAGACCTGATGTCTGCAACTTGTAAGTTTGGAGCCAAATTTAGCTCTTTAGGCCCTCCACAGTGGCTATTTATGACTGTGGCCAATAATGATGTTTGGCATGCTTTGATATAGAAAGGTAATGAATGTTTTCATGAAATATCGGCAAATAATTTTCAAAAGAGAATCACTGTAATGGCACAAAAAGTTTATTTATTATGATTAATTTTTTTTATTCCACATTTTTTGACATTAAGCATCAAACTGGGCTTCTCTTGTAAAATAGTTTCCTTCAAATAATTCTTTTAAACAGTTTGGTCATTCTCTGTACATACATTTTTATAGCGTCTAAAATTTGATGTTATGTTTCCAAATGGTTGTGTTGGTTTTGCTTCTCAACCAGCTTGTAAACCAGCTTCACTGTTCAATTTTAAGAAAAGCATCCCAACAGCATGATGCTGCCGCCACCACCGTGTTTTACTGTAGGCATGGTGATGTTCAGCGTTTGCTTTTCGCCACACGTCTGTTTCCACATAGGCCTTAAGATATAGGCCAGGTTGCACTTCATTTTATTTAGTGGTGGTAGAGTAAAGGGGGCAGAATCCAAATGTACTCAACACTTTTCAGTTTATTTATGAATAAATAAAAAAAATCCAATCCCATTTTCCTTGCACTTCAGTTATGTGCTGCTTTGTGTTGGTCCCCCAAATACTTAACTGAAGTTTATGGTTTTAACGTTACAAAAAGCAAAAAAATGTTAAATGGGAATGAATACTTTTGAGTTCATGAAAGAAAACAAAATAACTTAATTTCCTTTCACAAAATAACATAACAAGCCTTATTCTTCTGTCTTCTCAGCCCCCACAGCTACCCTGCAGTGAACCGTTACTCCTCATCCTCTCTTTCATCTCAAGCCTCCAACGAAGTCAGTAACATCACTGGGCAGTCGGAGAGCTCAGATGAAGTCTTCAACATGCAGGTAACCCCTCGCTGTTAAACACACATACAAGCAGCCTCTTATACTCTACCCACATGCCCCGGAAAAGGCTCTTAAAGTAGTAGATTGAGTCCACATCCCAACATTTGCCCTCCTGCTCCCCATAGGCTCAACTCGCTTCACATTTTTTCTAATCCACCCACACTGCATTCTGCCCTCACTTTTTTCCTCTCCTCTGACCCTTTTTCTCTCTATCATCCCGACTTTCTTGTCCAGGGCTCTGTCCGGCCAAGCAAATTGTCATGATTATATCAATTCAGGACACGGTGCTTTGTGCCTGCTGTCCAGGGAGTCTGCCTAAGTCTAATCTAAACTGGATTTGGCCAATTCAAAGAGCTGCCGACAACTCCTGGCAAGCTGTCTGCTGCACCTGGCAGGCCTGGAGTAATAATAAGAGAGGGGAAACATGGGAGGAAAAAAGGCTGCTGTCAGGAATCTGACTGAGTCAATTAGGATAATAGATTGGAATAATATTAAAGCTTTTCTTTACCAGATTATGTACAATTTACTGAATAATGGGAATAAAATTATACAGTTAGTTAGGACATCCATTTGAAGATTTTATTTTCATTTTAAGGTATTTTTATTTTAAGGTATTACTGGCAGTCATTCAATGGACATTAGTAAAATGAGGGACCACTGTAGCACTACATACATAATGAAGTGCAAAAGTATTCATACCCATTGCAGATTTAGATTAAAAACTATTCCTATGCAACCAAGAAACTTGTTTTTAATGCGAAATGAGACCGGCATCCCTAAAGTGACGATAAAACATAATGTAATACAAAATAATTTTTTTATATTTACATTTTATTAAAAAATAGAATGCTCATTTAATAATCTTTTGAAAAAAATCATTACAGCAGTTTGGCTTTCACATTTTCTGTTCTTCCACAGTTTTGACAGTTGGCTCCAAGTTTATGAGGTTGAAAGGCCTCCTTGCCATCCTTATCTTTGGCTCCTTCCACAGATTCTCCCTCAGATTCAAGTCAGTACTGTGGCTGAGCTACTCATAAAAAGAATAAAAAGAACTACATTTATTCTTGTCAGCAACAAGAAAAGGATATGGATCATCCTTCAAAAATGCTTGCTATACTGTGCCAAGTTTAATGAATGGGTGTAACCAAGTCGGCTATTGAGTAAAAGTCACTGGATCGTTGTGGTTCTATCTGCTATGAAATTAAAGTGAAAGGGAAAAGAACCTGGTTTAAAATGTGTACAGAGCTCCATCAGCTGCCCGTGTTGGTGGATCAAACTTCATGAGTTGCTGTTGAGGGTCACACAAAACATTCCAAAGCGTGGAAATGGGCCTTGTTCCACACTTTGGACACCTATGAGCAGGTAGCTAAGGATGGACAAGATCTAGTTACATTCAATATACAATGTTTGTTACACTATGATGACAATAAACTATCCGATGGTGTTTGCAAATCCCAAAAACTGACAGTGGTGGTGTTTTTCGTAGAGATGCTCTATTTGTTGCTGATTGAAAATGTCCTAAATCCAAACACTGAACAGATGCTTAGAACAAATCAATGCATGAATGTGCCATAACTTTCTCCAGCTGAATAGAAACAAAACTGAAGTAATCTTTGGACCTAAAGATGAACGATCTAGAGTCAGCGCGCAGCTTCAGGTATTACAACTACAAACTAGTGATCAGGCCCGAAATCTAGCTGTAGTGATGAACTCAGACCTGAACCTTCACATACACATAAAGACAGTTAAAAAGTCAGCCTTTTATCGCCTGAAAGAACATTTTCAGGATTAAAGGACTAGCAGGTGGAACATTGATCAATATTTTTTAATTATATTTGCTTGATGATCTTTATGATTTTGATGCATTTATATTTGCTGGATTGATGCATACTTGATTGATGGTTTTATGATGTAAACCACTTTGAACTGCCTTGCTGCTGAAATGTGCTACACAAATAAACTTGACTTGACTTACATAAAACAATGCAATTTCTCCAAAGCATATCAAATTTCCAGTAATAGTGTAAACCACCAATAGATGTTGCTCAGTATCACATTTATGTCACATGGTCTTTACAGTATAGAGTTGATAGTGAAATGCAAAAAGTGCACATTGGCAGTATACAAAGCTGAAATATTACAGATGCTGATTTTATGTATATTGCAGGTTTTATATTATCTTCCCATTTAATACAAACAGCTTTAACTAACGTAATATATCAGAGAAAAAAAGCTTTGATTTACTCAAAGATGTAAATTATTTAATTATTCATTTAGTTATTATGGCTAGAGATGAGCCTTTGTCATTAAGTACTGTTTTAGGACCGGAGGTGATGTCACACTGTGTGTGTTTGAACCAAATCAAGTTTAATTCATGGACACTAAAAACAAATATTAATGTTCTGGTGATTGAACACAGATGTTCATAATGTTGTCTTTCTCACCTACAGCCCAGTCCATCTACCTCGAGCCTCAGCTCCAACCATTCTGCCTCGCCCAATGTCACCAGCTCAGCCCCCTCCAGTGCCAGAGGTGAGATGGCTTTTTTCAAAAAATAAGTGCTGCAGGTTTTCAAGCAGCTGATATTTCAGTCCCAAATGATTTGAATGATCTGCAATGCTGTAATTTTAACCTTTCGGTGATGTGATCTCCCAAACCACAATGACATCCTGTCAGATGAGGTTGGGGCCCTGTAGAAGATTCTCAAAGAGAATGTAGAAAAGTGAGCTTGAAAGAAAACAAACCAAAGAAAGGAAAAATAAAGAGAATACAAAATGAAGATGGATAAATAAATTAGGTGGAAGAAATGGTGTTGAAGGGAACATTGCGCTGGTGAAAATGCACAACATAGTAAGAGAGAATAAGAGATTTTTACAACGAAGTTGACTATTCCCTTATAACAAACCCTGTCCAGGCCAGCCTCAGTTATCCGAGCGTCCTCCGCTGTGTAGAGTGAATAGCTAATGCCTCATCCTGCTGCCCTCTCATCCTGACATGTTCAAATGTGTAAATGTGTTTCTGCCTGATCCCGATCATAAAAAGCGAGAATATATGAAGACGTTTATGGAAGTGTATGCACTCCCCTTTGGCAAGCTGCTGACAGCGGGCGGCGCCCTTATAAAAGTGCCCTCTGTCTACCCATAAAGCGTGCGGAGAAATATTGCCTCTGTGGTGCTACCTGAAGGAGAGCCAGCGATTGCTATCTTATATTCATATGATAGCCTTCCAAGTGCTGTCAAGTTGGCTAATGGTTCAAGATTCATGCAGCAGCTGCTGAGGGGAAGGGCAGCAATAATGAAGAATTTGCACGTTTGGATTTTGCCCCTATCTATTGTCTTGCGTTACATATGTAGCCGTGTCAGGCAGTGGCTCACGTCCCTGTTGTGATTGTCCAGTGTAACGGAGGAGGCAAGGGAGTGAGGTTAGAGGGAGTGAGAAGGATGTGTATGTGTGTGTGTGTGTGTGTGTGTGTGTGTGTGTGTGTGTGAAGGAGGGGCCAAGCCATTTATCATGTTGTGGAGCTAGTGAGGCTGAAAGGACGGCAGAGAGAGAGGCTTGAAGGGAGAAAGAGAGATTGGCCTTTCCTGATTGCCAGTATTTGTGGGTAATAGCCTAACACCATGCTCCCTGTTTGGTCCTGTATATGTTTTCAGATGTGCATGCTTGTGTGTTTGCGCGTGTGACACAGCGCTAACATATCATACTGTTCATTTCAGGTTCACCTCAAATGGCAGAGAAACACAAGCATTCCAGAGAAAATGCCTGTCTGTCTCCACGAGAGAGACCAGTCAGTGCCATCTTCTCCAACCCCCTTGATCCTGCACAGGTTAGCAAATACAAACTTATTCATTCATATAATTTGGCATGAGGTAGGAGCAGGGAGTTTTAACCTTTAGAAATGACTTAATTGTATTAATATTTCATACATTGACAGGGAAAAGTGTTTATTCTCGAGCAAAGTTCATGGTTTCATCAGTTATAAAAAGTTATTCAGGTTCCAAAGTCTTTAACCAGTAGATATCAGTCATAGTTTGATCTGAATGCAGTTTTAATAAGAGTGACAGATGATGCTCCTTCAGTTTCTACACCATGGCGGTCCAAATATGTCCAGCCAAATTTGGAAAGATGAAAAAGGTGCAGGAGCCCTCTTCCAGCCAGCTAATCAGCAGCGTACAGCAACAGGTTATGTGGTGGCTGTTATTTACACTGTATACAGTATGTTATACACCTAGAGATACCCTGGTCACTCAGGCACCTTTCAATGACATTAAAAGTATTTTAAACCATTGCAAAGGTACGTTGGAAAATTTTCTGACCATAACTTTTTCAAACCTTAACATTTTGAAGTAGCCCAGCCAGAGTCCTAACTTGAATCTGATTAAAAAAAAAAAAAAAAAAAAAAAAAAAAAAAAAAAAAAAAAAACCTATGGAGGGAGGTGATGGCAAGAAGAATTTCCAGACTTAAAGACTTGGAGCTTATTAACCAAGTTAAACTACCCTGCCATGTGCTTTTTTCCGTTTTTGTTTTTACATGTCAAAATATTCCACGTGAGGGTAGCATCCCTCACATGTCATGTAAACCCATCATATGTACCTACACTACAGAATGAATGTAATTGTGACTCAAATGTAGCAATTTGCATGTTAGGCTAGTATTTATTTTGACCTTTTAGGGGGCTATCATCCAGGATTAAAATTTCATTCCCAAATGGTCAGTTGGTTCTGTGTTATGAAAAAAAAAATAGAATAGCAAGAGACCTTGAAATCACAGAAAAGTAACTGACCCAGTCATAATGCAGCAGAACACTGTGAATTCCACCCTATTGATCTCCAGTATATAAAAACGTTTCACAGTGGGAGTGCATTAACAGTGATGATCTACCAAATCTTCCTCATTTCCTCACATTTAAACTTATCTAAA
The DNA here is from genome assembly GCA_014839685.1 of Anableps anableps. Lineage (NCBI taxonomy): Eukaryota > Metazoa > Chordata > Actinopteri > Cyprinodontiformes > Anablepidae > Anableps > Anableps anableps. Next base: position 15,068,685 of record CM026087.1, read on the forward strand.
AGGTGTTTTTTTTTTTTTTTTAATGTCTGCATAAATTGCAAGATAGGAAACAGTGGGACAACTTCACTACTGGTAAAATGTAAGGAATACATTGTGACGGAAATAAATTGTTCACTTTTTTAATTCAGTGTCAGTTTTTGTTGTAATCATCAAGAACTGAGTCAAGGGTTATTAGGAATTGCATAACAAACGTATAGAATTTAACAAATAGCAACTTTTTCAGGACATTTTGATATGTAAAATGTATGTGCATGTGACAAGCAGGTAAAATAAAGAACAATAACCTCGAAGAAAGAGCCATTTCATGGATTTTCTGCCTGAGATGTTTACCAGAGCCTCAATTTATGTTTTTTTTTTTTTTTTTTTTTGTTTGTTTGTTTTTTGTCATAGTGTGTAGTTGTGTGACTGGATCACAGCGACAAATTAGGAAGTGGATCTATAGTTGTCCAGCATGGTGTTATAATCTGCCTAGAGGGAAACTCGAAGTTTATAACAACTGCAGCACCCAATGAGGTGCATACTGTGGCAGAAAACAAGGTCACCTTTTTATGTACAATACATCTCAATGGGTGACTTCCACCTAAGAGACAAAAATGTCTCCTTGGCGAGAGCTCATGGTGTAAGGCCATTTTGTCGCTGAGAGGTGCAATTTTTCAAGAGCAGTTGATGTTACTTCTGTTTTTGTTAAAGATTTGCCCTGTCTTGTTCCATTATGGAAAAAAGGAAGAGTTCTGTCCATCAAACTGATACCATAAAACAAGAGGTTATAAGAACAACTTGATATTGTAATTGCTTTTCTTGTTGAAGGACAGTAGTAACCCAACCACACAATCAATCCACAGACAAAGCTCTGATAACAAAAACCTAATCTGTTTGCTTTTAAGGCCATTCATCGCTTATGGTCACAGCTTAATGTGAAGTTCACCTCTTTTTCACCCCATTTACGTTTAATTCTACAGAGGAGATTATTGGCAATGACCTACATACCACAAAACACTTTTATTGGGTGATTAATGTTGGTTATTAGAAAGATGAGTTGTTTAGCTAAATTCTTTTTTTTTTCTTTTTAAGGTGAACACAAAGTCATTTTTTTCAGGGGGAGCCAAAACCAACATTTCTTCACAGTTCTTTACAGTCATAGATCTGTAATTTGTCAGAACTATATTCATAATTTAGGCCTACAAGATACACTTTTCTTTAAAGTCAGCCAAACTTTCTTTACAAGTATTTTCTCACCTACTGAACATGTCATGGCAAGGTTTCCAATTGTTTTGCATTATGATGTATAATATTAATTCTTCAAGATAAAGTATACCTTTACAAAAACAAGCTTCCATGTGCACATGCCTATTGTGGCATTACAAAAGGACTAAGGGAACTAATTAGCTATTTTAAGTATTTCCATCTGTATTTTGTTGTTGTTTTTCTTTTTTATTTACGATCAAAGTGTAGATTTGTGTTCTTTCCATATTGTATATCAATGCCATTTGGTCAACTTTCTTCTTGTGCTTATTGTAATGTCACAAACACAAATGGAGACAAAGCCAAATTACATTTTTCTTTTTCTGGTCAGTTTTCTTCCTTATATTTTGTGAAATCAGCTGATTTTATTATCCATGCACTTTTCTTCGAGGGAGAAATACACCATTGGATAGAGTCTGCTAATTTAATCACACCAGCTTATTGTAAACGTGCTGCAGTCACATTGCACAGTGTAACTGTAAACTAATCAATAAATGACAAATGGCCCCTCTTTCCTGACGCTACATGAAAATTCTGTTCTCCAGACAAGACTGTCAGACTAACTGAATGGATTCAGAGACGCAGTCGTCTCTCCAATTTATTTGCTGCTGTTTATTTTAAATTTTTTTTTTTAATTTTTAAACTCTAAAACTAATTTTTTTTCTACTCAATTTACCATTCACTACAACCAACTTAAATCATAAGCCAAAAGGAGAATTATGAGCATTGCACTTGTTACTTAGTATACGCCAGACTTAGTGTCATCAGTGTTATGAAACATTGGCCCTTATGAAAGCTTTAGTCCAATTTTCGTGAAGGCATTATCTATATCAAGACAGTACATTTATGTTGCACAGCTGAAATATCTGTATTGGCTGTGTTGATTTAAAATTGATTTGTGTGATTTCCTTTTTCTGCAGAGAGCTCCTGCTCACCAGATAGGCGACACCACTCTACCCAGGAGTGACCCCAACCTCTCGGCACCAGATAAAGGTTCACATTCACTACCACTGCACATCTATTTATATACCTAACTTGTACTGGGAACTGTCCACTCAGCAATCAGAAATACAAAAAAACGACTCTTCCAGTGAATCCCTATTATTTTATGTTTATAGAAAAAAAACTGTTTCTATCACAAATCCCTTATTTGTGTCCATTTATCCTAATCCCCAAAGAGAAATGGCTGCCATCAGCGTTATTATGCAGAGCTGCAGAAGCAGACAGCTTCTTGCATTTTCATCTGTGCATTCTCTTCTGTCCAGGGTGTCAGCCATCTTGCTCATACCAGCAGGGTGTACCTTTTTAAAAAAATGCCTCGCTACACATTGTAGCGAGGCATTTTTTTTCTGGCAGCTGCTGCAAAGACCACTATAGAAGCTTCTTTTAAAACATAAATGTAACTGAAATGCTCCGACTGTGTTTTCATAACCTTTTCAGAAAGCTAATTTTTACAAAGGATTGACTGTACTTTTTTTGTTGTTTTTTTGATGTTGGATTTGTTGCAGATAGTGAAGCAAACACTTTTTTCAAACCCTCTAACATATTTCTAACATTTGTCATTTTACTGTAAAGACGTATGTGCTCCTTAGTCCATTATTTATATAAGGAGGGTTTCTGCTGTTTTAAATGGTTTGGTTCAATTTTAGACCTTAATCAACTTTAAACATGTCCAGAGTTTTCATACTACATCTTAAATTGTTAGTTACACCTGAAAAAAAAATCTAAACCATCCAAAGTCAAAAGACATCAGCTTAGGTTGAGACAGTTCTATTTACCTTCTTGACATTTACAAGTAGGGAAAATATAAATTTAAGAATCTGTTTTTTCTGGTCATAGCAGTATCATTTGAGACAAAAAAAAGGGTTCAAAATAGATGCATGAAAGTACAAGGAAGTATTACATTTCCTTCATTTAAAGAAGAGAAAACTGATTTTTCAGTGTTTAACCTACCAATGACTAATTAACTACAAGTATGATGTTGCACAGAGGTCCTAACTCTGAAATGAAATGACAAGAAAACGTGCCATTCAAGTAAGACCAACGTGTGTCAATCCTCAGAAGTCAGAAAGTGTTTTAAACAACATGGTTAGTAGCTTAATATTGCCAGGATCATTTGATTGATTCCAGTGTCTGACCAATTCATTGATGCATCTCTACCATTCAGTTACTGAAGTTGCTTCTTTTTTTTATTCTTGTAGCTCTAAGACTTAAATAGTGATGGTCTTAAAGTCTTAAATGCAATCTATTGAAACTTATAGAAACCCTGTTATTAAACAGTAGAAATAATTATGTGTACTATTTAGTTTCCTTTTAGAGACCGCTTATATACCTCGACTACAGAAATCAATAACTAAGCTGATTTTAAGGCTCTCTGACATTGGAAGAATTTCTGATTTGAAGATATTGTATTCCATTACGATTACCAGATTTGGCAAATGTTATCTAAAAATCACCCTATTCCACTCTGCTGCCCTGCAATCTGTGCATCCCTAACATATATAGTCCAGTTTGCAGATGGTATCACAGTTAAAAATGTGCTATAAACTTATGTTTTGTAATTACCTTCTGTAAAAAAATAGATGATATAAGGAGAAGATTCACACCATTCAATACTGTCAGATGAATTTAAATAGGTTTTTTGAACTCTTAACCCTCTGTGTCTTGATGCAACATATGTCTGCTTTCAACTCATAAGCCATAGATGATAGACATTGACAGTTTTAAGTGGGTTCAAAACAAATGTTAAACATAAAAGGAAAGACTAGTTCCATTTAAGGTTTTTATACATCTTTTTTTATCAGAAAAGTTTTATTTATTAAAGTTTTATTCTGATAAAGCATGAAAAGAACAGTCTTTTGCTTTTACTGCTTTTGTTTTCCAGAGCTTTAAGAAGGCTAAGATTTCATCCTCTACCAGCAATATGCCAGTTTTAAGGTCTTAAAGACAATTATTCACATCTCAGTGAAAATACAGTTACTCTTTCCAATTTTCTTGCTCAGCATCTCCAAAACCTTTCCCACCTCCATATTTTTTGTATTTATATTTAAGAAGCAAACAACCAGCAACAATTCCATACTTATTTCCTCAGCGTAGGAATAATTACAGATGGTGGCAGATGACACACCTTTCAATAAACATCAAGGAGGGTGGATGTGATACCTTCCTTGTGACTCACACAAAAACATGCAACTTTTCCATGTGAGTGGAGTGTGATCTGTAAATAATGCAGTGGGAGAAGGGTGCTGTAAACCTCCACAATATGGCGATGTGGGCCGTCTGCACTCATGACAATGATAAAAAAGGTGCAAGAATTTACACAGAACCTGTTACTGAGGAAGTGTAAGTTTTTCAACCTCTAATTATATCTTTGGATTGTGTTGTTAGAATTTAACACCCACTCAACCAAGCATAAAAGCTTCCACTGCTTTATAACTAAAGAACTGAACACATTACCCATGCACCGATTTCCGTATTTCTGACTGATTGCAATTTATTCTTACAGAAATATCTGCATCTAAAGTAGTGACTGAATGTCAACTATATAATTTACTTAACAAGGGCTGCTTGAGATTTCAAATAAATATGCCTTATTTATTTCTCACTTTATTCCTTGCTTTACAGAAAATAGTCAAATGTGCGCATCAAATAAAGCCTTTGGAAATCAAAGATAAATCTATTAAGTATAAAAAAGGGAACACAAATAATCAAGCTGCAAAAATATCTTCCTAAAAAAAGATTGTTTTGATCCTCTTTGATTGACAGTGAGCAAACAAATGTCCTTCGTGTGTGTTTTTTTTTTTTAGGAATGTGACGTTTCATCATTCTCACTCAGCTACTCTTACTTCAAAGAGAAGAAAGAAATATGTTTCATGTAATAAGCCAAGTTGTTGAAACAGTTTATGTTAAACCCATCACATAAAGGTTATGCAGTTTGTTGTGTCATAACTGATAGAGCCCTCCATAACTATTGACACCCCTTGCGAAGATTGGTAAAAACCTGAAAACAAAATAAAAAATTCCTTTCATTTTTATATGTTTAATTATTGGACTGACCCATTGCCTTTTAAATATTTGTGGGTTGTGGCAATATTAAATCTCCATATGTCATAAAATGCATTAAAAGAAAAAAAGATCTAAATAACTTACCATCTTTTCAGTAGACTGCACTCTAATAGCAAATCCATTACATATATATATATATATATATATATATATATATATATATATATATATATATATATATATATATATATACACAGAGAGAGATTTTAACTTTTTTGGTCAATCAGAGATACTTCTGTACTTTTTAATATAGATGACTCCATGATGTCTTGGTGGGGTGAAGGTATAAATTTATGAGGCACAGAAGTCTATTGCTTTCAAAATGGGAAAGATGAGAGATCATGCCAATCAAGTTCAGCAAGTGCGTGATGATGTATATATTTCAGGTAATTTAAGTCAGAAAATTGATTTAAGAAAATACTTTAAATCTTGATCTATGGCTACAGTCAGAACATATCTTCATATATTTGCCAAAAGTGCCAAGAATTGCAAAGGCTGATGTGTTTACAAAACCCTAACCACATTCATTAGCATGTTATCACCCCTAGAAAATGTCTATATTTTTGCTGTATGTTGTGTTTTTGCATGCAAACCCATCATGTGATTTTGTGGTGTTTCTGTGTGCTATAAAGTGAGACCCACTCCCAGTAGCTGGAGCCTAGATAGTGTCAAAGAGCGTGCACCATCCTTCTCTGACAATGTCGGCAAACTCATATGCCCTCCTGTACCTCCTAGGCCACAGCACCCAGGTAAAATGGCCGATCACAGTATACCTTCTGCTGAAGAATTGTACTAATTTTCCAATCTGGCTTTTGACACCTGCTGCTCTCAATGGCTCTTCTTTCCAATTTCCCATCTGAGTCTTCCTTCTGCTCTTGATGTCCTCCACAAGCCATATGGCAGCAGCTCTGTCTATACTGACTGGCTTTAAATTTTGATCATATTTGTTGTGAAATGTGTCAGTTCAACTAACTTGGGTTAGTTTTTTGTCTTCAATGGTGTTTAAGAAATGCATTTCAGCACATCTTAATGCTTCTTTCCTATCACTTCAAAATGTTAGTTTTAGATTTCTTATTTACAGATGAAACAGGTTTAACTTCAGTATTTTCAGATGTAGTGCAGTTACCCAGCAGCATCATCAGCAGATGGAGTATCTCTTCTTCTCCAGAGCGCAAGAACAGATGTTGGGTGTAGAAACAGCTTTAAGCAGTCTAAAGGACCTGCAGAACAACAGTGTTTATTTGATTTCACTGATGCTTTCAGCTCTAGGCTCTCTTTGCTTCATGTGTTCTTGTTTGCATGACTTCATGCTGTGTTATCCCACTGTGTGAAAGAAAACGCTGCTCCCCTAATTCTGTCCCTCTCTGATTTTTTTTTTTTTTTTTTTTTTTTTTTTTTTTTTTTTTTTTTGGTCTGCAGCTTCTTCAGCTAAAAATGCAAGGTCGCAGTCCCCAGGTCCCATGTCCAGATCACCACAAAAGGTTGGTCCTGCTTCTGTTCGTTCTTCTGGAAATGGTCATTATCCCACTCTGTGTCAAACATAAGACAGAGAGCGGTTGTATTACTGCTCACTGGAGCTGTGAACAGCTCCACTGCTGCTGATTTAGGACTTAATATGTCAGCTGTCCCAAAGAGATCCCAAAACGGGATTGGCTTGAGGGCATTCATTGTATTAGCTAAATATATTCTAGGTTCTGTAGGGATGTCACCTGTTTAATGAAAAACCTGCAAACCTACATGGATTTGTTAGGCTTTGCTGCTGATATGTTTTATATAATTTACAATGCTTTAAAAAAAAAAGCACTCATGCAACATATTTTAATGGGATTTTATGTGAGAGGCATTTTTTGATTATTGTTCTGTCAAGTTGGATGGAAATAATCTATGAACATACATTTTCAAGGCTAGCCACTACTTAGCCTCTTGCATGGCTTGTGGTGAACTGGAAACTGCTTTCAACAATTTTCTTGCCACTGTTCCATACAGACCAAATTTGTTGAGTGCATGACCTGTAGTTGTTCTTTGGACAGATTCTTCCACCTGCAGAGTGGATCTCTACAGCTCCTACAGAGTTGCCATGGGTGTTTTGGATGCTTTCCTATCCAGCCTGTCAGTTTAGGTGGCCAGCCATTTAATAAAATAGAAGAAAAATGAAGTTTCAGGTTATATTCTAATAAAATGTGAGGGGAATGAATACGAATAGTTTCGCAGGGCACTGTAAATGAAAAAGATTTTGCTCTTAATGCAGTGAGACTCGAGTTAGCCGTACTAAACGCTCCCCTCAGCATCTATCAGCTGAGGTGTTGAAACGATTTAGGAGCTCTGACCTCAAAGTGTTTTTTTTTTTTTTCTTTTTAACGTTTATCTGCAAACAAACTGATTATTCTTGCTTTGACTTCAGGCTCGGATTTATCGCTAATGAGCTTCTTATTAGTTAATACCAGCCAGTCAAAGCAGCAGAGGTTTGGGGAAAGGTCAAGTAAGCACTGCGAGAACGCCTAATGAGGGTAAAAACAGCCGCACTGATGCTGGTATCCGTCTGGCTAGACTCGTCTTCGCTTGGGTTTTTTTTTTTTTTTTTTTTTTTTTTTTTTTACACAACCTGTGCTAACCTACAGCTTGGCTACAGGTGTGATGTCTTCTCACATGTGACAACTACTTTGTATATGTGTCTTCGATGTGTAAGCGACCGCTCAGCATGCGCACTTAGTCAGATTTGTGTGCTATACAGCACATCCACACCCACCGAGTTTGTTTGTGAGCACATGTTGCTGTGGCAAAACGAGAGCCCTGGATCGAAGCACCAAGCTGCCCATCACTGCACAGCACAACGACCGATCCTCTGCAGACCCCAAGCAGAGCCACATTATCCGGCGCATGAATGCACACACATCATGAGGTTGCAGCCAGGGGCCCATTACCAGACCGCAAACCCGAGGGCAGCAGTGAACCTGCAGAAAATACATGCAGCCTCTCTGACAGGGCTGCACTTATTCATCTCTCGAAGCAGAAACGATGTTTGGTCAAAGGTTCTCTTTGAAAAAAGCAATGAGTTTAAATTACTTATGAGTTCTTTATTAAATCTATAGATTTTTATCAAGCTTGACCCAGATGAAATAAGGTTTTTCCACTCATGCATGTCAAATGGTTACCTTTCTTTGTGCATGCCCCTTGGAGTGTGAACTGTACTGATCAACTCCATCGTCCACTGGATCCAATTAGGTTTTAGCAGACACACTAGCAGAATGATATAATTGCTTAGAAAAACATTTTAAAGAGTGATTTTTTTTTTTAAATTTATTTATTTATTTTTTTTTAATTTTCAGGGATGGATAGTATATTATATTTTTTTTTATCTCTGTGTACCAGATCCATTAAAGGAGTATAAAAGCCTGGTGCTCTCAGTTTTTTAACTGGGTTTGGTTTATACAAGTTATTATTGCTACCTCGCAGACAGCAGTACAACTGCACTCATTTCATTATTTAGGGAGCATTTACAAATTATAAGTGCATAAAATTATTCATTCCGGTCATTACACTGTTTAACCTTTGGATTTATTTACTATTAACCAAGGCAATTAAGTTGCATAGAATTTTAAATAAATATATTTAGAATATGAATTGCAGTCAGAGATTTGAAATTTGTACTTTTTGTGAAAGAATGGCAGAGAGCAAGTCATTGTTGAAAGAACGTCATGAAGAATTTCTCTTTGCAGTTTGCCATAAGCTATGCAGAAGACATGGCAAAAATTTTGAGAAGGTGCTCTGATCAGGTGATGCCAAAATGTAACTGTTTGCCTGCACCATAAACATCAAAGATGGGCGGTGGTAATTACAGGTCAACCGTGGAGAAAGCCTGTTAGTGGTTGAAAAAGACTTTAGGTCGGAGGCTCATCTTCCAGGAGGAAAACAACAATATGAAAACAACAATTTATGAGTTACACCCAAGTAGGTTGGATCAAAGCAAAGGGTATTTATGTGTTAGAATGCCCCATTCAAAGTCCAGACCTAAATCCAATTGAGAATTCATGGTAAGACTTGAAAATTGCTATTGAGATCATAATCATCCAATCTGACTGAACAAATATTGGGCAACAGTTTGTCTGTACATGAGCAAAACTGGTAGAGACATACCACAAAAGAGTTCCAGTTGTAATCGGTGTTTAAAGGTTGTTCTAAAAAGTATTGACTCAAGAAAGCTGAATACATATTCACATCACACTTCTTAGAAATTTATTTTTTAAAAACAAACAAACATTTCCTTAAAGTTTGTAATGATGCTATTTTGTGTTTATCTATCCAGTAAAATCCCAATGTTGTACAGTCCATTAAAGTTTGTGGTTATAATGACAACATGGATCTGTTTAATTCAATTAATTAACATTGGGATGCATAAACATAAGCTGACCTATTGCTGAATGCATGTCATTGTGCTTCAGTTTATTTATTTATTTATTTATTTTAGTGTCCACATAATACAGTTAGCATATTAGAATCAATTTGAAACAATCGCCTAAGCAGTAACAGGATTGTTCAGAGCATAATAATTCAAAAATAAGTTTTCGGATTTTCGAAAAAGAAAAACTGAGCAGGAAAGAAACAAATGAGCAGTTTCATGAATAAATAAACAGCAAGGTTCACCTTACAATGGAAGGTCACCCATTTCTAACAAAGCTCATTCTCTGTCAAACCGTGATGCCTTTTGAGCAAAATGGAAAACCTTCAATGGAATACAAGTTGCAGCTGTTCTTATACTAATGAATAAAAGCTGCATATATTTCTGTGAAAAAAGAAGAAAACATGATTTTCTTCTTTAAAAGTTCAAAAGATGGCTAAAATCTGTAATCTGGTGCAAATACATGTTTATATTCATCTGCACTAGTCATAACTTTAGAAAATAGAAGTAACAGAACCAACTGAAAAATTGATTTATTTTTGATATAACCAAAAAACATAGGGAGGTTAAAGATGTGACTTGTGTGTTACACATTTTGGTTTGCTAATGCAGTCTAAAACATGTTTTGTTTTGTTTTTCTGTGAACCATTGCTGTGTAAGAGTGCTTTGATCTAAGCATAAAAACCATGCAAAGTTGAAATACTGTGTGTTCTTCTCCCTCCACAGACCACCATGCCACCGTTCACTCCTTCTCCCACTGAGTGCCAGTCTACCAGCCTGGTCTCCAACTCGCCCGTGCTGTCTGGCAGCTACAGCAGCGGCATCTCCTCTCTGAGCCGCTGCAGCGTGTCCGAAGCTTCGGGCACCGAACTGCCTGCCGGCGACCACCTTCCCCACCCTCTCCCCCCGCCTGTACCCCTGCCAAACTCCATCTCCAGCAGCTCCGACGAGCCGATCCGCCGAGAGAATAAGACCCCCCCTCCGTACAGCGTGTACGAGCGAAACAACCCCCGCCGGCCCGTGCCGCTTCCACACAGCCTCTCCATCCCGCCGCAGACAGACCCTCCGGCCCTGCCGCCCAAACCTCACCAGCTCCGCACAGGCAGCATGAAGCTGGATGGGAACGTTGACCCTCGGGTGCCCAGACCGAGACCTCTGCCCAGGAAGGTGTCCCAGCTATAGGTTTCTGTATAGGTGAAATAATAAAACACACTGGCGTATTTTGCACTTTTCTACTCGGCACTCACTTTTTATGTGATTCTCAGTTTGGCATTCCTGATGCTCCAATAAAAGAGGCAGGCGTACTGATTAACAGGCTGTCGGAAACTAATAAAAAAGTAAAACTACAAGATAAAAATGGTTCCTTTCCACATTTACTAGAGGCATCGACTCTGACATGGTCATTCCGCACTGGTTTCTCTACAACCCTACAACCGTGGCCAGTCATAATGTGTGTTTACCCAAACATTCTAGAAAAAAAAAAACAACACAATTTTGATAGAAACAATTTCAGATGTATGTATATTGGTATACATTAGTTTTTTTGCCTTAAGTATTGAAAACAGAGTCTTTTATCTGTGAGTCTTGCACGTTTTTTAATTATTTGTTAATTTTTTTACATAACTCAGTATATTTGTATACTGTTTGGCGAAACAAGGTGCTAAAGGCCTCGAGTATGCATTTCAGTGAAGTGTAGAAGACAAGGGTGTGTTCTCATTGTTATATCTTTACAAGTGAGGGTGTAGAATATTTTTAAAAATAGCTTATACTTTATTCAATTTCAATTCAGAGTTGTGTCAAAGGCTAGATTTGTGCCTCACGTTACAATTCTTACAATAGTTGTAATTAGACGTGGGCCAATATGAGATTATCATGGTATCAAGTAAAAATACCATAATTTCAGGGTATTATCATATTTACAAAACTTAAATTTAAGGAATGATGAGAGAACTGTAGCTTGGTTACTCAACTTACTCAACTTTGGGATACCTTGATACCAATAACCCGCCCGTGTCTAGTTGTGACCATATTTGGTCTTGTTTTTTTTTTTTTTTGACAGTGATGTAATACAGTTGAATTATCTTTGGCACGGTAACAACAGATCTGAGATCTCATCTCATGGCTGAGTGAATTTTTACCTGCCACTTTACAAACCAACACACTGTCCTTTCTTTAAACTCAGTGAAGTCGTGATGTTTGGACCAAATGCATGCTTTCAAACAGTTTGCTGACATAGGTTTAATGCTGTTTATGTGAACACACCCTATTCTTTCTGCATGACATGTACATGATAACACATCTTTGAGAGTGGAGGGGTTAGTAGTTGTTGTGCCAAAGGAAACTGAAAAAAAAGTCCTATGATTTTTATTTTTTACCTCAAATCTCAAAGCAAACATCTCAGAAATGCTTGAAAATTGCATTTTTGAAGTAACTTTCCTTTAAAAGTTTAAATTAATCTCTACTTTGCCCCAATCAGTTGTGAATCTAGACAAGCACAAGAAAGATTTTATGAACTGTATTCGAGCAAACGGTATGTTGTACTTTGAGTTTTGCAATCAACAGTGACCTTAAAAAATAAATAAGAGGATTGATGTGCGGGAGGAATATCTTCAAACAAATCAAAGTCAAATATTTGTACAGTTGAGATTTGCTTTCTGTTTAATTAAAAACATGGACGTGAGTAGACTGCACGATAAGTAGTTGCTCTGTTCAGCTGTTGCGGCAGTGAATAGATGTCCTATGACAGGCACATTTCACACTGTTTAGTAAATTAGATTGAATTTCAGCATAAATATTCAGCGAATTAACTTTGGGATGTGGGTGGGGATTGGGTAGCTTTAGTATTGTTTGTATTTTTTTTTATTATATGTTGTGAATTTTTGAGATTAAATATTCACATTAATCAGTACTTGAGAACATGTAAATTATGAAGAGATCAATGTAAGTATGCCAAATATGAAATTTGTGTATTACAATTAATGTAAATACTGTGTTTTTAACAAGATGTAGCTATAACAATTTACAGCTTTGAATGTAATGTTGAAGCAGCAAATTATTATAAATGTTCAAACTTTTATTGTTTTGTGAGTGTAGAGAAACTGAGGTCATGCGCAATGACTCTAACTCATTTACAAGTTCAATAAACTGCCCTATAGAATAAAGATGGAGTCACTGAAAGATGTTTTATATCCTGAGTTTGTTACCTTTGTAGAGGAATTATCTTTATGAGGGGTCAGTTAATGTTAATTTAACCAATAAAACAAAATAGCCAAGCTCTGTCGGGGCTTTGTGTAACCGTGAAAGTGATCTTATTTTGCCTGTCTTGTCTGTTCAACTGAAAGACAGAAAAATGACTGGATGCCCATTCAATGAGGATATTACAAATGAAAGCTAGCAGGCTGAAAAGGTCAAAACTGTTTATAATTTATGTAAAGCTAATATATCTTAAAAGCATTTCAAACTTTCATTGTATTTGTTCAACTACCTAATTTGGAGGGTTATCCATCCATTTAAATAAAACCAAACATGTCGGGTTGTGAAAAGCCTTAAAATAAATTTGTTGTCTATCCCACGTGTAAGAAATCAACTTTGGTATGGAAACTTTTCATATGTACTCCATATCTTTCAATGTTTCCTGAATTCTAAATATAATGATTTAATTTAAATAATTTAAATACGGTCAACCTGTTGACGGTCTGTTGATCTTCATCAGTCAGAAATGGTGACTAGAAAGTAGCCACTTGATTAAACGTGTTTACATTTAAAGCCAGAGCAATAACTAAAAAGATTAAAACAACTGGAACTGTGACAAATAAGTCTGGATAGGAGCAAAGTTCATCTTGTCATCATGCAAAGTGAGCATTTTAGTAAGGGAGATAAAAATAAATCTCCAAAGATCGTTGTAAAAGAACTGCAGCCTTTTCTTTTCAGTGTGAAATTATGTTACTGCAGTAAAAGATGAAATCATTTTAAGGCTTTTATCTTTACCAGGGGTGCTGAGAAATATGGAGAGAGCTCTAATAGCTGATTTATATTATCTGGATAAAAAGACAAAAAAAAATGTTTTTTAAATTAACCAATACATTTTGAGAAATCGCTTTGTGATGCAACAAAAACCTTTTAATTTCTTAAACGAATGTACTCGAGCTGCATGGATATTTTGAAGTTCATCTGGACTTTCAAGTGAGTTGGAACAAATTCTCTACAAATGAATGAAAAAAAAAACATTTAAAATCATGGAGAGTTGTGTAGTCAGGGTAATCAGCTAGGTGGTGTGCTCGAGCTAGTTTATTTTCAGAGCTTATTTCTTCTGCATCCTTATGACTGAAAATATGATTCATTTGGTAAAAGGAGATTTGATAGGCTGGCATGGCCTTTGTCGCTGTAATGATCCTAATAAGCTCCTCTTGTAATTTGTTAAACCATAAATTGGATTTTGTATGTTTAGAAGTGTTGGATGAGGTCCTATCTCCATTTGACAGCCTGCAAACCCATATCATTTTGTTACGTTGCAGAGGACGAAACCAAAGCCTGAATGTCCAGCACAATTTTGTACAGAGCTGCACAGGACAGAATGTCGTCACACTTTCTGGCATGTTCCTCCACCTGATCCAATGTAGTTCCATCTCTCCTTCAAGACCCCCAAAGTATCTCCACATGATCAAAATACTGAAGTCTACTGGGGCACTGTGTGGTACTTGACCTAAAATGCCGCTGTGGGGTGCAAGTTAAAAGATGCTGTGGGAAGGAAACCGTGCAGTTATGCTAACAGCATTCAGAGTTAAGTTGAACATCATTATGAGTATAGATCAGGGATATCATTAAAAATACATGGTCAAGTTGCTGTGAATCTTACAGAAATACAGAGGAGGGTTGACATATTTATTCTTTTTCCTCACTAAAGTGTGAAGTGAGAAACAGAAGCTGAGCTGCTTGGGGTCTAACAAGGCAGAAATAGAGAAGACCATAGACATGAAGAGGTGGGAAAAGAAGAAGAGCAACAGGAAAGTCTTAATGACAGTATGGAGGTCCAAAGTGATCAGGGACATGAGGAAGGAGATAATGAGATGAAGAATACTAAGGACCAAACAACATGCAGATCCCAGACAGTGAAAGCGAAATGGATGTTGGAGCCATCACAGCATACCTCCAGCTGAACTGGGCCGGATGGTATCTAAATTATTACTGCACACCGCTACAAATGATAGAAAAATAATTTTGGCAAAACAGACACTGCTTAGCTAGCTTCAACTGACACTTTTTTTTCATTAATTGGAATAAAAAGTATAATTTAATGGAACACATTTTTCAGTGTGAGAGCCATATCAAATCTGTGTATTTTCCTAATTCTTTTTTTTTCCCTTTTTATTTTTCAAAATTCCAAGTTTTAGAGATTAAGCAAGTTCTTTGACCTAATCAAATGCATTATGTATTTGATGGTATTAAGTAAAAAAAAAAAAAAAAGTTATCTCCTTGTAAAGCTATTTAAAGCTATTTAAATTAATAAAAGATGAAGTACACGTGTTTTAAATGAAAGTTGTTTTGGTTTTTTTTTTTTTTTGGGGGGGGGAGGGTAATGCAGATTTTAAATTTAACTTAAAAACTTAAAGTTAGTGGCGTTAAATTTTACTTCACTCATCAATTTAGATATTCAGGATTTTGGGGCTTGGATAGCACTGCACTGATGCACAGGTCATCTTCAGGTGTCCAAATGGAAATAAGTGACCAAACATGTCTTCTGTGTTCACTGCAGTGCAAACCACTTGGATTCATAGACTCTGAGAAACAGACTGGTCTCAGTTTGGGGCCTATCCAAACTAAAACAGATTGGTTATAGGCCATAATCATAAAAGCAGATACATGTTTACCATGCGGTACGCACCCACAAGATCCCCTACCTCCCTCTTACCATCCCAAAAACATTCCCTGATGGTCCTTTTAGTAAAATGAGTATATAATGTACATCTGTCTTTTTGTGCAGCCTCATAAAAAAAAAATACAAGAGTTATCAGAGGTGCTTTGTTAAAATGTGGTAATTCTACAGACAAGTACATTTTAACCATGACAACCTTTGTGTAACCTCACGCACCCGCTGGGATCTTTACAGGGCACAGACTCTGGTCGGGAACCTGTGCTTCAGGCTCTGTCTCAGAAAACCAATTTCACAAGCAAACAAAAGAAAGCCTCAAAGCCCTTCGTTTATGAAAAAGGTGTTTGTATAGGTTAAACAGGGTGTCTTAGTACACAGTACAACACCTGCACATCGGTATCTTTTCTTTTTTTTTTTCTTCCTATGAGCCATTTTTAACATTACAGAGAACCTAGATGTTAAAAAGAATCCTCAAAGATTCAGATGTGTAATTGGTTCTGTTCGATAAACACAAGAATCAATAGCACAGAACTGTGTTGTTAAGTCTGGCAGTTAAAAATCTCCTTTCGCCTCATGCGGTTTAGAGGCCTTAAAGGAGTTAGTGGTGTATGCTAACAGAAGACACATTTACACAAGGGAACAAGTTCCGTGTTTATCACAAAGCATGTAATTATCCCAGCACCGTAGCTGCACTGGCTGCTGCTGTATAATCAGCACCACAATTGTGTGTTGATGGAACTGTGGTGCTTGACCGGAGGACCTTGAACAATTGCAAATTTCTCTCCTGACTGTAAACACCAGTTGTATGTGTGTGTTTGGTGAAGATGAACACTCTTCACCTGTCAGCACTCATCATAATTGTTGGTAGTTGGCTCTAATTTGACAGCAATTATTATGTCAGGAATGAATTCCTTGCTAATCGCAGAGTCTCCTTGCAGCATGGGGCGTGTTCTGCGGAGACCGGGCCAAGACATGCTCCTGCTATCGAGTGAGCCTGAGAGGACTGCTGGTTTGCCATTATCACGTAAAGAGGCTCTGCAGTTTGAAGTGGCAGCAAACAAATGTGCTTTGAGGTGGAAATTAAGAAGAAAGTTCAACAGGAATCTGCTGATTGCAGACACTGACACTGTGCTATTCCACAGATCGCTCCCTTACATGAAAAGCTGACCTAATAAAACATGAACAGCAGTATGTGGACAGTGTCTTACAAAAGTATTCAAAACATTTGAACTATTAAAGATTTTGTGACTTTACAACTACAGACTCTGATGATTTGGGGATTTAATGTGATAGCCCAACACAAAATAATTGTGAATTGGAAAAGTATTCGTGGTTTTCAATTAAAAAAAAAAAAAAAACTCTAGCACACCAATTGCTGTCAGAAATCAGCAAATTAGAACATATCGTCCTCCGGTGTGTAATTTTATTTTTTATATATGTAAATACTGTACCCTGTTCAATTCATATCTTTAAATTTGGCAGTAGTATACCGCTACTGCAAAATTACCAAATCTTGAATGGCCAGCTAAGCTAAAAGGCCAGGCAGGAGGAGCATTAATCAGAGAATCAGGCAAGAGGCCCAATGTAACTGGAGTCAGAATCTGTTGACAGGGTAACTATTATTTTTGCACTCCACATGTCCATTTTTTTTATGGTTGAGTGGAAAGAAGAAAGCTATTGTTGAAAGAAAACCATATGATTAGGAATCACAATCAGAATTCCTTTATTTGTGCCCCAAGGGGGAAATTATGTTCCAGTACAACTCATCCAAGGAGGACAGGTGTCTGAGGCTGCAGCCGTCAAGAGGATGGCACAACTGTCCTGTTGTTCTGTTCTCCTTCTGCTGCATATCCTCCTACTTATCAAGCATACGGACTAAAAGAGAAAACCACTTCCAGTTCATCTGGGACTAGGCCACTGAGCAAAAACAAAAAACTAATTATATATATATATATATATATATATATATATATATATATATATATATATATATATATATATATATATATATTATTGCTCGGTGGCCTGGTCCCAAATAACCCATAGAACAGGACTTGTCCACCGTTTGCAAGCATGTAGAAGAAGTTCCTCTGGTCAGATGAACCAAAATTGATATTTTACACCTAAAATGCAAGATGTGCAAAAAGCTAACAGCGCACATCGCTTTGAAGCGCATGTTTTCGTGGCAGCATCATGCTGTGGACATGCATTTTCTAGGCAGAGGAAGTTTCTCAAGGCTTGAACATCTCAGAAAGCACTTTTGAAAAAAAAAAAAAAAAAAAAAAAAAAAAAAAAAAAAAAAAAAAAAAAAAAAAAAAAAAAAAAAAAAAAAAAGGATTCATCTGCAATATGACCAAACTGTTAGGCTAAAGTGCTGCTGAGACCCATGGTTACTGGAGGGACCTTCGTAAATCCACAGCTTCTGTTGAAAACTGTAAATTCTATTGCAAACAGTAAATATAATTTTTATTAAGGTCTTGAGAGTAAGAATATCTTTGTTGAAAGTAACCATACAAAATCTAATTTGAAGTTTGTCATATGCCATGTAGGGGACACAAAAAAACATGTTGTAGAAGTTAAACTTTTTGACCTACATGCAAAATGCTGTGTGTGGAGAAACACTGCACATCACCATGAACACTCCATCTCCATAGTGAAACATGGTAGTGGCAGCTTCATGCTGTGGGCATACTTTTGTTCAGCAGGGATAGAAAGTTGGTCAGAGTTAGTGGGAAGATGAATGGAGCTAAATACAGAAAATCTGTTAAAGGCAGCAAGAGACTGGGGAAGAGTTTCAACTTCTAGCAATACATCGACCCTAAACACAGCTAAGGCTCCAATAGAATGGTTGGGATCAAACCATACTTATGTATTAGAATACCCCAGTTAAAGTCCAAAATGACATCTAACTGAGAATTTTTGGCTGGTCTTGAAAATTGATGTTTGCAGAGTGTAAGCTGTTTTGCAAAGAAGAGTGGGCAAGAAACTCATGTCGCACTTGTCAATTTCCTTCCAATCTCTAATCATGCACTTCTTTGTGTTGGTCGGCCACATAAATTACTATTAAAATACTTCGAAGCTTATCGTTGTAACCTGACAACGTGTAAAAAAGGTTCTGCGGTATGAATGCTTTTGCAATGCACTGTAAATAACATGACCCGGTAGAACTCTCTGTAATTGTGAACATATTCAGCACAGTTTTTCTAAATGGATGCAACCTTCGTTAGCCAGCATGTGGTATTTTGCAGCTATTTATTATACAAGTATTAACCATTTTCCGCTTAAAGCGTTCATGGGTGATGATGTATAATTATCAAGGGAAAGGTAGTGCACGGTATCAATTTAAAGTTGCCTGCAGCATATTTAGGAGAACACACAGCCGCAGAGAACCTCAAGGTGTTTGTCTCGCTCTGCAAATCTCTCCAGGGAGAGGCGAAGCCAGAGTAGCTCTGCAGGGAGCAAAGAGCCTCCATCTCAGAGGCAACACTGAAGGGGAGTTTCAAAGAGAAGCTCACAAGAATAGATGGCGTGTTTTATCTCCGAGCTCCACTCCTATATCGGCTTTGTTGTGTTTGCCGGGTTGACGGGGGAGGATTTTCACCTGGAAGCTTCAAGTATTTCAGGATGTTTTTAATGGCAAGATGAGTGAAGTTTAAATTTTTTTTGATTTGCACTCGCCTCATAGAGAGACTGTTGCCTCAGCTGAATGGGAAGTTGACTACTGTTTTTGAATGCTTTGAATACTAAAGAATTCAAGACAAAAAGAGATCAGAGAGTGGGAAAGGAAAGGGAAAGAATACTGTAAAATACCCTTGTATATTTATACAAGATTTTTTTTCTGACCTCTCAAAGATAAGTACGCTGCCAAGTTCACCCTTTATAGGTGACTGTATAAAACATTTACAGTTTCATGTCTTGTGGCTAAGATTATTCAACAAAAACTGTTTCCTCTGTGTAGTCGAAGGAATTTTCCTTTTTTTTTTTTTGAATGAGCAGGATATCAGTATTCAATATCTTATTTGTAGTAGACAGTACAATGCAGTTTGAAGAAACAGAAAAACTCGAGTCAGTCGAGCTGCTAGTTTGTTGGGCCTGCTTCAAAGCAGATTTCTGCCACTATATAAAAAAAATCAGAAGATAAAAATTTCATTCAAATATTGTTTTGCTTTTTGAATGTCTTTCCATCCATTCTGTTTCCACATGGAGCACTGTTTGTGATGGACTGCAGAATAACACAATTTTTATTGCGAGCCACCTGACACCATCATCTTGACCATAAAACATTTCACCAGAAAACATTTGGCTTGTCTATATTGACGCAAACACACACCAAGAGAGCACAATTTCTAGGAAATCAACCACTTTAAAGAAATTCTACCAGTTCTACCACAAGTGGCCAAATATCCAGCCAAAATTATGCCAGAGGCTTGTTGATGGCTACAAAAGCGTGGCATCAAGGTTTGCTCAAAGCAGGTGAGAGTGCTAATGTTCTTAACAGCAAATTAAAACTTGTCTCTTCAGCCTAACTTAGACATATGTGTAACTTCATTTCTTAACCTACTTAATAAATTTCAACTAAGTTCATATTTTATTTGTTTGGTTTAGTTGCATTTTTTTTTATTTGTCATTGATGGTTTTCATGATATGCTGTTCTTTATTTTTAATATCTTGTGTGACAAGAGAAAATCATCAATAATTTGAATCTTGCAGTTGTGTTTAAAATTATTTAAAGTTGTTTGTCGTATCAACATTCCATCTTGAGAAAACAGGGGTTCAGATGCATTCTTGAAGACCCCAAATAAAGCAAATGATGAACGCTCTGTAAAATGGTACTAGCTTTAATATATTTTTTTTAATGAAACATGTTACAAATCTACTTTCAATTTGGAAATAAATTAGACTAGCTGTTAGCTTGACTCTGCATATTGGGTTGTTTCTCCAAACAGAGACAACGGTGATTGCTGTCAACAATAGATAAGCTGCTGACTACATTTTCACTGTACATATTATGGTAAACACATGCTTGGCAGAATTATTTCCTTCACAGTTCCTTTCTTCAACCTGCTGCTAATGCATGTGTTCTTATCTCAAAAACAGCCTGCTTAAGGTTGAACTAAGAGCATAAACCAACATGACAAAACTCCTTAATGACCCACACCTTCCTGTTTAACTTAAACACTATCTTCAAGAATACAGAAACTGTATTCACAACTTCGCTTGTGGAGTTGTTCTCCTTTCATTTTCTCATTAGCATTTATGCCAACAAGCATGTTGTTATTTTACCATTTATAATTCAAATCACATCTCTTATGAATTGAAATCCACAAATGTACTGTTTTGTATGTCATCCTGTGTATATTTTTAAAAGAAAAAGAATCATCTGGATGCAGATAAAAGGAAGAGGCCCTGCAGGATTGTTTCAAAAGTTTTATGTTGTCTTTATAAAGCTGAAGTGAAAGAAAATGTTTTGGTTTTTAAATTAATTAAAGGCTTTCTCAAGAGAATACCTTCCTAGCTTGTCCTGTTCTGGATGTATTCTTTTATCCAGTTTCTGAATTTAGGTCCAAGTTTGAGACAGTGTCCCATATTTCATTAGAAACAGAATTTTGTTTTTTTGCCAATAGTATTGTTGCTGATTTGGTTAAATTTTACAAAGACAACAAATAAAATTTGGTCTGAATTTTATTTATATTCAGACTTTGTGCACCAGAGTGGCTTTAAGTCGAGCAACACCCCTAGTGTACTGGCAGCAGAAAATCCTTTTAAAAAAAACTCTGTTGGTATGGACTGGGGAGAGAAAGATCCATGAAACCGTCAAACTTCTCTAATTGTTCAAAATTCTGCTAAAACAATGTCAACCATGTTATTATCCCCTACGTCCGTGAAGGTATTTGGTATATGGTAAGCCTGAGAAAGGACAAACTGCTTCTTACATTCACACCTCTGCTTTCATTCATTTCCAAGTTGTTAGGCTTTATTTCATTTCTTTAATGAGGTGTGATTGATTCTTTATGTAAAAAGATAAAAGATTTTTATGAGGTAGTTTTTAGTTTAATCAGTTTCTATAATCAAATTTACAAAAAAAAAGAAAGAATTTCCACAGATTCCACAAGTCTTAGCCTGCAGCGTGGGAAGTGTGTTTAAAAAGATAACATGCTACAAAAAGCAAATCACTGACAGTCATGAAAAAATAAATCCTTTTCTATGTTTCACTTAGTCACATCTGTTGTCATGATTTCTGCCTGACCTGTAGAATCTAGAACTCACTTACATAGAGCCTGAAAATATAAAGGCAAAACTTGCAAAAACTAATACTTTCTGCCCAAATCTAAAGAAATTCAAGAACGAATAAGAAACCGAGGAATTTACGTCTGCTGGTCTGTAAAGGGTGACAAGGGCTTTAGGACTCCAGCAAGCAACAGCGAGAGCTGTTTTCCACAAATGGAAAAAACATGGAATTGCAGTGAACCTTGCCAGGAGTGGCTGGCCTAACAAATTACTCAAGAAGTACATTGATAACTCATCCAGGAGGTCACAAAAGATCACAGAATGTCTAAAGTACTGCTGGCCTGATGTAAGTCAGTTAAGATCAGAGTTCAGGATTTTACAATAGGAAAAGGAACTAGCAAAAAATTGCATCTATGGCAACCACTGCTCACCAAAAAACTCCACAAAAATGTCCAACTCACATAAAAAAAAAAAACCCATCTTGATCATTCTCATGACCTTTGGAAAAGTATGTTGTGAACTGATGAAACAAAAGTGGAGATTTTTGGAGGGTGTGCAGAAACTGAAAACAAAAACATTTTAGAAAAAAAAACTCACGCTAACAGTCAAACATGGTGGTGGTAGTGTGATGGTCTGCAGCAGCATTGGATGACTTGCCATAACTGAAGGAACCATGAATTCTACTCTCTAACAGAAAATCAGACTGAGCTGTAGTGGCGTGACCTTTACAAGACCGTTCTTGCCTGAAAATATTCTAGTGTGGCTGAATTACAACAGTATTCAAGTATAAGATGACATTTCTTTCAATCTGGGGTGGCAAAACTAGTTATAAGGAGGAAATCTTTTGTATTTACTCCAGTTATCTTTGTCTGATCTAAAAATTTGTTTGATAAGCAAAAACTTTAGAAATCTGTAAGGGCACAAATACTTTTTCATGATACCGAAGATCTGTAATTAGAGTGCTTAAACCTTCATGAGAGTAGAGATTTTCTTTTGAAAATAACCCACACATGTTCACATCCCTCATCTTCATATGCTTCTGTTCTCACCACTGACTCATCCTCCAAAGGTCAGTGAATGGCGGTCCTGTTTACAGAATTTTGTGCCTGCCAAAGGTCTTCCATCCTCCTCTCCACCTCAGTTTTTGTGATTCTGCAGTCTACCCAGCAGGACCTGGGGGCAGCTGCATCAAGACTTGCATCAGGCCAGCCATGTTAAAAGGTACTCCTTTGGCCTTATCTAACCTCTCGCTGTCACTGGTTCTCATTCTCCACAAGGGTGTGTATTAAATTAAATGTTAGGCTCTCGCTGTCTCCCGTCTCTTGGGTGATTGCCTTAGTTCTGCCTGACTGGTTCGGCTGTGAAGAACCCCTCTCCTTCTTCTACACACATGAATAGACATGAGGTCAGGTGAGATTTTGAAACACTGGCTGCTTAAAAGGGCTGCGTTTGAGTTAAGAACCAGCTCAAAGTTTTACATTTTACCAGATAGGTAGCCACAGAAAAGCTGGTGAGAAATGGTTGTCTCTACAACAGACTGTCTCAATCCATTTAAAGGCTTGATGGAAATTACTACTTGATAGGCTACAACCAGTTCTGTGATGGACTGTCCTCTCATCCAATGGCTGCTGGAAATAGGCACCAAGACTGTTTCCAGACCAGCCTCCAAAATTTTGAGGCCTATGTCATGTATTCTTTCATGATTGTTTTGTATTTTGCTTTCAGTTTCCCTAACCTCCTGAAGAAAAGTCTCCTTACAACATATGTTTCACCATAGCAATGGATAGTTAAGTGTAACCACATGTGCAGTGTTAGTTTTCCATCACATAAAGCATTTTGCTTGTAGGCCCAAAAGCTCTGGTTGGTTGCATGTGACCAGAGAATCTTTGTCCATCATGTTTGCTGCGTACCCTACAAGGTTTGTGGCAAACTGGGACAGCGTTCATTAATGGCTTTCTTCTATAAAGTCCAGATTTGTTAAAAGCAAAGCTAATACTTATCCTGTCAAGAGATATTCCCACCTGAGCTGTGGTTTTCTTCAGCTATTTTAGAATTATCATGGATGGTTCAGTTGCTTCTCTGATTACTTGAAGTATAAATATATCTGGTGCCAAGGCCTCAGAGATTTGTTAGAGAGCTCTGGAGAACAGACAGCACCATGAAGCCAAGCACCACACCAGATAAGTCAGGGATAAAGTTGTGGAGAAGTTTATGGCAGGGTTGGATTTAAATTATTAGCTGCCAAAAAATTTTTGTAAAAAAGCAGAGTTCAGTTACTGTAGAGATCTGTATGTATTTTCCGTGCTGTTGGCAGATGCCCACACATTGTTAATATTGTATTAAAATACAAGACAGACAGAGTTCTGTCTGTCTATGTGATGATGGGGTGTTAACAGGGTAAGCCAAGGGAAGAATTTTGCATCGCTCGAGCATGCATGGTTTAATTCCTCCAGGAGGATGACTTCACCAGGCTATTACCGCTTCAGCTCGACAGCAAGCCGAATTGTTCTTTTGTTCTGCCAGAGAAGCTCAGAGGGGGTTTCTCACAATGAATTCCTATTGATTTCTCTGGTCATGTCATCAAATTGTATGTGGCTTGAATCGTGACTACTGTTTTCTCATCTGCTCTCCCAAGGTTCCTCTCCTGTTTAACTTTTTATCCTACATGGACAGGACGAAACAAAACAAAGGAAGGTGGTAGAGAAAAGCTACGTCAGAACAGGAAAATTGAAATAAGCACGATGTGAAGACCTGCAGTATTAGTCACTCAGAGGTTTGTGTTTTTAATCCATAGCCTCTTTTTCCAACTGTTTCGAACAAAAGACACAATGGATTTGATGTTGGCACTTTATCATAGCAGTTCTGTAACATAGGAGGTTTTAGATTCAAGGCTGATGCAAAATGATATGTCCCTGTGCAAAAAGGTAAGTATTTAATAGGGGGTTTTGCAGTTACACTGTAAAAGTCTCATTATGGAATAAGCCTTACTCTGAATCCCTTCTCTCCCCACCCCTAGGTATGTGTCTCCCTTGGGTCCTTCAGTTGAAGTTATGGTAAGCTAGTATTTAAAGTATTCCTGAACAAAATTGAACAGCACTCCATTAAACCATCATTCATCAATTTTTACTTTTATAAAAGTAGATGTTATATGCATGTTCCCTGACTAAAAGTTCTATACTGTATAACTAGTTATAGAAATATCCATATGTTGGTATTTTTTGAATGATTTACTATGAATGAGGCCTAACCTACTACATCACAAAACATTGAACTACACATTTTTATGACTGACAGTAAGATATTTAAGGTGACAAATACAATACATTTACCTATACTGTTTGGAAGATAGGCAACACCAAGTGTAATACATTTGGACATATCAAACTAGATTTGCAGTATTCTTTCCTCATACAGCGCACAGATCTGCAGTGCCTTGTAAGTATTTAAGTCACTTGATCTTATTCACATTTTTAATCACATCACAACTACAAATTTCAATGTTTTTTATGATTTGATATTTGTCACAGAGTAACAGAAAGTAGAAGAAAATTGGGAAATGAAAATGAACAAGTGCACGAGGTGGACTTCTTAAATGTATTTACATTGTACAACATGAAATTCTAAAAAATGAAAATTTGGGAAATTAGAAAAAACAGTAGATTTCATAGGGCTGTAAAATGAACAGGCAAGGTAAATGTGTTGGTTTAAAGAGTAGTAGCAAAAGCAAATGAGATAGATTAGCAGTGCTTGCCAACTGCCACTGTCCTGTGATCCAGGACATGTTACTGTGGAATATTACCTTTGCGGCCCAGATATAGAGCTGTTAACATGTCATGACAGTCATGAGTCTGTCATACAGCAACAGTCTTCAGTCAGAAGCCTCTTTAGATTTGTTGCAAGACTGACAAAGATCCGTCCTGCCCACAATATCACCATCAACAATGAATCTTTGAAGATACAGGGATGATATAAGTTACAACATTTAATTTTCCCATTGGGATAAAGTATTTTTGATTTGATTTGACACTGTTACATTTCTTTTACAAAACAGTTCTTTTTTACAAAATTAGGAATAGGCAAGTTCAAAATTTTTCATTAAACAAATTTAACTTGATTCTATTTTTTTGCAACAAATAACATTTTACGAAAAGGTGTGTATAAAACACTGATTTAAAACTTAATTTCCACCTCTGAATCCAACACAGTCCAGAGGTTAATCTCATTTCATTGAAGAAAATTCCATTGAACTTCTAAAAACCTTTCCTCAGAAAGCTGTTAAATGTTTTTAAATTACCCAGAACTGATGTCTATTAGGACTTTAATAGCACTGTTTATAGAATACATACTTTTTAAATGGGAGACTTCAGGAAAATGCTGTTGCTTGAGGGGAGTTACCTCAGGAGAGTGGGCGGTCTGTTAGTGTGTCTGAGGATGGATTGTGTTCAGAACGCTAAATGGCTGGAAATACAAGTGTCCTAGACCACCTCAAAATGTGACCTAACAGAAATGTTCCCCGAACTGCTTTTATGGCTGTCTCAATGCGATAAGATCCTTCAAAATGGATATTAGTGTTTGTACCCTGAACAGGGTCAAAGACATTCTCATTCATGTCTTTTTATTCCTTTGGCATCTGGTGGATGATAACTGTTTGTTTGATAAGTCAAAATAGGGTCACTTTCTGAAACTAATAAGAATACCTTAGAAGTTGCAAAACCCCTTAAATATTCTATTATACTGTAACATTTCTGCCACAGTATGATCATTTATGTGATTAAAAAAAAAAAAAAAATTAGTTCATGTTATAGTTTTTTTGTTTTGTTTTAACATTTGGTGTAAAACCATAAAACCATCTTTTACCTCATGGTTCTCATACTATCACAATCTTAGATCAACCCAGGCCAATTCTGGATAATAAAAACTAATGCAAACCAGCTCTCATGAAATTCACTCGAATGTTGTATCTCTATCAGAGTGTATCTGATAAAAATTCTTTTTCATCTGAGCCCAAGAGCCCATCTTAATAGCTTCATGCTTCTACAGCTTGTGTTGCATCAGCAAGAACGAAGCTGTGGGTGTCATTGATAGATTACAGGCACCTCATTATTAACAGGTCAGCATGTTTGCTTCTCTGTGCTAATTTGCGCTGCTCCTGGAAGACTGTTTGGTCACGATCAACATAAGCTGCACCTGTATTTGTAGATTAGTTCAGAAGGTGACACCCCATAGGTGCTATTAATTATTTGGGAGTAGACAATAGAGCGCTCCTTCTTGCTGATGTTAATTAATCTTACTAAACTGCAAATGCAAACTGAATTTTCTTTTTTTTATTCATGTAAACTACTTTAGTGAGCTAAAGAAGTGTAAGGATATTGACCTAAACACTGAACCCTATGCTCAGTTGATGAATAAGCTGCCTGATGATCCTGTTTTGATGTTTATCAAATGTGGTGCTATAGGTTTTATGGGAAAGAACTTCACAATTTAGTCTCATTTGTCCAAAAGACATTTCTCAAGAGGTCACTTAGTCTGTTTGGGTTAGACTTTGTAAGTCTAAGACATGCCCTGGGGTTACATTTGATTCCTGAATAAACGGTGTTGTTGATTGACTGAATGACTGCACAATGCCCAGGTTGTGAGTGTGCAAAACAAGGCCAAATCATCATCCCTCCACCACCATGCTTGACTGTTGTAATAAGGTGTTTGCTTTTGGTTTTGACAAATATGCACCATTAAAGACAAACCAGTGACAAATCTTGAATTTGATGTTTTAGGGGTGCTCAGTCACCAGTGAGCAGCTAACATTGGCTCTTGGCAGGAATAATGTGGCTGCCATGCTTAGTTTAGTTTGAAGATTCCCTCTGCATTATAAACTCCAGGGTTTTTGTTGTTATATAAAACTTTCATTTTTAAAAATATTTTAATGTGATTATTTACTCATTTGCAAATGAAGGAAAATATCAGTTGAAAAAGACTGTGATTCAATTATAGTTGGGTTTGAAATGCTGACATAATGTTGCTGTCTGTACTGACCTGTTTGTCATAGCTGATTGGGTTCTTAATGTACTTCTTTTAAAAGATATGGGGTTTATTTGTTTGTTTGTTTTTTCCTGATCAGGATTTCCTTTTTGTCCCCAATACCGATCTAAGTCATTTCAGAAAAGGCATCATTCAATATCGAGTCACATTCCGAGATTAATACATTTAATGCAATGTACATTAATTTTAAAATTCCATGTGTTCATTCTTTGCCTTCATGTTCCAACGCCCCACTGTAATTCTATCAGAAATATTTTTTTATCCAAGAAATCAATGTAGACATAGACTTTATGTAGAGCAGTTCGACCAGGTATCAAAATAAACAACAATATCATATTTTTTGTTAATTTATAGTGATTACATCATTATTTGATTGAGGTTCTGGTCATTTCCACTGCAGAGCTCTGTAATAAATGAGGCATTAGGATCCAGGCGGAATCTGTGTTTGATTACAGTTACGTTGCAGAACAGACAGCAGCCAGTCACTGCACAGGAAGATGACTTCCTATGGATGATGGTTCGAAGTAAAGATTGAGAACTGTCCTGACACTTAATTGCCTGACTTAAACTGTAGTTGTATGTTTTTATTCTTTTAGCAGCTGCGATTTCTTTGCCATCTCAACTGTCTGCTGTTTTGATCAAATATCAGTGTGTTGTTAAAATCATATGCAGCTTGCAAAGACTTAGTATCTCGGTTAATAAGATTGTACCAATGTATCCTTTAATTCATACTCCAGGTGGATGTAAAATGATGTTTTATGAGACTGAGAGAGGCTGGGGGCTGCCAGAGCAACTGATGCTGAGGGAGGCACCATGATTGAGGTCTGCAGGTCAAAACGTGTATGTGTGTTTTTCTAACAGGTTGTAAAGTAGAGTTCTGGCACCAAAGCTAAAACATGCCATCTTTATTTCTCATCTCAACTATCTACATAAACTACAAAAAACTGTTTATATTTCTGTAGTTGTTTTCAGTCTCATTTTCTCAGTTGCTCACATCATTGTAGAGGAATTTTGGTCTATGGTTCTTCCCAGTTGCTTCTGTTCATTTAAGTTTGCACATATTAATTTTAGTACATCTCTGTTAGAGTCCCATCACAGCATTTCATTCAAACTTGGAACTTGACTTTGTTGACTCAGTTTGTTGGAATTGCCACCTGCAACCAGCCCCTGGCTGCTTCTTTCTCTCTTAAATCCTGTAGAAGTGGAGGTGTATTGACTTTTTTCACTCACAGCCTTTTTATATTGGGACAATTTTTGTTTAATAATGACAGTGTGAAGTTTTGTGTGTGTGTGTGTGTGTGTGTGTGTGTGTGTGTGTGTGTGTGTGTGTGTGTGTGTGTGTGTGTGTGTGTGTGTGTGTGTGTGTGTGTGTGTGTTGTATGATAAAACTTTGATCATTTTAGAACTAAGTAAAGACCAAAACATGACCTTTTTTGGCAGTATCATTTTTCATGTAAACAGCCCCTGCATGTACATTTTTAAATAACCCAACCCTAAAGTTGTTCTGACTGTTCATATTGTGGCACTAGTGGCCTTTATCTGCAGTAATCAGATAGGAAATAGGCAGAGAGAGAAGGGGGAAGGCATGCAGCAAAGTTCCCAAGGTTGTAACTTGAATCCTGGAGGGTTGTGTCGAAGACTGATAAGGGACATCTGCTCTACCTCTACACCATGCACCACCCCTAACTATTCATATATTAAATATTTAGAAGAGCAAAGGAAGATGTCTTCCAGAGAAAGCAGGAGAGAAGGAAACTAAATAAGATAACAGGTCACATATTTGTGTGTCACACATGGCAGGGCACATGACCAGGACACACAGGGAGCCCCCCCACCGCTGCTGCCCAAAGACTGGTGAGGCACTGACTCCTCTGGGGTCAGACGTACAAATATATAAAGCCCAAAATAGAAACTTGTGTTTCAGTTTTGACCTTAATTGAAAAATGTCACTTTTAAAACTTCTTGTTATCCATCCATTAATTCCATACTGTTCAACAATACGATAGCAAGAAAAACAATGACGGTTCATATAAGGTCAAATTAGATTTCTTTTTTTTAGCTCACCTGGGAGAACAAAGACTGCCATTAGAAGAGCAATCTAATCTCAGTTTAGTTTATTTAAAGACATGGAAATAGTTCCCTCAAAAATAAAAATTGTTTCCCCATTCTCATGTTGTAGATATTGTAATTTCTATGTTGATGTGTTTTTTTGTTTACATGTAAAATATGCTCTTTTTCCACCCAAAAAAAAAAAGAAAATAAGCTTTTTTTTTTTTTTTTTTTTTTTTTTTTTTTTTTTTTTTTTTTTTTTTTTTTTTTATCATTATATGGATCATAATGCAATTGTAAATTTCATTTAAGGTTCTTTTTCTTAAAACAAAATGCTGTTTTTTCATGTTTAAAACATTCTGTCAATGTATTAAAATGCTACTCTCTACATTTAAGAAGCTGGAAAAAAAAACAAGGAAAACAGTTCAAAATTCTATTTTTGGTTTCCTATAATTGTGTATATGTAAAACAAACAAACAAAACAAAGCCCAATTAAAAAGGAAAACGAGAGCAAAAACAGAAAATGGAAAAAGGAATAATATTTTCATTGTATGTGTCCTAAGTCTAATCAAATCCAATTTGATTTAAAAATTCTTCATTTATCCCAAAGGTAAATTAAATGGTACATACCTGTTTCTCCTAAAATCTATGAATATCCCATTTGTTTTGTGTACACCATGCCATAAAGGGGTTTTAGTACAAATGACAACTGAAGAGTCATTTAAATATTACTTAAAATTGTAGGATCATGACTTTTACTGAAAGGCTAAGGTGAGGCTAAGAGAAGGAATGATGAGGGTACAGTTCCCTGTGGTGCTCCTATGCTGCTGACCCACCCGGTCAGACACACAGCCGTTTAGTCTGACAAACTGTGGTCTGTTTGTCAGGTACTCGTTGATCCAGGTAATTGTGGGAGCAAATGTGTCTTATGGAGTGTGAAAACATATCAAAGTGTTCAATCAATATGAATACTTCAGCAAGGCACTGTAGTTGCCTGTAGTTTCCTGATTTGTTCCCCTAATCAGAACCTGATTAAAATATGAGCTCTGACTCAGCTGCCAGAGCTCATTCGCCAGAGACTTTAGAGCTCCTCTGCTGCTGGCCCACAGAGATTCTTGATTGGTTTCTGCAGCTTCTTGGACGGTCCCCACTCCACCTCCATCAACAACCACTACAACACATGCCTCTTAGGCTTCTTTGTTGGATCCAGTGACTTTGAGGTCGCTTGCCAGGAAATTTTACCTGGTCGGGTCGATCTCAGTATTGCCAGCCTGAACTCTGCCTCACTGGTTTGACCTCCAGCTCACCTGCTTGAACTCTGTGTTTTGTTAGGTCAGCCTGCGGGTAGTGGTTCTCACTTGTTCTCACTGAGCAAAACATCCTTATTGTCTGTTCTAAACTTGTTTTTGCTTTTGGATTATTTGGGGGATTTTATTGCCTTTAAGGTCTTTGCATACCAATTCTTCTCATAATCTTGTTCTTTATTTGGTTCATGGCTCCTATTTTAGTGTTAGTCCTGTTTCTTTGGTTTGCATAGTCCTTTAATGTTCTGGTTCAGCTCCCTTTGTGCTCATTTTGTATGTATTAGACTCTACCTCTTAGTTTCCCTGATCTGCCCTTCCTACCTGGACTACATTTCCCTGATTAGCCACACCTAGTTTTAATGGCACTCCTCATCAAGTCTCTTAATAATTAAAAACTTACTATTTCCACACCTCCCCACCAGATTCTCTGCTCAACTGTGTTTTCTGTATTGCTGTTCCTTCATGTCTGGTTCCTCCATGCCAGTTCCCAGTACCTCAGTTGTTTTGTCCTTGTCTTTGTAAGTTATTTTCTAGTTAAATTCCTTCCATATCTACTTTATTTTTACCTGTCTATCTGAATTTGGTCCTTTCTTGCACAAACGTTGCAGTTTCATTTTAAATTCACCTTTTCAGTTAATATAATTACATCAGGTAATTGTCAGGTAACAATTTTGTATGTGCTTATGCATGATTAATACAGTCATAAGTTATATTAGATTTGTAAACTTCAATGTTTTTAATTTAATTTTAAGAACAGGCTATTGGGATGCCAAAGGTATCTAGTGCAGTTTTCTCAATTTTGTTTTGTAAATGAAGAATACATATTAGTTTTATATTTGTTACCCCAAACTTAAAATTTGCACTTCACAGTAGGGTAGATAAGGTGGTGTAAGTGAAGACTCCAAGCACCCAGTGCATTTAGCTACATTTGCTCCAACGTACTTTATCTGGGATTTCCATCTAGGTTCATGACTGTAGACTCGATTTCTAATATTGTTGTTTACTTTCACATATATTCAAAGTGTTTATGTTAACATGACATTACCAGGAACAACCAGCATTGTATGGTATTTGATGATGATGGCTATATAGTAATGTAGGTAGAAGTCACAGTACCCAAAATACTAAGTACCTGCTTTAGAATGGTTCATCCATCCATTCTGTGTAGAAAATAAAATTTTGTAACTGATTATGGGTGTTCTCTGTACATTAATCTTAAATGTAAAGGGTGCTAAGCTCAAATAGTCAAGGAGTCTTGGTTGCAAAACAGGACCAGGTACAGTTGATTAGTCACTCCTGGTATAAAATTGAATTCTCTGAATCTGAGGTCCCCTGGCCCATTTTTAAAATCCATTTTAATGCCAAATGCATTAAAATATCTGTCAATACTGATATTTTTTAAATTGAGATAACATTTGCCTACCATTTAGTGGAGGTTTTGGTCATGACACTGTGTAAAATATGAATAAAAAACACATGGACTGTCAGCTAGACTGCCACAGATTTTGCCTACCTCTTCATTTGTATTTCTGTTTACAGGATTAATAACCTTAATAATAAGCATCAGAAGGATCCTGTCATGCCAATGTTGACATTGAGCTTTGGAAGTGCTTAGTCTAAACGACAGACTATTTTACAGGGAAGGAATGTGGGCACAATGGATTTTTAGAACATAATTAATTTTCACATTTTTTACTTACTGCACATAGATCTGTTGGTGTCTTTTGGGAGTGCCTTATTCGCTAAATCCAGCAAGAGAATAACTATTCATTGGTTGAGGCAACCTTTCCATGTACAACTTATTTGTGTAATGGGGAAAAAAAAACCTGACTCTAAATGGCTAATAAGCAGCAGTTGACTATTATGGAGAAATCAGGACAAAAACATATGAAGGTGACAGTTTGAAAATATTTTCAACCTTTATTAATGATCAGCGCAGTGGCCATGGCTAACTATTACAGCAGTCATTTTTATGAAATGTTTAGATTGTAAGTATAATAGGAGATAGAAACTGAAAGCTCAAAGAATAAAATAAAGCTTCTATTTTTTGTCATCTCTATAACCCTTTTAGTCTTCATGTTGATACTGTAGGTAACTATCCTTTCTCTGTAAAGCATTGTGTTGCTGCGCACATTTCTGTAGATTGTCTGTAAACTATTCAACATAGCTCTCACTGCTATGAATCTGCAAAACACAATCTAATTCTAATAAATGCATCTATAGGCATATGATCAGTTTTAAATATAATTTGTCAGAATACCATGTAGCCTATAGTTTATTATTTAAGCATGAAACAACTTTTTGGCTGAAGCATAAACTCTAGTCGCAACTCTATTCAAAGTGGAAAAAAAGACTGTGTTCATGCTTTTCATGCTGACTGAATATGCATGCATATTATACATTAAATTTCTCTTTAATTATGTTTGCATTATTTGTTACTGTTCTGCTGTCTGGATTATCCTCTCAGCACATTGTGATTCAGAGTACATGAGCCAACTGTAAAACATCCAGGAGAGGATTTACCAATCAATAAACTATCCTCCCTGGACTAGTGTTGCTCTCATTAGCCCAGACTCTTAACAACATGCTGGTTAGAAATCGTTTCTTATATTTGCTTGAGGTGCTTTTCAAGAAAGGGTTGTATATGTAAAAATGAAATGGCTTACCTTTTTCTCTCACAGTTGGGCTGTCAAATGGTGTTCTTTTTAACGGTAAGCAATCCAGTAAACAAAGGCTTATAAAGACCCAATGCATCAATGAACCATAATTATCTATTAGTGCCTTAATGAGTCTGCTGAACCTGCACAGTTTGTCAGGACTTGTGTGTTAAGGTCCCATTATTTTTAAAAGAAGTTATAGCATCATATGGGAGGATTTCTTAAAGTAAGTTTTAAGTTGTTACACATTCTTCAAAAGTAGGAAGTTTAATTTAAGTTTGTCCTGGCACTGCAAAGTATGGTAAATATGATATTATTCCTTTATCCGTCCAATTTCTATACCTGCTTAATGCTTGCAGGGTCATGAAAGGAGATGGCCACTGATGCCTGCTTTTTTAAATTGTCGAATAGATCTGTCACTTAATTATATTTTCATCAATCCATCTTTGTCCATCTGTGAATCCAGTAATATCTATCTATCCATCCATCTTTCAGTCTCTTTCTCTGTTCATATCTTCCTCTATCTAACTAGCCAACCATCCTATTTAAAAAGAACGCTGGGAATTAGAGTCTGGAAAAGTTTGGAATTTTGACATGAAAAACTGTTGCTTACCATTTTATCCAGGCTTTTAATTTGTCAAAATACCGTTGATATCATCACTGACTGTGCAAAGCTGGTAACAAAGGGGAATAGGAGCAGTAAAGCCAGCTGTAATGAAAAGTGTCTACACTGTACATGAAGGCGATGGATTCTGTGGGCTGTCAGTTACTGCAGTACAACCTTTATCACAAATCAATTTAAGAGGTTAAAGTCTAGGTCAAAGCCAAGATCTGGCCTGTAGACAGAACCAATTCCACTATCTGTGAGCATACCTCTGCCAAGCAATAATCCAGAGGGAACAATGTTTCATGCAGCATCCTGCCTCTAATTGGCTCATTTATAATTCTTTATATACGTGCCTTACTTAATGATTTCCATTCTTTTCTGTGGAAGAAAAAGATTGTGGCAGACTTTTCTTTTAAGGCATAGAGTGTTAAGTTTGTGTGTGCAACTTCTTTTACCTGCCTGTCAGAATAACTCTGGATAGATTTTGTGAAACTTGAAGTAGTGGAGCACAAGCAAAGAGATCCCTCATTTATATGAATATGGTGCTAATTTGGATCACTTTTCTTAAAATTGCAATATATGATAATGGCCTGAGCCAAGGACTCCCATCTGAATGTCATTCTCGTTAATCCTGAAAGATTGTGTATTTTGTGTTTATTTTGTGGTAAATTCCTTCTTTGTATTAGTAAACCAAATACTTGATGTACACAAGATTCCAATAATCTATTTGAATATTTTATCTCTCAAAGTACAAAACTGTTGTCTTTATTGTCTACTGCTCACTCAGAGCAACTATCCATAGCTACCTATTCCCTTACAATTGTAGAGCCTTGCAAAAGCATTCACAATCATCTGACTTTTTCACATTAATTTAATGACAAATATGAATGTGTTCTATTGGGATAAAAAAAAAAAAAAAAACAAAAAAAACAAAAAAAAAAAAAACAATTTTGAAATGAAAAATGGGAGTATTTTTTTTTTTTTTTTTTTTTTTTTTTTTTTTTGCAAGGCATATCTGATCAAAAAAAAAAAAAAAAAAAAAAAAAAATCTGCCACTGAGGCCAAACCTCTGCCCCTGCTATGGAACTAAAAATTTTCAGCAGCAGCTACCATGGATTCAAAGCAAGGTGAACAGGCACTTTGTAATGTGTGAATATGAGGGCAATCATAAGCAAGATAGAAGGAGGCAATTTAAGCTGTGAAAACCTGTGTAATGTTCAAGATCTGTTTTAAAATATCTCTGCTCTTTGCCATTCCTCAGTTCACCACTCCACTGGAACATTACCATTCAGCTGACCTTATTCCTTGGTTCAAAAGTTCACGTGAAGAGCCACGTGCAAGCCGAACATGATTCTCTGCCTGCTCTGCTGCTGTCTCTTCTTCAGCGGGCTATCGGAGCTTCATCTGATGCTCGGCTCTAATCTGCAGACTCGGGGGTGTGTTTCCTGCGTCGGGGCTGTGGCCCAATCCATCTGTCTTCATCAGTGAGCTGAGGCGGTTGTGTGCTTGGGCCAGCAGGACCCCGCT
This sequence comes from Anableps anableps, assembly GCA_014839685.1. Lineage (NCBI taxonomy): Eukaryota > Metazoa > Chordata > Actinopteri > Cyprinodontiformes > Anablepidae > Anableps > Anableps anableps. Next base: position 15,104,665 of record CM026087.1, read on the forward strand.
AAGCACCAGCTGCTAGCTGCCTTTTACACTGATTCCCACCAAGAGGGACATATTTACAGTACAGCGCGCTTCCCAGTAAGACTTGAGGATCTTTCAGCTCCTAATGGCTGAATTTTTGTTTTGTCTTGGGGTTTTGTTTTGTTTACTCATTTTTCTTTTTAGATATTTTTATTCCACAGCCTGTGCTACATGGGGTGTTTTGAATCACTCTGTCATGCTATCAAAACCACGTGTGTGGAATAATAACTACAAAAGGCTAATACTCATTGGAGTTCATGTGACCATTAGAACATGCCTTTTTAAAAAGATTGTTCTTTTTGCTCAGAACAGTAAAGATTTCTTAGGAGGTTATTCACTTTTGTTACCCCCAAGTTGATTTAATTGACAAATATACTCTTTACAAAAACTAGTTTGAACATAACCTTCTTCAGAATGAGATGAAGTCTTTAAAAAGATCTCAAATATTGAAAGGTAGAACCATGATTAAATCGGTATATAATGCTGCATTCTGTTGGTACAAGGAAGATAGATTTTCCAGTTTCCCAGCTGGAAATAAAGGAATATTTTATGAAGTCAGAGTTGGAAGGTCTGAGGTCTCTCATCAGCCTTGTGTTCAGCATCCAATATGGTCGCCATGCATATATTGTTTGTAAAAGATTGAGATAATGAAAACTTCTTTGCACTTCTGAGAGTTTGCATCTCAATAAACCAGTGGCACCAACTTGCTCTTTTATCCTTGCAGTAATTTTGAGAGAATAATGGGAGTTTGGTTGTATGGATCTAAAGAAGGCTTAAAAGAGTGCCTCTTGAAGTGAATTTGGGGGGATGTATTGGAAGTAATAGGTGCCGGGTTTGATTTTTAAGACTGTCTAATCTTTATATAACCAAAGCAGAAGGGAAGTCAAGCTTGTTATCAGTACAGATTGAACTCTGCTGGGTTTGCCTCTTGCTCCCTAACCTGTTTGTTGTGTTAACATGTAGAGGACACTGTCTGTGGTTTGGGAACCCCGTTTCGGTTTTAGCAGATGATGTAATTCTGTTGTCCCATTCAAGCCTTAACTTTCAGCATGCACTGAATGGGATCATAGCTGAGTGTTAAGAGGCCAGAACGAGTGTCTGTACTTCTAAGTCTGAAGCCATGGCTTTAATCTGGAAAAAGGTGCATTACTCCTCTTTGGTTTTGGGGGGGTCTGTCATTGTCTGAAGCTGAGGAGTTTGAGCATCTTGGTGTATTGCTGACTAGTAATGGTAGGAAGGAGCAGGATATGGATAGCCAAAAGCAAAGTTATCACTTTACCGGTCTTTCTACTGTCCAACTCTCGCATATAGTCATGAAATATGGATCATGGTTCAGAAAATGAGATCCTTGAGACAAATAGCCAAGATGTCTTGGTTACCCTCCTGAACCTGTTACTCCAAAGATAGTTGGATATGTCTGCACTGACTTAAAATGATGTTTGAACATCTTTATACAAATTACAAATTATACTTGTGAAATAAGGCAAAGGTAGTTTGTTATTTTTATTTTATTATATATAAGCTGTAGTCACATTTTTAAGGGTGACTACAACATTTAGTGCTTGTGTGTGCAGTTAGTAACAGAGATAGATGACCTCCTGGAATCAGTCACAGTAACTGGATTGATTTTTAAGGAAATACTATTTTGAATCAAGCTAAACTAATTAACCTCCATTAACAACTCCACCCTGGCATTCAGTAAGGTCTATAGTGAGGGATAGGGGAACACTTTGTTTCCCAAACCTTGCTTTGGAAATCAGTTTTCCCACACAAGGCTCAAATTAGCTTGGTGTAGATCTGATGATGGGTACAGGAGACAATCAGATCCATTTTCTGTTACCTCAAAGTGTCATTCGGTTCCAGAATAATATAGAAAGTGAACTATTTGCCTCACAGAGCTTTCTTCAGCATATGTATTTAAACATAGTTTCTACAGCACATGAATTTACTATTTATGTCATAACTGCATAAAAAGGATACTTTCAGTGTCTTCCACAATGTGTAACTGCACATTTGGTCTTTTACGGTATGCTTATCTGACACAGATGATGATTACAAGTGAGACATTAGCCGTCAGCTGCACACTTAGTTTAAAAATGGAGCGCACTGGCTGGTGTGCTTTCATGTGTCGCTCTGGTCTTAATGTTTTCGGCAGCAAACTATGACGGTAATGCACTCGAGTATTGGTGTCTGCAACAGTAAGCCACAAAGGGAGAGAACATGAGTGGTCTAATTTGATACTGATAGTACAATGACATCTTTTGGCAGGTCCACAAAAGAAAGCATTCTGCCCACCATCTTGGGCCGTGTGAATGGCATTGTCATGGAACGCGATCCAGAGAGGCCATGAGCACGATTGACTATGAGCCCAGCCGTGTGTGTAGTATAGTGTTATTTTTCTGTAAGGCTTTTCTGACAAATGGCAGTGTGAGTGAATACACACTGTCATTTGTGTTACTTTACAGTGCCCATGAGGCACTTGTGGTATTTCATGTCTCTTTAAGCTTTATACGCATCAACTGAAGTTGAAGCAACAAATCTTCATAAAAAGGGAAAAGCTCAGTGAAGAGCCTATTTAACTATGATTTGCTCTGACCTTCGTACATGTTTAGAGTTCTGTGTTTATCATTTACCAGATTTAGAGGTGAGTGTAAGTAACATCCCAGAGGAATAAGCATTCACTGCAACCATCTGAGGAGCCTTGAAGATAGCTGCAGTGATGAGAGTTGGCTTTGCATGTGAACAGGCTGGCTTTCTGCCTGAAAGAGAACAAAAGGTAGATCCTGCCTTTGGTCTCGCTCTTATGCTCATGATGGTACATTTGGCTTCACTCTTTAGTGTACCTCTGTTTCTTTGTGACTGTGGTGCTGTGACAGCATGCTGCAGAGAAAGATGCACAGTGCTTTTCAAAAAATATTCTCGACCCATGAGCATTTTTGATGTTTTGCTCTCTAGAACCATTTTGGTTGCAATTAGAGCTGAAAGCTTTTTTTTTTAGTGTTTTGTCTCTACCAGCCTTAAAAATGTAAAAACTGAAGTATTTGCCAATTTTCCATGGCATAATTCCTCAAATTTAATGAGACAGCGTTAGAACAGCAGTTTTCAAGGCCTGCCATTGATTTCCATTTGGCTTTATGTCTGGACTTTGACTAGGCCATTCCAAGACATGAATATTCTTTGATCTTAACCACCCCATTGTAGCTTTGGGTGTTTGTTAAGGGGTGTTGACCCTCAAGGAAGGTGAACTTCTATCCCAGTCTCAATCTTTTGCAGCCTGTAATTATTTTTCTTGTAGGATTACCCTGCATTTTGCTCCACCACTCTTCTAGTCAGCTTGGACCACCCACCCAGTTGCTGGTAGTGAAAAGCATTCCCACAGCATGATGCTGCCAAAAACATGTTTCGTAATTGGTATGTCCAGGGTTGTGTAAAGTGTTAGTTATCACCACACGTAGTGTTTTTCATGTAGGCCAAAAATGTTACATTTTGGTCTTATCTGACCAGAGCACCTTCTTTCACCAGCTTCTGTGTTTTCTACAAGACTTATAGTAAGCTGAAAACAGGTCATCTTATTATCTGGGTTTTTCTTAAAATTTATTCATTTATTCTTTTTTGTGCTACTTTTCCATAAAGGCCACATGTCCAATTTGCCCAACCTGAGTTGGGGATTACTGTAGCACCTTCACAGTTACAATGCATTTCTTGGGTGCTTCTCTGATTATTTAATTTTAGTTCTGTCACAAATGCTCTTTGAAAATTAGAGGAGAACCTTTACAGAACAGCTGTTTCTTCACACATATTACACAGAAGTTGACTCTATTAATATTTTATCTATTATTAACTAATTATTTGATTCTTGAATGTAATTGTTTACACTGGATTTTATTTAGCGATATTGAAAACCATCTATAATGTTACTTCCATGCTTCACAGGTATACATTACTTTGTGGTTGTCTATGATATATCTCATTATGATAAGTTGATGTTTGCAAAATGTGAAAAAGTTGTGACAAGACACTATGCAGGAGCCTTTTTTAGCTTCCCGAACTTCTATATTTTGAGCTGTTTATTTGCAATTGTATTCAATATGAGTCCAATCGCTTTCAAAACCTTTATATTTCTGTCATTCCTGGACTCACTCTTGACAACTCTTGATTGAAAAGTGCAACATTTTTTTTTGTTACTTACTTAGACTGAAACACTGCTGAAATATTGCCTTCCTGCAGCATGTTGCTCAGTTTTTCATCATTTTCTCATAATCTTACTTTTTTCCCTCCTCCCTGAGGAATTATGCTTGAACCTTAAGAATGTGTTCCACCCAAACTGTGTCAAACTCTTCAGATATGCAGTAAACAAAACTGGCATCCAACTGCCGGGTTGGATGCTGTGCCATTTGTGCTGTGCAAGGGACAGCAAGCCAGTTTCTTTGCAGGCATACCTTTTAAAATGTTAATTGTTGTGCTCAATTTAATAATCGAGGGAGAAGACTCTTCCCCTAAATATAGCTGCTTGCTCACATAGACCAACACTGATTTATACTGCATAGGGAAGACATTTAAGTCAGCTTTCCCACAGGTTTCTAACATCACTGCTTTATGCACATTTTAAAGCTATTGCTGAACCTAAAAGCTACCCAAGAGGGAGTTGTAGGGCAGATCGTATCAGAAAACAAGCACAGAAAGAACCGAGGATAATCTAAAGGCAAGCACTAAGGCCTTTTCTGTAGTGACTCATTTTATCACCCTTTTTTCTTTTATTCTTCCTGATCTCTGAATTTACACACCTTCACCTCTCAATCCTGCCTTCATCTTGCACAAAAAGCCTAGTCTGTACATCACTCTGATGGTAGTTGCTTGTATGTTCCCTGTTAGTCAAGTCATCCTAAGTGAGCATGCCATTTGTCTGTGTGCCATGCTGATACCAGCATGCCTTTTGGATGCTTGCTTCCATTTTCCCTCTCAAACTGCCAAATTTAATTGCAGCAGAGAAATGAAAGTCTTTTTAAAAAACTTCTCCTAATGTGGGGTAAACTAATTAAAATTTCCCTCATTTTTGCAGTTTTTTTAAAAAAAATTTTTACAGCCTGTCTCATCTTCATTTTCTTTTTCAAAAGACTGTGTTTTATAGTTTAGAGGTAAAAAAAAAAAAAAAATCTTTAGAATTCTCTATGTACCCAGGTCATTTAAGTTGATTTTACAGTACAATGAGCAAAGTGACTTCATAAGATTACTGGTTGCAATGCTGAATTGTAATCTATTGTTTCGGAAGCTGTGTCTGATCTATATGAATGGTCAAATGATGTACAAATCAGAAACAAATAACCGATGTGTTTTCAGATCTTGATGTTTTTTTCATATTTGGCTCTCCACTGGCCCAACCATGTTATCGTAGCAGCAGAAATCTGTTTAAAGAAGACAGACAATAATTTAGCATGCTGGCTTCATCAAAGCGTCCCTGATTGCTTTGAAATGTGCTGTGATGTAATGTTTTCCCTCTCTATTGCTGGTGACAGAACACATAAACACCACTCTTCCCAATAAAATTCAAGAATGAGTGAGCCAGTTCTTTTCTGTTTTCAAATCATTGCACAAAATTAGTCGTCAAGTCAATTTTTGTCTCCAGTTCCTGCCTGAATTTCTTTGTAAAATCTACGAGTTCAACCTCTTTTAAACCAATGTCTTGTTTATTGATTGGAGTCAAAATAAATATGTTCTATAAAGCAGGACTGAAGTAGGTCTTTCTGGCCTAGAATTTTAAATTATTAAATAAAATTTAAATAACCTGCCTAAATCCCATGTATATTTGATATGGGCCAGTTTGATTGAAAAAGGTAGGACATTGAAGGGATTCTTTGAAATTTTTGATGTGGGGTGTGACTAAAAACCTTATGAGTTAATATCTGACCTGCAGCAAATAACTAGCTTGTTTTTTTTTATTTAGTATTTATCCGAATAAGTTGGACTGAAATGCTAAAGCTAATGGCTGGTTTGCAAGGGACAAGACCAAATGGGATTTCTACCATCTCAAGAGCTTCAGTCTAAAACCATCAGGTAGTAGGCCACCACTGATCTCCCCATGTGAAACAAATGTTGCCTAAAAGAAAACTAAGGCTATAATGTAATGTAGAGCTACATATAAATTCCCCACAATATGTCTGCATTTTACACCATTTGACTTCTGTATCAGGCAATTACTCTAGAAACCTGTTTCAGTTTGTGTTTCACATGGGATAGTCATTGGTGATTGACAGCGCTCACACCCTCACCAGCACAGCATGTACAAGTTCAAGATTGCTGGTTTGCTGCATTTGTGCTAGTGGTGGAGAAACAACCTAACATTACAGCAAAACTGTTTCGCTGCCAACATTGGTAGTCATGCTTACTAACCTGCGCATTCACTGGAGATCCCACTGCAGGGTAGGAGCTATAGCACAGAAGAGAGCAAGGAGGAGGATGGGAGTTGTTTTTATTTTTAATTATGTCAGTTTTGGTCCTCCAAAGTGAGTTACCTATACTGCAGCTTTATTTGAGCACAGTTACATTTGAAAGTATAAACAGCTACAAATGAGTTAATTCATTCATCAAAACTGAAATATGTCAAATTCAGACTGAGGTTAACCCAACAATGGGTTTTATATTAGCCCTTGTACTTTTAATACAGACAGGAGAATAATTTATTGTTGTTGCTTTTGGATTTAGCAAAGACAGACAGGCAGAAATTGTGGTTGTATATTAACATTTAATACTAGCCTAATATTTAGCTACTGCAAATGGAAGGATCTGAGATAGGCCAGTTAAACACTGAGTGAGGGCAGGTGTGCTGATTACTGATGGAAGGCAGGTGTGGGGAGCTTGAAGCAGTAGATAGTGAATTGAGAACTAAATGGAAGGATAAGAGAAGAAACACCTTGGGATTTGTGGCTAATATGTCAAGGTATGTTTTTGACACAAACCTTTCACCTCTTTTAATATGTTTGCATGTGGAAGAGTTAGCTTATGTCCTGAATGTTTATTTGTGTTGATGTTGCAAACTAATGGTTTGCTACACATATTAAAACTGATCCAATATTAAACCTGCTTGTGGGTTCTTGGCTGGGTTAAGCTTGAGAAAAATCTTAAAAAAAGATCTTTTTGAGTGCACCCAAGAAACTATCCAAGATTCTTTGTGAGATTGTGTCTTTTTCACATATTTATAACTTTCTAGAAGCTCCAAGAGCTTTTTGATTATAATAAAAAACCCATTTTCTGCATTCTGCTCCTGCCAAAAAAAAAATGGTAAAATCTTACTGTGTAGACAATATATTCTCTGCAAGACCAAAGATATGTCAGCGTCCCTCTAGACCCACTGTCATACATGTTTTCAGTGTTTCTCTGTTGCCAAGCAGCTGACTTAAATGAATGGGTGATTAAAGGCTTTTGCAGAACTTGATGGTTTCCTGGGGGATAAATACAATCATTTGAATTTGGTGTGCTGGAGCAGAGACAACTTTAAAACATGTGGCAGTGAAAGTGATCCCTGAGAACTACTATTCTAGATCAGTTCAACTCAAAGTCAAATCAGGCTAAATAAATAAATAATATCTAACCTGTGTGAAAAATGATGTCCAGTTAATAGACTGGTGCCACATTTGTTTTTTTTAAAACTCCATATCCTTCAGGTTATTCCCCTGACTGAAAGAAGATATTTCAGTTGTAATCTCTTTTGAAATTGGTGCATCAAGCAACTTTCTGTGAGTTTTGGAGAGTTCTTGGTAATTCAACTTCAGAAAATATTAATTGCTGAATTATCAGTGGAGGATTCTGAGGCGTATTCCCTGAATGTGTCATTAATTTTAATGTAATCAGTAGCAAGCCCTTTATTCACAGTGCTGTAAAAACAGATTGGCTTCCTTACAGATCTCTTCAGTTGTTTTTGTCACACTTAAATGGTTCAGCTCATCAAATTTCAATATAATACAAGAATGACCTAAATAAATAGAAAAAGCTTTTTTTTTTTTTTTTTTTTTTTTTTTTTTTTTTTTTTTTTTTTTTTTTTTTTTTTTTTTTTTAATCTTTATCTTTTAATTTATCCTGGCCCTATGTGGGGGAAAAAAGCGTTAGCCTCCTAAACCTGATAATTAGTTGCATCACCCCTGGTTGGAACTGCTATCAAGCATCTGTCATAAATGAGTTTCTCATGTAACTGGAGAAATTTAGGGCCATATTTTTATAGAATTGTAGCAGTTTAGCAACCCTGGACAATTTGCAAGCATGAACCGTCATACCGCATGGCAATCGGATTTCAGTTCAGACCCTGACTAACCCATTACAAAGCTTTCACTTCAGGGTATTTCAATGCTGCATAAATGATGTGCGCTTGAGTTTAAGGTTGCAGCTGATGGTCAAACATTCCCCTTGCAGATTGTTTTTGTTTTTTTTCCCAGAGAAAATTACTGGTTCAGTCATTTTCAGAAAGTAAAGAAGCCTCAGATAATCACACTACAACCTCCATTTATTTTTATTCTTTCTTATGGTTGAATCATGAATACTAACTTTAACTGAGACAAGTGAGGTCTACCATGCTTTAGATGGTGTTTTAGTTTCTTTGCTGACCTCCTGTGTGATTATTTATTTTTTTTTATGCTTTCTTGGAGTGACTTTGGGCCAGCTATTCCTAGGAAGCTTCTCCACTCTTTCTCTTGTACTCCATTTTGATAATTGCTCTCAATGAGGGTCTCAAAGCATCTGAGCTCCTGTTCAGGTAATTTCTTGATTCTACAGCTCAGACAGTGACCTGTCCTTGGTAAATCAAGTTACTCAGAACTGTTCAGAAAACATACTTAGAAAAATGTGCTGGTTCAAAATGGTTGGATACATAGGAATAGATTTTTAACCAGTATGAAATGAAAATGGTAAAGGATAAAATGCAATGCATGAGAATGAAATTGTGGTGTGAAATCACAAAGGGTGGAATTAATCCATAGCCTTTTCAGCATCAGTCTTATGATATCCTCTTTAGGGAGTGGGAAAATGAATCACTATACACAAGAACAATCTTTTTTTCATTTTGGGCCTCAACACACAATTGTTGAAGCCATGGACAATGTTTCAAGCCCCTGAGGGCTGTTTCACAAAGCCAGGATAGCAGATTAAGTCAGGATTTTCTGGATCTCCTGGCTCAATTAAGCCTGGACTCAGTTTCACAAAAGCAACAGCGCACAAGTTACCATGGTGATTTATCCTGTGCAGCTAGCCTTCTCCAGGCTAACAGCCATGCTTAGTTGAGCCTGGTGCCTTATCTGTTCAGTCAGCGATCGCACCAGTCAGAAACCAATGTGTTTTGTCGGATTCCGTTTTCGCATCCGTTTTGGACATCTCTTTTTAAATCAGCCTGCAATAAAATGCCACTGACTCATTTTGACATTCAGTCAAGTACTATTAGTTTAACATTATGATGGTTATCATGATCAACTTTAATTATCCATGTGGGCATTGTAACTGTTCGATTATGTTTCTAAAGACTCCTCCTGTTCCAAATTTGACAGGAAGGCTTTTAATAGAGTATTACAGTGTTGAGGGGATTAGAGAAATCGTTGATTAAGAAATAAAAGTGTTGTAATCAAGTCAGATCATATAAGTTGCAGCATACCCGACCCCCCCATTCCCCTGCACCTGAGTGAATGAAAGATGACACTTTACTGATAAGCCCTCTCAACTTAAAGTAACATTTACAAGTTAGTCACATAATATTTAAAACAAGTACTTATTTACATCATAAACATAGCTTGTGCCTCGATCAAGGGGGCTTCTTTTGTGCTAACAGTTAAAAAGGAAGTTGTCCCTTCAAAATAATAGCATCAAAGCTCAAACAGTAATTTAACCATATTTAACACTAAGTAAAGGCAATAAGTGTCAAAAAGGGATGGAAGCAATCAAAGAAATGCGTTTCGGGTGATTTACATAAATGTCTCCAAACACGTGTCAAGTCGCACCTCCTAAGCCTGGTTTGGCCTTTGTGAAACGGATGAAGTTAAGATGAATTGATGGCACTATGTTAAACCTGGCTTTGTCTCTTATCCTAGATGTTGGAATCCTACTTTTGTAAAACAACCCTCTGGCTTCAACAGTAATCTTTTCTAGATACAGCTTTAAATAATGCAACAAGTTCTGAAGCTCTAAAGTTTGAAACTAAGGAAAGAGTAAGCTCATCAATACTGAAAATCTGGTAAAAGTGCCCTGTAATTGCCCACAAACAAGATGGGTTTTTACACCATTGGCTACAGAGACAAACCACTTTAAAGAAACTGCAATCTAATCAAAAGGTGTAACAACTACAACAGCACTGCCAGGAATAAGGTAGATAGAATAGTATGGAGAAACTTGCCAGCCCATATTTACATATGGGTGAAAAAAATGGATGCCATAAGGGATTGTTTACTGGTTACTTAAAAGTTAAATGGTAATTAACTACATTGCTTTGATGCACAACAACTCTAGGTCCTAGATATGTTAATATTTGTTTACTCAACACAACTTATTTTAGACCAAGTCTAACCCTCTTAGTGTTGTCATTCTAGGTTGTTTTGCCAATTCAAGTGGATCCTAGAATATAAGTGGAAGCCCATTATGAGCCCATGCAGGCCTACTCAGTACCCATCATACCTGGGGAAAAAAAAATATCCATATGGAGGGCCCATATCCACATCTTGTGAATTGACAAATGCTGTAACAAACCCTTGTATAGCTGAAGGTGAATGAACATTTTATGGATGTGTTGTGTAGGGGACCAGTATGTTGTCAGTGCAGTTCTTTAATGTGGAACGTGTTACCATAAGAGTAATCTGCAGGAACTGGTTGACCTCTCATACATTTTTTTTTTTTCATTGATGTCAAGAATTAATTAAATCACTGTGGTTACAAAAGCTATTGCTGGCTTGTGGCAAAGACTGGTGATGCTGATCCATTAGAATCAACTTCAGGAAGTGTAAATGGGTTTATAAATGATGTGGCCTTTTTTTTTTTTTTTCTTTTTTGCAGGAAGTAATGCATAGTGAGAATTAGCTCACACTGTGTTATTTGCACCGCATGGTACTCCAATGCATATTCAATATGGGTGAGATTTCTCCAGTTTTGTACTTGTTAGGTCGATTTCACACACACCCTTCCCCTCCCCTACAGGTGTTGTTTTCCTTCGGGGAGCTGAAAACGTTGCCGTTAATTAACTCGCTGCCAATTCCACACTTGTAGCTCTCTGTCAACACTTCCTTTACAAGAGGAATCTAAACGGTCTGGGAAGCCGCGAGTTCTCACATCTGTGTATGTGCCAAAGTGTGTGTGTGTGTGTGTGTGTGTGTGTGAGTGAAACTAAATGGCATCTTGTCGCCCTCACAGCTGCACAGCTGTAGGAGAAGGCATACGGGTTGAATAGAACAGTTGACTTCAGGAGACAATTCATATTTTTCCTATATGCATTATAAACTTTTTTTTTCTGTTTTAAAGAAAAGTAAATTCTTCCTAGTGAGGCTTTTCTGACCTGTAGCGATATATTTCTCCATAAATTACATATTTCATACATTTGGTTTTTCTTTCAGATGTTATAGGGCAGGAACTATTATTTAGTTTGCTGTGATATTTCATGGTACAAGATATTTGATATCTTTAAACTGAATTGATCTTTTAGCTTTCATTCACAATCAAAGTTTAAGGGGTTAAAGTTTGAGACTAAAATGGTGATGCTGTATCAGAATACATTTTTCTTTATTTTTTTTTTTCTATTTGCATCAAAAATGTACCTTGCAAACACATTTAGTTTTACCCCTCATTTTGTCGGATTACAGCCACAAACGTTTGTGAATTTATTTATTTATTTTTTTTTTTTTTTTGATTGGGTTTTTTTTTTTTCACAAACAGGAAATACCTCAAACTCAGACTGGTAGTGGGCATTTGCAAAAAGCACGTTTCAGATTTTTAATTGGCTTTATTTCAGGACTTTGACTAAGCTAGGGTAAAACTAGGTGAACCTCTCCCAAATCTTTTTCAGACTTTGTAAAAGGGTTTTATTTATTTATTTATTTTTTTTTTAAGGATTGTTCTGTACTTGGGTCCAATCCATCTTCCTACCAATACTATCTTACCTTACTGTCTGTACTGAAGAAAAGCATTCCCACATCATGATGATGGCACCACCATATGTCACTAATGGAATTTAAATTTCCACATCATCTGAACAGACAGCCTTTTTTCCACATCTTTGTTGTCCCCTACGTAGCTTGCAGCAGTGAGATGTTAACTGTCTTTCAACAGTGCCTTTCTTCTTGCCACTCTTATAAAGTCCAGATTTGTGGAGTGAGAGATTCTGTCTCCTGAAAATGGCTCTCTTCAGCTCCTTTCAATGTGGCTATGGGCTGCTTGGCTGATTCACTATGTAATGCTCTTCTTTTGCAGCCTGTTAGTTTAGATGGATGGCCATTTCTTGGTAGATGTTCCATACATAGTTTGGTGCATTGAATTCTTCTGGGTAAGATGTTCAAAGTTTAGAATATTTAAGTACGTTTTTCCCAAGCTTCTCTGTGATCTATCTGGTGTGCTTCTTATTCTTCATGATGTGATTTGTTCCTATATATATATATATATATATATATATATAAACTTCTGCGGGCTGCATTTGTGTTCAGATTTCATAACATACTGGATAACTTTAATTAGATGACTTCTTCAGGCAATTTGGTTTGTTTTTGACATAAATAAGGCTTTATTCTGATTAATTGTAAAAACAAATCTCACTGATTTCCACATTTACATCTGTGTGCTACTTTATGTTGATCTAATAAGTAAGATCCCAAAAACATTGAAGTTTGTAAAATATGGAAAAGCTGAATTGGTATTAAATTGATTTACAGTGTACTTTCCCACTGTAAACAGCAGCTCTCTGTTTTTTAAAGGTTGAGGATCTATACTCTCATTTTCTATTTATCTAAACTTGTAATCATAGAACTCTTCGTCAAATTGGTTTTTAATTGTATAAAAGATTTTGTCCTGTAGCATGAGGCTTTTTTACATTTACAGGGACAGGCCATTCATCTTATTCTTAGATGGTATAAAATATTTTAGGTAGCTGTTCGATTCTGAAAAAAAGTTATACCCCTATCACATTGTTATGTATCTGATGTCCACTTGAATGGCATAGGAAGATGGGCAGTTTCCAATACAAGAAGTTCTACCATTTCGTTTTTATTTCTTTGACCTTGTGGGGAACACATTTTGATCTCCAGCTAAGCCAAGCTGCTGCAGATTGTTTTAGGATAATCTGCTTTTTTACTGCACATATAGGGAAGTGAAAATGAAATGCTGCAACAATAACTGTATGGTAATCTTACTTAAACATATGGTGCACAATGCAGACAGTCTATGCTGATTGCTTTAAAGGGCTTTGACAAGAGGTCATCCTGACCTGTTTTCTGGGTTGACCACTTTGGGGCACTGTGTCAAGAGCATTGGACCTTCATCTTCAAATCTTGATCTTTGTGAAATCTCAAATTTTGTAATGAATAATATGTTGCTGATGTTTGTAAATACTGTATATGTATTGTGGGAAAGGATAGTCCACTTTTTTGTGTTTAATGTACAAGGAATGACTGTTCAAGAAAGTTAAACTTTTTAGTTGAGCCAGTCATCTTACATATGTGTAAATGTCTTATTGATCAATTTTAGCAACACTAGGTTGAATGGTCCGTATTTATGCTTTACGTTTAGTCCAGAATTGCCCTTAAGGGATCAAATAAACAGTGAATTACTCTTAACCTATCATTTTACTCTATAACACAGCAAAAACAAGCACACTCAAGGCCAAAAAAAGCAGAAATGGCCCAAGTGCCTTGTTGTGCATTTGGTCAGCCATTATCAGTTCAGAGTTTTTTCATAGTGTAACTTCATCAGGACCTGGCAACTTGCTGTCATTGATGAAACTGTGAGTTCTTCAATCTAGTTTATAACCTTGCTGTCGGGCACATTTGGATCAGGTGACAGGACAATGATCTGAAGCATTCCAACACCTTAACTTCTGAAAGGTTTTGGAGTGGCCTTTTTCAACGTCCAGACTGAAATTCGAGAAATAAATGGCCCATTCTTGCTCAGAAACCTTAGTGTAGCTGATTTAAAGGGGGATGTTATGTTAAATTGACGATTTTTGAGCTTTATATCATGTGTAATGGTATAACCTCATCTAAAACATACCTGGAGTGTTGCTTTGATTCTTTCATGCATGCTTGAGAAATCCTTGAATCTCCCGTGGGACCCAGTTCAGGGTGCCTAAACGCTTCCTCTCACAAAGCACCACCTATTTACACAAAGCTCCTCCTTAGAGCTGCAGTCTCCAGCTGAGCTCTCCCTCCCCCGTGCCTTTCCCACTCAGCTCCATCAGACTAGCGGCACCAGGAATTAGCAAGCACCTAGTGGAACTGTGTGTCTGCTGAGCTTATCATATAAACTACTTCTCAGTCTAGCGCTCCAAAGATTGGTTGGTTGTAAACAGCATAATGGGTGAACGTTGTTATGACGTGCTGAAGGCGATGTGTTGGAAAGAGTAGAAGCTTCTTAAAGAGACAGAAGCCAGTTTCAGTTGTGAAGTTACATAATTTTCAGTTGTTTGATTATATATATTTTATAACAACTGAAGGTAAAATAGTTTCTTGATTGTACTGTAAGATGGCACTATGCCCCTGGAAAATACATACTGCCCCTTTAAAACAAGTATAAGAGTGGGTCAAAATTCCTTCAGTGATGAATGACTCATTGTTAATAAGCACAGACCCTTAATTGGCGTTGACAGCAAAGATGTCGAGTTATGTTCAGGAGGCAATTAATTTTTCACATACAGGTGCATCTCAATAAATTAAAATGCTACTGAAAAGTTTCACTTAGTGAAACCTATTACATAGATTAATTGCACACAGACTGTTTTCAGGCCTTTTTATATTTATGATTTTATTTATTTATTTATTTATTTATTTATTTTTTATTTTTTGCTTGCAACTAATGAAAACACATTTAAGATTACAATATTACATCAGACCGATAAACTTAAGACAGAAATGTGGTCTTATTGAAAAGTATGTTTAATACCTGCTTAAAGATTATCAAAACGTACTTTTAATCTGACAACGGAGCCTCATTAGGTTTTTCCAATTTGAGATCTACCTGTAGGTACAGATTGGTTTCAGTAGCTTTTTTTTCTGTTTTAATAAATGAAATCATTATGTGAAAAAGAAACATCACATTTTTAAGTATTTGATAATATACTGTAATACTTTGGGATATATGCTAGGGTATATTTTTAAAATCCTTGTCACAAAAAAATGTGTGTATAAGTTTAAGCTGCAAAAAAAAAAAAAAGCTTGGCATTTTTTGTAAAAATACCACCTAAAACTGTATTAGCAAATTCTAATTATCCGCTAAATTTTCTCCTATCTCTATCAAAGTCTTGGAATTTATTTGACTTCGCATACGCAAGCAATCTTGCGCTAAATCAAATAAGCTGGCTCCCACTTCTAACAGTCCAATTTGGCTCCAGTCCTAAATACTGTTATTTGAAATGTGCGTCTTTGTGTTTTGGAGGCTGCTTAAAGGTAGCAGCCCAGTGGGAATCACTCATGTTCAGTCATCAGAACGGATAGATCAGAGGAGACAGCTGGAAGGATGCAAACACACACATACTCACACATGAGAGCGTCCTAGGGGATGATGTGCACTATGCCAGGTAGGACAGATCAACAAATGACGCACGCGTACTTTGGAACACATCACAAACGGGGGGCCTTGGGCTGGCATACATATGTGGAACTTGGACTACTTCAGCAGGGAATGAATGAGTGAGCTGAGCCAAGAAATTGTGAAAGACATATGTCAGACACAATGCAGACAAAAAAAAAATTAAACCTAATTTTTAGGGAAACAGCCTTGGAATGCAGACATGGTTACTTCTAATGGTGTATTACAATTTTTTTTTTTTTTTTTTTTTTTTTAAAGCAGCGTGAAATTAAAACTCTAGAAGACCTTTAATCCAGCTAGACTGAAAATATTAAAATGCCCAATTAGCAATTATAACATTCTTAATTTTTTTTTTTTTTTTTTAAACCAAAAGTGGACCCATAGTGAATACAATTATAGTTAACAACTTTTTTTTTTTTTTTTTTTTTTAATGCAAGGGGGGGATTAACATTCCAACCAAGGACAAAAGGCCTCAAAAAAGGAATCACAGTGGGTTTTTTTTTTTGTTTGTTTTGTTTTTTTTTTTTTTTTGTTTTTAAATTTTAGGAGCTTTAATGAAGAATGGTTTATTCTAAAACATTTAAAACACAGTCTGTCATAAATTAAAGGACAAGATCGGGAAAAACATCTCTGATGTAGAAAAGAGTTGGAGTATTCCTCCCTGACAACAGAATTATGGTTTTAGCTGTGTACAGGCCTTTCAGCAGGGTATTAAATGGTAAATCAACTGATCTTTTATAGTACTATTGTAATCATACTGACCATTCAATGATTTTTACGATTACTTCTCCCTCTGAGACACAGCCATATACAGTAAACTAAGATAAAATAGAGCTGGGCCATTAGGACCAAAAAAATATCCCAGTGGTACTGAATGATTTTTGATTATCACAATGTCAGTTCAAATAAAAAAAAAAAACAAAAACCTTGTTTTTCTAAGCTGGTGTCTGTTTCAGTACAAACTGACAGAACAAATTAGAATAGACATTAAGCTATTACGCCTAACTTCAAAACTCACTTGACCATTATGGGACATTTTGGATTACAAGTAGATAATTATTTCACTAGTAATACTTTGCTTAACAAAACCCTTCTTGTAGAACTGTTGACAAGTGCAAATATGAGTACAAGCATAAGATAATCCAAATAAGATTTACACTATTAGTTGCAATCTAATCTTGTAAAAATAACTAGAAAAATGGTGCCCCCAACTACTTTCATATGTACCGTCTGTCGTATACCTCAATAAAACATTGTATGTTTTTAATTGGCTTACACTAACACACTGTAAGAGTATATGTACTGGCAATTCATTCTGCCACACTTTTCTTAGCATCGTTCTTAGAGGTATTCCTACAAAAACAAACTTGTGTATTTAAAGTCTGTCCATCAATCTTCTGCTGATCCAAGATTAGGTCTTGACGGTAACAGGTGTAAGAAGAAAACTCAGTTTCACTCTTCCATGGAAAGCAAGATTGTTGGAAATACTTCTTTTTCCTTTTTTTTTTTTTTTTTTTTTGTTGTTTGTTTTTTACACACAATCATAAACACACTGGCCAGATAAACACTGGGGGTTAAAGTATCATAATATATACTTCAGTCTAGAAAAAAATGTCCCTTCCAACTCAACTTCCAACTCTCCATGCACATGACTTGGGGGACATCATAGTAGATTATCTTAGAGAATCTAGTATGGCTAAGTTCATCAACTGCACTCGAGTACAGTTTGTTTTTTCAGGTTTTTATTCACATTTGTTCTTGAGTGAACTTGTATTCTGTACGGCTACAGAAAAATAAACCCTTAAATATGTTGAAACCCACTAGGTTTCTGGATAATTCAAAGCTGTTCGTGAAGAGGAGTGGGCCCACTAAAATGGTCAAGAGGCGACTACGTATCCTGCTGAGACCGACAAAGCTGCCACCTCATCCACCATGGCCGTCAAAATGAAGAAGCCCCACCATGGCTGCATATGGTGCATGATGAAAGGTACATTATTAATTCTAACACAAAGAGTAAGGTGCACTTTAGTGACTGAATCGAATAAAAATTCAATTGGTGCACCTGATTGTTTTATACAAGACAGGAAATTAAGTCCTCTGCTCTGTGATTAATGTATGTTACAGTGGATTTGTATGACTGCTGTGTTGGCATGTCACATAATCAAAACAGCAGCATTTAGAAGCGGCAGACGTGCGCAGAATTCAGAATTGAAACAGGAATGTAAATAGATTTGAAACAGTTCTGAAGACCTAGCATTAACTTTGTCACCACTTGTTTCAACCTCAGGCATCATGTTGAGATCCATCGTTGCTCATTGGAGTCCTTTTTTTGACTCAAACAGGGATATATAAAATGTACATGCTTGCACTTGGAAGTCCCCCTTTTAGCTGCCTTTGTTTATCTGAATGAAAATGCTTTAGAATCTGTAAAGTCGCTTGTTCAGTAGAGCCAACAGTTCAGTAAAGTCAACAAATCACCCTTAAGTGCAGATCTGTGTTGTAGTTGGATGTTTTTTGTATATGTGGTGTTATGGTTGTTGAAAAGTAAGTGCACCTCTCAACATTTGCTTTAAACTTAATGATTGTTTCCTTTTTTAGAAATGATCAAAACTAAAATGTTAGTTTCTGAAAATAATGCAGAGGGTAAAATATTTTATTACTGTTGACTTTTTATCACGCATTAATTGTTCTTATTAATAATGATCTTTGCAGAACAGTAAAGGCGTAATGAATATTCAGGTTTCCATAATTTGCCAATTTAGTTTTGCTAATTTTTTCCAACACTTAAAAGAGTAAAAGATTGCATTGTACTGGATAAGCAGTACAGGCATGTTCTTTTGTCATGCAGTATTGCTGTTTTTTTTTTTGAACATACTGGACACACAAGGTTTAAAGTTTAATTATATTTTTTCCAAAACCATTCTACCAAAAATTGTCTATCACAAAACCTTGCTGCATTTCTAAAAGAAAACTACAAAAAAATATTTCCATAAAATTCCAATACAGATTTCACAGTTGCATAAAATATCAGGCTGTGCTGCTAAATGTAGACACATTTGCAAGACTAGAGCATGTGTACAATTTATTTCATACCACCTTATATTTACAGTATTCATGACTTTGTTTTGCATGATATACTGGTTGGCAAAGAAAAATTGTTTGAACTTCACTTTATGAATACACTTAATGCTGTTTAAAACACATTTCTGACTAGCTTCAGCATCCTTTTTTTGTCCATGCATGCATTATTTGTTAGGCTGCAGCAAGGCTTGTAGGAGTAGGTTGAATGGTTTGATTGTATTTAATCTGCTTCAGTTGAGGAACAATATTTATTAGGGTTTTCTTTTTTTTTTTTTTTTTTTTTTTTTTTCTAGGCTGCCAGAGATGATGCTTAAGTGGTGTAGAACTTCTTAATACTTTAAATGACAGACACAAATCCAAGGGTAAAATTAACAGATATGTGATGTCCTTAATTTACTGACTCTATAACTAATAAAATAACTCTTTTTGTTCCATTACCCATTTTTATCTCACTGTAGCCTGACTAGACTTTGTGCATACAGAATAAGTATAGACTGGAACACCTACCTTGCCATAAAACGTGCTTTTCATTAAAGAACTGAGATGCTTTGATGCTCCCAGATCATTACAATCCAGATAAATCACCTTGAAAAATGCTCCATTACCGACCCAGAGGGGGCACTGTGTTGCTGTGTGGGGGGAAGCTGATCACTCAGGTCAGGTGGGAAACTGCAATACTTATCCCTTCTTACATCACCTCTCCTCCTGACAAAGTGCACTGAGTGCTTCAGGGGCATACTAATTCGCCCAATGTGTATTAGCCCTCCGTGTCTGCCATTCAACACAGTGACAGTAATTTGGCAGAATGGTGGGAATAAGTATCATCTCTGTTCTGCTTCCGCTCAGAAGCTGGGAAGATCTTGTGGAGGTTTAGAACCAGCACATAAGATAGCAGATATTTAACCACAACAAACAAAAACATAAACAAAATGTCCAACTGCCATAATAAATTACTGTCTTAATATTTCTACATAGCAGTGATATACATTGGATCACACAGTCATGGCAAGAACTAAGTACATCCCATGATTCAGTAGTTTGTTGAACCATTGGGAAAGAATTTTGTCTCACTCTTCCTTACAACATTGCTTCAGTTCAACGAAGTGTCAAGATAGTTGTTTGTACACTGCCCCCTTAAGTTCCCACCACAGTGTTTCAGTTGGGTTGAGGTATGGACTTTGATTGGGTCACTTCAACACCTTGATATTATGGTCCCCTTCCCTTTTCAATCATTCTGTTTGAGATTTGTTGCTGTGTTTCATGATCATTGCATTGTTGTTGACCCAGTTTTGAGGAGACTTTAGGTTTTGGACAGATGGCTTTCCATTTCACTTTAAAGTAGTTTAGTACATCAAAGACTGCAAGATACAAAGTCCTTCAGCTCCAAAATGAGCCCAAATCATCTCCATGCTTGACATTTGGTATGATGTTTTACGCTTTTTTTTTTTTTTTTTTTTTTTTTTTTTTTTGGGTTGAAGTTGAACTAGCATGGCACTGTGCATTAAGACCAAACATCTCTATGCTGGTCTTATCTGTCTAAAGAACATTGTTCCAGAGGTTCTGCTGCCACATTCTTATTCGAGAGAAGAACTTTTCTCTTGGAAACTCTTCCAAACAATCATTGTTTAATTCTTTTCTGATTCATGTACTTCGACATTGAATATGCCAGTTGAGGCATATAGAATCTGACTGGTAGCCTCAATTAATTTCATTTTATTGAGAAGACCTTGCATTGTCTGATTCTAAAGTGAATTGGAAGATTTGAATGAAGATTTCATGAATCACAAACTGTTCTTAAGACTCTGTAATTATTTTTTTTAAATAATTCAGTTCAAGTTTGACTGGTCCATTTAGTAGAATTGTCTACCTGCCCCATAATGATCCCCTAATGGCCCAAAAAGCTATGAAAATACTGTGTATGTTTTACAAGTAGAATAAAGATTTAATATTAAATTGGGTTTTGATAAATAGAATTTGTTTGCTTCAGCCAATGCAGGTTTGACCAGTATTTCAAATTTTGAACCAAAGATGATCAAACGCAGTCCAGCTTCCTTTAAAACAGTGAAATGATCCTTTCCTTGTGAGGGACGAGAAAGCAAAAGCTAACTTGAGTATCTCTTACCATTTGCAATATTCTTTTTGTAGAAATTGTTTGCATCTTCTGTTAATCCTTCATTCCTTCCATTTACCCCCAGGTACCAACAAGGTTGCGACTAAAATAAAGTGTTGGGAGGGCTACATTAAAGCCATTGTAACTCAGTGATGTCAGACACCCTGATGAGAAACAACTTGAACGTCTTACTTTCTAGCCTCAAAGAAAGAGTCTTAAGGAAAGCTTCACTGAAGAGATGAAGTGCTTGCCTCAGTACATGTTTAGTTAGATTTTTGGAAACAAATTTTAATGAGGCAGCTGATCCAAAATGCAATTTTTATTTTTTTGTTTCAGAGAAAAAAAATTATCCTCAGCAATGTAAAAGAATAATTGCCAGTTATTGAAAATGCTTGATGGCAGCTGTTGCCACAAAGGTTGGCACAACCAGTTAGGTTTTAGAGATGGAGAGGCTAGATTGGTTTGGACAGCTATTTTTTCCTTTTAATAAATAAATGACTTAAATTCCATTTCATATCTAATTAGGTTACCTTTCTCTATTTTGGTACCTTTTTGATATTGACATTTAAAGTTAGACAGATGTGCGACAAACAGCAAAACTGAAGACCTCTTCTGTTTCTCACAGCACTACATTGCCTTATTCATATAGCACTGACCTTAATATCCTGAGCTTATAATGATGGTTTAGAGTGATGGAGCCCCTCTGTTTTGAAACAGCAATTTCAGTTTTCTAACCATGTTGTGTTTTTGATACTCTGCCTCAATGAAATTATTTTGGACATCAAATAGTTTGGAAAGGATCTTCTAACCTATTGAGAGGTGGTGATAAATGCTTCTCTAAGATCACTGAAGATGGTTTTTCTGCCTTGGTATGGTGTTTACCACATGCCTGAATAACAATCTGATGAAACTCCTTTCATTCAGATGGGCATACTTGCTGATCATCAGTTAATCAAGTGTATTCAACTCGCACCATCTGGCTGCTACTTTCCATCTTGAATCCCATCTAGCAAGGTTGTAGTCTTTCATGTCAATAAAGGCTTCTTTTTTCCATAATTACATTTAAATGTCATTTTTCTGTCTTTTTGAAGCAACATTTGAACAGCAACAAAAAAATCTTTTTTTTTTTTTTTTTTTTTTAAATCAGAAGTATTGTAAAGACAACTCATGTGGTTTGAGCGTTCTTTTAAGAAACTAAAAATTTAGCTTCCTAGTGTTGGGGGGTTGGTTCCTTATTCAGCATTTCAATTTCAAACATGTTTGTTTCTCATGTGGTGTATATAATTCCCAAACATCATTCATATTCACCCTAGAAAGCAAATGGTTCAAGGAAATATTTGCTTCCACAGAGAAATGCCTCACTTTGTGAACGTTCTTCATTTCAAGAGGCAGAATCTCGCTCTTAAAAAAAAAAAAAGAAAAAAAAAAAATGCATCACTCAGTCAATGAGAAATTCAATTTTTCTTAGAAACCTTTGTCATTCCTGCAGCAGGAACAGAGCTAATTTATTCACCATTCTGCAGTTAGCATATTTGGGCTGCTTGTAAAACTGAGTCATTCAAATGATCAGTTCCCTTGTGATGGTTATGTTTTGTTTGTGTGTGTGTGTATATATATATATATATATATATATATATATATATATATATATATATATATATATATATATATATATATATATATATATGATATAATTTTTTTTTTTTTTTTTTTTTTTTTTTTTTTTTTTTTTTTTTTTTTTTTTTTGTTCTTGTTTGCCTGGATTTTTAAAAAGTCTGGCTGCTTCAGTGGAGATGGTCACCAAGAAGAGTTGTCCTAGAACTGTTCTATTTTGATTTTTATTTTTTTTTTTTTTTTTTTTTTTCAATGTGTAGACGAAGAGCATCTGTTGCCTATTGTACCTATGGGGCTCACTACTACCTCCCATCAGTGCATCACGATACTTTCTAGCACATTTTCACTGCGGTTTTATGACCAATCAGAATGACTAAATTTGTCCCACATTCAATAAATATATTAGACGTGGGAAATTTCCTTTCCACAGGAGCTTGAGGAGAACTCTATGTAACCCTTCTTAGAAAACGCAGAACACAAGCTAAGAAACAGGAAGCAGATGTCCAAGAAAACTGGTTGTACCGCTCTGAGTCAAAGCAAAGGGTTGATTGATAGCTCTTTATCCAGCCATTGCTATGTGGCTAATGAGCTTGGCCATGTCTCTCTAGAGTGGATCATCATCTCAAAATGAGTCTAATAAAATACTAGACTAAATAAACTTGAGCCATCACTAAACTACTAACTTACAAATAAAACTACGAAGCTAAAGGCAATCAACAAAAACAGAATAAATAAGGCACAGAGATTTTCTTTAAAGATCTGGTTTTAGGTCTTCTTCCAACAGTTATCAAGATCACTGGGTACACAAACTGCTGCTCTTGATTCGGATCCAAAGTTCTTCAAAAATAAGGTCTTTCTCTCTGCCAGCAAGTTCAAGACAATTGCCTGGCTGTGTTTCCATAGTACAGCACTAATGTTCCTTTTATCGATAAATCACCTGCAAATGGCTGTCCCAGTACTTTTATGATCTCATAGGAGGTTCCTGATTATTTATTTATTTATTTATTTATATATATATATATATATATATATATATATATATATATATATATATATATATATATATATATATATATATATATATAATTTTTTTTTTTTTTTTAGGGCTACCCTCAGCCAATGGGTTTACGCAACACCCAGGTGTGCTGTGAATGGAGGGATTTGAATAGTTTTACCACTTCTGTTGGTCTCAGGCTAAGCAGTCAGGCACGTGGTTCAGTCATGCAGTCAGGCAAGTTTACAAAACCATTTCTTTTGTTTTTAATTCTGACCAGCTTTCCTTTCCCTGTCAAACAGAAGCCTGCATGGATGGCTCCAATATGTTTTACTTTGAGGTCGAGTGTTATCAGGATGATTTGCAGTGTTGGTTTTCCACCACAATTTACATGTTGGCCCAAATAGTTCAGTTTTGGTCTCATCTGACCAGCGTGCGCTGTTCCTGGACTCTAGTTATTAAGATGCTTTTAAAGGTGCATGGTTGCACTGGTTTTTAGTTTGGGTGCTTGGCAGTAAAGGGGAGTAAATCCAAAATGCATGTTTCACTTTTCAGACTTTGATTTTAAAAACCATTTAACATAGCTGCACAATATATCAAAAGGCTGGTTCATGTAATGTGTGGTGGGCTATACCGCTTGATCTGATCTAGATCTTTGTAACAGATGCTAAATCTCATGGGTTCTTGAAACATTGAAATACGTCATTCATAAGGAAAGTGTGGGTTGCTAGTAATGAAGTCTTTGCAACATTTTGCAATCATTCATATTTTCCTCATTTTGCTTTTTTCATTTTGATACTTTGTTATTGTATCACATCCTAATAAAATGCATTGAAGTTTGACAAAATGTGAAAAAGTTCAAGGAATATAAATACATATCCTGTATTCTTCCTGTGCTTCCTCTACAATGCCAATACAAACACTTGTGTGTAACATAAACAAATGAAAGCTACTACCACAATGTCTGGTTTATTTTCCTTCTCAGAAAGATGGCGGATGAAAAAGTGAGGGAATGAGAAAACATTCCAGGCAGAGGGCAATGGCTCCAAAACCCAGAAGAACCTGGTGCAACCAATCTCAGCTTCACAGGCGCAAGTTGAGGTACACTGTGGGGAAATCGCTGCGGTGCACTGGGTCTTGGGGGTGGTGTCGAGGGAGAGCGAGTGAAAGGCAAAATGAGAGAAAATGGCAGCAAATGAAGTTGGCGAGCTGTGGAGTATTGTTTCCTCCTGTTCGTTGTAATGAACAGGCCTTCGGAACAGACTGGGGAAATTGGTCCCCAGAGGGCCCCGGGCCTTTTTCATCTGTCAGGTGTGTTTGCCACACATATAGACACTCTTTCTCACTCAGGCGAGCACACATAAACACACACACCTGCGGACACACATTTGTCAAAACTGTCTGCGCATACTGACGCACACCCAAACATAAACAGTTGAGAAGCACAGAGGTATTGTTTATATACTCGGTGATATCCAGTGCATCACCCCACTCAATCTTAACCTCGTATTACTACTGTTGATGAAGATAGATGGTGCATACTTTCAGTTGTTTTGCACATGTCTAAAGATGTAACATTTACCTTCAATTTCCTTTATTTCAGACAATGTCTGTGTCGTTAATCTGATGAAGATGAGATATCTTTTTATTTCAGAGGCTTTTGATTCCCTTTTTCTGTTTTGAGGTTATGAATAACTAAAATAATGTTACATTTCCCCTGGTTATGTGTTTATTTGTGCTGCAGTGATAAATAAAATATTAATGGCATCGCTGCTCCTCTATATATCATGCAGTATTAAATTTATTCACTTAATGTGTTTGCTTTTACCAAGTTCAAGCTTAAAGAGTCCCACTATTTTAAGAGCTGTACAGTCCGCACTGTGCGCCATTAGGGAGCAGTGAATAGCAAATGCACTGAATATAAGTGTAGGTATGTCTACATTCCAGTGCGATTGTGGTTCAATAAAATGTTAAGTGCATGTTTGATTTGCCATCACAGCGAGCAAACCTTTTAACATGACAGAAGACATTAAATGATGAATAGTAGTTATTGTTAAAACAAATGTGGACAGGTTGAAAAGGTGGTTGAGATTGACATGAAAATATGAATGATTGATTGGAAAAATAAAAAGTCTTCCACTTGTCTAAAATTATTACAAAAGAGGGTTAATAGTTTGTAAACATCTACCTCATGTTTTGTTGTAATTACTACTGCAAGTCTTTTGGGTATGTGAAATTTCTTCCCATTTTTCCTTGGGAGAAAGCTCAAGCTTTGTCAGAACAGGGAGCATCTGTTGTTCACAAATAAAACATCCCAAAAATTCCTCTGTAGGTGTTTTCCAGTGTCTTTAAAATCTTTATCTTTAAAGGGTTTTCTTTCTGTATCATACTTCATGCATCTTCCTATTAATCCTGAAAGGTATTTCTATCCCTACTTACAAATGACATCCCCACACCATCATGCTGCTACCATGTTTCATATATGGAAAAGGTTTATTCAGGGTTATATGCATTGTTAGTTTTCCACCCCAATTAACACTTTGCAAACCTAAAAAGTTTAAGCTTGGTCTCATCTTACGAAAGCACTATCTTTCATGTTTGCTGTGTTCTCTACACGGCTTAACGGGGAATCACAAACTTGACTACTACTTGTCTTCTTTCAACAATATCTTTCTTTTTGATGCTCTTCCATAGGGGTTAAATTGGTGGCGTGCATGACTAATAGTTGTCTTGTTGACAGATTCTCTCACCTGAGCTGTGGATCTTCACAGTTCCTTGGTTGCTTCTCTGATCAATTTTCTCCTTTCCCAGACTTGTCGGCTTAAGTGGATGACTGTGGCTAGGTAGATTTACAATTGTGACATATTCCATCTATTGAGAGATTTATGAAATATTCAACACTTTTTGGATTTTGTTTCTTTACCCAAGCCACCTTCAAAATTCTCCACAGCTTTGGCCTGGACTTGCTGTAGGTCAAGGCATGGTCTGTATGATAATAGTTTTCTTTTTTTTTTTTTTTTAAACTAATATCTGACAAACCTCTGAGGTCTTTAAAGAACAGCTGAGTTTCTACCGAGATGTAACTTAAACACAATTGCACTCTATGGACGAAGGCAGCTGATTGCACTGGATTTTATTTAGCTGTGTCGGAGTAAAGGAGGTTATTGAATACAAAAGCATGCGACACTTTTTAAATCAACCAGCCCCCTTTTTTTTTTTTTTAAATAGCCTAAATTAAGTCAAAAATTAAGTTTTTAATTCAGTTCAGTTAATTTTATGCTGCCAACAAAAAAGTAGGCTTGGATAAACCTTATTTTGTGGTTGTACAGTGCTTAAATGACATTGATCTTGCAAATTAAAGTATATGACCCTGCCAACCTAATGTATTTGCAAGTAGGAGAAACTGGAGGAAAAATGTGGGTGAGCATTTCCAGTATGAACACCTCTGCAATCCATCAAGGCAGGATGGTAGGTAGTCCCAGATGGCATAGAACGTATGGTGACGGATTGTTTCAGTTGATAAAAGATGAGATGCTGTTTAGAAAAAGTGCTCATTTTTCTCAGGGTTTTTTTGAGGTTTTGAGTCAGGTTTTTAGGCTCACCCACATCTTTAGCTCTGCCCTTAATTTTCATACACACATCGGTTGCATAATTTTCTATGCAACTGATGTGACGGCCATTTCAAAACATTGACTTTGACCAGTTTAAATCAGCATCTTTACAAGATATTTAGCTTTTGTTCACAGGCTGCTGAGCACATTTTACACCCAAACATCATCTCTGGGCCACAGAACCCATCTTCAGTGGGATGGGAGGATTTTTTTTAAATTTTTTTTTTAATTTTTTTTTTTCCCCATGGAATTTATACTTGAGTAAATTAATTTAAAAAGATGAATATGGCACCTTCAGGCACCTGGAAATAATACCCAGCTATTAACCAGACTTGTTAAGGTCCCTGTCTGCTATTTAGGGTTTTTGGGGGTTTTTTCTCTCTCCCCTCTCTCATTTTACAATGCTGTCACACAAGTTAGCAGTGTGCTTAAGATGCTTTTTGAAAATGCTCAGGTGTGTCTCCAGTTGACTCAAATGTTTTGCATTAACATATCAGAATCTTTTAAAGCCATGACCTCATCTTTCTCAAAGTGTTTAAATCCATCAGTAGTCTTAGTGCATCTAAACTTCTGACTTTGAAAGAAGGGGAAATATGTTTTGGCACTCAGTTAATATAAATAAATTTGCTTATCCCTTCTGCCTAAAGCAAAAATTTAGTCTGAAATGTGCAACAGTTTTTGTTTTGTTTTTGGGCTAAATTTAGATTATATTTAGTCTTAAAGAACAATCATTAGCTTTTAGTTTTGAGGTTTCTCCTGAGACCGAGATAAATATTTATAAGTAATGGTAACTTTTTAGAGGTGTGCATAATTGTTGGGAAGATAAGTAAACTGCAGTACTCTTGCTGAAAAGTGCAAGGGGACTTTCAATTACAATTAACTCAGGCTGTTCTTGCCTTTTTCTTTAAATATTGTATCTTACCAAATATTGCATCTAAACAGTCTTTTGGGATTGCCGTATTCCACATTGTCTATATATTGTATAGCTCCACTTTTTAGTTGACTCGTTATGAGGGTTGACGAGGAAGAAACTTTAGCCTCAGAGGGACTGTTAACAACCTGTTTCCTCTTCATATACAAACACCTGTCCAGAAGGGCCCTGCAGTGCTTCTTAATATATGAAAAGGGACTTTGCAGTAACTGAAGTTGTTTCCAGTAATTTCTGATCTGATTGCAGTAATTAAATGGGCCAGTGGAGGGGTGAGCGCTCCGTCCTCACTTTTAGCTTAGTAATGTCCGCCCCCTCTTTAGTACAACAAGCACTGAGTCTCATTACACACAAGACCAGTCAGTAATGTGTAAAATGAAAAAAAAAATAAAAAAAAAAAATTAAAAAAAAGAGGTGCTCACTTCAAGATTGGGCTGCCCTCTAATCCTCCTTATCTTCCCCTCTTTTTCACTCTTCTCTCAACTAGCTCAGCCACACACCAATCCCGACAATGTTTATTGCCAATGAAATATTTAGTGTGAGAGGGGAACGTGTGTGCGCAGCTTGCAGGTTTCATCTCACCCTAAAACAATGTGTGTGAAGAAAGTGTGCCTCTGTTGATTTAGATTCAGGACCTTGATGCAAAGATTCTCAATGGGTTTGTATGCTCCATCCATGGCCAGACTTCTATATTAGCCGTGTACATCTCAAGGTTCATCTTATCCAATCCAGGTGTCGACATACCTTCTGGTGCTGCCGTACTGTTGCTGTTGGGAGAACCCATGCTTTGTGCAAATGCAGAGACTTTCCTGATTTCTAAAATCTGTCAGTCCTATCAGTTTGTTTCCAAATTTAACAATAGCAAGCGGTCTAGTTCAAGCTTAAAGGGATTTAGGAGGTTTATACCCTGAAGTTGCAACAAATTCTTATAGTGTGCTCGAGATAGTCATAGATGGCTCCAATCTTAAACTGCTCAAAACTCACCAGGAAATAAATGCATGTAATTCCAACAGACTATCTTATGTTGGAATTAAACTTAAAACTTGAATAGTATACTGGGTTATAACACAATTTCAGCATATTTTAAAATATGGTTATATAGTCTTATTTCCTTTGTACCTTTCTATACAAAACAACTTTAAATATGCATTACTGTAACTCACCATAGCAACACTATTTAACACAGTTGTTGGCAGATGGGAGTGCGTATAAAGCTGGCTGTTGGTTTGCATATGAACTGCATTGAATTTGTTCGGCTGGTATTTATTTCGTTGTCATGGGTGGGAGCTGAGGTTCGGCCTGATGGTGAGAGTGAATTTTCTTGAACTCGGTGGAGGGAGAATAAGTAAAAGATCAACCCATTAATCTAGTTCTAGTTCACTTTGTTTAAAATAAGTTGAACATTTGCCTCAGATGCCCTTTTTCAGGTCTGATATTCTATGGGGTTAAACAAGGTCTTTCAACTTTGTCTGTTTATTTACTGTAATTTGTACTTTACATACACTGTTTTTATGCAAAGTACCAGGACAAAATCTTCCTATCTGAGATGGAAAAATTAAAGACAGTGGGGTGTTATTGAGAAAGATCACTTAGCTTTAAGCATGGTAGCAGAATGGTGGAAAGGATGTGGTAAACAAGCCAAACCATTTTTAAACAGATGTGACACCCTGCCCCCCCCCGGCCATCAGCTCACTTCACAGCTCAGTAAGCGGCCCTGATGGCACCCTACCAACCTTCACACACTCCTTACCTATACACACAAAAACCCTCTGACACAGACTGTCTACACACGTCCACATCTTGAAAGCTGGTGTATGTTTATGGTAAAATGTTGACCTCCAGCAAGTTGTTGTAGACAAAACACATTTACTATATAAAATATGACAGTACAGATAAATTTTTAAATGACAGGAAAAACCATGTTTATCCTTTTCATTTGCTGAGGGGTTTTTTGAGGATTCTTAAAGCAAGGTAATGTAAAGATAGCTTTGTCTTGGTTTGGGAAAAATTGCATCCCACCCCTAAGGACCGCATTAAGCAGACGTGACTGAGGGCCAGACAGTGGCTTGACGCAATTTCTTTCCAAGTACATATCTGATGATAAGCTTCAGATATGATTCTAATCTTCCTTTGACAACAACAGACAGGGCAAATAAACAGAATATGACCCACCATACTGTCTAAAACTTAGAGCCATAGCACAACCCTTGGGGATCATGTAAATTTGGGGCAGAACAGCTGAGCTTAAGTGTTTAAAAAAAAATATATATTTTTCAAGCCTGCCTGGTCCCATATTATTGGATAGTAAATAACTTATTGGGAAATGTTGAAATCTATTCAGAACTACATCAGAAATAAAATTAAAAAAAAAAAAACATTAACATGGAAATCAGTTTAGAGTGGTGGTGTGTACAAAATGGATTTTGAATGGCAGTCAGTGGTGTTAAAAATGCTTCATTACTCAAAGTGCCTGACTTGACCAAGTAGACCATAAGTATCTTTTACTAAAACAATCTAAAATGAACAAGGTCTTGACGTCACCGTTTGCCCTGATAGTTTAGATCAAAACTGTATTTCCTGACAATTATTTTATTCTATTTAATTTTTAAAGAAACCCACATCTCTTTATGTAAGATACTGAATGCAAACCCCATAGTAAATAACCTGAAACTCTTCCTTGGAGACTTGCCGTTACAACAATACGGGCAGTGAAAGTATTCAAACAACTGGGTTAATGCCTGGAGACCCAAGAGCAGAAACGTGTATCTTTATTTCTATGCAACCCGTTTTGATATTTTTACTTTAGAAACAAACTCTCTCTTTTTTTTTTTTTTTAACACCACAAAATGTATTTTTAGAATTAGCTGGTGGCTTGAAGATGCTTTTTAACCAACAACGTATTTTGGAGAAACAAGAGTTAATTCTTGAGTGCAGCTGGTGGGGAGTAAACAAGGATATTTTAAAAACTGTCCTATGGCGATGAGGGAAAACCACGTTTTCTCTACTAAGTGTGATTAAGATTAATCAGTTTGCAATGACTGAAACTCATCTCTGCTGAAAAACTGTCTCAAGGCATGTGGTCTTAAAAGGAAAAACAGTCTCTGAGCAGAGCTTCACCTGGGCTTTGTATGCAGGTGTTTTTCCATGTTGTTACTTTTTTTTTTTTTTTTTTTTTTTTTTTTTTTTCCCTTCCTGTTTTTGCATGAGAGAGAACAAGCATTCTATTATTGTTGTTTGCATGTGTATTTTGTCATACGTGAGCATATTTTTTGAAAAGGAGCCCGCCTGTCTATAAGGTCTCAGTTTTTCATAAACCTTGGCAGCAGAAGATGGATCACTGACTCTCAAGCTGCCACACATTCATCCTGCCGAGGGCATCTGAAGACAGACTTCAGCATGTTTTAGCATTTCCCTGAGCTACTTCAAACCAAATTTTCTGCTCCTTTCCTCTGTTCTTTATTTTTGTTGTTCTTGACCGTGGGAGTAGATCAGTGGGAAGTATCAATGTGATGATGTTTGTGTGTATATTCAGAGATGCATCTGCTCACGTTCTTTCTTCTACTTTTGCTTTTTTTTTTTTTTTTTTTTTTTTTTTTTTTTTTTTATGATGGTGTCCTTCTGTGCAATGCTTGCATTTCCCATGGTGCAGTATGTGCCACTGCAAGTTTGTTTGCCTATTTGTGTGGGCCTCTCAGTGTGTGGTGATGTCTGAGATGCTCTGTGTGTAGCTTCTTTGCTTTTTTTGAAAGCATTTGTGCCAAAATAGGATTTTCTGAATTTAAATGAAAGGCTTGACTGTGTTTTTTTGTTTTGTTTTTTTTTTTGTTTTTTTGGGGGGTAAAAGTTTAGTGCTTTTAAAATGATTCTTTGCATATTAAGGTATGCTATGTGTATGTCAGAAGTATAAAATACATGACTGTGATGATATGAAAGTCAGGACTCTGTTCAGGTATTTATTTAAAGTATGTGGATGCAAAGTTTGTCATATGCAGAAGTGGTTGAAATTAGCTGTCTCATTGTCATCTCCCAAGTGAATTTTTAATCTTGGACAGTAGCTGCTTGCAATTAAATATTGAATGTCATAGTGTGCCATCTGGTAGCAGCAGTAGTAGCAGCAGCTTATCTGTTAAGTATGGGATCCACTAATGGGATTTGGTAATCACCGAGTTAAGGTTGGACTGGCCACACTGGCTTCATGCCAAAGCAACAACCTCATCGAGCGCAGAACAACTGTATATTGCATACAAAGCTGCTTTAATTGGAACAAAAATGTAAGCAGCTGTAACAATCAATCTATTTTCATGAAATCCTAAGGCAAATTACTTATAAGAATATGTATGGCCCAGGTTCTCGAAGGTAGGGGCTTGCAACTGGGGATAAGTGCACACACCACCAAACTGCTTATAGGCTTGGCTGTTTGCTCGGGAACTTAGTTGTGCATTTTGAATGCACAATCTATATGTACAACTTTGAAACAAAAGCTCTATAGCTGCATTTAACACATTTTTATGAGGAGCGAGTAGGGAAAAGCACTGTCAAAGATTTGCGACTCATAAGAGCTTTACACTTCAGACCTTTGGTTTGGTCAGCATCCATCCATTTCCTATGCCTGTCTAATCCTGCACAGAATCATGTGGGGGCTTTTCTCTGCTTCCAGTGGTAAATGATGGGACATTTAGCTCTGCTTGTTGCTCAAAAATGGGGATTGATAAAACTTTCATTCAGATCACTTCCCCCCCTTATATATGCCTTGACAAATTGCAGGCAAATAGTAGAATTTGTGCATCAGAATACTTTCTGCCACAAGAGGAAAAAAAATGTCAAACCTTTGAGCAGTCCAACTTCTCCAATACCGGTTGGACATTTTCCTCTAATTTCTTGCTTCACTTGGTATAGCAGTTTTGTCAACCAGCACATTTGTGTAAAATTATATTTTTGAGACTTGTACATTGCCAAAAAGAGGCAAAGATGAATACTGTATACTGTGTGGGCGACTTGTGTTAAAGTGAAAATCCAAGTGGGTAACAATTCAACACAGGAATGTTCCTAAATGTGTTTGTGCACATTGTTGGGTAGAGGAGGGAAAGAGTGAAACTTATTGTCATGGAATCATGTCCATGTCAATTTCAGTTTAGAAAAGCATTATGTCCTTCAATGGGAGGAACTATTTTCTTTCAGACAAAACACACCTTTAAAGAAGTTTGCTAGGGGACACCAGTTTGTTGAGGGGAAAAACACAGACTTTGCCCAAAGATGTGCAAAAGGGATCCCATCATGAATAAAGCTGTCTCTCAAGATAATTTAATCTAAATCAAATTTCATTCTTATAGTTAAAGGAACATCATCAGCCAAAAAGCAATGCTGCAGAGATGACTCAAGTTGAGTCTTCAAACCATATCCCAAAGCTTTCTCAACTATGTGTATTGCTGAGTGGCAACTACAGCCTGGAAAAATTAGCAGGATCCTGGAGGCCTGCCAGTTTAAATTCTCAGACCAGTCAGTAAAGTAAATGACTAATGCTCTCTCCACTCACTGAGTAATAACCAAAGAAATATGTTGAAATGGCCTTAAGCATGGCGCTTAATCCCCTGACTGCTACAGAAAAGCTGCTTAGTTGCAGGAGACAGGAGATGACTTTCTCTAAGCAGCCTGTAGGTGTGATGTGTGTAGCTGTTTAAATATGTGCTGCAGAGTACAGTTAAGTAAGGAGCTTGGATGTTTAGCAAATGCCTAAAATCAAAACGCACTATATAACCAGATTTAAAATTCTGGGTCTGGGAGACTTGAGTAGAAAATTCATATTTCTGGAAAATACAGAAGCACCTGTGCTTTAAATGCTTAACTTGATGGTAAAAACTAAAGTGTTGAATAGGTGTAGGTACCTGAAGAGACATTTCACAGCAAACACAATGTTTTCTAACAATTTCAGCAATTGCTTTTACAGAGCCTCTTTCACAATTTCCTATACTACAACCAAACACTTACATTTCTTTAAGTGGGATTTTTATGTGATGAATGAACACGAAGCAGTGATTCAGTTCCGCTACGTCAATACTTTGTAGAAACACCTTTTGCCACATTTATAGCTGCAAGTTTTTTTTTTTTTTTTTTTTTTTTTTTTCCCCACAGCTAGTTACTTAGATTTTTGCAAATTGTTTTTCAAAATAGCTCAGTCAGATTGGATGGATAACATCTGTAAACATCAATTCTCAAATTTTGTCACACTGTCTTTCAGATTTCAGTCTGGTCTTTGACTGAGTGATTGCAACACGAGAATATGCTTTGATCTAAATCATTTCATTGTCGCTCTGGCCATATATTTAGGGTTGTCGTCGTGATGGAATGTGAACTTCCAATCTAGTCAAGTATTTTGCAGCTTTTAAAGGGTTTTCTTCAAGGTTGTCCTATATTTAGTTCAAGCCATCTTCAAACCAACTCTTCCATATAGTAGAATGATCCCTCTGATGTATTAAGAGTGATGGTTTTTTTTGTATGGAAGCTGCACAGAGCACCATTTTCCATTTGTTGGTTTTCAACATTGCCTGAACATCGTATAGGAGTTCCCATGGTTTCCTTTTAAAACTAGCTTTCTTCTTGCACGTCTTTATAGAGACAATATTTGTGTGGTGCACAACCAGACGATGTCCTCGCCGTAGATTTCCCCACCTAAATGGTGGATTTTTGCAGCTCCTCCAGAGCGACCAGGGAGTCCTATGCTACTTCTGCAATTAATGCTGTCAGCTGAACAGCTGTCTTGATAGATTTGCAGATGTGCTTTACTTTTTCCATTTTAAGTACTGAACATTCCTCAGTGAGATGTTTAAAAACAATATACCAAGGTTTAAAGAGCAACCGTGGCTTTAAACTTTTCAGTTATATGCTACTTTGTCTCAGTGTGACACATCAAATTGAAATTAAAATACATTAAGGTTTGTGGTTGTAACATGACAGAATATGAAAGTGTGAATACCTTTTTGTAATCACATTAAAACTTTTCAGGCACTTCTTAATATAGAAAATATCTAAAATATCCCTGCTTTGTGAAAACTACAGTTGCTTGTTTGCATTCTGGACATCTACACACACAAAAAAAGGTTCACTATTATCATAACTGACCACAAGTGGGGGTTTCAACCCGATTGATGGATTGTTTCCTTTATCCCAGGCTGGTTTGGAACCTTTTATTTTTGGGTCTGCTCTACAAAGAGAAGGAGCCACCAGGGACTTCACCACTCGTTTTACTCCACCGAGTTTTAAATCTCTAGTATGATTCCAGTCTCTGAGAGCGCTATACTCAAGAGCCTAAGAAGAAGCTAAGAGAGTTGCAGAAAGATTGTGGGAAGAGTGAAAATGGAAAACTACAGAGCGAAGTAAGAAAGTGAAGTGAATCCTTTGTGATTGCAGAGTACAGTGGTAGAAATGGAATATTAAAGCTCAGTGAATAGGCTTCTCGCATCAGAAGAATTTTGCTGCTCCTAGTACTTCTAGGAGCAGCCTTTTTCTCAAATTCTATTGATCAAAATGAACAGCAATTCTTTTTCGTGTAGTGTATCTAGAGGCAGTGTTCTTTACCAAAATATATTAAACTGTTGTGTGGGGAAATGAAGTTATCTAAGTCTGATATTACATGAAAGGAGACTAAACTGCATATTTGTTTTGCAAATTTGAAAATCATGAAATCTGGGCGGTTTGGTATAGAAAGACAAGGTGGAAGAGCACTAAAACACCAGGATTTAGAGAGCAGATGGACCATCGAGGCAACATTACTCCCAACACCGGCATTGAGATTGCTGTGGAATGGGCCAGGAATCCCTCCTTAAGCTTACCATCCTGCCTGGATCAAGGAAAAACTGCCTGAATCCCTGTCGGTTTATTGAGAATGAAGGAGAAGGATAAAAATAGCCCCCACTTTCCTATGACAAGGAAGAATGTCCTGGGTTCAGCTGAACCTCTGCTTGAAAGTCCTCGCTTCAGGCACTGTTGCTTGAAATGTTGTGGAAGAACATAAAGGCTAAAACTGTCCTTCAGTTTGTTATACCTCCTCCTCTTAGTCTTTACCTCTCCAAGTCAAGAAACCCACACAGATGTTTTAGAGCTCTATTCAACAAGACATGGGCAAGAAACAAAAGACTTTAATACTTATGCAGATGGACACATTCATTTTATTGATTATTTTTTGAACAGAATGCTATAATGAAACCATATAACTTGTAAGAAGAAATGTTAAAATGTCTTTCAAATAAAGGTTTGGACTCTCCAAGAAAACAAAACATGAGCCATCATTGAATCTTTCAATAGGATAATGATCCTAAACATATGGTCATGTCTATGCAGAAATGACTCAAAAAGGGATATAGAAAGTATTATGAGCAAGAAAGTCATTTTAACATTTCTGAACTCACCAGGTGTACTTAAAAATAAAAATCTTTAAGTAACTTCACTGTTTTAGTGTGAGATTATGCAACTACGATAAAATGTTAAGGTTTTTCCAAATTATTTTCTTCATCTGCACTGTGTGAAAGTCCTGAGCTAGTCTTAATATCTTTAAAAAGGGCCCCAAAATCAAATTCTGATCAGGGCTGCAAAAAACCTAGCACCATCAGTGGTCGGCACCAGACTAACAATTAGTGATGGGACTTATGGCTCATTGAAGGGAACCGACTCTTCAGGATCTGTTCTCTTCAAAGAGCCATTCAAAAGAGCTGTTCAAATGATCCATTTTTAAGTTTTGTTTTTTTGTTTGTTTGTTTTTTTTCAAAGAACAAGCCATTTTTTCCCTAACATACTTATTTATTGTTTTTGTGGGTGAAGTTCACAAAAGTTGAATCATCAGTATTAAGTAAAAAAAAAAAAAAAAAAAAAAAAAAAAAAAATCTTGTAGAAAAAAATATGTACATTTTCATAAAATATTAAGCTTCAGTATGTAACTTTTATGAAAAATATTTTTCTACATATTAAAACTGTCATGTCGTGACAGAATGATATGAGACCATACCATTCTGTCACATCAGAAAAAAATCTGTGAAAAAAAATCAAGATCATCTGCCTTCTCCCAGTGCTATCTAGAAACATTTAATCAGAGCCAGGAGGCAGGTTTTAGTGCTGTCAACCACCGTCTGTCTGGCGCTGCTCATACCCCCCTCTTCCTCACCCTCTTGCTCTCTGCTGCGCTTCAGACTGTTGTGAATACTCAGGCTAGTTAGCATGACCACAGATGATGATGGATCCACAGTTTTCCTATAACAGCAAGTTGTTTTCCCATCACATTTAGCAGTGAGTAAGTGAAACTGACTGACAGCACTAAGACCTTCCTCCTGGTTCTGATTGGTTGTTTTGGGTTGGGAGCGGTGCAAAGTTACATACAGCAGCTTTAAATTTTAAAATATAAATTTCAAATATCCATGTGTTTTTGTTTTTTTTTTTTACAAGTATTGTGTGCATTATGTGTATTTGCAATATAGAGACAAAATAACAGGAAAATGTAACAAACAGTAGAGGACAGACATGGACTTGAGTTGCATTGGCAGAAACAATCTTCTGCATCATTAAGTATAACAATTAAGACAATACACTAACGGTAAACAACACTCAACTATGAACATTAACCAAGGAACATCAAGCAAGAAGAAAGCAAGAAAAATGGAACGCATTGTGACCTTCCTCATCCCCTCTCTACACCGCTGCATGAAGTCTGCATGAGTGTTGCGCACAGTGTTGCCATACACGTGATAACAGTGAGCAATAAGAATACATGCTCTCTGCTTATACACCCAGCCCTTTCTTATATTTTATTTCTCTTCCTGTTAAATGTAATTTTAAAGTAAATAGAACAATAGTAGCTGAAATGTGTGCAGAGCATTGTAAGTGAGCAAATTTGTAAAAAAAACAAAACGAACGGTTCTCACTGAGACTTGAGTCCTGTTCTTGCTAAAGAACTGTTCAAAAGAATCAGATCATTTGTGAATGTTACATCACTACTGACAATATTGTTGAGTAGCTGGTGAATTTAACAGAGTTGATGAGGCTAATTTTTTATTTTTCTGAAGAGTTCATGGACATTAACTTAAATTGCCAGGAACTCATCTCCCAGTGAATATTAATGGATTTCTTCATGTGCTGAATCTGTGTGAATAAAAAAATTTTCTCACAGTTGCATTCACATCTATATTTTCACTGTCCCAGGGTGGTGAAACAAATCAGTCATTGCCTCATTAATACTAGTAGTACATAAAGCACCAAACTGCTGGCTGGCGTTAGTGCCCTTAACTGTCTGCCAGGATGTTGTCATATTTAATTTGAAAAAGGTGATAATATATTCTTCCATTTGTAGTCTGGTTTTAGTCACAGTTCTGGGTGGTGGGGGAAAAGATTGTTAGAAAAGAATACTTGAGGTAAAACAATGCCATGTAAAAGTGCTTATAATCCTTATTGTTTTAACATTTTGTCTTGTTACAACTATCAGTCTGTTTCTATTTTGGTTTTAAAAAACTTGTTTCACAAATGGAAATCTGCAAAATGTGGTAACATTTGTATTCACTCCTACAAATCTTAAGGTGCACATTTGTACGAGTTTGACCATTATGCTTTTCTAAATTAGCTCAAGCACAGACAAATTGGATTTAGAGCATCTATGGACGTGCTATTGATCCCCAGTTTGGTTTGGTCTCTGCCTGCCATTCTAACAAATGAATATGCTTTGATTTAAACCAATTTTATGTAAATGGCATAAAAGTTGACTTCACGTTTACTATGAAATCTATAAAGAGAGGCTAGTGAGCTATCATCACTAAAACATGCAAGGGAAGCATTTTTTGCAGAAATCAACAAAAACATCAACAATGCTCGTGCCTTGTTTCCCACAGTTGACAGACTGACAAACTCGGATGTGATTGTAACACCTGAACTCCCCTCTACCATGGCCTGCAATGAATTTGCCAACTTTTTGACAGAGACAATTAAACAGGGTTAATCTACACATCCACACCAAATCCAATAACGATGCTATTTCCAAACATAGCAATGTAATTTCCAAACAATGCAATAGGGTGAATTTCACCAACTCAACCCTGAAAACAGAAGAAATTGTAAAACCATTAAGCTCCTCCTACTGCTGTCTTGATATCCTACCTACAACCTTCCTTAAAGTGTAGTCTTTTATTGCATCTGATCTGATTCAAACAGTAAACT
Organism: Anableps anableps; assembly: GCA_014839685.1. Taxonomy (NCBI): domain Eukaryota; kingdom Metazoa; phylum Chordata; class Actinopteri; order Cyprinodontiformes; family Anablepidae; genus Anableps; species Anableps anableps. The sequence continues at coordinate 15,143,952 of CM026087.1, forward strand.
CATCCCTCTCATCAGGTGTTTCCCCCCAGGCTCTAAAAACAGTGATCATCCACTGTTAAAAAAGAGCAATCTGGACAAATCACTATTGCAGAATTACAGGCCAATCTCTAACCTTTAATTCATCACCAAAATTACTGAATAAGCTGAGATTTCTTTGTGTCAACAGGCAACTTCTCATCAGATCGGACAAAGTCGCAGGTTCAATCCTGGGACCCCTCCTATTTAATACGTACATGCTCCCACTAGCTCAGATTATAACAAGTAAGATTAGTTACCATAACTACACTCTACATTACGATGTCACCAGGTGACTATGAACCCATCCAAGCACTGAACCGATGCTTAGAACAAATCGGTGTGTGGATGTGCCATAACATCTTCAGCTGAACAGAAACAAAACTGAAGTTGTCTTTGGGCTTAAAGTGGTCAGCCTTCTATCAACAAAATCAGTCTTTTATCACCTAAAGAACATCTCCAGGATTAAAGGACTAATGTCTCAACAAGATCAAGAGAAACTCATCCATGCGTTTATCTTTAGTTGCATTGATTATTGCAACAGTGTCTTCACAGGTCTGCCTAAAAAGTCAGACAGCTGCAGCTGATCCAGAATGCTGCTGTTCATGTTCTCACTAAGATCAGGAAAATAGAGCACATCACCCCAGTTCTAAAGTCCTTACACTGGCTCCCTGTAACTCAGAGAATAGGCTTTAAAATACTTCTGTTAGTTTATAAATCACTGAATGGCTTAGCACCAAAATACATAATACTGGAAGGTTAATACAAGGTTATTGTATTAACCTTCCAGATCACTCAGGTCTTCTAGTTCTAGTCTAGTCTGCATCCCCAGAACCAAACATGGAAATGCAGCATTCAGTTTTTATGCACCATAAATCTGGAACAAACTCCCAGAAAACTGCAGAACAGCCGACAGTTCTTTTGAGTCAAGGCTAAAAAGCCACCTTTTTTAGAATTGCTTTTGATTGGTATTAAGGCAGAATGTCTTTATTAGTCCCCCAGGGGGGAAACTACATCCCCCAAATTACAAGTGGAACATTGATCAATATTTTTGAATTATATTTGCTTTATCATTTTGATTTCCAATTGCTCAATGATTTTTGATGATTTTGCGGTATACTTGCTCAATGATTTTGAGATATACTTGATCATTTTTACGATGTAAAACTCTTTGAACTGCCTTGCTGCTGAATTGTGCTATACAAATAAACTTGAATAATCCATTGTAGGTTTGGCTGTATGTTTTAAGGTCACTATTGTACTGGAATGGAAACCTCTGACTCAATTTTAAGTATACAATCAAGTCTTACTAGCTTTCCTCTCCCTAACTGAAGAAAAACACTGCCAACATAGTGCACTGACTGAATGGACCTCATGTTTTCAGCTAGAATGATGTAGAATCATACATATCATCATGCGATTTCATAAACCGTGAATACGCTCACAGTGCCTGATTAGTTCCAGTGGATCATGACCTCTGATTACAGATCATCATATCAGAGTAAATATGTGGTTTAATATAACATGGTAATGTGTAAAATATCATTAATTTAATTCATTTCCAGTCAGCCTGAATTCCATGAGCAGAGCACTCCAGCAACAGAATAGTAATCGTCTTGACCAGAGTTGTGCAGTAGTAATGGGCTGCTAAAGTGCTACATAAATTATTCAGTCTTAATCGTCATTTTGAAATACAACAAACCTCGTTAAAAAGGTCTTGAGGGATGCGGTCCATGTGCAGGAGTAGGGCAGTGATTCTATTATAATCTTGCGGGAACAGTTTCAGAACCTGCTACAGCCTTAAAGAATGACAATGCCTTCACACAACAAGTCATTCAGTCTATAAATGGCAGGAAAATAAGCAGCATTGCACCTTATGGAAAGATAAAGGCAAAGAATGTAAAAGTTCTTGCATTTACAGTTAAAACCAGACCTTTACATACTGTAAAAAACTGCACACCTTTTCTCACTGACGTTAAATCAGGGTAAACATTTCCTGTTTCTGGTCATATAGGATTGTCAAAATTCAGTTTGCTAAATCCCAGAATGTTTCCTTCTTTCTTCAAATTTAAAAGGTTCCACATATTAAGATGACCATTTCTTTAAATTGTTTGAGAAAGTCCAGATCGTTATGTTGTGGTGTTGTAAGGTTCTTTTGAGACCTATGGGTGGATTTTAAGGCAACACCACAAACACACTGTCCTGGTGTGGCATCAAGAAACCAAAATAAATGAGCCACAGCAACAGCAAGAGAATTGTGGACCTTCACAAGTCTGGCTCATCCTTGGATACAATTTCCAGATGATATGAAAGTGCCGCGTCTATCTACTTAAACAACTGCATGAAAGTATTAAAAAATATGGAAATGTTCAGCTATCATACTGACAGGCACTCCCAGAAATGCCTGTATCAGCAATAGAACAAAAGGTAATTGTCTCCTGAAGACGTTGGCTGTAGCTGATGAGAGAGTTGGATGATCAACATTAAAACCAGCTTTGTACCAATATGGCATGAAAGGCCAATCATCACAAAAGTAATTAGTCCAAAAGCAAACTAAATACCCAGATTAGTTGGCAAAAGCACCAAGAGACAAAGGCACTATGTTTTAGAGACATGTTTACATTTAGAAGAAAAGCATAAGCTTGGAAGCCTTAGAACACCCTCCTAACTGTGAAGTGTGGAAGTAGCAGCATAATGTGTGGATGTTTTGCTGCACCAGAAACTGGTGTACTTTGCAAAATGGATGGTTTCATGTAGGAAAACCATTATGTAGAAATACTAAAGCAAAATCTTAAAACATCCACCAACACAGATACAAAAGGGCTGAAGATCAACAACACCCATGTTTCCAAGAGGTCATTGCAAAACATTTTTCAGTCCCTTTGTAAATTAGGGGACCAAGCTAAAAAGTGTGTGTGTGTGTGTGTGTGCTTAGCAGCCTACAAACTTGATTCAGTAACATCACTTCTGTCAGGAGGAATTGGCCAAAATTTTAGCAAATTGAGAGAAGTTTGTGAAAGGAAACCACAAAAAATACTTGACCCTATTCATAAACTAACAAAGGCGATTCTACCAAAAGCTAAAGAAATCTTTAGTCTGTTTTAGTGTATTAAATTGACTCTGAACCTTTAACACTGAGCAGGCAACAAAACTGGTTTTGACAGTATATCAAATGGGTGCCTTTGAAAGTGTTTTTCCATATTTCTGTACGACTTAAAACTGTGATGCACTCCAAGAATAAATAGTGGTGATTCTTTACCTAAGCATTCCCCCTCTTAGCCCCTGAAATGCACGTCTGTTTTCCCATAATGGCCCCACTACGTTACGAACTCCCAAGGGAGCCTTGTTGCACTCTCCTTTCTCTGTCTCTGCTTTGCCGAGTCCCTCTTTTAGAGAAGTGTGAATGGGATGAGAGTAGTACACAGTGTTATGAGTGAGCGCTGATGAGGGACAGTTATTATGCAGAGCTTATTATTCTCCCCCTGCCCAAGGGAGGATTGTCAGTGCAGCAGCCGCAGCTATTCATTAACGTTATGAAATATTACCCGATCAGTTTTGTGTGTGTTTTACTCATAAGAAGCTGAAGCTGAAAGCTTTCAGTCCAAAAGATCACATGGTTGGAATGCAAAAACTATGTGACTTTATTTATCCCAGAAATATTCGTTATTTGGACTTAATATGCTTTTGTCCAGATTCAGTCAAGACAAATGCATTGATGTTGAGGCTTAACTATCTTTTATGATGTAGTCTAAATTCATCTCTAACAACTTTTAAACCACATTTATACATGATTAGATGTCTTCATAAAGATGTTTTTTATGTTATGTCAACATAAGAAACAAGTTATTTTCTAAATGTTTTTTCCAGCGTTTACACTTTGACAGAGAAATTAAGGCTGCAGACTTCTCATTCAACTATTATTTCCATAAAATCGCTCATTACACTTTGCAATAAATGAATAAAACTTGAAGAGTTTGAGGATCAATTTCAACGCAACTTATTTTACAAGTGGGTTTTTTTTTTCCACATTGAACACAAAACGGTACTTTTAATTATTGCTTGACTACTGCAGTCTCAAAATCATTCAGTCGCTTTAAGACCATAATCTTTAGTCCTTAGTAGAGGACCCTTCTGCTGTTATGACCTGCTGTAAATGTGCTTCAGAGCCAAACACCAGTGTTCTTGAAGAGTCTAAGCCAGTGGTGTCTAAAGTCAGTCCTCAAGGGCCAGGATCCTGGTTGTTTTAGTTCGCTCCTTGTTTCAACACACCTGGATCAAATGATGGCTAGTTAGAAGATCTCTGCAGAATGTTCACATTCTGTGGAGGTAGTTACTACCACCAGGGAGAGAACTAAAATAGCCCTTGAGGACTGACTTTGGACACCACTGGTCTAAGCTCACTGCCTGTGCCCAAAAGTTTGATTCAACTGAGGAGGCCCTTGATTGGTTGCATCAAACATGCCTGAGACCACACCAGACTTTCAAATGTGTGCTCTAATTAAGAATTTTTTTTTTTTCACTAAAAAACAGATTTGGTGTAGAATTTGGATAACATTCTTGTCATACTAGGGGTATTTAAACTGTTCTGATTAATTTTTTTTTTTCTTCTTCAATATAAGCACTAGTGCAATTTTGGATTTTGCCAAAAGGATTAATTTGCAGTGGAGTTTCAATAATTTCGGGTACAATTATATAAACAGTCAAGACCTTGGTATCAGATTTTTTTTTTTTTCAAAAGACCAAAATTGTTAAGAGATGTGCAGATCTAATTATTTCTTTTTTTGTGGCTGATTTGATATGTAAATTTGTAAAACATTAACCTTTTGTACCAATTCCAGACTATTTTGATTTCTCTTTATGGACTATAATTGACAGCCTTAACAATATGTTTTCTAACCTCCTTGTCTTGAGCCAGAATTATTTTAGATGTAGGAGCAGAGGTGACATGTCCCAAGTTTGTGAGAAAGAAGACACTGTAACAAAGTTTTACCATTATTTTTAGTGATACAGCATTTATAAAAATTTGACATTTTAAACTCTTTAGAATCTTATATTTCAGATTAGCAAAGTTGCCATTTGTACCTCTAAACTTATCTCTATGGATATTCCCTATACAATCTAGGTCCTTGGCCAAGTCAGACTTCCAAAAGCTTGCTAAAATTTTCAATTCCAGCATGTTCTGGCAGAGTTTGAAGGCTCAAAAGGACTAAGCTGGGCAATTTGTTGTAACATATTCATCTTTATTGTTAGCTGCTGATGTTCAACTTCCTGTCTTAAAAGTAGCAAACGGAATAAACAGCTGGCATGCTCCTGTACAAACTGCAGTTGCTTTTTAAATGGCTTCTACATGAAACTCTTTTTCTGGTATTGTTTTTAAGATGGTTGTAGGCTGATTTAGTGATAGACTTTATATGGTGGCTATAAAATTCAAGACTTAGCTTTGTATGTTCTGTGATCCTCTTATTCAGTCAAATTAAGTGCTCATTTCTAGCCTTGTATCATGTAGATGGTAAAAGTGGGGGAAGAATGGAGCCTTAAGAAATGCCACTTGATCTTTATGACAGCAGCATATATCTGATGCTGCTGTTATACCTGAATTTGCTCTCTATGGGACAGTATATGCTATTTCTATTCTATTCTATTGCCCAGATTTGATTGTCAAATGACATTAAATAGACCCCACCTGACAAAGAAAATCCTAACCACTTTAGTGCAGTACCTGACAATCCCATCCACTTGACCCATCTACCAATAAGGATGTTATGATCAATCAAAAGTAGCTTTGAGATCTAATAAAATCAGAGCAGAATTTTTAGATTAATCATAAATAAAATGCATAGTATGATAATAGCTGGTTTCATAATATAAGTGCAAAGGCAGGAAAAGTTTGGTCTTCTCTCTAAAGTTAGGGTTTGAAACAATTTAAAGCAATCAGCTTTACCCAAGTGATCTTGAAGAATAACATGGTTGTAGGAGACCAGTCAGACACCTTAGAGCTTGATTGAACTAGGATTTTTATTTTGTCGGTCAACAACAAAATCTTAAAGCTGATCCTCAAATAGATTTCTAAAACTGTTTAGTTTCAAAATAAAATCTGAGCTCCTTCTGTCTGCTTTTTCTGATTTCCCGCAAGAAGCAGGAAACACGTTTTTTCTTTAACCTGCACATCTTCGATTCGGTTTTCTGTTGCTATGTCACCTAGTATACAATCACAAACTGTTGCAAAACACAGACGTGCCAGCCTTGAAACATTTAAAAAGCATGGTATTCCACCTCTTTGGCACTCGGGGGCAGATTTTTGCTGGAGAATATATCCATTATTGAGCTAAGGTTGCCATCAGAACAAGTCAGAAGTTGACAATTGAAAGATTCATGATTTCTAAATGCTCTAGAAAGTGAGTGGAAATGCAGCCATTTTGTTGGTAACATTCTCCAGGGTTCACTCAAGATGTCACAAGCTGGTCATGTTTTTTGTTTTTTTTGTTTTTTTTTAATACAAGATAATGACTCCAGTACAGTTTTACTTCCGAACTGATAAATATCCCCTAAAACACTGACTGTTTTTTTTTTTTTCTCCTCACCCAGTATTTCTGGCTTCTTCTGTGATTTCTTTTTCTCTTACAGAGAGATTAATTAGACTTCATCTTTGTTTATGACCTGAAAATGAATGGTCAGTTGCTAATTACTCAGTACACACACAAACTGTTCAAAACCCAATACATTTTTTTTTCTTGGTGCCCAATAAGAGTATTTCATGCACAAAAAAGAAAAATGGAGAAAAATTGAAATTCATTTCCAAGCTATGGCCCCATTGCTGACCAACTGCGAGCACCAAGGTCCCCCAACGCTTTAAACTCTGCTGCCCTTGAGTCTTATTACTTGTCAAGTATCCAGGTACTCTGAGAGCAAAGCCCCCTTCTCTCCATCCTCCTCTTCCCACCTCACCGAATGCATTGCCAGTCCCAAACCACATCCGGCAGTCCTAACCGAGATTATCTTAGCAGTGATTAATGTTAGAGAGATATGTAGACCCTGCTGCTTGACCCACTGTTGCTCCCTAGCCAGCTGTTGGAGTCATCTTGACAGAAAACGCTGCTATTCTTGTCCCCTTTTATCACTATTTTTGCATCCAAATCGTACAGCTTGTGACAGGAGTTTGGTGAAATGTGGGACACTAGTTTGCAAATGGTGATTCAGAGTAATTTTAGCACTGTTAAAAGCAGCATTGGGAATGGGAATGATTTTCGGTGTTTTTTTTTTTTTGTTGTTGTTTTTTTTTTTTTTTTTTTTTTTTTTAGTCATTACTTCACTGTGTGTTTTATGCACCATTCATTTATTTTACATCTTTTTGTCAAAGAAAATTTAACTTGCTAAAAGACTGGCAATATTTAAATCTTTCAGTGGTACTGTTTGTTATTGGCAATGTCTTTCTGTCCTCAGGTTATATTCAAATTTCATATGAAAGCTTTCACTATGTTTCTGCTGCATTAAAATTTTTATTTTTAATTTTTTTTTTTTTTTTTTTTCATTGTTTACAGGATTTGCTTCATCAGGGAAATGTAATTTCTTTTTGCTTAAATTACAACTGCAGGTCTTTAGGGCTGATGTCTCTATAAGCTTTGCATTTCTAGGTAAATTTATGTGCTTTCTTATTTAGAAAAAGAGCACATGCTCAGTCAGGCTGCACCATGTTCTGAAGTGGTTTTAATTCTGGGCTTATTCTGGTCCACCTACATGAATATGCTTGGATCTAAACTATTATATTGTAGCTCTGGCTTTATGTTTAGGGTTGCTGTATTTAGCTCCAACTGCCTTCCCATCAACTGAACTTGCTTCACTGCCCATCCCCCCCCCAATGAAGGAAACCATTCCCATAACATCTGTCCACCATTGTTTTTCACCACAGGGAAGGTAGGTTGAGTGTGTTCTTGAATGATGTATTTTACCCATGTTTGCTGTGTTCCCTACAGAACTTCTGGCAAACTAAATCTTGGCGCACTCGCATAAAGCCCTGACTTGTAAAATGTCACGTTTATTTGTATAGCACATTTCAGCAGCAAGGCAGTTCAAAGTGCTTTACGTCATAAAAACATCAAGTATACATCAAAATCATCAAGTAAATATCAATGCATCAAAACCATGGAGATAATAAAGCAAATATAATAAGAAAATATTGATCAATGTTAGTGTAGGAGCCTAAACTAAGTGTTGTATGCATGGTCTTTGTTGGTTTTGAGGTTGGTAACATGTTTATTTTTGTCAGGTGATGTGGGTGGGGCCTATGAGAAGAAAAAGAGGTTTGAGACACACAAAATGGGGAGTGAAGCCTAACAGTCTTTTGACCTCCCTCTCTCCTTTTGTTTAGTTACCAACTTGTGGATAAGTTTGGGGGGGGGTTGTTTTTTTTTTTTTTTGCTGTGCATGTTTGATTCATTAAGTAAACATTTAACATAAGTAAGCCATCTCTGAGAATTAGTTTTTCTGGATACAGATTATGCCAGAGGAGCGTCAGGTTCTGGTCTCATTCATTAAGGACCAACAGTTTCACTTATTACAGATCAAAGGCAGCTCTAAACAGGTGGGTTTTTAGCCTTGATTTAAAGGAACTCAGTGTATTGGCTGTTTTGCATGTGTGTATGGGGAGTGAAAGTGGGTGTATGATGTCGTCTTTTTTTTTTTTTTTTTTTTTTAATTTATGATGAACGAGTGGATGTGAATGTCTGTAGGTGAGCATGTGGGTGGGAATGTGTGATTGTGTTTTTTGTGTGGCTGTTTATCTGTCAACATGGGTTCTGGGCTGCCCCCTCTCCTGGATCATCTTAGGGCCCCCCATTAAATGTAGTGCCTATTTCCCCCCGTCACACTCCCCTCCAGTGGCTGGTGCCTTTCCCACCAGTGTGTTTGGTGGCTCTTGGTGTCTGGGGCTGGGTGCCAGGGTATGTGCCAGCTCACCTTGGTGGGTGCTTGCTGGGGCCTGGGTGCCCTGGCTCAGTCAAGTCTCTGGCCAGGGGGGGTGTTGTGCCCTCGGGACTCAAGTCTCTTTGTCCATGACCGGATCTGCTCTGGCATGGTGGGTTGCCGGCAGGACCTATGGGCTCGTCGCTGCATCCCCCAAGGGTTTGCCTCTGCCCTCAGGGGGGTGTCCAATTGTCCCTGCGGGGGGCTCCCAGGGCTCTGTACTTGGGGGGGCTCTGGATGTCTGTGGTCTGTGGCTCTGATATCCCTCGTGCTGTCCACATGTCCCGGGGGGTGCATCTGTGGGCCTCCACACCTACTATCAAATATTCTTGGGGAGAAACCTTACACACACAAACACACACAGGTATCTTGATTCAGGTGTTTGTTAGATACATTCTCAGTCGGGCTGCGGTTGCCACTAAATACATCTTGTATTACCTCGTACTTTCCATTGAAGTTATAACTGTTATTATATATGCATATGCTGTTTGTTGTCGTGGATTCTTGTTTTTTTTCTCTCTCTCTGCAGGCAGACTTCAAGGGTGTTGACTTGTTTTATCTCTATGGGGGTTTTTTTTTCCTCTCCTCTACTTCTCTCCTTTTTTCTCTTTAAACCTTTTTTCCTCCATCTTTCTCTTTTTCCCTTCCCCCTTTTTTTTCATTTTCATCTTTGTGTCCATTACATTTGAAATAAACCCAAAGCGATTTTTAATAAAATTTCATATGTATATTAAGGGGAGCATCGTGGTGAAAGCTGTAGTGCTCCGCTTGTGAAAGCAAATCTGTTGGGCCTTACCTTGACATTTAGACGACAATTCTGAGTGCCACATTGTCAGACAAGACGCACAAAAAAAACGAGAGAACGCAAGCAGCAACGTTCTGGATCAGCTGCAGCTGTCTCATTGACTCTTTGGGCAGACCTTTGAAGATACTTTTCCAATAATCAATGCGACTAAAGATAAACGCATGGATGAGTTTCTCTAGATCTTGTTGAGACATTAGTCCTTTAATCCTGGAAATGTTCTTCAGGTAATAGAAGGCTGACTTTGTAACTGTCTTTATATGCCTCTGAAGGTTCAGGTCTGGGTCCATCACTACACCCACATCAGGTGATCAGGCCTGATCACTCATTTGTAGTTGTAATAGTTGAAGCTCCATGCTGACTCTAGATTGTTCATCTTTAGGTCCAAAGACAATAACTTCAGCTTTGTTTCTGTTCAGCTGAAGATAGTTATGGCACATCCACATGTTGATTTGTTCTAAGCATCTGTCCAGTGCTTGGATGGGTTTGGAGTCACCTAGTGACATCGTATTGTAGAGCAATGTGTCATCTGTGTAGTTATGGTAGCTAATCTTATTATTTGTTATAATCTGAGCTAGTGGGAGCATGTAGATATTAAATAGGAGGGGTCCCAGGATTGAACCTTGGGGTACTCCATATGTGACTTCTATCCACTCCAATGAGAAGTTGTCCACTGACACAAAGAAATCCCTGTTCTTTAGGTAGGATTCAAACCAATTACATACTGTACCAGAGAGGCCAACTCAGCTCTCCAGTCGCTTTAATAACATATCATGGTCAACAGTGTCAAATGCTGCACTGAGGTCCAACAGAACCAACACTGTTCTTCCACAGTCTGTATTTGTGTGGATTTCATTAAACACTTTGACAAGGGCAGTCTCAGTACTGTGGTGAGCACGAAAACCGGACTGAAAGACGTCAAGGCGGTTTCATTGTTAAGAACCTATTTAACTGTTGAAACACAGCTTTTTCAATAATTTTGCTGAAAAATGGAAAGTTGGAGATTGGCCTGTAATTCTGCAATAGTGATCTGTCCAGGTTATTCTTTTGAACAGTGGTTTGATAACTGCTGTTTTTAAGGGCTGGGGGAAAATACCTGATGAGGGATAAGTTTACTATTTGAATCAGATCAGATGCAATGACAGGCAGAACTTTCTTAAGGAAGGTTGTAGGTTGGATATCAAGACAGCAGTAGGATAAGCTTATTATTTTAAAATTTCTTTTAAGTTTTCATGGTAGAGTTGGTGAAATTCAACCATTGTCTCTGCATTTATGTTTGGGCATAGCATTGTTATTGGATTTGGTGTGGATATGCAGATTAACCCTCTAATTTTATAAAATTTTCTTTGTAAAAAAGTTGGCAAATTCACTGCAGGCCCTGGTAGAGTTCAAGCGTTAGTCACAGGCGAGTTTGTCAGTCTGTCAACTGTGGCAAACAAGGCACGAGCATTGTTTTTGTTTATTATTTCTGCAAATGTTTCCCTTGCATGTTTTGGTGATGAGTGATAGCTTCACAGCCTCTCTTTGTGGATTTCATAGAAAATGTGTAGTCGAGTTTTATGCCATTTACTTCAGCCCTTCAACAAAGGCTTCTTTTGTTTCTAACAAGTGGAGCACTTATTCATGGAGAGTTCTTCCTACCAGACACAATCTTCACTTTAACAGGAGCAATGGAATCAATGACTGTCAGTCATTATCAAACTGTCAATAACTGGAATCAATGTCTGAAATTTTAGAACAGAGGTTATCTACAAGCTCATCTGCTGGGTTATAGCATGGAAGTGAAGTATTAGGAGTAGATTTGACTTAGTTAAGTTTCAGTTGTGTTGTCTGTGAAAGAATGTTTTGTAAATATATGTTTTACTAAGCGAGTCAACAGAGAATGTCTGATCATTATTCTGTTTTTGAAAGTACAGAGTAACATCAATTATAGAGATCAGTTACAGAGAGATATTTACACCCTTGCTGATAATCAAATCCACAGTGTGTGTACTTGATTGTGTCCGCTGTTTAACATGTTAAACAGCTGACGCGACATGAGCCGACATGAGTCAAACCAAAGTTTTGAAGTACATCATTCAGCTTTTTTTTCCTCTATTGGGTTGTCAACATGGATGTTAGTCTCCAACAATTATTAAACAATCATCATTAATGCATATCATAGATAACAGTTCACTAAAGCCATTGAAAAAATTTGACACATTTTGGCATTTTGTATAGAATTTGTGTCAGAGTTCGTTTGTGGCCTTTTAATTCAGTTCCCTAATAGTTAAGTCAGATTTGCCCAGGGAAAGCTTTTTACAGTTTAGTGAATCATGAAAAATTGTTGCAACCCCTCCGTCCCTCTTATTCTTTCTATTCTCACTTAAATGCTAAATAATTTATTAATTGGTGAACAATACTTTTTAGGGTAAGAGTAAAAGGGGTCAAATGAAATGCACACCACACTTTCAAGATTATTTGGGGGGGGGAAAAAAAAAAAAAAAAAAAAAAAAAAAAAAAAAAAAAAAAAAAACACCTTTGACAATAATGTTCTCCTCTTGTTCCATTTCACAAATATAGGTTACAAAGTTTGTGTGATACAGTATTTATTTAGAGGCCAAGTTTTATTTGGTATTTTATGTTAACTATCATTTATATTTGATCTCCAGAACAATGATCCAATGTACCCATTTGTCATCACAGCCTTTCAGTCGTCACTCATTTTCACAAGACTTAAAACATATCAGCCCTTGGTGGCCACTTTCTATGTGGTTGCTAGGGTAACAGGTGAAATCCAGAGGGTGGTTATATGCATTTGTGTGTGTGTGCTATCCACTGTGTGTCTGCAAAACTGTAACCACATGACTATTTGACGGTTTCCCAGTGACAAAACCCTCTTGAAAGGGTACTAGCAGGATAATTTGTGCAAACACTATGAATGAGAGGGTCGATGACTGTGTGTGTGTGTTTTTGGATTACGTGGAAGATGATCATGCTGATGGATAAGTGCTTCCTAAAACCAGTGAAGTATAGCCTGTCTGTCCTACATTTACAAGTAGAGGACAATCATGCAGGTTGCTGCCTTTGGTTTCTTTAAACATGCTATTCTGTTTTGCACCTTTTATTTCCCAAAACGGCAAGATCTCTCACTGTATACATTGAGTCAATGGGACATTTTTCAGTGTACCCGTGGGTCATGGTTTGCTTTAATTGGTGAGCCAGTGATTTTCTGTTGTTGGACCATTGATTTTTATTTGCATAGTTATTTGTTGATGTGTTTACAGCCAGCAGCAGTCTATTGATTGAGTTTACAAAGTAGAGTATTGAAATAAGATGGGCAAAGTGGAGAGGGGATGATTAATCTTTGAACTTAAAAACAGTGGCGCAACATTAAGGGAGCTGTGTAAAGCTTGGGGTTTTGTTACTCACTAATATATTTAGACTACTAATCTAATTTACTCATATTAAACAAATTATTATACAGATGGGAAATAATAATATAGGTCAGTAATGAGTAATTTGTGGGCTACCTCCCCCCCAAAAAAAATAAATAAATAAATGAAAAGGTTAAGAATTTATGGCAGACATTTCTTCTACAGCAGTCCTGATTTAAAAACAAAAAAACTAGAGGGTGAACAGATTGTGGATGAACAAAATCAAGGGCAGATGGAATAGATGGATGGATGAATGGGTAAATGATTGGGAGGATCATTGGATGAGTGATGGACAATCAAAATGGGTGGTTGATGGACAAACAGATTGGGTGGATGGATGGTCGATGGACAAATGGATTGATGGGCAGGCTGATGAATATAGAAAAAGATGGAGGCAATGCGGCACCAGTTATCTTCCTGTTTGAAACCTCGGTTGATGACTGAATGTTTAAAACATTTCAGTTTTGAATAAATGCCCAGTATAAAAAAAAGTAAAATATAAATATTATATAAATAAATTAGGGATGCAAGTAGTGTATCTGAGTTAAAATTGACTGATCTTATCGACCAACTAAAAATTAATTGAAAAGCAGCCATTTTCTGAAAAGCCTGAGTTTTCTATTGTATCAACAGGGCTGACCATCTTTCATAACATAAAGGGCTACATTTTTCATATGCTAAGTTAAAAAAAACCCTAAATTTTAACATTATTTTGTGTCTGTATTAAATATGACTGAACAGAAAATTGTGGTTTTCTCACATTATTAAACTTAGACATTTATAAAATATAACAAAACAGGAACCTCTTAGGTTGCTGAATAGAAAAATAAAAGATGAAAAGAATAAAATTAACATTTAATTTCCCATGAACAGAGAGCTATTCATACAGAAGAACTGTCTGTGGTTGCTCTTGAAAGAATGTTCAAATTTGGTTCTGTTGTGCATTAACTCACCACAGCCCTGAAAATCAACCTGGCTTATTTGCATGTTTTTCCATCATGTTACAAGTTTTTCTGCATTATGCCCTCCGCTTTGCTGTCATCACATCCTCGCCTCCTACATCAGTAATTTTTGAATGAGAACTTGATGCTGCTTTGACATGCAGCATGGCTGAATGAGGTGATAATTTAAGGAGCTTGAGTGTTTATGTGGTGCTGTTTTGAAATATAAAGTGCATTTTGCATCCCTCACTAGACTCTGTTTGGACTGTTTCTCTTTCCTGTTCTGTGATAGTGCCGCCATCTTTATTCCTGTATCAACTGGCTCTGCTTAAGACACCCTCTGCTGGATGGCAGCCATACTACAACACTAAAAGAAGGTCAAAGCGGATGTTATTAATGGCTTGGAACAAATTTTAATCTAATAAACCGTTAATTGACAATTAATTGTAAGTTGATTGTTTGCATCCCTAATATAAATATTTAAACAAAGCAAGCTAATTAAAAAAGCAAAAAATATTACAGCAGTTTAGGTGAATGCTATTTGGATTTTCTTTTGTTTCTTTGATTGCTGCTTTACTTTATCTGAGGCACTTCGACTTTTTTGTTTGTCAAGGTATTCTTCCCATCTTGGTACACGTTTCATGTAGGAAGATCATTAGTGACACACCGCCTCCAGTAAATAACCACTGCCTACACACATGAGCAGCATTGGCTCCTCTCAGATTATCTGTTTCTTTGTCAGGGACCAACAAATCAGCATTTAAATGAAATGATCCCATAAGAACTACCTATGGCAGTCAATATGTAATCTATTTAGAACCTTTGACAGATCTTCAGTTCAAAAATCTTGAGTTACTCCTTTTAGCATGAAACTAGAGCAAGGTAACCACTTTGTCCTGTTAAAGAGCAGAATTTGTTTCAAGAAAAATAATCTGTGGTGAAAATTAAAAGCTAAAAACATCTTCAAAGAACATAATTATAGTTAGTAAATTGCAAGGATTTGCAGTATTTCCCTACTTTGTGAAGAAATTAACAGATGTTGGTGTTTAAAAACGCCAACCAAAATTCATTTTGTCTTGTGCATATGACTCTTTTATGTAGAGGTCAAACTCCTAGTCGTACCCTGTCATGCTAGAGCTTTAAGTGTTTGTATTTACTTCCTGGTTTGCGCTCCCTTGTGGCAGAACACTCCCAAGTCAGATTAGTTTTGTTTAACAAGGTTTTCCAGGCTGACTTTGACACATCTTGCCTGCTCTGCAAAGAATTTATCACATTCAGAAGAGCCAGAGAAATCCCACTCAATCCCCTTCTCATGCTAGCACCAGTGACAAAGGCTCTAAATGGATTAGTGTAGGTGATTATTGCCATTGTCACTAGTCGCTTTTGGGTGCATGTTGTGTGGTGTCACCCATATACACATGCCTCGTATTTGAAGTGTGTGTTTAAGCAAACACTTAATGAATCAGCATTATTGTAAAAGATCTGAAGGCTCTAGAAGTGGGAGACAAAGATGAGTGGGACAAACAAAAAAAGAAAGTCGCATGAGAGAGGATGTGCTGGGAGGTGCATAACCAGGACAGGTGGGAAGCAGTGACGGGTGAGAACAATTCACACTACAAACAGCTTTAGAGACACTCCCAGCAGAGAGTGAAGGAAATTGCCCAGAATGAAGACAGAACAGAAGGGTCAAGCAATGACTGTTGCTTTAGGGGGAAAGAAAGCAACGTTCTGCACAATATTTTGGCTGCAGAATAGTCGGACAGGAGGACACAAGAGGCTACATGGGGTAGGGGGTTGGGTACAAGATGCAGGCAGAGAGAGATGGAGACAGATGGATGGAGGTGAGAGGGAGGCAGTGGGGTATTGACAGGGGAGGAATTATATTTCAGGAACTCAATGCCAGGCTCACACAGATACCAGGAGTAAGAGGAAGGGCAGAGGGAAAAAAAATGGAGCTTTGTAGAACAAGATGGGCAGGGGGTTATTGAGGGATTAGGGAGTTAGAGGTATAACTATTTATAGCTAAGACTGAAATTTTCCATGGGTTTTAATTTGCAATGTTGTGGGTTGAAGTTGTGTTTTAAGTTTTTAGATAGATAGTCAGGAAGTCAAATGAAGTATCAATCTAACATGATCATTCAAAAGGCAATTTTTGCTCTGTCTATCTAATTACACTGAACTATTCAATGCTGTTTACCACTCAGTGGACTAGCACTGAATGGACATGAAAATATTCAGGCTAGGATTTGAAAGAAGTGGCACACATACACCAACCTCTTCATCATGGCACCTGTTGTATGGTGTGATTTTTTTTTTTATTTTTTTTTGGCCAAGTGAACATTTTATTCTCTAAGTTGACAGCACACACTTCACCACCAGGCCCTGTATCAGCACTGAAAAAAAAACCTACATTAATTACATTTTACTTTTATAATGAAAGGAGTTTTAGTTTGAAAAACCAAATCATCTTTGTAACATCCCACCTAATATCGTCCATGTGTTCTGCTTGGTATCCTTGACACTTGCCTGTATTGCAGAAGTACAACCAAGCTGCAAACGGGTAGTCCAAAGCAAAGGACTTCCCAGCAGAATGCTCTGTGGGAGTCTCCTACTCCATGCTCACCATGCTCATCCTGCCATCATGCAATGTGGTGGCAGTGGGACTTCAACATGGCAGACAAAGATGTGCTGCTGGCAGGAAAAGCAGTTTGTACCTCTGCAGAGTTTACTCTGTAAAACATTTTTCCTATATCAAGCCAGTTTGTGGTGCAACAAAGGTTGAGACCATAATTTAAAAAATATATATATAAAATACAAATAAAAATATAACCACTTTAACTTTAAACCAACGTGGCTGGTTCAAAAGCTTTGTGTCACAGACGGCCTTGAAGAGAAAATGAACCTTTATATAAAGCTTCTTCAATATTGAATCAATTCCATGAAACTCTTAGGGTGTGAATTATGTTTTCTTTTATATCATGTGAATGTCCAATTGCATGTGTGTCACTTACCTGGGGAACACTTGGAACCAGGATGCACTATGAGAAGAAGGCAAGCCTGATGGGGCTGTATGATGGTTTGGGCAATATTCTGCTGGAAAACCTTGGGTCCTGCCATCCATGTGGTTAGTCAGTGAAACTCCTTCAGTCCTAGCCTGCAAGTATGTTGTAGTAGGCGACACATACTGTGTTCACCCATTCATTGGGAGAACACAATATTCCCCTGTGGCTATGGCCTCTTTGAGGATAATCTTCATTACCTCTAGCTAAAATAACATGACTGATGGACAAACTCTCTCATCATGAAGCTGTTGCAGAGCTGGAGAGCTGTTTTAGCAAATTATCCCCTACCTATGTATAGATGATCAAATTCAAAGCCTTAGGGTAATTTTACAGAGGCCAATTAACCTAACACGCATGCTTTTGGACTGTGAGAGGAAGCTGGTGTGCCCTGAGAGAATGAGGACATCAACAGGGGTCCCTATTTTTAATCCTGTACCTTCTTACTACAACTGCACCACTGTTTATCCCTCCATTCATCTCGCCATTTTTTATATGTTTGCTGAACCATTATGCATCCCAGAGGACGGGTAGAATCTGGGGGCCTTTAGAAGATTCCTACTTTTTCATCATCAGCTTTCAGCTCGTGTTCAGCTCTGTTTAATTAGCAAACATAATACCAAGTTGTGAAGTTTTGAGAGGAGGTGTACAAGGAAATGTCAAATCTGCTGGGGTGTCCAAGGCGTCTCAGCAGGGCAAGATCAAAAGCGACAACAAAAACAAAGTCTAGACTTGCTCCTCCTTTTAAATGTGCAACTCTCCAGAGAGGGTGAGCTGCATGCACACAGGCTTGCAATATGTTTATCCCACCCATGCTGTTTTACTTACCTGGCAGTTATGGTTTTCTTTAAGAAAACTGTGAAATGAAAGTGTTCCCTGCTGTACCTAAATTCTAACCTTCTCAACATTGCAAAGCGTTGTTTACTGTTTACCATTTTATCATTACAGAAAACCATTGCTAAAAAATGGTAACGGTCTACCATTTTGAAATTCTTTGATGCTCATGTCTTCAAAGGATATGGATGCATTGTGATTGGCACTCAGTAGGTTTCAAAGGACATGATGCAAATCTCATTTCTCAGTCTGGATTAGGCAGTCACAAATGAAACTCTAGGTTTCTGTGTGAACTCTACAAGCTGTAACCACAGTTTGAGTCAACAAATTAAGTTTAAATTTTAAAGCAAGACTTCACACCTTCGACTTGAAGCTGGGTACCACTCCACTTCAGACAGTTGTCTTGGTTGCAAACATCTTTAATTCATCAAATGGAAGAACATGGAAGGTAGAAAATCAATAGAGATGCTGTTTTAATCGTAAGATTTTATGAGACCAGGCAGTAATGGTCAAATAGACAGGGAGTAGGGGAAAACGCAGACCTTCATAGAGATTTTTTTTTTTTTTTTTTTTTTTTTTTTTTTTTTTTTTTTTTAAACACCTGCTTTATATCAGTGTGCAACTGAAGCTTTTGTGATTCTTTTCTTTAACAAAGGTTTTTTTTTGCTTCATTTGTATCAGCAACTCGAATATTTTTATTTGCACTGTTTTAAGTACACCTATGTAAAATGAGTAAAGAATGTGGTATATATTTAATTTCATTAAAAGAACTGCACTATGAAAAATGTGACACATCACGCGTGTCTCCATGCATACTAATGCCAGTTCCCGACTGCTGTGGGTCAGTTTGCCCCTCCGCCAGTCCATACCCCCATTTCATGCCCACATGTTGATAATTTTTTTTTTTCCCTTTTTATTACCAGTTTGCACCCCTTACATAACCAAAGCAATTTAGTGTCTCTTAGAAGTCTGATATTTCTGATAATTTGTGCAGATACATTTTCTCACAAATTCTGAAATATTGCATATACTTGAAAACAGGGTTTTCCATGCATTGTATAAAGAAATGTATTTGCGTTTTGTCTTTCGCAAATTTAGTCTGATGCTAAATCACACTAAACCTTTCCTTTAGTTAGATTAATCAAATAGAGATGACTTTGTCAAAATTAGTTTTTATTTCTTCTAATAAAGAAGCTTACGTATATTTCATTGGTAATTAATAGAATTGCCTTTGAAAGGAAGTAGCTTTAGTCAAATATTTGAAGTATCCTTCCACAAGCTTCTCACAAAAGTTTGCAGAAATTTGGACAAACCTTGTGTAGCTGAGTCAGCTTTTTAAACCACATTGCTTGCATTCACCTTTGCATCTATGCCCCCAAATTTTATATTGGCTTTCTGATGGCCACTCCGAAACATTGACTTTGTAACAGGGTCGTGGCTATGGGTCGGTTTGGATGGTGCTAGGCCCACTCACTTTGTACCAGGGTCCACCCGTTCAAATAAGAAAGCATTGAACCACCACCAGATTTATCTGCTACTGACGAACCAATCTCAGCCAGTATTGACAAGCTTTCCTGGAACCATGATATCGGGAAAATTACACTGCTTTTCTTCAAATTGATATGACTTTAAGAGGGTTGGGTGTAGTATAAGGAAGGATGTCGTTTTTTTACAAATGCTGCAAACATTTTTCTGGGGTTCGTGCTGAGCAGAGGTAGCGCTAGAGTTTCTCCATGTCCATCATTTTGACAGAAGGTGTCAAAAAATATATAGTTATGATCTATTTTACCTGTCATATTTTAGTCTGAAAATTAAATGCAATTTAATTCGGTTTGATATTCAACAAGATGAATGGAAAATCCACAACGAATGGAAAATCCACCTGGCCCCGCCCCTTTAGCATGCTTAAGATTTTGATCACTTTTACTCCCCTATCCCTTAACTGCATACTGACCAAAGAAGAAGTCGATAGCTCGAAATCTCTAGGAGGAGTATGTTAAAGTTCAACATATATGAAAATTCAAGAACGGCCAAAATTGACCCTTTGAGCTAAAATGGCTGACTTCCTGTTGGGTTTAGGGCATGTCTCCAAGAGACTTTTTTTTTGTTGTTTTTCTTGTTTTAGGGGGATCTAAGTATGTACCAAGTTTCAGCTCTCAAGGATTTACCAGTTGGGCTATCTGACCTTAGGGGGCACTGTAGAGTTGCTTGGCCACGCCCACTTTTGATTCCATTAAAATTAAATTAATTAAAATTTCAGTTGGACAATTTTGGGTGAAGTTTGAGTTTACATATATGTTTAAGCCTCCAAATTAGTGCTTCTTTTGTGTCGAGAATCATTATAAGAAATGTTAAGATTTCAATAGGCCTTCGCAGCGTTAGCTGCTTGGGCCTAATTATCTGTTGTGATCATTTCCAATGGAAACCTGTTCCCTGTCACCTGTTAACTATTTCCAATGGTTAACAGGTGACGGGGTAAACACTGGACAGGTCACCAGTTCATAACAGAGCAACATATAGGTCTACAGGACAGACAACTATACCTACACAATCCCATATTATTGTTAAATTCAGACTGGCCAGCTAACCTGCATGCATGTTTTGTAGGATGTTGGTGGAAGCTAAATTATCCATAACGAACCCAGGCATACATAAGTAGAATATGCAAACTCCATGCTGAAAGGCCTTGGCCAAATACTTAAACCCGTGATCTTCTTGCTGCAAGGTAACAGTGCTAACAGCTGTCACCTTGCAGCCAGAATATCATATTCTCCCCTCCTAATCATACAAAATCAACGCAGCTGTACCATGTAAATTAATAAAACCTTTGCGTAACTTAATCTGACAAAAAACCCACCCAGAAGGTAAACCTTTCATGTAGGGAGACTTGAAAATTCCTGCCCCTCTCTTGATTCTGCTGTCTCTGATTCATCTGGTGACCTTTTACTCACCGTCCTGTTGGACAATTAGGCAACTGCCTGTAACACGTTCACTCTCAGAACATTCTAGATCTGTCCACTCCTTGCAAATCAAATAACTAAAATGACTACCTCTGGTCTACATGTGTCTGTTCAAATTAGATCATTACACTGAACATGGCATCCCCACTGTGGAGTATTGTGGTAGTACCCTGTTGTGGGGATGCATTTTTGTCAGCAGGGACAGGGAAGTTAATGACTGGAGAAAGGAAAGCTATCGAGGCAGTGAAATACTTGAGACTAAGGCAAAGGTTGACACTGAAGGAGGACTATGACCCTGATTATACAACCAGCGCTAAAATTGAATAATTTAGATCTCAGCATATGCAGATTTTGGAATGGCCCAGTCTAAATTCATTGAAACTGAATCATTCCATGCAGTACTGTGATTTTTGCTTAACTTTCTTTTTTTTTTTTTTTTTTTGTTAGAGGGTGTAGTTGAGACATGCAAGCAAAGAAACAAAAAGTTACATAGTGCGACAGAAAATCTTAGAACTAAAAACGATATTTGACAGAAGGTCATTAATACTTGAAAAGAAGTGACTATCTTGGTAAATAGTGCATGAGTAAATTGTGCAAAGAATTTGGGGAAATGTAACCTCCTCAAAAGATTTATAGAGGCTGAGCCAGGGAACAAGGCAATGCTGAGTGAAATGCTATGATCCTCGGCCCCTCAGGCAGCACTACATTTTAAAAAATAGTCATTTCTGTAGTGGAAATTACTGCATGACTTTAGAAACATTTCTAAATAAGAAAACATAGGTTGTCACTACATAAACAAACACAAATAAGAACTCTGCCAAGGAAAAAGAACAAGAGCATTCTGTATATAAACAAGAGCACTGAACAAGAACACTGCTGCTTTTCCTTGTTCCAGCCTCATTTAACCCATTAGATATGAATGCAACATATGCACTATGCTTCCATTGGGACCTGGAGAAGCATTTCTTTACCTCCTTTAAATGCATGTGGATGAATAATGCAATAACAGTAAATGTTGTTATAAACAAATGGGTTTGACAGCATAATTAAGTTTTTACCTTAAAGGTATTAATGGTTTTATTCCTTTTTGAATATTATCTTTTCTGTAGACGATTATCCCTTGTTCAACTGAAAGATCAATGTTATTTGCTTAATCTGTATTGTTACGACAACATCAGCATATGAGTGGTGTGTATTGCAGAAAATTCTTCTCTAGTGGATCAAAGATTTGTATAAATGGCAAAAGTTTACTACACTACGCATAAACCTTAACAGATACCAGATAGAGCCGGATGGGTAAGTTCCAATATCTGGTTTTTGTGGGGAAAAAGAGATGATCCCAGTTCAAGCTCTTATGCAACCAGAGCAAGGTTTGTTTCTGATCTCAGTAAAAAGCTTGAGGAACCTGGGATTAAAAAAAACCCTCAGTCGTAAAGTCTACGAAATTTGGTTCAAGTATCTCCAGGTTTGGATAAGTTTGGACAAAGAACATCTGTCCATCCATTCATTCATCCGTGCATCAATCAGTTTAATCATCTGTGCATCCATCCATGAAAACTACTTCTTCCCTTCCATGATTTTTTTTTTTTTTTTTTTTTTTTTTTTTTTTTTTGTAAGATTCATATATAAAGCATGATGATTTTATTCCATATGCATTGTGAACCTTCTTAATCTTTTGAAAAGCTCTAAAAAAAAAAATCCTGAAGAAAACCCAGAACTCTGGAAGTTTTGAAAATGTCCAGAACTATTGTAAAATGTCTTGGAACCTAGGAACTGCCAACAAATAGAGCTTATGAAAAGTTTAAAATAAAAACGACAAACTACATTGTGATATTGCAGTTGTTCATGCAGATTCATCCACTGTTGCATTGCTGTTTGAAAGAATGTTAAACAGCACCTCAAATATCATTTGAAACTCATTAAAAGCTATTTTTCTTTGTTCCAGTCAAAGTAGGAGATAACCCAAAGGTCAGCGTCAATGAGTTATGCCTACTTGTTGTTTTGCCTACTTAGATCATCCTCTGGGTGATACATAATTGTTTGCTCTTTGCACAGCTGTCGCAGCATGAATACCCTCATTAACAGGACAGGAGATTCATCTGAGGGCACTACCTGAGTGCTGCCAAAAGGTCTTTCCTCACAATAAAATGCAGAGAAAATAAAGCTTCATAATTTAGCTTTCATTTTCATGATTAGCCCAATCTTTGTTTTGTGACTTATCATTGAAGTAGTATTTTGTTTTCATATAATGGTTTAAATTTGTAGAAATATTCATTTCTGAATATCTCTTATCAAAAGTAAAAACCAATGATTTTTGCAGGTAACTAGACATGGGTCTGTGTGACATACTTATACAGACCCTTGCTTACAAAGAGATGTGCCATGATATCCTTCTGACACAACAAAAACATAAAAACATAAATATATATTTATAACATGACGCACATGTTTGGTTATAACAGAAAAGCAACAATTATTCCTCCTGCTGCAATTAGAATTAGTACTGTATACATTGTGAAGAAGTTAAATCTGTATTCAACGAATTTAATGTTCAAAATCAAGGGGATGCTTTTCCTGAGAACTAACTCTGTCTAAACTTAAAAAAACGCAACACCTTGATATATTCCTGGAATTTCTGTTCTTTTTTTTTCTTAAGTAAATGCAAAGTTAGCAGCTCATATAAAGATAAAGGCATAGAAATGTACAAAAATGGGGAACCACAAAATAACAGCAAAATATTTAATAAACCAATATCCATTTACTTCTGATTAAATAAAACAAGACACAAAGCAACCATAAACAAAATCAACCACACAGTACTAACTCTAACTTACACACTGTTGCCTGAGTATAACAAGCTAATATTTGCGGCTTATTCATTCTGCTCAGATAAAACACCTTCAGCTGCTCATGGTTTGCATACTGTAGTTTTAAAACAGGGTTACCTTAACAAGTGATGGATGGTACACCTTTAGTTTCTGCACCACAACCATCTGTGGTTTCTGGAAATATTTCCTATTGGCCAAATTAGTTTTTGTGGTAAGCAAAGAAAAAAGTTGAGCCTTTCGTTAGCCTGTTACCCTGGAGTGTACAGCAACAAGTGGGGAAGGTGTACCATTACTTTGCTAAGGTCAAACCGCTGTTCACTCCAACACTTTCTGATATCTCATTAAAAGGACATTCAACCATAGGAGCGGTATGTCTTGGTATATCTTATCCTTAACTGCACAGTCACCTGAAACAGCTTAGTTTCATGTAATGAGTAAAAACATGTACAAAGAAGCTGTTACAAACTTAAAAAGAAAAGAAATTGCACATTTTTTACCACGGCTGCACAGAGACATTACGGACCTGAAAAGAATCCCGACAACCAGTCAGTGTGTTGGACCTACTGCCCAGAGGAGCCCTCACACCCTGCTGAGCTCAGTGAATGGACAATTGAACATAGAGCTTGCTTGTTCTAACACGTTGTTTGTTTTCACACACAAATGCACACACACACACACACACACACACACACAGGCAAGCATGATGGAAAGCGGTCTCTGACAAGACGGGGGAAATGAAGGATGCTGGGTGAACCTGCAGGAAATGGCGTCGATGTCCTATCTTTTCCTAATGAGTGTTTTCCAATTCTTACATAAACATTTTCTTCAGCTACAGTCATAGTCATGCATATTTCATTGCAGAATCATCCTGAAGCAGGAACCGTACACAAAAACATACCTGGTTACTTGCAGAAGCTCCCAACGCGGCAGCTCTCGCCTCCTACTCTAAGAGATGAGTCAACCTTAAATTTCCGTCATTGGGAGGAAGCCTAGAAATCTCTCATAGCTGATGGGATTTTACACTTGAAATTCACATTTTTCAAATCTATGCAAGAAGAATGCATAAAAATAGTAGTTCTCAGGCTTATTTTTTCAGTTTTCTCCAGAGCACAATGAGTAGATGTGAATTTGCTTGATAACATTTGACTTGACACAACCTGACAAGTGAATCTACTTCATGGAAGTTGGGGAACTGTCTTACCTTCGTCCCACACTTTCCCTATTGGGAAAAATTTCTGAGCTGTCGAAGGATAATAATGCAATGGAGGTCACACTTTATAATGTTACCTGTCAGACAGCCAATACAGCGATGCCCCAGAAGGAATTTAATTAGCACAAAACGACAGGCAGTAGAGACATTAAGGGAATGGAACGATAACCAGCTTTTAATCCTGTCTTGGCGAGAGAAGTGAAGAAAAGGAAAGCAAAAAATGGTTGTCTATCAACAGTCGTGACTTTGATGGAGGTGGAATTCTTTTAAGGTGATATGCTGTATAATTAGCAATGTGCATGTGTTTACAAGATGATAAAAACACTCACTTGCTTTGATGTGTAATGGAACCATCCTCTAAAATTCAGACTGGCAAAGACGGGGCTTGCTGAGACGTCTATTTCTACCCTGTCCTTGAGGACTCTAACAGGAACAGCTTCCTGTGTAGGACTCTCCAATGTCAAATATGCCTGGAGTGTTGTGAAAACGTACCTGCCACCCTTAAAGGTTTTTTTCTCCATTTTATCACTCTAGTATGTAAACAAACTTTAATACTGGACAAAAAAGTCTTCACTAAACACAAAATGAAGATACAAAATGGGTGGTGGTGGGGGGGGTTGTCAATCAGGGATACCCTCACGCCATAGCATCTTGATTCGATTAAAGTCGTAACTATAACTAGGCCACTCCAAAATTTTCATTCAGTGGTGGACTTGCTATCATGCCAACATCTTGTTTGGCTCTTGGTATGGTCATCTTTTTCAGAAATGTTATTAGTTTTCCACTAGATGTAACAGGACGCACACCTCCTAAACGTTTAATTTTTGCCATGTCTTTCCTCAGAATATTTTCCCACAAGTCTCGGATTATTAAAATCGGTCATGTCAGTTGGACCTTTTGTGTTTTCCTTTTAGTCAGTGGTTGTTTCCACCTTGGAGCTCTCCTGTAGAGGCCACTCTTGCCCACTCTTTCTTGTTGATTCGTGAACATTGTCTAAAGCTCTCAGTTGAGGTCATTGTTTTGGGTTTTGTTGTGACCACTTGGATGAGTCATCAATGCATACAAACACATTTTGGTGGGCAAGCCACTCCTGGGAAGGTTTACCACTGATCCATGTTTTCTCCATTTGTTGATAATGGCTCTTACTGAGATTCATCAGAAGCCCAAAGCTTTAGAAATGACTGACAGTTTTTGGGC
This sequence comes from Anableps anableps, assembly GCA_014839685.1. Taxonomy (NCBI): domain Eukaryota; kingdom Metazoa; phylum Chordata; class Actinopteri; order Cyprinodontiformes; family Anablepidae; genus Anableps; species Anableps anableps. The sequence continues at coordinate 15,170,172 of CM026087.1, forward strand.
TAAAAGATGTTGGGGACTTGTTAGTCATTACTTCTTGAATTGCTTTAAATAAAGAATGGTATTTTGCGTTTTCCAGCATACTTCAAGTAGTTCACAGGTTCCATTGAAGCGATTTGTTGGTTCTATTGCTCAGGCATTAATCAGGTCTATGACAAGTAAAGTTGACCCTGAAATTTAGTGAACCACAGTTGATTCAAGATTTTTTAAAATGAGGCACATTTCTATATTGGTTCCAGTTGGTTTGGGTAGCTTCTTTCTTTAACAAATGAAATCATACTTTTTAAAAAGCTGTCTTTAGGGCTCTGCTCGTTGTAGAGGCAGATCGAGCGCCCCCCTCCCCATTTCCTGGCCTCTAGTGCCAGGAAAAGTTAAAAAAAAAAAAAAAACTGTCTTTAAGTTAGCAAATAGTTTTGCAAATACTTCTCAAACAATTTTGCATGCCACCATAGTTCTCTGTGTACAACTCGTGGTCACAAGTAGCTCTGTGATCCATTGTGCAGTTCAACAGAACACAAAATTGCAGGTCTTTCATAAGAACAGAAACACTGGAGACCATTTAATGTCTCTTGAACCGTTAGAGCCAAGTTTCTTGAAGTATGACACTTTAATAAAGTGTGCTGTGGCTGCAACTAGGGGAACAGTTTCCTTTCTTACACAGGGCTATGTGTAAAGATTGTGACAGGAAAGCAAGGCGAGCACGTTTCTTCATCACTGAACTAGAAACTAAATTCCTTCAACGTACAAATCTTTGCTCTATAGCCAAGCGTGACACTTCATATCACAGTGTCTCTTGAATAAAATCATTATGTCTTATTCATTAGGGCCTCATTGAGTTAATTAACTATTTTATATGTCCAAAAGATTTACTTAGTTCACTTGTACTTCAGTGTATCTTTTTTCTATTGGCTTTGCCTCAGAAAAGTCATTGAATACAAAATAAAAGCTGTGTTGTAAGACATTTCTTTCTGTAACATCAGAATTAAATCAAAGTTACTGCAACCTCCAGAAAGAATGAAGTTGCTGATTGACTATGACATGCACACATGCTTGCATGTGTAAACTGGACACATGGCCTAAGGTTATTATAGCTTCTAAGCTGGGAAAAAAGTGTTTACACAAGAAGCAGTCTTGGAGGGGTTGTACAGTTTTGTTTTTGTTTTTTTTCTTTTTTTCCAGAAAATTCAGTTGTTTATACCCAAGGACAGTTTTCCATAAAATAAACATTGATTGATCTAATTGTTGATTAGGTGGTGATTAAGACTGTGCTATTGTTGCAGTGAAAGCACTTCCAGTTTAAGTGTATACTTGGCTCCAGCAGTAGAAAAATGCCTCCAGGAAGTCTTAAAACAAAGCAAAAATATTGAGGAAAGCACTTTTTGCCCATTGTTACGTAGGGTGGAGAATCTGTGATGCTGTCGGTTACAAACTTTAAATTCTATGTTGTTTAGTGGAATTTTACACTGCAACCTAATATGGGGTAGTTGATAAATAATTCTAAGAAGAAAAATTGTGAATTTTTACAAACAGAAATCTTAAGACTGCTGAGCAGGGGTATATCCAGGAAGTTGGGTGCTAAATGGTTTCCTATGTATGATGTCTTAATAGGGTTTCAAAATGTCCTGGACTGGTCATCTGACTGTGAAGCCTGGAGGAAATCAGAGGAAAGCCTTTTTGAGACAATCTTTTACTTTTATACTTTCATGAAGCATTTAGATTTAGGGAGGTATTCTTAATGTATTTTTTCCCAGGTCTTCAAATTTATCTAATTTAATAAATAAAATAATAAATGCTGCCGATGTGGCAGACATAACTCAAAATTTTTTGCAAACACTGCAAACGTTAGAGAAAGTGCTCTGGTCAGATGAGACCAAAACAGATTTGTTTTCCTACATACACCGTTATGTTATGTGTGGCAAAAAACTAACACCATAAATCACCTTAAAACACCATGGGCATGGTGTTTTAAGGGTCATGGCAGCATCATGCTGTGGGGGCACATTCCTTCAGTAGGGAAATAAAAGCTGTTCAGGGTGATGTTCAGGGTGATGGGCAAGATAGATGATGGAAGAAAACCTGTTTGCAGTGGAAAAGGCTTGAAACCAGTTTGAAGAGAAGGACAGTGACCCTTGACATACAGCTATAGTTGACTGATTTAAATCAAAGCACATCCATGTGTTGAAATGGCCCACTCAAAATACAAACCTAAAGCTAATTGAGAATCTGTCCTCTGATCTAAAAAAAACCCCCACAATGTTCACAGATGCTCTCCAACCAATCTAAATTGGTTTGAAATGTTTTTAAAAAAAGAATGGGCATAAATTTCTTTCTCTATAGCTGCAAAATGGACAGCCATACTTCAGAAGACTTGCAGCTGGAATTCCAGCAAACATATTGACTTAGGGCAAAGCCCTAGTTCCATGAATCTTTCCTGTCTTGTGTTTCTTGTGACAGAAATATTAAACTTCATGTAGAACAACTATAAAATTAAGGATTAGCTTTCCATAGGAAAGAATAAAACAATGTGAAATAGGCCAAACGGATCAGATTGTGTGTTTTAATAACATGACAATCAACAAGCAAAGAGAAGTGAAGATATTTCTGTAGGGTTTCTCATCTCCTCCATTCATTTGAGCTTGTAAAGCAGTTGTACGTGTTAAATCTGTCTTGTGCTATATTATTCACCTGACTGATTTCTATGCTCATATCAGAGGTAATTGTTCCAGAAAGTAATTGTTCTGCTGAGAGAGAGAGAGAGCTGGGCTGGCTACCGTGATAGCATTTCCTTTTTATCGCTCTGATTCCTGGTGCATGTGAGTTGAATAACAAATACAGAATTATACAATATCTGATCTTCACATTTTCAAACTGTCTGATCCCAGACTTTTCCTTTTTAAGTGTTCGTGCTTCATGGTTTATTGATTTAACTACAAGGAGAGTCAGTCATGAATCTCACACAAATGACACCACTAACCCACCTTCCATCTTTCTCTGAACCTCTCTGCAGCTTACTATTTGAGAGGAAAAAAAAACTGAAATTGCATCTATTTCTTGGCTCTTTTTTTGTGTAGCTATTCAGGCCTTCTCCTTCTTAAAATATTCCCTCTGAAGCACTTAGACTAATTAGAGATCATTTATTCCTGAACCAATCAGTCCAAGTGTTTTTGTCTCTAAAATATAACAAGAGGAAATGCTGTTGCGCTAAGTGAGGGTTCAACAGCCCACGCTGCTTACTTAATTTGACTTTCGTGTTTTATTTTGTGTATGCACACATGTCTTTGTTGGATGGCTGCTATGCAAACCACAGCCTAATTTGATTAGTGACTAGAATATAATTAATCAGCAAAAGAGGGCACATCTTTTCCTTTCTCTGATCTATCTTCATAAATGTTATCTTGTGGAAAAAGATGTTGCTTGTTTAGAGTAAACATTGCCTTCCTCCTGATTTAAAAGCAAGAACTGATTTAAGTTCTTCAGTTATGATTAGGTGCTGGGAACATTTGAAGGCAGGAAGATGGATTTAAGGTGTTTTTAATCAGAGATGCATTAGCCTGTAGAAAATCTGTTAATTTATATTCCTGAATATGAATTATAGTTAGTGAATGGTTGATTTCTATAATACCTTTTATATAACAGTCAAGGCAATTATTTCTTTAAAAAGTAAGTTGAATAACAATGTTTGGAACGTAGCACAGGATAACCACAACAATAATCCTAATGCTTGTGAATTATTGAAAATGTTGTCAGGTACAAACATGCCTACATTCACTTACTGAATGCTCCATATGATTTTAATTCAGGACATTATTTCTTATAAAAACGTAGTCATTAAGTTGAGCGATAAGTTTATGTTGAATATTGAGGGTAGGGCAAAGGTAACCAAAATCCTCCATCAATTGTCTTGTCCTAATCTGACATGAGGTCACTGAGGTAGCAATTGTAAGAGAAGAACCCAAACTTCCCTTTCTCCATCAACATTACCTGCTCATTCTGGGGAATCCTTAGGTGTCCTCAGGCCAGAAGGGAGATGTACAATCCCTCCAGCATCTTTTGAGTCAGTCCCATTGCCTCTTCCCAGTTGGTATTATAAGCAAAAAAATAAATAAATAAATAATAAAGTTCAAAAGATAACTTTACTTGACTATTGATGTCTTGCAAGTGAAAAGAAATGGCAGTATTTCCAGAGTTTACTGTTGGTTTCTTACTTCTCAAACTTTTCTTGTTCCAAGCAACAAAAACAGTCACTTTTGCTTCAGAAATGCTTTCTATAGTTGATCAATAATGAAGGGTTTGCCCAACTCTTCGAGTAAAGGTTGCTGGATCTTTGTGGAATTAAAATGATGGCAAAAAAAAGTTGATAAAGGACAAATATCAAATGTATGTTGTACTTTTTTTTTTTTTTTAATTACATTTCAAAAACCCTTTTGGAAATTGCTTATCCTAAAAAAATAAGTTGTTTCAGTTATCTGTGCTGTTGAGCCAAATTTGTATCAATATACCGCTGTAATTTACTGTATATAATTGGCATTTATTACCACATTTTTAGGAAAATGTTAACTGAGTGACAACTTATTGAGCTTAGAGATTGGGTAAGGCTCACCCTATTCTTTATTAGTAACAACAAATTGAAAGATGTCAAAAAAATTATATTAGAAACCAGGACTTTGAATAAAGGATGGTGATGAGCAGCATGACAGAATAAAAAAAGGAATACAATTGCTTTCTTAGCCATTTGACAGAGCCAATGCCATTAGCCAAGTAAAGCTAAATTTAAAGCGAACTTTCATTTAAAAACAGTACATTCTTTGAAAAAATATAAATTTAAGATATTTATTGTAAAATGTTGTCAGTTGGCTAACATTATCAAACTTGGAGGATAAGTATAACCCTATCCTTGAGCCGGTTATTACCAAGAAGAAACATAAAGATCTGAATCAGAACTGTGAGAGAATGAGTTTACACAATTGTTTCTTGCAAGTTTCTAATTTAGTTTTGAGCTGGCCTCTAGAGCCAAATATCAATTTTACATAGTTTGTATTAAATATCCTTCATTTATATTGGCTGGTAAATGGTATCACATTTTTTTAACTTGGAAGGAAGGGTTTGAGTAGACCTAAGCCTATTACTCATTACCTAAAATAATGCAAAGCTTAAGGAAACGTTATCCTTAATAGCAATCTGCTTCATGGCAATCAGTAAAAATTCTCTTTAAAATCACAAGTACAATATTTAATACTCATTCATATACAAATCTGTGCAGTAGAGGAAGAACTGTTTGAACTTATGGAATAAAGGTATAGTTGGTGCAAGGAAAATATAAAATTATTCTTCAAGAAGCTGCATAATACGGTGGAAAAAAAAAAAAAACAATCATTTTTTAAAAGAGAATTGTAATTCAATAGAATATTTCCTATAAAAATGTGAGCAGCAACTTGTTATGGAACGCAAGCTTAAAATAAATCTAACGCTAATATTTTATACTAACAAGAGATGCAAAGATGTCAAAGAGAAGAAACACTTGAAAGATAATGGTGTTTCTAAATGAATATTAAACAGCCTGGTAGGGAGGTGGAAACAGGAACGCCATTGGGGTTTTTTTGGCCATTTGGCATGCAGTTTTGAGCCAGTCCATAACTCAAGACCCAAATATTCTTTTGACATTTACTTTAAAGTTACATTATTTCTATGTGCCAACATGAGAAACAACTTGTTATTGAACTTAAAGTAGAATTAACGATTTGCAAATAACAGCAAGAGGGTGAAAGAAGAAAAAAAGAGTACAATTGATTTCTTGGCCATTTGGCATGCAGTTTGGAGCCACTGCACAACTCCAAAGCCAAATACCGTGCTGACATTCTCTTTGCCTGTCATGCATTCCTTTGTCGCGTCTTTTTATCCATTCAGTTAGACTGCTTTTGTGGAGATAACACACATGTGCTTGCTTGCACACAACTACCCGACAGTGAGTGGTGTGCAAATGAATTTCACATTACTGTGGGTCACTGAATTAATTTCCGAGAATGGCAATTGGGATAATCTCTCGTAGGACTTGGTGTGAGTGGTGCGCCACGTTTACCCAGTTACCCTTAGACCCCTGGGTAGACCAAGAAACACATTTACCCAGTATCACCCCATCAGCCCATCTGTCCCTCTCTGACGATGAGCATTGTATCATTTCATCTGGAGGCAGTTTTAACTTGCATGAGCAGACTGTGGAAATAGCATCACAAGATGGACTGAGATCTGTTGGAGATGAGACCCTCTAGTCTTTTTGTGTTATGAAATGCCCTCCTCTGAGCTCATTAGAAGCAAAATCCAGTTCTCTCCAGCCTTAATCTCTCAAATCTAAACCAGAGATCTCAGTCATAGTATTCAAAGTCAGCCTTGATCTGCAGCCCAGCACCGAGATAAAACCCAAGCAGTTTCTCCAAATCTTAAGTAGTCTGCCAACATCAAATGCAGGCCATCAATTTAAGCTTAAATATTTTATTTTACAACAGTAAGGGTCAGCACTAAAATGAAACAAAATTTTTTTTTAAAAAGTTAGTACAGATGATGCAATACTGCTATAGCTATGACTATTGATGAAGTATATATTCACCAGTGGTGGTCCAGGGCCTTCAGAACTGGTAGAGCAGGCATACGTTAAACTATATAGCAACAAAAATGTTTTTTTTTTTTGTTTTTTTTTAAGTCAATCAGCTTTTAAATTTACCCCTCTGGGCCAGCTAGAAGGCCAACAATGATGGCAGAAGTTTTCTGCCCTCTGACTGGATAGTCAGCGAACCTACAGCTCCCAAGTTTTGCAAGCAAAGCATGTCCTCAGCAATCTTTGCTGCACACATTAATACTTGTAAATTTTTCACTTTATACCCACAATGGCTGATGGAGACGGAGAAATGGATTTGGTCTCAGGAATGATTAAAAATCCATTTAGAAGCCAGACTTTTTTTCTGAAGAACTGGACATTGTAAAGAGAGGCTGACCAAATCCCATCGCTTGCCAGCTTGTCTCAGCTGGTGTATCTTGAAAAGTTTGTCCACCACTTTCAAACCAGTGCCTATGAGCGATACCACTGGCTCACCATCCAAGTGATTAACTTGGTGTTTGGAGAAAGTTTGCCAACTTGAACTATCTGAATAATGCAGTGGGGCAACATCAAGCCACGGTGGGGCACTTGCAGGCTTCAGTGCTTCTGAGAACACTTGAAGAAACCAAAGTTGATCTTCAGCTCTGGTTGTGATTCCCATGTCCACCGCAACTGTCGAGCGGTCATTCTCTGGCATCAGTCAAATAAAAACGTATGCCAGGAATACAACAGGACAGTGGCGACTCGCAGCCTTGCAGAGATCAGCACTATGACAGAGACATTGTAGTCTTCCTCCAACACTTTGCATGTTGCCAAAAAGTCATTTTGAGCAGCAATCACCAACCCTGGTACCTAACTGTCATGCATATTTTAGATGTTTCCCTGCTGTCACACATTGCAGACCTAAAATGGAATGCTCTCAGCACCACACAAAAATACAAAGTTTTCCAAGTAACATCATCTTGACAGAGAATTTGATACAGTGGTATTCCATGGGCTTTGACTTTTGTTTAATGGCGAGCCATGCCTCTCATTGTTAGGTTCACAGTTCAACCTGACCAATATCTGAAACCCAATACCCTTCCCCCACCGCAGACACACACACACACACACACACACACACACACACACACACACACACACACACACACAAAAGTTACGAGCATCCCTGTTGATTTTTTTTTTTTTTTTTTTTTTTTTTTTTTTTTTTTTTTTTTTTTTTTTTTTTTTTTTTACCTCCAATTGTGGCAACAATCTTAACATTAACTACGTTGTTTGAAGCAAATCTGCAGTAAACTTCACAGCCAGTCTACTGACGTTTCTATTGCTCACGACAGTTATGCCAAGTAGATTATCCAGACCTATTTTGTTACATTTTTGCAATGAAAAGACTTTTCTATCACTGTAGATCAGATGAAGACTCAAAAAAAACCACGTAAAGATGAAGAAAGTAAACACCACAAAGAATAATTTTTACTCATTATAGCTGATGTCCTAAAACTGAAAACATATTGCACATTTGGATGAATTTAATCTATCCATATGGTCATTATAGTGTTATTGTAATGATTAGCTTTTGACAGTCTTGTGTTTTAGTGTTTGGTGCTGCTTTAATTAAACAGCTAATAGTCTTGAAGCCTTTCCAATAGCCCACAAAAGCCTCATTTCATCTCTTTCCTGCACTAGAACCTCCTGAGCCAAACTCTAAAGTCTGTGTGCGAAGTTCATCCATTCCAGCTGCTTACCCAAAAGGTTACCAAATCTAGGACTGAAAACCAGCATATACAGCAAGAATATCTCAGATCAATGGAAAAAAAAAAAGCCTACTGAATGCAAATCAAAATATGATTGGTTCATTAAAACGGCATTTGGAATACAGACACAGTCCGCACTTTTCAGGTGTTTATTGAAAAAGAATTTGGAAAACCCTGCATTTTTGCTTTCACTTTAGTCTAAATAAAATACTATGACGTTTGTGTTGTTTATGACAAAAATATGAAGTTAGAGGTATGAAAACATTTGCAAAATGGAATACAGGAACTGCTCCTGGATGCCTAATTGACTCCACTTTTCACTCCCTCTCTCTTGGAAAAACCTTTCAAAGCTGATTCCCCTCTTTAACCTGGAGTGCTACAGTTTGCTCAGCTCTGCCTCTCCCACACCTTGTCCCCATTGTTGCTGATCGTATCTTTCAGCCTACCTGAGGACTAACGACCTTAGCAATCGTTGCTGACCTGTCGGGGAAAGTGGAGCTGCCAAAGAGAGGCGAAGAGAGTCCATTAAAAGATTAATGTATAAGGAAGTGGACACTATCCTCCCGGACCTGGGGAGCACTACAGCAGGAAAGAGGAATTTGATTTATTGTTGTAGCCCCTCCTCTATTGCTGAATAGACGGAGAGAGATGAGCAGGGTGAAGCATCTTACTTAGTCAGGGACCTCTGACTGCTAGTGTTTTTGTTTTTAACTTTTCATAAAAAGAGAACTCATAACGTGATGGCAGCTCAGCTTATAAATTATTTTGGTAATTGGAAGTAAATGAAATGTTTCCTGAAGTATTTATGCTGGCATTAGTCAGCAGAACTTTTCCTGTTGGATCAAAGTCGATGCTGGAGCCTGGCAGCCCAATTAACCTGTGCTTCTAAGAGAGTACACTGCCCTATTTAACATTCAGTATGCCGCAATTAAGTGTTCTGTTACTTTGATGAAATAAATATTAAAAATGCCTGCCGAGGCACCAGAGTGGCACGAACCCCACATCCCTGCATCCATTACTCATGTACGCAGCATATTGTTGGCATTTGTGCAGGGACAAAAGGATTCCTGCCACATGCTTTTAGTAAAGATTTGCTGTCAAGCGAGAGGAGCTGTGTTTTCCTGACTCCTACAGTGAGGGCCTGAACTTTTTATAATGGGCACAAACAGCCTCTTACTCAGCTCCTGGGAACCAGTGGTGGATTACCGTTGTGGTGTTTTCATCCCTCTAAAAATAGTGAGGTACTAATATTTATATATACTAATTATGTTGACTCATAATGTGCATAAAACACAGAAACCTATAAATATGTGTATACATCAAAGAGTAAATTTTAGTTGTGTTCCATATACAACACACCGATCTAAGATCAGAATATTACAAACCCGCAGATTGTGTTGTTACAACCAAACCAGAGTTCAGATTTCTGTTCTGTCACGACAGATGTGGAAGAAGGTGCTCTGCTCATGAGACCAAACAAAACATTTTCCGGTGCAAATATATGGATGGTTTTTCTGTCTGTATGACATGGAGACAGAACGCTAAGTAAGTAAAGTCCTCTGCCTCCATTTTTTTTGTCTCCACTCTCTCTGCCTGCAGCTAATGCTAAGTCAGTTAACATTGAGCTGGAAATATCGGCTCTTCTAACTTGTTAAAAGGATCTCAAGTAGCCCTGTTATCAGTAAGCTTGCTAATAAGCTACCAAGGCAGTTTCTTTAAAGGTTTTTAGCAACAACTATCCCCTGAGGATTGCAACAAACATTTTGAAAATGGTCTCACTATGGTTTGGACTTGATCTCGTGCAACATAAAATCTTGGTCTTGTCTTTCAGTTTACATGTATAAACCTGGTGCAGATATACTCTGAAAAGATACACAGCTGTAACTGCAGCAACATTTGTTTCTGCAAATTGATTTAGGAGAGCTGAATATAAACACATGGTATAATTTTCTGATTTTTATTTGTACAAAAGAAAGTTGAAAAACATGCATTTTTTTTTTTTGTTTGTTTGTTTGTTTCCTCTTCACAATTATGCACTACCTTCTGTCCATCTCCCTTAAATTTTGAATTTTTGGTGGAAACATGAAAGAAAACACAAAAGTTCAAAGAGTATACATCTGCAAAGCACTGTAGCATATGCAAGTATATCCAACTAGAGTAAAGCAAACAGATGTAACACCAAAAACATTGCTTATTCACCAAAGCATGCAGTGTAACAAGATTTTCCTCCTCACCAGCCTCTGACCTCAGTGTTGTCTGTGTTTGTTTTTAATCTAGTTCTCTCTGTAAACCATTGTTGGCTCTGATGAAAGGTACAGCATTTTTTTTTTTTTTAAAACATAATTCAGTTTTTGAATGAATTTGTTCTTTTAAAACGTGACTTGGATAACATAGCTAGGTAGCAAAGCTAACTTGTTCAGCTTTCCATAAGGATGACACTTAACACTTGAAGTACTATGTAAAATGCATCCTTGATGGAAAATGCCAAGCTCTCAAGGCTGTTATGGAGAATCATTCACTTTAGGGTTACTACTTCAGCCTCCACCTCAACTTGTCCTTACACAGGTTAAGTATTACTGTGCAAAAGCCCATTGTGTTGTGACAGCAACACAGAAAACACATTTGTGCCAAGTGCAGGTTTATGTAAGGAGCTTAAAAATGCAGCTTAGCGAACTCTGCAAAGATTTACTACCCACATTTTTCAGCATAATAAGCTTTCTTACTATTGCAGCATTCGCACCATTAGCTCGCGATGACTTTGCATCTAAGCCTGACAGAGATGAACAAAGGCGTCAGATGTCATGACAAATAATGAGCAACCCAAGCTAAGTGCTCCTGGCCAGGACAGAACATCAACAATCAGCAGTCTCTATGGCATACACAAAGTACCCTCAAGCAGCTTCCTCTGCCAGGTACTGTTCAGTTAAAGAAAAATGATATTCCTATTAGAGGATAGCTTAAAAGCAGAATTAAATGGGCATTAACTGATGTCCTTCTGAAAGTCTCAGGAGAACAGCAGAGAAAGCTGTTACATCAGCACCATGACGATACCAATTACCCTAATAATTACTATCGACAAGTAAAGGTAAACAAATTGTGTCAAGGGTTGATGGGTTTATGTTTGACAAGTCAGGAGGGAGTTTTGCAAATTAAATCCATAAATTTGTTGAAAAGGTCAGTCATTTCTTTTATTCAGATGTTGAAAATCTATCGTTTTATTACAGACCACTGCAGCCTTAAGAACCATGATGTAAAGTACTTGTTACACATACAGCACCAAGTGAGAGGATTCATACCCCTCGATCTTGTTTGCCGCATCCCCTGCATTCTCGGTTTCTTTCAACAATGACATTCTTCTTAAGCAGTCTTCAGAAAGGTCAGATTTGTGGAGTTCATGACCAACAGCTTTCCTATCGACAGGTTCTCTCACACGAGCAGTGGATCTCTGCAGCTCCTCCAGAGTTGCACTTGGCCTCTTGACTGCTTCTCTGGTTAATGCTCTCCTTGCTCTGGGCTGCCTGTGGGGACATCCATGTCTGTGTAGATCTGCAGCTGTGCCATACTCTCGCAGTTTTTGAATGATGGGTTGAACAGTGTTTAAAACTTGGGATATTTCTTTAAAACCTAAACCTGCTTTAAACTTCTTCACAACTGACCCGTCTGGTGTGTTCTTTGGTCTTTTCTAATGTTCTGTAACAAACCTCTGATGCTTTCCCAGAACAGCTGGATATATAGATTAGTTAAAAAAAAAAAAAAAAAAAAAAAAAAAAAAAAAGTTCAACTTTGTGTAATTTAATCAAATTACTTCAGGATACAATTAGGTGGACTAGATTAATTTAAGTGGAATCAAATGCACACCACTACAATTTTGAAGAAAAACAACTTAGAATACAATGTATCCTTTAAATTATACAATCCCACTTTACTTTTAGTTTAATCACATAAAATACTTTGCTTATGCATATTGGCAGTCAAATTTGGATGATTAATCAGTCAAATGAATATCAAACAAGTAAAACAAAAAATCCTGTCTCTCCCTCATGCCCTGGGGAGACACGTGTCATGTAATATTCAAATAAAAAGAGAAGGGTCAACCTATTACAACAAAATGAACATCACCAGCACAAATGTCTGTCTTTTGAAACATGCTGACAGATTGCTCAATCATCACCTCAGGGGTGAATTCAGAATTGGAAAACTTGAAGACAAAGACTGCTATGTCTGATCTCCTGGTTTTCAGACACTGTTTTGGACATTTTTATAAACATTTCTTAAGACGTCTTTTCTTTAACTTCACTACAAGGCAGTTCCATCAGACTTCATTTGCTTTTTCCTGCATAGTTGCCCCCTAGCTGTTCTGAGGGCCCTGCTTCTGACCTAAAAATGTCTTCTTTTGATCCACCTATATAGCGCGAGATCAAGAAAGGATTACATAGGACGTGATCTGACATGAAATATATGGTGATAAAACAGAATCTAGACATAACTCGAGGAATACTCACTTTTCAACCATGCAAATAATGAAAACTTACAAATGACACTCAAAAGGCCACAGAACATACATTTTAACCATGAAACAGTGACGTACTTTTAGATGTAACATATGTTTAAATCCATAAAAAAAAAAAACTCTACAAAGGTTTACAAAGGCTGGGCTTCATTTTATTCATTTGGCTTTTTTCTTTTTTTTTTTTTTTTTTTTTTTTGCGGGGGGGGGGGTCTTTTCACCACCAAGATTGACAAAAGTTAACACAGTTGAGATAACATTAAGTTTAAACTGGGGGATGAACAAACAAAATGCATCAAATGTTTAACCAGCAGTGTATTTTTTGCACCCCTCCATCATGCTCTAGTGTTGGCCAGGAGGTTTTAACTTTTGGATATACCCTGAACTAAGGACTTTTTTTCTCAGGTGGATTTCTATCTGTTTTGTCAGCTTTGGCCCTGGTTCCTGCAGTGTAACAAGAGGGGACTGTGAAAGATCTCTGCTGTAGAAACAAACCCATACAGGCCCTCTTTGCACATACCCACTCACACATTAAACTTCAGATTGAAAGATGAAGCTAATAACTAAGAGGAAAGGGTAAACTGTGTCGACAACTGTTTTGGAACTGCCTTAAGGCTACCATGACAGCAATGCTGAATTTGGAAACGGACAGTGTAGACAGATTTGGTTTGTGTTTTGTTTTGTTTTTTTGTTTGTTTGTTTGTTTTGTTTTTTTTTTTTTAAACAAAGGGGAAAAAACAGCATGAAACTTTTCCAGACTGTAGCAGCTGGGGACCACAGTTTTTGTGAAACTAATGCTTAACAAGGCTGTTTTGTCAGATATCTGAAACCTTAAAGGCTTAAACTGCTTCGAGCACAACAGTTGCTTGGTGCTTTTTATTATTATTTTTTTTTTTAATGCAAAATGCTTAGGGTTGCAAAGTGATGAAAAAAATTCCAGAAACTTCCCATATCTCTGAAATACTTATGAATTGGAAATGATCCACTAAAAATTATGAAAACTAACTGGTAATTGGGGATAATTTATTCAATGGTATCATACCCAAACATAATTGAAACAGTTTTTCACATCAAGGCAAAAAAAAAAAAAAAAAAAAAAAAAAATTTGCAAGATAAAAATTAACACAATGCATTTGCCCAAGAAAATCTAAAATTACTTTGATTTATGTAGTCAACTGGCTCAAATGTGTGATTTAGTTTTATGCCCTGGCCTCCATTGTCCATGGTTCTAGAACAAAATCTGTGGAAGTGATTTAGGAATGCCCAATGCATTTAAGAAGAATGGCTTGAATAGCCCTTCAGTAAGCAGTGGGATTTGTGTTTGTTTACATTAAGTTTCAAACTTTAGAAATGCTGGAAATTTTGCAAGCCCCGTTGTTCAAAGTTGAATCAATGGCTGCTATTTTGAATTGATAGGGGCCCAATTACATAAAATACCTCTGGGTCCACAGTGGTTTGGACAAGTTTAATCAGTTAGCAGGTAGAGAACGGCAGCGGTAAAGGGTGAGAGGTTTGAGGTTTGATTTGACAGGTTATTGGAAATCCAAATAAAACTCTAAAACTACATGACTAACTGATGTTGCTCCTTTAAATCAGTGTCAGCTGTCGATTTAACCTCGTGCTGGGCATCAGCAGGTTTTCACTGCCATGTAATTATGCCTGGAATAAATGGGGCACTTGGCTTGTGGCACAACAACACATCACAGCTGGTCTAATGGACAGTGAGGAATCCATTTGTTCTCCTCTGTTCTTTCCTAATTCATCCTTTCAACCTTACTTCACTGTTTTTCATTTCTTCATCTCAGCCCCTGTTTTAGTCTTTAGTCTTTTAGACATCTTCATTTGTGTCCTTTATTGTGTCACTCTTTATTCCCTCCTGTCCTCAAGTGAAAAGAAAGACTGGGCCACATAAGCCTAAAAAAAAAATAATCCCCAAATAGGAACTGTAAAGCAGGGGAGAAATTACCTGGTATCCACACAATGTGAATTCAACCAAATTAGAGAGCATAAATATTCTCTGAGCAGTGAAATCGCTACCAGGCAGCCGAGTGCTGGTAGGTGGTTTGAAGATATTTTGGGTGGCCATTTGGCTCAGTAAGGGAATTTTCAAACCAGATCTGAGCACAGCACCAATGCATGCAGAAACTCTGTGCTGCTGTGTGGCAAAAATGCCAGAAGCAAAGAATACGAAGACCCCCAGAGCCAGGAGGAGTGTGTTCCTGCCTTCATATATGTATTTGTGTGTGGCGGGGGGAGACTGGCTCAGTAATTGGTCCTTGAGGATTTTACCTGGCACCATTGACTTGCCATGTCACTGACATTTCTGACTTTATTTTTTTTTCTTTCTCTTGTGGCCTGATAGACTATTTAAACCTTATTACTAATATGTCTGCTAAATGTTCCGACTGCCATGAAAGAGGAAGAGAGGAACAAAAGGTGTGCAATTTTTTGTCATTAATTATAAGTCAGACTTTTGTTAGAAGTACGCAATCTATTTTCATGTACATCACAAAGGGAACAAATGCTTGTTCCTTTTGCCTTCATTATGGATGAGTTCTGTACAACTTGGCTCTTATTAAAAACAACAGGGGTTCCGCTCTGTGCTTCTGACGTCTATGTTTTTAATCTGTGCTAATTAATTTAAAAGGTCCTGATTAAAATAATAGAATTGTCAGTGAAGACTTTGTCTTTAGCTTATACATATTCAACACAGCTTTTAGGAACAGTATGTACAAGAAACACTTCATCATTAAATACTTTTAGGTCACTCTAAAAGGGTCCTGTGCTCATGCATGTGGATTGTTTTTTTTTTATGTTGAGTAATGTCACAAAATTCAGTATTTCAGAGCTGTGCTTTTATTCCTTGCAAGATTATTTATAGCCTTTGAACTTTTTTGAGTTTTTGTTTTTTGCCCACTTTTTTTGCAGAGCAAGTCAAGCTCTAGTAACCATCTTTGAAAATCAGTTCAAGCCATGTATTAACAATTGGATTTTGACCTATTCTTTGACTAGGCCATTCAACACATTAATATACTGGAACTCCTACTTTCTTGGGTCATTGTTCTGCTAAAAGGTGAACCTTTTTTCTAGTTTCAAGTCTTTTGTAGGCTTTTTTGGTTTCCATGTCCCTGCTAAAAAGTAACACCTCAGCATGATTCCGCCAACACCGTATTTGGGAACAGTTTATTGAGGCCTGTTTACAGTTGCAGCTTTTAAAATTATTATTTTTCTGGGGATAAATTATACATAGTTGAACTCTCCTTGTTAATTAGGGAACTTCTGAAGATATCAGTCAAGGAGTGTAAGCACGTTTCCATGCCACACTTTTCAGGTTTTCATCTTCGAAAGGTTTTGAGAACTGTGTAACCTTTTCCTTCCAGTTTATAATGATGTGCAACACTCTGTTGGCCATCATGTAAAATCCGTGTATAATGTATTAGCTTGACTGTAATGTGACAAAATGCAAAACATTAATACCTTTATACTATTCACAAAGTAGTGTAGATGAATAGACATTTTTAAAATCCACGACTGACGGGTTGTAACTCAGATGTGAAAATTACTGTTTTAGTATGGCCAACAAAATATTTTGCACATGATTTCCAAAGCATGATCTACTTGACCTTGCCTGCTTAATGAAGCATCTGTCTGGAGTCTATCCAAGTTGTCAATGTGCAACACACAGGATAAGCGCAGGATACCCCTGGACCATCCCTGAAAAGTGTAGTTTACTTAATAAACAGATAGGGTGGGTTAACATAAATCAAAATGTAGCAGGATGTTTTCCGCCATATTTGTGCTACATTGGTACTGACAGCGGTACAGTAGCTTGTCTTCCCTTTGATAAAGTCACACTGTGCGAATGGTGACAAGCCAGATGTTCCTGGAAAAATTAACAACAAACACTTCAAAATAGATGTCTTTTTGAGTAATAAAGGACTTCAGAGTTTGTTTGTTGCACTGGTCCATGAAAACCAAATTAAAAAAGTTTTGGCTTTCATCTAAACATTTGTCACTTAGAAAATATTTACATTGTGATCTTTCACACTGTGGAAAGGTGTTGGATGCAAGTATAGCTGTCATTAATCATGGCTCCCAAAGAGGATATTTACTGGATTGCTCAATCAGAACTAAAAAAAAAAAAAAAAAATCATTACATTTTTACTGAAAGCTTTTTTTAGTGTTTTCATGTTTGTTTTTTTTTCACCAGGCTTTGGCAAACACTTAAAGCCATGTTGGTTTGAGCTTGCTCATGGTGAACTGTTGCTGATAAATCATCCAAACACAAGGTAAGGTATTTTTTTTTTTTTTTTTTTAAATGTATATATAGTTTCAATATGATTTTGAGAAGACTTTGAAGATAGCTCATGGTACATGCTGTCCAATATGTGATGCTGATTTCTACTTGATGTGACACTGTAAGGGGTAGACATGGAATTTATCATTAGTTCGAGTTAAGCCTTTGATGGTGGTGAACAGAAATTTTTATCTGCTAAATTTAAGCTTTCCCTTGTCACATCCAAAGAAATTCACCCATTTTAGAAGCTCTTTGATATTGGGGGCCTTTCTTTCTAGAGCCCTGCTCATTTGCTCAAAGGGCCTATTATGTTGTCAGCTCAAACCGGGGTGCCCTGGTCTTCACTTATCTACCCGACAGGCTGGCAGCTAAAAGCTCTCTTTGCTTACAGCAAGCCAGAACACACAGAACCTGCGGTCAGAACTCTGAGTGCTCATCACGGACTGACAGCAGGCAGTCCTCCAAGCTTTACCGTAGTTGGTCGTGACTGATTTCTCTAAAGGCAGGCAGAGCCATGGGAGGCTAAGTGTTCGGGTTTGGCTCGTCCGTTTTGATTTGCTCTGGAAGTACAGTGCTTTGACATCTTTTTGTCTTTCAGATGGCCCTGTTGTATTCACACGGCCAGGCATTGTCAGGAACAGAGAAAGCATGGGGAACATACAGAGGGTTAATAGTAATATCTGCTTTATTATCTGGCTTCTGACTTATAAAGTACAGTGTTTTCTCTATCGTAAACATGGACAGAACAGACTTAAAACAAAAATTTCATTTGGATAGAAGCATTTTTTGTAGAAGTTTGTAAAGAGAGAGAATCTTGATGGAAAAACTCTTAAAAATATTCATACCCCATAAGCCTAAAAATCCGAAGTGCGGCATGAATTAGTATTTAGCTTCTGAGCTGCATTGAGACAATTACATTTTTGCCAGTTTCTGTTTGGAGAAACAGCTCCATCTGCGTCAGATTTGATCTACAACATCGGTCACAGATTCTCAACTGGATTCCAGTCTTGACTTTGTAAGGGGGTCATTTTAACACATTAGATATGCTTTGACCTTAATCATCCTCTGACCACACTGACCATTGGTAAATTTTGAGGAAAAAAATGGGGGGAACTATATGCCTCTTGGTGTACCTGATTGTAAGGACCTCATCTTCACTTTAAATGTAAGAATGCAAACTGGAAGCTTGTGGCCTTATCACTTAAATGGCACCTGGTCTCTGTTGTTGCATTGGAGTCTGATACAGGCAGCGACCAAGAGTGTGGCTTCAGAGCAGCTACAAATGAATGAAGTTAGCAGTTTGCTATGCAGTAATGTCTAACTTTGCTCTCTGAGCAACACAGAGGTTAGCATAGCTAAAATAAAAGCACAGATGTCTTAATATTATGAGAGTGAAGATTTTTGTCAGTGGAGGTGTTTGAAAAGAATCAGGAATTTATTGAAGAGGAACACAAACCTTGGTCACATTCTTAATGGGTAAATTCTATTAAAGTTTTTCTCAGTTATTTTACTTTCTGACAACTACAACTGGAGAAAAGTTTAATGAGAGCTGCTTTAAGAGATTGGCCACATAAAGTCTGTGTTTCCAAAAAGAACAAGTGAGAGATACGCAGATGGAAATAAGCTATCAAAGACCAGGTTGCACATACTGGACAATAACATCAGTATGCTAACTGACTCTTGATGTCATTCTTATATAATATGATATGCTTTAATTTCACAAAATGATTCACAAGGGAACAAGAAGTAGTTCATGTTAGGATTGAAATCTTAGTTCAGAATGGTTGTTAAATTATGTAGACGACTCAATTCAGTTTTAAGTGTGTTCTGAGTTTTATGTTTGACCCAGCCTCAAGTATTTTGCAGCCTTTAATCGGGTTTTCTTTCAGGATTGCCCTACATTTGGCTCAATCCATCTCCCAATCAAGTCTGACCAGTCTCTCTATTCCCTAATGATAATGTTGAAGATCAGTTCCTTTCCACTTTAAAAATCTGGCAACCCCTCCCCCCCCTTAAACAAAAAACGCTAAAATCTGTGGTTCACAAAATGTGACGAGGTTCAAGAGATGTGAAGACTTTGTAAAGCACTGTAAAAGGAGAGCTGCAGGACACACGGGTATCTTGCAGGGTTGGCAGAGGGTGGACAGAAGGACAGGCTGATTTATGTGGCTCATATTCCTCCAATAGAATTCTCATTAATTTAGTATTTTCTGATGCCAGATGAGCTCTTTTGTTGAAGAATACACTGTTCATTGCCATTTTATGCACTTTATTTACCCTGCTGCCAGTTTGAGCAATAGGAGGGTGTTTACAGTGACGATCTGCCAATAAAAGAGAACACATCCAGGCTTACAGTAAGAATAGCTCATACTAGAGACCCTTATGGTGTGTATACTCTGCAGAACAGTTTCCAAGGCGACGTTATCACCCATTATCCATCAGTGGAAGCAACAAAATCCAGGCGCTGCTATCTGTTCTTGTTGTTTTCTCAGAGATGAAGGTGACTGACAGTGTGGGTGGAAGGGAGTAGTTATTGATCAACACAAGTCCAAGCCTGTCCCCTTATTCGTTCTCTGATGGCAATCCCACAGGGTTTCCACGGAGCACAGCAGTGGGGCTATCTTACTCTGATGTGGTTCATGGAAACTGTCTCTAAGACGTAAAGGAGCACGCAGCACTGAGGAAAGGAGAGTCAGCTCACTCTCCAGGGAGTGAGGGGATGGCAACGGGTGAAGGTCAAAGATCATGGGGTGTGATTACAGTTATCTTGGGCTAAGATTCAATGGAAGAAAGAAAGGGGTAACCTTTCTAAGGGCCGTCTATTGGCTAGGGTGAGAGAGCTGGTGTGCTACTTCTTTTAATCTACTGAGTGGTGAATGAGGGGTAAGAGGGAAAAACAACGTTGTGCTAATAATTACCACACAAAGAATATATTATGACATGAGCCCATCCCCAGTTTTTTCAGTCTTTAGGTCCTTACGGAGTTGCTGCACATTCAGTTAATCACTCATCTTCCTTGCTCCACTTATAATCAGTCCAGGAGTTGGGCTCCCTGTTTTCTGTCACTCCTTGCTGGACCTTCCTGTCAGACTCCATGTGAACTCTCCTCCATGTTGTTCACTGCTGTGATAACTCCAGGTTGCTTTTGCTTTCAATGGCATCTACTTCATATGAATCTGCCTGCCTCCTGTCTGCATTTGGGTCATCCACAACCACAAATCCTGATACTAAATGACTGCCTGTGTTCTTCATCACCAAACTTATTCTAAACAACCAGTTTTGTCTTTCTTGTAGATGAAAGGTGTGATAGCCTTTTTTCAGCTAGCTTGCCAAGATTGTGCAGTAACCTGTGGGGGAGGGGCAACACTGTGTTATTACTAACTTTTTAAAATTTTGCTATGCCTTGATACAGGGAACCAGGCCATACCTTGAATCCAGATAC
Organism: Anableps anableps; assembly: GCA_014839685.1. Lineage (NCBI taxonomy): Eukaryota > Metazoa > Chordata > Actinopteri > Cyprinodontiformes > Anablepidae > Anableps > Anableps anableps. The sequence goes on from CM026087.1 coordinate 15,190,758, forward strand.
TCTGTTCTGCTCTGTATTAAAAGAAATACAAGCCATGCTACCAGACCTCATTAGGGGGCACACTTTACCACCCAGTGCTGAATATTGGCAACTAAGTCATCCTGCATGCCAGCTGCTTTGTTAGGTGCTTACATGCTAAGTCAGAAAGGCATTTCATATTTGGTAAAAATTGTAATTATAATAAGTTGTCCTTTTTGTGCCAATGAACATCCAGACTGTGATTTATGCAAGCCTTAGATTTCTTTGGTACTTTATGTTCTTCTGAGACTAGCATCTGAGATGATACTAGACAACTGACCCTTGTACAGTTGTGGATTAATACAATATTATTGATCTTTACCATGTCCAAGAGAATTAGTTCTACATGAGAAAGATGCACTACACCATATTTACCCACTGACCTTTTGTCTGTGTGGGTGTTGGTGGGGCTGGTACTCATGAATGTGTGTGAGATACAAATGAAGACTGATCAGATAGTTTCCACCTGCTGAGTGATATTAATACAGTGATTCCTCACTGAAAGGTTTTTAACTAATTCTAGTTTAGCTATATGAAAAGAGAGGAAGATAATTAGTGTTACTCTGACCAGGTTCCCTGTCTCTGAAGAAAAAACACCCCATAGCATAATGCTGCCACCACTCAGGGGCACCTCCAGAAGGTTGCCAAGATGAGTGGCCATTGATGAATTTCAGGAATTTTATCATGTATAAGGGGGGTGGAATGGAGAATTATAGATATTTAAAAGTGACACATAATAAAGGGGAGAAGATATGACATTCACAAATTTAAAATGTTTGCATCTTATTAAAATAACTCATGTATTAGTCATACAGTAGTCATAAAAAATATGCATGCAAGACTGACTAGAAGGAGCAGTAAGGTGGCAAGCAAATGCATAGGACTGGCCATTTTTCTCTTTGTTCACTGTTCTCCAACAAACCTCTGAGCCCTTCACAGAACAGCTGAGTTTAAATTACACTCTGTTTACTAATTAGCTGGCTTCTGAAAGTAATTACACTGGACATTTTTGAAGGATATCAGAGAAAAGGGGGCTGAATACAAATACACACTCCACTTCTATAATATCTATTTGTATAAAAATAATTTTCCTTTCACATAATTATGGGCCGTTTTATGGTATACATCAATGGGATATGATTTTGTTTTTTGTTTTTTTTTGTGAAGCAAGTGTGTAATAATTCAGTTTTAAATTTCCCCCACTACCTCTCCACTCCGCCCCTCCACCGCTCAAAGTAAGAGTAGTGCAACCCGTACAAAGATGGCCTTCCACTGTAAGGAGAGATATATGAGATGGAAGGTACAAAGCCAAGGCTGTTAATAAAAATCATCTATTTTTGTCAAAGCTGGCCAGGAGAAAATTTGCAGCAGTATCAGCGGACAGCCTTTTTTTCTCTCTCCACTTCTTTATCTCCCCCTACATCCATCTCATCCTCTTTCTATCTCGCTCTACATCAGAGTAAAAGCATGCATTAAACACGGAGAGAAAAAGGACGTCACCTGAACCGGCATTGATATCTCCTCAATCATTGTCTCTTTCTGAAGCCTGACCTCTTTGCTGTATATTTTGGGTCTATCAAGTGGTGCTGAAAGTCACACTTGTCACGAGGAAAGGGAATGGCGACCAGACTTCAATTTATTTCATGATTTTGCCCCGATGGGAGTTTATAGGTATGATTGAATTTTTCTCTTACTCTTATGTATTTAAGCCCACAGTGGGAGAAGTTAGTCCACTATCTAAAACTATGCCAAATGCTTCTTGAACGAGGATATTGCTTCCTCACATCCTGGGTAGAGGTTCATTGCCCTTACCCTGGTATATGAAGAAAAATGTTGCAGCAGTGACGCGGCTTAATCCAAACTTCAAATAATGCCCTGCTGTTCTTGATGGCTTCTGAATCACTCCTTGTAAATGTAGAGCATTATGCACTGAGGATACAGAAGGGTAAATATGATAAGAGAATGCATAAACACATCAGTCATACTGGTGCTGTGGGGGTTGCTGATACGCTCCTGTAGGTGGGATTGTCATGCCTCGGGATGATGGTGCGACTCCTTTCCAGGAGAGCGTGAAATGGGATTACAAGCACATCAGCAAACATGCAGACCGCAACCTTTTACAGTATGTCGGGCAGCTCCTTGTCAAAATTATATGCTTCCTAGCTTTTATCTTTTGTAGGATTTATGGGCTTTGATGAAGGTTGCTAACTTTCACAAAAGATTTTTTTTTTCCCCATATGTTTTAATGCCAGAACAACATTAGAATAGGAGAACAGTGTGGGATCTGACAAGCATTTTTGAATAGTTTCAGAAATATTCTCATCCATATTGATGTGCATGAAAATGCATATCAAATTACCATTTGTGTATAGATATTGCTTCTTTCACAAATCGCAATGTAGCATAAAGAATTTAACTGCTCAAATTTCTGCTTTTTTTTTTTTTTTTTTTGGTCACCCTTAAATGTTTCAGTAAAAAAAAAAAAAAAAAATTAAGATCATATAAACAAATGCAAAAAGCAGTTGTCAAATAATGTTAAGGTAAATTGATATAAAATCCAACCTGGCCCTATGTGAGAGAGTAATTGCCTACCTAATTAAATCATGAAGTAACTGGAATTAGCTTGAAAAGCTGAGTTCATTTTCATTAGTCAGTGCTAGGCCTCTTCAGTTGAGAAACAATTTCAACACAACCCGTCTTGTGACAGGTCTTGTTAGTTAAAATACCTCAAAAATAAATTATTTTCCCGATCTGCAGAAATTCAATTAAAAAAATGAAACAAAGTTGTCAAGGTCTAATAATCTGAAAAGGGTTACACAGCTATTTCTTGATACAGCTGTCATTGCAAGCAAACAACTATTTATCCACTATTATCAGAATATTTTTAAAACTTTTTTTAAACTTTTCCACATATTGTGATGCTAAAACCAATAAGCTCATTGGATTTCATTATGATGAATAGTGATTTTTAGATTTTTTTACTGGATTTAGATCTGGACTTTGACTGGGGCATTCTAGCAAAGATTATGCTTTGATCTACACAATCTCCACTGTGGTTGGATGCTCAGGGTTCTTGTTCTGAACTAGTCAATGGTGTTTTTGAAGCCTCTAAAAGTTCTGCCATCGACAATAACTAGCTTTTCTGTCTCTACTAAAGAAAAGCTGTCCCACAGCATGATGCTACCACTAAGTGACACCATGCCACATATCGGTTAGAATTTAGTCCAGATTTGTAGAGTGCATGACTGACACACAGTTGTAAAGTTTTGAAGCTCATTGGGAAGAAATACTTTTGTATTCCTCCAGAAGACTAGTTACTGTTATTTTCAAATGGTCGCAGCATTTCTGGAAATATGTTTTAGGTGGGGGAAAAAAAACTATTTGGTAATGTGAACAGACAAGTCTGTCAAATTTATACCTCTGTTCCATTTTTACTCTATTTAATTTGAGTTGATGCTGTTTATTTCAGGTGGTACCAATGATACCCATCACTAAATCATAAGAATGTCATATACCATCTTATCAATACACAACAGAGTGCAAAGCAGCTCAAATGGAGCTTGTCACATGTGTTAAAGTGGTTCTTAACCATGACTGACAGCTTTCCTGCCCGCAGCTCAGCCATTTATATCGACACATGAGCAAGACCTCTACAGACAGGATGCAGCAGGGGAGCAGCGGCGCTGTGAAAGTAAATGTTCCCCCTTCTAAACAGAATGCGATTGGACCTCGGCTCTCCCCTGCATGGCGATATAACTGGCTGCTGCATTTTCTTCTCTGATGCTCTGTTACCCGCCGTTTTTGTCATCCAGCTCCCATCATGCCACATGCTTCTCGCAGCTATAGCTGTGGGCAACAAACACCTTGTCACCAGCAGGAGCAATACGATATGCCTACGAGTTAAGAGCACACACCTCATCTTGCACGTAGACGCACGAGTGAGTTTCTTCTTTACGCTTGTCAGCTCACATAACCATACAGTACCAACTGTGCTGTTTACAGACTTCCCCACCGCCTCACCATCTGACCACTTCCTGTCTCTAAATTGCACAAAATCCAATCGCCGCACAGTTTGTAGTGTGAAATGAAAGGCAGCAGACACCCTCTAATATGATCTGTCACAGTCTGTTGGAGGGGAGAAACACAGAGCAGGGGGGAAAGCTCACCTTGATGAACACAAGAGCCTTCACTTTTTATACACGATTTTAAAGATGAACACACACTACAAAGATGTATCTCCTCCCACCACCCACATCTTTTTCAAAGGACCCTATCTCCTTTCGTCTTCTCCACTCTAACTCCTTTTTCCACTGTTGGTGTCTCTATTCACTTTTTTCGAGCATGCTTTTAAGTGAACATTTCTATGGCAAGTCTATTTAAGATTTAATATCTGGAGATGATGTTTAAAGCATATCTCCAATAGCCAACATCTCATATTGAACAACAACACTCCTTGGAGCCATGATCAACAATTCACATATCTAAAACATAATTTTCCCTCAGAAAAATTAAGTCAAAGTTTCCATTTCCAGTTAATTGGAGATTTCAGTTGTTCATATCTGATTACATAAAATTCACCATTAGAACTCAGTAAAATGCTGACTGGGAACAATATATGTACAGATGTCTATAAAAATAGCTGAATTTTATTTTTTTATTTTTATTTTTTTTTTTTTTTTTTGAAATTTGATATGCCATTTTAACACAAAATAAGTTTACTTGCCACCCATAACTACAGGATAGATATCAATAAATCAATTTCTCCTGGTCAAAATTAAAATTCTTGTTAATCAGAATGGTCATTATCCATGCCCACATAAAAGCAGCATTATAAATATCTGGAATCAGACTTTTTGTTAACATATCTGTAGATGCAAACACACTGGACATAAATAGAAAACAGACAACATTCTTCCTGGGAAGATTGATATTTGAGCTATCTGAAATGTTCATTGTGGAGACAAAGAATGTTAACATAAAGGGTTCATTTTTACTGAGTACTGATTTGTAGATATCTACAATACAAATCCAACCACCTAAATATTTTTGGAAGTTGTAGTATAATGGTAAAAATATTATTTTGAGAAGAATGCAATATAATATTAGATTGCATACTATTGAAAATGGTAATTGGAAATAGGATTATCTGATTAAATGTTAACCTAGTTTACCATACATTTCAAATCTTGGTCTCTCATGTGATTTTCATAGAAGCCAAAGTGGATAGCCTGTTAATTTAAACATGGGACTGCTGTCTATTACTAAAAGATAGAGGACCGATTGCAAGTGGAACTCAGGAACTGGGTAGACATATCTGAAGACAAGCCCATCTGTCTCTTGCTGAAGCAGCATCCTGAAAATGCTTATTTCAGTGTCACACAGTCACTGTGTAGACTCAGAGCTCTGTTTGAAGAAATGTTTCAATACCATATTTGTATAGAACCTGAGTTTTGTTTTTTCCAGAGGGGATATGGTCTCAGAGTTCATTGTAAAGAGTATCATTTATGTATCACAGAAAATAGGATTTGATCAAAGACATGATCAATTTCCCTCACATGTGCACACTTCTGATAGTGAACACACACCTACTCAAAAAACCCACACACAGCCCTTTGCTGTGACATGCATGCACAAGCAGCAAAGCTATTCCAAAGTTACAATATTGATGATCTATAATGCATATGTTGCTCCATTGATTCTCCATTGTTTGAATTCCCAGAACTACTTCAGAGCAGCGTGGCCATTGGACATACACAATTAATCTGCACTTTTTAATAAACCAGAGTCATTAGAACATGTAGCACAACAATTTATAATTAAAATCAAGCAAAAGCAAAGGGTTGAAAGTCTCATTAATATTGGTGCCACATGCAGTTCCCTGACCTAATCAAAGCTGTAGTATATATACTGTACAATAATGTGAAATGAGAACAGCAAATTAATTTCAGGTTGACTATTATTCAGATCCAATTATATGGAATTCAAATTGGTCCAAACACATTTTGACATCAGTTCAGTGAAGTTTGTACTTCACCAATTCACAAACAAGCATCTTTCATGGTATTTTACTAGACAAAGGGGTCCAATTCATATTCCACAATTTGGTCACAATTCAGTTTGAAAACATCCAGTTTACTTCACTATATACAACCATATAGTCAGATTGAAGTATATAAAGTTCAATCATTTAAAAGGAAAGAAAGAAAAATGCATGTTGTTCATCACAGCAATACCTCCTTAAATGGTTGTGTGCAGTGAAGAGACCAAGCTAAACACTGAAGAATTGAGTGGTGTATAAAAAGATAACCAGCAAGAGCTCCAAAAATCACTGTGTCCAGGAAATGAACACAGCTAATCGCTGAACCAATAGGAGTAATTTTGATGTGAAAGAAAATCAAGCACCGTACATTTAGTTAATGACTCTTAATAGCTCTCTGTTGATGTACTTCGGATAAATAGATAGGGACACAAATAAACACAGTGCGGTTTAGTACTCTTTTATGAGAAAAGAAAGTTATTGACAGCAACATCCCAATGTCCTTGTTAAGAAAGGGAATGCAGCTAAACACAACAAAATTAACCAGGAGTACTTCCTATGGCAAAGAAAATAAAGAATACTGAATCTCAAGGCTAGGTGTACTTTCTAAAGAAAAGGAAAATGCTACAATGCTAGGAATACTTTCTATAGAAAAGAAAAACAGAGAACATATAAACAGAGAACATATTGCATTATTGGCGGTTTTTATCTCAGAAAAAGATGCAGCAAAGCATAGAAGCTCTGAGCGGGGGTTGATTTGAAATACTGATGACGTTAGTAATAAAAGTTTCAGAAAAACTGATTTGGCTGCCTATTGACTAACAGAGTTAAATAAGTAAACCTGTATTTTGTAAATGGGTGTAAGGAGTTACTATTTTATGAGACAGTAATTAGGTTCACAGGGAAAACAGTATTTTCATATATTTACATCTACAAATAAATGAAAATTATCAAAAGCTTGTGAAATTCTACATGCTGGCTTTAACATTTGTCAGTTTCTAGCCCAGGGGGTCTTTAAATCCATGCCTTGAGGGCTGGTGTCCTGCAACTTTTAGATGTATCCCTGGTCCAACACACCTGTATCAAATAGCTGGATCAGCTCTTCAGTATGCAGTCAAATTCTCTGGAGTCCTGCAAATGATCTCATTATGTGACTCAGTTGTGCTGAAGTAGATGCGCATCTAAAAATTGCAGGATGCTGGCCCTTGAGCCCTGGATCTCTGTTCCAACTTGTGGAAGTTCCACTACCATGTCTTTTTTGACAAGTCCTGCTTTAACCAATATTTATTCACACATTTTCAGTCGGCTTTAGCTGTCAAGTTTATGGCCTTAAATACTCATTTTTATTGTTGTTGTTTTCTCAAAGCCTCACAGTGATTATGTTAGTGTGCTAACAAAGCTCAATCCCATCTATAATTGGCTCTTCCTTGATGAAACCTTTCCACGTGAAGTCAATAAGCACAGTGGTATTTCAGGCTGCTGATGTGCTCCACAAGCCCCTAATTGTTAAAGCACCAATCTTTTGTCAATATTTGCCCAACGTACAGTGTCACCGACATAGATCTGTGGCACGATAATGAGGCACAATTGATTAGCTTTGCTCCTCAAATGAGCCCCTCACAAGGAAATTGAAATAACACACCGTCAAACCATACGGACATGATTAATGTTGTTTTAGGATTTGGTCTAGTGGTATTTACATAATCAGCAAGCAAGAATTGGCTATTTCCATCATTGTGTTGCCTGGCTGTGCTTGCTCTGTGGCTCCTCTCTTGCGTCAACCTGTCACTTTGATTGGGCTGTATTGTCTTCAGCCCTTGATTTCTCAAAAGGATTTAATGAAGGGATTGGGGAAATGATAAAAAGAGAAGTGAATTTGCATCTTTGTGAAAAAGAGTTGAGGGTTGGCAAAGCGGCTTTATGATTAAGCTTAATTGACATGTTTTTATGCAATCATGACTATAGATGGTGCACCCGGAGGAAACGGAGGAAGTTCGTGCTGTGAACAATATGTCCTCAAACTTCACATAATTTAATCACTCACATTGAGTAATTCTTGAATAATTTGATAAAAGGCTTGTTTTTCATAGCATTCTTTGTGGAAAAATCTTAAATTTATTTATATATATATATATATATATATATATATATATATATATATATATATATATATATATAGCATAGCTATTAATTGTCTGTATTACAACTGACTCTAAAAGCTACATTTCAAATTAGCATATAGATTCTTTTCAGAGTGAAATCTTGAGAATTCAGTTTCTCAGAAATTCAGACCATTACATAAGACCACAAAAGAATTTTAGTCCATTTATGTTGCTTTTGCCATGTTTCCTGCACAGTCATAAGTAAGACTGCTGTCTTGACAGTTGTTCAGTCACTGATACCCTTTACAAGGAGAGTGAGCTACAAAAAGTTATTTTCAAAGATGTTGGCTGTTCAGAATGCTGTATCCAAGCTTAACAATGAGAAGTTAAAAGTAAGAAAGGGTGCACAACAACAAAGGTCATTGCAGCTTTGAGTGTTGTGGTGCAGCGCCCTTTCAAGTATTTGCAAACTACATCAAGGATGTATTGCCCATCATCAAACCTACATGGGCAAATACCACAGACCAGTTTTGGCACTTGTGGACAGTCCCATTTGGGGATAATATTCAGTCCAGTCTCCATGCCTAAGTGGTAGTTGGGGGAATAAAGGACTGGACAGTTGCACAGTGGTCCAAAAATCTTCATTCAGTTGAAATACATGTTATCATTTGGTAACTAAAGAAGGGTTGAATCTGATGGCATCCAAGCTGCTTGGAGTCCAGTGTGAAGTTTCCACAGTCTGTGGTGATTTAAGGGGCCATGCCAACTGCTAGTGTTGGTCTGCTGAGTTTTGTCAAGTCCTAATGGTCCAAACTAAAAATATAACCAATATGAGTGTTATGACCACAGTACCCAGGGCTATATTCAGAAGGGTCTGGGCCCATGGGCCAGACCCAGTTTTGATGCCCCACTCATGCAAATCACAACAGACTGGTAGTTCATAAAACATAGTTGTCCTAAATCTTTGTGTCATTTTAAACAGTTTTTCATCAACACTGCATGATTTCTAGAAATATCATTCATGCAACAAATACACAAAGCATTATGACGACTATGCTAGTCCTTTATCTTTTTCACCACAGCGAATCATCCGTCTCTATTAAGTCTTATCCTCTGCATCATCAACCCTCAAACCAACTCACTTCATATGCTTTTTCACCACATCCGCAAATCTCCATTTTGGTCTTCCTCTCAACTTCTTGTCCTGTGGCTCTAACCTCAGCATCCCTCTACCAATATAATTGTCTCACATCTAAAGATGTCAAACCATCTCAGTCTGGCCTCTCTGACTTTATCTCCATAACATCTAAGATGAGCTGTCCCTCTGATGCACTCATTTCTGATTCTATCCAACTTACTCCCAATGAGTAGCTCAACATCTTCAGCTCTCCAACCTCCAGTTCTGCCTCCTGTCATTTAATCATTGGCACTGTCTCTAAACCATACAAGATTGCTGGCTTCACTACTGTCTTATACACCTTTACCTTCATTCTAGCTGATACTTTTTTTTATCACACATCACGCCCAATGCTATTCTCCACCCATTCCAACCTGCTTGCACATGCTGCTTCACTTCTTTTCCACACTCTGGACCGTTGACACTAATTACTTAGTCCTCTACATTCTTTACCTCTGCTCCCTGTCATGTCACTGTTGACCTTGTGCCCCTCTCATTTACACAGATGCAATTCTGTCTTGCTACTACTAATCTTCCTCTCTCTTCCAGTACATACCTCAACCTCTCTAGCTTTTCCTCTGTCTACAAACACCATATTGCATGGAGACTTCTGTCAACCTATCTATAACCAATGCAAACAAGAAAGGGCTTAGTCCATCCTTGATGCAGTCCCTCCTCCACCCTGAACTCCTCTTTCACTCCTACAGCACACCTCACTGCTGTCTCTCAGCTTTCATACATGTCTTGCATCATGCTAACATACTTCTCTGGTACTCCAGACCTCCTCATGCAATGCCACAGCTCCTCTCTTTGCACGCTTTCTCTAAATCTACCGGCCATTCCTTTATATGACAATGAAATATTCCAAAAACAAAACTGATGGCATGAAGCATAAAGCTTGCTGATGGTATGTCCAACATGATCACCATTGTCAAGAGGAAAATGAAACACCAGATCCAACAATGAAGATGACCTAAATGCTGTTATTGAAACAATCTGCGATTTGGCTCCATGCCCATTTGATTCAGTAATTAATGCAAAAGAAGCCTTTACTAAGTATTGCGTGCATATATTGTACTGTAAATCATTTCTTTTTTGGGCTGGGCATTTGTGTCTTTAAAATTTATATTAGTCTCATGTAATACTCTAATTTGCAAAGAAATTTCATTTTGAATGCACCATTAAAATTTATTTGGGTACTTATTTTTTTCATACAAAAGGGAGAACATAGTTTATTCAAAATATGATTTGACAATAAATGGTGCTTTAGAGAAAAACTGGAATTTTATGTATAAAAGATTAGCTTTTATATTAATAGTGCAATATCAGTCCTATAAAATTCAAAACTGGGCTATGGCAATTAGTCTGAATGGAGTAAGCAGTTATGGTATTTTGCCCAAAATGACTATGTACATTTTCAATGTTGTGTTTTTGCATAGTAAAGAGACCTCCAACCACCATTCTCCTACTGTGCATTTAACAAAAGCAAATTTTGACCCATTAAAGATACATTTCAAATGTACAACTCAAATTAAGGGTAAAAGCTAATGAACTTATGTTTTTCCTCATAATTTTTCATCATTAAAATGGTAATCAATAGACTGGCAGGATGGCATCTGGCAGTTAATGAAGTTTAAGGTCAAAATCCTAAAAATATTTTTTGTTCTATTCAGGCTTGTTTATACAGTTGCTTCAGCAAAATGTAGATTTACTAAAAAATAAAAAGGGGGATGAAAAAGTGACATTTGGAAAACATATACTCTTCACATTCTTATTTGCAATTGGTAAGCAGACTGGTCACTGTAACACTGTGTAATAAGAAGTGTAAAGTGAAAGGATATTGCCAGGGATACACCACCATGAGTGCTTCCAAGTGAAACAGAAGATGGATGGAAAGGCAGACTGCCGGAGTGTGTGTTGTTACGGCAGGTGACAGTGTGCTCTCAAGAGAGACGACCAGCAATCTGGTCGGGTTCTCATAAATTCTGTCCTGCATGTCAAAAATTTAATTCCTACTGTGAACAGATTCTTAGGGCTATTGAAGTAGGGTTGTTTGTGCTTTTCCCTCACATAAAGAAGGTCACTGGTTCAGATGCAAGCTGTGAAGCCTTTCTCTAAGAAACAAGTGGCTTCAATTTATTCATGTTCACTTCTGTCCAGTAACTTGAGAAAAAAATTTGAGTTTGAACTCAGTCGTCTAAATTGCAGACAGTAGAAGAAAAATGTCATTGTTTCAAGGTTAGCCTTATGTAATTTTTCTCTCAAAGTTTTTGCTGTGGTAAAGTGGTTTCGCTTCCTTTCCACAGGCAGTGAGAGAACCTTAAGTGTGTGCAAAGATTTTTTTTTTTTTTTTTTTTTTTTTAAATATACTCTAGCTGGCTTTTCTTGACAAAGTTTTGAACACAAATATATCGAGCTGATATGTGACCACTTATTCCCAACACAGAAAGGGATGGTGAGAGTACTCTTAACTTCCCAAAAAATATTCTGCCCAAGAAAAGTGTATGATATTTGTAAAAGTGATTGGGGGGGCGGGAGGGGGTTCTTGACTCACCAAAAACAAATGTCTTTCTGTTGGAAACACTTTTTGCCCCAGGATTATGGATGGACTGGAAGAGAAGGAACAACCAAAGACTGAGGAATGAGAGCACAACACCGTTGAAGCTATGGTGATAAGGGATGGCTCTACTTGATTCAGCAACCAGCACATCAAGGAGACAGTGAGCATAAGGTTTCTCAGGTGAGAAAATACATTGTTTTATCAGGGTTTCTAACCATGTGTGTGTTGTCTTTCAAAAATGTCTACTGAAGTCAGCCATTTGTGTTTATTAAATCAGTAACTGCTACCTTCAAATGCTGTTCCTCACTGTTTACCTACAACATTCAGCTGGACACTGTCTTGTTTTTCTTCAATCAACTTCTCCTTCAACACATATGTAACATGAGCTTGACTAGACATTTTAGGCCATAAAAAAAAAAAAACAAATCATGAGAGAAGATTTTGGAGTACTGACCCGTGCACATTATAGAACTTATGTTCATCTGATTACTTCCAAAACTTTTTTTTTTTTTTAATTAGCTTTTGTTACAACTGAACATTTGCCGCTGTGGTAAATTTTGAAAAAGCTTGGCTCATCACAGAGCTCTTTTCAACTCCTGGTTTAAGACTCAAAGTTGCTGCTCTCAACATTTCTCTACACATTGTTGTTCTTGCTGGAGATCTCCAAGAAAATCTCTGCCCTATCCACTCAGATTGCAGCTCGTGTCTTATTTCACTCTTTAAATGTGAGGTGGTGGTTTTGTGTTGCATTGATGTCTGGGTGTAGTGTTTCATATACAACAATCACTCTTTGGCAACTTTGGAGTGTGCTCTGCTTCCTTTCTTTAATGCTTTTTAACATGTTACTGCAATTAAAACATGGAAGAGAATATAAGTCTCATTTGCTACAAGCTCAAACACAACTGAACAGTCAAAGTTGTAAAAATGTATAATTTTTAGCAAGCTATGAGAATTTTCAGTTTTTGCTTTAGGCTTTGGCTTAGAGGGTAAACTACTTTCAAAATTTTACTTGTCACAGAATGCATTTTTATAACTCTATTCTTCACACTTGAACATGTAGCTCTGGGTTTTGTTAACTTCTGAGCTATGTTTTGGCATAAATACAAAGGGATGCCTCGGTACAACCGCAGTTACTGCATGTCCTCTGCTTGTTCCAGTGCAGAAAGGTCGCTACCATGATTTATGCACCTGTTTTGCTAGTGAGACTGGAACCGTTTGTGCTTTGAGGAGAACCTGACCTACTGAAGGGAGTAGTATGAAAATTAAATTTTGTTGATGAATTGATTTGCAAGGTTGAGTAAAGTACCAAGCAGTGTGACTTTGGAGAGGATAAAAAAAATCATATATTAAATGCACATTCTAGAAGCTTGTTGCATTTATTTCACATGGTTTGCATCTGTGTAGGTTCTACTGAGGTTCGAGCACTGTCTGACATGGTGTATATATTCTTAAACATGGCAGCTCAAATTAAAGTCACATAGATGAGCTCTGACTTCCTGATGACTCAAGATGTACATAGATGATGTGATTCTGGTTGACAACCTGTTTCATGTTTGTATCTTGTTTATATCACTTTGAATTCCTTGTTGGTGCTTAAACAATTAATCTATGTAAAAATATCTACAAAAGAATAGTTAATGGAATTCCCACGAGTATTCTTTTTTTTATGAAACTAAACACTTAAACCAGACAAAAGTACATTCTAACAAATTAAATAAAATATGAGAAGTGTTTTATTTACCCTATCCTCCCTGGTGGTCTGTATGATGTTCAGACTCTTTTAGTGTCTTTTTAGATACATCAACTGCTCTTCAACTAGTCTGCAGGGAAGTTCACTTTCATGTGAGTTCTTGCTGACCTACAAAATTGTTTAACATGCCATCCTGCACCTGGAACATCTCACAATTGTCCCAACTTCATTTATGAATCTATTCTAATCATTTAGCAGGTCAGAGATTTCAGCTAATAAAGGAGTAAATGGCAAATAAGGCATTCTCGCTGGAGGTAAAAAGATGGTACTTGTATGCTCAAGCTTGTTTAACACAACAGCTGTGTTGGATACATTACTGCATTAAATCAAACCTAATTACCACTCGCTCATTGCCCCCCCTGCCCTGAGAGGCAGTTGATGTAAAGAGATAAAGTGTGTCTTGTCCTCAGTGATACTCTGTTAAGTGCAAGATTCTTGTGCAAGATTCTTGTGAAAGATGCAGTAGACAGATGTTGATTTCCAAGGCTGCACGCCTGATCTGTGAAACATATGCATAAATCCTCTAACGGTTTTGTCGTTTTTGTGTGTTCTGTGGTATGAATCTCTCCAGTATGGCCTTGAGAGCTGATGCAAAATACTGCTTGTGTGCTGTTTATCTCTTTAGAGGGACAGCCAGCACACTGACCACTCTGCTTCCCACATCCTCCATCTTGAGTTGATGAAGCAGGCTTTTTGGGGACAGTGCCACTGGGATTGAGGACTAGAGAAATAAAGGACAGAGACAAAGCAGCATTATTTAGAGAATGGGAGGGCAGGTGACAGACAGAAAGGAGAAGTGTACTGTCAGACATTAAAATAACAAACAGCACCTTGTCTGATCAAAGTGCCTTGCCACCAGTCTTCTCCAGTGGGACAGTTTGGTGGTGTCTGTCAGGTCAATTAGCACTACCGCGCTCACATTTTCCTCCTGACTTCCTTCATTGGTGGGGGTTTTTTTCCTGACGCTTCCAGGCAGTTTAGCATATCTGCATTTTGACTCTCATTTAAAGCCTTTTTCCTCATACTTGAAGGAGGTACAACTTCAAAAAGATTGTGGTTTATATTTGTGCCTGAAATTTTTCATGTTTTAACCCATGACAATCACAACCTTGAAATGTGTTCTATTGGCTTTTTTGCAATAAAACAAAGTACTGCATAATTGTAAAAGTGTTAGAAAACAGACACAAGTTTCATTGCAGAGTAACATTTTTTTTGTTCCTGAAATGCCCTGTATTTAGCTCCAACCATCTTTCCCACAGCATGATGCTACCATCATTAGGGCTGCCCACTTTTACAAATTCTTATGATGCTGAAAATGCTAGTAAGTATTGTGATGAGGACATCAGTTGTGATATATGCCCATTTTCTCCTTTCCCCTCTCTCTCATCTGTGCTTCCATCACTCTGTGACCTTGAGCATTTTGGGCAATGCCATTAGTGTCTGGTGTGAGCAGATAGTGCTGCCATGAGACTCTGTCCAACTAGCTAAATATTACATTGACATGTAAAATGGAAGTTCAGAACACTTGGAAAATATTTGCCATTATTGCATTTCAAGCCATCCATTGTGATATAAATACTACACACACTGATATTTCGATGACAATCTTTCTGTCCTGTATTGTGCGGCCTTAGCCCCCTAATGTTTCACTGTGGACATGGTGTGTTAAGAATGATGTGTAGATAAATGCCCAACTAGGGACCGGAGTTGCGAATTAACTGTAGGTATATATTCTTAGTGCAATGCATCAATTACAGACTTATTCTGTGTCTGTGTGTCCCTGTTAAATAAATGAAATGAAAAAGAGTTTATCTGCCATATTCTTTCTAGATGTTGTCCATAAAGTTTTGGTCTAATGTGACCATCTGCCATGTTAGATGGAGAGCGAGTCATATCTCAGATGAGAGAATCTTGTGTTTTATCTTGTTTAGCTTCATCCATATTCTTGCCAACTGCAACCAATTGCTCTGTCCGTTTTGAAGAGGGCCACAGCATGATGCTGCCAGAAATAAAATTTAGCATGTAGGTAAAAAATGTTTTGATCCAACTAGAGCACCTCCTTCTTTGTTTTTAAGAGTCTATTAAATAGGTGTAAAATGTTCATTTCAAACTTGTTCTCCTTTTCTTTAACAATTTCCTTCAACTTGCCACTCCATGTATGCCAGATTTGTGAGGTGCATTGACAATGCACATTCTCTCATCTGAGATATGGATCGTTGTTCTTGAGCTACTGTGAGCCACTTGTCTCCTCCTTTGGTTAATGCTGTCATTGCCCAGTGTATTCTGGTTACACAAAAACATCTTGGCAGAGTCTACAATTATTCCATACCCCTACCATTTTTAGATGCTGAATTGAACAGTGCTCCATAAGATGTCGAAAGCTTAGGATATTGTTTTATACCCAAACCTTAGTTTAACTTTTTCCAAAACCTTATCCCTGTTGTGTTCCTTTCTCTCTATGCCATTTTGTCAAACTGTTCTTTTTTTTTTTTATTTTGACTATTAAAAATTTTTTTTTAATGTTCTCTGCTACCCTCACAGTAATGTACTAACTCACTACCATGAAGTAGAGTTTACAGCTACAAAACTTACTGTGCCTTGGAAAAAAGATAGCCGGTCAGTGCTTTGGAAATATTTACCATACACAATTTCTTTTATTATGAAATCAAAGAAGCATAATTGATTAGCTTATTTTAGTACAAAGATAAACATCAACCTTTAAGAATGAGCAAAAAATACTTTCATGAGAAGAAAGAGGCCAGCTAAATCCTTTCCCTATTTATAAAAAATATATTGAAAGTAAAAATCATGCATAACTTAATGGCTTTATGACACACACACACACACACACACACACACACACACACATATATATATATATACTGAAAAAAACCTTGTCATTCTGCTGCTTTAATTCTAAAAAGATTTTGTATAAAACATACAAATGTTACAGTGAGCCATACTTCGACCTGTATCTAAAAGCATTATTTATACATTAGTTTGGTCAAAGTTATGGAAAACTATTGTGCAGGAGCCAAAAGGTCAAGTACAGCTCTGTTAAATCCCCCCAAAAATAAACTGAAGTTTAATTATAAAGTGACAAATGTGAAAAAGTATGAATGCCTTCACAAAAGAACGCAAATGCCACTAGTGTGGCCTTTTCTTACACTTTAATCAGTGAATATGTACTGTGGGCAACAGTTACCTATCATGGGGATCCTGTTTACTACCAAGAACTAAAAACTTTAGCTACACATCCAGAATGAAGAAAATGCTTAAGATTCATCATCAAGAACTGGCTAACATGACAAATGAAGAGATTAGCATGTTATTAAATAGTAGCTAATTGAGCCAAAGGCCTACATTAACATGTTATCTTACGGTCCTATTAATTCACTCCCTATTAGAGTTGCTAAGGGACTCCGGCAATTATCCTTTCAAATGGTGCACTTTTGCATATTTTAAATTCCAGGAGTGTGCAGGAAAGACATAACTTGACATGCAATAGGGAAAGAAGCCCAAATGGGCTGAGAGATGTGTAATTGAAACACTGATGCCAGGCACTGAGTGTCCACCCTCAGACAAATGAATAAGCCCAGATGCTTCCAGGTCTTTGTAATGAATTTGAGTTCTTCAACTTGTAGTAGCGAGTGTGTGATGACTCATAAACATACAAAATGTACAAACCCAGCATGAAATGCTGAGTCATGCAAGTTCTTTAAAGATTCCTGAAAACAGTGCTGTTGAGGTCTGCCTTTAAACCTGTTCTTTGATGTTCTGCACCATGAAAGCAAAGCAAACAGCTGTTTTGTGAGGGCCCAGAGATATGACAGGACAGTTCTGAAAGTGTGATATGAAGGAATGACGACTCCCTTTCAGATTTCTTTCTAGCCACCTGCTGGGTCCTGCTGTGAAAGCCCCATCAAAGCAAGTCACGACTGCTCGTCCCATTTAGGGTTTGTGAAATTAGGGGTGACGTATGTGTGAGGAATCCATCTGATATTAACAGCCAACTGGCTCAAGCCGGTGTCACAAGTCATTTAGACATGGCTTTGAATTAATTTACCAGTGACCGTCATTGAGCATGTAACCCGAAAATGTTTCATTCTGAGCAGTACTAGTCATCTATCATGTCAAACTGTGAAACAGGACTGGTCAAGGGACAACTGTTTAATTTTACAGCAAATATTGAGCCTTCGCCTCTAATGCAATGCCTCACTAGAATCCATTTCCATTTGTCTTCCCCGTCCGGTGGACTGCTTTAAGGCCTTACCAACCTTAACTGAGCGAATAAATCGCCTTCACACTCCTCAAACACTGCGATCGCCTGTCACGGCCTTTCACATCAGTTTCCTTTATTGGATGTGGCTCACGCCTCCGGATATTTATATCTTCTTACAGCCCTGGTACTGTAGTGGCTAACAAAAACAAAAGAGGTGGAGAGGCAGTGAAGGAGAAAGACGAGACAGGATGGCTGGGCAGGCAGCTAGGTAAATAATGGCATTGAATACAGAGGAGGGATATGTGGGGCTCTGGCCAGAGAGAAGTTCCAGATCCATCTTTTCCCTGCTTAAAGCCTTGGGGCTGTGGTAATGGCTGCACGGCATGGGCTTTCCAGAGGTTACAGCACAGGAGATGAGGGATCTGAGGGTAGAGAGGCCAAACTGAGAGGTGATATCCCCCCAGTAGAGGCCTCTTTATTTTGAGCATAGAGGAGGTGACGGCATTGCCACCACAGCGGGAGCCGGGAGGGAAACAAGCAAATTGCTCCCCACTGGAGCAGCGCACAGGCGGCTAACCGAATCTGACATGATACACTTCGTCATCTGCTCTGCTTCACCCTCTGTTCTCTTCATCCATACCTGCTTATATGAGGTGCTAATTTCCTCTATTGATCTGTTTATCTCCTCCTTCAGTACCTTGCATGTCTGAGTCTTTACAGTCTGTGCATTTATTGATGCATTCAGTACAGTCGTTCAGTAAAAAGACACATCCATCAAAAACAGAATATCTTCATCTGAAAGTCAGGTGAATAGTGCCCCAGGTAGATACTAAATGATACTGCCCATTATTTGTATGGCACCAACAACTTGGTTGTTCACTAAAACTGAGCAGGCAAGGAAAACATTCCCCAGATAAGCCCATGTTAACTTTGAATGAGCTGATACGATTTCTAGCTCAGGTACAAGAGTGTGTAGTGCATTTTCCATTGAAGCCATTGTTGAAAGATGGCCATAGAAAGTCCTGTTTTGTGGGTAAAGAACACAGCAACCTGGTAGAGGAAGGTTGCCAGTGAAAAAAGTTATGTTGAACGGAAAACTAACACCCTGAACACACCATGCCCACTGTGAAGCATGGTGGTAGTGGTATCATTTTGGGAGAAGAAACCTGTTTTTGCAGACCCCTGGCCTAGTCAAACTCTAGACCTGCATCTGGAAATGCACATTTCAGCTTATTTATAAAAGATGCGTAACTATGTATCATTTGCCTTCTGCTTTACAATTCTATTCTACTTTTGTTCCTCAATCACTCAAAATCTTATGAAAATACATCAAAATGTGTTAACAAATGCAGAGAAATTTGAGGAGTGTGAAACTGTCTGCATATCTTGGTTTCTTTTGGAGTCTTGGGAAATTCCTTGTTGCTTTGGGTTTAAAGGCAACAGCTCTGAGCTTGAAAGCCAACTTTTATAAAATGCTTCTGACTCACCATGACAAAGTTTTTGTGTTCCACATTTAAACCAGAAGGTGTAAATTGAAAAAAGACATAGTCCAGTATTAACACTGTCATCTGAGATTGCAAACAAAGGAGGTAAAACTTTGAGAGTGGAACAAAATGCAATGCTGAGCCCATTTACACTTCCCTCTGAAGCTGTTGAAGCTTCTCATGGCTTTTCCTTTTCAGTGCTGAATAATATCTTTACATTTTCACCAAGAAGATTGTGTCTTACTGTTTGGTGTTACGGGGAAAAAGGCAAATTATGAAATTATGATTTTTGATAAAAGTACCTGTGGTACAGTGATTGGGAACCCAACTAACAATACTTGAAAGTAATTTTGTCAATTGAGTACCACTATAGCTGTGATGGACAGGTGATCTGTCGATGGATGGATGGAGAAAGAGTGAGAGCATACGGAGAGGTGATATTTATGGGTTTAAGATAACCATGGAACGACACCAGATTTTGAGTCTGGTAAACCGCTCATCTGTTGATTTGGCCAAAGCTTTTGGAACTTTATCATTTTAAAAGATCAATGCAGATCCAATGCAAAGGCTTTTTAAAATGTGGTATTTCCAAGAGTCTGTGATACAAACCACTCTGACAAAGTTCCCAGAAACATTAGCTAAGAAACTGGCCCACAGCATCCCAGACCCTCCGTATACTTGATAGTAGGCTTGAGTTGCATTTCTACAGATTTATCCTGTTTCATGCAAGTTCAGTCCAAGCTTCAATTGAGCCAACTGCATGCTTCCAATTAAACCCCCAGTAGCATTGAGCAAGCTGCACACATTTGCTTTTGCAATGGTAGAACAAAAAAGGCCTTTTCCTGAAATGCATACCAAACCAATGTTTGACACATAGATGATGTCTAAGGATTGCTATGGAGAGCTGATTATTAACAGTGAGATTTAGATATTGTTTTACCTCCTTTACCATGCTCCTCAGTATTCATGGTGCCAAAATAAATATGGACATTTTCATAGTTCTTCTCCTTTTAAATGTTTGAATTATTGCTCTAAACATGTTTAGGAAAAATTTCTTGTAACCAGTTTGTGACTTAAGAGAAGCAAAACATCTGCATTACTTGAATAACATGTTCTTGTCTTTCTCAATTTGCAGAGTGGCTCTGTGTCATGTCATATTTACATCCCATGGGATCGAAAGCCCTGGTTCTGTCCCTGAAGAAGTACCAATTTGTTCAATTCAGCCCTGCTCTCATTATATCAGTTCACCATTAAACACATATTTGAACGCCACATCACTGAGAGCACAGCTCTCTGTGCAAAACTTTCAGTCATTTTAATTGATGTCAGTATACCATAGGGGCGTTTTAGGATTAAAGCAGTCCTCTGAAAATGAGAATTAAAATTCTGAAGTGTGAAGCCTACTTTAAGAATCAACAGAACGGTTTTGAGCCCTGGGCCTCTCCTAAATGTGTGGAATGAATATTATATAAGCACATAAAATATCCTTATTAGAGCAATATTAAATTGAATTGCTAATAGACATGGTAATAGATTTGAAGGCTCACCAGAGAAAATTGTTTTCATTGACATGTTTGACATGCACCAGAGCTCAGATCTTGTATAGTAACGAGATAGCTACCTCTAGACTAAAAGGGACTTAAGGTTTCCAAGAGAAGCGAAGGCTTTCTTAATTTTCAACCTGCCACAGGATTTTGATATGCTTCTCAAAAACAGTTGACACTTTCTAAATTAAAATCATCCTTTTCTTTTATGGGAAGTACTTCATTAATTTGTATTGCTCATCCATGCCATGAATACAAAGGGTTCATATCCAGGGTAAAGGGGAAAAAAACAGGATCTCTCTTTCTTATAACCACATGAGATAAAAGGGTAAAGTCTTTGAGGGGGTAATGAATTGGAATACAGTTAGCTGTGAATCTGTACATGTACATGGAGCAAAACTGAATTAAGAGAGGGGGGAAACGGTCAGGAAGAGGAAAATTACACCAGTGTACTTTAAGAGTCATGGGAAGATTCTCAGGCTGGTTGGTTTGATCCTTCTGAGTCTTAACTCTAGATTCAATTCCAGGCAAAAGCTTACATAGAGCATGAATGTCTTAAATTTAGGGACTGAAATGGTTTATTTAAGCTATTATTTTCCAGGTAGGTATGATTGCACAACAACACTGTACAATTTTAAAAAGAAAGTTAGAATCTGTTGTTAATGACATTGAGCAGGTTGCTGGGAAACTATGCACATTATATAACCATCAACAAGCTTCTGGCATAATTCTGGCTGTTTTTAATCACTTTTCTGATCAGGAGAAGTTATTGAAATTGGTTGATACAGTTGCACTGATCTGGGCTTTAAATATAGTCAGAGAATTTTCATTATAGTTAAAGTTGGGGCTATTCTAACACTAGTCCTGCTGTGTGTTTAGGAACTTGGACCTATTTGAACATTCAACGTTGTCCAAGTTTCAATGTGTTAGCTATCTGAGGGGAAGTTGTAGATATTGGAAGTAGTGATCCTCCATTATTCTTCTCTCTTTGTGCAATGCATCACAACCAAAATGGCTCCAAAGAAAGACATTACCACCACCATGCTTGACAGCTGGTACTGTCTTCTTAGGTTTTAATGGCTCATGTTAACTTCTCCAAAAAAAAAAAAAAAAAAAAAAAAAAAAAAAAAAAAAAAACTCAGTAAAATTGGTTGGTTTTGTGGTACTGATCCAACTTTTAAGTATTGTGTGTTATCCACTTTGTTGGATGAACCATTGCCCCACAACATAATGCTGCTACCACCCTGCTTGTCTGCGTTTTTAGGTTTGAATGACTCATTCTGATTTCACAAAACATTCTTCTTCTCATTGTGGCTAAATGGCTTGATCTCTACAAAGCTGTTCTCCTGAAGGTTCTTGGCATGTCCATGCGGATAGCTGGAAGTTCCAGCTAAGATTGAGGGTGATGGTTTTGAAGCAAGGGGTTCTTTCTTGGTCCATACTGTTGATGTTAAAGGAACAGTTTAAATATTTTTGCAAGGGGTTTTGTGAAATTATCAGTAACAATTCCCTTAACAGTAATAAAAAAATATTTCATATTGTAGTGAGTTTGTAGAAAAGAAACCCTAAACCAGTGGAAGACTAGCAGCAACTTAGTTGATTCTTAATAAAATTGCTAAAAAGTTTATACATTGTTGTATAAGCAGACATCAGAGTGGCTATGTTCACAAAATATTGTTTGGGGGGGGTTTTTCTTTTTTTTTTTTTTTTTTTTTTTTTTTTTTTTAGTCAAATATTATTTGTGTTGTAATACAAATTGGACCACACCTCCCTCAGCAAATATTCAACCCCAAAGAGGAATGGTTAAAAATGATAATTAAAAGACCAAAGTTAATTACATTCGTGCCAATGACGGTATGTAAACCTCTTACCGACATTTTCAAAAAAATTCTGTTTCTTTAAGGATATAATGTGGTTGGACAAGATTGTAAATATTTACCAAACATTGCACAACAACAAGCCTTTCCTCCCACGTATCACATCAGATCAGCTGCTGCACACAGCTCAAGGCTTTATGTAGGTCTTTGATTGCCAAGGCTGGTGTTGGTGCGAAAGGAGTTGACACCTATCTAAATGGGTCATGGCTGTGTTGTTGTATGTCTTCTGCCAGGACATATATTGAAGCAGTAAAAAAAGGACACATTGACAGTATTGTACCTGCTAGTATTTCATCAGACTGAGACGTTATAGTCTGGGTATGGTGGAGGTGATTGCTGTGGCATTGCTTTGACAGTCATGAGTGACATTTGCAGTGTGTGCTTACATGCTGGGCAGATGGACACACACTGACAGTGAGACGAAGAGTGAGAGGGGGAAAAAGCAGCCGAGGGTAAATTCAACTCCATGGACGGCTATGATCAGACATCTCTCCAGGCAGCATTTGTTTGCTTTCATCCTCAGGAGATGAATCACTTACAGCAGTGCTGGGTAAGCACACTGATTTGAAATGCCACCAGAGCCTGAGTTTGTTTCTTTCGCTATGTTCAGTGCGGTAATTGTTCATCAGATTTGAAGTTAATGAGCCCTAAAACCGTACACGTGCAAATTGTGTGCTGCTTCATTGCTTGGTTTGATGCCAACTCTTTTACCTCGAGCTGTGAAGCTCACCACTTTTTCTGTCACTGCATGGGAAGACTTACAGACCTGACTGGGAGTTAACAGGATGGGTGGCAGTGCCTGTTTCTCCGTCACCACTTTTCCATGACCTGAAAAGCTCATGCTGTTGTGCTGAGATGTTTCATCACTATTGACAAAACCCTGGGGTTGGTAATGTGGGGCACTTTGTGTTGCGCTGCTTCCACAGCAGCAGTGACCTCCTTTAAGTTAAATCCCCTCACAGCAGCTTGGCTCTTAGCATAGGTTATTAGTAGACGGCTAAGTTCTACATGAAAGAAATGCACATTACCTAATTAGGGGCAGCGCTTTAAATGTTAAATTGTGACTCAGTGTGCACTGAATACTGAAATTATTGAAGCTTCTCAGCACTGTTCCACAGTAAAGCCTTCATTACATTTCAACTTCTAAATATATTGATATAATGTATTTAATGATTTTGTATATGTTAGTGATAACTGTTTGGTTTGTCATTGCTCAGTATTTTAAATAAAGGTTGGTAAATTTTAGCATTTCCCTCTATGGTATTATATTAAGTGTCTGATTATATGTTTGTAGCTAGTCTGTGTTTTTTCTTGCTGTTTTTCTGTCCAGGGACTAAAGATGAAAAATTGTCTTTTGGCTGACTCCGGCACATTTGCACCAATGCTATTAATGTACAAAGTCCTTGTCAAATAAATCTATTCTAGTACATCAAGAACTACTGTCTAAATAATGATAAATGAAACCTAAGAGCTTAAATAATGAGCAGAATCCTCAACTTACGATGATGACTTTGTTGGGTCACCAAATAGACAAAGAGGGCAATGATCCAAATTATGTCTGTCTTGGCTTCCATGCATTTTTATGGCATATGAAGATACTATGCTTTTAATGATGTTCCACCGGAGCCTTTTTCTGCAACAATACCGTATCATCTAAAGTGTGATCTTTAGCCAAGTCTTAGTGTCACGACTTAGAGATGCCATATTTGGTGTACATGTGAACCACTACTACAAAACCTATAGAATAGAAGAATCCTTTTTGTCCCTCAGTTGGTAAATTGTGCCTCTAAAGGAGATCTCCAGTTCTATATTGGTATCATTCAAGAGGTGGTACACATTATCCAGGAGTGACATTATCTTTGCTCGACATCTACGCAGATGCTTTGTCTGTACTTACTAGGATTCATTCACCTCTCCACGGCCAGTGCTTGGTGTTTTATGTAGACAAACTTTAGAAGTAATTCAACTAATGATCATTTCACTACTGGAGAGCATTGGAAGACAGTTTATAGAGCACTTAACTTAAGATCTTAAAGGGGGAGAATTATGTAAAATTGACTTTTTTGAGCTTTATATCATGTTATAATGATATTCCCTCATAAAAAACGTACCTGGAATGTTTGTTTTGATTCTTTCATGCATGTTTGAGGAATCCTTGAATCTCCCATGGCAACTGTTTAGAGCTGCCTAAATGCTTGCTCATACAAAGTGCGCCTATTTACCCAAAGCTCCTCCTTGGAGCTGCAGTCCCCACCTGAGCTTCTGCCCGAAAGAGAACCCCTGCCCCATGCCTTCCCCAAACAGCTCCACCAGACCAGAGGCAGCAGCAATTAGCAAACATCTATTGGAACTGCGCATCTGCTGAGCTTATCATACAAACTACTTCTCAGTCCAATGCTCCTAAGAATGGCTGAAAACGGCCTAATGGAGCAGCATTGTGGTGACGATATCCTGAAGGTGGAGTGTTGGAAAGAGTAGGAGCTTCCTAAAGAGACGTAGGCCAGTTTCAAGGAGTCAAATTGCAAAGTCAAATTTCTTTTAAGATATGTTTGATATATACAGCATTTTTATGCTATATATATATATATATATATATATATATATATATATATATATATATATATATATATATATATATAAATAAAACGCCACCACGTACCTGGAAAATACATAATGCCCCCCATATAAGTACAATTTTCTTAAGAACATGGTTAGTGATTTGGTAAGGATAAAAAAAACAGAACAAGATGGTAAAACTTAAATAAAAAGTTTCAGTTTTGGTGTAACAATGTAACAGAACACCTGATTAACAATAAGCTCTTTCTCGAAGGGTGTGGCTTTAATCAGCTCTTTCCCAGTCAACCCTGGCCAAATTAGTCTCCAGTGGAGAAGTCTTGACAATGGAGAAAGGGCTATAGAGTGAACTCCTGGTATTCATGATTTCAGCTATTTGGTAATGGCTGTGGTCCCTTACAGCCACAACCAAATATCAAAATCTGCAAATACTTGAGGCCATCTCTGAAAACATTTATACTTTACCTTCCTATGTTAATAGTTTAAACTCCAAATCTACCTCAATATAAATTAACACACACACAGTGGAAACCATCTTGGCACTACCGTAGAAACTGTCAACAGTCTTCCTAAAACAACTGTGATTTTTTTTTTTTTTTTTTTTTTTTTTTTTTTTTTTTTTTAATTATTGTGCTCTTGGGGGTTCAACAAATCAACAGCAAGGAAAATGAATTCTGCTCGATTGGCTACTTTGCAAATGCAAGCCAAAAGCAAGTTGAGTACCATTGTGACTGGGTATTTCGTCTTCCCAAGCTCCATTTTCTTTCAAATATTTGAGAAAAATATTGGCGAAGAGGTGGAATTTCCATGAATAATTGAGTTAATTCCACAGAAAAATCCACAAATATACTTCATACATAATGGGGCTTGATGTTTGAAAAATATGCTTGATTTTTCTCATGTTTTAACCCACATGAAAACTATGTTTAGATATGCATGACAAGATATGTTGTTACTGCACCTTTTGAAAATCTCAGACAAACCCTCAAGTGCGGAGTGCTCTAAACAAAGTGCAATTGACTAGTTGTGTGTTTTCAGACTATTGAGTCAGTATGTCAACATACTTTTATGGGTAAGTTGGCAGGCAGTCAAGTGCCTCATTGAATATGGATGCCACTCACTGAAATATTTGCAACACTGTGGTGTTTTCAATAATTATATATTACTGCTTGTTTTACCAGACCTCAGCTTCCTGTCCTCTATCAACATGGTCAAAATCTTATGTTTCCTGTTGAATTAAAATCATATGTGGTATTGGGTTGCTGCTGCAAAGTCATAGAACTGCTGCTGTACATTCTTCTGCCGCATTCTGTGGTTTGCATTTGTCCCCCCCAACATTTGATCTGTAATACTGCTCAGCTTTTAATCAGTGCTTTCAAATTTGACCTTGACTTGAATCCATCAAGCCAACATTTCTGGTAAAAGGGGGGCCTGATGGCAGCCTCTAAAATCCAATGATTAGCTCTCTCTCCTGTGCTCTGAGCCGAGGATGATTCTGTGCACTTGGAGCTTCATAATCACAATGGTAGCTCCATTTTGAGCCTCCCAGCACCTATAAAAAGGTATGGCACCAGAGAAAGCTGGCAAGAGGTAATTATCATAAGAGTTCTTGGAACAGAGCTCCATGCATAGGAGATTATACTTCTCTCCATCCTCTCTCATTCTCTTTCTTCTCCTATTTGTGAATAACTTTTAACCTACAATCCAAACAGCTTTGACAGGGATTATGGAGTTTTGATGAGAGACAGAAAGAAGCTGCAAGAGAGTGAGTTTGGGGTAATGAAGCAGCAATGTCAAGGAATGATTTATGAGCATTCCCCTTCCCTCCGCTCTCCTTTCTTTGAAATTTAGTCAGTTCAAATATCGCATTACAGAAAAATTCAATTCTGACCACGCACAAAGTGATCACTGTGCCATTTCAAGAAATTGAATAGCATTGTTTGTTTAATATGGTAGTCCAAGCCTTCCAGTGATATGTCAGCAGTATTTCCACATAACAGCAGAACAATGCACATTGAAAGCAATAATAGTGAAAGACTGAAAAGCAAAAATAAAGCATTTATTGAAATTCTGATTTATTTTTTTTTTTTTTTTTTTTTTTTTTTTTTTTTGTAATATGCCTCCTAACCCTCCTCGTGTTAGGACTTTAGATGCAGGAGTCATGGGCACACATGGCCTGAGGTTAGTGGTTGAGCTAATGGCTTTTTTACAGTCAACATCATTAACCAAAGAAAAGGCTATATTACACCATTAGAAACAAATCTGTGTGCAACATAGTGTACTCAAATAACTAAAAAGTTAAATAGGAAGGCTTTTTTTTTTTTTTGTATTTGTGCAGATTTATGGAAGCATGTTTGGTGGCATGGCTGCCATTCTTCTGCTCCTGATGAGATTACTGCAGGATTTTCCTGGCAAAGCGTATTCATATTTTGGACATTAAGCTGACATTTTTATCCTTTCTTGCCTATAATGAGCAAGTGGGTAGGAGATCCAGGACAAATCAACATATAAATAATCACTGATGTTGACACATAGTTGCATAATGGTAAAAATTGTGCTGCTTTTGCTGCTAGTTGATGGAAAGTGATTCAAAAAGTTTAGCAACTATTTTATCCCATCTGTCTATATGAATGACCGACTAAAGAGCAAACTCTGAAAGGGTTCTAAGGATATTAGGAATAGTAATAAAATATTGAACACAATATATTTATGGCTAAAACCAATCTTCTTAGAGCTGGAGCAGTGGAGAGTTGCACTTGTCATATAATTTAAACCTCTTTGTGATCAACATTAGGATGTTGTTGGTTCAGTATGTACCCAAGTAGAAAAGAAATATGTCAAGCTAAAAAATACTTGGGGCTTGATTTTGTGAATAACTTTATAAACAAATTTGTTTAGTTGTAATACTTTCCTGTCCTAGCAGCTCAGGCAAATGATGGGACTGGTTGCTTTGCAGTATCCAGTGTCAAATGTTCTCCACAAAAGGGAAATTTGTGGTTTAAGGTGGGTTTACCTACATTATCTTTATGAGAAGTATTTAAAGTAAAAGAATTAATTCTGATTTAGTTTAATGATAGAAGTATATTCACATTGTAGAACTACTTATCACATAAAATTATTCAAACATCTGTATGATGGTACCTTAAGCCCTTAACATGTATCTAAATTGCATTGTAAACAAAGATATTTATTTTTGTAAGATTTTACAGTGTTGAATTTTTCACGAGATGTATACATGAAAATAATTTAGAAATTTAAGAATTTGTATTGCTTCAACCCATAAAGACCAGTCTTCAATATTTTTTTTTTTTTTTTTTTTTTTTTTTTTTTTTTTTTTTTTTCCCCAATGATCCGGTAAAACAGTTATTCACTGTTCCAGATCAATTTTTTTGCATTTCGAATGGTTACATGAGCAGAAAATGGGTAGATGAAAATACTATTGAAGGCACTCCACACCAAAGCAATGCAATATAATAATTGGAGTAATGGCATTGAGACATTTAAAGCCCAATTTGGCTGCTTTTAGTCAGGAGTCCGAAAAAAAAAAAAAAATGGGTTCCCAGTAATCTAAGGCACCTATGAAGTGGGTATGTGGGAAGCTGAAAGGGTCACCATTTTATTCATGGGCACCAGTTATGGTGCCCATGAATAAATGATGATGAATATTCAACCTATTAGTATGGTATGACATGTTTTTTGCTGTGTTTTTCTATTTTGCAAAACCTAACCTTATACTGGAATGCTTGAATGTTAACCATTTTTGTTCTCAAAAGTAAAAAGGAAAGTTCATGGCACCAATTTTAAATTTCTTGCTACTTATTTTTGTCATTGCTTTTTACCTTTTTCCATAGATTTTAAGAGGAAATTTGAACCACTTACAACTTCTTAAATCAACAATATTTCTATGTGCAGATAAAAATCTAGTCTAAAATCCCTTCTTCTGTTTCATTTGTACTTTTGCTGTTGTATGTTTCCATTTGTCTTCATCACAAACACCTTGTAAGACAATCACAAATCCCCATTGTGTCCAGAACCATGAGGGATAGCTATGACTGGTGGTGGGATAGTTTCCTGTATAGATGATTTTCTATTTCAGCACAATGTGGATTTTTCTCATGTTTGCTGAACAAAATGCATCTTCTCATTTGACTATGTGTTGTTCAAGATGAGCAACAGACAACGGAAAATGCACGGCTCTTTGAGACTGACGTCTCTTATCATTTTTCTTTGGAAAGTGACTGACTTTATTCACGAAGACATTAGATGAGTGTATTATTGTGTTGTGGGAGGGAATGAGCCGGTTTTTGAATGAGGCCTTGATCATCACAAAAGCACATCAACAGACATTTGTTGTGGCGGAGCTGCTTTGTATGCAGGATGCAACTTCATTGGTAATCAGGAAGAACAAACTTAACCAAGCTTTTAATTGTTGTTTGTGTAACCGTCTGATCCCATTTAAATCACACTGTGGAATCTGCACCACATAAAGATGCATAAATGGAATAATAAGGGATTTTGATATATGTACTCTGAGAATGGTATTATATGGGCTTGTGCAAGTTGTGAGTGAATACATAAGTATATAAGTATGAGGGTTTGAACATGAAAGCACAAAAGACACAAATATGCCAAATCATGTCACAACAGCAAGCACTGAGGGGCTCTTGTCACAGTCTTCACTAGCTGCTCCATACTGTAACCATTAATAAAAAAAGAATTTTGTGGTTAGTTATGTGAGTAATGATGGCAATCAGTAGAACTCAGCCAGTGCAATTCCATTTTCATGATATCCTAGTTACCCTTGTCAAGGTTTAATGGATTATCAATTTATATCTCTGTACACCATTATCGACCTGAAATGAGGTAACATACAGATTTGCCTGAAATGTGAAATTAAAACATTTCAGTCAATTGCTGCAGTCACTGGCTACTATAACCAACCTTATTCCCTTTACAGCCAATTTATTATGATAAACTAAAAAATTTTGACAGAAAAATATGGCATGATTCCGTCTCATCTGGTCTTGTGTAAATTAAAATCTTCTATAATGGAAATGGTTCAAAGTTCATAGTTGACCAGTACAACCAATTGCACCTACGTGAAAAAAGTAAGAGGTTTTTGCAAATGTACAAATCGGTTCCTGTACATGTGGTTATCCATCAAACCTGGTTAAAGTGGCATCTAGAAGCCAGGCATTTATTAGTAAATGTTATTTCGGTTGAAACCAGTGAAAGTACTGGATCTTATTCTGAGGAACTGATGCAAAAGTAGTGCCAGTTCTTTGCAGGGAATGACATTTGTCAGTGTTTGAAGGTGAGCTAAAGAAGCAGCACAACAAATTAAATTCTTTGTGTCATGTTTAAATAATTTTTAATTAGCTTTGAGCTAGCTGGTTTTAATGCCTAAAGATAAGCCATAGAAATATGTAAATCCAGTTTTTCTGGTCTTATTTGTTTTTTTTGTCACCCATTAGACTTTGTCAATTTGTACCAATACCTGCCATTTCATCCAAACTTGCATCTACTTCATACCAGGTAACAAACCATTTTGTACCAATCTACTTAGTCATTACATATCAGTTTATTTTTCGATTGTTGAATATTTTTGATTAAATATGATGATCCTTAAAATATACTCTCATCTTGTACCTAATTTAAATTAATAGTATTTTTTTTTATGTTCTAATCCTAGTTTGATCCAGTTAATTCCTGATTAATATGACAGTTTTATAACAAGTATAAATATTTTATGGTCTTTGAGGTCACAGGAGTTGCTACATAATACTCTTGCTTGCAGAACTTTGCATGAATACTGATCAAGACCTTGAAAATGCTAGTGGACACTGTAAAGAACATTCACAAATACTGACTGTCCTTTAAGACAGTATTTATTCATTAGACTCTGATGTAATGATGTGACATCAAGTTGGTTATCTGGCTGTGAAAAAAATCTGATTTTGGGCAGTTTTTCAGAAGAAATGTGGTTAAATGTTGCCAATTTTTGTAAAAGTGCTTTCTTGGCTGACTCTTCCATTCTGTCACTAACACTGAGGAATAAAATAAAAATGATTAAAGACAACTGGATATGCTACTTTGTTGGTCAAAGTTATGCTCAGCCATTGTTCCCTTCGTTTAGAAAAGTTTTAAGATTAGAAATATTTCCTTGTACTCAACTCAGTTCCTAGTCTATCTAATGTCCTGTTCCATCCCAGCACTTCTCACTTAAATTCAAAATCCCACTTTAAGCTTCCACTGACATCCCAATGAAAAATACATGTGACTGCGGTTTCATTACTGAATTCTGACTGCTGCAAAGCCAGACCTCAGCTAAAAACCTGCTGACAACTCATGGAAGGAGAGACTGGATGTGAGCTGTTCGACACATGAATTACAGCCCAAGTTGAAACAATTATGGCGCTGAATTCCTTCTAGGCATCTGAGTGACAGATCAACGAGCGACACTATTTCTGTTAAATGAGACATCGGCCATTATGTGAAATGAAAGAGAATTTTGTACTCATTCCCCCAAGTGGTGCTGTTGAATTGAATTTGTAATAGAAACCACAATAATTTAAACATGACAAGGTTTTTGTCTCACTTAGTTCCAATTTTATTGTGCGATATTCGTCGACAGTAAAAGTTTGTCACATTTTGCATTTAGAATAGTATCAGGAGGAACTTCAATCCCTGGACTGGAAAGTAGGCACAAGTATTAGCTCATCTCAAAGAAGTGATCTAGTATTCTACTTTAGACTTATCTTTTTTTTGACATTTGGACTTCCAATGGGAAAGAGCTGATTAAGAAGAATATCATTTTATTTAAAAGCAAGTTCTAGTTTGGAGTATGCAAATCTCTGCATAATCCATCCTGGTTATTAGTAAAGTGTGAACTAACTTGAGAAACTACTGAAAGTTGTCCATGAAAATATTCCCTAGAAAGCCCATATTCCTGAAGAACTGACTTCACTTACTGAAGAGGAACACCACCACACTAAAGGCAGAATGTTTGGAAAAAAGACTTCCCAGCAGAATTCATACCCACTTGCCAGCTCCTGTACATGAAATATGGAAACAGGATGAATTATACACAACACCTGTTCATTTGACATGCCAAATATACCCCCCACCCTCCATGGTGCAGCTACAGGAGCCTGTATGGCAGCACACCTGTTCCCCAATGTGACAAGCCACTGATGCCTCATTTAGGTGCCCCCACTGAATCATTCAGTCGGGATGTATTATTGATACATTTAATCTTTTATGCCATTCAGTGTTTGACCTCTCACTGTGGCCATCAGAGGCTGGTTGAATCATAGAATGTACATTCTTTGATTTGTTGCTGTTTAATTGTTTTTTGTGGGGAAATTGTGTTTCAGAGACGACAGATATTGATTTGAGGTTGAGCTCGAGGTAATTCTGTGTTTTACTCTGAGGACTGTCACATGAGCTTTGCAGGTTGATTCTAGTGATATAAAAGTAAAGAATATACTGATAAAACTAACAATTTGCATACATTTTATTTCTGGGGATATCAAACATTACAGTGTTTTAATTTAAAGTTTAAAAGCTAAATGACCTTTTTCTAACCTGCTAAACAGATTTAAATGATACATTTTTAACTTTTTTTTTTTTTTTTTTTTTTAATTCATGTATTTCATTTATTCTGTTTTATGTTGACTTAAATTTTGGACAAAACACTTCATGTTGGTAAACTTCACGTTTAATTAATGATATAGTAGTACAAACACAAGTCAGTTTCAGTTCATAAATAAAAGAATAATAGTATGTATTTAAATAATTCCAATCCAGAATCATATTCCTTAGAAAAAATAGCATAACTCATGGTTAAAAAGTTCCACTTGCTAATAAGTTTTAGCATTGTGGTGTTGATACATTAGTTAAAGCAAGACCCAAGCTTAAGTTCTTGCTTGAACACAGAATAATTCTCAACTAAGTCTTATGACAGTTCTGGACTTCTAAGTTAATATTCAGTTCCAATACACCCACTGTAAAAATATCAGCTTTACCATTTTTAATCACTGACACAGGTTGAATGAGGAGATACCATTTATCTTCTCCTGAAACACAAATAGCAACAAGATAGAAATAAACATCAGCTGTTGATTAGCCCAGTTTTACTTATGGGGACACTATTGATATGTTAAAAACCTACTAGCATCAGCTGATACCAATGTTACTGCGGATAAATCGTGCATCCTTAATCTAAATCACTAATGTTTAAGACTCTTTAAAATTGCTTTTTAGAGTGTCAATTTGACATATAATAACTGGTTGACAATGATACCTCTAAGATGAATCTCTCCTTTTGACTCATTTTCAAGCATACTGTTGATGTATAGAGATTGATTTACCTTTATTTAACCAGGGGGAAAAAAACTCATTGAGGTTAAAAATCTAATTTACAAGTGTTGAAATTACCGTTTGCATTGAATTTCCAAAGATGTTACTGATCTTTCAAAACTGTACACAAAACACTCATCTGACTCTGAAAGCACCCTAGATGGGTGGATTTTCTGGGTATTAAGTTTAAATCTTTGCTACCACACAGAGCTGGCTACCAAATTAGAAAATGACTGTTAATACCAGACATAACACCACCCCGCCATAGAAAGGTTTAAAAACACATGTTGTGAGGTGTATTTGACCAGCAATCATACTGTTGCCTGAGTTTGTGCTGTTAACACCATGCTTATTCCTCACATTGCTTCCTTGCATTATTTTATAATACATACCTACCATTTGCCTCCTCACATTCATGATGATAGTGATTACCACCTTCACAAAACCCATAAAGGAGACTGCCACGGAATACTTCTGAAAGGTTACACAGGAGGAGAAGTTAAAGGGAGCTTCGACAGGATGAGGGAGTGGGGCACTGAATAACTTAGGAGAAACCCATAAGCCAAATCAAGAAGAAACACAGGTGTGGAGAAAAACAGTCCAGGTTATAATGTAGGAATGCAGTTGTTTCAAATGAGTCAGCTTTATTTGTATAGCACATTTAAGCAGCAAGGCAGTTCAAAGTGCTTTTCATCACAAAAACATCAATCAAGTATACGTCAATCGAGCAAATATAAATGCATCAAAATCATAAAGATCATCAAGTAAATATAATTAAAAAAGATTGATCAATGCTCCACCTACTACTGATCAAAGGCAGCTCGAAACAGGTTTTTAGCCTTGATTTAAAGGAACTCAATGTTTCAGCTGTTTTGCAGTTTTCTGGAAGTTTGTTCCAAATTAGTGGAATATAAAAACTGAATGCTGCTTCTCCATGTTTGGTTCTAGAGATGCAAAGTGACTAGAACCAGAAGACCTGAGCGGTCTGGAAGGTTGGTACAATGACAACAGGGCTTTAATGTATTTTGGTGCTAAGCCATTCAGTGACTTATAGTAGCAGTAGTAGTTTATTTCTTTTGTGCAATACACCATAAAAGGTGTCCAGCCCTCATGGGCTTTTAAGACACACAAACATATTGAAAGATGCAGACAGAAACCAACATCAACATCCTTCAAGCACAAAGTGTTTTCTTTCAAAGATGCCAAGCTTTTGAAACGTACTGTGCTAACTGAAACACATGATATTTAAATACAGTAGTTTATCTTCATCACACCTATAAAACAAATCTAGACAAACATAAAGGACTTTACCAAACAATTAACTCATGAGAATGATATACAAAGGACAAGTTTTTAAAAAGTGCTTTTCAATTTCATTCAAATCACACAAAACATTTTTGGTCATCCTGTCGGACTGAGTGAAATCATCCAGTTTCGAATGTTAAAGACAAAGTACCGGCTCTGAGCTGTGCTCACGCAGACCTCTGGTTTTTAGTTAAGTTCCAAGTCTCGCAAACTCTGGACCATAAACATCCCTTTTTAAAATATAAGTTTGGAGTTTTGGTTTACGTAAACTGTCCCTTGCCCATTTATACTTATAGGCTTCAAAATAAAATAATTTAATTTGTTTGATATTACATCCTCAAATATCTTCTGTTTGTCTGGCCCAAGTATATCTATTTGACAATTAAAAATGTTTTGTTAACCTAGGATCTGACACACTAATGAATCTGTTCCACATTTGTAAACTAACAGAAGTATTATAAAGTCTATTCTCTGAGCTACAGGGAGCCAGTGTGAGGACTTTAGAATTATGGTCATGTGTTCTATTTTCCTGGTCTTAGTGAGAACATGAGCATCGGCGTTCTGGATCAGCTGCAGCGGTCTGATTTACTTTTTAGTCAGCTCTGTGAAGACACTGTTGCAGTAATCAATGTGACTAAAGATAAACGCATGGATCTTCACATGGAGTTTCTCTCGATCTTGTTGAGACGTTAGTCCTTTAATCCTGGAAAGGTTCGTCAGGTGCTAGAAGGCCGACTTTGTAACTGTCTGTGTCTCTGAAGGTTCAGGTCTGAGTCCATCACTACACCCAGATTTCGGGTCTGATCACTAGTTTCTAGTTGTAATAACTGAAACAGCATGCTGACTCTTGATCGTTCATCTTTAGGTCCAAAGATGACAACTTCAGTTTTGTTTCTATTCAGCTGGAGAAAGTTATGGGACATCCATGCATTGATTTGTTCTAAGCATCTGTTCAGTGCTTGGATAGGTTCATGGTCAGCTGGTGACATAATGTAGAGTTGTGTATCATCTGTGTAGTGTTGGTAGCTAATCTTATTACTTGTTATAATCTGAGCTGGTGGGAGCATGTAGATATTACATAGGAGTGGTCCCAGGATTGAACCTTGGGGTACTCCACATGTGAATTTTGTCCACTGAGAAGTTGCCTAATTGGCACAAAGAAATTAGTAGGGGGCAAAGCAGGAGCTGAATAAAGATGGCTGCATCTATCCTCTGAATCCACTCTGGAAACCTTTGGAAATAAATGAGGAATCACTGCACTGAAAGTATTCATTTACTATGGGGAATGAATGTGGATTCACTTATGTAAAGCAATATCAGGTTTCAACATTCTATACCACTCTGAGTCAGATTTGCAGTAAGAAGTCTTGCCACTCTCCATTTTAGCTTCACTGGTCAGTTAAAATATTTAATCTGACTGAGATACAGATTGGTCATTTCAGTGATGGAGTTGGGATTCATGCAATTGGAAAAATATGTACTCCTAGATGCACCAGTGTATTCAGGAAACCTTTTATTATAGTCCAAACATGAGGAAAAACAGTCATTTTGGACCATTGCATCAAGCTATAAATTGATTTAATTAATATAGGAAGGACCCTCTTGAGTTGGATTAGATGAAATAATACAAACATCACAGACAGGTAATTGTGATCCAGCATACTGATTTCATACTGATGTGAAAAGTACTAAACAAGACTCTGAAGTGGGCATCTCCTGCTCTACTTAAAGTACACTCTGCTGCCCGTTAAGACTTTTATGTAATTATTTATTTCCCCCCTTTCGAAAGCCCAAATAAAGGTCCATTAGGGAGAAAATGTGAAAGCACTGTTTTAACATAAACTAAAACACCTGTTCAGATGTCCCACAATGCTCGAAATAATCTTTTACATGTATATTTATTTCTAATCAGGCTTTCCACTTATTTTACATTTCAAAATTCCAGAATTTTCCACACTGAAAAACTTAGTTTAATTATCAGGCCACTTTTGGCATCTGAAGCTGGGGACACACTGCACAACATTCATAGTCTTCACAGATTTTGAAAAGACTTGGAGTTCAAACTAACAGACTGGTTGCAGCAGATTTTTGGTTTGACGACTGAAAGGATCACACACTTAACTGCGTCTGCTGAGAGATCACAGACTACAGGAGTTGTCAGTCCAACTAAAGCCAACTGAACACATGAAACTGTTGCAGAAACTCTAACGTGGTTAAAGGGTAAACACACCAGTTGGTGGTGGTCAAACAAAAATATTCGCAGAATCTGGACAGTTGCTGTTTCTTCCCCTGCCCCCTCAATTCATAGATCTTTTCTGAAATACTTAATTTATCCCACAAATGAGTTTCTCAAATCAAAATCTGATTTAGATCTTGACTTTATTTTAAAGATAATTTTGAGAATTTTGACCACTTATTGTTTTTTTTACGTTTTTAGGAATGACTGTGTTCTAAAAATATCTTAACAGACAACCCTACAATGCTTAGACTGGATTTCATAAACAAATATTTTTAATTCACAAGCTGCTACATATCAGTTTTATGAAACAGAACCCTAGCTAAATCACAGTTAAATGATCCATCTTTATCTAGCAAGTTGAAGAAAATTAAGAGCATTTTTATGTTTGTTACAAATTTGAGATGTTTTGTTCGTTTTAATAAGGCTCCTTAATATTTATTTTAGACTTGGATGTCAGAATTTTTTTTCCCCCTTATGCTTATATTTTCTGATGCACACTTTATCCAACTGGGAATTGCAGGTAAAATCTGGTGAACAATTATGTAGTGTATCCCCAGGTTAAGGTCTTGGTTTTCAGTCATGTTTCAGCTCTGACCATCACCCTTATTCACATAACAAATCCAGTACTTTTTTTTTTTTTTTCAGTCAAGTTTTTTTTTAAATTCAGTTATTTGTTCAACCATTAAACATATGATTGACTGGAACACTCAGAGACAGACATGTCAACACTGTTGCTGTTTTTAAAGCAAAATATGTATATTTTAAGGTGCAACTATTGAGAAGTACTTTTTTCTTACTCAATGTGTGGAGCATGGAGTGTCACATTAGATAGCTGTTAAGAAAAATCAATTGAATTTTTTTTCAAACCTGAGTGATTACATTTTAGAATAACTGTTCTTAGACACTTGATAGGAATAACTTTTTGCTTGAAAGAAGAAGTCAAATTTAAGACCTGCAATATAAGAAGAAATGAGCATTTAGTTTAAAAATTCTGAAGGTTATAACTGATCATGAACTAATATAGGTCATTTCAAAAGTTTAGCGTTCTAAACTAGCAGAAAAAGTTCATTACTTTAAAAGGGCATTATTTGATATTTATTCAAAGGTGTCAAATAGTTTCTGATCATAAATGATGCATGTTCTCATAGTGTCAGGAATACAATCTGTGGGTAAAGATTATTTTAGTTTGATTTACTATAATGATGAAGACCTTCTGCACAAGCATCGGAGTTTAGTGTGAACTGTCAGAAAAAGGTCAGATCTTGATGTTTTCCAGTGATACATTTGTTATATCAACATACCATGAACCTAATTGTCTGTAACATTTTCATTATTTTTAAGACGCATACCAATCTAGCTTTATTGCAATTTTTATTTAATCATCCTGATATAACTAAACAGTGTGAACATTTCAATCTGTGCTGGAACAAGAAAATGGAACAAGATAAATTATGTTAAATGGTTTTTTTTTTTTTCATACTTTATTTTCCATTTTTCCATTCCTATTTTGCTCAAAGAGAAATCCATGCTTTTTGAGACTGTGTGGGAACCCTTAGTGACAGTTTCAGTAGATGCAACATGTGCTAAACCAGACAAAATAGAAGAAAATGTTGAAAGCACACAAAATGACAGAATTTCACAAAATGACAGAGGCATTATAAGAAAGATTAAATAATGCGGGACAAAAAGCATTCAATCCATTTACGCCTGTGCAGATCTGCCTTCACTTTGTTAAATGCAATTAGGCCCATCCACTCTGTCCAAGTGACACTCAGAAAGCCTTTTAAGAAGTCAGCACAAATGGATCCCTGGGCTAAAAAGAAAAGAGAGGGAGAAAGTATGAGGCAGAGACAGAAGGGCTATCCCACTGTGGTT
The DNA here is from genome assembly GCA_014839685.1 of Anableps anableps. Lineage (NCBI taxonomy): Eukaryota > Metazoa > Chordata > Actinopteri > Cyprinodontiformes > Anablepidae > Anableps > Anableps anableps. The sequence goes on from CM026087.1 coordinate 15,229,883, forward strand.
TGGTGTGTGAGATAAGCAAATAAGAAAGAAGTATAAACCTTCAAAGGAATCTGCATTGTTTACTCCAACAGGGATGTAGGCATGGATGAAAACCAAAAGAAGTGCTCATAAATCATACTTTGCTGTTTGTTCACTTTCCAACCCCCCTTATACCTCTTGTTTCCAGCCCTCTTTCTTGCTCTCTGCCGATAAAAGGAAAGGATACATTGGGGTTGTAGAAGAGCAAGGAGTCCCGCTGAGCTCTGTTATGCAGTTATCTTCTCCCATGTGATCTTCCTCAAGAGATCAAATGCAATGGGCATGCCTCAGAGCGTCGAACAGGCGACGTGAAGCCAGCCAAAGTATTTCATACTCCATGTGCCATCTTCGCTTCATTTTTTTCTCTGCTTGTCTTGCTACATTTTTCTGCACTGTCTTGCTTGTTGCTTCCCCCCACCACAACCACCAACATCCATACACCGCATGGTCTCACTTTGTCACAGAAGCTCAGTGCGTGCCCAGTGCACTGACTTCGATGACCAGGCTGTATGAAACACTTGCTCTTTATTTTTTAATTTTTATTTATTTATTTTAGTGTGTGTGTGTGTGTGTGTGTGTGTGTGTGTGTGTGTGTGTGTGTGTGTGTGTGTGTGTGTGTGTGAGGTTTCACAGCTCCTGTAGTTTACTCAGTTCAACAATATTGCGCACATCAAGCCATTGATGTTGAGTGCATGTGTGACTGCCTCTGGTAGGTGGTTGGAGAGCTCCTGTGTGTAATGTTTTTTTTTTTTTTTTAATGTTACACTCACTCTTGGGGTAAGAGTACAGCCCTTCATCCATGTCAACAGGTTCGATTTGATTCTCTCTATAGCACAGCTATCTGTCATGGCAGTGAGCACAGCACTGTTGGGCTGCAAAAACTGCGACTCCACAGTAGAAGCTCCACTTGTCGGCAGACTAACTGTTGCCTCAACCTTGTGATCCACATCAAAAAGTAGACGAGTCTCCTGCTGGCGTTTCTGAGAAGCTTGGTTGAAGTTCCAGTTAATCTGAGGGTATGTTGCTGCTTCAAACCGACAATATTTTTTGTGATGAAAAAGAATGCTTTATCAAAGTCATCTTTACACTGTTTAAAAGGAGAGCTGTAACAGTAACGGGGATTATATGAATTACAAGATTTCTGTAGTTTTTAATCCATTTAAAAAGTAACGATAAATCTGTTGCCTAAAAACTTTGTTTTAATGACAGCATATATTTAAAGCAATCGACAGAACCAAACCCATGAATTAAAAAAAAAAAAAAAAAAAAAAAAAAAAAAAACCCAGATGCATTCCATAATAAAACAAACACAATCAATGCTCTCATTTAAGTGAGCATCTTCATAATACTGATGGTCATGTTTAGTTTAAACCAGGGCTGTGCCTGATTTTACCCACTGGGATATTTGTAGATACAAAAATCTACTGCAATTCAATGAGTCGATGAGTTTCACAGGATAAAGGAAAAACCCTAAAATGTGAAGACACTGGCAAGATATTTGACCATATGTTGTAATTTATACAGTTATAAATAAAACAAATTAAAACTAAAGACATCATGGTTAAAGTAATGAAGCCAGTCAGTACACAACGGATTACAGTGAATTCCACTATATTGATCTGAATAAACATGCGCTATTCAGAATGGGAGTGAATGAAAAGCACAACATACTTTTTAAAGAAGAAAGTACAAGAAGTTAAAAACATTACCTTCACTTCCACACATTTAGACATTATACAAATCTCAAAATTATTCATACCCCTGGTAGATTTCAATTTAAAGTAAACTTTTAATTTTACCGACAGGTTTTGTGTGACTAGGATTAATCTTAGAATTTTGGAAAACATTCTCCATTTGCATGGAATCCCAGCATTGTGAGAAGCTGAACTGGTAATGCATGGCTCCTAGTTTCTCTCTGCAATGCGGGGGTCAGTTCTGTGCAGAGCTCCAGGATAATGGTCCTGGGCTAATAAACCGCTCAGCATGTCCCAACAGTTCAGTCTGATTTCTGAACATACACTCCCTCTGAATACTTCCATTGGCAATGTCCTCTGGCAGTGCCACTGTTGCGCCACAATTATGCACACTTTTACACAGCTTTTTATATACATCTATGATTCTCTACACACCTTGTCCACCTTAAAAACGTCAAACCTGACCTGTTTGAAGTTAATCTGCTGATCCAACTCCGTTTTTTTGTTGTTTTTTTTTTCTTTGAGAATGAAAATCCCCCACAGATAACATGTCTTTCATGCACTTCAGCACACAGACTGATGTGCAGTTACATCTGTGTTGCAAAAAAATTACTATTTACATTTGAGTGAGGTTTTCCTATCATTTTATTGTGTGTGTGTTACCTGTATGAGGATGAATATGGTTCAGTTTCATCATTTAAGTTTGAACAATAAGATTAAAATCATGAAAAAACACTGGGTTTGTTGCTCCTAGGGTTAAGTAACATTGAATGGTGTCAAATTTCAGTGTACTTAGGTGAGCTTTGTTGCTTATTGTCCACAGAAAAAGTTTGTAAGGCTGCCGCACATTTTCATGGCAATAAATGAAAATAACTTGCTACTTGTTAACAGGGAATATATATATATATATATATATTTTTTTTTTTTTTTTTTTTTTTTTTTTTTTTTTTGCCTTTGTCACAACTGGTGTTAGTGTGAACTTCAAGCAGAAACAGTCTCAGCATATTCCCTTGCAAGAACAGGCTGAATCTTAAAAGCCCCAACAATCACTAGAATCCCAACCCCTGAGGCGGCACTTCCTAAGAGGCCTGAATCTCTTCCTTGAGGAAGTTCTGTAACACCAGCAACAAGTTGTCCATTTTTAAATTTTTTTTTTTTTTTTTTTTTTTTTAGACATGACCAAGAGGGACAAGACAACCGCAAGGCAAATGGGAAACTAGTGCCTGTTGTTTGTAAGAAAAAAAAAGTAATTTTTAACAGAAATAATACAACAGATGATTAGATTTTTTTGGTATTTCCCAAACATAATTTTTAAATATTTTCATAAACTGAATGTGTTCGGTGAACTTCCAGATCCAGCTTGTCTCACATGCACAATCTCAACTGGTGGCATATGTTCGCTGACAGGTTAATCAATTTAGCTGACAAGATGCTAACCCGCATAAGCTCATCAGGTAGTTCCCCTTCACCCTGGCATTTTAAACTCTTCATATTTATGCAAATTGAGAGAGAGCATGAAAGAGGATAGAAATACTGAATGGTTGCTTTCCTCTGAGTTATTTTTGCTCCTGCTGGTTTTATATTCATGTTCTGACAGCAATGAGTAATAGAGTGCATCAGTGTGTTGGAGTGTGAGAATCAGTTTGTGCTGCGCTACTTTTAATTAGAGGGTCATAGTTCTGTCTTGTGCTTTTTTTTTTTTTTTTTTTTTTTTTTTTTTTTTTTTGCACTCGCACCATGTTTTTGGCAGGGTAATGTTTCTGCATGAATCATTACGCCAATTGTCCCAAAAATTCCATCTAAGCTTCAGTTTCTGAATATCCTTAAAATAGATCTCTTTCTAAACTATCAAGTTTGTCTGTTTAACATGCTGGAAACACTTCAGCTATACTTGAGTCCCATTTTACCCCCTTGTGCTTACCACTTATCCCCATGCCTAGATTTTGCACGCTCATGCAGAAAGTGGATACCTTCTCAGAGAGGTGGGGGAACTGTCTGGTAGTAGAAACTGTTTTATGGAACACTTCAAATAAAGGCTGCAAAGCTGCATTAATTAGGAACTTTTTTTTTTTTTTTTTTTTTTTCCCTCAGTTAAATCCAGTGAGTCCCAACTGTTAGAATGTTACAGGTTTTCTGCAGGTTATGTGTTTCACCACTAAACAAATATAAATGAACAGGAAAAAACAAAATGAATGCCTGGTTGGCACGGCGAGATTTTCAAGTTGTCGGTTGATTTTAAAAATCTGAGCAACCCCACACGTGACAGTGGAAAAAAAAAAATCATAGCTATAACATGTTTGGTCCTACAGTGTGTGGTGTACAGCCACATGGCAATGAGAGCACACCACATATGGACAGATTTCACTCACCAACATTCAGATGTCAGATGAGAAATCCTGCAAAACCTCTCAAGAGCAAACATGAGTTCGGAGTAAACAAACATGGCTGACGAGGAAGAAGCAATGGGAAAAGTTTGTGGCCTGTTTTTAACAGATTAAAAAAAACAAAGATGTCTCCAACGTGCACCAGACTTTTTGGTGTGCCATGGTAGTTGCTTTGTCCTTTTATATTTTGGAATTCCCTTTCTTTCTGTCACCTCACTTTCTGATTGGCTACATGTCATGTTTAACAGGCTGGGTGCTTGTTTGTCTTGGGGGGAACACCCCACATGCTGCGGTATCAGGCCAAGACAATCCAATATGTTAAATATCCCCAATTTGACATCAGAGTGCTCCTGACGTCCCGCCATGCAGACTAGATCACTCTTAACAGACCACACACAGCAGGAATATCTCATAAGATTATCTGTAGTCATTATAGTAATCTGAGTGTATTTAAGATTATCCACAGGGGAAAATCGGATCAACAATTGACATAATTATCTTGCTGTGTAAACCAGGTTACACACATGAAAAATTCTGAGTTTGGACAAAGATAAGTCAAAAACACAAGATTTGTTAGATTGGTTGTTTTTCACCCTCCTCTTTGTTTGAGCATCAGTTGGCATTTATTAAATGCCTAGTGTTGTATAAAACTCCTTTTATTAGGTTAGGGTTATGGTTTAAAAAAATGTATCCCTTTAGGCTTTCCATACATCCAAAGCTTGTTGTACAACGACACAAATTCTAAATATACTTAAGGCCACATTTTCCACATCAGGACGTTCAGTGTTGAATGTCCTGTGTGTAATCCTCAGTCTTGCCTTGGTGTGGAGTGGTTTTGATAAGACCTTCATCTTAACATTCTCCCACCCTAAGTGTGTTTAGGCAGCACGTGACTAACCATTATTAAGTTACGTCTGTAACTAGATCACTAATTAATTATAATACAAAAAAAATGGAAATGTAGGGATAGGAGTACCACGATGAAGTGGGGTTTAGGTTTTAACTTGTGTGGTACTCAGTCAGAAAAATTAACAGCTTAAAATTTATAGATGCATAGCTTTAATTTATTGATGAATGTTCTATTAGCAATTAGTATATTCAGAATGATACTGCCATTAGCAATCCATGTTATACTTTTAAAAACAATTTAAAGTTGTATTGTAGAGGAAAATGTGCAATGATAAACTGATAGTGAAGCAAACATCAGTGTTGATTAAAGATAAGCAGCTAATTTGTGATGAACTTACTGATGTTAACGACCTTTATTTATGGGTAGTGTTATTTATCTCATATGTTCTCCTGTGTTTTAGTCTTTTTTTTTTTTTTTTTACAATCTTGTTTATGTAGTGTGCATGTGTTGATGCTGTTGTGGTTTTTTTGTGAAAGCGATGAATAGCTATATCTGATTGTTCTGAGTTCCCTCACCTTGGTGTGCAATGCTTTCTTTGCCAGGAAAACTCGAGACTATAAATCAGATGATTTTTAGTAGATAAACATAACTGCAGCAATTAGCAATTATGCACATCATTCTCACTGAAATCACATTCCAAATTTGAGCTTATCAGAGGGATACTTGTGGTGGAGGGTTTGCAAATCTTCTGCTCGCTCAAGGGCACAGCAGTGAGGACAGATGTTCCTGCCGCTATTTTGCCACTTCCACTTCCAGCTGTTGAGTCTGTTTCGCCAAAAAGATCCTGCTTCCCACACATTCTTCAGAAATAGACACCGTTAACATATACAAGGCCTTGTAAAGTGTTTATTCACCTTGAACCTTTTCATCTTTTGTCATGTTACAACCACAGACTTCAATTTATTTTTCTGGGATTTTATGAGATAGAGAAAAATAAAGTATAGCATGATGTAAACAGGCAGAAAAGGTAAATCAGAAAAAGTGTACGAATCTATTCTCTTTCTTTACTTTTTACCGTCCAAACTCTTTGTAGAGTTTAATATGGGGGGAGGGGGAGGGTTTGTTTTTTTTTTTGTTGTTTTTTTCTCTCACCAATTTCCACTATTAATTTACTTATTCTGAAGTGCAGATATTTACCTGTTTTTCAAGATTTCAATCTGAATTATAGTCATACCCCATGCCCCTATAAACTTAAAGCTTAATTCATATATAAACAGACAGATAAATTATTCCTGTCTCTCTGTGAAATACACATCATCCCGTTACCTTTCTGCATATGCTAACTTCTTTCATCCAGCAGTCTAATTTCTTTTCAGGAGGGCAAATTTTCTGTCTACAGTTGTCAGGAAAATAAATTGCTCCACAAAGCTCAAGCAGCTCATAAAAAAATAACCTACCTTATCTTAGTTCAATCAATAGCAAAGCCTCTAAGTAAATGCTCCTTCACTTTCATACATTCATACTCTGCAACCTGTAATTTTCTGTACATTTCAAAAGCTTGACCCAGTCTTTACCTTGTTTTTTTTTTTTTTCTTTCTAGCAGGCCACAGTGAGATTTCATTTCCCACCCCTTTTTCTCCACAATTCCCTTCCCAACCACGGGGGGTGAGCGCGCGCAAATGTCAAGCACCACTTTGGGTTTTTATGCATATGTGAACAGATCATGGATTTATGACTTGCAATTATGTCAGTGCCTTAGAAATAAAAAAAAAATAAATAAATGCTACCTCTTGAGGGACTTTAAGCATCACATTTGCTTTTAATTTCCATAGGTTTATTTTAATCGGGATGATTTTTAATGGTTAGATCCACACTGACAGTCGGATTTCATGATCAAAACTGAACACTTTGTAAAAACCGTAGTCAGCACTGAATATTTACTTTTTCTTTTTTTTTTTTTTTTTTTTTTTTTTCCCCAGTGGCATCACCACTACCAAACAATTCAATAAATGCTCTCAGCTGGATAGGCCTTATTGCTATAAATCTCTCCATTGCATTTTTATTGACTTTCCCCTCCCCACAGAGGTTGTGTGTAGCTTTTGTGCACTTTTAAAAGGGACCAGAGGAAAACTACATGGGATGAATACCACAAAGGTCGAAGCAGGAAATCCCTCTAAATATGATGGCTCTCCTCACTGCAGTGACAAAGCAAAAGTCACCACAGAGAACTTATAATAATTTTGCATTGCAATATTTGAGATGGGAAGCAAGGTTGAGGGTGGCTCTGACATCATCAACATGCCTTTCTGCCCAAGGCGGTATATTTTCAGAGATATCGTGAAAAGAAAATTTTTAAAGTTTTCTTTTGCTTATTTGCATATCTAGTCAATGGAAGTAAGAATCGCTCTTTGGAGTATGGCCACTGTGGACGCACTGCTGTACACTGTAAATGTTCTGTAACTACAAAATTGGTTGCTAAGTTTACTAATGCAGGATATGGCCTTTTGGCATTTTTGTTGTGGGTAATATGGCTTGTCACCCAGGGCACAATTAAGTCGTGGGTGTCCCACTGTCATGCACATATTAGCACTGAAAGAAAATATGGCCATGCAGTTTTGCTAAGATTTGAGATTGTGATGAACTAAGGGGCTATTTCACTGTTAAGGATTTGAACTGCACATGATCAGCTCTAGTTCAAAGATTGAAATACTAAGGTTCTCCAAACCTGGACTGGATTGTACTAAATATTAATTATTTAAAATGTTTTAAAATACAGTTTGTGTCTTTGTGTTAAAATACAGTTTATGCCATTCAGACATAATTCATGTGGGGTTGGTGCCTGTATCCAGCAGCCACTGGGAGAGAGACAGGGCAAAGAAAGGTCACCAGACCAGCACAGGGTGGTTCATGGGAGGAAGTCTGAGCACCTACAGGGGTTCTTACAAAGTTGATGGAGAAAGGACAAGGCTTGGATTTGAACCCAGGACCTTTTTGCTGCAGGGCAACCATGTTAACAACTGTCCTAACAGGACTTATGACACCCTCATATTTGCAAGAAACAAAAAAGATACTAAATGTGTTTAGTTTCAGAACCCCTTTAGATCAAGTTGAACATAAAATGCACAATATAAAGACAAGTCAGACCTGGACAAGATTATAGAATGCTCAAAATGAAGTTTGTGATCTGTAAAATAATGGCTCTGTCTCTGAAAACAAAAGGCTCTATGCCCAGGGAACTATTCATGTTAAAACTGCTGCTAAGCTGAATAAACCATGGATGATGGGTTACATTAAAGACAACAGAGCAGAGGAGATGAACCCATTAATCTTGCTCGATTGACCCTACCTGATGCCATTGTATGAACATGTTTATACATTTCTTAAAATGTAAAACTAAAGATCACAAGCTGGTCTCATTTGAAGGCATAATTAAACTTCGAGGCACTTTTTGTCTCCTCTTTTCACACAGCGTTACGTATTTTTGGTATAAATGGAGAGTAGATAAAAACCTGATTAATGGTGGGATGACTCCTTTGGCCTCGGCTGATTAATAACTGTTTAATCAGGATTTAGTTGTTAACAGCTGTGGGCGTCCAGTGACTCATTTGTTAAGCATAAACGTGTCAGACACTTTCTCCTTGCTCTTCCCATCGTCTTTATGGCCCGTTTTCTGTCAGACTGTTCTCCGTTAACGATCTTTACTTTGTAATTTTCCCGACTGACAGCAATCTGATATCCCTTTTTATTATGGAAGAAACATTATCTGAATGTCTTCTTATCCCTTCCTCACTGTCATATATTGCACCAGCCTTGGTGACAGATTGATAGCACTCTTATGTCCTTGTTTGAAATATGAACTGTGAAAGGGTTAGCTTAGCTGAAACAAAATGGAGAGTAAAGGCTTTCTACACCTTTATAAAGTTTTGCCACAGCAGACAGCATTTTTTTTTTATTAACCACAGTAGTAATACTTACTTGAAGATGAACACGTGAGTCGGCAAGTACTGTTTTAAACAATACAAATTTTTTATAGCCTCCCTACTAAAGGGTGAAATGATAAACACTGCAGATAAAGCTCAAGATTCATTTCAGGATTTTAAAACCACTAAAACTATGCCTTAGGGGTAACATGCCAAATCAAAAGCTTTATTGAGTTAGAAACTAAAAGGAATCTCTTGTTGCATTAAAATAGTAGAAAATTAAAAATATCAAGTGTTTGTTTTAACGTGTTTGGACTAACCTCATACAAAATAGATGGCTTTGAGTGAATAACTGCAAAATAAACAGTAAATACTCACCACTGTGGCAATCTTTAAGTAACAGTTTGTACCTGTTAAAGGCCTGGCATTATTTACTTATCTCATAGTGATGATTTTTCTGGCCAGGCATGAATCATATAAAATTTCAAATAACTGCCGTACAGTTCCGTTGAAATAGTAGAACTACTACATATTAAAATCAAAGAAATAAAGGTTAATGAGGGGTTAAATAATTTGGAAACTCAATATCATTAGTTTCCACTCATCCTGTGCTTTTAAGTCCAATAAATATTTTCTTTTATGCATATTTTTTTCTCATTAACAGGTTAGAAAGTTCAGTTTTCTTTATGCTGCTAGCTGTGATGCAGGGGTCGTACCTCAGTCAGATGCTTAGATTTCATATCTCACCCAAGAAAGTACATTTTGTTGCTATTTAATTAAACTGTAATACCAAAATAAACCAAATTATGATAAAATTTGTAAGGTTAACAGCAAAGTCAAGAACCATTTATTTGAAGGTTTTCATCTTGAGATTGCAAACTGATAAGCAACCTTAATACTTTCTTGTGATTACATGGTAATTTTTTTTTTTTTTTTTTTTTTTTTTTTTACTCCCACTCTGCCATTAGTTTGTTCTTTGGGAAATAATTATGGGGAACTCATAAATAAATTTGGCTCATATGATCACGGCTGCAGTCAAGTGTATACAAAATCCCTCTTCACTGCTTTAGCCGGCAGTAACTCGGATGAAGGAAAATGGTCGATGAAAAGTACATTTTTATCCGTCTTTCTTTTATTAAATAGCATGTCCAAAAAGGTTTAACACTCAAAAATGAAACAGTAGCAGTCTTACATGGGTAAAACCCTTCTGCTGATTGACATGTTTGACAATATTTCACAATACATTTAAATTCATAAATATAATCAATGTAAATAAGTATATTTCTTCTAAGCGCATTAGGTTGTGTTTGCCAAAAGAAATTTGCTAAATAATAATAAAAATAAAAATAATAATAAAAAGTATACAATGAAATCTGATTAACTATAAATATAGAGACCATTTTGGAATGGGATGGCCACAAATAACTACTAGACACATAGAAGTCTATATGCTCCACAGTGACAGAATATGTTAGATTTCTTTTGTTTTTGCTTTTTTTGACACTTAAATGTTTCAGATCATCAAACAACAAGTAAGGGTTCATGATTCAACAAGAATAAGAAAGAGGCTGGGGAAAAATGGCACCAACTGAAGGATTCCAAGGTGAAGACCCCTGCTGAGCCAAAAGAACACAAAGGCCCGTCTCACATCTTGCTGAAAACATCTTGATAATTTCATTGGGCTTTGGGAAATATTCTGTGGACTGGTGAGTCAAAGGTTTAACTTTGTGGAAGTATGCATACATCTTAGTCTAAAACTAAAGCAATATTTCAGGAAGCATAGTGTTGATCATATGTTTTCTGTGTTTTGCCTTAGATATTCTTATTTTGATTATATCAGCCTTGTTTCTGTTTTACTTTAGATCAATCTGTTCTTAGTTATTTTAGTTCATGTTTATTCCTTGTGTTTAGTTATTTTTATTCCGTTAGAATTACATTTTGCCCATTTGTTACTTCTCCTTGCTCCTCTGGTTCTGCATTGGGGTCCAGTCATTACCACAACATCATGATGGTAGCAGGATAATGATCAAAAGCATTTTAGGAAGTCCACCGCTGAATGTTTGGAGAAAAAAAAAAAAAAAGAAACTTAAAGTTCTGGATTGATCTCAAAATCTGGATCTTAAACCAACTGAGATACTTTGGCATGACCTCAATCATCCCCTTCTTGCTTAAAGCCCTGCAGTGTGGCTGAATTTAAAAAAAAAAAAAAAAAAAAGGGTCATAAAATTCCTCCACAGTGATGTAAAAGACTTGTTCCAAGTTCGAAAATGCTTGATGTCTGTTGTTGGAGCCAAGGGTGGCACAGCTAGTTGTTGCATTTAGGGAACGATTTCTCATAGGGTTTAGTTGGTTTGAAAAAATGTTTCTCCGTTAACAAATGAAATGCCTTTTTAACAACAGCCTTTTGAATTAACTCAAGAATCTTAGTTTATTTAAATTTTATCTGCAGCATTTCAATTTGACAAAAAAAGCAAAAACAGAAGAAATCTGTAAGGAAGCAAATAGTTTTGAATGGCACTGTACAGCGCACTACACCAGTGAATGGATCTATAAAAAAAATTAAGCCTACCTGTCACTTTTTCAGCTCTAGCCACTTGATATTAATAAAATGCCATTTACAGCTGGCAGCACAGGCACCCCTGGTCTGATGGCTACAAGGAGGAAAGCTTTTGTTGACTCACTGCTGCAAAATCATTTTTTGTTTTTCAAGAGAATATGACCTTTAGTATCCTGAGATAACAGCCTGAATGAATTCATTATCAGAACTAAACAAGTTTTATAGAGAGATCGTGATCTAATTAACTCATGATCTTGAGATAACGTCTTTAAAGACTTGAAGGTCATTCGAAACGAACATAGTACAACATTATAGCTTACCTTACAGTAGTCCCTCTCAAAGGTCTTTTAACTGTTCCCACCCAGACTTGTACATATGTTACTTACACAGATGTGATGTTGGAATGTGTCCTTTAGACTCATGAACAAATGTGTATCTATAAATACAAGAATTTCAGTTAGGCCTTATTTTGCTGGAACGTTGCTGTGATAATCCTCATACAAGCTCTCCTTCACAAAAATATTCACCTTGGTTCATAAGCACTTAATTGTTTTAAATTTGAGTCAGTCCTCTACAACTATACACACGTTGCCCTGACATCCCACAACATGAAGGTCCTGGAGAGACTCCTGCTGGCCCACCTGAGTAAGCAAACAAGCACATATAAGGACCCCTTGCAGTTTGCTTATCATCATGGAGTTGGAGTTGACGACACAATCATACACCTGCTTCAACAAACCCACTGTCATCTGGACAAACCAGGCAGAACTGTGAGGATCATGTTCTTTGATTCCGTCAGAGTATTTAACACAATTCAGCCTGGTTTACTTTGTCAAAAACTCCAGAAGACTCAGGTGGAGGCCTCAACAATTGCCTGGATCAATGACCTGACAAACGGACCACAGTTTGTGAGAATGAATTACTGTGTCTAACCAGGTGGTCAGCAGCACAGAAGCACCACAGGGGGCTGTATTCTCACAATTTTTACTCTGTACACTTCAGACTTCGAGCACAAGTCAGTCCTGTCATCTGCAGAAATACTCAGATGACTCTGCAGTCGTCGGGTGTATCAGAGATGGACAAGAAGCTGAGTACAGAGAGCTGGTGGACCGCTTTGTGGCATGGTGTGGAAACAATAATCTTAAATGTGAACAAAACAAAGATGATTGTAGATATTAAAAGAAATGGGGTTAGGTCAAACATTATTTCCATCATGAGAGAAGAATTTGGGGTGATTAAGGAGTATAAATGCCTACCAACAGAGTGAACTGGAGACACAACAGTGAAGCCATCGACAAGAAGGAACAGAATAGACTTTACTTCCTGAGGAAGCTTAGGTCCTCCAGTGTTTGTAGCAAGACACTGCATATATTCTATAAATCTGTTGAGAGTGTCATCTCTTCTGCCATCATGTGTGTGAGTAGAAGCATCAGAGCCCAGTACTGAAAAAGACTGAATAACCTGATGAAGGCTGGTTCTGTACTGGGGACTACTGCTGAACCACCGCAAAGGAGGATTCTTCATAAAATCAAGAAAATTATGGACAACCCTGAGCATCCTCTTTATGAGACTGCTTTACAACAACAGTGCGTCTTCAGTCAGAGGCTTCTTCAAATCTGCCATATTACAGATGGCTACAGGAGATCCTTTGTGCCCACAGCCATCAGCATCTACAACTACTCTTTGAAGACCCTTTGATAATGAGGTACAACATTTAATTTCCCTTTGAGATCAATAAAGTATTTCTGAGTAGAATAGAATTGATTCAGGTGGGAGACTCTGTTGGCACGGCAACTATTTAATGAGCACTTGAATAATGGTCTTTATGAGAGTGGCAAGAACAAAGCCGTTGCTGAAAGGAGGCTTTAAGAAATCCATTTTGAATTTTACCAGAAACCATGTGGATCAAGGTGGTTAGATGGGACCAAAGTACATGCAAAAAGCTGTGATGGAAAACTAAATCTGCACATCACCCGAACCACACCATAGAAAAAGTCCAACATGGTTATGAAACCATCATGCTTTGGGGATCCTTTTCTTCAGTGGGTACCGGGACACTAGGAAGATGGTTAAAACAAATACAACGCTTGTCTTGAAGACAACCTGTTAGAGGCTGCAAAGGACTTGCAACTAATACAGATATTCACCTTTCAGCAGGACAACTACACTGAACAATCAGAGCCAAAACGGAGAGGTTTTCAAGGTTGGTTACTCAATCCAGTCCTCAAGAGTTACTATCCTGCAACTTTTAGATGCATCCCCACTCCAGCACAACCACATCAAATTCATGGATTGTTACCAGGCCTCTGCCGAGCCGAATAACATGCTGATGAAAGATTTTAACTATTTGAGCCAGGTGTGCTGGAGATGGATACATCTAAAATCTGCAGAATAGCAGCTCTCAAGGACCGGGCTTCGGCACCCCTGGTTTAGCTCGAAGCATATTAATGTGTTACAATAGCAAAATCAAATTCCAGACCTAAATCCAACTCAGAATGTGTGACAAACCTTAGAGTTAATGTTCACAGCTGTTTACAAAGTTTGTGCAAAATATCTTTGTATGTCAAAAGCTGTTAGCGATACTGTATATCCAAAAAGACTTACAGCTGTAATTGCAGCAAAAGCATGTTTTGCAAAGTATTGACGCCAGGTGACTGCAAATGCACACCATGGATTTTTACATAAAATATTTGGAAATCTACAGTTGGTATTTTAAAGAGACCAGTACATTTGTTGGCAAAATGTTCACTTCTTCATGGATAGATTGTCTTTTTATTATTCACATGTTAGGTGTTACTAAAACCCTATGAAAGTCACATGGGAGTAAAACTATCTTTAAGTGTTTGCATACTTTTTATTTCAATTAATACAAAAAATCTTATTTTGTGCAGTTTTCATACAGAAATACAGTTTGTCACGATTGAGATTCATCGAACTGGATAGGAAATGTCATGTAAAAGCCATATGTTTGCACTGGAGGTGCTAATGTTATTGCTGAATGTTGTGGTTTCAAAAAACAAAATAAATTTCTCAAATTTTATTGTTCATTAAATTTTTAGTAGCCTGAACCAAAGTCAGAAAGTCAGGTCAGGATCAAATCCCCAGTTATTGCTCTTTTCTCCCTTTGGCAATATGTGCTCTGCAGGGACACAGGGAGAGCGAGCTTTGGATTGTGTGCGCAAAAGATAAATTGAGTAACCTTCTTCTGTCATTAGTAATACCTTTTCAAGGAGTGAACAGAGATAAAAAGCAGTGCAGTGGGGTGATGGAGGAAAGATAGAGACCAGGAGGAGGGTGTGGAGGAGTGGATGAGAGCCAGAACTCTGCGGTAATTAGCCATGAAACAAAAGCCCAATCGGGCTCAGCTCTGGCTCAGATTTTACACCTTGAGCCATCCACTCTGTGCCTCTGATGGTGAGAGCTCAGCAAGGGCTGAGACCACTGCTGTGTCCAGCTGAAGCAGAGAGCAGACCTGTCGCCCTGTCCTGGCTCTGTCTTTCATCGATCACACCGCCTACACGCTTCTGTACTCGGTCTGGCTGGCTGGCAGGGAGGATCTGTGTCTGGCTTGCTTGTCATGTCTGTCTGGGACACATTATTATGGATCCCACGAGAGCTGTAGATAAAAGCAACTTCACAGGAGATAGCTGAAATGGAATGATTACAGCATGGGCAGCCAAAAGTACTTATTCTTATTTCTTTTTTCATCACTTTTGTGCATTTCTATTTATTTTGAGTAAAAATAAAGTAGATACAACTGTAGGGCTGCACCGATTAATAGGATTAATCGTGATT
Organism: Anableps anableps; assembly: GCA_014839685.1. Classification (NCBI taxonomy): domain Eukaryota; kingdom Metazoa; phylum Chordata; class Actinopteri; order Cyprinodontiformes; family Anablepidae; genus Anableps; species Anableps anableps. Next base: position 15,245,101 of record CM026087.1, read on the forward strand.
AATCGATTGAAAGAATCGATTAAAGAAAAACTGAGTAATTGATTAATCGTTAACTGGAGAATACAGACATTAAAAAAGGCCATTTGCTGGGAAAAACACACCCAGAGGAGTAATTAAGGCAGAACTTTACAAATATGTATACATTTTACATCTAAAATAATAATAATAAAAAAAATAAAAAAAAAACCTTAGTCTGTAGATATGTTCTACCTAAAACTCCTCAAGTGGCAGTTTTAGCTTCACCTGATTCAAAGCACTGATGGAAAGCTATATTATTGCATTTTAGGCAACAAAATGTTTATTTAACTATTTAAAACTTAATTCTTTATTTGCCTCTTCTAATCTATTTCTAATATTGTATAAAAAAAAAAAAAAGCCTAAGAGGTTAAATTAAAAATCAACAGAATGTTCCTTTTTTTTTTTTTTTTTTTTTTTTTAAATCTGATCAGTCGTCAGAATAATAAATAGAATTATCGATTACTAAAACAGTCATTAGTAGCAGCCCTATACAACTGACCTTTACATGTGGGGATGTGGAGTGTTATGACATTTTTATTCTTATTTCCAAGTCACTATTTGTTGTTTGTGACTAATTTAGAGTTCTACATCCTAAACATAAATTAAATATCATGGTTTGGGCAATTACCAGTGAGGTGCTCATAATTTTTTACCTTTTTTACCATTGATGATAAACTCTTTGAATTCGTGGAAGTAAAGCAATGGGAACTTAAGGCTTTCCGTGATGCTAATGTATCGTTTAAATCAGGTCCTACCATCACATTAATTGACAGGAAAAGATTATGATCTTATACATTTGTGCTGGACTTTAAATTAGGTTAAGGCAATCTTAATTGCAACTGCATTTGAAAGCAACCAGTATTTAGCAGTCCTTTACAAGCTATCATGGTGGTGGGAAAAGATTTCAGCATCGTTTGAGCGATTTCTCTTCTCTGTTCCATTGGGTTGAATATGTCATTGCTGCTATAACAAAGTTTTCGTGGAAGGGCCTCTACAAAGTTTGGGAGTGTGTTTATTGGGAATTTTTAACCATTCTTGCAGAAGTGCACTATCATGTTGGAACAGGAAGGGACTGTCCCTAAACCTTTTCCACAAAGTTAGGAGCTTGAAATTGTCCAAAATGTCTCTGCACTAAACTTTACACTTGACCCAGTGCACGGAGGCAAGTGCTGTTCTCCTGGCAACTGTCAAACTCATAGTCATCCATTGCATTGACAGAAAGGGGCATGAAGACATGTTTCCACTGCTTTAGAGTCCAGTGGTACATTGCTTTTCACCATTGTGTCCGACGTGTTGCATTGCACTTGGTGATATAAGTTTTGGATGTAGCTACTCAGCCATGAAAACCCATTTCATGAAGCTCTCTGTGCACTGTTCTTGACCTAATCTGAAACCCACAAGAAACTTAAAGGTCTGCAGCTATTGATTCTGCAGAAAGTTGATGACCTCTGCACACTCTTCATCTCAGCAACTGCTGACCCCACTCTTGGATTTTACATGACCTACCTACAGAAAAGTAAGACCTGTTGTTGTGAGCATGAACTATTGGTGCTTACTGATTGGTTAAAAAAAAAAAAAAAAAAAAAAAAAAAAAAAAAATTGAGTTTGACCAGCAAAATCTGGTTAACAGACCATTTTTGTTATCTCTAATGACAGTATAACAGGAAGTTCATAACTTCTTGTTCACAGTAACATCCCCAAGATTCAAACTGTGATTGACAGCTGCATTTGCTTCTGCAATGCACCCACAACATGTGCATATGCAGACTCAGAGGTACATTCCTTGGTTCCAGCTACAAGGTTTGGAAGTGTGTTTATGGGAATTTTTACCATTCTTGCAGAAATGCATGTGTGATGTCATGCAATGATGTTGAACGGGAAAGGCTGGCTGGCAGTTTCCACTCCAACTCATTTCAAACGGCTCTAATTTTTGGAATGAACAATGCGTATTTGAGGTTTTCTTGGGTGTTTGATACTTCTATCAGAAATTGACGATTTGGGTCATTCCTGTCTTTTCGAATACTAGAATGTAGATTTTTAAAAGAAGTTGTGCTGAAACAAGATGAGCCCCATTGACCTGGTCATAATGTTATGCTGATTGATGTATTTCATAAAGTTAATAAAGATGAGAGCTTAAAAAAACAGCTTTATGTGGCTCAGTGAGTTAGCTTGTGGCATTGGTCCATGTGTGTCCTATTAGCTTAGACTTCCAGGTGTGCACTGGGAAATGATTAGCATGAAGCAGGTGCTGAAAAATATTGCTGATTTGTTTTAGGATTCCTCCCCAAGATGAGATCCAAGTAGGGGGTTCAGCACTCGGATCCCTCCTAGTTTCCTGACTGCACTGTTTTTCCGTAGAGGCCCATGTTGACAGGGCCTTCATTAGAGGCTTTGTCCTCAAAGAGCTTAGTACATAATTAATGTCTCCATGATGGATTACACGGGTAGGTTACAAAATGCAAAGAGGTCGGCAGAAAACAGGAGAGTTGAAGCAAGGCTTTTGTGGGGTTTTTTTTTTTTTTTTTTTTTTGTTTTGTTTTTTTTTTTTTTGTTTTGTTTTTTTCTTCTCCTCCACGCCCACAGCGTCTCCTCCTTCAGCACGCACACCAAACTACTGATTAGAAAGTCACAATATTTACTCAAAGTTTACCACTGGTATCTTTAATACAGGTGCGAGTGACAATTAAGCTCCTTTACCTCCTTTTCTTATGTTTCCTCCTTTTTTTGCTTGCGTGATCATTGAAAGCATCTGCAGCCCGACGAGTGATCATCTTCAGTGAGGATCTCACAGGTGGAGCTTCAGGAGGATGTGAGCCATTAATCAAAGCCACTGTTAATGATGCAGAAAACACAGTGGAAATTAAAGTCCTTCTGTTCATAATTCCGTGGTATTGAGGTGATCTATGTTCAAACCGGTATGACTATGACTGGGATTTTTTTTTTTTTTTTTTTTTTTTTTTTTTTGACCCAGCTTCTAAAGAGGCAGCAGAGTTTTTGTTCAGAGGTTACAGTAATGACTGAAAGAACCACCTTCTGTTTTTTACCAGAAACTTTAACAAATGTTGTGCCGTTTCATGATTGCAAGATCTTGTTACATATACCATTACAGGGAGCCATCAGAAATACACAACAGTTGGCCAAAACCAATGACAGTCCTAGCATAGTGGCAACCTTGCCAAGTCCCTTCTTCTGAAACTCCCCAAACAATCAAAATGCAGAAAATCATCTGAGTCAAAGTGATATTGTTAGTTTAAAAGTTTATAAAGTACAGTTTGGATGAGCCTTATATGATTTACACATACTCTCTCAATTGAACTACTCTTCAAAACTCTGAAGTAATCATTTTATACATTAATCCAGTCATGATGATTGATCTATACAAACTGTTAGTAGTTGTGTAAAAGTTGGTCAAAAATTAATCACATTGAAAGTTATGATACTGAGGAATTTTGTTATAGGTTTCTTAGGTCTATAAACAACTTATCAATATTCAAGTTGGCTGTACAGCCTTCAGGCCATGTTTTAATAAATCAAATTAAACCAGAACTAACTGCAGCTCACTGTTTTTACATAAGTGGACTTCAGTGGAACGCCAGCTAATTAAAAGTAGAGGAGATTTTTGATCGTAGCATTTTCAATAATAAATGCCAACCCTGGGGAAGGTGTGTTTTTGTTTCCAGTTTTTAGTTTAATAACTATGATCTGACAACAAATGCTCCTGTAGAGGTTAGAAGGATTTAGCATCCCAAAACCTGTGTCAGTCAGTGCTCTCTGGCAGTTTTGGAGGTTTCAGTTGAGGTGACTTTGTGTTTTATTTGTCTTCAGTGTCCGGTCTGTGGTATCAGTGGATGAAATGACTCACTCAATTATGCATTTGCTTAGATAAGTAATAAAGTGCTGCCACTTTTTGCCAGCCCTGAGCCTGATTATGCTGGCTGTACAAGCTGTTTCCCAGCCTCCTGTTCCTCCCTTTTCACCGATCAACATACTTCCTACACAATCTGGAGAAGTGAGTTTGATTTCAGTATTTTCCAGGTCTGGATAAGTATAAAGAATATGGAAACTATAATAGTATTCTTTGTCTCATTGCCTAAATGTTGTCCTTTTGTACACTCCTCCCTTCTTTGTGACACCCCCCAGTCCGTCCTTATCTTATTTATCTTGTCCTCCCTTCATTTAACACATCCTATCCCCTTCCTTCTGTCCCTCCTTCATCACTTGTTTCCTTCCTCCCTCCTTCCCTCTGATCTTGTTCTTAATGCAATCCTGCTCTTGCCTTGTCTTACCATCTTTTTTCCTTTGTCATTCCTTTCTGTCCCTCCTTTCTTTATTCCCTCTTGTGTTTTCAGTATTCTTATCTTCCTCCTTTCCTTCCTTCGCTTTTTGCCTGTCCCTCCTTTCTTTCCTTCTCTTGTCTCTATTTTCTGTCCTTTGTCTCTCCTAACTTTTTTTTTTCTTTCCCTTTCCTTCCTTGTGTTCTTCCCTTTTTCTTGGTGTCCTACCTCCACTCCTTCTTTACTTCCTATTTTTTCCCTTGTATCCCCTTTTCTTTCTTTATCCTATCATTTTTCTTTCCTTCGTTCCTTCATTTGTTCATTAATTTATTCATTCTTTCCTTTATTCATTTTTGACCTCCCTTTTTTCTTTTTTATATGTCCATCTTCTGTCCTTCATTGTTTACCTTTATTTCCTTCTTTTTTGTAGATTTTATGTCTAAATCTGCCCACTGTAGAAATATTTAATAAAAATTTGCAGTAAACTTTACTACTTTATATTTTAGCTCTGAAACATTGGATGTGGAAAATTCTGGATAAAGATGTATGCAAACACAACTTCCTGCAACTTCCCTGGGCAAGGCACTTCACCTAAGTTGCCTACTAATCTGCATACTGGTATATGAATATGTGAGGGTTTGAGGGTGCAGTTTAGTGAATTTGGCTTGAGTGTGAAATGCTTTAAGTGGTCAGTATGACCCCAAAAGCGCTATATAAATTCTGCCCATTTTACCCTAATATTTATCTGGAATTCATACTTTCATTTTTATGTCCAAAGTGTCCAAAATTCTCAGATATCAGCATAAGTCAAAACAAGAAACGTCAGTGGTGATCAAGAATGCAATGATAGTTTGATGGGTAGTAATAATTTTATTTTCCCCTTTTTATTAGCAGTTTGCTCCACTTGGATGAAAGCATCTTTGAGCACTCTGGAAGCTGTGAGAACCACTTGTTTAAAAAGTAACAACCTGTGTCTTTCTTTTTCTCTCATTTTTTGTTTAACCTTTCACTAGTGGATTGGGTTGTTAGCATGCTTGCCTTAATGCAAGATCATTCATATCTAATGAGATTTTTCTCCAGGTACTCCAGTTTCTCACTAGAGTTCAAAGAAGTTGAATGACTCCAAATTGTGTGTATGTATGGTTGGTTTTATCCTAGCCATGCAGCAAAGTGGCTTGTTTCCTGGTATTTGAACTTGCCTCAGTGTGACACTGAGCAGGAAAATGCTAACAGTCTAGAATGTTGACAGTTCAAGTCCTTATAGCTAAAGATGATTAAATACATTCCAAAGCTATGACATAAAGTCCTTCAGACAGTTTTCCAACTTGTCATTTTTAGCAATGACCAGCCCAGGTTGCCCATTATGCTGCTTCTACCATTGCTGCAGCTGTTGGAGTATGCTGCTGATTTTTGCCATGTACCATACCTACTGTCACCTGTTAGATCCTAAGGAGGTGCATGTTCCACTTGGCCTTCACCTCCAGCCTCAGCCACAATGTCAGGGTGTTATATTTTCAGAATATTGCTAAAGATCTGGGCAACAGTGTCTGATCTTTTAGCAGCAGCTGTACATTTCCATAAGCTGCAAAAAATAAGTGACAACATAATAAACTACAAAGCCCACCTGTAGTACAATAAAACAATTTTAAAAATAAAGATAAATAGCTGTCCTTGTCTAAGTTGACCACTGTCCCTTGCAGCAGTTGTAATCCAATATGATTTGTGGTCCTTAAATACAATCTGATGTTGCTTTGCAGCAACACACTGCAGCTTTTCTTGGGGGATGTAACTGACAGCTGTCATTGTGAAGTAAAAGCGAAGATTGATGTCAGGACCTGCTGCTGTTTTACCTCTAGTTGCAACTAGGGGGGCAGATCCAAGTTGTTGTATGAAACCAAGACCACCAAGGCTAGCTTTCTTCACAGGAACTCCATCCTGAGGTCATATGATGGAAAGAAAATCAGCTTTTCCCCTGTTGCCTCTTAGGTGGATCCACCAGTGTCTGCTTTCCCAGGTGTGGCGGCATTCTCCTCGAATATTATGTGGAAACATCTCACATCACCCACAGCCTCAGTCCCATAGAGACTGTGTGGAGGGGTTTAGTCTGCAGCTCCTCTGAAGTCTCACTTGTGTTTAGCAATACATGTCCTCCTTAAGGGTTGAAAGTGGGAAGGAGATGGACCACCAGCATAACTCTTTGGAGCATATAACCTAAAATTCCAGTCCCCCACTACCAAAAATCTTTGAAAACATGGATAAAAATTTTAATCCATACAGTAATGACAATTTATTTTTTATAAAAGTTTATATGGGAGGCAACGACAGTTGAACAAACCAATAAAGGTATAAATATTTCTAATCGGTAGTGTATTGTAAGACTTGAATAAATTGTGAAGCACTAACAATATTCAAATCTCCAGGTTCAGATTTTGGCCCCAGGCCTTGGGATGGAGTTTGCATACACTCCCTGTGCATATACGGGTTCTCTTCAGATACTCTGGCTTCCTCCAACTTTCCAGAAATAGGGATGCACCCCTCCCACACACACACATACACAAGACATGCTCTTCAAACTTAAAAAGATGTAGTACAGTAATGTGAGTGTTGATGCCGCATACTGTAGACACCACTGTGTGTAAACATGCAAATAAGCAATAGAGAAGTCATTCAGGGAGCAGCTGACTGATGCCTTTTTGCCCTGGAGTGCAGTAAGTCATAACTCTTGAATGGAAAAACCAACATTTACCACACAATGGAAACTAAAGCTAGGGGCTAAAAGTCTTTAGTCTTCTATATACACTGGCAGTTTTCTGGAAATTGTCAGCGAGTCATTGTGACTGTAGCAGTCTTTCACTTATGTTCCCTGCAGGTTCTGGTACTAAGTCTCACACCTGATGGGGTGCTTGATATTAAACACACAAATCAACTCTGGCTTTTTCTGTCTCCACTTTCTGTCTTTTCTTTTTTGTTTTGTAAGATGATGTAGCTTTTACCCACTTTTTTTTTTTTTTTTTCCCATTTATTTTTTTTGTAACTTGTATCTGCCCTAAATTTGAAAGTGTTTCCATTCCAAGTTTTCTTACAACCATAAGGTGTAGGATTCCTAAGGGAGGCAATTTCTTTATTCCTGCATGGATGAGCAAGACAGATACTGATTTGACAGCACATGACTATTAGGCTTATCCAGTCTTCGGAAAACGATGCCACACAGCGCTCCACTAATTGGACGTACATGCATGAGACAGCTTCATTTAAAATTAATTATCCAACTTGATCATCTTAAATTAGCCATCGTCAGATCCAAGCCATGCTTTTATGCTTCTCCTCCATCTCCCGTAACCTTTCCCACATACAGCCAGGCACTCTGTCTCACTAACTTTAACACACGCTCTGCCTTGTAGCAAAGAATTTCACAACTACAACGCAGGTATGTGTGTACAGGTTCAGAAAGGTAATAGAATTGTTGCTTTTTTTTCCCTTAAACACCCTCATGACTAGAAAATTACAGTTCTGCCAATTAGCACTGCAGGGCCTTTGGGTGCAAATTATTAATCATTACTTTACCATAATGTGTCTTAATGAAAATGGATACCTTCAAACTTTTAACACTGGAAAAGTTATCTGCTTAAGTCTGCAGTGTTGAGATAAAAACTGCGGAAACATTCACACGGTACCCCTCAGTAATGAAAGATTTCTGTCAAGCTGTTTGCTATGTAATGTAAAAAGTTTATCATTTTTGGAAACATCTGCTGCTATTCTTGCACAGTTAGACATTCAATTTCAGTTTGCGATGTGTGCACACATGTCAGATCTGGCAATTTACAAATAAAACAATTAGTGACATCCTTCTGGTCTATACAACAATCTGTGATTTAAGGCACAGCTGTTAAAGGACATTGTTGATTAAAAATCCAGATTTAAATGAACTTTTTCCATGTATGCTTAAACAATAACAATGGTGCTGTTTTCTCTTAATTTTAGCCACAGTTTATTGCACTGAATTTTTCAAATGGTTAATACTTACAGGCTATAAACAGGTCCTCATATTTTCATAGCTTTTAAGAAGCTGACTTTTTATAAAGTACCTTGAGATGAAGTGTTGTGAATTGGTGCTGTGTGAATAAACTTTGAGTTTTGGCACATAATGCGTTTCCTTTACAGCTTTAAAACACTAGTTTTTAAGGGAAAAAATGCCATATCCTGCTCTACTTCATGCATCTTGAGTTTTTAAATTTGTTCCACAAAGAAATAGTCATCAAGACCTTATTTCAATACTAAAGCTTGAATGCAAACATTGTGTTGGACAATTGTATTTTTTGATTGTCTTACAATCTGAGAATGGAGTTAAATATTGTTAAACATAGTCCGTAGAATATTTGTTGATTTAGACCTCTTCATCTCCTGTTCCGTTTCTCCACTAACAATGTATGTCTACATGCCATTTCTATGTTTAGAAATATAAGGATCACATGTTTTTAAATATGGTTTTGACTTGTATGTTGTAGGGTTCTGCTCAAGTACAAAAATAGTCAAACATTGCTGATTTTAATCAAACTGCTTAAAAGTTACCATCCACAGCATTGCCTATAAGTATGCTTTTTTTTTTTTTTTTTTTTTTTTTTTTTAGCAAAACCCTTTTAAAAAAGTTTACAAAATTTTTACATTTTATTTGCCTAGTAATATTTCAGATGCATCCAAATGAATCAAAAGACCATCTAAAGTTTCAGTCAGTATTTCATTTCTAATAAGTTATATAAGTATACACTGATATTGTCATGTTAAAATGGAAAGCCTTATGAAAGCCTGAATTTTTTAAAGTAAATTTGGTCACTTAACTATTTTTTTTTTTTTACAATACTGAAAAATCCTATTGTTATTCTATAAACTATCAATGTAATTGAAGAAAATACCTTTTAAAATTTATGTAAAGTTAAATTTCAGAAATTGCATTTTTTTTTTTTTTTTTCCCCCCCAAAGGATTAAGTTAGGACACAATCACATTTCCACTTGAAATGACAAAACGTATAGAGTCATATATCATCAGGTGGTTGGAACATCTCTTGGCATTTTAAAGCATTCCCTATTAAAACCACAGACCTTAAGTTTTGCTTTGTTTTTTTGACTGTTGAAGTGAAGGTATACATGATCATTTGATCAGATTAGGGATCTGAGGCCTTCAAAAAGATGACTGTGGCATCCTACGAGGGAGTTAAAGAAGAGTCAAATTTCTAATCGGCCATCTTGCTGTACAGAAAATAGAGGACATTCAAAATAACATGCTCAGGTATGACTTTTCAAGCAAGTTTACCCACAAAGCAGACTGCAAGATGCTGAAAGAATTCCCCAAAAGCCCAAAAATGTTATCAAGGACCAGTAGCATGCTCTTACTGTGTTTGATATGATAATGCATGCCTTTGCAATTAGGAATGGACTTTACAACCTTAATGTGAACAGGAGAAATGTTCTCTCTTTAAAAAAAAAAAAAAAAAAAAAAAAAAAAAAAACCCACAAAGCCCAGATTGATCAGAATTTCTAGACTGTTTTTTTTTTATACAGACTAATCTACATTTTAATTATTTGGACACTAAAATAGACGATCTGTGGCATAAACCAAATACTGCATTCTGGAGAAAAGATCCTCATACCCTCTGCAAGGTATGAAGTTGGAAACCCTCAGAGAGCTTACAGCTAAAGTGAGGAGTGGGAAAAACCTTCCTCAGACTAATGTGAGAGACTAGAAAAGGACAAAGGGAAGCATCTCACTGAAGTTATTTGCTTTATGCAAGCAAAAAAAAGAAAGGTTACGTTAACTTGTTAAAAAGAGATGTGACTATCCTACTGCTGCTAGAATAATCTAAATGTCTGATGGCACTGTATATTTTACTACATTATACTTCACTGACCTAAGTAAATATAGGAAATATTTAGTAGTTTTTAAACTGCCCATTGGACAAAACATCTTTTGCCATTCTACTCTTGAGATTCATACAGTTACTGGATAATATTCAAGCTGTCTGCTCTGGTAGTATATCTGCAGCTGGCTGGTAACACTCTTGCTCATGACCTGTCAACTGTAGCTTCAAAACTGTGTTAACTCATAAGAATTGTTCATGACTGAAATACGTCCATTTTCCAGACAGCTACATTTATTTTTCAAGGAATAAAGTTTTTGAACCTTCTTTCAGCGAGCTGACCTGCAATATGCAGCAGCAAATCTGGTAGGGCATTCACTGCTCTACTCTGGTCAAATTTCTAGTCATTCAAGTTCTTTCTCTGGCATCTTGTTCAATAAACATTATGGAAACTCTTCGCAGTTTTGACTTATTAAAATAGAAAGTTGGTGTAGAAGATTTAAACAAAATGGAAAATAAGAAATATTGTAACAAAAACAGATAAATTATATAACTGCAAATACGTTAGTAGCCCAAAATGGAAATTATAAAATATCATATTCTACTCTTTCCAGTTTTCCTCAATACGGTAATTCCCAACAGAGTTACAAAGAGGACTTTTAACATTCATTTTGGCACTGCTGATAAATGTTTGCCCTCCCTTCTTCCTCACAGGGCTACGCTCAGACAGTTACTCCCAGGTTTTCCACAGGTAAAGCTTGTCCTACGTTTTCCAACTAAGAAAGTGTGCCAAATCAGAAAGAACTACAAGGACAAGACAAACACAACTGACACCACAGAGAGATTAGGAGCAGAAACAATAAGTTGACTCCCAGAGGGAATGTCCCTCACATAAACGTTGTCACGCCAAAGCAGCAGCACTTGGCCAGACATCAAAACGTAAACCTTCTTTCTTTATCTTCTGTGTTCACACAAGGTAAGGCTGATGTGTGTAGCCAATTGGATCAGGAGGCTGCTGTGATTTTGACTTGGGGGAAGAGTTAGGAGTTGCTCATGCGGATGGACTGATGCCACGGCGTGAAAGCTGATTGGTAGAGGTTTGGGTACCACACTCTGTCAGAGGCAGAGAACAGCGCCCTGTCATGAATAATAGGGAGAGACATTTCTGTTTTAACCTTTCCTCCCCTCAGTCACATTTCAAACAGCCGGAAGTCCTGATGAATCCACACCTTACTGACTTCTGCTATTTAAAATGTGTTACATCCTCACTGTGTTAGCAAATAGTTTACTTTGGAGGGAATTTCCTACCATCAAATGTGGTTGTGAGAATAGGTGTTTTGCGAAAAATCTGCTTTATAACAAGGGCAAAGATTTGTTGTTTGGGTTCAGTGAAGATGGAAAGTTGCACAAAGTCTTCTTTCTGGGATCAATTAATGTCTTAGGCAGCCATCAGTGTTTTAGCAAATCACCCCACCTTCCATTGTAAAAATTAAGCAACAGACAGCAGCCTTATTCTCTTATTTATTCATTTATTTAATCCTAACACGCTTGAGCTAAATGAGGCCCCGTCCACATAGAGATGAATACAGTAAATTTTTGTAAACGATTTAGAAAGAATGTGCTTCCACAACACGGGAATGCAGCACCACAGAAAATGCTGTAGTAAGTATGCCAGGCCAGTCGGTGGTGTTGTAACACTGCCTCAGAAAGACGTAAAACGCACCGAACGACGCCATGTTTATTTCTGAGAGTGAGGCACAGGCGGGTTACAGAGAGAGATGGAGCTACTATGACACTTTTTCCAAAAAAGCGCGACTCACATGTACACATGGAAACATGAAAATTGCATTTTGAAATTTTTCCACTCTGGGATACACTTTGGAAAAAAAAAAAGACTGTTTCTGGTCTATTAAAGTGCCAGATCCATGTGGACGAACAGCCTAAATGACAAAAATATTTTGCAGACACATTTAATCTTGGATCCATGTGGACTTTTTCCTGAGTGCTTAAAAGCTATCAACAAAGCAACACAAGGATAAAAATTCCCTCAAGCATGCAAATGTGGATGTTTTTAAACAGTGGCTATCACATTAAATTAAGACATTCTTAAAAACTGCCTGATTTAAAACAACCCAGTGGGGCAAAAAAGTATTTAGTCAGCCACTGATTGTGCAAGTTCTCCTACTTAGAAAGATGAGAGAGGTCTGTAGTTCTCTTCACAGGTAGACTTCAACTATGAGACACAAAATGAGAAAAAATAAATCCAGGAAATCACATTGTAGGATTTTTTTTTTATTTTTTTTTTTTTTTTTAATTATTATTTCTTTGTAAATTATATTGGAAAATAAGTATTTGGTCAAGAACAAAAATTCAACTCAATACTTTGTAACATAACCTTTGTTAGCAATGACAGAGGTCCAACGTTTCCTGTAAGTCTTCACCAGGTTTGCATACACTGTAGCTGGTATTTTGTCCCATTCCTCCATGCAGAATAGTGATGAGGTCTGGAGAGTGGCTAGGCTACTCCAGGACCTTGAAATGCTTTAACGGAGCTACTCCTTCATTGCCCGAGCGATGTGTTTGGGATCATTGTCATGCTGGAAGACCCAGCCACGTCCCATCTTCAATGCTCTCACTGATGGAAGGAGGTTTTGGCTTAAAATCTCATGATACATGGCCCGTTCATTCTTCCCTTAACACAGATCAGTTGTCCTGTCCCCTTTGCAGAAAAACAGCCCCAAAGCATGATGTTTCCACCCACATGCTTCACAGTAGGTATGGTGTTCTTGGGATGCAACTCAGCATTCTTCTTCCTCCAAACATGACAAGTTGAGTTTAACCAAAAAGTTCTATTTTGGTTTTATCTGACCACACGATATTGTCCCAGTCTTCTTCTGGATCATCCATATGCTCTCTGGCAAATTTCAGACAGGCCTGGACATATACTGGCTTAAGTAGGGGGACGCGCCCGGCACTGCAGGATTTGAATCCCTCTGTGTAGTGTGTTACTGATGGTAGCCTTTGTGACTTTGGTCCCAGCTCTCTGCAGGTCATTCATCAGGAGCCTCACCGTCCTCATGATCATTTTGACCCCAAGGGATGAGATCTTGCGTGGGGCCCCAGATCGAGGGAGATCATCGGTGATCTTGTATGTCTTCCATTTTCTTACAATTGCTCCCACAGCTGATTTATTCACTCCGACCTGCTTGCCTATTGTCGATTCAGTCTTCCCAGCCTGATGCAGGTCTACAGTTTTCTTCCTGGTGTCCTTCGACAACTCTTCGGTCTTGGCCATGGTTGAGTTTGGAGTCTGACTGTTTGAGGCTGTGGACAGCTGTCTTTTATACAGATAACGAGGTCAAACAGGTGCCATTAATACGGGTAGTGGGTGGAGGACAGAAGAGCTTCTTAAAGAAGCTGTTACAGGTCTGTGAGAGCCAGAAATCTTGCTTGTTTGTGGGTGACCAAATACTTGTTTTCAACCATAATTTACAAAGAAATTATTGAAAAATCCTACAATGTGATTTCCTGGATTTTTTTTTTTTTTTCTCATTTTGTCTCATAATTGAAGTGTACAAGTGTAATAAATATATTAATATAATTTTAAAGTCTTCACTCTTCACTATTTGTATTTCAGACTAGGAGAGGTTTAGTGTAGTTTTGATTGTTCAAAATGTTCTGTGAAGAATGAGGTTCCTTTCTTGTGTCCTGTCTCACTAGGTTACAATTCTTGACCTACTGTCAGGTTAAAACTATTCAAATTATGTCAGCATGGACCAAGCATTTGCCCTAAAGAAATAAGCCAGCAGGTTTTTTGTTGTGTACATATGTAATGTAACACAAAAGAAAATGCCATTGGTGTTGATAAACATCTTGCATTGCTAACAGGAGTTGGCCTCAGCACAGAAAAATCTAAGAAAATGAACTGTAGCCAGAGTTAGTGAGAATAAATATAATTGAAGCATGTTTATTTTACTTTTCCAAGTTAACTAGGGTACCGAGGAACCTTTAGTTAGCGATGCATGACTTCCTTTTCCTTGCAGTTTAAGTATGTGAACCAGGCTTGTTTTAATTCTTAAACCTTTTGAAGTGGGAAAGGGAAAACACGGCATTCAAGGGAGGCTACCAGAAAATGGCCACGTGCCTCAACCTTCCCATATCTACAGTCAGAGCAAAATTTAATACAATTTGATACAAAATTAAAATACAAATTTTAAAAAGCTCCAACTTTGACAAATGAGACAGGATCAGGAGGATGTTAAGGAAACTAATAAATCAATCCAAAGCAATTTTTTTTTAGCATTAGATTGCGGTAAAAGATGTATTTGTGGCTTTTGCATATCTTTACCAGGAGTGCCAATAATTCTGACAGCCACAACTTCACACCCTGGTCCTTGCTGGGTTCAGTACCGTTAGAAGGGTTAGCTATACATTAGCAGAGGGTCATGCACACCACATTTACAGTTAGCCCTTGTACAGAATGACTTGTTAGCATGAACGAGGACAGGGCTGCTGATATCACCTTGTCATTCTAATTGATTTAGGGGACCGGAAGGGTTGCTTTAAAATAGAATGGTGTTTGAAATCATTCTTCTTTTGTCAGCTATGGTTAGCTCCAAGGAAACATGTGCTGTCATCACCACTTCACATCAAAATGGCCTCACAGCCAAGGATATTACTGGTAAAGATTACACTCAAAGCAACTATTTATTGAGCCATCAAGGAGAGCATTTTCAATTCAGGGTACCCAGGACAGTAAACCAAAAGCCAAGGCCATCTCCTAAATAAGCTCCAACTAAGGGATTGAGTTACTGACGGTGCAGAGCTTGTTCAGGAATGCGAACAGGCAGGTTCAAGTGTTAAACAATGAAGCCACTTACAGAAAAACCTCCAGGACAGAATGACATTCTGTAGGACTGGACTCCAGAGAACTGTGCAAAATTTGATTCTAAGTGCTGTTATGCCAACAATGAAGCATTCTGATACCATCAACATGTGGGTTTGCGCTCTTCCAAGCAAGCATGCTCACCAACGTTTTCTTGAAAATACTGTTGTAAATAAACAATAGTATTAAAAAAATTCTAGGTGCTCAATTATCCAGAAGCAATTTTGGCAGTAAACACTTTTTCCAGAAGGTGGAACTGATAACAGTGACAGCTTTAAAAACACTGGCCAGGAATCTCTATAGATCCTGCCCGTTGACACTTTGATTAAACATGATGTAGCTTTCAAACTTTCAGAACTTCCATAGAAACATCTGACAAAAAAGATTTACCAAGACTAAAGCAGCAAACTTGGTTAAAAAAAAAAAAAAAAAAAAAAAAAAAAAAAAAAAAAAATTAAAAAATAAAAAAAATAAATAAATAAATTTCAATCAGTCTTACAACTTCGGCATGACTGCATAGCAAGTGCCATTTAGAATCTTTCGTTGAAAGCTGGAGGAGAATGTGCATTTCTCGGTGTGTCTCTCAGAGAACCTTAGTGCTTTAAGATTGTTGTTTTGTCAAATCCCTTCTCTCCCTGTGTGGCATTCTGACAGAAGCAGCTGAACTCCAAGACCTTTCAGTGTCACCCTCTGTTGTCATTTCTGACTGCTACAGTCCAGACAATGATGCACTCACTCTGTAGGGGAGGGGTGATGTACAGCCTAACCTCAAGGTCTGCCAGACTCAATGTTGTTTTTCTCACTGCACTGTCAAAAGGCGTACACTCACTGCTTTGATGGAAACTGAAAAAAGAACACATTTTTGCAAATTTGTGCAATAGGTAGATGAGAACTAAGACAGACAAGGATTTGGGATTAGATTTCAGCTGTTAAACTGATGAAACTGTGCGGAATAGGTGCAATATTTGGATTCCTTGTGAGAAAAATATCTATTTGACTTTTAGTGTTTTCATTCGGTTTTACCAAGACTGAAAGTAAAAATCATAGCTGTAGTTCATGATATTCCAGTTTCAAAAGTCCAAAGTTGGCTGTTTAATTGCCCCTGACAATATCAAAGAGGCTTGGTCCCTGAGGGAGTGTGTAACTGCATGCATCTTATCATAAATCAGATACATGGGGCTGATGCAAGGTGGCAGGAGTAGTTATATAGGAGCCTTGGCTGTATCGCATGCCTTCTGCTGCAGAATGGTTGTCGGTGGGGCTGTGAAATAGTGCAGTGACTGCGTCACTCACAGCCCTGCTTCTTGATTTCAGTATCATACTGCGGAAAAATCTGCATGCCTTCATGTGTGTGTTTAGTGAATCTGTCCTGGTCGCAGGTTTGTGTCTAAAAACATGACTAAAAAGTACTTCCTGTAATCTTTTCATATTTTGTCATGCTAAAACCACAAACCAAAATGTGTTTTATTGTTGTTTTTATAATAGGCTTTACTTTGTGTTGGTCTAATTGTCAAGAAGAAAAGGGTGTGTGATTTAAAAACAGGTTTTACAAATAAATATCTGAATAGTCTGGGTGTGAAATTGTATTTAGCCCACTTTATTCTGATACCCTTACAGAAATTTAATGTTGTTCAGGAGGATACTATGGCCACTCAGGTTTATTAAAATAGAATAACTCTTATGCAAAAATGCAAAGAGGAAAGCCAAGTCCCATTTGTGATTTGCCATAACCGATGTAATGAGTACAACTAACATGTGAAAAAGGGTACTCTTTCAGCTTGGACCAAATTTGAACTTACTGACTTCTATTTAATATATTGGTTGTGACAGACCATTTTATACACATCACTCTAAAAACACCATTTCCTTTCAAAAAAAAAAAAAAAAAAAAAAAAAAGACTTGAGACAGGCAGAAAAATATTTAAGATCTTAAGTTAACTGTACGCTACAATGCCACAATGAAATGCTTAAGTATGTAGATTCTTCCAAGGCCCTGTATTTAAGACTGAAACATGCTCCAACAGTAACTTCACTGAGAAACATCTAATTCCCTTTGAGAGTTTAAACCCAACTCAGAGGACAACTGCTAGGCTATTCAGTCCAGCTAAAGTATGCATCTGCTTTGAACAGAAACTTTCCTGTCGCTGCATTAAAGCAGCTCAGCACTGCTGCTTTTAACCATGTTCTCCATATTGATCCAAGTCTGCCTGAAACCTCATATCAGGGCTTTGTAAAGTCCTCTGCTGCATTAAGTTCTGGTCCTAATTGAAGCCTCCCAGAAGCTAACTGGCTGGATTGTTCCACCATGTCAAGAAGCATCAGTCAGTTAAATGGGGCTAGGAGAAGGAGAGACGTTATTGCTCCTGCTGCTTGCAGGCAGTGACCTTGCGGTGAGACTGAGCTGGTAATGTTTCCTCTAAACTCACTGCTGCTGAACACCAAGGTTCTATTCTTGACCAGTGAGGGTGTGTAGGTGCAGGTCCTTTTGTGTTATAGGTGTCTTCTTCGGAATCACGTGGGGGTGTGTGAACAGGTACTTTTTATCTATATACTCAGGGCTATAGAGTAGAATGAATGACAGTTGTTCTCACTTACTGGTTTTACTACGGCAAATTCTCCAAGACTGACCCTGGGCTGCAGAAGAGGCACAATTACAGAGAAAGGTTCAGAAAATATAAAGATGCTTGTAGGAGAGCTACAGAGTGTTGCCATAGTAACACAGAGCTGAGGACAATATATATGTTGTGTATTCACATTAAATGAACTGTATAAAAGTTCATTTTACAGCTAGTGCACTCTGCTTCAAATTTTTCAAACAAATGCATTAAACCTGTTTCCATAGGTCTGTAGTTATTGCATGGTACCACCCATCTGAAGACTTTTCTGCTTTGAAGTAATGTGTGTCTTTTTGTTTCAGTACCTTTATGCACTGTAATGATGCTGCAAGTGTCAAAGCAAGGTGAAGGAGTCACAGTATGACCACTGAATACGCTATTCATACCTGTCAAGCCTTGAGGTGAAAGGATACATGTTGTGCAGTCCTCCATGTACAGATACCAGCAACTACAGTGCCCTGTTAGAATATTTGTACTGATTTTCACAGTAAAACCACAGACTTTAACATATTAATATTTTAGGTACTGGACTAACAGTCAAAAATTGGTGTACATTTTAGCCCAACTGTTGCACTTACTGTTGGTTTGTCACATATTTTTCCAGTAAAATATATTGAAGATTGTGATTGTAGTATCATAAAACATAAAGACTTTTAGGATCTTTTTTAAGGCACTCTATCCTGACTAGGGTAACATCACACCCACTACTGAATCTGTGTTAGCTGGTGACTTGCCTTCACTCAGCTGTGAAGCACCATGGTGTTATGGCAGAGAAGCAGAACGAGCAAACTGATTTTAAAAAAAGAAACTTGCCAAAACAGCCTGAGGGGAATGGTGGGCCAGAGGGCTCTAACCACCCTGAAACCTGTCCAAAGCAAAACCATCCACCCCCTTTTGCTCAGCTGACGTTGACTGTGGCTCATCAGCCTCTGGCTTTTACCCCTGAGGTGCAACATGAAGTGCTCTGGGGACCTTGTCGCCTTGTTCAGCAGAAGTCCTATTTAAAGTGTGAACAACAGAATTGGGGCAGCTGGACCTCTCTGTGTAAATTTAATCACCCCATGTTGAATTTTACCATGCTTGAGATTAAACAAAAGATTTTTATAGAAGACGAATTTACATTCACAGAATTTGTAGGTAAAAAAGACGCACAGGAAACAAAATTTAATCTATCTTGTCTTGGGGAATAGCCTTTGGTTCCTAACTGAAGAAATGGGATTGTCACTGACTGCATAATATGATCTCAATATCTCTTCTCACTTAGACTGAGGGAGATGCCAACTAACACCATCACACTATCTCCACCAAAACTTGTTTTACCTTTGGCAGATAGGATTTGGCAAGTCGTTAATCAGAACATCTCACATACTCGACTCTGCTGCTCAACCCACAAAAACATTTTCCTGAGAAATGGGGTATCATTTAAGAAGGGGGGGGGAACAACTTTTCATTGGTACCAGTTATTGCCAGAAGCGTACAAACAAAAAAAAAATCAGACAAACCCAAACGTCTTTCTTATGCTAAGTATATACAGGTCCTTATCCTGCCTTGTTTGATGCAGTTTTCTTTGCTATAAACATTTTGTACCTTACAAAATTTATACCCCAAACTTATTACATTTTGGCATTTAATATTATTTTAAGCTTTAAGTAGTTTCTCTGTTGACACTTTATGAAAATTTGTGTTATCACTAAGGATCAGCACACTGTCAGTGATGGTATGTTGTGTTTTGTTTTTTTTTTTTTGTTGTTTTTTTTTAAGTTTTCAGGCATCTGGGCGAACTTATCTTCTTCTTTTAAACTCTATGCACACATTGTACTTATTTGAGCTATCTGCCTTACCATTTATTACTGAGTTGCATTCTGAATGTTCACTTTAAAATGTAGTTTTGAAATAAGTAATCATTACTTTAGAAAAACCCAGTACCTGCCTTCAGGGTGCTCTGGTAGCTTAGTCAATGTCGTCTGTTAAAACGAAAAAATTTATGCGCACACACACAGGCGATGCTGAACAGGCAACCTGGTCTTTTAATGTCGACATTTACAGTACGTGAGGTTTAACCTGTGCAACTATCAGATCAGTGTATTCTAATCCATGGGGAAACATTGTTTCTGGGCTGTGTATGTTTCAAATTGGAACATGCAGAACCAGAACAATTACAAAGCATAGCTACCAGAACTGAAAACACTCTTTGCTTTGAATGTAATTTTATTTTAAAATTACATGTGGATCTATTTATCTTAGGAAATCAATTTAAAAAGCCAAACTCAGTAACATATCTCAAGTATTTATTTTTTTGTCAGTTTTGATGATCATCACTTTAGTTATGAAAACCTAAAATTCAGTTTTTCAGAAAATTTGAATTTTATTTACCACCTGGAAAGAATGCCAAAAAGATTTTATTCTAATGATAAATAATAGAACAATAAAAAGGATGAGTCTTTATCCTATTATCATTCTGTTGTGGATTTTTAATATATAAAAGAAAACAAAAATTAAGAACCACATTGGAGCCACATGGCTTTGGAGTTGCAGGTTGCCAATGCCTGAACTAGGTCATAAATGTTGTAGAGTTCAGTATTTTGTTCATACTGAGCACTTGTCTCTTCAAAAATTAACAATTTGAAATAGTTAGGACACAAGTCTCTTCCACTCTTATGTTGTGGGTCTAAAACTCAAAACCTTAGGGAAGAAAGGGGTAGCCCACGTAATAGATAAGTCTGAGTGTGGTGGTTCTTGAAGCCCTGTCTCCAGCGGCAGTCGACGCCCTGTGAATCTCCCTGAAACTCCTGAAAGACCTTTGCTTCATAACCCTGTCTAGGCTAAGGATAATCCTGGCTGCTTGTACATCTTCTATTAACACACTTTTTTTTCCTTTCACTTAACTTTCCATTCAAATGCTTGAATACAGCATTTTAAGAACAAACTGCTTCTTTAGTAATGACCTTTTGGCTTTTATTTTAGTCTTTATATAGGTCTGAAGTAAAAATCTAATTTTCTGATAATGAAAACTCAAACAATTTAACTGTAAGACAATCATTAATATATACAGTGAAATAAATTCTTGAAATATGCCCTTTCTCTGTCTGTATTACTTGACTTGAGTTTCACTTTTAGAACTTAGTCATTGAACTAAATTAACTTTTTGATGATATTCCTGTTTATTGAGATGCATCTGTATGTTTGGAAGCTGTTTTTCTTGTATATTCATGCCAAATAGTTTTCCTTCCAGATGGTGTTTTATTCCTGATCAAAATCAGCAGAGAAACTATCACTTTCACTAGCAGTAAAAGCCTTATGTTGTTGTTTGCTATTCATCATTGAAGTAATCCCAGCACTTCAAATAATTAAATCAAAATTAAATGTTGAATTTCACTCTAAATGTCCAGTTTTACTACTACTTTCCTCACTTTTCTTTCCTGATTACTCGGCAAAGATAAAAGCAAATGTAATTTAACTGCTGCAGTCTTCTGAAAAAATCAGTGACATGATTTGGGTTTAAAATTTGCAGAGACACTAGCGTAACACAATATCCCCACCAGCCAAACAATTGCTGAGAATAATTTAAAAAAAATTAAAACCTGCACAAATCAGTTTGGGATTAAGATACAAATTAAACTTTAGAGCTGAGTTTAATGTTGAAGTCACATGGGTATACATTTTCTGTTGCTTTGAAAATGAAAAATTACAAAGTCTTCCTGTCACCAGAAAAGTCAATAGAGATGCTAGGAGGGCCTTTGCTTACACAGCACTGTTGGTTTGAAACTAGCTATCGACATGGACCATAAATCACTCTAATATTTTTATACATTCAGCCTATCCAACTGCTTCTAATGTTCCCTCTCCCTGCTTTCTTTTTACGTCATTTGAACTGAGCGGAAACGCATGACAATGGGTGTGTTAGAATTAACTCTGCAGAGATTCGGGCTGCGTTTAGATTGGCTCGAAAGTGCAACTTCCCTGACCTTTCAGCAACTTTAAGACTCTGTGAGAAGGAAACTTGAATTATAGATATTTTCTTCCAAAAGCTTTTAGGAATCTGTTATGATTTATTTACAGTTTCAGCCATTCTTATTTAACCTTGACCCAATATTTCTTGCCACCTCAAAGACTGAGGTTGCTCTCACCGCCATCATGGCCTGATCTTTGCTGCTGGTCCTGCTCTCATCAAACACTATCTGATGGCACCATAAGCCCTAGAGAAAGAAACCAATCTGATCTCTCTCTGTCTGTGAAATGAGAATAAACGGTATAGTTCAACCTGCAGGTTCTCAAGGGATTTGCATCTAGGGACTGGGATCACAACTGAAAAAGGTCGATTTGTGTCCTAAACCATTTCTGGGGTTTTTTTTGCCATATGTTTTGGATTGATTCTGTTGAAAGATCCATTGATAAACAATTTTAATATGTCTGCATTTAGTTATATGGCAGACATTTTTTATTTAACTCCTCCTTGTATTTCAACAATTTTCCCAGAGTTTTTTAAAGGGAAACAGGCCCACAGCAACATAGATCCTCCACTGTACATAAGAGGGCTTGATCTGCTTCCTTATATATTCATCTTTGGTTGTCACAAACTTTTTAAATAATTGCAAATTCTAGGTGTGAGAAGCTATATTCCTTGCAATTTATTAACTATATAATATTTCGAGGTAACATTAAAAAGCCAAAGTGTTTTTGCTCCTCAGTGTGGGGTGAAAGTTCTCTGGATGGGGGTTCCTTGCCTTTGTGTTGTGGTGTCCTCGGCAGGATTGGGACACTGCTGAGTTTAGTGAGAATATGAGTCTCTGAACTTTCTTTTCAATGTTTTAAGTAGAATCTCCTGTTCAAGTTATCTGTGGTGGACTGGCGACCTGTCCAGGGTGTACCCTGTCTCTAGCCTAAAGACTGCTTGAAAGAGGCACCAGCTCCCCCCAGCAATCCTTGCAAGGACGAGTGGGAATGGATGGATGGATGGATGGATGTTCAAGTTATACCAGCAATATTTATAAAATAAAAATTGTTTCAAAAACAAAAAAGAAATTGTCAGTCCTGTCTCTATAAATGGAATGAACTATACACAGTCATGAAGTGAAGGCTAAGAGAGCAATCTAAAAATAAATAAGAAAATAAATAATTCATCTCAGAAATGTTTTTCAATGAGGCAACCTGCAAATTGGACTGGAAAGACATTCTAAAAATTGAATGTAAAACATGCCTAATAAAGTAACTGGAAGATCATGTGTGCACTGAAGACAATCGGTTTTGAGTTTCTTTAATTCCTTTTGTATAAATCCATCAAGCAAAAAATGACATGTCATGGTATCATCCCAGAATACGCTTCTTTTACTCGCTTTCAAAGAAAAAATACACACTGATGGTTACACGGATATACAGGGAAGCTGCCTGCCTGTCGTTTCAGATTTTCTTTGTCCCAGGTGTGCTGTAATGAGCCTGTATCATTTCACCTCTTTGAATATGACAACATTCAAAGAGCTTTTGGTAGTGAAAGAAGTCACTTTTTTGTTCCACTCAATAGACTACTCCATTTCTGCAGTGATGTGAAGAGATGATAATAAAATGAGGACTGTATGATAATTTAATTTAGCAATGTGTTCTTGTTTTCGTTCCCAGTGTGGCGGGAACGTCACAATTACCGAAGTAATTTCGAGCTCAACAATATTAACATCAGTAGCTGAATGCGCTGTCAGAAATAATTTTCAAATGAAGAGCAGCCTTTTTGTTAAGGCATTTCTAAATGTAAACATTAAAAATATGGTTCAAACTGTCCCAATAGCAGAGTTCTGCTCAGCAGCTGACAAAATTGAAAGAACAAATGAATGAAATGATTCCTACCTCTATTTACCCTCCTTCTGTGAAGAGGCTATCCAGCTTGCAGTGGTCATCAGGAAGCGGGTTGCTTATAAAAGGTGATGGCCATGAAAACACTCTGCATAATGGCAGACCATGAGAGCAGCATGAAGAGGCAAATTGAAGGGATTTGTTTTTCAGGCTCTTGATTTTCTGCGTATCGGGCTTTCAAGTTTCTCTGCTCTTCCAAACAGAAATCTCCTAGCATATCTATCCTTTGCTTTTCTCTGTAAATATCATCCTGTTTTATTGATCACATGGGATTGTTGTCCCCGTGTTGTTTTTATACACAAGCAAACTGACCATGAAAGGTTTTAATTGATCATACCAGCCAATTTAGCCCTTCTTAAGTTATCAGTCGATTTTTAAAGACGCAAAGCTTGGGTGGTCCCACAAGACGAGATCCTGCTTTGTTCTTCATGGTTTCATTTGCCAAACAGCGACAAATGTCATGGCCTCCTCATTGCTCCTTTTTATTCAACTTATTCAACTACAGCAACTGGAGCAAATAACAGGCTGTAAAGGTCCACAGTGTTCTCCCTCATTCACACATGCACACACGCTCTTTTCTAATGCTTTCACACAAGCCCAAAAACACCTTCACACACACACACACACACACAAACTCACCCACACACGTGTTGTAAATATTCTCCACTGCCACATTTTGGCAGGTGGCACACTGCTGCGCTCCATTAGGGAGGGGAAAAAAGAAATGGAGGGAGGAAGCGAAAAAAAATCTACAAAGGCAAATAAGCCTGAGTGGGAGCTGCTGCCAGCTTGCCCGCATTCTCCACCAAATAATAGAATTGGAAGTGTGATAAGGTTCTTCTGTAACTTCCCACACTGAGGTGCAACAAAGTTCTTCTGTTTTTGTTTTTTTGTTTTCTTTTTTTTACTTTCTAAACTTTGGCATATGTATAGTAGTTTTTGTTTTATGTTGTTTACTTTTTATGAAGCAGCTTAACCGTCATAAACATAAGAACTGATTATACTTTACAATTAAATTTTGTATTTAATTTACCTAATTAGTTATGATTTGAAATTATTTCAAATGAGAGAAACACGACACATTGCTCAAGCCAGTGAAAACTGTACTCTTTACAAACCAACAACTGGGAATAAATCACTGGTAATGTAAAACGACAAAAGTTATTCTATAGTGGTGGAGGAGAAGCTTAGCATTGATAGTGGTAGGAATGATCTTTTAATTGTGATTTTTTTTTTTTTTTTTTTTTTTTTTTTTTTTTTTTTTTTTTTAAACCAAAGGATTTAATTTTCTTAAAGCTAAGCATGTACGTTTTGGGGGGGGGGGTTCCCAATATTTTTCAGAACCCAACAAAACTGAGAGAATTCTAATTTAACAATGTCTAGGGTCCATACGTTTTGTTGACAGTAGTGTTTAATGATATACAAAAGTCCCTTTCACTAATAGTCATACTTTGATTTTCAAGTCAGTTTGGTGCACGTTTGCATTAAATGCAATGACCAAAATGCATTTGATTTATTTATTTACTTTATGCATGAGTATGAAACAGAATTCCTTATCTAATATGTACTTCATACCAACTTGGAGTTTATAAAACACTGTTTCTACTTTTGTGCTACCTTTTTGAAAGTTGCATATTCTGACTTAAGTTCCATACTTTGGTTCCACACACCTATCTTTTGGCATAAGCTCCTCTAGTAAGCATTAGGTTCTCTTAAGTAGGGGAGACCGGGGATGATTGTAACACTGGGTGAGTTGTAACACCATTGTCATTGATTTTGTTTTAAATCAGATCAGAATGTTTGTTTTGTTGTTTTATAGAGAATATGCAGTGAGCACTGATTATGTTGAACCTTGTTCATGTACACTCTTTCTCACACACGCATGAATACAACAGTGTGTGTGTGTGTGTTTGGGTTATGGTTCATCATAAAGAGTGACAGATACTATTCTGGGTTGTTCTGTTTCTTAAATAGACTTGTTGTTGAATGAAACCTACAATGTGGCCTCTATTTTTGCTTATGTTATCATATTGTTACAACTCACCCCAGCATGTGTTACAACCTACCCCACCAGTGGGTTGGGTTGTAACAAAGGACATCTGTGTCTTTGACACTAATTCACAAAGTCTGTGATATACTTACAGGGTTTTCAGTCAGTACCATTTGTAGTAAAAACATGTGGGCATTTTGTGTAACAATTTGAGAACTCTATCTCCAAAAATCATAGCATTAGATATGTTGAAGCAAAACGCGTTACAATTATCCCTGATCTCCCCTACATGACTTAAACTTTCAACGATACCAACATTGATGTATGCTGACACTGAAGACTTGAGAGAAATAAAAGGTTGGAAGCTTTCAGAAATTGCTGTCCTTGACAGTAATATTAAATGATATGCAGGATTTACCAACATAAGACTATTTCCATCCCACAAGCCTTTTAATTTTCTAAATTGTCTGCTAAATGCTAAACTGTTCCTATAGCATTCATGTCTGTGTTGGCCTTTCAGTACAACTTCAATAGACTGAAGAGTTGCTCAAGGATGTGCCTGTTGACTGGTAGGTAGGGTAAAAACCTCATGACTCTAACAGGTTTAAGCAGGAAACAAACCAACTGTTTTTCTGGCAGATTTGTATTTGTTGTTTCATGTAGTGCCCTGGCTGATTGAACACTGGAAATGTACCAGCTCCCCCCCACACACCTCCTTCAAGACCCTTAAGGATTAAGGACCAGTGTCTTAGGTCTAACTGCTGGTTTTGCAATCGAGGACTCGTTAGTCCAGATTTAGTGTAACAGGACCATGGCTTTTCTGGGTCTTCATGAAGAACTACCCTAAACACAAAGTCAAAACCTATGATATGTTATATGACTTTGACTTTTTGGAATATCAGTCATTCAGTAGTTTTTGCAGCCCATTTCCAGCACAAAATGAAACAAAAGTATTACGAACCTGTTATTCTGAAAAGGGCTTTTGGGGAAAGAGCCCTCAGTTAAAATGCCTGTGACTGTGACGAGCTAATGAAGAATCCTACTGGACAGCAGATGAAAAAGCCCCCCCGCCCCTCTCTAACTCCCCTCCCCCCTTTCATGTTTCTGTTACTATTCTCTATTTGGCTTAATTGGGACCACTAGGGTCTGTAAATGTTTGAGCCATTGTGGGCTCACCGAGGCCCGCAGGTGAGGACAAAGATGAAAGCCCGTAGACAAAGAAAAAGACATTTTGCTCCAGTTGAACATGCGTCGTACAGCAGAGGGTTGATGTATCTAGACAGGATGATGAAGAAAGGAAGATGAGGCAGAAGGAGAAACAAACAGACGAAAGAGAAGGGATACGCAGACATGAAAAGGGAGGCTTTAAGGGAAAAGGGACTAAGCTTTTAAGGCTCTGGGAGAAAAAAAAGACAAAGCCAAAAAAAGATGAAGGGAGATGGAGAGGGACTTTCTTTCAGCCTCAGCTTATTTGTCCTGTTGCTGCAGGACCAGAGGACTGAGATGCTCCAATGAGCATGAACACCTACTAATCATCATAGTTTTTGTGTGCCTGCATGAATTTGTGTAGACTGCGCTCGGAGTAGAAACTGTTTGGGACCAGAGCTTTGTCGTTAATTTTACAACATATGCGAGCTGCATGCATAGCGCCTCATGTGATCATATTTCGCTTCAATGAGATGACCCTAACCAACTCAGTTAACGGCTGCATCTCGACTGGCAATCTGATGTACATATGAACAGAAAATACAACAGGTTCTCTGAACACAGAGACTTAGTCCATCATCTGAAAACCGAAAGAGTATGGCTTACACATGACTGGTGAACTAAACTGATATGGTATGCTAACTGGGAAAGATACTCTCCTCAGAGAAGACCAAAATTGACCTTTTTATGGCTACGTGCTAAATACTATGTATGGCAGAAAATTAACACAGCAGATCATCCTGAACACATCACATCCATCCTGAAACATCGTGGTGTCAGCATAATGATGTGGGGATGTTTTTTTTCCGGGTACAGAGAAGCTGGGAAAACCCCAAAAGACTGAGCTGTAGCTGGAACAAAAGGTGGTTTTACACAATGTCGCTTCGGGGGAGCTGAAGCCAGAATCATAAATTTAAATTTGTGGTTGTAAACTGAAACAAGCCTAACTGTGTGAAAGTTAAAGGGGCATTAATGCATTTGTAAGGCATTCCATAAAGTTACAGAATAATTTCCATGCTGCTGAAAATTAGGGAAAAATTGTCTTATATCAGAACAGTGTGAACATGCTTGTACATTTTCTTCTCCCCATGTCTGACTCTGACTGTTGAGAATTTTCTTATATAGAGGAAGTTGCATATAAATCCCTCATTATCCTTGTTCTTTGAGGTGAGATGTGTGTGTGGGTGCAGCTGAGCAGAGAGTGTGTGCCTGTGCTTCTTGTCAGGAACACATGTTTTCAAAGAACCTCCACAATATGCCCCCAGCGAGCGGTCTGATGAGCATTGATTGGCTGAATGAAATTATCAGATGCTGCTGAAGGCCACCCAGAACGTGTGTTTGTGTGTGTAAATGTCAACTTGCCTGTGTACCTAGAGGCAGCTGCTTTTCTTTATTTATTTCATATCTCCCAACTAAAATCCTATGAAATTCTTTTTTCCCAGTGAACACACAGGGGTTTTATTGTTGTCATATGTCAGCAAAGGCCACCCAGTGTCTGTGTGTGCCTCCTCAGTGTGTCTGCATATGTGCCCGCTCTTATGCTGGCGACGATGCCCTTGTAGATTACATGCCGAGCGCAATCTGTGTTCGGCAGACGTGCCCTCAGAGGGCGGATTATGGGATAAACATGATGGCAGGCTCCTGTCACAGTATATGTCTGCAGACCCTCTGCAGGTACTCCTGCAGGCTACTATAGGACATTTATGAGGAGGTGATCAGCTGAGAGGGAGAATGCTCTTGCTTATTTATCTGCAACAGCACATGTGCAGACTGCCTGATTAGTTAGGTGTTACAAGTATTTACAGCCTGCAGGGCTGATTTTGTGGAGTGAGTCTTTTTTTGTATTTGTTCCCTTTTGAACTTTTTCTGTATAAACAGTCCTCATTTACATTGTTTGCATGGCTTACAGTGAGATTAGCTTTTAAATGAGACCTTTAATGTGCAGCTGAATATGTTGGAGAAATGAGTGAGTAGAACAAGTGGAAAAAGGAGAAAGTTTTTTTTTTCTCAGTTTACAGTGCATTGCCAACAGTATTCATACTTTTCTAACATTTTATCACTTCATGGCCATAAACGTTGACATATTTGGACTTATATGATAGGATAGACTAACACAGTGTAACACATTTCAATGAACTTTTAAACACAATATACAAATAAAAATTGGAGATGCTTTGCTTGCATCTCCATTCAGCCTCCTTTACACTGATACTTACAAACAAACCGAATAAATTTTGCCCCTTATGCAAAACACGGCACCCCCACTATTAAGCATGGTGCAGGTGGCCACATCACGCTGTGGGGGATTTGTGAATTGGAAGCAAAGTGATACCTGGTTTTAAGAATTTAACAGATAAGAATCAAAAAAGTGCCAAGTATTAAGCTAAATTCAGCATGATGCTGACACCACCACCATAGTAGACGATGGGGATTGTGTGTGAAGAGTAATGTGCAGTTTTGGATTTAGGCTACAAATGTAATCTTTTTATCAAGGGTTCTTGGATTAAAGCAGCCTGAATACAAAGTCTAACAATTCTTTTAGGCCTTTAAAGAATGGTTGTATTTACACTGAGATTAAATCACACACATGTGAACTATTTACTAAAGTCACAATTAAATGCTTTTTTTTTTTTTTTTTAAGATCTTGTGGTACAATTGACCTTTATTCATTAGTAGCTCAGGAAAAAAGCCAAGAGAGAAGGGAAAGACTTGGAGTAAATGGCATAGGGTAGGAATATTAACCCAGGACAGCTGAATCAAGAACTATAGCCTCCATATGGTGCACTGATCAGAGCAGCACCCCAACAGTAGGCTTTATTTAAGGGTATCAGAAAGAAAGGGGGTGAATATATATGCATCCCACACTTTTCAGATCTTCATTTATTAAAAAAAAAAAAAAAAAAAAAAAAAAATTTCCAGTTCACAATTATCCACTACTTGGTTTTGGTCTATCACATAAAATCCAAATGAATTACATCGAAGTTTGTGGCTGTAATGAGACAAAATGCAAAAAATTTCAAGCAATGTGAATATTTTTGCTGAAGGTAATAGAATTTAATAAGAAAATAAATGATGGCGAGTAGAGAATTGCAATTGAGCTGCAGACGTTTGAGTTGCATCCAGAACATTTGAATATAAAGGTGAACATGTAAATGGTTAGGCTACTTATGTTGATATAATGCTTTAATTTATGAGAAAAAGACTCCAGCACATTATGTTCACACCTTCACTGCTCACACATCAATCCTCGGATAAACTCCCAGGCGTATGTTGTCTTATACACAGCCCTGTCTGCCCACGTGAGCTCGCACAGATTGCCACGAACACATAAAGAGGCACACTCCTCTCTTCTACTGCTGATCTCAAGGACATTCAGTCAACATTTACTGGGGCTTTGATGGCTTTACAGCCGTCGTTATTGCTGCCTCCCTTCACTCCACCTCATCTTCCTCCTCCTCCTCCTCCTGCCCGTGTCATCAGCAGGTCTCTGTCTTTTGTATCATTGTGTAATTAACCACACAACGGGGAGTGGCCCAGCATCCAACTTTCGGCACTGATTAGAAAAAGCAGGTCTCCAGCTTCGAGCTGAAGCCATCTGGTCGCTATTTTTAATTTAGGCAAGATGATTCAGGGAGGGAAAAAAATGTCATCCTGTGCCTGGATGCAATATTTCCAATACTTTCTTTTTTAATACTTCATTCCTTTTTGTGTTTTTCTTTTCTATTAACTTTCTAGGGACCAACAGAAACACAACATACTTTTTATCTTTTTTAGGATCCTGTTGTTGTTTTTCATTACTTTATCGAACATTTGTGCAGATGCATGTGTTTACTGCATTACTTTCATAAAACAGCTGCATAAAATGAACACTGATGTTGAAAGTGCAATAACGGTAAGATGAATTATGGATGCGTTTCACAAATATCCTAATTTGTTTTCCTTTGATGCATAAAATGGCATCAATGGAGAAATTTAGATTTAGGGGGAATTTTGACCATTATGATCACTCAAGATCTTACCGAGAGTATGTGATGTCATTGGTCTCTTACTTGATTAAAAAATGGATATAACAGTTTCAGAGATGATGCCAATATCGAATTTGAATATTTTGTTGTAACTGCCTTTTAACTTAAATCTTAATGTAATGAAGTATATCAAATCACATCAATATGAACTG
Organism: Anableps anableps; assembly: GCA_014839685.1. Lineage (NCBI taxonomy): Eukaryota > Metazoa > Chordata > Actinopteri > Cyprinodontiformes > Anablepidae > Anableps > Anableps anableps. The sequence goes on from CM026087.1 coordinate 15,275,959, forward strand.
AATTGGATCCACTGTGCAGTGATAAAGTAGGTGTCATTTCCTGAGGTGGTAAAAGCTATCCAAATCAACTTGGCCCAATGTGGAAGGACATTTGCTCCCTTTGTTAAATTTTGAATTAACTGTGCTTAACCTAATTTATTGGAAAGTGTAGCTCAGTTTAACTGGTCACACCAAGGCCTGATTAATGCCAAACCATGATGATCAAGAAAGCACTAAAAAAAGAACCTCTCTGACATGAGGTAGGCTACAAGATTTCAAAAAGCAATGTATCATCATCCTCCAGTCGAAAGAAATTCAAGAAAGTTTCAGGAAAAAGGTCACTGACATCTATCAGTCTGGAAAAGTTCACACAGCTATTACTAATACTGTGGGACTTCAGTGAACCACAGTGAGAGCTATTATCCATAAATGGAGAAAACGGGGAACAGTGGCGAACCTTCCTAGTAGTGTCAGACCTACCAAACTTAGAGATGATCATCCAAGGAATAACAACAAAAAAAAACACAGAACATCTAATGCACGACAGACCTCACTGAGCTCAGTTAAAGTCCATTTTCATGATTCAAAAATCAGAAAAACTGGGCAAAAGTTGCATCTTTGGGAGATTTCCAAGGAGAAAATCACTGCAGACCAAAAGGATGAGAAGGCCCATCAGATGTTTCAAAAAAACATCTTAATAATCCCCAAAGCTTCTGGGAAAATATTCTGTGGGCTGACAAGACAGAAGTGGAACTTTCTAGAAGAAGGATTACATACCTTTCCATTTGGCATGAAACATTTAATCATACTGTCAAACACAGTGATGGTATAGCAATGGTTAAGTGATACTATTCTGTTTCAAGATCTGACCAATGATCTCTAAATGCCTAAATAAAACAAAAGGAAATTAGAAATTTGCAGTGGTTTTTTTAAAAAAAAAAAAAAAAAAAAAAAAAAAATCCAGACTTGTACCGAATTAAGACACTGCGGCATAACCTTAAATAGGCCATTTCTGCTTGAAGAAATTCACCAATGTGGCTGAATTAAAATAATTCTGGAAAGAACAGTGTGCCAAACTTCCCGCACAATGATTTAAAAGATTCATTGTGACTTAAATGCTTAACAGTTGTTGTTGCTACCAAGAGTGACACTTCCAGTGCCAGTTTCCAATTACTTTTTAGCAAAAAGCCAGATTGTTTTGGATAGCTTTTTTTTTTTTTTTTTTTTTACTTAATGAAGTTTTTATCCAGGTTATCTTTGTCTAATAAAATGTTTGTTCAAAAACTTTGAAAAAGTCTATAATCTGATATTTTCTATTCAAAGAAAATGTAATTACCCTCAGCTTTCTTTCCGGACTGAAATGTGTGTGCAGTTTGCTGAAATCATGCCCACTGGCTGGAATCCTAATTCAGCTAAACCGGTGTTGGCATTTACCTCCACAGGTCACACACAGCTGATTGACCCCGCCTCTACACCACATCGCTCTCATGGGGCCCCCATACGAGGGCCATTTTATTGGTCATGAGGGCACAGAGGAAAAGGGGTGACAATTTGTTTAAACCCTTCCTGAATGCTCTTCCTCTCTCAGGGTGATATTGAAAAGATGCTCTAGGCTTTCCTCCAGCAAAGCGGCAAGCAGAGAGACCCCTGGGAAATTTTTTATTCACCCAACGCCAAATTCTTTTTATTTTTTTTCTGTACTTGATTCACACTGAGAAACTAGCATACTAACTGCATCCTTGTCCTATATTTCAGCTGCAGCTTGCATCTTCAAATTCTGTGGTATGATATCACTGCCGAAGACTGTTTCCTGTTGAACCCAATTGCTAAATTTCCTTCCAAGAAATCTGTGAAGACGGAAAAAAAAAATTGACAAAAATCCCTTTTCTTCCTCTTCGAGCAATTTTTCACAGAAGCAACACACATTATATTTTAAGAAAAGATGCATGTAAGTTTTACAGAGTAAAAAAAATGTTATTCATATTGTAATCTCACTTCATTAGTTACACGCACGCATGTTGTCTTGCTGCAACCAACACAAAGCCTCTGTCCTCCCTGAGGTTAATGAAGCAGAATCTCTCTGCTAATATGTTGCTCTTTAACATGTTTCCTCAGAGTTAGCGTTTCCTGGGTAACCTCTGAGGTATAGGACAGCCTTTTGCATTTTTAGCTCTGCTTATTATACACCACTTAATATTGGATCTATATTATTTAGCATTAAGGAGGGGTAGGATATGCAGAAAGATACAGTTGACCAGAAATGTTCATATCTCTGGCAGATTTAGTTTCAAGATTATTCTTTCAATAAATAAGTTTAGTTCTGATGGGAAATGAGACAGGCATCTCTCACAAGGTGATAAACTGTGTAAAAGGACCAGTAATTTTGAAAAGATGTACTTTTATGTACATTTTAATAAAATTAGCATGTCAAAAATTATTTATACTCTTGTCATTAATCAAAGAAAAAAATATTTTTTGGCATTACATCAAACTCTTATAATTTCTGACCAGCTTTTTGCAGGTTTCCACTGATATTTCTGCGATATATCTTTGGCAATGAGCCCTGATTGCGAAGTTGGAATGCCTCCTTGCTGTTACCCTAATCTTTGTCAGGATCTGTGGGTCTTTGGTTCTCACTTGGTTGTGTATTTGAAGTATTTCAGATTACTATCAAAAGCATGTGGCTTTTGTTTAGTGTATCAAGAAATGTGTGGGTATTTTTTTTTACTTTTAGCATAGGAAATGTTGTATATTAAGAGCATAACTTTTTCATTAACAAATGTTTGTCTTGTGATAATCACAGAAAATTGATGTTTCCAAACCTTATAAACTGATCATTGAATTGTTGTATTTGCTTGTCTATTTTTCCACTGTTGCAGGCTAATATATGATGCATTTATGTTTTAAACTATGATTGATTGGAATCATTATCATTTTCTGTGTAGTAGCAAAGCTGCATTACTTAATGTAATTAGTGTTGTGAAGAAGCCTATTTGATCTTCTTGTTTGTGAGGCTCAAGATAATATGTAGAAGGAAATTCTGAGCCAAACATACTTTGCTGAATCACCAGTGCCTACTTTTTATTCATGGCATAAACTATGTGCATCTGACATCCATGTGCTTAGTCTGGAGATAAAAATAGAGCTTGGCTCCAAAATTCCTACAGTATTGTTTTTAGACATCGTTTTTGAAAACTGAGCAATCTGACCTGTTGATAAGTCACATAAGAGAACTAGTGTCCTGTTGACACATAATTGTAAAATCACACTGCGATCACTGAAGAGGAGAAAAAAAAATCCAAAGCTCATCTCTCCTGGTGCAAGCAGGGAGAATGGCAGAAAGAGAAAAACAGGGCAACACACAGAGAAAAAGCTGTTTTCCTTTCTGCCCAGAATTTCTTTCTCTTGAAAACATCCCTCCAGTGCAGAACTTATTATGGGGCCCAGAATTGCCTAATGTGCTTATTTCTATTGCTAATGCAGCAGACATGAAGGAGGACAGGCCATAGCTCTCGGAGGAAAACTGTACAGTAAGACCTGTAAGCACAATTTAAGTAATTAGATGGTGAGGCAGGAATTAAGGTCCCACATGAGCATAATAAAAAAAAAAAAATAAAAAAAAAAAAAACTTTTTTACCAACCACACACAGCGTACAAATGAACAGAGAAAGTAAAAACAGCCAATTTGTGCTCATTTATCCTGAGCAACTGTATGCAACAATGACAAAATACAGCGATTGAAAATGAGTTTTAGTTATTCATTCCCTTTCCTCTGCTCCCTCCATTCTGTCGCCCTTTGAACTCTTTGCCTCAAAGTCCTATTAACAATGAATAATCCTCTGAATATAATTTTTAACACCCATGCTGTACTCAGCCAGCAGCTACTCATCCACTTGCAGTTTCAGTTTGAGACAAAAGATTGCAGGATGTAAATTTGGAGCCATGGGAAAGCAAAAAAAAAGCAGAGGGAAACCTAGAAAAAAGATACGGAGGTTGTAAAGGGAGTTGCGGCAGCATGATGAAAACAAGAAAATGTTTGAAAGCCAGAGGAGCAAATGAGAATGGTGAAAGGGTAGATGGAGGAAGGAAAAAAGACTGATTGTTGGAAAAAGGTATAAAGGAGGAGGAGGAGGCTGGGTGGAAAGTATGGTGGGTGTATGATTTATGCCTGGAGAGCTCTGTGTCTCCCTATGAGGCTACCTGCTGAGTCCTTAACCTGAGAGGCGGAATGGAGGGAAGATTATGATGCCCCTGCTGTACAGAACCTATATGGCACTTAGAGACCAGGAAAAGTGTTGAAAACTAGATAAAGCCAGTGGAAATGTAGAAAACATGTCAATTTGTCTCCCTCTTCTTCAAACAGCAACACAAACATCTTTTCTTGAAAGTCTATAATGAATCTGAAAATCTCTTGAACATGTGTTTCAGCCTTGAGGATTGATTTTACAAATTTTTGAAGGGTTTTTAGCTCATCAAAAGAAAATATCAGTATTTTAACAAAATATGTTGTAGCGTGGGAATCCTATCACCCCCTCCGCTGATTTAATATTAATGTTTAGATCAAACAGAAACTGGATGTCGGATGTGCCGATTTGTGTCTGTGAAGTCTAAATGATATCTGTCCAAGAAACAACACGGTTTCTGTTTAATATTCTATTTGTCCTTTTAAAACTGATCTCATTTACTTATCATTACTTCCTGTAATTCAAAGCTTTATAGAGCCACAGACAATTTAATTAGTTTCTTTATTTAGTATTTCAGACTACTTAAAGCAGTAATTTAACAGCAGAATGAGTTCTTGTTTTCTCCTTTTGCTCATACTGGCCTTGCAAAAGCAGTCACAACTTTTTATTTCAGTGTTTCTCACTGGGAATTTAGAGTAATAGATCAGTGGCTTAATTGGGGAATAAAAGTAAAATTATACATGACTTTAAACATGTTCTAGAAAGAGAAATCTGAAAACCATCACAAAATCCTGGCATTTTGGTTGAGTTGAAACGTCTTCAAGAAACAAGAAAAGAAGTCCAGTACCCCATGTACCCCGTGTCCTGGATATGTCTGTGTGGGGGCTCTTGAAGCATTCATGATTTTTTTTTTTTTTTTCCCCACATTTTATCCTTCCACTCAACTTTCATTTTATATGTTTGGATACAATACACAGTCAACTGCCAGCTTTGATAACTTTTTGTGGGTTACCATCCAGTGGCAGTCTTCTCCATAATTGTGTAGATGACTGCAAAATATTTATATATTAGAAATCTTTTTTAGGTCTTATGTAAATTTACTGAGAAACTGAATTTTAGTGTTTATTAGCTGTAAGCAATAATCTAAATTAACAAAGATAAATGCTTAAAATGTATCACTCTGCGTAACTAAGCTCTGAGGTTCACATTCTGAAATAAATTACTGAAATTGACTTTTTGATGATATTCTATTTTACTGAGATGTAACTGTACTCTTGTGATAACCAAGAAAATCCCAATTGAATCTTGTGTTTTAAGCCACAAAATTAACTCATAAAAACATTCACACCATTCTCATTTTACTGGTGAACGAGCTAGATCATTATATCTCCCATTAGGAGTGTAGCTCTGCTTACCTTGTTAAACTCAAAGCATTGCTGATCTTTGTGGAGTCAAGTAAAGAAGCTTTCCCCTGTTGTTCCCTGACGCTGTTTGCTGTATGTTTGCTGTTGCATAAATGCAATGGATCAAGCTAAATTGCCTCGCGTTGCTGGATAAAAACACACAAACCCACTCTGAGGGTAGCACTGATATTTCAGACCAGCGATGCACAAGCACATGACAAAATAGTCTGCATGTGCAATAATGGACCATGATAAACACACATGCTATGCTGTTTAATATGTACTTGCTAATACCCCCCACACAAACATAACCTCATGGTCACTGAATGATCCTGACTGATGCAGTGCAGAATGTGTTGCATGTTTCTATTTTACCTGATCAGAATATTTATATAGACACACATGTCCATTTCTGGGCATGTGCTATCTTTAGTGAGACAATATATCTATTTAGTTCCCAAGATGCTGTAAGTCAGAGTAGTGACTCCTTTGCTGTTAATATATCCTTGCTCCTCTGTCATCCTACATTACCCATAATTACCCACAAGAAAGATAGTCTACATCCCCGGGGACACATGTGCACATATACACACAGATCATCCAGGCAAAATAAGAAAGAGGGTTACAAACATGCAGACAGTGTTTCCTCCTAATTACTTCCTCCTCAGCTCCATTGTATGGGCTGTAGCAAAACACAAATGAATATAGCTGGAGGCTATGCAACTGCAAGCAATGCAGCTTGGTTTACCAATTCGCATGCTTGACTTTGTCATCAACAAAGTGAGATATGATGTGGCATGTTGTTGTGAGTTGCCATGCTCAGCAGAGACTATATGGGGCAGTATATTAGTTACTTTCACGTGATCCCAAATATTTAAAGCTGCTTTCACAGTACTTATGCAGTTAATGAGGTATGATTTGGGGACTATGAAGCCAGTTTTCAAAAACTGATAAAAGAAGTGTTCATTTTGGAAACTTTATTATAACCCCACCACACCCATTAGGTGTCTGCCTTTCATTTTAGTTGTGTACAGGCATACTATATTCTAGGGAAATAACAGTCCAGCATGGCCTTATTTTGGTTTTTACACCATACCATGCAAAAATTGATCAGAAGATAAGCCAGGCTGCCACGGGATTGATTTTTTTTTTTTTTTTTTTTTTTTTTTTTTTTTTTTTTTTTTGCACATTAAAATATCAAAAGCACAATCTAAACTACATGTGCACTGCAAATAAGGAAGCAACACAACTGACTTGCACACCAACAATCACCCATAATAATCTCACATTAACTACTGCTAAGCATTGCTGTCTGCACTGATGAAATTTCACTTACCTCAGATGCTTGAAAGTGAAACTGAAGGCAGAATCTATTTTCTGACTAATTATTTATCTGACCACTCGTGAGCACCCACAGAACGTTGACGTAATTTCCAGATTGTCAAATGATCATTAAATATGAGAAAAACAAAAGGAGACTGTGATGTCATGGTTATAGTTACATAACCTAATCTGAGGTTGCAGAACACTGTCAGTTCCACACCTTTTATGCTGATGAACACACTATTCAGAACAAAAGTACATCACAAGTAGGTCTGCACAATATATTGCATATCAGTACCTATCACAATATCATTGTATGCATTGTATATCGTGAAGAGCTCCATGGACTACAATAAATGATAGCTAATTATTTAAGTACTATGCATTCAAACTCTGTCTGTAATACATTTGGTGTTGAAAGTAGCATAAAAGCTTTTAGGAGGAGGGATAAGGTGATAGTTAAGAAACTAGAACTAAGATGTTTCAGTCCCAAAACAACAGGTGTTGGTCAGAATAAACTTTTTCAATAAACCCTTGCTGACAGACATGATTTTTTTTGGGGGGGGGGGGGGCGGTTACCCAGTAGCTGAATAGACTAATCATTATCTTGTGTTTGTTTGCTAGGAGCCCAAAACACTTAAATATTTGTTTATCTTAAGTCATTAGTAAAACATTCACAAATATTGCATATAATGCAGCTCTAATCTAAAGGAACACTGGACTTGGTGTTCCATAAAATCTCTCTCACATCCTCATATTTAGAGCCACAACATGTGCATTTTAATGCCAGCATGGATGTCAGAACCGGATCGTTGTGACAGCAGCTATAGAAACAAACATGTAAACCAGAGAGTTAATACTGATAGCCAATAATACTGTGTGCTTAAATGATGCTGTACATTCATGTGAATTAGGCCATGTAAATTTGTCAGTGACAAATTTACTCAGGGTTGCACAATATCAGGAAAACCTGCAATCACAATACTATTACTGAATGTTATGATGAAGATATTACTATCCCATATATTCCTGAATCTTTTCTCTTTCCCTTCTTCATAATGTGGGCACCACTGTGAGCTTTAACACCTCTCTAATTTCCTGTCATTTATACAAAAATGCATAACATGATTTACCTGCTTTTGTTTAAAAACAGAAAAGCAGCAATTATTTCTACTTGCAATGAAACGATACATCCCAAGGTGATACATACTTAACTAACAAAAGCAAGCTGAGATTTTACCAACATTTTTGAAAAAATAAAAAATGGTATGTTTTGTTTTTCTTTTCACAAAAACAGATTTTACAGGGGAAAAAAAGCCTCTTGGTTTAGTGTCAGTAAGAACAGTGGATAGGAACCTACAAAACAAATGCCAGAACATTTGTCACACATGGCACCTGTTCACATACAGAAAATGATTCATTACCACACCGCATTAGTGAAACCCTTTTCCTGGTCACATTTTCACACTCCCCCCTGTCACATTCTTGGGTGTGAACATAACATAATGGTTTTCTCTGGCTGTTGGCTTTTTTTTTTTTCCCCTGCCTTTTTCAGCTCATGTCATTCTGCAAGCTGACTGATTCAATCCCCAGCCAACTCTTGGGGAGTTACAACATCAGGAGATGCTTTTAAGTCATTTTTTACCTGCAAGGGATTTATCTTCTACTCCCAGATAAAACCCTGCTTTGCGAGACGGCGTGATTCTTTTGAGTTTCACAAGATCAGTCACAAGCAGCCTGTGAGCACTCTGTTGCAGGCCGAAAACACAGAAAGTCAGACTGATCGATATAAACTATTGTGACCAGGTTCCAGATCTGGCAGCTGTCAGTGCTGACTCCTGTTTGGACATTTGAGCTTTAAAAAAGTCACCAGGTCTTTTTAAGTTTCAGGAAATGTTTTCTAAATACAAAGTCTACATGACTGTTCAGAATACTGGCTTTTAGACACCTATACAAAGAGTATAGATGCCATACTTTTCATCAGCGGCAAATCTGGGATGTACTAAGCATGTTCTCTTTGTGGACAGAAATATGTTCAAATCCAATTGTCCTCTTGTTTTACCCATTATGTTTTAAAAAGCTGTTATCACAATTTACCTTTTAGTTCCAATAATTACCTTGAGATTTATACACAATCTAAAACAACTCACTTGACTTTGGGATATCTATTATCTTGACTTGACTGCATTGTTTGATAACTGGGATCAATTGGAATGGATGCATGATTGAACTTCTTTTTGTAAAGGGCCTTGAGATGATGTGTTGTAAATTGGCACAATATAAATAAATTGAGTTGAACTGAATTCAGTTGAAGACTCATACTATATTACTTCTGTCATCACAGATTGGGGAGCTACAAGGTATAATTTCATGTCCCTTAGGTAAATCTAGGAGACATCAGTGCACATATTGTGCCTTCACATGTCCCCTGCAGAGATAACTTTTGGAGACTTTTTTTTTTTTTTTTTTTTTTTAAAGAGCCAGTGCCCGTATATTTAAGTGCTTCCTGGATCATGTTGATGCCCTCCTGTTGCCTGCCAGATGTCCTGATTTTTCCTAAATGGAAAATGTTTGGGATTAGCTCAGCCATCAACACCAACCCAGTTCCAGTCTGCCAGATTCTAAGAGCTGCTTGTATGAGCTGTGAGCCAATTTCTCACAGGAGAGGTTAAAACAACTGCATGGCTCCACTAATCACCCTTTGAATTAAGTCCAAACCCTACTGACATAGGACCAGCAGACACTATTATTTATATGATTTGACATCCAGTTAGATGACGTTTCAACAGGTGTGGTTTAATTTGTTTCCCACCTTTCCATCTTAGTGTTTTGCTTATTTATTGCCGATGCAGTTAATTTCCTTTCCACTTAATGTACTAAAACAAATGATTGTTTTCCTGAGGCCTAAAGAAACTGCTATGCTGCTTGACTTTTCAAAGTAGATTGCTGTCCAACTAGAGAATGCCAATAAAAAAGTAATGTCCCTGGCACTTATTCATTTACCCTGCAGTATTTGGGCAGACATTTTCAAAATAAGTCCAAAAGGATTTTTATCACAAGCATGCAGCAAGTTTAAAGCCATAAGACATAAGATCTAGCAATCCAGGCACCAGCTGATAAGTAGGACAGCTTGGCATTGTGCTAGTTAAATGTGTGGTTGGTGCCAGTTGAGTAAACTTCTACTTAAAATCACTTTGGCCATTAGAAATAATGTAGTATTTTAGTATAATGGGTAAACAGGATTTACTACAAATTGAAAAATCACATTTGATGTTTGCAGCTCATTTCAGCTGATCAAACTGCCAGGCTGTGCCCCCTGTTTTGTCATCCTTTGATGTGGAGTTCAAAGGGAGTGCAAAGCTGTCAAATGTTGTCTTCAAATCCATCAAGCCCAATGAACTGTGATCTGAAAGAGACTTCTCTGAATCCAAAATTCCACCACTCAAGACCAGACAGACATTTCTAAGCAAGAGATCTTTGGGCAGTGCAGCCAGTTTCTAAGAGCCTGCCTGGAGGAGAACCGTGGAGCGTTAGAGACTGGAAATGAAACATGGCCTGGAAAGCTCAAGGTCCAACACACATGCAGACCAGGAAACACACACGCAGTGATGGAGGGAGAAAGAAGATGGATGTTCAGGTCAAAATGATACGACTGCGGAGTGGAGAGGGAAGATAAGGTGGAGACTGATGAGCCTCCCCTCCACGAGGCTATTGGTGAAGAGGGGGCTAAAAGGTGAAATGAGGGGCAGCAATGAAAACACGAAAGAGACGTTTGTTAAAAAAAAAATTGCTCATTAATAGTTTATGTGGAAGCTTGAATGCTGAAGAGAATGTCAGGAAAAAGAAGCAAGCGTGTGATCGCTAACAGCTAATGTGTTTATGTTAACCATCTCTGATGCAACAAGTCTAAACTTGTAAAAAATATTTGAAATAGTTACTGCAGTTTCTCAGTTTGTCATTCTATCACGGAGGATGTTATAATCCTTCAAATGACTCATGGCATTCTGCTGTGTTCAGCATTATATTTTATTTTCTCTGCCAAAATGTTTGTCGGCTGTTAATCTGCATATTATTGCCTCCGACTGAGCTGCATTGTTAGTTCATAGACAACTAGTTAAATTTCGCTTGAAAACAGAAACTGCCAACCTAATCTATGAGTTGCCTCATCTCAGCACTTGCAGCTAATCCTATAATTAACTTTGACCAAAAGTTTATCCATACACAGCTCAAAAAGGCACAATAGAGATTAATTTGAGGTTTATTATGTTATAATTAGCCCATACATGCAGCTTTCGGGTGACTGAAGCAGATAAAATGGTTTGAGGAAATGGTTCTGGGTCTCTGAAGTGATATTCTGTTTAAAAGCTTTAGAATAAATACAAATTTGTTTGTTCTGGAACCTGAAGCTAACAGCTAGACCAAAATAGTCATCTACCATGTCAAAACAACTCCAAACTCAAAATGTCAAGTGTTTGCGAATACTGCTTTATGAACTTCTATGCTTTCACCTCATTGACACTGAATGTCATTTATGTATAACGCTGTGATTTTTACACAGAATATGAAGGCATTTATCAACTATTTTGCCACAGTTGATAAATGCTATAACATTTATATTTTTTTTGAAAATAATGTACAGCTCCCTATGAGGAGACTTAAATAACCGAACCAACATTAAAGGTTGTCAGATTTGTATTCTTGTCCAGCATTTTGTAAGTATTAGCAGAGTAAAACCTTCTTTTTACTTACTTGCTCCACATTTGATTAAAATGCATCTAAAATCTAATTTTTTTTTTTTTTTTTTTTTTTTTTTTTTTTTTTTTTTTTTTTTTTTTTAATTGAGATGGTCTTATGATTAACTACATGCTAAGATTCTAAACGCGTGAATTTATATGCATATAATCAGCTATTTGTAGTGTGCCTCAAAGTTTGGAAAGAAAGACACAGAGAAACCAATTATTCCATAGAAGCAGGAGGCAGTGCACCACTAATAATTTCCCTACATGAAACACATTAAGATTGAAACATGCAGGCATCTGCATTCAGAGTAACTGCTTAATATGAAGTAAGGTTTCATGTGTTTCAAACTGGAAAAATCTGTTTGTCAATTTAAGTCATCGGTTTCTGTGTAAATACCCACAAAATTCAAATATTACAATGGTTGAAAAACTCCTAAAATAGAGTTGACATAAACTGCTGTTAATTTTTGAGATTGGACTTGTTTTGAGATGATAGAAGTCCACTTTAATCCATTTATCATAAAGCCACACAATGCTGAAACTGGGTTTTTGTTTGGCTGTGTAATAAAGGACTATTTTTCCTTTTTTTTTTTTTTTTTTTTTTTTTTTTTTTTGGTACATCCTGATAAGTTTAGGTCAGTTAAAACATGGAAAATTGAAGAATCTGGAATCGATTAGATTAGATTTAAATCACAGTTTCTGATCAGTAGGCTCATGCTTTCACTTCAAAACTCCCACAAAAAAAATTTCAGTGCTAAACAGAACCCTGTACAATAAATTTGTATCCAGACAAAAGTAGATACAAAAAATCATTTGATTCTAGAAATTGTATCTTTTTAATAATGAAATAGGATTTAAACGAAGTCTTTAAATATTCTTTTTTTTTTTTTTTCTCAATAATGCGTTTAATATTCTCATACACCCAGACTTGGAGATAACATCAAATTCCATGCTTTGCAATGCAAGACTGTGTAATATCCCTGCCTATCAGACAATGAGCTTCAGCCTCTGGATTTTAATACATGGCGACACCACAATCTGCCTACTAGAGGTAAAATATGCCCTGCTTTTAACCTTTTTATTAAAATCTCCCCTAAAAAATGCTAAGGTAAGACTTTAGCTGGGATGGCTTCCTGACTTGTATCCCAGGCAGGTGATTGTTTTTAACCCCACCCAGCTCCTGCAGAGCACTGAAAACATGTGCAGCGTTAGCAACTCTTTCCTGAATATATTGCCTAATGTCAATACATTACCAGCAAGGTTCTTTACATATTTTGCATCCTGTCATCATTGCTGGAGACATCGGGAGCATGCTTTTTTATCTGACTGCCAACTCATCAGAATTCTATTTCAAATAGTTTCTTTGCTGGTAAAGATGGGCTTGCATCTAAAAGTGCTGCTGATATTAGTGTGCTGCCGTTGGGCAGGGAAGCTAGCCCAGCATTTTTATTTTATTTCTTTGCATATAGGTTGCTAAAGGAACAGAAATTTGAAAGTCAGCAAAAATGTATACAAAAGTCCTTTGACAGTTTAAAAACAAAAAAAAAAAAAAATCACCCAATCCACATGGAAAATGTCACAGAGGCTCTAATCAACTAAACGTTGCCAACTCTTGGTGGTACTTCTGGATTCTTCTCGACATTATTCTCTACATCTCCAGCTGGCAGTTTTTTTTTAAAAGGCAGTGATTTCAACTGTGCACAACCTACTGAAGACTACATAGGAAGTAGACAAGCTCCTAACTATTATGAAAAACCACAGTTCTGGGTTATTTGTGTGTCAACTCCCAGACCAATATAAATTAAAAGTCTAAAAAAATGTTTTATTCAACAGAAAGGAGGTCAAATTAAGGCAATCTGTCCAAAAGGCAAACCTGTGTTGACATGTGTAGAAAAAAGCTTGAATCCAAAGAGAAAAACTGAAAACTGGTAGAAAAGTAGATCACAAACAAGGAACTGATAAACATCCAACAGAAAAATCAAAAGGAAAATCTTCTATAAAAGGCCGTAGTACCAACGCAGTAACTGAATAACTGCACACAAGGAGAAAACCCAAAACCATTAAACATGATTTTCTAAAAACCATCAAGTTAATCTAAAAGAACAACTAATAACCTCATCATATCGAATATCTGCATTTTGTGGCAAATACTTAAGGGAAACATGTCCAAGGGAAGTATGAGACCACAGGTAAATAATTCTCTGGCACCGCATTACTGTGTTTGACGCTGTAGCATACTCGTTTTGATAACCAGATAAGAACTGTTGGACGAGTTGAAAAATAATACTGCACCAGTGCCTCACATATGGTGTACTGAGTTTTCTGTAGATCACTATATGCAAGGCTGTCTGCAGTGATGAAGATTAATTTACTTCTGCATGCCAGATGCTTGAAGCTGAAAGTGAATCAAACAGCATGACCTACTTTTATATTAAGATGGCTAACAATTAACTGACCATTTGGGGGGGGGGCACCCCGTAAAGCAAAGAAACCACATTCCTACATGGTATGTTGATCACTAAATGCAAAAAAGTAAAATAAATAAATATCAAGCAATTTGGTGAAGTCACAGCAAAAGTGTCTTGGCCCCTGTCAACACAGAATGCTGACTTCCACACCTTTTGATCTCGGTATGCATGTACTATTCGTAACATGAATGTATAAAAAGTAGTTGAAAGACGTGACAGAATTTGATGTTGCTCATTATTTCCTCATGTTTAGCCCCACTTGGTATGTATGTTCAGGCAAAATGGGAATAAGCATCACACTTTAGTCAGAAATTTACAAAGTGACCCAACACCTTCTCGACACTTTTAAAGAGACAAAGTTGAGATTCGAAACCGCTATGTCAGATTTCATCTCAACATGTCATCCTTTACCTCTGACCCCACTTCCTTTCACAAAATAATTCAGGTGCCCCTTTGCTGTAAATTTAGTCATTTGTGCCTGCCCTTGGACATCCGTCTGTGACCCTTATTTTTTTTTTTTTTTTTTCTTTCTTTCTACCCCATTGGCTGTGCATGCCAGCAGGACAATATTACTCTGTGAGAGACACAGCAGATAAAGAAAATGAAGGGTCAGATCATGAACAGAAATAAAATAACAACAAAGCTTGTCTTCAAAACATAGAAACGGGAGAGATCTACTGTTTGCCCAGTTTAGATCATTTATCTGTCAGGGACAGCTATGATACAGAGACTGCACTTTTTTGTTGAGAAATCTAAACAAAAATGCTATTTTCTTTTCAGTGAGTTTTCTCCCTTTATAAGCAGATGGGGTGTGCTAGTTTACAAACTGAGAAGCATTAGCTAAAAAAAATTCCTTTGATGGGGAACTAGGTGGTTCAGTTGATCTGAAAATAGTTTGAATGGGAGCACATCCTTTTCCTAGAGTTACAAGCTACTCTGAGGTGTGACGAGGCCTTCACAGGCCTGAGACAGCAAGGGAGGTCAACCTGCTCCTGTTATACACCTGATATGGCAAACAAAGTAGTGACATTGCTTACTTAGTAAACATATTATATTAATGAAAAGGGTAAGACAGCTTAAAGGTGTAATGTGTAGCTATGACGGACGGTATGTGTAGCCATCTGAGTGGTAGATTTAAGATAAAACACACCAGAAAATCTCGTTACTTTTCTCCCACAGTCTAAAAAACCAAGGCTGTTAGACTATGTGGTGATTTAAAATGGCTCTTACTCATGAGTGCCTGGATACTTGTCTTTGTTTTGTATCTTTGGGATGGCCCTGTGAAGGACTGCTAACCTGGCCGAGGATGTACTCCCTTATCCTTTTGCTGCTTGGATTTGAACCAGCTCCCTTAAATCCAGGAATAGGACTAAGCAGATATGTAAAATGACTAGAAAGGTATATGGATTCCATTAAAGTACTTTTAACTTACTTTGTTTTGCTTTCTCTGCTTAAATGTATTTATTAACATTTATTGCTGCCATACTTTACTTGAGAGCAATGTCTGTGTGGAAAGTCCCTCAATGATTACTCTACTGCAACATTCTGCTCCTCTGGAGACTCTGCCGGCAAACTTTGTTTACCCCTTTCATGTGAGCTCACTTTTTCCTTCTGTGTTAAAGTTAATTTCAAGCTGCTCTGATTTCTAAAACCCCTTTACACCATAGAAGAAAGAAAACAGCTTTGTTTTGTTTTTTTTGACTTGAGGGCAGCCTTCTCACTGGTTCTTTTTCTCCTCAGATGGCAGACTAATCAGAGCCTCAAAGAGTGGACACCAACACGAGATAGGAAATAATAATACCAAAAAGAAGAAGCCAAAGTGCTAAAAGCATGCCTGGTGAATCAAACTAATTAGCAACCAAATGCCTGGGATCTTTACTCATCTGAAAAGCTTCTCCTTTCCCTTTACTTTCTTGTTTTCTTGCTCATGCTGTATATTTCTTAGAGAAGGCACAACTTTTACCAGCATGATCCCTATTTTACATATTTTACTTGTGGTCTGACACTCCTTTTTTGTAAACCCCTAGGCATTTCACTGGAAAGGCACAGAAGTTTGAGTTGCCTTTCGGTATTGGAGAACGTTGACTGCTGAGTCAAAATATCAAAGGTTCACGCGGTATTTACTCTAAGCTTTAACATGAAAGCATATCATCCATCTATTCACATTGTTTTGAATTGACAGTAATTAGTATTCATACTATTAAATATCAAGTTTTCAAATAATTATTGGGCATGATATTATAGCTTTTTAATGTTTTGCGTTTCATAAAGTGCAAGTATCTTGTTAGTTTTTATTCCAAATAATCAGCTGTGCAACAATAAGTAGGGGAGAGGCAGCACTGCACCACTCTGTGCTCAGTACAGCTGGAGAAAACGCAGGTCATTCCACCACTTCCTTTGGCATCTCTTTAAAATGACAGAACTGTAGGAAAAGTAGAAATTTTGGGGTTTTGTGGTTTAGAAACTGAACTTCTTCGTACTCCTTAATACCAGAAATCGCCAATTCCATCTGATGAATGTATAGACAAATATAACGCTTTCCATTATTATCACACCCTGGTAAAGATGTTTACAAAAGCCTTAATCAGTTGTTCTATTGAGTGCCAGACTGAACAGGATCTGGGTCAATGGTCTAGAGTCAGCTTGAGTGTCCTGCCCAATTCTTTTATACATGCCGTAGATTTATAGTTATAGCATAACAATCTTTGTGTTTGCTCTTTCTAAAATAATCCTTGTCGATATTCCATAATTTCCAGACCACGTCTGCAGAGACGATACAAAAAATGTCACAGCAACCATGTCATACTTGTATACTTTGATATGACGCAGTCATCAAAGTACACCAAAAACAAAGGAGATAGTATGAAGTACACATTTACTTTGCAGTTCTTACATCTAACATGGTTGGGGTGGAGAGTTTAGTAAGAGGTGGAGCTTTGATATTGCTTTTTTTTTACATGTATGCATATTGGTTAGATAAACGAAACCCAACAATATGACATCTATTATAGATATAGTTTGGAAACATAAAACACTGTTTGCAAAACATCCATTCATGAAATATTTTGGAGACCCCAACATCATGGGGATCCCTCAAGCAACTGCTCATGAAAGCCCTTGCTGAAGTCCGGCCCAGATAATGTGAACGTGGCGACTGGCCTCATCACTTCCAATTCCAGCTGTTTTAAATTATCACTCTGACCTTAGATACCTTTTTTTTTTTTTTTTTTTTTTTTTGAGCAGCTGTTTTCCTGCAACAGTTTCCTAACTTATGGCAATAAGCACACATGTTCTTCACTTTAAATGTGCTCTTGTCTTTCCCATTTTGAAAAGTGGCTTCACAGGAGGTCACAGATTACTTTTTAAAGTTTCGCCACACTCTGATCAACTTGATAAAAGGAAGTATAAATTAAGAATGTGTTACATTTATTCATAGGGTTCATAATTGTGTGATTTATTCTAAAACCAATTCTTTCTTACAATGGGTTTTTTCCCCTCTGGAATAAATGGAACTAAATTAAAAAAATTATTTTTTTCTTTTTTTTTTTTTTTTTAAAGGTTTTTTCTGTGCGAGTTCATGTTGCAATAAGAGATTAATTTATTAAAGTTCTTTAAACACATCTTTACCAGGGGTCCCAGTAATTGTGAATGGTGCTGTATGTGTAGATTTTATTTCAGATGGATGTTTAATAAGGTGGATGATAGATGGGTGGATATGTTGCTGGTTAGATACGTGGACTCTTGAGTGGATAGATGTTAAATGGAGAGGAGTAGTAATGGATGTTTGGATTGATGGATATTTTTATTGGTGAAGAACAAAGACACAGTACACCATATGCTTCAAAAGAAAGAGCTTTTGTTCACATACACAGAAATACGTGTGTAGGAGTATTTTCTGTACATTGCTATGCATTTCTTTCAGCTGTGTGCAGTGGTTTAGAATAAAGGCAGGTTTACCCTGAGCAGCTACTGTTGTGACAGTGCACACTCTAATTGGGGCATAATGCCTATTTCTGTTGAAGGAATGTTTGTATTCCAAGAAAAGGCCAAGCCACAAATTTCACTGCCACATGGACACACATACAAAGCCTGTTCTTGTCATAGAGCGGCCTTATCCAAAATCAATACAACAAAGGTCATTGCTATTCCAATCATAGCCAGGCCCAACCTCTCTGCCTGTCTCTTTACTGCACGTGCTGCATTTCCACAAAGTGCACCCACTAAAAACACTTCCCCTGTGTTGCATCATAACACTAAAAACTAAAAAGATGGCACAGTTGTGGAGGTAATGGTATGCACACATTTACTTGTCTCATTTTGATCCATTAAAAGATACAGTGAGAGTGAGAATGGTAGAACTGTTTGGTGTTTATGAGGTGGGTGTCTGGCAGCATGAAAGATCCCTGCAGAGACTGAGCGCTGCTAAATTGAGACCCAGAATTCAAAGGCTTTGTGGAAAGATAACGACTGCGATTCACACAGTCGCAGAATAGCCATAGCTGCCGTCAGTCAGTATCTGGACTTGAACAAACTTTCCTGCACAGACCGTTTTGGTTGTCATGATAGTGATGGAAGAGGTGAGAACATCTGTTCTTTTAATCTGTGTGGCCTGAGAGTTCTTTTTTTTTTCTCTCACTCCTCCCTCTGAACTCGTGAATCCCGAGGACACAGCAGGAATGTTGGGGCTTCGGATCCAAATCTAACACTCCACAGCGAGCCTGTGACATTGCTAGGTGTCCACCATCTGTGTGTTTGACCTGCCAAGTGCCATCTCATCATCATCAGTCAGCCATGCATCAGCCTATGTGTGAATTTGTTTGTTTGTGTGTGGCAAAGCTTCCTGTGCGTAATTTACATGTCAAGTTATGCGTTGTTAATTATAGTGAGGAAGCTTGTGCTTTGCTTTGAATGGGTCGATGCTTGGGGACTAACTCATTTTCTCAAGATCACTGCCTCGGTCAAGGGCTGTGGACGTATTATTTATATTCTGTGTAAGGACGGTGTCTTTTAGTTTTGCTGTGGTTGTTGTTTCATATATGTAGCACATAAAGTAAGCATTGAACACATGACCAGTGTGCGATTGATATGAGATTCTTACCAGAATGGCAGTAAAACACCATTCAGTCCACATGCACAAAGAAATCAAACTACAGATTAATTGTAAGAGAATTAAACACAAAAAATATGGAACACATGAAGAAAAGGTGCAAAAAGCATTCAACTTCAAGACACCATAGAAGCCTTCCTGTAATCTAAAAGAAATCAACAACTTTGTGCAAATTAATATCAGCTGGTCCAGTCCCAGCTGATGACCCATAAACAGGTATCTTATTACCAAGGTGGCCCACAAGAAACATCTCATGGACAAAACCAATAAGCTCTCTCAAAACCTCTGATTGGATTGGTTAGAGAATAATTTCTGTACTACTGAAGGTTGTGGGTTCAGTTCTAGCTTCCTTCTGTCACATGTCGTCGTGCCCCTGACTAAGGCACTTAACCCCAAGTTGCCTACCTGCGTAACGGTATAAATGTGAACGTGTGTTTGAGTGTGAATGGATAAATGTGTCTGTTGTGTAAAGCGCTTTGAGAAGTCAGTATGACTGGAAAGGTGCTATATACATGGCTTGTATGGAGGAGGTCAGCAGGCACTGCATGTAACCCCAAAAACGCCACACCAACAGTAAAGTTTGGAGGTGGGAACATCATGGTATGAGATTGTTTTTTCTTTAGTGTACAGCACTAACAGACTTAATATAATTAAAGGAAGGATGAATGAACAAATGTACAGATACAGTACTTTTTAAAAAATCTGCTGCCATCTACCAGGATGAACATTTCAACAAGACAATGATCCCAAACATGCAGCCAAGGAAGTCTGTTTCAAATGCAGCTAACTTGAGTCCTACAGAATACCTATGGAAAGATCTCAAGCTTAGAGTACAGAAAAGGGACCCACAGAACTCTTGGGAAAAAAAGGCAGGAAGAAAAGGTTTGTGGGAAGGAATAGGTCAAAATCACATCTGAGCAATGCGCACGACTTTGTTCTCTATACAGGAGATGTCTTGAAACTGTAATCACCAACAAAGGCTGTTCTACATTTTAGTAAGCCTTTCCCATTTCCTAAGAACCATTTCATTTTATTATTAATTTATGAATATCTGTAGTTTGATCTCTTTGCATGTGTGGACTGGATTGGTTATCAATATTTGATGAGAATTTCACATCAATTGCACCATTTAGAATTATATTTACATGCAAAACTGGAGGTATGTTCAATACTTATGGTACCCGCTGTTAAATTACCGTCCGTGTGGTGCTGCTCCTTCCCCCCCACCCGCTCTCTGCTACACTGCAACCCGCAGAGACTGTTGTGAATGCTCTGGCTGGCTAGCTATCATGGCCATTGATGATGACGGATAAACAGTTTTCCTGTAACGGTAAGTTGTTTCTCCGCCATTAGCACATTGAGTAGCGCCTAAATTTGGTTGACTCGCATCACTAAGACCTTCCTCCTGGCTCTGATTGGTTGGTTTTAGATCAAGAGCATTGCATTTCTTCTACTGTCACAACATGGTGACAGTTTTAACAAATATATAAAAAACATATTTTAATAAGTTACATTCTGCACCTTTAAGCACCTAAGAATAGACTGATTTAATACATTAAAAATGCTTAAGTTTATCAAGTTTTGGAGAACTGTGAAGTGTTCTACTACAGAATTTAAAAAGGATAATCTTTCATACAATACTTAAGTATTAAATCTCGAAGGCCTTTCCACATATTGTCATGACCACAATATTATTGGGATTTAATGTGATAGACCAACACAAAGTAGCATGCTTTTCAGATTTGCATTTATTGAAAAAATGAAACCATACAGCCATGTTTTTGTTACACCTCACATTTAAGAGTGTCTGAATGTCAGTCAATTGAAATTGTTATAAAGTACACAAAAATTTCTTCTTTTGTGCAAATGATTAAGAGGGGTAAGTCTCTGGTATTCAAAGGAACACCACAGAAGATCAAATAAACATGAAAATGGGTAGCTGCAGCAAATAACCTCTTCTTACGCTGAAGAATACCAATTAGAAATCTTAGAAAGAAATCCTATAGTAGCTATAGGACATTTGTAAGATGGATTTCCTGTCTCCTCTCCCTAAGCAGCCACTGTTTGTCTGAACCATGAAGAATTTGCAGCCCAAGATGTCTTTTCTGACACCACCAATTTGGATCTGAACAATCTTTCCTTAATACTTCATTCTTTTTAAGAGCTTTATAAATAAAGATTTAATTTTCAAAAAAAGCTGCTCTTGATTTAAAACCTTTATCTAACTCCCTCCTCATTAAAAATATTTCAAATATTTCTTTTATCAACTGAGCATTCACTTCAGAACAGTGTATTTGAAACATAATAAAGGGGGTGTAGGTGTGGAATCACCACCCACATGGCAGAAGGCTACTCCAGCTGAACGATGGCGCCTGGTGGTAGAGGAGATGTGCCAGGAGGACGCGGACAGATGTGCCAGAGCTGTGTCCCATGCTAAGCAAGGCCACTAGATGAGTTGGGACAATGTTGAGAGGAGGAAGATCATGTGGCTCGAGCTATGGAGCATGGAGTCCGACATCTTGAGCTTGACTATCAGAGCACCATATGACATCCTGCCCTCTCCGACCAACCTATATCTGTGTTTTGGAGAGGATCCTACTTGGCTCTAATGTCCAGCTCCAGCAAACCTGAAGCATACTCTGATGGGGTGCAAAACCAGCCTTACACAAGGCAGATATAGCTGGCACTACAGTCAGGTGCTAAAGTGTCTGGCTGCTGCACTGGAGAACAAGAGGGTAACTATCAACTCCATGCCTTGAGAAGCTCAAATTAACGGCTGGCAACCAACAGCCTTTGTCAGGAAAGGAGAGAAACGGCTAACCAGTAGTTTGCCTCAGGTCTCATGCCAACTGATTGTAGCTCAGGATTGGTAAATGCAGGTTGACTTAAGTCAGAAGCCTACCTTTCATCCTGAAATCACAGCAACCAACCTGCACCCAGCCTAGTTCTTTGGTCCAAAGCCTGCCAGCGTCTCTTTATCATTGAGCTGATAGTCCTATGGGAGGAAGCCATCAGTGAGGCATTTGAGAGGAAAAGGCTGCAGTATGCAAACTCGGCTGCCGAATCAGAAGATAGGCGATGGAAGGTTTACGTGCGCCCAGTGGAGGTGGGCTGCAGGGGCTTTTTTGCGAATTTCATCACAAGGCTACTAAAGGAGGTTGGAATCAGAGGAAAGGCTCAACAGAAGACTATAAAAGGCCTTGCAACTGCTGCTGAAAGGAGCAGGCACTGGCTGTGGTTGAAGCGGAAGGAGACTGACTGAGCTGCCAAATGACCTCATGGTGCCTCTGCAGCAGCACACACCCAGGTCTGTTGAGCCTGAGGTAGGCTAGCCTTGGGTAAGGTGTATTGTGATAAAGTGCCGAAACACCGGGGTGCACAACTGATGATGTATTGCATTGGAGGCACCAGGTGAAAAATCCCCAACCAAGAGGACATGTTCAACACCAGTGTTATGCTGATTTATGAAGGGATTTTTAACGTCTAGTCCTAGTAAGTACACTAATGAAGAGCTCAAAGTCACCACTGATATTCTCATAACCTCAGATGATGGGTTTGTGTTTTCATCTGTCCTGTTGGTCAGCAATGTTGCCTTTGATAAAGTCAAATGCAATGTTATTTTACAAAGTATAAAATATGCTGTCCCAACTGAAAAAACTGCACCAGATCATATTTGTCTGACAAAATCCCCCTTTTTTTAATGTTAAAGATAAAATCATCTGAAAACACCACAGTTGGTAATGGTGTACAGGTATCAGTTCTTGGGCCAGTTTTTACCATTTATATGCTTTCAGTTGAAAAATTTATTGAAGAGTATTTGATAAATTTACATTGTTGGGTTGATAATACCTATATTTTTATGAACGCAAACAAATTGAGTTAGTTGATTCAATAGCAAACATTTTTTTCAATGCATATAAGCCTGGATTTGATTCATTTTCTTTAAAATTTACAACACAGACTGCAATCTTTGGATATGAGCACCTTAGAGAAACTCTTCTGCACTGTCCAAGATTTATCGTCTTGTTTCTCCATTTATGCATTATTTAGAATTATTGCTGTTACTAACTTTACTCTGTTCTTTTTCCTCGCACAGGGTACACCTGTCTTATGTCTGTTGATTTTGTGTCTGCCTTCTACCTGTCCTCTCAATCTCGAGTTTGTCAAGGCAGATGCCTGGTCTTCCTCAATTAGGAAATTGCAGTATTTTTTTTAAAACACCAATGACGAGATATCAAAACCTACCAATATGGTATATAAACTGTCTTTTCCAATCGCAAGCTGTTAAATTGCGATGGTGGTTGCAATCCAATGCAGCTCTAACTTGAATCTGTTTCTGCTGGAGGTTTCACCATATTAAAAAATGAGTGGTTCCAAGTATTGTGGTCTTCAGACCAAGACTGCTCCAAGTAATTTTTCTCTAAAAAGGTGCTGAAGATAGGAAGACAAGAGGCATGAGAAAACAGATGGAAAAGGAAAAATATTTACCAGTGCGAATATATGGATGTTGTCTGAATCTTTTTCTTTACTGATGATTCAACAATTTTAAGGTTTTCTTCCTATTCATTTAGATTGTGAATACAGAATATTCAAAAATATTGGAGTGGAAGACACCAGTGTTTGGACGCTACAATTGCATGTTCAAATTGGTATGTTTTAAACAAGAAAAGTCTTGTATTTAAATTTTACATTGCCTAATCAAGGTTTTCAAACAAGCAAGTTGTGGTACGTTACATTTTGTGAATCGGAGCATTCAGAATTCTATTTGGATCTGTTTTTTTTAACTTAAGTATATTCTTAACCTGGCAGGGCTGTATTGGGGATTTGAATGGTTTTTATGTACACCGTGTGTATTCATTCATGCTACCTTAATTATACGTGCACTCTTTACCAGAAGGCATATTACCCCGTCTGTGCTTGTGTGAGGAGAATTGTGATTGTCTGGGCATGACACCTGACCACCACTCATCAGTCCATCTGTTGTGGAGGCTTTCACAGGCTCAGACTGTGTCTTCTGTCAGATGGCAGATCTGATGCAGAGCTCATACCCCGCAGCCTGAAAGCTCCAGTGTCCATGAGTCGAGTCAGTGAGAAATCATTGGAATGTCTCTTCCTCATTTTCAAAGGCATAATTATTTTTCAATTGAAATCAACATTTATGGATAGTACAAAACAATGTAAGAGCTCTGCAATGACTTTTATGCTTGAAACAAAATCAATTAAATACTTTTCCAATGAATGCTCATCTTCCAATCAAATATCATATTGTTTACTATTGGTCAGTGGCATAAAAACCTGACTCTGCATGTTTAATAGTTTAAGCTAATGTCGAAGCTTTAATGAGCTGTGTATATGTCAAATCAATACAGTCTTGCAGCAATAGGTAATTAGAGCTACAAACAATTCTGCGATTATGTAAAAAAAATAAAAATAAAAAAAATAAAAAAAACTGTCTTTTTTTCCACAATTAGTGTTATTATGAATAGCCAGGAATAATAAAAAGATGACTTTTACTTACTATATTAATTAAAATAAAGACAACTTATTTTGAGAGGTTTTAAATATTTATCCAATTTCCTTTTTGGTTAAGTACAATTATGTGGCTGAGGTCTTTTTTTTCACAGTTTTTGTTGCACAATTTTCCGGTCTTCTCTCTGCTAGAGGAATGTTCATCCCTCTTCCACTTGCTGCAACACAAACACAAGAATAATCCATCTACCGTCACCATCCTGAACAGTTGTGAGACAGTCTTTTCATTAAATTCATAGTACAAAGCTATTTATTTATGCTGCTATCTTGGTCATGTTTTTCTTGGGAAAATTATCTTTGTAGACTTCTACAAATAGACCTAAAATAACTTTTAATAAAATATATTGCCAAAAAGGAAATGGGAATGACACTGAAAGAGGAAGCATTGAATATGTTGTTTTTTTTAATCACAACACTATAAAAGATTGTTGAAATAATGTCAAATATACAATCAAACTGAAATTGTTTTGTACAAACAGTAAAGCAAGCATAAGTATCATACTGTTGTGAAAATATTGAATCACTATCATTGAAGTATTGTTAGTAGTTGTACTCTTAGTTGAACTACGTTGTTGCTGGTCACTTCAAATGGCCTAGTGTTTGGAAGGAAGTTAAGCGCACGGTGTAGTTGGGATTCTACTTGTGAAGCTTACTAAAAAAAGTTGCATCTTTTGCATCGGAGACTCCTGGAAAATTAAAGATGCGTTATCTTTTCAGTTAAGCACAAGAACCCTATTGTTTTAACCATTCTGACAATTATACATGCAGTCATAACCATTAGCTACAGCACTGAAAATAATTTTATGGAGTTAGATGAAGCACATTATTCCCAAAAGGATTTTCAGTTAAAAGTTAGCCAATGTTGCATTAGTGCTAATATAGCAAGCAGACACAAATGACTCATTGATCATCATTCAAATAGTCTTCCATAAACTCTAAAACTTGATATAACATACATCCATACTAAAGATTTTGTCATCTTTGAATGTGTAAAAAATACTTTCACAGACTAACATGCCTGTGAAGTCAGGTTTCCAATAGGTACAGTAGATGAAAGGATTAGGGGGTTTTTTTGTTCAGACATCAATTTTGTTTTTATGAAAATTTTTAAATAGTAATATGAACCACTGGATACTTTGACATGGTAACAGTTTTATCCTTAATATGTTTATTAAAACTGTTTAGGGAAATTTACAGTTTCATAAAGCAACCCAATTAAGATTTGCTTCATGATCTGTAATATTCTCTTTGTATTTAGGCGGACATTTGTATTTCCTCTTAAATGTGTTATGATAGAGCACAGCTTGCCTGCTATGTAGGAACTATAGCCGGTATTTAAAATTTATGCTAGAACAATTTGATCACTTGAATCTATGCAATCCCCCGTGATGGGGTCTCTGGCCTTCTTGCTGTGTTATTCCATTATACAGCAGCTCATGAAAAAAACAACTTCCTCTTCTCATCACCAAAATAAGATTTCCATTGATTAAATGCCAACGTTGCAAGGGAGCATCAACAGATTTTACCTATGTGCCTCAGCATGTTGCTTCTGCTCCAAATGGGTGGGGCTCTGAGGAAGTTAGAAAGCAAGAAGCAAGATGTATCGAGATAGAGGGATACATGCTTGGCAGAAGGTAGAAAGACTGAAGACAGAAGGCAACAGGGAGTGGAAAAAGATGGGGTGTGAAAGGGTGGAAGGGCATGGGTGGAGAAAGAAAGATCTGCTGCATAATCACCCAATGTGTCTCCGTCTAGCATGGCAAAGACATCATTAAGAAATCCCGAGGTCGTCTGGGTTCATGGAGCAGCTGAGGCTTAGCCACACTCCCTTTCCTCCTGCCACTCAATTTGTATAATTTACCTGTGTTCCAAGTCTCTTTTAAGAAGAGCCTGTTTGACCCCTCATGTGAAGGAGTCACAAAGTTACCTCTAAGTGAAATGGATGGCTGAGAGACTCCCTTCGAGAGTGTGTAGCCAGTCAATAGCCTCCTGACGGTGATCCTAGGAGATGGCTTCCTTGTTTAAGTATGCAGGAAGAGCAAGATAGGCTGGCGGAGACAGTGAAAGAACCAGGAGAGGTGGTGGTGATGGGAAGTAAATAAGAAGCTAAAGGAAGCCTGTCCCTGACGTGATTTGTACAAGTGACCCCAGACAGAAGGAATACACACTTGCTCGTCAAAATCTTCTGCAAAAAGGAATGTGCTCTGTTCATATTTTATACTTTGTCATGATGAGTCCTCACTGCAGGGACGGAGAGGGTGCACGGTGCAGCAGGGGAAGGAGTGATTACCCCGCTGTGGAGCTGAGGGATGAGAGCCGAAGGGGTATTTTATTTTGTCAATTGGAGTGTGCAAATGGAAATGTCAGAGCAGCCGGGAAACTAATGAATCTGATAGGAGAGATGGCACCTCTTCCACCGAATGCCTGATCAATTGCCATTGTCTTTTCTGAGCACCGATGTTTTTCGTTGTTTATTTTTTGATTGTTTTCTCCGCCTGGCCCAGCTGTTTGTGGTTAGGAGTTTGATGGTGAACTTTGAGTAGAGGAAATGAAAGAATCGACCAAAGAACAGGAATCAATGGTTTTTATCTGTTACTTACAAATTAGGGTTTGAGAAAAAGGAATTTTCGGTGAGAAACAAAACACAGCACATCACACAAAAGTGTTTAAATGCAGCCATCAATCTTGGGCCCCATAACTTGCTTTCTTTCCCGGTTCATAAATTTGTTATTCTCAAATTGTAACCCCCTAAAATCTATTGTAACCTTGACACTTAACCTTCTAATCTTAATCTTAAGCATAACCAACATCACTGAGTGCTTTAATTAGTCAGTTGCTGTAACAGAAGAAGTAAATCAACCAATTAAATTACTGCATTTAGATGTCTGGTTAAGTCTAAATCATCCATAGGCCTGGCAGATTTAGATTTAAGACATTAAGAAAGTATATATTTTAAAAATGATCAAAAGAAAAATCTTTATTGGAATCAAAGCAATCAAACCCTTCTAATTACTGACCAGCTTTGATGCATATTTCCACTGTTTTTGTTTTTTGTTTTTTTTTTTTTTGTTTTTTTTTTTTTTGATGACTGATCTTGTTGGTGCCACACAGGTTGATCTGAGTACTTCGGAAATTGCTAATCAACTTGGATTTTCACACACAACTGTCTTAAGTTTTGGTAACGGGTTCAAAAAATAGAAGAAATCCATTGAGCAGCAGTTATGTGGTCAAAAATGTATTGTCAGTGTCCAAGGAGAATGCACATATACTGGTTTGACATTACACAAGTACACCAGCAGATCAAATAATCACTCATAATGACCAAAATACCATCTCTGAATGTGCAACACATATAATCTTGAAGTTGATGCAACAAGACCACACCAGGTGCCTCCAAAATTGGACAAAAACTGTCTGGAAGAACATTGTCTGGTCTACGCTGCAACATTCATATCACAGTTTTATATAAACATGAAATCATGGATCCATCCTGGTTTATATAAACAGTACAGGGTGCTGAGTATTAATAGTATGTGGGATTTTTTTCATAGTACTAACTGATGATCATCTTAAACACCATAAGTATTGTTGCAGACAATGTCCATCTTTTTATAACCACAGTGCCCCTGTCTTCCGATGGCTACTTTCAGCATGATGTTGCAACATCCCACAAAGCTCAAGTCCTGTCCAAATGATTTCTTGAACACAGTTCCCTGTGCTCCAATGGTCTCTATCTATAGAGCACCTTTCAGAGGGGGTGGAACTTGAGATGCACATCATGTATATACAGCTGTCAACCCAGAACTAACAAGGTGTACTTAATAAAGTGCCCAGTGAGTGTATATTGTCCGTTATTTCATCCACAGTTGTAGCCTGTAAGAAAACTTATCAGAAGCAATGTGATTCATGAGCTGTAGCTTCTTCATGGATCATACTTAAAAACAAAGTCTTTATTTCCGTTTTTTTTTGTTTTGTTTTGTTTTGTTTTTTTTTACTGACAGATGCAGGAGTTATAATTCCCTAATGGCAATAAAGAAAACAACTTGTCTCACTTCAGTTAAGCAAGTAACTTGCATAACCTCGAAGCATTTTTGTGCATCAGTGAGAAAAAGTGGCAGACGTTCTTAGTTTAAATTTAGCCTGACAATGATTCAGTGTTTCAGGGCTTTGTGCTCGTTCAGTCACAATTTCTGCTTCCGTGATGAGAGGCTGCAAGCTCTGCACCGGATGAAAAGAAGGGGAAAAAAAGCAAGGGAAAAAATTTCGTGCATTTGCACTATTCTGTTTTGACAAGCAGGCTAATTTCTGCCCAGGGTCATCAATATTTCTGACACTTCAGTGGCGGGAATAAATATAGAATGAATGTCCCTTTGTTGTGCCGCAAGGAGCTGCATGTCTCAAAGCATCAACAGAAAGTCACTTGGAACTGTTTGTTAGCTCATTCACTCAGTTGTCGAGACTGTCACAATTCCCCACAGAGTCTGCCAGCTTTCAATATCGCGCATCATAAACAATATCCAATTTGGACAATTGAAGTCTGAAAATATTCTGCAGCTGTGGGGGATGGGAGATGACAACAAATCAACTGGCTGTATGAGGCACCAGTACAAGCACTAGTCAGAGGTAAATTTCCTACAGTATTTGTTTTACTTATTTTAAGGTTCTTCACTATGTAGTTTTGTGGGAAGCTACAATCTGCAGAAAAAGTGTTCATCGCTTTAGATGTTTTTCCCCATTTGCTTCTCTTATGAAGGAAATTGTGGTCAATATATGTTGGCATTTTGAAATTAAGATCATCTGAATACAGCTAATGCATTTCAAAGGTTGAAAACACAGAACACCTTTACATGGGAGGTCTAGTCACTTGTTTAACAGTTTTCCTGCTACAGCTGCAACGTGAACATAAAACAACTCTCCAGCAAAACAACCAGAGACAAGATCAGTTCAAAGTATGTAGCCCATCTGCTGACATTGTAGCCCATCTGTTAGAAGATGGGTTGCAATTACATAATGTTATGTGAAATCCATCATTCATAAATGGGTGAACTATGACACTTGTCCGAACTGAGTGACAGGAGAAAGGTGAAGTCCAGTAGAAGGCCAGCTATGACTCCTACAGCGTTGTGAAGAAGTATTTGCCCTTAGAGATTTATTATGTCTTTGGGAATTCTTTTTTTTTTTTTTTTTTACACTGTGTGCACAATTATTAGGGAAGTGAGTATTTTGTCCATATTAATGTTTTAGGCATATTTTCTAACTCCAAGCTGGATAAACTTGAATGCTTAATGGATTTAAGCATAGCAGGTGATGTGTAATGAGGGAGTGTGTGGCCTAAGGAGGTCAACACCCAATATAAAGATGTACGTAGTTATTAGGCTGCTTCTTTTTAGGCAAAATTAGCCAAAAAAAAGAGATTTGACTTGGACTGAAAAGCCAAAAATTGCTAAAAGTCTCTGAGTGACGCAGTTCTCTTGAAATTGCTAAGATATTGGGGTGTGATCACAAAAAGTTAAATCATACATGAAATCTTACCTGGAATCCACTAAAAGGCTTGTGGGAGACTCCATGGTCATTTGGACAAAGGGCTTTTGGTCTGATGAGCCAAAAAAATTGACCTTTATGATAATCAGACTTCACACTGTTGGCAAGCACTGCACATCACCTTACACACACCATTTGCACCTTGAAGCATTGCAGCGTCAGCATCATGCCCAGGTAATGTTTTTTATCAGCAGACACTTGGAGGTTGGTATAGGTAAAGAGAAACACAAATACAGATAATTATCCTCAAACTCAGGAAAATGATCTTACTCAGTCTGCAAGAAAACTACAACTTCAGAGAACATTTGTTTCCCATCAAGACAACAGGTGATAGTCGGAGCACTTCCCAGTTCTGCAGTGGCTCTGATCCACTGGGAAAGTCTGGGAATTAAAGGAAAAAAAGCAGCATTTGAATCAAAGCACGCCACCAACGGCGCAGACCACATCACCAACAGCTACTACTTGTTCACAGCAAGTCAGGATTAATCTGGTCCTGGCATCTGAAAGAAAACATCTAAAGTAGTGTCCCTCACTGGATCTACAATTTTTCCACAGTTTAACAGATTGTCCTTCCAGG
Source organism: Anableps anableps (assembly GCA_014839685.1). Lineage (NCBI taxonomy): Eukaryota > Metazoa > Chordata > Actinopteri > Cyprinodontiformes > Anablepidae > Anableps > Anableps anableps. The sequence goes on from CM026087.1 coordinate 15,306,809, forward strand.
ATTCAACCATCTCAGTGCACTCAGTCCAACCGGACCTGTGCTCCACTAGCTCGATGCTAGTACTTCAGTTATATACATTCCGACATGCAGACAGCACGACTTTTGACTGGACTCTCAGCCTTCCAGCGGACTCCTCACATGGCTATGATCTACATCTTGTGGATTTTCATGAGCTCCCTGCTAGCCGCTTATATTCATCGGCCGCCTCCTGGTACGTTCTTGAGTGTAGAGCTTTGCTGTTTCAAAGCTAAAGCTAGCCATGTACAAACATTGGCCCCACTGAGCATGTTGCTGCACTACTCCGCCTCGACTTTCCACAGTTTCAACAGCTTCCACCCACTCTGCACTACCTCTCTCCAGCAATCTAGACTACTTTGCAGCTCCTGACCTGCAATACATCACTGACGACAAACTGGATTTTCTGTCTGACGGAAATCTGGAACAAACCTTCAGACATGAAAACCTGGATGAAGCACAATTTTCTCAAATTAAACACTGACATAATTCTTATTGGTCGAAAAACCATCACCAAATCCACTCAAAACTTCTGCCACAGCTTTGACAACACCACTCTTACTCTATCTCCACTTATTTGCAATCTTGGTCTTCTCCTCGACTCCTCTTTCATTTGAATCCCACATAAACAAGTAACCCAGACTGCATTCTTCCATCTCAAAAACATAGCATGACTCTGCCCATCACTCACCTTCTCTGTCACTGAAACCTAATTCATGCCTTTCTCACATTCAGAATCGACCACTGCAGTAGCATTTTGTACAGTACACCGTTTAAAACTCTCAACAAACAACAATACAGCCAAAACTCTGCTGCCTCCCTCCTCACCGCTCCCATAAACGCATCAACCGTGTCTTGCAGAACTTCCACTTGCTCCCTGTCACTCAGCGCATCCATTTCAAGATCATCCTCATTCAAAGCATTCCATAATTTAGCCCTTCCATACCTTACCGACCTACTCCACCATCACACGCCTCCTCAGATGCCGACTTTCTGTCCAGCCGCTCCGTGCCTGCTCAGATCTCCCCACCACCAAGAAAGAATTCAAAAATTCCTTGTTAAAATTTGCTTTTAATATTTAAAGCTTCCCTTTTTATCTGTTATGTCATGTTGCATTGTTTGATTTTATATTGCTGTACTTCTATAAAGTGTCTTTGTATAGCATTTTTCTAGGTACTCAAAATGCATTATTATTATTATTATTATTATTATTATTATTATTATTAATCCCAAGCATACATCAAAAGGATCCAGACATGATTCAGATGCAAAGCGAAGCTTCTGGAGTGGTCAATTCAAGGCCCACATCTCAGGCTAATTGTGAATTTCTGACTTGACTTGAAAAGATCATCTGGTTCATGACCAACCTGATATAAGTTAAAATATGGGGGAAAATTGCTGTGTCCAGATGTTCCTGCATGATGGAGACATATCCACAAAAAGTCACTACCATGATTACCATTGAAGCTGTATCTAGAAGATACTGAATAATTTTGAATATTGTTTGCTTAACTGTATATACGTTTTTAAAATTAACATTAAACATTTATATTTTGTATAAATGTTTTCATTTATGTTATAGGCCATTTTAGCAACCTGTCAAAAAGCCTACTTACATTAACAAATTTATTTTTAAAAGGGTAACGTATGCAAGAGGGATTATTGTGTAATTATTGTACCTCACCAGTAAAGAAAGGTCCTCTGAATCCCACATTGATGTGGTTTTGCTGGAGTTACATCAGAGTATCTTCATCCACCTCCTCACTTCTTTGGTCTTAACTCCTCTTTGTTCTAAGATTGACAGTTCTCCTTTGATTGAATCCCTCTCATTACCTTTCTTCCATTTTGATTTTGATCCTGCTCAATAACTCCTTTTGTGGGTTTTTCCCATCTTGCTTATCCTTCACTAGGGACGTAAATGATGACATTTGCCTGATGGGATAGAATTGGGCACTAGAGCCCTGGCAGTAAAGATGCAATTTTGCAGTCTTTAATTTGAGATGCCAAGTGAACCCTTTCCCACTTCTTTGTCATTGTACAGGTTTTTTTAGTGAGTTTTCTTATTTGTAAAATACCACTTTGTTCTACAACTGACCTCCCTCCTTTGATTGAATCGCTCTCGTGAACTTTACCCCTTTTTATTGGATATGGTTCAACAATCATGTTTCACTTGCTTTTTATCCATCTTGCATATCCTTCACCAGGCCCCAATAAAACATAAATTAAGACATTGGAGAACTTCCCTGTCTTTGAATTGAGAACCCAGTGATGAAGTAGAAGATTTCAGAGATGGATGAGCTCTTTTTCAAAGCCTAGAAACAGGGTTAAGCAGCAAATCTGTGCACAGCTAATCATATTTTTTTTGGAGTTTATTTTTTTCATTTGTTAGAAGTTGGCTTCGGGTAGAACCTCAGCTATGAAGATCTTTTGAATACCACATCAATAGGGTTTTGCTAAGGTTACATCAGAGTATCTTCATCTCTTGTCTTATTTATATGGCCTGTATACCTCTTTGTTCTAACAACAACCCTTCTTCTGTTAAGGAATCTCACTTATTAGATTTGCACATTTGTTAATTAGATCTGGTTCAAAATTACATTTCATGTGCTTTTCCACACTTTGCTTATCATTTAATAGGGATTCCTCAGATCCCAATAAAGCACCAATAAAGACAGAGTTTTCCCGTCTTTGAACTAAGACTTCGAGTGGACCCTAAGCCACTACTTCTTGAAATCTTTTCTTTACCTTTTTTAGTGAGTTCTTTGAATATTACCTTGTAAAAACGTCTGCTTTGGATAGAACTTTCTCACCTACAACTATGAATGTTCTGATTTCCATATTAAGATGGTTTTGCTGGAGTTGCATCACAATGATTGTCTACCAAATTCTGAGGGCTTCACCACTCTTTGCCCCAGGAGTGACCTTTCTTCTTTGATTGAATCCTGCTCATTACCTATCCTCCTTTGTGAATTTAATCTGGTTCAACTGCATGTCTTATGTGCTTTTCCCATCTTGCTTATCCTCCACCGGAGGTTTCTTGACGGGCAACAGATTCAACCACCAGAGCCCCAACAAAACACCAAGAAAACACAAATGTCCTGTCATCAAATTGAGATCTTGAGAGCACCCTTTCCCACTAATGGGTTGCAAGAATTGAGAGCCCCAGGTCCTTCGTTATCATCCGAATTCTTTTGGACACACTTCAGAAGCTGTCTCATTTTAAGGCTTTGAAAAAGGGCCAACACATGCAGCAAATCCTCTCACAGCTAGTCACATATTTTAGTCATACTCATTTATTTTTCAAATGTGTGGGGGGGGGGTTTTTTCTTGCAAAATTTTGCTATACAGATTGAGCAACAAGACTGGGTTCTCACAAAATGACCCCGTTCAATTTCATTAGAGACGAATGCTTTAACATGGCTTCTAGAAAGAATAATTTCCTTCTAGGACAAGAATGGATGTGATGGCAATGCAAAACTGGCCGCTAATTCCCAGATTAACATAAAACAATTTAATAGGTCACTCACTTTCTTATTATTTCATAGATGAACAGCTTTCATTCACTTGAAACATCACGCTGTGTGCATACATTATGGTAAAACGTAGATTGGCGGACTGTTATTATCCTGCTCCTCGAACAATCTAGACAGATAATTATCATCAATGTGAAACGGTCATCCGGCTTTGCCATGAACTAATCCAAAGTGGTAGATTTGTCTTATCTGCAGATGAGAGCAAATATGCTGGAGAGCAGAGGAAAAACAGCAAATATCATCAGTGACAAAGGAGAGGAAGAGTAAAGGGGATTCATCAAAGCGATAATGAAGATCAAACGCGCAGCCTTGGTGATTGTTGTTCCAGTTTCCAGGGAAGCGTGTAATGAACTGAAGGAATATGGTTGTTTTTGTATAACATTACGGTGGGGCCCGCATGCCGCTCCACAGTGTATGGAATCACACAGAGCTGCCATCCGCCACGTACCAGGGGGTTGGTGAGGATGATTGATGGTAGACGGCAGCAGTTTGTGTATTCATTTTGGGAGCAAGTCAAAAAAACCACTGGTGTAAACAACCCTGGCAGGCAGCAGGCGATCGTGCTGTCTTTTCCTTCCTCTTGCTTCATCAGCATTAAGACTTGAACGCAGGACTAAACTGATGAACATCGGGTATAAATCTGCTTGCTATGCTCTCACAGTGTACAAGAATGAGGAGTAATTTGAAACATGTATCGCTGAGTGCTAGACACTGAAGGTGTTCCACAGCTCAGTGACTGCTATAAGACTTAGACCTCTTTTAATACAGTACAAGAGATAAAGTATCACTTCAATTTTTTTTTTTTTTTTTTCATTCAATCAAGTTACAACCACAAACCTTGATGGGTTTTGAGGTAGTTTAAGTGATGGACCTCAACAAAGTTGTGCATAATAGTGTAACAAGAAAAGGGTGCTGTTTTAATGACCCCTAAAAACCATATTTCTAGCTTTGAACAACTCATGGAGTCAATCGTACAATCAATTACCAAAAATGGAAAGCGTATAGGACAAATGCAATCCTATTAACCATTTACTTAAAATGGCAGACTAGGCGAAGAGTGCTTCAATTGTAGGAGCAATGAAGAGACCGATGGTGACTGTGGAGGAGCTGAAGAGATGAACAGCTCAGGTAGATTTTTCTTTCTTTTTTTTTGACAGGTTTACTTAGTCATGCACGACACAAATCTGCCCTTTTGTTAAAAACGGACAAAAATTTAGTCTCTTTAGTGAAATGTATTCATCAAGCATTGAGAAATCTTTGGTCAGAGGACACGAAAATCAAACTTTTTAGCCTACATGCAAAAAGAATTGTGGTGGAACACAGCACATTACATTAAACAACTTTTCCTCATGATGAAACACAGTGTTGACAGCATGTTGTAAGGATCCTGCAAGGATGCTAAATATGGGGCAATGCTGGAAGGAAACCTGTTAGAGGATCACCTTCCAGCAGGACAACCCTTAAAGATACAGCCATAGTTACAGTATAAGAGATTGGTTTAAATCCAGTCGTGTTTTCCATTAACATACATTGAAGTACATGGAAGAAGCTTAAAGAGTATGAATACTTTTGCAGGGGATACTGGTACATAATGTATCAAAAAATACACTCACAAAGACCTAAATGTTTTTAGCCCCATCTCTCATAAAAAAATATCTACGCTTCAAATTTTGTTTGTAATTACTAACATTTTGTACGATTACATTAGAAACATAGCCAATTAGCATATTTATCCAGCATATGAATAAAGTATAAGAAAACTAAAAATAACTTTTTATCAGTTTGACAAATTCAGTTAAATAAAAGTAATTCACCTCTGCTTGGTTGTGATTATTCATATTAGTGTTAGTTTTATATTTATCTTCATGAATATAGAACCATACTTTCTTTTCCTTTTAAAAGAAGGTATTGATGAGAGACCTGTCTAAATCAAAAAATGCTATTATTCAAAGCAGGAATTTTAAAGTCCACAAAGACAAACTGAAAAAAACAGAAAATGATTAAAATAGAATGTGGGGGAAAAGATGTTAATTAAAGAGCTTTCACTGACTTAGTGAAACCTACAGGGGTGGGTTTAGCTTTCTACCACACACTTTTCATTAAATCACAATAAAGCCCAAAGGGGACGTCAACACTGATAGCAAATTGCAGAATGGTTTGACTGCCTCAAAAGGTTTATCCCATAGACTACAGCAGTTCTACAACTAGGTTCTTTACATAAAGCAAGCAGTTGTAAAACTCTGAGAGAATAGCAAGGTTTTATTATAGTTTGGTGTTAAACCTCTGTCATATTTCTGTATAAAGAGAGGCAACTGTAAGATAATAGCGTTACAGCAGAGTGGGGCGTTTTACAGTCCTCTGGCCACTTTCAGACTTTGTCTTTGACTGGCCACTAAATTGGAAGTAAAACATGCATCATATGTAGATTCTCTGCTGTTTATTATTAAATATATACTTAAGATTAACTTCCCATGTGGGCGTGTCAGTGGCACAGCGGGAAAGCATGACCCATATACGGAGGCCTCAGTCTTCTACGTGGCCATCACAGGCTCGAGTCCCAGCCCATTTACCTTTGCCGCATGTCTTCCCCCTCTCTCACAACCCACTTTCCTGCCAACTCATTATCAAATAAAGGCCACCGGAGTCAAAACAAAAAAAAAAATCCTTAAAAAAAAGATCAACTCCCCATGGCCTGCCAAAGACCTGAGGCAACTCAAAGAACCAGAGGGATTTACATGTACATTTCTGCATTGAATGCAAATTTTGGCACAGTCTTTTTACCTCAAGCTGAGTGGACAGGGATCAATTAAACTGGCCAATTAGATTAGGTTATTTTATTCAGGAACTAGGGCTTTTACTCTAGGTTATAATGCTGAGGTCGCTTTTTTTTGGCAACTTGCCCAGCATGAATTGAGTTAGACATTTTGGGTATCCTCTCACAAAATTCTCTTATTAGTTTGCAGTACTTTTGGCGAATTCCTCCCAACAGACATGGTGTAACTGAGCCTGGGTTTTGGGCCACTTTGCTCACATGCATTTCTACTCTGCTCAAAATGTTTCTATGGGATTAGGATCAGGCTATTGTGATGGCCTCTTTAGAACATTGTCTTGGTGTTCCTTAACCCTTTTTGTGACTCATTTTTGCCTAAACTCTAACTTTTTGGCTGACATCTAAAGATGTTGGTTTGGCATTTCAACATAATGTTCATTCATCTCCAAGAGAAATGGTCTTTATCCCCAAGTGCATTTGCAAACTGTAATCTGGCATTGTTACTTTCGAAGGATTTTTCTTCTTCCTCACTGAGTGGCCTTTCAGAACATGTAGAAACATATTCTAAAAGGCCACTTTGGATAATGACATACTCGTCACAGCTTCAACTAGTATCTTCACAGGGTCCCACATTGTCACCCCCCATTTCACACCAAAACATGATTCATCTCCAGAACAAAGAAGCATTTTCCTCCCGATATGCTAGCAGAACATTCTCATGATTTGAACAATTTTCTTCTTTTTTGCAATGATGTCACACAGGGAAGCAGGGTGGTTTAAGTCTTTCCTTAAAGTATTTTCATGTGTGCCTCAGAATCACCGATATACAGTAACTTTTTAAGATAACTTGAACCTGCTAAAGTCAACATCCTAAAGCTTCTTGACAGTGAACTTATACCTTAAAGGAACAGTGATCATATATAGTATAGTATATACTGTTAGTATACAATGTCATATGAGCTTCAACAATTCTTTGACAGGAGGAGTTGTAAGGGGCTCCAGAGTAGTCAAGGACATAGTTATCAGCACACAGAAGATTTTAGTTGGTATTGATCAATACAAAAATGAATCAGCCATCAAACAAGTTAAAGAAAGATTTTGGTAAAAACAACAATAGCATAGTAGATTACTTGTTCTTTGTTCACTTTAACTGAAATTCTCTCTTTATTTTCGTTTGTTGGTGCCAGCGGGCATTGACACCTCGCTTACTAATCAACAGAAGCACAAAATCAGAAAAGCAGCCATTTAGAAACAAAGCTGTTCTTTTGTTCTTGTTTTTTTTTTTTTGTTGTTTGTTTGTTTTTCCAAAGCCACCTCTCTGTATCATTGACGTTTATTTTTTTCCTGTCATGTCTTTCAATTTCTTTGGTTTTTGTGATCAAAATGTTTAATTGAAGTTTTTTTTTTCTGTCTGAAATCTACAATTTGAGACTGTAGCTGCTGAGAATGAATATATATATATATAATTTTTTTTTTTTTTTTTTTTTTTTTTTTTTTTAAAACAAGAGCCTTGTACTAAGTAGGGCCACATATTGCTGCCAGTGCAGCTGTAAGTCTGTTTGGACATGTATGTCTATACCAGCTGAGATTGAATTTGTGACCAGGGTAATTTGTAAAATAGATCATGCTCAATCAGATTAGATGGAGGATTTCTGTAAACATCAGTTAGATTTAGAATTAGACTTTGACTGGGCCATTCTAACACATGATCTAAATCATTCTCTCAAGTTTTGGCCATATGTTTAGGGTTGCTGTCCTAGTGCAGGGTGAACCTCCACCCAAGTCTGTGTTTTGCTGCCTATTGCCGATTTTCTTCCATGACTGCCCTATACTTAGCTCCATCCAGCTTCCTATCAACTCTAAACAGCTCCCCTGTCTCAGAAGGGAAGCTCCTCCACAGCCTGATGCTGCCATCACTAGATTTTGAAGTAATGTTTTACATATTAACTAGAATGTTCAATTTTCCTGTCATTTGACCAGAAAAACTTCTTCCTCATGGTTATTTTCATTGTTGTCGTTTCTTCTGCCTTTCTTTCAACATTTGCTTTCTTCTTGCCACTCTCCCAAAAAGGCCAGATCTCCCACACACATGAAATTGAAGCTCATTGAGGTTAAAGCTTCAGAAACTCCCATCATTTTCATTTCCCACCTTCAAACGCTGCCATGGTTAGATGATAAATTGTGACATTTGCTGTGATTGCTCCATCTATTTGGCCAGTGCATAATTACCAGAGTTAATTGGCTTTTATACATGCTTTTGGAAATAGCAGTTCAGAAGGTATTCATTACCTAAATTACAAATTCATAGAAACTGGCTTGCTTTACTTCAAAGATGTGCTATAACCAGCATGAAAAACTATTAAGCTACTCCTCTTCAGATCTTCTATCTGCCTAATGGAGAGCAACATCTACAGGAGGTCTTTTTTTGCAGGTGGATCTGAGTGAAATATTATGAAAACATGCCTGCGGTGAAAAAGGCTGCTCTTACACTGGGGCCATCACTGTAGGTGGCTCTTCCACTATTTAGCAACAGGACTTTAATGTTTGGTAGTGATTAATGAGGGCTACCGTGAATATTGATGGCCTCTGTAGTGCTAATGAATCTAATAGGAGTGACGGCACATCTGCGCCATGAGGCATAAAATATTTTGCAAAGCTCACCTCAGATAAAGGGGTGTTCCTTCGTGCCTCAACATGTTAGCTTCTTTTGATAAACGTTTTCTTTTTCCCTCCTTTATTGGCTATCAATCCATCATTAAAATGACCACATGCATGTGAATATCTCATTAGTTCCTACATCGATCTGACCCAGGCACAAACGGCATGTGTGCTTCATAGAGGAAACTGTAGTGAGACAAAGGGGAGTGGTAATCAATCAGCAGCCCAGGAAACCAATCATTTATTAGGGGTGAAAAGGTTCTCCCAATTAGTGAAAAAACTCTCTGTGGAGGCATAAGATTCCAGTTCAGTCTGGGTTGGGTTTTCTTTTTCTCTTTTACAACAAGCTCAGCCACACCTGCAGTTACATATAGGTGAAAATAAATAAATCAAATAAAAAGAGAAGATGAAATCAACAAACCCCACTTTTTGAAAACACCACACTGAAAAAAGAAAACATTTTTATTGTAGTAAATTTAAACCAACATGAAATGATTAGTTTATCCCAACTTCAAAAGAACGACAACTCCTTAATACCTTACTAGCCAGTTTTAAAACCTGTGATGTCCTTGTACAAATTTTAGACCAAAAGCCAATGAAGGGACATCATTGTAAAGTCCAGAGAAATACAATCTTTTAAGCCTCCATAGTTGTATTAATGTCTTTTATCAAATAGACTTTTGAATGTGTTAATAACCTTGTCCCTGAGATTATTAGTCAGATAATTTCAAAGTCACCCAGAACAACGAGAGCTGTAAACAGAGATTACAGTTCAGTAAGATGCAAAACGTCATTTGGACAATCATCTTTCTTATTTATTAAAGCACCCCAGATTTGGAAAGCTTTTCCACCAGTAATTAATCAATTAACTCACTTTGAAATTTTTACATCTCATGTGAAAAAGTGGCTCAAACAGTGACAAACATGTGAACACTGAAACTTGTACATCTTACACTGCTCAGCACCTTTTATGAATTGGATTTTTTTTCTTTCTTTATTGCAGTCGTATTTGACTGTTTTTAATAACCTTTTTCATAATAGTAGCTTTTCAAGTCAACATGTTGATTGTATTGAAGTCTTATACTGCTGTTAGCTTTGGCTGTTTCTATATATTATTAGTTTTAGAGGTTGACTTCTAAAAGCCTAACCAGGGACAAATAAATTTAAATAAATAAAAATTAATCCTTAAGCAAAAAACACCCTCAAAAAACTGCCTTGTATATGGATCAGTTTTGATATAGGCTTAGCAGAACAGGATCGGATTAGCCCAGAATGAGATTCTCCTGGTACTATAACCTTGAAGGATGATACTACAGTGCCACTGTATTACGATGTAAAAATAAGAAATTGTCAAAATGTTAAATAAAATTGTATGGCATTATCTAATTGATAAAAGGAAGAATTACTTCTACTAAATATATTGGTAATTACAGTTTAACAGAAGTAGGTGAGGCGATATAGACAAAGATGTAATCACCCACTATATGTAGTAGTTTTCAAGTGCTTATTTTTAAGAATATTTTACCCTTTTGCTATTCTGCTCCTTATAGAGTGGAACAAGTTTAATTGGCTGATATTGGCTGGTTACTTAATCTGGTCACTCAGCTAGTCTGTTTTTGGCCACATGTCAAACAAATTGACAAGTATTAGTTTCAGTTCTTTTGGCCTTAACCACATGTGAATTTAACCCTGGAAGACCCAGACAGAAAAACATGAAAAAAAAAGTTCAATCTTGTAGAAGCAGTTTAGAGATGAAAATATGATGTATTCAGATTTTTTTTGTTTTTGTAAGGTTTTATGAAACTCTAATATTACAATATAAAAGTGTTGTACAAAAATTACAGATGTACGCATGTTCTAGATACTGTAATGATCACCCAAAAAATTTGACAAAGACATTTTACTAACTTCTACTTTGAATAATCTGGTACAGTGAATCACAGAAATCTTCACAGAGATCTTGCTCAGCCAAGGGTTTTCAAGTTGTGGTAGTTTATGACCCTGTAGGGAGGCTTATGCAAATTTCTTATCCAATTCCATTCCAAGGCTGAATAATAGGATTCAGTTTGGGCGAAAAAAAACAGAAGAAAAGTCAATATATGTATAGCTGTTTAAAATAAAGATGTAATACTTCAGCACTGGGTCTCACAGAGTTGAAAGGAATGTAGAACCCAATATGAAAAATATAAAATACAGAAAATGGCTAATCCTCATCCCTTGGGTAGATTCAGGTAGAACATATTCAGTTTCTGTCACTTTACATGCAACAGGAAGGTACTGGGTTCAGATTCACTCTGTGTTCAAAGACATGAATGTTGGGTTGATTTGAGGCTCTAAACTGATTCAAAATGGTTGTGTGTCATGGTCCCTCCTTTCCGTTGACCTCTGGACAGACGCCTCCCCAACCCCTTTGTATCAGCAAGTAGGTGTTGACAGTGCATGTATTGTTGTTTGGAAACTATGGTAAACAAAAATAACTAAATAAGTTTAATTAAAAAATTAGGAAAAACATTTTTTTTAGTTAAATTCAAACCTAAAATAAGGAGTGTTACTAAAAGGTAGGGTTTTTTTTTGTTGTTTTTTTTTTTTCAATCTTCACTGAAAGGCAATCTATAGGATTTTTAAAGTGAGAGTCTATTCAAAGTATTGAGCTGTTAAATCTTACCAGCAGTAGATAACTCTCTTGGCATCTTCTTTTATTAGAAATCCAGGTTTGTTGTTCTAAGATGCAAAATTTCACGGCACAAGGCAATTTTAAAATTGCATCATAGCAGTTTATTCAGACACACACACACACACACACACACACACACACACACACACACACACACACATATATATATATATATATATATATATATATATATATATATATATATATATATATATATATATATATATATAATTATTTGTTTTTTTTTAATGATTTGAAGTTATTTATAGAAAAGATTATTATTTCCACCCAAAATAGAGGTTGGAGGCTGAGTGGTACCAATAATCTTCCGATGTGAAACATGCACTGAGAACAAATCATGTAAAACATTTCCAGTTTGAATAACTGTCCATGTCTGATATCAGTGTGAAATTGAAAACAATGCTCATTTAGATATTTAGGCTTTTATGCCACTTTACAATAATGTTTATAGAATGAAAGTTATGAAATTAACATCAGCTAGAAATTTTCACATTCGACTTTGACTCTTAAATTGGGGAATATGGTGTTTGTTTTTTAAAAAATAAATAAATAAATTAACCCCCTTTTTTTTTTTTTTTTTTTTTTTTTTTTTTCCCCAAAATTTACATTTTTCAAATACCCAAGGCTTAAATTTGACAGATTGAGTTTGTATGTGCTGGTGTTTTGGTTTAGCAGTAATTATGATGCAGAAACAAGAAATAAAAGCACATCAATTTCAGCAGGCACATGCTGGGAGTGACGGTTGTAGGAAAAGGCAGACAGGAAGAGGTCTGACAGAATATGTGAGCGCAAGGAAACAGACAAATTGCTTTTGACTGCTCGCTCTTTGACAAGTCAAACTAAATCTGCCACAACATGTCGACTCCTACGTTCCCCCGGAAATGCACGGGATATTGGAATTAGAATATTCTTACTCAAAATACAGGGATGTGGGTGTGCAAATTCTCATCAACTTCACTGTAAGCAGTTAACAAATACTGATCCACTAAACAAGTTAGTCATTTTTATGACAACTATGACTCCAAGGTCAATTCCTTTTCTTTCCATTAGGAAAAGCATTGGCGTTTGCTCATGTCGTCTAAATCATCAAATTGTTTTTTTGTTTTTTTTTTTCAATACCTGTTTGTTTAAAGGTTTCTTGAAAGACAGACTTGGCATTAAATATAGTGTTAGCAGCAGTGATTGTAAATGCATGTTGACATTTTCACTTTTCAGTGGAATGCAGCTGCCTGTAGGTATACTGGCTGGCCTATGTGCAAGTTTGTAACTGTAATAGGCTGATAATTCAAACATATAAAAGTGCCTGCAGCAAATAGAGCATTTCTGCTGCCAGCACAGAGCCATAAGTTTTATTATATCTTAGCTGATAGAAGGGATATTGAATATTTCTTTGCAGGAAAAAAAGGAGAGAACAGAAAAAACAATTTAGCTGTTGTCAGTATAAATCTAGAATAAACCAGAGCCACTGGAGAGCCATTGAAATTAATTATTTAAGCAGTGCCATCCCGCAGTGCACACCTTTACAGTAAATTAGTCATTGTGGTAAAGTATATGAATGCTGTGAACTGCAAAAGTGTGAACATTCTTACATTTTGTTCCAGTATCATGATGTTTGTTCACAAATGCATTCTATAAAAAAAAACATGTTTTTCCTTTTTTACTTTTCTTTTTACTTATCAGTTACACAGATAGAACTGTTGGGATTTAACTTTTACATCTGGTGTAACAAAGTTGAAAATATGTAAGCTTAACAGCTTAAGAATAACTTCTAAAATGTTACACTTAATTTATTTTTTTTTTTAAATGTACCTCAAGAAAATATTAAAAATTTTGTCATCTGATTTGTCCTCCCGTACTCAAAGGAAATGCCAAAAAAGACAGTTGTTTGGTGATGAAGGCAAAAATGTGAAGGAAATATTAATTTCTTCTCAATTTTTTTTTTTTTTTTTTTTTTTTCAAACAAGGTGACAGATGAACCTTTTCCGCATCTAAAATTTCTGACAACTGCCTCAGGGTGAAGATGCGCAGCATGTTGGTAAATTTGACCTGAAGATTAGCGCCATTGTTAAACTGGTTAGACTATCTAAAACTGGATACAAACTTATATTCTTGCTGTAGCAAATTCCCTCAACCACAAGTCTTATGACATTTTTTAACCGAGATGTAACAAGATCTTGCCACATTGAAGAACACATAAAAACCACTGTGTTGTATCTGTGTATGAGACTCATAGCTGGACTTATTTTGAAGGATGAAAGGAAGTAGTTGTGTTGTGCCCTGTTGTGTTGATGGAGTCTCCTAATAATGAGGAGGCACTGATGAAACATCCACCCCTTTAAATTGATTGTTTGTCACCATTTTGGGAACTCTGTAGTTATTCATTTTTCTACTGAGTGACCAACACTAACGTTAGCCTCCACTTCTAAGCTTAGGTAATAAAATAAAGGGCTATTTTATCGTTTCTTAATGTATCTGGACTGGATTTGATAATATCTTGTTGAATATCTTTTCCACCACTTGTGGAGTGACAGACAAAACTGAATAATTCTTCCCCAACAGTTTCTTAGAGATACAATTTCTATTAAGTTTAATCAAAATATTTAGGTTGGACTGGTTACCACAATAAAGTAGCTAATTTTCTCGAGATTAACCCAATTTGAAACATTATGTTCATAGACTGAAGTGCTTTATTAAAATGTAAATAATTTAACAGATAATATTTAAAACCTTCTAAAACTCATTTATGTGGTGTAAATAATAAAGGCACAAGTTTTTCTTTTTATACAAGAATCGGAGTAAAGGGATGCAACACTTTTAATAGTTTGTAAAGAGTATTTTTTTTTTTCGCTTCAAAATTATGCACTGTCAAATAAGGTTCCAATAAAAACCAATGAAGTTAGTGGTTGTAATATGAGAAAATGTGGATTTCATTTAGGGGGTATGAGAGTAAATGGGGCTGAATGAAAATGCATACCAAACTTTATATATATCCTTTTTCTTTTTTCTTCTGTGGTGGTCCATCATAAAATGTAAAACATGGCAGGGATATTTAAGTTTTGCAAGGCAAAAATGAAAATCACATGAAATCATGAAATGAATAAAGTGAAAATGTTGTAATATACAAGATAGAATTTAATAATGTATATGGTGGTCATTGAACTATGACATAAATGAATACACCTTAAACCTGCACCTTCTTTCTGTGAACTTTAGCATGAAATCTCAGTCTGCCTCACAATGATCCTTGGAAAATTAAAATTAATCCACAACCAGCAGGAACACTCATCTATAAAGCCTCAGACTGAGCTTCGATATCTGCCTCAGAGCAGATGGCTTCTTTTAAATAGAATAAGATGGGTTAAATATTTGAAGATTCAGTGAGAAACATAATTTTTCCTTCCTTGCGGCGGATTAAATCATGACAGTTCTGTGGTCCTTTTCAGGCAGGGATTTAACTTTAATCCCCAAAGGTATTTTTTCTTCTACTAATATAAGATGGTGTGAATGCAAGAATTCAAACAAAAGAAGCCAACCTATCTGTCAAAGTAAAATGGCTGTCAGTGAAAGAGGAGTGTAAACAGCTGCAGGCGGCAGTAAGAGAAAACAAAGAGATCACGGAAATATGTGCGAATGGGACAGACAGCGAGGGAGATGAGAAACGAGACAACACTCAGCTTATTCAGTCATGTATGTAATCAAATCACCAGTTGTGAAGAAAATAATAATAATAAAAGGAAAATATGACAAGTATGCGCTAGCTCCTTTAATCATAACAAACGTGGGCTGATGAAGTCATTTTTGTGGCCTTGCTGCCTGTCATGTGTTCCTCTGAGCGTGCAATGAAAGACTCTGAAGCTGCAATACTTCTGTAGTTGAGTTGTTGGGGTGATTTAATGTAGTTTTTTTTTCTTCTTCTTCTTTTTGTCTTGAGTCTCTGGAACACAAAAATGAGCAATTTTGAATATTTAGTAAGTGTATTTGTATCCCTTTTGACCATCACATTTTATCATGCGATAATAGCAAACTTAATTTTATCACCATCAATGCAAAGGAGTGCATCATTATACAGTGAAAAGAAAATATGTGGATTTTAACTTTTTTTTTTTTTTTTTTTTTTTGTACAAATACAAATCTGAAAAGTGTGTGGTGTATTTGCATTCAGTCCATCTGAATCAATAATTAAGTACCTTGCTGCCATATACAGGGCTTTCTTCCAGCATTGCCCTGTATTTACCTCATTTTATTAACATTCATGAATTTCCCCTGTTCCTGTATAAGAAAAGCACTCCCAAAGCATGATGTTACCACCTCCATTTGTCACTTTTGGAACAATTTTGGTGTGTTGAGGGTGATCTCCAGAGTTTTCCTCTGCATGCAGCATTTTGCATGGAGGCCAAAAAGCTCATGATATAGTTTTCAGATATTTTCTTTGAAAACATTTTTAAAACTAAGTACACTCATGTTCACTAAGTTGTTTTTTTTTTTCCAATTATGCTCATTTGTCAGATTAAAAGTATGTTTTAAAAATGAAAACCTTTAAGTAGGTATAAAACATTTCATTAATCCCACATTCCTGTATTAAAAATATTTTTTAATGGTCTGATGTATTACTTTAATCTGAAATGTGTTTTCATTAGCTGTAAGCGGAAAACCATAATTAACAAAAATAAAGGGCTGAAATCAGTCTGTGTATAATTCATCAATATAATGTGCATAACTCAGTGAATTAAGTTTCTGAAATAAATTAACTTTTCAATGTTTTCTGTTCTATTAATTTGGTTTTGTCCCATAAATTCCACATAATAGACCTGGAAGTTTTTGGTTCTAAGATGACAAAATGTGAAAAAGTGTGAGGGATGAAAAGATTTTTGAAAGGGACAACAAATTTCAGCCCTATTAGACTCTGTGCATATGTTTTTGTTCCACTGTTTGCAGAATAGTCAAATTGACTCTGACCTGCACATTACCTGAGAACCACAGTATGTCATATTTTAACTCCTTTTGTCTTTGACTGATGGCTTGGTTCTAAAAGCCTTGAGTCCGTGGTGCTGAAGGCTGGTCTGATGTATGAGTGTTAGGTCCTGTTTGATAAATCCACAGTGTCACTCTGCCTCTGACAGCCATTCATCATGCTTTGCTTTCTCATGTGAAATGTTCGGTGTGCTGGATAATTCAGTGAGACAAATAAAAAGTGAGTCCTAAAGCTCAGGGTTTGCTCACTCCAATTTTGTCGACGGTACACAGTGTCCCTTTCTAAACGTGAGCAACGGCTGCAGCTGTAGCACAGTGTCTATATTCAGACCAGCTAAAAGGACAAACATGTACTTAATGAGGCAAATAATGAGTTCTGGTCCTCTGTTGCAGTTTTTTTCTGTTTCCTGTGAAGGTTAGAATGACCATTCAGCTGAAGTCCTCTGGTTTCTGGTCATTATCAATATATGCTCACAGATGCACACACAAAATGCCACCAAGTTAAGTACTCACAAGGAATAGTCCATTTTGGTCATTGAGTGAACATGCAAGCTTGTAATAAATATATAAATGATTCAATTTGCAAGGAGCTGGCAAATCTACAATAGGCACAAAACGATGTATGTGGTACAGGCAGTTCCCTGACCACCTGACAGTCGGTCAAAACAGTGACACAAATCATGGGACACAAGTATTGCTGTGTGAGGGTCATACTACTGTTTTCATGAACATGAGCCACTGGGACCTTCACAGACAAGAATATTTTGTCGCAAAAATCTAGGCTTACAAGCTGATGCTCTGTGATGAGCACTAGCAGAACCTAGATGACAGAGCCTGGGGTAGTAAAGCGGAC
Source organism: Anableps anableps (assembly GCA_014839685.1). NCBI lineage: Eukaryota > Metazoa > Chordata > Actinopteri > Cyprinodontiformes > Anablepidae > Anableps > Anableps anableps. The sequence goes on from CM026087.1 coordinate 15,324,304, forward strand.
TAGGAGGTTAGGATTGATATGTTGACAGTCTTGACAGGACTTGAAGGAGTCTGCAGGTAATTGAAGGGTCATACAGTGTGGCTTCATGACACACAATGTGAAGTCATCTGCTATTGTCATCCAATCCCATAATATTTTTTTAGCTAGGCACAAGGTCAGCTTAGCACACAATGCAATAGTTCTCCCTTGGTGTGATATTTCTCGGATGAACCTTCAAGTTTGCATCCGTTGGAGAGCCACTGGTTCAAACTTCAGGCCACCCCTACGCCCTATATGCTATACAGCTGAAGGAAAAAAAGCAATTAGTCTTATGCAAAGCCACACTGTGACTCCTATCAAACTCCACCTTCAAGTTCTGTTATTGCTTTCCAATGTGTCTGAGGCATCTTCTTTGTCTGACGACCTTCACTAACTGTTTTAACTGCTGGGTGTTCAAGCAGCTGCTGTTAACACCCTTGCCCTTTTCATGTCACCACTAATGCCCTGTAATGTCTGTCCTAAACTAGCAACTTGCATCCATTTTATGTACCTTCTTCATCTTTACAGGTTCACTAGGGGGTTAGGTAATCAGTACTCACCATTTTCTTGCAAATCAAAACATTTACATACCCATTGCTTCTCTTCATATGCACCAATATAGACATTTCTTCTGGGTATTAAACTGTTTTAAGTTACAAGTGTAAACATGACATGCTTTACACTATCCCACTCACCACTGATAATTAGAAAATCCATTTACTGTAGTTAATGAAAATAAACACGAAAAGACAGAAAGACAAGTGTTTGTAAAAGAAACAATGACATTTATTATTTTTTCTTAGCGCTTTTCTCGATTAGTTTGTGCCCATTGATCACATATAATACAGTTAATATAAAAATGGCTTTTTGACTTTACACCCAAAGCAATAACAAAATGCTTCCTTAAAATATGTATGCTAAAAATACTGAGAAAGTATTTCCACTAAATGTACTGGGAGTATAGTTTCTGATTCTGCAATGATGACACGATCATATTTTGCTGTGGTTGATAGATTTCCTCAGTTCCTCTTCCTCCTTCACGTAGTTCTTGTTGTAGGCACTTACCAGGATTTAGCAAACCACTCCTTCAAGAGACAACACATCACTCACTTCAGTTTTAATCAGCCTCTCATATTAGTTTTAGTTGAATGTATCCACATTGTCTCCCAGTCATTGTCATAATGAGAACTACAAAGCATAAACAGCCATTTGGCAAATCTTCTCTCTAGACACTCATTTCATAGCTGAATTTCATTAAGCTTAATGTGAAACTGTAATCAAAAGTAGTTTGCTCCTCTCCTTAATTTAAAACCCATTTAAACTTTTCACATACAGAGGATTTGTCATTACATCAACATAATAGAATATATAACAATATTTCCAAGGGAAAAAAAAAATCAAGAATCCATCTTTTAAATAGAAAAATGGGGTATAGTTCATCAAAAGGCTTACACCATAGTCACTGGTATTTGTCTACTCTACTAAATCTCCTTTCCCATAATAGACAGGTGTTATTACTGTTTCTCTAACTCGTCTATGGATGTTTGACAAAGCACAGACGGTATTGCTTGGGACCACACGGACAGTTCCACGACTCTGAACACATTTAACAGTCAATTACAAGAGAGTTGGCCACCGTCTTCGTCTTGCCTTCCTTTTCTCTACCTATGTTTCTGGGTGAATTTGTACTCAAGTTGGTGTTTTTGCAGTAGAGACCCTTTCCCATTGACGATAGCTTGGTTCCATGTAAGGTTCGCAAAGCCACCACTTGAGGTGGGATGCCATGTAGTCTAGTTCAGTGTTTCATCCCATTCATAATTATAAATGTTGCCAGTGTCTGAGCTGGGGTATAGCCACAGATATGCTTTTTAAAACATAAGTTTGTCCACCCCTGCTTATGGCCTTGTCTATTATCTGTAGTTAGTATGAGACACCATCCACAGCTGAACTTTTTAAAAGGCATTATCAGATACATTTATGACTGTGGCTTTAACTTCCACTCCACTTGGCACGCCCTTACCCGAATCCCAAAGCTTTGTAAAGAAAGAAGAGTGCAGACCAGGAGCTTCCACTGGTGTAAGCAAAGCCTTGGAGTCGTATCTCCTTATATTCCCATAAAAGTAGCGGTTCCTCAGAGATGCATAAAAAAACAGACATGCCAATGAAACCACTGCCAAGAGCACTCCAAAGACAGTGATTAGTGCTGCATCCCATTTTCCTGTGTCCTTGACTGCCAGCTCTAATCCCTTAGTGGTGACATTGACGCATTTGGTGTCATGGTCGTAGTGGATGCTGCGGATATCCACACAAACTTTGTACTGAGTGGCAGGGTGGAGATGAGAGAGGTTGTAAAGCTGGATGTCCGAGGGAACCCTGGTGGTAAATGCTGTGGTGGGCTGGTTCAGATCAGATAGTGTGTACCATTTAATACTGGGGGCCAAAGTACTAGGGTGGCCTTTCCAAGAAACCAGGATGAAGTTTGTCCCCACTGATTTAATCACGACATTCAGGGATCCACTTGCAAGCTGAGGAAAATATCCATTCACTTCTACGGATACAGATTTGAGGTCAGCTCCGACCAGGTTGTGTGCAACACAGGTGTAAACACCTGCTTCATTTTCCGATATATCATAGATGTCGAATGTTCCTTCTGGGTGCATGTAGAATTTGTTAGACATGGAATTTGGCTGGATCCTGGTACCAGACGGGGTAATCCAGTAGATATCTGGCTCTGGTTCAGCAAACGCCCGACAGTGGAGAGACACAGAGCTCCCTTTGTGTGCCTTTATGTGTCCCGGCATACTTTCAGGGGATATTAGGGGTAGACAAATTTCCATCATCTCCCTGAAGTGGACCTGTCGAACATGTTGGCCCTCATACTCTGGAGGTTCTACACAGTATAATGAATCGGGCTCCATGAAGCGAATGTTGGTTTTGTTCATGTTCATCCAGCGAACTACACAGTCACAGCGAATGGGGTTGCTGTGCATACTGACTTCTCTGAGATTTGGGAGAGACTCAACAGTTATCCTGTGAAGGGCACTGAGAGCATTGCCATTTAGCATGAGGGTCTCTAGTCGTGGTAGTTTGTAGAAAGCATTGGGGTGGATGTAGGAGAGTTTAGGGTTGTTGGTGGCTTCTATTTTGGTTAGTTCAGGGAGATTATTAAGAGCAAAGCTGTCAATGGAAATTAGCTCTGGCATGCTATTAATCCCCAGTTCTTTCAGATGGAGCATATCAACAAAGTCTCCTCTCTGTATCCGGGAAATTGGGTTTTTATTTAGGTCCAAAAACTTGAGATTTTTAACATTTTTCAAGGCTGAATGAGGAACCTCCGGAAAAATATTATCATAGAATGAAATGCTCTCCAAGTTATCAAGGCCTGTGAGTGCATTGTCAGGAAGCTGAGACAAGTTCATTCTGGTAAGAACAAGACTCCGGAGATTTCCTAGAGGTTTGAAGTTCAGATCATAAATGGAAAGAACTGGGTTTTCCCCAATCATTAGGATCTCCAAATTTGGCATGGGTTCAAACCATTCTCTCTTAATAACGTTCAGCTTGTTAGAGTTGAGATGAAGCCGCACCAGGTTACTTAGGCCCTGGAAAGCCACTGTGGAAATGGAAGAGATGAGATTGTGATTAATGTAGAGCTCCTGCAGATTACCCAAATCGGACAGGCATCTCCCAGGTAGCTCCTCTATCCAATTCTCCTCCAGATGAAGGGATACTAGCTGAGAAAGATTTCCCAAATGGATGTCACTGATCGAAGACAAGTTGTTTTGTGATAGGTCAATCTCTGTGATATTGGCCAAGTAATCCAAAGGTTTGTCAATCTTGGCAACATTGTTTGTTTGCAGTAATAGAACTTGTGTGCCCAGTGGTAATCTTTCTGGCAGGCTAAAAATTCCCACGTCATTGCAGTCCACAGTCTGCACCTCCATGTACACTGAAGTGGGAGAAAACCAGGGTCTGATTTCACACACACAAAGCTTCGGGCAATCTGGTCTCACCTCTATGGCTACAACAAGAGAGGTCATAGCCAACCCAATGAAGAGGCAATCCAAAAATGACATGTCCTTCATGTTGAACCTATTTCCCCCAACCAGAAGTTGGTCTTTGCAGATAAAGGATTCTCAGTTGTTGCCTTCACAAACAACAAATCATTTGCTGCTTCTGTTGCAGAGGCAACTGACTTACCCCCCCCACCACACCCAACACCACCACTGGGTCCCTAGGGGGTTTTTTTATGTCTTGCTGTGCAGATGTCCTTGAATGTAATGGCCAATAACTTGATGTAGCTTCCAGTTTAAGGGTTTGGAGTAAAAGTTGCAATACTAACAAAAAAGTAGGAGAAAAAAAGAAAAAAGTATATATCTGTATACTTTATATTTTACTATTTAAAGATAAATGTCGATTGTCTTCAGTAGCGTTGAGATTCCACAGTCCGGTCCATTCCTACCTGCAGAAAACAAACAAGACAGAGAGAAGAGATTTTAGTATTGCACAACAATGGAGGTGGTCGAGGAATGTCATGAGAGAGGGATTTGGGCATATTGACATTTGTTATAGGCACACTGATGCATGTTGACATTTATACGTGCTCCCTTCAAGATATAGAACAATGGATTCATATCTGCTTGACCTTCTAGACTTCATTTCTGTGATGTACCGCATGTGCCCTTACGATATGCCATTCGGTCTTGACGTTATGGGGTGTGAGCCTAATATTAGTTAAAGAGAAAGCTTATTAAAATTCTTAAATGGCAAACATTTGAGGGCTTAACCACCAAGCCTTTAAGGGAAGCTGCACTGGAATATGCCGGTCGCTATAGCAACAAGTAAATGGGCAGCCAGTCACAAACAACATGATGAGATGGGTCGGTTGTAAAGGCAAACAAAGCTTTTGACCCAGATGCAGTTTGCACCTGTTTGATAGAGAACACAGAAATAGCAGGTTTAAAATTTAAAATGCTCATGCTGTTCTCTAAATATCTGAAAGTCACATAGTGTATTGGTGGGCAAACGTTACTGAAGAATAGAAAGCAATAAAAAAAGATGGAGTCAAAATTTACACGCAAAATGAAACCATGAATATTGAATGCCGAATGATACGTGATTCAATCAATCACAGTATGGTTGGACTATTCAACTTTTATTGGACTACCAGAAGACCGTAATCTACGTTCTACTGACTTTAGTATTGTATTTTATGGGAACAGTTGTATGAGTTGTATTAGACTGATTCCTGACATCATACATGCAATGAAAGTAGGAACTGCAATTCAGCTGCACTCACTTCCTGGAAATGTTATCTAATTTTTGTGGATGGTTCTGTTTATTTAATTTATGGCCTATAATCTAACAGCTGTGGAATAGCTGTCCCTGCAGTACAACTTGAGGTTAAATATATATTGGAGGCCTCAAATCTAATAATAAACAAAGGATTCTGTATTAATTTATATCTACCAGAAATACTTTGTTTTATTTGACATGTCACTTTACCCAGCAGTATTTAGATTTTTGCTAAAATCAAAACAGTGCTGGCTTACATCTTTTTACATTCTGGAAAACCTAAAATCCAGGCTTAACTGGTCCTGAACCCAGGTCTGCTTAAAATGCCAAACTATTCTTTTTATTCCTCAATGTTACCATTATCCTAAAAACTGTGCTTTAAAGAATCTGCAGTTAGTGTGGATACACTAGTCCTTGTTTACAGGCCCAGAAGTAATGGCTCTGTAATACAGATGATGTATTTTAGTCCAGATACTAGCACAAAATTAACATGGTCCTATGTTCCAAAAATTCTAGGAATCTGAGGCTGAGAAACTATGTAATTTGAAATTAAAATGTGTAGAGCCATCATAAGTATAACTCAAAAGTGCTAAAAATCTCAGAGTACATTTCTACAATCTACATATCTCTCTAATAATTTTATTTAGGCCTTGATGTTTTTCTGACAAACATGTAAGTAAAAAAAAGTACCATTTTTAGTTTGTACTTCATGAAAAGTGTTCCTGGTATTGAAACAACATTCAGATGAATCACCCAATACTTCCCCTAGTGTCAAATTCAATGCTAAATCAAAAAGAATTCAACCTTGTATTGCAGGGGGGTGCATTTCTTTGTCACAGCTTAGTCTTCTTTAAGAGTGGAAGAAAGCAGCAGAGAAAAATCACTTCTCATTTTTGACACACCTGAATCAAATGAATGGTTCATTAGCAGGCCTCTACAGAACTGCATGACCTTCAAAGGAGGCAGTTAAGCCCTTTTAATCAGCTATGTGGGAGCTGGGACACATCTAAGGAAAAATGCAAGATGCCATGCCTTGAGGATTGGTTCCTTCACATTACAGGTCAGTGACATGGTCAAAACATTACACCTTGGAGCAATGTTCTAGCCTTCTAAATCTATGCTCTGTAAATCAGTTCTGGTGTCAAAAAAAGAAAACTGAAGATGGGCAAATTGTAAGCAAAAGGATTCTAAATAATACCACTTAAACCAGTTGGTCAAATCATTGGTTCTCTCTAGTTTCTAATTGTTTTGTATAAAGGACTGTTCTGTCAATATGAACAGGGTACAAAAAAAAAAACTAAACTGTATTATCAAAGGTCCTGATGATGCATTAAAAACTGCTGTTATATCCAAAGTTAGCCTTACAGACTTAAAAAGACTAAAAATATATTAAGTACATCAATGACTTTCCATAAACAGTAGGTGGTGAGGGTTTTTTTGTGTTTTTTGTTTCCTATGAAAACACCACAATCCAAGAATTTGGTAAACATTCCTGAAATATCCACAAAGTGGAGAACAAAGTCAAAGGATGTAAAACTCGAAACCACAACACTTGCTGCTAGAGATGAAACTGTCTGATTTTCTTGTGTCTGTAATAATTTTAACTAAATAGTTCAAGAGATGAAGTCATGCTTGCCATTCTAAAGTAAGGTACTTTTTAACAGAAAGGCAAACAGTGCCAAATCTGCATGTTAGTTTTACAAAAGATTTACTGATTTGATACAATATAAATGCATTCAGAGGAGTTTTCACAAAACCATCTAACAGAAAGATTTGATATGCAAAAGGAATGAAACTTTGCAGGAAGGCGAGTTTATATAATCTGGATGTAGCCTCCAGAGAATAGGGTGCTTTTTGTATTATTTGCTCGTATAGGCATTTATTCACCAAATCTTTTCAAAATGATTACATTTTCAGATAAATTTCTGTGAATAACTATCTTTGGATCTTTGAGACTTAATGAGAAGAAAACGGAGTATTGTTGTAACATTGAATTCATTCCAGAACCATTTTACTTTTTCCATTTTGTGTTGTATATTAGAGGATTGTTTGAGGGGGGATTTCAGATTTGTTACTCAGAACTTTGTATGAAAACAGAGTTGAGATGTTTTAACAGTATACCCATCAATGGACCTTTATGCCACATGCGAGCCATGAACGCAAGCCAGATGGAGATTATGTTCCTCTGACATTTAAAAGAAAATCTTAGTCAACTTTTTCAGGTTGCTTAACACCATGTTTGTTTCTTGCTATGTCCTACTTATCGTTTTTTTGTTTTTGTTTTTTTTTTTTTTGTTTGTTTGTTTTTTTTTTTTGTTTTTTTCTGAAAGCCAGTCTGCCACGAAATAATTTTGTCTCATCTGGTATTTACAGTTTTGATGTATTGCCTACTACGAGTGTAGCAGTAGATGTAATCATCCGAAACTGTCACTATACAAATCACAATGAGTTTCTTGTAATATTAAATGCACCACTCTCATCCAGAATATGCTTTTGTTATTGCTCCTTGTTAAGTAATGTCAAAAAATGAATAGATTAGGATGTTATCCATTGCCCTCCACACCAAAATACCAGCAGTAGTTAATACGTACATACCACAAGATGCTAAAAAAGCCATAGTTGGCTCTGAGACAGTTTCATAACAGGTCAGTGTTTAGCATTTTAACTATTATTACAATTTTTGACATACTTTTAATTTTTAAGAGAAGAAACCAGTTGGGCAGTAGCAGGACAAGATTTGGCAATACTTAAGAACAGCAATATTTCTCATCCAAGTGGATATTTTTCTCATGAAGGCCTATCCAGTTGTTGTCATCTTATGACTTTGTCTGGTGAAACATAACTGAGCTTTTATTATCAGCCCTGTAATAATGGTGTGTACTTCATGCCCTTTGTTGAAGCCTCCTTTATTTCAAAGTATAAAAGCAATTAGTTCTTGAATCACTGACCTGTTAAATTGACTAAGTTGGCAAATAGACATTGTCCAACTCCTGCAAGTTAGAAAAGCATAAGGAAGTGTTTATCTAGGAGACTTTGGGCTGTGGAAATGCTGCAAATTTTAAATTAATCCAGTCACAACTGTAACAAGATCTTCAAAGAGTCTGGACAGAATTTCATTATATGGCTAAGAATCGTAAATAGTTTGTCTGATCAAACCTGAGCTAAATAATTCTTCTCTGAGTGGAGGTTTATAAAGCTCACATTCATCTGTAAAACCACAAGAGGTAGCATTTTAAATGAGTTTTTGACATTAGAAGTAATAAAGAATTAGACAAACAGAAATATCCATATATAAAGAGTAGTTAAATCAGAACTGGGATATTCTACACTGATTATCATTTTTAAGAAGTTAGCAATTTGTCAAAACTAAATATGGAATTTTAGCTCCTTTTTATTAAAAGTATCTCTCCTTGTGAGCTGGATATATGGTTGTATGTTTTGTCCAAAATAGAATGGAACCTCCTCACAGGCAAGGGTGATTTCTCACAAAGAAATTATTTTTTGTGTGAGCCTTTGCTGTTTGAAACAAGTGAAAAGAGGCTTTATATTTGGTTCTTTTTGCTAATGTAGAGAACTATGACCATAAAATGAGGAATGTGCCTAATCGTGATTTATGCCTACCATTACACTCCTATTACCTGCCCACTATTCTGCTGGTGTGTTGTGATTTTATGATTGTATTCTGTGATTAACAGTAAATGTGTTCTTTTGCAGTGAAACTACTTCAGTCAATGCTGCTAAAATTAAATAGCATCACATCTCATAAGTGTCTTAAAGATGATGAACATTACGAAGTTCTGTTAATTGAGCTTAAATGCGTTCATTGAACGAGACACTGTTTCAGGAAGAAACTAGAGCTATAACTACAGAGCATCCTCTTGATGCGAGTTAGGCCTTCATTGTTGCCTTCTAATGTAGTGCCTCTTCCACTCCCCAGTTGAAGTGCACCATGCAATTTATTATTTGCGAGTCTGAGCAGATGGTTTTGATGGTACTTGTGATATTTTGGGCCTAAAAGATCAGGCATCACATTACAAGGAGCAGTCAAAAAGAGACACGGGATGAAATGGAAGGAATCAAGGAAAAAAGTGTGACGGCAGCTCTAAGAAGTGAGAACAGGAAAAATTGAGAAATGATTTCATTTCATCAACAGTCCTGTTTCCACCTCAGTGGCCACATAGGAACTGTGTATGTGTGTGTTGTAGGGGGGTAAATTTCTCCCCGCTACCAGAGTCGAGCCAAGGCTTTATTCCTCGAGCTCTATTCCAGCATTGGCTGGAGTCTAGTGTGGATGGGAGAGGAGGACATGGAGCCAGTGAAATCAGAAGGGGGGGGGAAGCGGTCAGTGGAGGTGGTGGTATTATTTTTCAAGAGCACCTGGCACTTTAATAAGCTTCTACGCCCAGAGCATTCTGATAAACAGAGCTTAGCCCCTCTCCCTCAGCACTGGCTCCTCGGTGTAGGTTATGCAGTTGAGCTGCACCCTGAAAGCACTGCACAGATGCTGTAATTCAGCCTACAGTGTTCAGGTCTCACCTGTGCTCGCTTTGGCTGTTCTTCTTACTAATAACAATCACCAGCAGCGTAATGTGGTCAGCTTAATTGTTATTGCTTGGCTACGATCTGCATTCACTACAGGTGGCTCTAACAGGGTGTGCTATTGTTTGTTTAACCAATGATGTTAATTGGGGCAGGGGATCAGTTGTTCTGGATGTCCACGGGTCACATTACGCCATCAGATTTTGGCCAGGCTTGAGGATGGATGAGCGGATGATGTGATGGCCAGTAACAATGTTCAGACATGGCGATAGATTAGAAAAGAGATTGAATTTGGTTTGGTGAATGTTGTTGCCTGCTTTGTGCAGACTGATAGAAATCCATGATGGGATTAGGAGACCTTAGAGGACAATGTGCCATATGAGGCAGCCACAGTGGTGATTTAACATGGATAAATTTAATTACTCAAGATGTATTCATTACGTTTTCTTTTTAAAATGGCTTTCACAAATCCTTTTTGACACTCAATATAATACTGATTCTCATTAGTATTTTGTCAATATAATTAGTATTTTATTATGGTAAAACACCTGTGACTCATTGTTAGGCTAAATTACTTTTTTCCCTGATTAGTGTGGAAAAAAAACTTCAAAAGACAATTTTATTTTTTTTTTTCCATTCAAATTGTGACATTTTTATTTGAAGATTTTTGACCACTTCCTGCATGTTCTAGGAGTGTTACAAGATCCAACAATATTAAAGGGTCTCTGCTCAGTTGCTGTTGGCATGCCTTTGTATAATCAAGAATTTTTTTTATTTTTTATTTTTTTTGGCTCTAGTGGCCTTTATTTGACAGTCAGTCGACAGGAAAGCGGGCTGTCAGAGATGGGGAAGATATGCGGCAAAGGTCATCGGGCCAGGACTCAAACCTGTGACCGCCACGTCAAGGACTGAGGCCTCTGTACATGGGTTGCACGTTTTACTCCTGTCCTCCACCCCCACAATCAAGTAAGTTTCAGTTAATATTTTGGCCTCAGAAATGAAAGTCGGGGCTCTACGCTTCACACCTTGAATCCATGTCTTAGACTCAAATCCTCAGTTAAAAACCTGTAGGGCTTCAGTTGTCCTGTTAGTTTGATGGAGTTGACTAATTAGCTTTTGAAGAAGCTTTAAACATTTTTAAAACTTGGTGTGTAGCAGTATTCGGCATACATAGCAGATGAAAAAACCCCAATGGCAGATGAGATACAAATGATAAATACAAACATGGGGCTTACCATTACTTAGTAACTACTAATTTGCTTTTGTTTGGGGTTTTTTTTTTTTTTTTTTTAAAGGAATGTAGACTGATCAAATCTAAAGTAGACTGCTGTACTAAATGCTCTACATTAAACGAAATAAGATGGCATCAAACATAATGAAGTGATGCAAAAATAAAAGAAAAATGTATAATCATCTTTGATGATGTAAGTCCTCTTAAACATCACCCTAGCTCCCTCCACAGATTTTCTATCAGGTTCATGTTAGACACCTGGCTGAGCTGCTCCAAAATATTAAAATTACTTCTCGTCACAAGAAACATGCTGGAAAAATTGAAAAAATTACTTTAGAGCTACATCTGCAAGGGGTAAGAATAGCTTGAGGTTCAACTGTATATTCTCTGAAGCACAACTTAAGTTATGAGTCACTGCCTTTGATATAAGATTACTGCATCAAGTCTAATGCCTTAGTCGGAAAATAAAACCATATGGAATAACCACAGTTGAGGCAAGATGGCCATGTATTGATCCACTATGAAAATGTTTAGATGACGCATGTATTATATTAGGTTTAATGTATATGAAAACTAGAACCGCTCCCAACAAACTAAAAACTGAAACCTTTCAACGACAGATTCCAGAATTTTAATCCTTATTTAGAATTGCAACAAACTACAAGTTCACATACTCAAATGCACCTTAATCAGTTCAAGTGAAGTATCCAAATTGTCTGCAGGCGTCTGAGCGCATAATTTGGTGTTGGACGACTACATTATGCAGAAGGAGGCAGTCTGTGTTCCAGACGCCGTGCACTGTGACTGCTGACTGTGGACTTGTACAAACCTATTAGCGAAGGTCCAGTCACAGCCCACCCCACTCTATGCAACGTTGCTTTATACAGCTAATTCCCACAATCCGCTGCTCGGTTGACAGCAATTGAGGCAAATTCAGATGGGAGGGGGAGTAGAAAGATCTGGAGGACAAAAGGACCTGTAGGGGAGGAACTTGTCTTAGTTTAAGCAGTTGTATAATAACCCCCAGTAGCATTTTAGAGGGCTGTCATGACACAAAAAAAGCATTAGAACTGCATCAAAAACCAGTCAAAGAAACAGATAAAACAAGGATTTCCTGGCAGAAAAGAAAAATGTTGTGCTGTGTTTAGCAATAAGTGGCTTTGCAGCTTCTTGACAGGGAGAAATGTGGTTAATATGACTGGGGGAAATTGAATTCTAAGATGGATGCTTCGTATTTGTACGTAGAAAACCTCCAGGTAATTTTCAAGTCCACCGATACATAATCAGCACCTGGAAACATAACGCAGCCAGTTGGAGATGGGATCTCCTGTAACTTAATCTCCACCTGCACTAACACATTAAAGCTGAACTGCAACGTTTGTTTAGGGAGCCCTTTATAGGTCAGGCTATGGTGTTCACTCATGGAGCTAACGCGAGTTCCCAGGTGTCAGAGGGGGGAAAGTGGGGGGGGGGGCAATCATTCTAGCCACAAACTTTAAAGTAACTCCATTACAGTAGGAGGCTGACAGTCTAGCCCATGGGCTTTTTCACTTTGGCCCGAATTAATCCTTCCTGTCAACATTATAGTAAACAAACTCCTTGCATCTGGTTTGTTCTGAGGAAAGCTTAATTTTGAATTACAGCTGGGTTTGCTGAACACTAGTTGATTCAATCACTAGCATTTGACGCTGGCTCCTACTCAAAACTGCCTTTAAAGCCAAAATAAAGTTGCATTAGACAAGTGTTAAAATCTATCACGCAGCGCCTTGCAAAATGTATTCATACATAATGACCTTTCATTGTACAGTTCGACAGACTTCAATGAGTTTTACTGGGATTTTGTGTGACCAACATAAAATAGCACATATTTAAGTGGAAGAAACATTCTACACATTCTCAGTTTTTTTTTGTTTTGTTTTTTTTCTTTAACAATTACTATGTATTTATCTCTATGTATTTATCTCTATGCATCTTGCTTTCAGCTCAGACCAGTTTAGTGAAGGTGTGTTTAGAGCACGGTAAAAAGTTTGGCATGTTTGTACTCACCCCCTTTCAGTCTAACTAAAATCTAGTGCAACCAGTTGTCTTCGAAAGTCACATATTTAGTCAATGCTATTTGCATCAATAGGTGGTTATAAAATCCCACACTGCAGTTCTGCACTATAACGTGTTGGTCCATCAACTATAAAATCTAATAAAGTAAAAAGTTCAAGGGGAATGAATACTTTTGCAAGGCACTGCATGACCATGATTTCCTTTCATTTACTTTTTTCCAACAAACTACTCAACAAAATTATAAATATTTACAAGTCAAGTGCTCCAACATGCACATATCTGCTAGAACTACAAAGCCAGTCTAATATTGAGCAGGGCCCCTCATGCCGTGCAAACAGCTCTTGCCCATCCGAGCATAAGGAAGGTGCCTCCGGTGGTGTCTCGCGGTGTCCGGAACTGGGAAATTGAGCTGAGAGCTGCGTGCTGGGACCACGTTCTGTGACCACTCAATCAAATCAGGATCTAGGGAGTCTGGAAGCCAGGCCGCTGCCTTGGGCTCCTCGCCGTGCTCGTAAGCTGTTTGTGCTGTTGCCGTAGGATCATCCAAATGTGGAATGCTGCAGTTTTCAGGGAATGTCACTGTATCACAGGGGAAGGGTATTGAGAGGCGTTTTTCGGTTTGTATCTTTTAGTGGCTGGTATATGTCAAAGAGACGGGGCTTCCCAGCAGGACAGTGCACTGTAACAAGATGATCAATGCTATTCAGTTGACCTGTCAGAGTATAATGCTTTGGTTGATTGCTGAATTCACCAGGTAGATGCAGAGCTGATGGTATACAGGAGCTTTCTTTTTTGTTTTTGTTTGACTTATGCAGAATTTGGAGATCAAGTATTAAAATGAAGACATAGTTATGTATCATATATGAGTTTTCCACTGTATAACGAAATAAAAAACTGATTGTGAATTCTGCCCTTTGCAGCTCAGAACCATTGTTAGTTTTATAAATGAATCACAAATTCTTCACAGACAGGATGATTTATATATTGTAATCAATACTTTCCAAATCAGCAAAGCATGAAACCTTTCTCTGCAGTAGTTATACTATGATATATTTTTGCCAGAAGCAAAAAATAAGTGAAGCAAAATGCACTTGTCAGATCAATTCTCCAGCTAATTTTCAAGCGAAGCTTTTAAGTCTATGTAATGATAGGGTCATTGCATCAGCTATACAAGTAGGTATGAGCAGGTTCTGTAACACACCACTGTTTTAAAACCACTGAAATCAAGTGTTGCACCATTCTGGTGGTTTAAAGGATGTGGAAAGCATCAGATAGGATGGAGTACAAAGTAACATTGCAAGTTGTCAGCAGTGCATCGTGGCAAAGTAAAGGCAATAGGAAACTAGTTGTGATGGGGGAAGCCCAAGTAAATCAACTACTGCATTTATGTTAATGTGGATGGTAGGGTGAATTTTATTTATATGCTGTGATTCTTTCTTTTTATATATATATATATATATATATATATATATATATATATATATATATATATATATATATATATATATATATATATATATAAATCATTTTATCAAAAATAACATTTAACATATTCTTTCACAATAAGCTAAGACAACTAGCATGTCTGCTGGTAAAATAAACAGCTCAGTGCAGATTTGGCATATCCCCTGAAACTCAGATTTAGTGCACACAAAGTAATATATCTCATAGTTACTGTTATTATTGATGATTACGGCTCAAAGCAACTGGAAAACTAAAATACCATTTTTGTCTGAGAGTATAAAATATATAAAACTGGATTTTTAATGTAGCAATATTACTCACTTTACAAGAAAAGTAATCTAAAAATGCCATTGTTAAAAAGTTGGCTGTCGAGAGCACTGAATCATCACCATATTAAGGGAAAGTTGAGTGGAAGGAAAATGTAGTACAAAATTGCACAAGCAACAGAGATAACCTTATGAAGCTGGCTCATTCAAGAGTTTGGGGGGGAGAGGGGTATTTAACATAGTGTGAACCATTACTGGAGTCAGCGCTTCATGTTCCACCACACACAGACATATCCAGCAACAACTGTCAAACTTCTTGTCTTCAGCTACTCCTATCACAGGTCGTTCATTTCTGTGCCATGCTGAACAGTTGTAAAAATAGCTCCAACAAGTTGAGTGTATATAGTGTACATGGTTTTACTTTTTAGTAAATCAAAATTTATGTATTAAAAATCCTTAAATTATTCAGATTTTCTGTGAAAGGGAATTTTGGGTTTCAATTAGATGTAAGCCATAATCATAGAAAGAAATAGAAGTTAGTGAAATATATCGCTGCATGTGATGAATCTATGTCATTTTAGAGTTTGACTTTTCAAATTGAATTACTAAACTAACTAATCTTTAAATTGTGATTTTAATTAATGAAGTTGCACCTGTACTGAGCTGGAATTTATGCTGTAATCCTATCTTGGATGTAAAACTGTTTAACATTACAGTATATCTTTTAAAACAACCGACTGCCATTCTGGTGTCTCAGCTAACACTATAAACTATAAATGTAATCTCGCCTTTTAAAAATAACTGTGATTTCCGTCTTGATTGCTGCAATATTTATATCTACAAAAAAGTTAAAATCCACCTCAACCCACGTAATCAACTGACAGTTTAATGGCATAACTGACACAATCACGAGTTAAATAATTCTGCATAAGTACAATTAAGCCCCAAACTATTCATACACTGACAGAATTAGATTTAAAGTGATATTTTAAAATTACCACCATGTTTCTATTAACTGGGAGTAATATTAACAATTTGGAGTGGCTCAGCCAGTGTCCTGGCCTGAATGTGACTGAGAATCTGTGGACTGAGCTGAAGATAAGGGTGATGGCTAGGAGGCCTTACATCCTCAAAAACTTGAAGCTCATCATCAAAGGTAAATTGTCAAAATACCAATGAAAACATGCAAAAATGTTTTTCAGCAATTACATTCAGGGTTTGATTACTGACATGCCAAAAAAGATTTATTTAATATGCCTTTTTTTTTTTTTTTTTTTAATGTAAGTCAAAATATTTACATTTTTTTTCGTACTCTTGTTACATTGTCATCTTTTGAGATACCAGTCTCATTATCGCTAGGAAAAAAAAGCTACTTGACTGAATACAAATTTAAAATCTAAGTCTGCAAGGGTAGTAAGTATGATAGTTATGAGTAATAAATGAGTAATAAAATGTGATATATTTACAGCAGCACAAATATAATGGTATTTGTTTTTAAAGAAAAGCAAATATATCAAGTTATTGGTTTGTTTGGTTTTTTTTTAATACAGTAATACGTTGAAACTTCAAATTTAGTTCAAATAACTAGTTGGAAGCTACAACACATTCCAACATGTAACTGTCCACAGGCCCACCATTTCATAATTAGACACCTGTTAGATATTTTCAAGTTAAAATATTATGACATGGGTCAAACCATTGGGCTCTTCCCTCACCAAGGGTGACGTGTTGTTGCCTGATGCTTGTTTTTCTATTTCTTATCTAAAGTTATTCCTCTAAAAACTTGCACTATATAAATTTTTAGCTTGCAGTTAATTTGCTCCCATCTGGAAAAGGCACCGCACTCACTTGGCCAACGCTTCCTTTAAGAGGTTCACCCCTGCTGTCAAGGTGAAAGGCTTTTCCATTCACATCTTGGCAATGCTTTGCTCGCATCCCCACCAGGCCACCTCCATTATGCTAACACTGGGGCTGCAGCAGACAGTAATGGCACAAATACAGTTTGATTAGAGACCAGTGAGATATGACCACTTTAAATTAATGAGCGTGCTCAGTAAGGGGGCAGAAAGTGATGGTCTTGGTGACTCTGCAGTGCTAACTCAGGAATGCCTGACTCGAGTCATCTGGGCAGCCAAACAGCCAGGCAGAGCTGTTTGTTTTGTGCTTTTTATTGAAATGAGTTATAAATTCTGTCCTTCGCTCCACGGCACTTGGATGAGGTGTACTGAAGCGGTGACATGGAGGTGATTACTTTGTTGCAGGTTGGCTACTCATCAATGCCCCACATGGTTGCGAGTTGACCTATCACTCATGTGAAAATAACATCATTTATGGCACAATACATTGGATCTTTGGGATACAACAGGCATAGATAAGAGAATTTGAGAGCAATAGCATACCTAGCCTCGGGGAGCTGATTATGAACCCTGTATTGTTTAAGTGGTAACAAGGCAGTATTGCATCTGCCGAGGCATTACAATCACTGTGGTAAAACTGGGTGGAAGACATAAAGGTCAGACATAAGTGGAAACTAGGGCACAACAGAATTGCCTCCTCCTTTCAAGAGAATAGCCTGTGTATTGTAGGGATGGTTCACTGGGAATTTTGATCCACTGGTAATAAGCCTTGGAAGGCTTTCTTCAAGTCGTCCCCTTTCTCTCTCTCAGGCTCTTTTTCTGCCTTTTCCCTCTCTCGTTCGACTTTTCTTATGATAATGCAAGGCCCTTGTCTTCTTTTAGATCTCTGCTCTTTTACCCTGAGCTTTCTCACATTTGTCTCTGCTATTTAAACCCTGATGGTTAAAAATTTCTCCCAATGCTCACTAATAGTATCATGACCCACACAGGCAATGAGCTATGGAGAATGCAGGCATTACAGTCGGAGTACTTGTGTATCCAGGTTTCTATCTTGTGTTCTGCAAACTCCTGTCGGCCTAATTCCCTCGACAATGCTTGTTACCACTGCCAGTCTAAATGCATTCTTTCTACCAATCCCCACGCTAGAGTTCTTCTCCTTGTTTTGACAGATCCCAAGGTGTTCCTGGGCCAGAAGGGATATAAAGTCTCTCCAGAGAGTTTTGAGTCTGTCCTGGGGTCAACTTAAAGTGGGATGTGTGGGGAGAAAAAAAAAAAAAAACTTTTTTAAAGGAAGTTTTAAAAGAGAAATTCTCATCACATGCACAAACCACTTCCACTGAATCCTTTTGATTCGAAGGAGCAGTGGCTCTTCTCCCTGGATGATGGAGCTCCTCATCGTATCTATGACTAAGTCTAGCTAGCCAACAAAAAAAGCTAATTTCAGCCTCTTGTGTCCTGGATTTTGTTTTTCTGGTCATAGTTGATACCTAATGATCGTAGGTGAGGGTTGGGACATGGATAAACTGGTAAATCAAGAGCTTCACCTTTTGGCTTAGACCAGAGCAATGTCCACATTACTCTAAACGAGGCCCCACTCTGTCCACTTAATCTTCCCCTCCATCTTACGTGAACAAGATACCAAGATAACTGAAATCTGTCTGAATCAAGTTTAGAAATGAAGCAGATAGCACAGGCAAAAAATGTTTATACGGCAGTCAAGTACATTTACCTGCAGACCCTTGAGATGGTCAATGCCAAGAACACAAACTATCAATTCTCACCTGAAACAATAAGCTGTAGAAAATAACCAAGGTGACCGCAAGAAATTTTTTTTTTGTTTGTTTTTTCTCATTGGATTAGTGTCCAGTGTGTTTTGCTAAAGAGAGGATTAATTCCAAAGAACTAATTGTAATAAAAAGGTTTTTTTATATAGATTGCATTGCTTCATAATTTAAAATCTACATTTAAATTGAACAGCAAATTTGAATAATTATCCAATCTCACTAGAATTTAGCAAATGTTTTTGTTTTATAATAATTTTAAATCGAGAGATACAATGAGTAGTTTTAGGAAGGTATGTATGGTTGCATCCCGAAATTTTGCAGGAAAATATCAACACATACATGAATTGAAAATATGTTCTTTGATACCTGTCAAAACTGAATTCCATACTTTTCTAGACTCTAATATCTAGATATTTTTCAGCATTTTTGTTTAAATCTTTAACATTTAAGTATAAAGTGTTAATTTTCATTCTGATGGAATAGTAGGCAAGTCTTAACTGTAGGTTCCACAATCAATGAATTAACACAATGGTGAAATTTGTATCTAGTTTTCAGCTCACTGCTGTTGTGCTATGTAGGCTAATTTAAATAAGCATGATTTCAAAATCTGTAACCTGTTTGCACTTGTCAAATAAGGAATGGAGTATCCTAGACTAGATGCGTGTTCTTTAAAACATCATCTGTGTATTTTGGGACATTTAATACAGTCCCTCCACATAAACAGCAAATTCAATGCTTTGTTTGGCATTGTAGACACAGCTGAGATTCCACAGGGTGGTTTTTTTTCTCTTGGTTTTGTTTCCTGATCATTTAGTCAAAATTCAAATTTAAGTTCAATTTTAATAAATTGCATGGCCAAAAGATTCACACCACTGTGGAAAAAGCATTTTCCCCCTTATAGACTTTTTTTTTTTAGGTAGGGGCAAAAAAATCAGATGGGTGAATTTTTCAAATCAACATTACATTTTTAAATCTGACAGATATGATCTGAAATGCAGTTTTCAAATGATGATTTCATTTTTTTTATTCCAAAACCATCTTGATGACTTATTCAAAAACATTCTGTGGATGAGCAAGGGAAAAAGTGAAACTTCTGGAAGGTTACATGTGGTATAAAACTAACACAGCGTAACAGAAAAAGAACTTGAATTGCAACATGGTCGTGATAGGGTGATGGTCTAGGGCTGCTTTGCTTCCTCAGGATTTGTTGTACTTGCTGTAGTTGATGGCACCATGAATTCTGCTCACTGACAGGAAGCCCTGAGGGAGACCATCCAGCCATTAGTGGGCGACCTTAAGCCTAACCTCTGAATAGCTGAGGAAAAAAAAAAAAACCTGAAAGTTCTGGAGTGGCATAGTCAAAATCCAGACTTAAATCCAATTTAGATGTTGTGGCCTAATCTTAATGACAGTTCTTAATGACAGTTGGAAAACCCTTTGTTTAAACTAAACAATTATGCAAAGAAGAGTGGGCCAAAATTCTCCTACAGTGTTGTAAAAGACTTATTGCCAGTCATCCAAAACATTAGATGGGTGCTGTTGCAAGCATGGGTGGCATAAGCAATTAACAGGTTTAGGTTTAGGGCAGGGGTCTGCAACCTTCATAATCCAAAAAGCCATTTTTTCCCCTCAGTCCAGCTAAAAAAATCTTTAGAGCTGCAAATGTTGCATGATCTTTTTTTAAAAAAAGATAACTTGTAATTTTTTGATAAATATTTACTATACAAAAACTGCGTTTTTTTTTTTTTTTTTTAAAGAAACCCCATTTTATTTCTATTTTTAGATTTTTACCAAAAAACCCTTAAACTCATTTGCATAAAGAGAATGGATACATTTTATTCTGTGGGATATTGATATTTGTGGAAAGTGATGGAAAGAAAAATAGATTTGCAACAGCATTACTGGTACTTTTAGTGTCATTCTTTTGCAGATTTGAAATCCAATCCAATTATTTCCTGGAAAAAAAAACAGAAAAACCGCTAAACCTTCATTTATTTTCATATCTATTTTTAAAAAAAAAAAAAAAAAAAAAACACCAGTTGGCTCTTTATGATTTTTAGCCAAGGGTAAGAGCCACTTTAGAAGGTACAAAGAGCCACTTGTGGCTTCAGAGCCACAATTTGCAGAGCCCTGGTTTAGGAGGTAAAAAACAATTTTTGTATTTACTCTGGTTATATCTTGTTGGATCTAAACTGGTTAAATTAAAAAAAAACAGCAGAAGCTGTAGGGGGACAAATATCTTTCCCAGTACTGTATATCGCTCAGTGTTAAATAACATGATTATCAATTCATTTATATTGGTTTTTTCAGATGTTTTTGAAGTTTGTGCTAAACACAGAGGCCTACTGAGGAAGACCTGCAGCTAGATGTTACTAAATCTGTAAATTAAAATCAGTTTTTTAAAAAAATAAATTATCCTTATGGACATGTCTAAGAGGGCCAGAATCTATAGTGCATTGCCAGTGTGATCCAGCTCGATATACATTCACAGTAGGCTCCATATTGGGTGGATGGCATTACCATCCCTCCCACTGCCCTTCACCTCATTGATTTACTATTATACTTTCTCAAAGGTAAGGGAGAGTCCATTAACGGGAGCCTTCTATGTGTCTGTGCATAATGAAACTTGCAGAATGTGTCTAAGTTCCTGTGCATCCATGTGCGAGCTGATGGAAACCTTACATCTGCACTTGTGAGGCCATGAATCAGCGGCACGTCGGCTGTTAATGTAAAATCAATGTTCCAAATTAACCACAGGAACCCCGTCTCTGATTTTTCAGCCCCTCTCTCTGGACAAGACATGCCTTTGGGCTGAGTGAGGGAGAAGTGGCAATGTGCTCCACTGTTCAATGCTAAAAGGACATGGCAGATATACAAATGTACAGTCAAAAAGATGCCAACAGCATTCTCACAGAGAATGCAAAAAGAGAAACCCAGAAAAAAATGCATTCATTCGCCTAATGTATGCTCAGTGCAGCATACAGTAACAGAGCACTGCACAGCCCTACTCCTCCATCTCGTCTAATTCGCCTAGTGCTGCATCCATTAAAATTAAGCCAAGGTATCCAGCTTAAAGCTGCTGCTGATAAGGTCAAAGGCGTAGTGAGCATTGCAACATTCATTTCTCCCCCAACATAATCGCACCTACTCTTGACAAAAATCTGCATAATGTTTCATGTATAGCTGCTAGCCAGAGTAAAAGAGGGGAGGTGTGAGGGGAGGAGGGGTGGGGGGAGCCAGTGGCATATCCCTCAAAGTCAGAACCAAATTGAATCTGCAGGTGCAAATGTGGCATGTGTGCTGCCTCTAAGATGCACAGCTATCTATATTTATATGAATAAAATATGGCTGGTCAAGGGGGCCACGAGCCTGCAGGGAATAAGTTCCTGCGGCAGACAGAATCAATCATTATATGCCACTGAAATGCGTTTATCGCGGGCTTGGACCTCTTTATTATGATTTCATGGTGTCTGATATAGGCTTTCTCCTTCTGTTACTCTTCCTCAGCTAAAACAGACAGAAGATAGGGCGCTTCCGAATCTGACTTCTGATTTGCTGAGCCGCAAGAATTTATAACCCGGCACAAGCGCGTTTATGCGCACGCGAATGTATCCGTCTTGATGGAACCGCGCGTGCTTCGGTCCCTACAGATTCATCGATACCCGACAGCTGATCCAGCACCTATTCATTAGCACGATGACGAGCCGTATGTGTCAAAGCGAATGCAGAACAGATGGAGAAGCACAGCAGTGGACTTTTTAGATGTCCTCCTATCCTTGTGTTTGAAGCTGCAGTATAGAAATATGTCTCTATGTCCAGGCTCTGATGGAAATCTGCAAAAACCCAGATTAATCAGCAGATAATAGCATTAGTTTAGGTTTTTGTTTTCCACAATGCATTAAACAGTGCAACTACTCACTTACAGCTAAATTCCAAAACTGAAAAAATGCAAAGTAAATGTCAGTGGACACAAAGGAACCATCACATCCCATTCTGACCTTTGATACAGAATAAAAGCAGCAAAATGTCATGGATGTTGCCATCAAAGCGTGTTTTGATCTGCAGCTCTTTTGCATTCCAGCTCTCTTCCTCTTCCTGATGATAAATAATAACTTAGGCCCGGGATCCTGTCGATCCACTCGATCCAGAAACAACCTATTCTACCACCTATAATGCTGTGACTCTGCTGTTTTCTCTATTTTGCCGGGCAGCAGTGTTTCCCTGTGAAAAGGATGCTATCAGAGTGATCACGCTCGGCTGAACATGCTGATCCCCCTAAAGACGTCTTCTGAATATGTTACGCAGTTCACTCAGAAGCTCTGGTTGATCCCCGGGCATCTCGTTACCAGCATTATGGAGGGGGGAAAAAAACAGACTCGTCTGTATTAGACAGCACCAGGCTGGGGCTACTTAAAGATATCATCAAGGTTAGAAAATGTTTATTCACAAAAAAAAAAAAAGCTAAAAAATTTTCCCATCATACCCTTCCAATGATTTAGAAAGCCAGAGGCATGTTGGAGTGGGCAGCATTTTCTACCAGATCTACAGAGGATAACATAATGCAGCTTCTTTGCACCACAGGTCAGCTGGCTGAAAGATGGCTATGAACATTGTTCAAGGATTAAAGACAAGTCACCATATGGAAAATAAAAGGAAAAAAAACTAAAACATTTTGAGCAATATGCAAGTTTACTTTTTTTTTTTTTTTTTTTTAAGCTTTAGACTCAATTATAATACCGTCCGAATATCATACTGGCAATGCATAGTTAAAACAGACAATAACTGTATCTATTGAATTTTATTTATCCTTTTGATACAGACTGAAGTGATACACTTGCTAAATTTAGTAGCAGTTTTCAAATAAACATGGTGATTGCATAAATTATGATGCATTCATTTTATGCTCTGAAGTTATATATATATATATTTTTTTGAGTTACTAGTTGGAAATGCAACAAGAACGCCTCCTGGAGTCGAAATTTCAACTACAAAAGCTGGCAGCCACCAAATGGCTCCCATCAGTTATTATCCAATATCTCTGCCACTTATTGAAAATGGAGTAAAGGTGGCAGATTAAAACAATTTATTTGCACTTCTGATAAATTGTATGACATTAACCCATTGCCACACACATTACATAGTGGAGTTGGACCTGAGATAAAAACATATGAGGCAACAAAACACACTCAGGTGTGACATTCCCCGATCAGAGCTCTGATTTGTTAGGCAAATTAAATGCATTATAACCATTTGTTCAGCTTTTTTAAGCATATAGCTGATTAAATGGTTTATCTGTTCAAGAGGCCAGCCTGCATTCTGCTGCCTAACAGAAATACCCCTTATTTGTTGGAAACTGCAGTGTTAAAACGTCATTAAAAGTGATAGATGTTGCTCCTTTAGGTTCCACATCAGAGAATTATTATGTAGTCCACAACCGGGAATGTTTTGCAAGAGCCAAATTTGTCTTTCTTGCCGATGAAAGGAAAATCTGGTAGTCTGCTGTTAGCTAGCTGATCAGCAGTGTGCAGCAACAACTGGGTGAGGGGCACTGAGGTACTACTTCATAATCCACACTTTCAGAGGAAACTAGTCTCTCCGGCTCTTTCTTTGGTATCTTAGTAAAATAACAAAGTCCCAGGAATTGTAAGGAGGAAAAGTGAAACTGTGGGAGCCCTCTTTAAGCCAGCTGAGCAGCAGCACACAGCAAAGCTCTACTAAATGCCCCATTCAGCCTTTTTTGACATCTCTGTGAAACAGCATTTGACCATCGAAACAATCTGAACAATTTTTATTGTTTTAAAACAGCGACTTTTTTTAAAACGTCTTTATACCTTGAAACTGCAGCAGGCAAATAAAAGGCTAAAAGGAAAAAAAGAGGGAATCAACCGGCTTGCACTACGGAAGGTTAAACTCCTCAAACTCCACTTCCAACCAACTGTGGCATTCAGCTGCCCACACATACACACACCCTCATAGGAAACCTGCTGCCCTCTTGCCTATAGAAAGAATTAATATGGAACACCCACATTGTGCTGCCTGTCATGCTCTTAGAGCTCCCCCCCCCCAGAAAAGGCACTGCAGGCAGAACACCTTTTCTCCCACCGCAGCTCTGTTCCCTTCACACACAGATCAATAGGCAATTCGCAAGCCCACTCACTTAAAGAGTATGACTTGTTGTGAACATGTAATATTGATTTGTTTTGCGCAAATGTGGCAAAATTAATGAAGTAAACCCATCACTGTTTATCACAGTAGAGGAAGGGGAGTGGGATGGTGGTGCAGCAACGTAAATGGGTGTTGTGGGGTTTAAAGAGTTTTTGACCTCATATTTTTCATGCAGCTTCACCTCATAAATTTTTGCTTCAGAGGATAACTGGGGGGAAAAAAGGGCAGGTTGCAGGTTTCCTGACTAAAGTGGGTGCAATACATGGCCTAGTGCATGAGTCCAGGTTATCCCAGCAAAGCGTAGCTTTCATACAAAAGCAGCTGCCTTGGGTGAGTCATTTGCATCGTGCAGGCCAAAATCGATTGCATTCACAACAGAGAAGAAGCAAGCACCCAAATGGTGGGGGGATGTCATACTCATTGCCCTCTGTTCCATATCCGTATCCCTGAAAGATTCAAAAGGAATCTTAGTGTGATGGGGTGTGGGGGGGGTGGGGGATTAGTGGGTGCCATCCCGCCCTCTGTTAACCAACTAGATCCCTGGATGCGTGGATGTACGAGGATGAGCAGATGATCAGGTTCGTTGGTGATGGTGAGTGCTTCTCAGCTGCCCTGTTAATTACGTAAAAAGCCAGAGATCCAACATGCCAGAACGGCTGCGAAGGCAATCTGTTCAGCATTGTGGTGCTGGGAATCTGAAACGTACTTCAGTAGTGCTTTTTTGTTTGGGTTTTTTTTTTTTTTTTTTTTTTTTTTGTCCTTCATGGGTGTATTTAACAGATAAGCCCAAAAAAAAAAAAAAAAAAAAAAAAAAAAAAGCGCGATACTTGTGTGTGTGGTGGGGTGATAGGCACCGTTCTTTGGATTATTTTTTTTTTTTAAGACGCGTCTGATAGGCGACACAAGTCTTTAGTTGGTTTGACTTGTTTGCCTCGGCAGAGTCCGAATCTGCATCATGCACAGTTGCGCAAAACAGCGCGTCTACAGCTATGGGTTCGAGGGCCAGTCGTATGCCTAATTACTGTGCACGTCTTTCCTGCAAGCCCCCCCCCTCCCCAGCCTTATTCATCACTATATATCTGGGTTACAAAAAAAAAAAAAACAAACAAACAATGATCTCTATCCTATTGAAGCGTTCTGCATCAACTTAGTAAAATGCACCAAAATTAAATGACAGAGAAAACTTACCCGGTTCAATCATGGTCGCATTCAAAGCGATGCCGTCTATATTCCCATCTCAATCGACTGAGGAGAAAAAGAGGAGCAGGCAACAATGTGTGGTCGTTTTCACGCAGCTGATGAGAAATCAGTTCTCTGCTTTCATCCGAGGAGGCGGGAGGGGGAGAGAGAGACGCACACAAATACACGGGCTTCTTTCTATGTGGCAAAATGTTCCAAAAGCAGGGGGTGATGGAAAGAAGTGAGGATGCAGCTTCCTGTGTTCCCTGTGCCCTTCCTTTCTCAGTCTTCAGAGCGGCCGATCAGGGGCGCATCTCTTCCTTCGATCAAGTGTCAGGCGGACCACATAGATGCGCCGCCGTCTCCTCGGCAGTCATTAATATGAGCACAAACCTACACCCGACTCTGTGGCAGAAGTGGCCAATGGCGTTAGTGGAGCGGGGCCAGCGCCGAGCAGCATCCCCGCTCTGATTGGCTGCCCGAAGCCGTCAGTCATCTTCCCAGAAGCCCGTTCTCTAGTCTGCCTTTCTTCTGTTGGTGAAGCCCGCTGCAAAAAATATCAGTTATCCAAGTCATATCAGGAGCCTCTAAAATGAGGTTTGATAATAAGAATTAAAATGGTAGCTGCATGTTTTGTTTTTTTTAAATACTACATACATTTCTTATTTTGTAACGTTGGATTTCTTTTTTTTTTTTTTTTCCAAATTTGAAGGTTGAAAAAATAGATCAACACAAAGTATTGTATAATTTTGAAGCAGAACATGATTTTTATTTTTTTCCGCGCAGATATGCAGGGTTTTGATGTACTTATAGTTCTTTTCATGTATATAAAACAATTTTAGGATTCACTTCCGGGCTTTCGTCTTTTAGATCCATGTTGATTGTACGCTTGTAGACTGCCAGTTCATTCGGACCAATAAAGTTGTCTGAATGTAAAGCAGATTTTTTTTTTTTTTTTTTTTTTTTTTTTTTAATACAAGTAAATCCTAACAAAGTATGGAAAAAGGCAGGATTTTAAGCGTTTTCCAAGTTTGGATAAGAAAAAAGAAAATAAAAGCAGAAAAATAATTACATTTCCAGAACTTCAGCCCCCATCCCACTTCCTTCCCTCTCTCTTTCATACTTACTTTTTCTTTTTGTGTCGTTTAATCTTTTCTTCCACATGTCCTACCTCCCTTCTTTTCTTGTGTCCTGTCCTTCCTTCTTTATTTCTTCCTTGTGTCCGTCCTTCATACCTTGCTCATGTCTTTCCTTCCTTGTGTTCTACTTCCCACTCCTCCTCCTTCCTTTCCTCTATGGTGTCCTTACATTCTTTCCTCCTTTGTGTCCTTTCTTCCTGTATCCTTTCTATTTTCCTTTCTTTTGGTCTTTTCATTTTTTCCTTGTTTTCTTTCTTTTTTTCCTTCCTTCATCCTTCCTATTTCTTAGTTCCATATGTAGGTACACCAGCCATTAATTCATTGGCAATTTTAGGATTTTATGTCTCAAATGAATAAAACAGGTGTGAGAACTTTGGAATTTTGGAGTCTGGAAAAGTACAGAATTTTTACATTAAAATAAGCATAGGGACCCTGTCCATCATTCTTCTCCACAGCTGAACGTTTTCCCTTTCCTAGCTGAAGAATAACTTCCCCACGGCATGATGCTGCCATTACCAACTGACCTAAGCACTTTCTTCTGCATGTTTTCTGTTGTCTAGATCAGAGGTCTTCAATCACTAGCCCAGTCCTCAGAGAAATAATAATCAGTGAAACTTCTATGTTGCTATTTTAAATGATCACACTAAGAGAGACGTTTTATTTTTGAAAGACTGGAATCATCTGCCCAATTCTGCTGGAACACTTGACACATATGAGGAAACACACAGGTTGTTGTGGGAGCTGTCGTCACCTTCATATCCATTATATAAGCAACCCCTGGTTAAGCCACACTTTTTCCCATTCAATATGGCAAAAAAATCTTTGACTAATATCCTGCATGGGTTTTGGAAAACTTTAAATATGATGGCTTGCCTTTTTTTAATACTCTTCTACAAAGGCCAGAGTTGGGTAATGCACCACTAATAGTTTTCCTGTCAAAGGTTTTTCTACCTGAGCTATGAATTTCTGCAGGTCTTCAAGAGTTACTATTGGCCTTTTGGTTCACATGGAAGGCCAAGTCTTGGTAGGGTTTGCAGTTGTGCCTTACTCTTTCCATTTCAGCTCATGGCTTGAACTGAGCTCTCTTAGATGTTTAAAACTTAGGTTATTGTTTTACAACCTGACTGTTTTACACCTCGTATACACAATCCCAACACTGACACATGGTTGAGGGGAAGATGGAACTTGTACAATTTTGTTTCCTGTTACAAATGGAACATACCGTTCCTTGTTTAGTCAAAAGTAAAAATGCAGGATTGCTGCTAAATAATGTCTAAAGTAATAATTAAATTGCATTGCAGTTTTTTGATGGTTTGTATCTCAATACACAATTTTCCCCGCATACAGTTGGTTAATGAATGCGTTGCTACAGTGGTTGTTAATACTGAGAAATATATTTGAATGGATTGTAAAAAGCAGTTGGCTTTGCAAGTCATTTAGCACTTATACTATTTTTTACTTTTGCAGTTTTGGACTTTGGTTTTTATGAAATAAAAAAAAAATAAATAAATAAAAAAAAAAAAAAAAAAAAAAACATTAATTTGTACCAATCATGGGGACACTCTGTGTCTACTTAGATGACCAATGATTGAATTTTGTAAAATATGTTCAGTTTTTTGCAAGAAACTGTGGTCATTTGACCATGATTAACATTTTTTTGGTTTGAATAAGAGTTTACTGTTATTTCTTAAGGTTCAGCGCCACAGTCAGTGAAAGCAGGGTGTAATATTAAGTTGTCAAAAATAATATACAATACATTAAGTTTTATAACTAAAACTTGAGGATTTTTAAGATTTATCACCACAGTTTATCAAAAACGACTAACTAGCAAGAAAGATGAACTGATGTATGATTGTAAATAGATGGATACAAATTGTTTACATGCACAAAATTGAGCTTTTTGGGGATAAAATGGTAAGCCTGAGGTACTAAATGAAGTACATATTGGTGAAGGAGTGCATCAACCCAGATTTTGAACACAACTACTAACAAATAACACTGGGTGCTTGGTTGTGATGTCATTCTCAGAAAATGAATAAAATTAGTAGAGTGAAGTAACCTAATAGTAACATAGTAAAATAAAAAAATCGTGATTTTGATGGTAAATTAGGACCTTTTGTCTCCTTAAAAAAAAAAAAACAACAAAGCAATAATTTGATCTAAAACCAGATGTGGCTTCTTTTGAGAGGGAATTTGTTGTTTGCATTTTTATTCTAAAAAGTTTCTGTTTGCAATGAGTTTCAGTGTAAGCTCTTGAATTTAAATGTCATCCTAAGTATATAGTATTAGGTTTTATTCTGACTGTAATAGAATGAATTAGACTGAATGGAATGGGCTGAGTTGAAATGTAATGAATTGATCTGCATATAATTGGATTTTAATATGACCTGTTGGCCTTTTTGTGGTGTTCTATGACTTTTAGTATGGATTGGCAATATAAAAACCAACTGAACTGAATTACATTATTGTGAAGTTAAATTTTATTTATTCATTTCTATCTTCTTAATGCCGGCAGTTTTGGCAGTGCTTACATCTGCAAACATGACATTCAATCTGACAGATTCTCGCTATGAAAACACAGAAGCTGCTGTAGTGGACAGTTTCTTAATTAATTATCCTTCTGTCTAATGAAGTAGAAGGGAAAAAAAATCAGCATACAGTGTGGTTGAAAAGTATTTGCTTTGCTGATTTTATTTATTAAGGGAAAAAATCTATTCAAATCAATGTGGCCCAATTTCAAAAATATAATTACCTCCTTGTTAAATCATGAAATGAATGAGATTAACCTTCTTTTTTCAGTTCAGCTCCACAAGCCACAAACGGACTTGATTTCTGCCCAACCTTTATAATCAGAACTTAAATACAACCTGTCTGACAACATGAAGTTAGCTAAAGGATGTCAGAAATCAACACATGCCAAGCTAATGAAATTCAAGAACTGATAATAAAAAACAGTCACTGACCTCAATCAGTCTGGAAAGGGTTACAAAGCCATTTATAAGATTTTTAAACTCAACATTTACAGTGAAAGGCATTATCTACAAACGGAGAAAATATGGAACCATGGAGAACCTTAACAACCAAAATTATTCCAAGAGCACATTGGCAATTCACACAGGAGGTAACAAAATAACTTAAAACAACCTCTACAGGCTGCAGGCCTTGCTTGCCTCAGTTAAGCTCAGTGTTTGTGACTCAACAGTAGTTTCACTTCTGGCAAGAGAAGGAAACTCTTTTGAAGTTGTGCATCCTGTTACATCAAGTGTACAAAAAAAAAAAAAAAAAAAAAAAAAAGATTCAGAAAAAGAAAATCGTACATACAGTCTAATGTGGCAGGAGTGCATTTTGTTGTTAAAAGGTGAACACCCCTCAATAGGTTTATTTTATTGTATGTTTGGTTTCTAAACTATAGTTGATGTTTTTCATGTAGTGACATTTTTGCGCCACAAGAGGATATTCAGTGTTTTGTGAGTTAAAAAGTTTGAGCGTGAGGACGGGGAAGAGCAAGCAAAAGGTGGTGTTGTGAAAGCTGTATACCATGTTGTGAAGCAATACAAACACCCTGAAAATCGTTGGACATCCCCTTTCTTCTTTGAAAGTGCTGCATAAACATGGTGATGCTAGTGTAATGAAGGCTGCTTTGCTGCATTAGGACCTACAGGACTTCCTGTAATTGATGAAACAGTAAATTGACCTGTTTAGCGGAAAATCCTGAGGAAGCTGAACTGCAGCTACCACAAGCGCTTGACAGCCGTTGTTGCCGCCAAGGGTGGCACAGCCAGGTATTCGATCTTGGTAGTAATGATTGTTTTACACAAGGCCAGGTTGAAATAGATAGCTTTTTCCCTTTGCCTTCTGTAAGGGGGCAAATACTTTTTAATAACACTGCAGGTGACAATCCTGCATTAGCATAAAGTTAGTTAAGGACTGTAGCACATGCTTCTGTTGGCTTTAGTTTGTTCTGTACAAACATGAAATCTGTTGGAAATGAGCTAATCTATCAGCACTGATACCACACGTTGACAATTACTTGATGAAAAAACAAAGAACAGAAGATGCAAACTGTGGCCATATGGTAGTCAAATCTCTCCAAGACTGATATTAAGACACATAATAGAGATTTGGACTCTTTCTACCATGCCATTTGTGAACTTTCCAGAACTCAAGCAGCTGGGTCTGATATCTTGTTTTGCTGCTGCTTCTTGACAACAGCACCGCTTTTAGGGCTGTTCCCTGCTATCTCTGGCAGCCTTTAGCTTGCACGAGACACGTCTGAGACAGACATTTTTTGCAGTGTGGCAGAAGAGGGAAGAGAGAGTGCAGGCAGGGAAGAAAATGGATATCTGTACCTATTAGCTCCAGAGCTCGGGTCTCGGATCCCAGGAGAATCTCTTAACACAATGTTCTACAAACTGATGTTCCTAGAGGTCAGACGGGGTTATATGCACCGTTGAGGAGCAAGGCATGTGTCATCTGTCACCCAGAAGGGTTCTGATCCAAAATCTATTGCACCTGGTGCTTTTTTTTTTTTTTTTTTTTTCAAACACTTTGTTGATGTTAATAACACAAGACCTTAACACAGATTTTCACATGTTTTCTTATCCATTATGGTGTCCC
This sequence comes from Anableps anableps, assembly GCA_014839685.1. Lineage (NCBI taxonomy): Eukaryota > Metazoa > Chordata > Actinopteri > Cyprinodontiformes > Anablepidae > Anableps > Anableps anableps. The sequence continues at coordinate 15,355,909 of CM026087.1, forward strand.
ATGAATGTCTTTATTTCCTCAGGGAGTTTTGAAAGGTTTTCTAGGCCAGTACACACTCCTGGTTCCCTTTTCAATTTACTCTAGAGATTATTTAAATTTTATGTAAATTGCTCTTCTTATTTATTCAAAGGTTTTCGCATAAACTAATGATCTGTACGAATAAATATAACATAAAACTATTCAGAAACAGCTCTCTAATAGAATGCAGATTAATCTCTGATGCTCCAGGTGATGCACAAACATAGGTGAATATGCAGTTTTTTAAATGTTTGGTAGCATACATTCTAGCATACATTTGGTCTATATTACAAATTCTACATTTATCATGAAAATCAAAACCTGTGTTACTAATAAGTGGCTGAGAGGTTCCCAGCTACTATCCATCTGTAATAATACTCCTTTAAAAGACCTTTCATCTAAAAAACAAGCTAAGTTTCATAACTACTCTTTGAGCATAAAAGTATTCTCACCCCTTGAAGATTCTATATTTTGTCATGTTGCAACCAGAAACTTGTATTTGGATTTTGTTTGATAGACAAATACAACTTTGGGCTACAGTCACTGAGGTGTGAGTAAATGGAGAAAGGGTTTTTCAAAATTGCCCACAGCATGATACCGCCACTATAATTTGAAAGGTGTGTTCAGGATAAACATAGCACAAAGCATTCTCCGTGTAGGTCAGAAAAGTTTAATTTTGGTCACATCTGATCGAGCACCTTTCTTCTACCACCTTTTATTCTTTACAAATAGAAATCTGAAAAGTGTGTACATTTGTATTTAGCATCTGAGTAATTACCTTGTAGAATTACTTTCCTCTGCATTTTTGTCCCAGCATATTTATATATTTATATTTACATTTTGTATATTCTTCTTTGCAAAAGATTGCTGATTTTCAAACATATTGGACATAGCTTCTGTTAATGTGTTCACCTTATTTTATTAATCAGTTATCCATTTTAATGAACCTACAATTAAATATATCAGTATACCACTCAAAAAAGAACAAAAAAAGACCCTCCACCCCCTCAATAAGATATGCTGTAAATACAGTAAATAAACTGAAATATTAATAATAATTCAAGTATGAGCAGTAAAATAATACATTTGGTCATCCTCTTCATCTCTAATTTTACTTCACAATACTAATAGTTTAGTCATGTAACCACATTACATCGTTTCCTTTAGCTATGTAAGTCAGTTGCTTCAGTGTCAAGTTAGATGAGCGCTCTGTAATCCACTGACCAGTGGTAGGTCCCTGGATCTCACTCCATTATAAGGCAACTACACATTTAGCTTTTAAGAGTCAGAAATTAGTTTACGTTCCTGTGCAGTAGTTGAGAAATCCTCATGGTATATTTGTAACAAATCAGCTTAGTTATTACCACAGATTCTAAATTGGTTCAAAATCTGGACTTTGACTCAGCCGTTTCAGCATGTTTCAATCTAAACCATTCCATACTTCTGGCAGTGTGTTTAAAGTTGTCCTGTTCAAAGGTCAACCTTGCCCTGCAGAAGTATCCTCAAACCTCTATGTATTACTGTAGGGAGGTTTCGATGCTCTGGTCAGATCCCGACAAAGCAGAACTTTTAATCGCTTCTGACCAGAACCCCTTTCTCCAACATTGTTTGTAGTGCCCCTCCATGGTTGTTGTAAAATATAAATCCAAATTAAGCTTTTTTTTTTGTCTCAGCAATGGTTCCATAAAGATCAGATATGTGAAATGTACAACTAACAGGTGTTCTGCTATCAGATTTAACCACCTGAGTTGTAGCTCTCTGGAGCTACAGTGGTGCTCTTCGCTGGTTCTCTGAATGAATGGCCATGTCATAGCTTTGCAATGGCATCGAACTTTTCCATTTTCATACAATGGATTATCCAGTGCTCTACTAGTTGTACAAAACATGAGATGTTTTATATCAAACTGATTAAATTTTTGTATAAGAGGGAAAACAGAACACAACTGCATGCCATTCTTTAAAGAATTTTATTTTTAAAAGATGTCCTTTAACAGTATTTTTCTTCCACTTTATAACTATGTGCTACTTCTTCTTGGTGTATCACAAAATACCTTGAAGTGTGTGGTTGTACTGTGAAATATTTATAAGACATTGCAATACAGAACTGAAATGGTTAGGAAAAAGTACAGTTTAGTTTTTACATCATTTAAATTAACTAAAATTAGGCACATGGAAAAAATAAATAGATCAGGTGGACCTTTTTAAAAAATTGAGTTTTGTGTGTTTATATATATATATATATATATATATATATATATATATATATATATATATATATATATATATATATATATATATATAGCGGCTGGGTAGCTCAATGGGTAAGTCACCCGACCTTCACCCGGGAGACCGGGGTTCGAATCCAGGCCGGGTCGCTTGGTTGAGATATCCAGTGTGGGTCCTTAGGCAAGATCCTTCGCGCTACTGCCTACCTCATGATGAGTGATAAAGGAATACACGCCATGCCGGCTCAGACGTCGCCCGGCCAAACAAGGTCTGCGTCAGGTGCTGGGGAACCAGGGCACCTTCACGAAAAATGGGTTACTGGAACAAGACGGAATTGGGCGAGAGGTGAAAACTTGGATCTGTTGGAATGCTACTACTCAAGTAACCCTAGTCAGAGGGGTTACATGCAAAGAATGCGGGAGGAATGGTTACGTCGACATCCCCATTCAACACTAACTGCCAAACAACTAGTAGCTCAGTGTTCCAACATCCGCAAACGGCAAATGCTGTCACAACTTGAGATAGACGAGGTACAACACAAATGCTACGGCAAGGGGGAGCCAGGACGCCAGGTCAGAGGGGAGTTAGCTTCAACTCCCCACCCGCAGATTGGGTATGCAGCCCCAATAATGAACGAACCATCACAGCTGAACGAGGCAGCAACTGACCTGAGAGGTAGGATCGTGGCCCGAATGAACACCGGGCAATCCCGATGCCAATTACAACGGCTGAGTGAAGTACCATCAGAAAGTCTCATTGAAGATGTGAATGCAGCATTGAGAACGATCCCTACCAACACCATAACGGAAACCAATGAGCTGGTGTACAACTCAGCATCAGTGATCCTTGAGATGCTCGGCTATAGGAGCAACCATGAGATTCAATACCCACCATGGAAAAGACGGTTAGAGGCTAAAATCAAGGTAACAAGGAGGGAAGTGAGCCAATTGTCAGAGCTCCAAAGAGGTGCAATCAAAAGACCGGTACCCAAGCGGTACAGCCAGATGCCCATACCTGAAGCGCTCGAAACTGCCAAACAAAGGCTCCAAGCCTTGGCCAGTCGCCTAAAGAGGTACACGAGAGAAAATGAAGCCAGGAGGATTAACCGGCTCTTCTCCACCCAACCAGCTAAAGTGTACTCTCAATGGCAGGGTAATAACAACAGAGCAGACCCACCAAGGCTGGAGACCCAACAGTACTGGAAAGGCATATGGGAAAGGGAGGCGACCCACAACAGCAATGCACAGTGGCTAATCTCTCTACGAGATGACCACAGCAACCTCCCTGAGCAAGCCCCAGTAACTATCACAGTGGCAGATGTCCAAGAAAGAGTCTCAGGTATGAAAAACTGGACAGCACCAGGTCCTGACATGATCCATGCCTACTGGCTAAAGAAACTCACTGCCCTCCATGAGCGACTGGCAGCTCAAATGAACCAGCTGCTACAAAGTGGGACTCACCCTGAATGGTTAACTGAAGGGCGCACAATCCTGATCCAGAAGGATCCCTCAAAGGGTTCGGTCCCATCCAACTATCGGCCAATAACCTGTCTCTCTACAACATGGAAGCTCATGTCAGGCATCATAGCAGCTAAGATAAGTGGGCACGTGGATAAATACATGAGTACAGCACAGAAGGGCATCGGCATAAATACCAGAGGAGCCAAACACCAACTCCTGGTAGACCAAACAGTCGCCCGAGACTGCAAAACCCGACACACCAACCTGTGCACGGCTTGGATTGATTACAAGAAAGCCTATGACTCAATGCCACACACTTGGATCATTGAATGCTTAGAGATGTACAACATCAACAGGACTCTAAGAGCCTTCATTGCAGCCTCGATGGGGATGTGGAAAACCACCCTTGAAGCCAACTACAAGCCAATTGCACAAGTGTCCATCAAATGTGGCATATACCAAGGAGACGCTCTGTCCCCACTGCTGTTCTGCATAGGTCTGAACCCCCTCAGCCAAGTCATCAACAAGACTGGCTACGGATACCGACTCAAGAATGGAGCCACCATCAGTCACCTCCTCTACATGGATGACATCAAGCTGTACGCTAAGAGCAAACGAGACATCGACTCACTGATCCACACCACCAGGATCTACAGCACTGACATTGGGATGTCATTCGGACTAGAGAAGTGTGGTCGGATGGTTACACAGAGAGGGAAGGTCATCCACACAGAAGGGGTCTCACTCCCAGAGGGAACAATAGCAGACATTGAGGACAGTTACAAGTACCTGGGAATACCACAAGCAAATGGCAGCCTCGATGAGGTCACAAGGAAAGGAGCCACGGCCAAATACCTCCAACGAGTAAGGCAAGTCCTGAGAAGCCAGCTCAACGGCAAGAACAAGATCCGTGCGATAAACAGCTATGCCTTGCCAGTAATCAGATACCCTGCAGGAATAATAAGCTGGCCAAAGGAAGAGATAAAGACCATGGATGTTAAAACTCGGAAACTACTAACCATGCATGGAGGGTTCCACCCTAAATCCAGCATCCTGAGACTATACGCGAGCCGTAAAGATGGAGGCAGAGGACTAGTGAGTGTGAGAGCCACTGTCCAGGATGAAACATCCAAGATCCATAAATACATCAAGGTCAAAGCCTCAACCGACGATGTGCTCAGCGAATGTCTCAAACAATGGGGACCAGAGGATGAGGTGCTGGAGGAACCATCATGGGAGGATAAGCCCCTACATGGGATGTACCACCGACAAATAACTGAAGTGGCTGATATCAGGAAATCCTACCAATGGCTGGAAAAAGCTGGACTCAAGGACAGCACAGAGGCACTCATCCTGGCTGCACAGGAACAGGCCCTAAACACCAGAGCAATAGAGGCTCAGATCTACCACACCAGACAAGATCCAAGGTGTAGATTGTGCAAGGAGGCCCCTGAGACAGTCCAACACATAACAGCAGGGTGCAAGATGCTGGCAGGGAAAGCATACATGGAACGTCATAACCAAGTGGCGGGCATAGTGTACAGAAACATCTGTGCAGGATATGGACTGGAAGCCCCGAGATCTAAGTGGGGCACACCCCCAAAGGTGGTGGAGAATGACCGAGCTAAGATCCTGTGGGACTTCCAGATCCAGACAGACAAAATGGTAATGGCGAACCAACCGGACATCGTGGTGGTGGATAAACAACAGAGGAAAGCCGTTGTGGTGGATGTAGCAATACCAAGCGATTGCAACATCAGGAAAAAGGAACACGAGAAACTGGAGAAATACCAGGGCCTCAGAGAGGAACTGGAGAAGGCCTGGAAGGTGAAGACCACAGTGGTGCCTGTGGTCATCGGGGCCCTCGGGGCAGTCACCCCCAAACTGGAGCAGTGGCTAAAACAGATCCCAGGAACAACATCAGACATCTCAGTCCAGAAATGCGCAGTTCTCGGCACAGCCAAGATACTACGCAGAACCCTCAAGCTCCCAGGCCTCTGGTAGAGGACCCGAGCTCAGAGGTTGAGAAAGACCACCCGTGGAGGGTGAGAAGGGAATTTTTTTTTTTTATATATATATATATATATATATATGTATAGGAAATGATTCAAGAATAATCTGGTGCTCATTATAATTCTGTGCAGAATATTATCATACCAGATGTGAAACATGTGGAAGGAAGTGTTGTGATTTTGAAATCTATACTTAATCTGTTCCATATTTAACAATACATTTGGAGTGAACTCCAAATGTTTCCTAACACTTTACAGTTGTCTGTGTTTAGCTAAAGATGAATTATAAGTGGAAGTTTGTGTAGATCTTTTACAACCTTTTCAATTAGTTCTTTTTCCATCTTTTTTTTTTGTCTTTCCTATCTTGAACAGAAATTGGCCACTGTTGCAACATATTTATACCCTGGGGAAACATGAACTCATACATCACTAATTAAAAGTTCCTAGATGCTCTAAGTCAAAGTTTAAAGTGGAGTTTTGGCATACTTCATTTACATTTATTCTTAAATGTTGGAAACAAACAACAAAAAAAATATTTAACATGGGACCTTTGACCCATTGAATAATAGTTTGTCAGTGTGAGAGTTTATTTTTGGGCTTTTTTTAAAATCAAAAATCAATCGGCAACCAGAAGTTCAGACACCTTAGAAAAATATGAGGACTCATTTTAGCCTTTAGAATCATAAAGATTCTGCAGAAGTCTCTCCAAAACATTCAAACTGAAACAAGAAAGGTTTTAGTAGAAAATCTTGGAAATGAGAAAAAGATCAATGTGTGTCAGCGTACCAGAGAGAGATAAATCTGGTGATTTTAAACAAAAAAATGACCTACTGTTCAGCTGAAGTTCAATGTCAAACCAAACAAGCTACTGCTTTGTCGCTTTGTGTGTTTATAAGACTGCAGTTGAACAAAAAAAAAGTCTGGTTTTATTGACAAACCCAAGAATGAATGCAAACCTAATGAAGATAATCGACTCAGAGCTAAGAGGTCAACTCTCGTACAACAAAAAAAAATCTAAAATCTTCAAAGTTACGTTGGAACCCTAGTTTAATACCATTTATCCTTGTAAATAGATATTTCTGGTATTACTTCAAGCATGGATTCTTCCAGTGTATGGAAGTTGCTCTCCTCACTCCCATTTTACAGCTTTGGCTTTCTTTTCTGTCAAAGAAGGTTAATATGCTCCCAGGGTGAGCTGTGTACACTTACTTCATTTTGTTCGAGTGGAGATATACTTCCTGACAGAAACATGAAAAAACTTTCACACAAGCAGCATTTTAACCTTCTGCACTGTGAGTCATCTTTTAGCTTTTATTTTTAATGCTTGTTAAGCAGGCTGTGTATAATTGAAAACCAAGGTCATTGTTTCTCAAAACAGGACTTTGGCATTGTTATCCGTGTTTATCTCGATAAAATTGATGAGTAACATGATCATAAATTTAAAAACTTATTTTGTTCACAATCAAAAGGGATTTAAAATAGTTTTACATATCTGCTTTACTTGAGTGACAATGTTCTTCTAATAAAACCATTCTAGGTAAAACATATGTTTAATTCTGTTAAAGACAAGATGTCCATCCAACGCTCCCATCTACATTAATTCCAAAGGGAACCAAGAGAACACAGAGTATCATGAGATCATTAAATCACGAAAAAAAAAAAAAAAAAAAAAATCACCAAATTTATCAGTTTCTCCCGGTGTCTCTCTATGGTTCTGAAATTAAACACAAGGTTTCACACAAAAATAACAGCTTTAAAAAGATGAACTAACTTGAAGGAAATGTTTGGAAGAGAGAAGGGAGAATTCACACCAGAAAACCACCTTAAACGGATAAGAAAATGCTTTACTTTTGGTCTGGGTTGTATTGTCACCTCTGAGTCAAACCAGACTAGTACCCAGGATCTGCTTTCCTGAACATTCTGTTTGAGGATAGGCTAACTCTTATCTAGACCACAGATGTGTAAAGGCAAAACCAAATTACTCTGGCTCGAAATCAAAAGAACATTAGGCAGAAAAGCACAAAAAAACTGTGATTTTTAAAAACATTGCAATAAATTTTTAGCCAAATTAATCAGGCTTGGTAGATCAGATTGAGTTTCTTGGTTCTGTATTGTGCTGTCATTGTGATTTCATCAGGTGCTGGTGACAGAGGTGTCTGGAAAATGTGTATCCGTGGTACATCCCAATCAACTACTGTTCTTCCAAACGTATTTTCTATATTTTCAGAGAGAGTCATCAGATAAGAATATTTTTCTGTCTGGAAGCAGAATGTTTAAGGTATTTAAGGGTATTTAGTTTTAAGTGAGGATAGTAAGATAATTTACTTTCAGAAATACTTTGGGTGTTTGTGTATGCAAAAAGTCAGATTTCTGTGAGGTCAATGTCTCATTATTTACCTAGAAAACAAAACATTAAGTAAGTTATTCCCTCATTCCAAAAGGCTGTGTTTTTATCCTTTTCCCAGTCATCTTCCTCTGTGTTAAATCTGATGGAGCTAAGTGAATGAGTATTTTTGAACTGAAGAAGAACTACCGTCGAAGAGCTACAGAGATTCCAAGCTCAGGTGGGAGAATCCATGGACAGGATAATTATTAGTCATGCAGTCTCAAATGTGTTGTTTATGGAGAATAGCAAAGAAGAAATTTATAGAAAGAAAGTTAAAAGTTTGGATTTTGCCAAAGACCACTTTTATTTGGATAGGAAACATGTGGAAGCAAGTGGTCTGGTCAAATAAGACCAATGGTGGTAGTTGCATGAATGGTGCCCTGGGCAAGCCACTCATTCTGCCTCCCTCCAACCAATTAAAATGCAATTAAAATCTTAGATTCTGGGACAAGATAAAATGCAGGTCAGTCCCACAAGAAGCATATAGCTTACACCAAGGGTAACCCTCAACCAACCCAGTCCTCGAGGGCCAGTGTCCTCCAACTTTTAGTGTGTCCCTGGTCCAACACCCCTGGATGAAATGGCTGAATTACCTCCTCAGAATGCAATCAAGTTTTCCAGAGTCCTGCTAATGACCTAATTATCTGACTCACATGTGTTGAAGCAGAGACACATCTAGAAGCTACAGGATACCAGCCCTGGAGGCCTGGATTTGAGGATCCCTGGCCTAGACTCTTACTGGGGGAACCAATTCCAAGCAATGGAAAACATGTTGATGACGTAACACACAGATTATCTGGTGCTCATGCATCTTTTAGATGATCTGGAAGTACTTGGAAATTCAATGTTTACGTCACTATTCATATGTAGTTATGGAGCCAACTGTAACTGGCGTAATTAAAGATGATCCTACTTAATGATAATTGTGCTTTCAAGACAATATTAGAAGGATCAAAACAGCCCTTCTTTTAAAGTTTAAAAGTCCTTATAAGTCAGTTTGCACTTAACCGGATGTTCTAGATGAACGGGGGCGCTGATAGTTACTGTATCCTGAGCTGAGTCTGCATTTCTGGCCTCTATTGCCTCTTATATTCTGGAGCTTTTCCTGCAGCTGACCGCTAAGATTTCACACCTCATGAAGCTAGTCAAGGGTACACTCGGCACATCATAAACCTCCTCCCAAAAGTGCTTTTGCAGAGCCGAGGAAGACCAGAAACGATGCAACACCACATTTATTGGAATTAAACATTATTTTCCCCTCCCCGTCATATGTTTTCAATGCAGAGTTTTGAGACCTTTGTGAAACGTCTCTTGGTGACATTTTGTGATGTGTTCTGCAGAGAGAGAGAGAGAGAGCAAAGAGGTCGTAGAGGGCAGAAGAATTTATTGACTGAATTTCACAGCTATAAATGGGTCTTTTACAAGTGACACAAAGAAAATGATCCAGCCTTTGCCAAAACGGCCGAGATCTATAAACACATTCCACACACTCACAGCAGTCATGACAGCAATCACTTCAATTAAATACAGTTTTACTCAAAAGTATGTGGCTTTGCTTTTGATAAATATACAGATGAAGTCAAAGAGGGGAAAGTGAGTAAAGCGCATTAATGCTTTCTGTCTCTGAGTTCTTTATATTCTTCCTTCAAGCTAAAACTTAAATCCCCCCAAGCAAAGTCTGAATAATCTATATTTGCATTTTTGTATTCAGCACTATGTTCACTATCACTGCTTTTATATGTTTTGTAAAAACCTAAGACTCAATTCACCACTGTAGAGGATCTCTTGAGAGATCTCCATTGAACCAATCATCTCCAGAGAACAGCAGTGTGGAGAAAAATATGTCTCCCATATGCTCTACATTGTTCCTCGAACAATCCATATTCCTCAGAAAATTCCACGATGAGATGCTAATGCTTTTCCTCAGACTGCTGCAGACTGAAAATACTGTGATGCTCTTCTCTATGGAAGGAGGAAAAGCAATTTCTCTTGGAAATGGAGTTTTTACAATGGTATGTTGCTGCAAACTTAAAAATGTAATAAAAGAGAAGACTTTCTTGCACAGCCATATGAGCGTTTAAATAGCAAATGTCCTTGGATTGGGTATGGATGTAAAGAGTTTTATGTGAATGGTAGTGGTCCATCTATCTGTACCCTTATTCTTGCTGCCCTCAGTCAGTCTAACAGTCTGATCCATGTGGAAAGAAGCCAGGAGGCCCTGTGATCCCTGTGTAAATGTCAGGAAAAAAAACAGTATATTTTATATTGAAGTGTGGGTTGTCAATTGATACCCTCATTTTGTACCAACTCATTGTAGTTTTGTCTCAAAATACTTCAGTTTTTGTGATTAAACAGTTTTGTACCCACTGCAATAAAATTAAGATGCATAAAATTTGATTACTGTTCAGAACTCCATCTCAAAAATCAGTCTGAAAGATGAGTGCTTTATTTCCAGTGAGTTACCTTTATCACACGTTAAGAGAAATGAGATTTCTGTATATTTCTTAGAATTCAGAACTCATTAAAAATATCAATGCATAACACAATTAAAGCTGATCACTAGTAAAACCAGCGTGTATATTTAACATTAACCAGAGTCTGCTCGCTAATGATTAAATAAAACCAAAGAAAAAACAAACATGAACACTAATCCAATCTTCACACCATGATTTAAAAAAATAAACCAGTAAACAGTAACTCTGAATCCTAATAATTCAACACTCAAAACTACAATAAACGGATCAAAGTTGAAGAATTACTAGGCGCTTATAGGGTCCTCAGAAGCAGTATTGTCTGGCTTAAGTTCGATTCTAATAAATAACTTAATGTACAAAAGAGTAAACTGCCAAAGGAGATGTTTTTCAGTCTCCGAACCACTTTGTAATCATCCAGCTTCATCAGCACCAGGCAAACATCCAGCAAAATAGGAAGCCAAAGCTTGAACACAAATTGGTCTTCTAATGGACAATGGCCCTAAGCATCAATGACTACATTATAGAAAATTACTTGAAATGATTCCCAGCCAACATTTACAGATGGACCCCATAAAAGTAGGAAATGTGTTAAATAATGGACCACAGCTAGGATGGTCCACTGGTAACCTGAATGGGTATGATATAGGAGAACTCCGGGTGAAAAGGGGAACCCATGTGGGTCTTAGATGTTATGCATTTTGAACTAATTTCCCTTGAGCCATTTGCAGCTCAACATAGGGGTCGTAACTATTTTCAGTAATATGGGTTGTATTTAGTAAACCCACGTGGATCTGGTACAAGAAGCTTTTTTTTTTTAGCCCAAGCCCACATGGTGTGAACGCAGCCTGAGAAAAATCCGTATGAGGCCCACATCCACATGTTGTTTAGGTTGGTTATTGAAGCAGGTACGAAATGCCTTTAAGGCAGTAATGAAAAACCACGATTGTTATAAAATGTCTCGATTCTGACAGCTCCTTTTCCTAACTGAGAATTTTTAAAAAGTATGATGTGACCAAAACTGCAAAAGTAAAAAATGTCAAAGGAGCCAAAGGCGCTGTGACAACGCACATAACACTGGGCCTATGTTCATAAGTCATGAGCAATGTCCATATTCTAGTTATAACATCATGTAAAAAAAAAAAAAAAAAAAAAAAAAAGTTTGGTTCACGACCTTTCAGACATTCAATAATCCATTTGGTGTATAATTATCTGATTCTTGGTTTTGAAAAACTCTTTGCAACAAAAATATTTTAATACAGTTTAATAAAGGTTCTATAAATATATACAACAAACTGATTTATAATTTTAAAAATCCATTACAACAGGTTTTTGGAATCTGGTACCAACCCCCCCGTCCCATCCTCCTCAGAAGACATCTCTGGGCCTTCTTTTATTCCTGTCCGCCTCTGGGGAAGACGTATGAGATTTTCTGAACTTTAATTGTTGTGGTAGAACTGCAATGAGTTGCCTACCGGTAAAAACCCAATACAAAGAGACACATTTTTCAGTGATAATTACTATATACTGAATAGAGCAAGTATGTTCCAAGCTAATTTTTTTTTATTTTATTATTTTTTTTTTTACAAACTCAATGGTGCTCCAGTCTGTGCCTCTACTTCTTTTCTCAGTGCAGTTTGGCTGTTCTCTTCCTTTCATGTCTTATACAAAAACATATTTTTTTTTTTTTTTTTTTTTTTTTGCGCTCTTGGAAATAAGCTGCCAGAGTAGGAAAATATAGAAGCTTCACATATTGAGTCATTTCTCTCTGTGTTATTTCAATAAGGAGTGCAAAAAAATCAGGAAAGTGAAAATCTGATGTAAAAAACTGTAATGCCTCATGGCAACGCATCAATATTCTCCAGTGATTAAGTCCAGGCAGGGTCACAATAGCTGCATTCCCTTGATTCCATTCTTAGCTGTGATTTCAGATCTACTTTTAACAAATCATACCTACTACAGTAATGGTGACGTCAAACATTGCCCCTTATGGGTCTTTCTTGAAATACTTCAGAGTTGCGCTGCAATTTTTTGACTCACTAAGGCAAAACGGGCAAGCTGATTTAAAAGCCCAAACAAGGAACAAAAATGGAAACTGTAAACATTAAGTCTTTTGTCATCAAACTCATTTCCCTGCTGATAAAATCACATCTATCTCAATGTTCCGATGCAGCCATTAACAAGGACAGCATTAGTCAGAGAAGCACAGGAAGTGCCTTGAACTTGCACGTGACGTCACGCCCTTCAGAAAGCGCTCCAGTCCGCCATGACGGATGTCAAAACAACTTCCGCCCTCCAGGAAAACTTGTCAAAAACAGACAGTTGGTCGCCCAATATCGGTTTTATTAAGTTGACTTCACTTTAAACATGTTCATAGGGTGCTGCGTGATCGGCTGCACAAACAGACAAGGATGCAAACCAAACTTGTCATTTTATTGTTTAACTTTTGAGGAAAGATGACGGGGATGGATAGCAGCCGTCCATCAATCATAAGAACTGGCAGCCCTCGGTGTATTCGACGATTTGCAGTGAACACTTTTTACAAGGTAAGAAGATTAACGTTCATATACGTTATGCGTAAGTAAGATTAGTAAAATCCAATTAAATAATTCCATTATGGAGAAGGTACGCGTCTAATGATTAGGCTTAGTCACCACGGAGATGCCGCCACACCGTTCTGTAGCTTAGCATATACGGGAAAAAAACTGGTTAGCATCTAGACCTTTGTATGCTTTTAATTCTGCTCTGGTGTAAGGGGAAACGCCGTGTATGACATAGTGGTAGAAATTAGGTGAAATCAGGCAAAGTCGGCGATTTAATCAAATACACATCAGGAGGGAGATGCTATAGATCGGTTTTCAAGCTAGCTATTTCTGACTTTTGTAAATACCACTGTCTGAGCCCCAACTAGGTGTGACACTTTCACAGACAAACTGAATCGACTTAAACAAGTAGAAACCATGGGTATACTGGCAAAAGCTACTGGGGAAAACTATTGCAGTCGCTCCGTTCAATACACCCGTCGCTCACTTCCGACGTCCATCATGGCGCCTTGCGTGATTAAGTGACGTAGTTGCAAAGAGTCCGATAGAATTCTTGACGCACTCCACAAATCTGGCCTCTATGGAAAAGTTGTGAAAATGGACGCCATTGTTGCAAGAAATAAGAAGTCTTGCTTCAAGTTTGTCACAAGCGCTCCATGAAAAATATCACCAGACTGTTTGTGATTGCTAATTTGTTTTCACTGTTTCTGCTTTTTATTAAAGGAACTATATTGCAACAAGGCAAATATGTCAATATGTGTCCAAGTTCACATTGAAGTAAAATCTGTGGTTTTCCTTGAGGAGTTTCAGCATGAGGATTACTCCTGGTTTATGCTTACTCAGATTATTCTTGAGCATCACTCAGACAGGGTCACAGTTAAAATGGAAATGTGTCACAGCAAATAGTATGCAGTGTCCTGACTGAAGTGTCAGTACTGTGGATTAGGCCTAGTGCCCTTTAAAGATGTCTGAGAGGCAAATGTGTCATCTCCTCCGTAATTATACTCAAGTGATGGATGATTCGAGAATCTCCTCAAACGATGACCCTCTGTGATTTCAAAAAGCAGCATGCTATGATATGATGTATAATCTTCTTCATGCTGGAAATTATGAAAAGATCCTATCCTGTTTTTAAAAAAAGATACTCAGTGAGATAAAAGTTAAAAGTGTCTGATTTTTGGATGCAATGTAATGATTAAAAGCGCATCACAAATTGTAGTTTAACATGTCAAGTTTTTTGTCCACTTCTTTGCATTGATATGATGACTACAAACCAGTATTCTTAGTTTATTAAAAGTACATAAAGGTTCAAATTTGAGTAACTTCAAAGTTAATCTGTAGGAGATAAAAAAATATGAATTAAAATTCTGTGTTTTCAATAAGAACGGTTATGAAAAGAAGTTATGAAATCCAGAGTGATAACCTTATCTGTAGAGCATGATGGCGGCAGTGTCATGATTTAGACCTATGACTTGTTGAAGTGGGTCTGTGTGAAGTCATTATACACAGTCAGTGTTTTACTTGGAGACAGAATCTGGAGATTTCAAAACTTCACGGACCAACTAGCCAAACTACAGGTTAGCTGTAGAAGGGACAGAGAAAATTCTTGCAGCTGCAAATAGATATTTCCACTGGCAATAATTTCACTGGTGTAGTGAACGATCATGCTTTGGTTCTGCACAGTACTTCATTGATTAGACTGTAGAAATGTTTATCTATGGAAAACAAGCTTCTTCTGGTAGACTACACATTCTAGAAGTAGTTCTGCTAAGCAACCAAGTAGGCATGGGCAATATGCAGTTTGATTTTTAATAATGGATGATGGTATTTATTGTGATCACTGTTAAAAAGAAAACTTAATCAGACCTTCTGGCTTTACACGTCATAACCCTTTAGACTCTGGGTTGAGTTTTATCTGAGTTTTAGTGCTTTCTGATGTTCAGGGTTATTTCAGTGAACAATATTTTATGTCTACTTGATTCAGTAATTTCCATAGTGTTCCCCTTGTAATATAATCTGTCAGTTCTACTGCAGTCCATGCTCTCCCACAGCTGCTCCACATTTTAGTTAATTACATTCACGTCATCACTGCAGCACTTACCACTCCCTCCCTCTGTATGTTCTCCAGGGTTCCAGTCATTGTCAGATCCTCCCGTTACTATCTAATTTCCTGCAGATTCTTTTCTTGAGGAGCTTTCAGCAAGTGTCAGTTTATGTATTGTAAGTTTGGTCATCTTTTTTTATCATTAGCCTACACCCTTTTGCCTGCCTCCTGTCGACGTTTGGGTCCTACTCAGGGACAAAATATGACAATACATTGATTACTGCATACAGTCAGAGCTTCAACAAGAGAGCCTAAGGAATTAATTGTGGTTACTTTTTTCAATTAAGCCTAAATGTGAAATTGTTGCCCTAAGTTTATTCACACTCATAATAAAGACATGGTTCTTTTTGTTGCATTACCTTTCGAGGTCACATATGCAGGAGCTGGAGTGAGGTCAGCCAGCAGGCCAAATAAAATTAAACTTTATTCACCTGACATTCAAATGCAGCTGGAGTGTCTAAAATAAAGCAAGGAGAGCAGACAGGGACAACTTAACTGGTAAAACAGGTAAATGTAACAGATGGACTGACAAGGAACAGAGAAATGATAAAGAACGACAAATACCCAGAGGACTCATTAGGAGCACACTCAAAGGACTCAAACCAGAAGTGAAACTAATGAGGTACTCAACAAAATGCTATGACTACATGAAAAGACAGACACCCGAGGAAAGAATCCTTCAAAATGAAACGGCAATACCCAGAAGACAGATGGAAACAAGTGGAGGAAGACGAGGAAGCATATGAAGACAAGAGAAAAAACAGGCAAGATATTAAAACCCAAACCCATTACATTAAATTCAGGTTTTTATGGTCACTAAAGGGTAAAGTGGCAAAAAAAAAAGTAGTAAGTACACTGAACAAAAATATAAACGCAACACTTTTGTTTTTGCTCCCATTTGTCATGAGCTGAACTCAAAGATCTGAAAAAAATTTTCTACATACACAAAATAACCGTTTCTCTCAAATGTTGTACACGAATCTGTCCAAATCTGAGATAATGAGCACTCCTCCTTTGCGGAGATGATAATTTGGTAGTTGGAGGGCCCAGTTCTGTCCTCCCTCCCCCCCCTACCACGGGTCCGGTGTTCTAACAACTATCGACGTGGAGGGAGCGGCACATCAAGGATGAGAATTGGGTGATCGTCATCTTTAAAATGGAAGGGAAGTTTAAAGGGAAAGTCTTTTGAAAGGGAAACATTGTACCAGCTTGAATTGTCTTGAAGTGTCATTGTCATGATTTCATTTTGATTCTTTACAGTGTAGCAAATATAAATTTCATGTTAGTTGCAGCAAGATAAACATCATTCTTACTATACTCTGGAGGTGATAGTCCATTGTTACAGTTTAACCTTTTCTGTCTTATTTGATGATGATTTTTACAAATTTCCCTCCATTTATAGAAGCATCATTCTACACACCTTGCAATGAACTAGAGGCGAGAAATCACACTCCCAGACTATCTTTTACCAGAGATATCTGTCTCTGTACTTTTAGCCTCCCTGCCTTGATCCTCATCAGTCTCACTTTCAACTGGCAAGTTTAGTATGGGCCCTATTGTCTTTGTCACAAATAAATCGAAATTAGTCTTGTCATTTCTACCCTGTTCTCCATTAAAGAGGTAAGGGATGAGGTTGAATTCATTTTTTTTAAATAGAGAAAAATATGTGAGAATTACAGTCAGATAACACAAATTGAAATAGCAGTCGATGGACTCCAGAATATAGTAGCAGCCTTAATTTTACTGCAACCAGCTTCAAATGTGTGTTTGGTAGATCACTAAGCAATGTTTTTCACTTTAAATGTTTCTAATGTAGCCAGTTCAGTAAAACTCACACCAACCCAAGTATTCCACACATACAACAAAATTAGAGCAAATTAACCCTCAAATGATGCTATGAGTAAAAAAGATTGGCACAACACAGGGAAAAAAGTTTTGAACACAGAAGGAAAAGTATTAGATCCTCCCGTATGGAGAAACCAGTTACAGGGATCACTTGAGTGTGATTTTGACCTGTCTTCAAATCTTGAAATTTCTTGGGTCCCTTCTATGCACTCTGATCTTCAGTTCTTTCCATAGTTTTGAAATTGGATACGAGTCAGGTGATTGACTGGGTCGTTCCAGCAGGGATTTTTTTCTTTCTCTTAAACCAGTTAAGAGTGCTCCTTGTGCATTTGGGACTATTGTCTTGCTTAGAAATCCAAACTTGTTTCATCCTTTGCCAGTACCATGTGCTGTAAGGTACCACGATGTTCCCACCATCAAACTTTACTCATGCCGTTATGTTTTTGTGGTGATTTGCAGAACCATTTCTCCTTTAATTGTGGATGAAATGGCATACAAAAAGTTCAACTTTTGGCTCTGACAAGCCCATGTTCTGCCAGTTTTTTAGTAGTTTGTCCAGATCTTTTGCTGCAGACTAAACAAGCTTCAACATGTTTATCTTTAGCAGTGGAGTATTGAGCAATGAGTATGTATAGAGGGTTTTGTGGTTGAGTGATTACTTATTTTCATTGTAAAAACTGTATCTGCAATTTTCAGGTGTTTCTAAAACTCTCTGCAAGACCTCCTTGGATCTTGGACACGAATTTGATTATTCTTCTGACACTGCATCATGGCTAGTGTATGGTATAATGATTTTCTTCCCACTTTCAGATTATGGCTTCAACTGCGCTCACCAAAACATTCAGAAGTTTATGTAACCATTGCAACTGGTATGTTTTTCAACAGTAAGACTTTTTTGTGAAGGACTCTAAGCTTTTACCTTTCATATCACTCTTAGTAATTCTTCCTACACCTTTTGCATCTTTTTCTTTGTATGTTTAATACTTACTCCCTTTACCATTCCACTTTGACGCATAACTTCATTGTATGCATCAGTTTGTTCTGAGTGTGTGTAGATTACTTGGGTTGTTGTTGATAACGTGAAATTTGAGTAATATTTCAATTGAAATAATTAAAACTAAGAAACTTTGTGTTCGGTACTTATTTCACCTGCTATATATACCTTAGCACACCCTTCTAAAATGTAATAATATACTGGTGTCTTAATGGTTGCATTTTAACTAGTTTCTTTCCTTTAATTAGCAGTGAAATTTCACTAAACTATCGAAAATGTAATTCGACTCATCTATTACTTCAAATGTATTTTTTCTAGATGACAAAAGACTGGGAAACGATTTTTTTTTTTTTTTTTTTTTTTTTTTTTTTTTTTTTTTTTTTTTTTCACCCATTGTAGAGATGTGAAGAGCAGCCAAAATGGGCTTCTGCCTGAGGGCAGCATGATACAGTAGAGATTTGAAACAAAATTAAGAACAAATTTCAAAATACTGAATTTGACATAAAAATCTGCTTTGGCCACATTTTTACATTTTTAAGGTAATGATCTTTGAACTGCTTTGTTGCCTTTTGTGCCTTATGACAAAACCCTGATCATCATTAAATTGTACCTGGATTATTCCAGGGCGTTGCTACTAGAGATGTTTATCATGTTTAACATTCCTCATTCCATTGCAAAACTGAAATGGCAGAACTCTCCTAAGTCCACTTCTTCAAAGAAGAAGCAACTCCACCAATGGACTGCAACAAGACTGTATCAAATTGGCTCAACACTGGGCTCATCTCATCTCATACTGCTCAACTTGTTTTCTTTTGACAGATGAGTTTTAAGATGTCCCAGCCCACTGAAAAAGTTCTATCACCAGAGAAAATAACTTGGCTCAAGTTTGAGGTTCCTGAAGAATCTCAGTATAGACTTGATGATTTTCTTGGACTGAAGTGGCTTCTTTGTTGTCCTTATTTTGCAAGGTTCAAAAGTCCTTCACCTCACTGCACATCCACTTGCTGCCAACATTGAGTAAGCTCAGTTGGAGAGATGGTTGTGTCCTGGTGCTTGTCCGACATTTTTGGAGAAAATGAAATTCAGACGATCTGAACATCATAGCCATAAAACACAGTAAAATATAAATGTAGTTGTAGAGTAAACTTAACGACCAGCGCATCATCTTCCATGTTTGCTGTGTCCCTTACATGGCTTGTGGCAAACTTTAAACAGGACTTCATAAGGTTTCTTTTAGCAATTGCGCTCTACTAGGCTCTCTTCCATAAAACCCAGATTTGTGGAGTACAGAAATAATTGTTGCAAGGTTCCTAGGCAGTGTGTAAAAGTCTGAAAAAGCGCTGAATTAAGTTTTATTATATACAATTTCTGGATAATTATAGGGGAAATAAAAGTATGGAATAATATTTGTATTTTACCACTCCATTCTACCCTATCCAGTTTCCCTCCTCCCTTCCTTTTTGTTCAGTCCAACCCCCTTCTGTCATTGTGTCCTACCTTTTTACTGCCTCCTTTTATCATTCCTTGTCAACCTACCTTTATTCCTTTCCTCATTCCTTGAGCCCTTCCTTCTTTCTTTCTTGCTACCCATCCTTTCTTTCTTGCTACCCATCCTTTCTTCATTAAATCCATAGAAATGGTTCTTCAGGACAAACTCTCCGGACGTTTCTGATCCAATAATCACGTTGTTTGTGGTCATGAGTTGGACTCCTGTAGAACCGCACAACTGACGGGCATTTTGCTGTTTTATACGATTGTTTTCATTACTCTGCCTAGAGCTCATTGTCGGTGACAAGTTGTTTTGCCATACAAAAATGGCGGCTTGCGTTCGCTCACCGGAAGTACGTCATTGCGATTTTGTCTTTACATTCCTCCACTTCAGCAATGGATTTCTGCAGAGTTATGATTACCCTCTCAACTGCTTCTTTTATTCGTCATTTATATATATATAATTATCTTTTCCATTCATAATTATGCACCACTTTGTGTTGCTCTGTCATAAAATTTTTGGTTATTCAGAGACAAAATGTGAAAAGTTCAAATACTTTCGCAAGACGCCATGTGAATACATTAATTTCAGTCGACAAATGGATCTTCTATGAGTGAATGAATGAATGAGTCACGGAACATGCAGTGTTCGATGACCTACTTCACATTCAAGCATTGGGTGGTTGTTGAGTGGAGAGGCTAATTCGTAATGATCATAAGAGTAGAGAGCGTGACATGAAACAAAAGCAAGATACGCTTCGTGTTGGCTCCACAGACCTTGTTCTTGTAAAGCGGTCGAAATGCTTCAGTTGCACCCACACACCTCTGAGCCTCCCACATACACACAGCTTGAAGCAAAAACTCAAAGACAAAAAATAAACCCCTGAGATACACAATAATCAATGTGGGGGGATTTTAAACAAATCATTTGTGAGGTTTATTTGCCGATTGACTCTTTGCTGAACCCTGGCATCTATTTCTCTACCTAGAGGGACTCACTTCATAACAAGATGGCAACCTTTTAATTCAGATGAAAGTTATGGAGTTGCATAAGCTTCCCCTCAAAAGGTGCATTCAGAGCGCGCAGCTGTGTGATCTCTCTGAGGGGCTTAACTAAAGGACACTATACTTTGATGAGCTTTTTCTCCCTGGTTGCCTTGTGTTGTGGCGGCTAATAACGAAAATGATCGGTCGATGATAACTTTTGGCTTTATTTTCAGTTAGAATGTTTTAGTCAGGCTTTTGGAGGTAAAATGAATGCTACAGTTTTATTTATACAAGTCAGGTTGCTGTGGAGTACTCAATGACTCAATAAATCTTGACAGTAGTTCACGCCACATGCCCTCTCGATCAAATTGTTACATACTATCACTCTTAAAAAACGTATTTCATAGCAAATGAGTTGTTTTATATGGCAGAGATTCTGTGTTGAATAAGTTCCCTTCAGTCGCAGTTAAGTTGACTTCTCTGTTATGGTTTTTTTTCTAATGACAAAAGGAAACTTCCTGCCTGCCATGTTGGACAACACATGATGAAATAGGGTTTAGTTCAGATGATGACATTAGATCATGAAGAATCTCCCAAAGCAGAGTGATCGTAGGATTTTTCAACTCCGGTTCTTGAGCGCTACTGCCCTGCAACTTATAGATACATCCCTGCTCGACCACAGCTGATTTAAATGATTGAATTACTTTTTCAGCATGCCATCAAGTTTGGCAGAGGCCTGATGATCAGCCATTCATTTGATTCAGGTGTGCTGGAGCAGGGATGCATCTAAATCCTGCAGGACAGTAGCTCTTGAGGACTGGGGGTGGAGACCGCTAGTCTATAGGGTACATTCTATGGATTTTCCTTCAGCTTAATGAACTAAGGTTTGTTTTATTTTTAAACCTTAATACTAGCTAAATATTAACATTGTAACCGTATTCAGTTTTATAATACAAAATGTTCATACTGTTAGATCATTATTATGTAGCAAGAATGTCCTTTTAAATTTAAAAAAAATCTAGCTGTCAACAGTTTTTGAGTTTTGTTCATAAAGTGACCTACGTTCTTCTAAGACTTGCTTTTGTTTCTGTATGCATCTGACAGTTTTATGCAAACTGTTTGTCCTCACATATGTCCTTATGTTTTCCAGTGACATCACTTGGACAGATATTGCACGAACTTCCCAAATATCCTGGATTGGTGTGGAAGCTGCGGACTGCAGGTACAGGCCACTCATAGCCATCACACACAATTCTGATTCATGAAAAAATGAGTTAATTCATGAAGCACAAGTGCTTCGATGGGCAAGTGTAGTAATATTTCATGTTCATTGTGTAACTAAAGCTTAAAAGTCTTATAAAAGAAATCTTTAAACACTATTATTTTGTAAAGTTTATTAAAAATGTATTTTAAAAAATTTATAATTCTACAAAAAGTGAAACTCTTTTTACTTATATAGCTCCATTACATACTTAGTTATATTTTCCAAGCCTTTATTTCTGTTCCTTTTAATAATAATAATGATAGCTTACATTTTATGGAAGCCAAAAAAATCAGTTTTTCAAAAAATTTGAATATAACATAATACCAATAAAAAGACATTTTAACTCCAGAAATATTATGCCCATGTTAAGGCCCACACAATCGTGGAGAAGAGTGCTGACTTGACACTTTCAGCAGACAGTCATTGATGCCCACCACAAGGAAGGTATTGCTCAAAAGATCATTTCAATTTAAGCCCAGCAATGGAAAGTTTAGTGGAAGGAAAAATGGTATTAGAAAAGGTCTATCAAAGCAACCTGGGCTTCCTTAAAACCTCTGAAGTATGATCATTTCCATGCCATACCAAATTGATGCAGCAATTAATGCAAATGCCTTCAACTAGTATTAAACTTATAGAATACATTGTAAAACTTTTCAGTAGGCTGAAATTTCAGCATTTAGTCCCTTTTTTATTGGTCTTATATAGCATTCAATTTTTCAGAGAAGCTGAATTATGTTTTTTAATTCGCTGTTATATGTAATTACAATTAACAGGAAAAAAAACACTTGAAATATATCAGTGTAAGCAAAACTGATTGATAAATCCATCAAACATAGTTTGAGAGGTTTTACCAATCACATTCAAACTCGGTCCAAACTAAAGATTTAATCTGGACCTGGTTCCGTGAACACATCATTGATGAATAGATCACTAACATTGTAATTTCAACTTAAAAAAAACGGTGTTGGTGTCATTTAGTCAATTTTTGTCCACTCAGTCCGCTGAAATATCCACGTCAACAAGATCGTGTCCCTCAAGTAACAAATGAATGCCCTCCACCATCCTTGTGTTGTGTAGTCAAAGGACAGTTAACATTTGTATTCCTCCTCTTCCTCAACAAGCTGCACTCTCAGCTAAGCCCTGTCTGCAGTACGGAAAAGTTTACTGCATAAAAGCAAAGTTTTTTTTTTTTTTTTTTTTTTTTTTTTGTGTCTTTTCACCGTGAGAGAGCTGAGGCGGAGGAATATTGCCTGAGGATGTTTCATATCCCCACAGCCCTAGCTGCACGCTCTCTGCACTCTTCTTCATCTTGTTTTCTTAATCATTTGTCTTTTCCCTCTGTCTTATCATATCTCTCCTCTCTTCTCCAGCTCTGTCTCTCAGGGTCTAACCTCTCCTTTCTCCCACTGGTTTTTCTTTTTATCCCCCACCTCTAATACTGTTAACTTCCCACCCTTTTCGTACTCGCTGTTTCTGAGAATGTCTTCCCCTTTCTTTCACCATCCCTATTTTTTTTTCTTTTCCTCCTTCTCCGCCTATCTTGGCAAACGTGCGAGCAGGTTTCAGTGGTTTATTTGGCGTCCTCTCTTCATGTCAGGCGCTGCAGCATCCAGTGGAAGAGGCAGCGCTGTCACAACGGCCTGGCTCCATGGAAGATGAGGCAGAAAAACATGGCTCTGAGGAGGTGTACAGGTGACAGGTCCCTTCATTGGGGAGTTTTGTGAAATGAGGGAGATGCGGCTTGGGGGAAATGGAGACAGGAAAAGCTACACAAACAGGCATGCAGTGTTTTTCGAGAAGAAACCGCCAAGGGATGGAAGTTGTGCACTCCTTCCAAAGGTCGGCCTTTCTTCAGCGACTCCCTCTTGAGTCAATACTAAAATTCATAACTCAAGAAGCAGATGTTTCTCACATACAGCTCTATGTCTGAGTGCAAAATGTGCTTGTTTGCATAAACTACATCCAGTCCATCAGATGAAGGCTGTGCATCAAACCGTAGCCAAAATCGGCTTCGACAGACATGTGCATTCGCTTCACGACTGCATGGATTGTTCACGTGTTTCGAGGATGTCAGACCTGTAAAGCTAATGTTTTGATAATTCAAACGCAGCAGGCACATGCAGTCTCTTGGCTTTACCTGAATTATTCATTCTTAGTGCTCGGTTTGTTGTTGAGCGGTAATGTTAAAATCAGTACAACAAGCCCGAAGTGATTTACTGGATTTGAATAACAAAATGCTGAGATTTTTTTTTTTTTTTTTGCTAGTCTTTATTTCTCAAACTTGGATTGTAAAACTTATGAATGTGTCTGGTTTTATAGAGTTGAAACCAGATGTTTACATACACTGCATACTTTAAGAGAACCAATGTAACTTAGTCAGTTTTAAAGGGTATGATGCATCTTTTCAGCTCTGCCCACAAACTGTCAGACAGAGAGCCACTCTAAAACATTAACCTTGTTGTCCGATTGATCACAGGGCCCATTTATGCCCAAGTTTGAACTTCCTGGCTGTCTTAACATGTTTCTTCAGTATTTCTACGTAAAAGTTTTCTCCTCATGATGCCATCTATTTTGTGCAGTGCACCAGTCCTTCCTGTGATAACCCATCTTTACATGATGCTGCCAAACCTGCACTTCAGGTCTTTCCAGGCTTGCAGGCCTCCTCGTTTTTCCTCTAAATGTAACTATGGTCAGCATGTCCAAACAGTTTTCAATTTTAGTTTCATCAGACCACAGGTTCATTTGAGCTATTTGCAAACTGTAAAATGGCTTTTTATGTTGCTTTTGGAGTTATCTGGCAGTTGGCTAATAGAAATGAGTTTGATAGTCCTTACTGAGCTGGTTGGAAGCTCGACTGTTAAATCATAAAATCTTTATCAGTCTTCACAGCATAAACAAAGAAAAATGGCTTTTGCTTTGTGCATAACTTAAACATTTGTTCAAATAACAAGTAATACCAAATTCCATAACGCGTAGACCTGGTGTCATAGTGTGGCAGCAAATGCCAGAATATGTTAAAATTGTTCAATTTAACAGCTTGTTTAACATGAACAGATTGACATGTTTTCTTTTTTTTCTTTCTCTCTCTCTGAAACAAAAAAAAAAATGTGGAAAAAAAATAGAGGAAACTGAGAAATCATAAGTCACATGTCAATATTGAATTTTATCATCGGTAAATCTGACCTTCAAAAGCTTCCTTGCTTGTTTTGAGTCCTTGATGCTTGCAGCTTTTGTCGATGCTGCTTGAAATGTATTGATCCAGAGAAGCAGCAGTCACTCACTCATGGCTGGCCTAGCTGGGGTAGATCAGCTACAACTCCATTACCTTTGATGCGCCATTGTGGAATAAGTGACATTCATTGGCCTGGATGGTTCTTCCACTAGTTGGACCTAATGTTAAAAGGCGACATGAGATCCTAGAGGGAATTCTCAACGCACAACCTCTACGCTCAGCTCCTGAAGCAGGAAAACAGATGAGTGTTTCATTTATACAGATGGCTAATTAACATAGTTTTGTGAAGCCAGTCATTGTCAATGTAATACTTATTTGATTAGACCAGACATGGAGATGTTTTTCATTTTGCAGCCTTTTCGGTTCTGGATGAAAGTTAGTCGAAAAGACTGGTAGAAGTTATTTAAAGTGACTTGTGTTAAGACCTGTTAAAAAGAATTACTTAAACCTGCAAAATTAAGAGTTGCACACTTAAAAAGTCAGAGTATGCTGCCTTACCTAACACAGTGTCTTCTGTGGCTCCTCAGTGATAAAGCCAGGTTGTCTTCACACATTATAGTTGTGAGGTGAAATGTTGCGTTGTTGTCGTCAGACTGTGACATGAGTGACTACAGACAGAACGTTTTAATCACCTGGATACTGAGATTTACTGATGTGGTCTGTGTAGTGGTAACGAGCAGTTTCTTGCAAGTTCCTCGAAGAAACCTGATTAGTTCTCACTGGGTAGTTAAGATAACAGTAAATATGAGCAGAATTCATTCTAAAGTAGGTTTTTCTGCCACTTTAAAACAGATGTCATAGATTTTGTTGGCTGTTCTTACTAAGTTTTAAGTTTGAATCAACATTTTTTTTTTTTTTTTTTGCGTTATAGTGAACACTTTTAAATTGCTGCTAGCATCTGAGGCTGTATTTGAAGTAAAAAAGGAAGCAGTACTTGGGTGTATTTATTGTACTGACAAAGTCGACTAAAATTTCAAAATGGAGCCAATAACAGTACTAAGAAGCCCCCACCTTAAAATTGTTTAAATGGCAGTATGTCAGGTGACAGACAAGAGACCAGTATCTTTTAAGCTCTGTGGGAATACTGCGACTGGCTAACCGCTAGCAGCTGATGAAGCAAAAGTTTTGTATTTTCTTTAGATTTTCTTTTCAGGGCTAAATTAAAGGACCGTTTCCCATTATTCCCAAGAGTTGAGACCTGACATGGTGACTTAACTTTCAGACTCAATGAATCACATTTGAGTCACAAAACAAAGAATTTGAGCTCAGTGCAGACTTGCATCCTAAAGACTCTGTGCTTGACTTGGACTCATGGTCTGAAACTTTAGACCTATTTGCCATCTTCATTTTATATAATCAGTAGTTAAATCAAATGGCTATGTAAGCTATAGCTGCAGCTCCAAGAGATTATGCACTGCACGTGCATATTGTCCTGGAAAAGAATGCTCCTGAATTATTAACCAGTGACATTCATGGAGCTGGAAATGGTTTATAACAATCTCTCCACACAGTTGCTTTATGACATTGATCACTCAAATCTCTCCCCATTTGAAGACTGTATTTAATGACTTTAGGTTAATTCAGAACAACTTACCTTCAACATCTTACTGTCTTGATGTTTTGCTAACATCATAACAGACACTTCCTGCTTGTCAAAATAAAAGCATATAGTGGTATTTTTATCATGTTCTAATATCTTGTATCACTTTGTGAGCTGACTGTGTCAAAACACCTCTCCTTAAGACTGTTTTGTTCCACATTTTATGGTAACTTTGTTTTATGTGTAATACACGTTTTAAAACGTGTGTTGAATGGATTAACTGGAAGACTTATCGAAAGAAGAGGTTAGAAAAATATAGCAGATATTTTTGTTAGTAAAATCTTTATTATTCCACTACATGTGAAATCTTTTCTCTGACTGGCTACTTCCATCTCACAAAAAACATCAGAGGTTAATTGACCACCAATGGACTCATTCATCTGTGTAATTATTATGTAGTGCTAGGAAAGTATTTCCCTCCATGCAACTCATTCATTAACAAACTGAAAAAAGCTATCATAACTAACTCCTATAAAAAGAATTATTGCCCCCCAAGCCTAATAACTCATTGAGAGACCCTTGGCAGTCTGTTGCCATGTCGACCAAATATTGTGATAAATGGCAATGAGTTTTTTACATTGCTATGTATGAATTTTGGCCCACTTTCTTTTGAAAATTTTTATAATTTAGCCACATTGGAGGTTTTTCAAGCAAGAACTTTGACTAGATCACCGCAATACTTTAGTTTTTTTTTTTTAGCAATTTAGAAGTGGACTTACTGGTGTGCTTTAGGTCATTTTCTTGCACCATAATCCACATATAGCTTAGTCACGAACTGATGGCGGAATATTCTCTTACAGAATTTTCTGGTAGAGAGCAAAATTCATGGTTTCATCAGTCTATAAAACCTTCCTAATCCACAAGCAGCAAACTAGCCCAGATCATCACACTACTACCATTATGTTTGATAATTGGGGCGATCATTTTCTGAAATGCTGCATGAATTTCCTGTTAGATTTTGCCATGGAACTCTTCCATGCATGTAATTTTTGTCCAGTCTCTCATGTTGTTAAATTATGAACTCAGACTTTAATTGAGCTGAGTGAGGCCTGTGTCATATCACTTTCCAGACTGATCTTTAAGCCTACTTCATGTTGTCAGACAGGTTCTATTGAAGTGATTGATTCCACAGTTCAGGTAGCAATCAGATCTGGACATGGCTTGTGTGCCAGGACAAAAAAAAATTGAAGTGACTCCCCATTATTAATGATTTATTAAGCTCTGGATAGTTTTTTTTGCCATAATAAAAGAAATCCTTTGAAAACTGAATTTTGTATTTTCTCTGGTTATCTCTCTGACGTTAAAATTTGTTTACTGATCTAAAATGTACAAACAAAAGAAAACAAGAAATTTGTAACAGGAAATATGCTTTTTCATAGCACTGTAAAATGTCTTTAAACATGGCAGAAATCTGCTTTCAAACTAGCTCAACTTACCAGTTAGAATAGTCTTTGTTTCCCCCAAACCGAAGTAGATCAGACAGACATCTGCTAGAGGAAATATACTGACCCCTGATCTCAACTGTACCTTTTCCAAGGACATCAACTCAGAAACATAGGTATCAACTAAATGAGTACAATTACAAACATCACACTGTCAAAGACCGAGATACACTATAACAGACAAATGAAGCAAACAATGTATACACAAATCCCATGCTTAGGAGAAATTTAGACTTGCCAATTAGTTAAACTGCAAGCATGTATGTTAAACAGCCTGAGTATTCAGAGAAAACCCACGCTTGCATTGGCAGAACACATAAACTTCTCACAGAATGGTCTTGATAACCTTCTGGCCGTGAAACAATAGAACTTTCTACTGGATCCAGCCTGCACCCCCTCAAGTAAACTTACAGCAAACTTACTTTACTGAAGAATTAAAAAAAAAAAAAAAAACAACAACAACAAAAAAAAAACTCCTTTTATTGTAAAATTCTACTTTTTTAAGTTAAAAAGTGAAAATTTCTGGCATATTCCAGCAAAAGAGTCATTCACTTAGTGAAATTCAAATATGGCAAATAAAACGGCAAATATTCACTAAAGAGAAGATTGTTGAAGTTAAATTGTACACATTGTGCTTAAAGTCCTGAGACAATAAATCCATTATCAACATTGTTGGCATTTAATTTCTGTTTGCAAAGTCTTTTAATCAGCAAATCGTTTCAGCTCTACGGGGCTCGTTAATCTCTCATTGCCTGAGGAAATAATAAAATTGGCATGTATTGTCGGGGTAAAAAGAGATCCAGCGGTACTTTCCTTGCCCCAGGGTACCCTCAGAGGTTAATCCAGCCACGGCTGCACTGAAAAGCTGCAGTGTCGAACCTTTTATTAGGAGGCTGTATAAGATCTGCGGGGTCTCATGAGGGATCAAAACACACCTGTGCCCCATGTGCACAGCTGTTGGAGGAGGAAACACATCTTTTTTTTATATAAATGCTCCCCTCCCCCCTGTTCATTTACGCAGCGGTGCTGCTAATGAAGTTAATTCTGAAACGTTAAAGATTCAGTCCAGTGTATGTGGAAATATAGATATTTTTCATCCTTGCTCTCTTTGACAATAGTTGACGCATATGCGTGCCTCTTAAACTTTTTCATGGTGTGAACCACAACCATGTATTTTAATAGGATTCTGTGTTATTGACCACCATGGTGCAGTCGTATGAGTCGTTCCTTTGTTTTTTTTGTTTTGTTTTTTTTTACCTCCTACAAGGTGAACCTCTGACCTGTTCTTTTGCAGCTACTAAAATTTTTCTCCCATGATCAGTCTGTATGTAGATCCACTCACTTTTTTTTTGTCAAATCTGACCAGCTTTCCTGTCCCTGCTGAGGACAAGCTTCCCCACACCATGATGCTGCCACCACTACTGTTTTACAGCGCGTATTGTGTGTTTGGGGTGACGTGCAGTGTTAGTTTAACATTTTATGTGAAACACCAACACAGAATAGTGCATCATTGTGAAGTGGAGGGAAAAATGGTTTTCCAGCCTTTTTGCTAGTAAAAATTGGAAAAATGTGTCACGCATTTGTATCCTGTCACGCTGAATCACTATGCTATACAAACACTTTTCACTGTGTTTCGGACACCCACAACATGATGCTGCCACCTCCATGTTTCACAGTGGGGATAGTGGTGTGTGATGTTCAGCGTTAGTTATCCACCACACATTTTCCAAGTATCCAAAAAAAAGTTCAATTTTGAGTATTCATTTGATCAGAGGTGCTTCTTCCACATGTTCCTGTGTCCCCGACATGGATTCTGGCAAACAGCAAATAAGACCCCTTACGGCTTTTCTAAAAATAGCTTTCTTTTTGCCAGCCTTCCATAAAGGCCGGATTTGTGGAGTTCACAGCCAGTGGTTGCGTTGACAGAGCTGTGAGCCTTGCAGCTACGCCAGAGTTACCTTTAGCCTCTGAGCTGCTGATTAATGCTCTCCTTGTGCCACCTCTTCCGTTTAGGGGGTTGGTCATGTCTAGGTCGTAGGGTTCATTCACATTTTTCATTTTTCCAGACTCAAATTTCAAAGTTTTTTTTTCAAATTAAAAAAATATATATATTCTGGACGTTTTATTTACTCTGCTGGAGGAGTATTGGCATGCTTAAAGGCACTGCTTTTTGGCATTTGAATCAGCTTGGATAAGCTCTATTCCTGGGCTACTGAAAAAAAAACTATTATAAAGACTAGTATATTCTGTTGGACCTTAAAAACTTGTAAATCTTGGAATAAACTACCCAAAACTAAAGGCAGGTTTCACAATATGTGAATGTTTGGTACTTTTTATTAAATTCTTACAAGTAGCAGTTTTAGTGCTTTGTTTAGCACTTTTTAACCAGCTTAACAACCACAGGTCCAACGTAACATGAATTTTTGAATTTCTTTTAAATATTGCCTTCAGTCTGTAAGTGAAGAATCAGAATACTAAAATGTTCCAAATGTACTTGCGTTGTAGCAAATCAAAGATGAACCATGTCAATTTAAAAAAAAAAAAAATCACTGCACTTATTAAACATTACCAGACCTTTGACATTTACAAAATCTAAGAGTGTCTGGAATATCAATTTTTCATATGCAGTTTTCTTTTTTCCAAACTTGCCCAGTCGTGGACGATTATAAGCGCAAACTTCACTCTTTTCAAGACGTTAGAAAACTGTGTAGGGACCCTGTGGTAGATTAGCAGTTATCCCTCTGTCATACTGAAGTCCTGCCAGATCTTTCAGACGAAGGTCAAGGGTAGATGTTGTAGAGCTTTTTTTCCAGCCCCCACTGTCCAGGTTTTAATGGAGGTTTGGTTGATAAAACCTTTCACTGTGCATGTTGATAGAATATTTGATAAGAATTTGCATTTGTTGAGTTCTGAGGGACTTATTCTTAAAGAACTAAAGTGAGACATGTTGGGTCGAAGTTAGCAAACAATTTAAATTGAAATGTCTTCCTTGCCTCGCTGCCTTGTGACCTTTTTTGAACAACCTCCTTACAATTTGAAGAGAGAAATGGGGCCTAGTTAGTATCTATAAAAAGCTATGTTCCTAAGACCCCGACTTAGGTTGATCTTGAGGTTAATTGACCCCAGGCAGTCTGCTTTCCTTTCCCTGTCCCATGGAACCACTCTGTCGCTCTTTCGAACTCAAAGCCTCCTTGAATTCTTTTCCACTGATCTCCCTTGCACTCCTATATGCATTTTTCACACCTCAGAGAGATGTGCAGAGGTCTGCTGCCAGGGCTCCACCTGTTTACCAAGGACTCCTGTGCCTCCTGGCCGCCCTCATTAGCGCCAGCATGAATACTGATGCTCCGGATGAGTCTGTTGCCATGTCGATCAGAGTGGGTAGTGCGCAGGGTGTCAATTAGGGTTGCATCCAGGAAATGAAAACCTAGGTCAAACAGTTAGTTGGTAAATGATGGGTAACAACAACCAATATATCCAAGAAACACAACACGTGGATGATGATGCAAGAAACTAATTTACAATTTTATGAAAGGTACAAGTTTGGTCTCTGCAGTCACACAATATCTTATCTTCTGCTGTATAAGAAATATACACAGCATCACACACCAACAGAGCTGCAGCTTTCCTTTTTTGGCGGTTAGAGATTTTCAAAAAGCTTCATTCTCCGCTGTGATAATTACCCATGGTGCTCTCCAATGGCGCATTTGCATAATCATCATCAGCCATTCACAGAGGACACACAAAGGATTATAATGAGGCAACAGAGACACAAGGAGCGTTTCGGGGGAACCAATGAGTATTCACCGTAAGAGGGATGTCATTGTCGGTTGATTTTGTTTGGAGAATGCCATGAGACAGGAAGAGAAACATTCCACGATGGTCTCTAGAGGTTACAGGGGATGACATAAATGCACTGGTCATTTCACCCTGAGACTGAATGTTAGAGCCTATAATGAGGTTGTATATTTGGGTAGAATTAAGGGAGAAGTGAGACAGCGAGAGAAAAATCCTCTTATCCTTTAGAGAGCTTGCTTTTGCAGCACTCGCAGTAGACAGAGACAGCAGGCGCTGTCAGCTTTACCTGTCTTTAAATCCATAGTTATTTCTCCAAGCTTTGTTGTACCTGCTACAGGATAAGCACCTTAGCAGAGCCACAAATGTCAGGTAGACCCAGTTTTTCTGCACAATGTAGATTAGAGTAAACTTTGCATAAAATGATGCCTTCACACCTCCTAACCTAAATGTGAGGTGTTGCCAAAAAGGCATCTTGTATTTGTTCACACCCCTTGGACTTTTTGACATGTCAAATTACAACCACAAATCCAGTGTGTTTTATTGGGATTTTATGTTATAGACCAACACAAAGTAGCACACAATTGTGAAGGGGAAAGTTTAGGATAGTCACTTCCTTGGTGGAAGAGCTCCAAGTAAGTATCTGTTGACAGCATAAGCTTTACTATTTGGTCTTTTGATCTTTATGAACGAGTTGGAAGAAGAAAACCACTGTTGAAATGGACAACGAACATAAAAGAATGTACTCTGGTTACATGAAACCAATAGTTTTTCAAAAAAAATTGGACAACATGAAAACTAATATCCTTAACTCACCATCCTCATTTTTAAGCTTGGTGGTGGCAGCTTCATGGTGGGGACATACTTTTCTTCAGGAGGGAGAGGAAAGCTGGTAAGAGTTGATGGGAAGATGGATGACAGGACAACGACCAAACATGTAGCCAGAGCTGCAGTGGTATGGTTTAGATGAAGACATATTTATGTGTTAAAATGACCTAGTCAAAGTCCAGATGGAGAATCTGTGGTGAAATGTGATTTTCACAAACTCTCTCCAGTTTGACAGAGCCCTTGAGATTTTGCGAAGTTGGATGGGAAAAGATTTTGGTT
The DNA here is from genome assembly GCA_014839685.1 of Anableps anableps. Lineage (NCBI taxonomy): Eukaryota > Metazoa > Chordata > Actinopteri > Cyprinodontiformes > Anablepidae > Anableps > Anableps anableps. Next base: position 15,388,883 of record CM026087.1, read on the forward strand.
CCGAGATGTGGAAACCTGGTAGAGACGCACCCCAAAAGACTTGAAGCTGCAGTGAAAGATAGTTCAGCAAAGTATTAACTTGTGGGGCAAATTACAAGTTTACAAAGATTTTAGAGTTTTATTAGCAAAAAAAAGATAAATTAAAACAATGTATCTTTCTTCTGTTTTGCAATTTTGCACTATATTATGGTCTATCACAAAAAATTAAAATACATTACATTAACGTTTGTGGTTATAAGGAGACAAAATAGGATGCAAATTGTTTTTGCAAGGCACTATATATAAATATACTTCTGTTTCTGTGGGTATAATAATGCTTCTCTCTCACTCTGGAGACTAGCCTACACTTCTTAGACATTTTCCTGGAATGGGCATTTTGGAGGAATAAAATAGCAGGAGTACAGAAATTTCGTTTTGAAATGATCTATTTTTCATCATTTTAGAGAAGGAAAGGATGTCATTTCAGAGTCTTAAGAACAATAGGATGAAATGAGAATTCAAGGTACTCCGGTAGTGTAGATCTCCACAGTCATCATGGATGGAGAAACAACATAAATCATCACTCCAAAGGTAATAAAAGTCCATTTGTCAGAGAAGTCAGCAAACTTCCCATAGTTCCTCTAGGTGTCTGGCTCCCTGCCAGATAAACCAACAGAGCAGCAAAAAGCTCAGGCTATGATATGTGTATCTGCAAGCATATGACAGAGTCTCTTCTCTGGCATTCCTAATGTGATTAAACCACAGCAGTTAATGCAATAATCTTGCAACAATGCACAGTATAATGCTCCAATCAATGCCAATAAAGCTGCAACCTTTCCTTCTCCTGGTCGTGCCAAAAGCATGTAAGCTATCAAGTGTGTGTTTGCTTTCCCATCAAATCTCAATTTCATCTCAAAACATGCCAGTGCAACAAATGGGAAAAGGGAGGAGGAAAATAAAAGGAAAGTAGCTCTGTGAATCACATGAAATGTAGAAATATTGGCTTATTTTCTCTGCTTCTAGCTTATTGTCATACAAAAGACATTCTGTACCTTGGCTCTGAGTCTCTGCCATCCACGTCCATCTCCTCTCACTTTCCTCCTGTCGCTCTGTAGAAATCTGTCAGCGAGGCAGGGAGAACGAAACAGAGAGAACTGGCAGTGGCACATACAGAGGCCTGTGTAGATGGCGGCAGGTCTAAGTGCCATTAGGCTGCATAATTATAGGACTGTCTCGGCTGCAGATTTTACATTTTTTGCCGGTCACGCAGCCCTTCTTAGACATTGACAAGAATGTGAAGGGAAGTTCTTTCTCATTTCCTGCCAGTCTTTTTTTTTTTTTTTTTTCTTGCATTGAATTCATTGACTCACAGTCGCTCATTGCTTGACAACACCAAAGCCACCTAAAATACACTCTGTAAGCTATTCATATAAAGGCAGGATGCTTGTTCATTTAGCCCGGGGTGCCCGTTTGGAAACAAAGAAGAAAACATGTAATTAGCTGTTTAGAAAACTTTTCAGTGTGAAGTATTAAAAATAATTTAAAAAGCTAGATACTTTCGTCTCTAAGCCAGTTGCCATAACCTCATGTCCCAAAACCAGATTGCTAATCCTAAATTTAACTGCCTTGCAGTGTATGCAAAATGCAACATTTCTCATTTATTCAATGGAATTACAGCACATATATAGTGACAGAAACATTTGTGTCTCCATTTCTCAAATGGGGAATCGGTTTACAATCTCGTAGTAAATCACAAACAGTTGGGTCTCATAAAGTTCAACACAATATCACATGGGAGAGTCACATTCTACTGACTTTCTAAGATCAAAGCAAATAGGCTGACCACCTGTGGAATCAAAGACAATGGACGTCTGTAGTGTTACCAATTGGCTGGGGGTGGAAACAGGATGAAGTGTGTGAATGAAACAAAACTACATTCTCCAATACTCCACATTGGTGACAGAGACAGTCATAAGTAAGTTTTGACATTATCACTGCTTATTGTTTGGCTGTTTTGAAGCACACATTGCCTATAAGCAACAAGAGTCAGCAGGTCTGTTGGTAAAATAAACGATATCTTAATACATAAAGCTGGGAATGTTTAGAATCTATTCCGATCCCTACTCTCACTGGCTACTTTATTTGGTGCATCTCTTCAATTGCTTGTTAACACAACTATCCAGTAAGTCAGTCGCATGAAAGCAACTCGGTGCATTTAGGCATCCAGACGTATTGAAGTGGACTTGCTATTCCAAGTTCTAAACTGAACATTAGGACAGGGGAGAAGGGGGTTTAAGTGAATGAGTTGCAGTTTTGTGGATTAAAATGCCTTGTCGATATGTGAGGTCAGGTGAGAATGGATAGACTGTTTTGAGATGATGGAAAGAGAACAGCAGCTAAAGCATTGCCGGATCCAGCGACTGCCATTTTGAACTGCGGTGTTCAGATATTAGGGTCAGAATTTTGGATAAACAGAATAAAAGCCTGGCTCTGTCTTGCCTTGTGTCAACGGCTCAGCAGAGGGGTGGTAGTGTAAGTCAAGTCACGTTTATTTGTATAGCACATTTCAGCAGCAAGGCAGTTCAAAGTGCTTCACGTCATAAAAAACATCAATCAAGTATACAGCAAATCATCAGAATCATCAAGCAAACACACGACAATTATCATGTACTGGTGTATGTATTATGATGTACTGGATATTTTCCAGCACATTTAAGGTCCTGTTGTACAGGCTGAGCTTTATTTAAACACCAAAGCTTATATACAATGTATTTTTGATGAAGGCTTTCATCCAAGCCCATGTCTTTTGCAGACCTGTGCATACAGTATATTTACAAATGTACGAGAAATAACTGAAATACTAGTAGTGTCATCCGAGTCATGTGTAAACAGTTTCACATTTTATGTAACAAACGTATTCTAAAATAAATGATGTCACTGTGTGTTTAAGACTTAGCCATGCTGCAACCCCAAATACTTTGGAACTAATCAGTTATGACTGAGGACACCAGTGACCAGCTCCTGAGAAGAAATTTCTATTTTTGACAATATAAGACCAACAGGGGACTCTGTAAAAGTAAAGTAAGATGAGAACACATAATGACTCTCAGGTGAAACTGGAAAATACCATTCACATCTCTGACAAATTGACCCCATGGCAACAACACCTTTGAAGAAGCTGTCCGTCTGTGCAATACCACCTTGGGTCTGAAGAAGAGTGGAAAATGGGGCGCCTATTGTACTTTCTGGGAGGCATTGAGTCACTTCCAAGAGATGTCACTGTTATGTCAAAGTGGATGTTTTGAGGCAAATTGTTCACTGAGGTCTATTGCATTTTCTGCTGATAAGCAATCATCAAAAGAGACACTGAGGTAACTGAGGTGTAACTGGAAGTGAAGCTCATCTGGTTTAGTGAGTGCACATGAGCAAATAAATGAGGAGAGCATCCCATGAGATCCATATTATATCGTTCTCAGCTATTAGTTTGATTGTGCTTGTTAGATATCAACAGTGTCAGTATTGAACTTGATGTATTTTTGTAACAGCAAAATAAATCTAAAGGTTTTGATTTTTTTAATTTTAATTTTTTTTTTTTTTTTTTTTTTAGTAAATCTGAATATTTTGACGGACTTCCGTGTCAGTTATTATATCCAGACCTAATTTTTCCCAACTTTTCGATCTCTTAAATAAGCTTTTACTTGTCAGCAGCCAACAATGCGGAACAGGGAGAGATGGTGGATGAAACAGACACTGGCTGAACATGGGCCCTTTATCTGGCTTAACTCTACAAATGGACCTCATTGTCTCGAGGAATTTGATTTTGTGCCATTCTGCAGCCACACTGCCCTCTCTGGGGCCCAACTGCAGTGAGCGGGGCCCTTATCAACAGCTCTCAGGGTGTGGAATTGAGGAATTGAGTTCTGCTTCAAATTAAACCATGAGAAGGAACGAAAGGGAGTGAACAGAACCGAGAAGGAAGGCAGAGAGAGACGGGGGGCCTGGGGATAATTCTCCAGATGCTTCCGCTCTCCAACTTAGACACAAGCCACACACGTTTCTGTCTGTGTGCACCTGTTCCAGAATACACAAGTGTATGCACAGCACAGTCATACAACAAAACTTGTCATGGACACACATGAAAACACAATCCCCACATAACAATTGCAAGTAAACCTATTGTTTGAGTTCCCGGTGTTGACCGCTGGTGCTTGGAGGCTTTGCTAAAGTTTTCACACCACTGGAACTTTTTCACATTTGTTTATGTTGCAAATGTTAAAATATGTTGAATAAGACTATGCAGTAAGCAAATAAAACTGAAGGGAATTGCTTATCACTAGTTGTTCCAGTTCCTGGTTTTGAGAAAAGCACATTTGTGATAGAATGGCCCAGTCAAAGTTTAGACCTAAATCCAAATATGAGTCTGCGGTTAGAGTTAAAAATTGACGTTTACTGCTGGCATCCAATCTCAATCAGGTTAAGTTATTTTGCAAAGAAGAATTAGCAAAAAATGTCAGTCTTTAGCTGTGCAAAGCTGGTAGAAACACCTCCTAAAAGGCTTGCAGTTGTAATTGCAGCAGGAGGTGGTTCTGCAGTGTGCCTTGTAGACTGAGCTGGGCTTAATACAAATACCACACTTTTCAGATTTGTATTTTTTAACCTGTTGAAAATTACCCATCCTTTCCCTTCCTCTTCACTAATATGCACTTAATTGGGTTGGTCTTTTATATAAACCCACCAATAAAACGGATTGTGAAGGTGGCGATTATCGTGCGTGTAAAGTATGTGATTCTGTATAAAATGGTCTCTCACTGTTTGCAAGAAACATCTCTGAAATACAGCTATCACTAATTGGAGTCGAGAGCAAGCAAAGCTGGCAACTAATCAATGAGATGACACTGAAGGTGAAAGTTTGACACGTTTAGTGTTTCTAAGTTTCCTTAAGCAGAAACTGATGTGGACTGACCAGAAAAACTATTGGTCCAGAAGATTTTCAGTCAAGAATAATCGATCTGCAAAAACTGAGAACAGTTGTGAAGTAATACCATAGAGTTTAGCTCCACAATTAGTCTTTATTCAGATGGAAAACAGCTTAGATTTGTTCTTTCAAAAGTAAGCTTGAAGACACAGTGTGTTCATATTGCTTGCGAGTCAGTGTATTTGGATTTTTCAGTACAGACATCACCAGAAGTATTAGCATGAGCTGCTGTGATAATGTTGCCAGTAGGATAATTCTACATCTATCTTCAGACTGCTTTTGCCCTCCTTGAATTATTCTTCGGAAAACTGCTGTCACCAGTGTGGTTTGTATTGTGATTGCAGCTAGTTACTTTAAAACCTAATTTGAGGCGGCCACAGAAAATGGGTTCAGATTCTGCTGCACCCTGTATGTAAATATGATCTCTGTTTCTTATATAGTTTTTCCAAGTATTTTTTTTTTCAGTCTCTATTTGCTCTTTATTATCTATATCATCATGAAACTCATTTGCATAATATCTGCTAAGAGACTAGTTTGTCACAATTTAAAGCGAGACTGCTTTATTTTGATTGCTTTAATTCTTCTTCTTTGGTTCGGTCATTAAACAGAGCAAAAAGCTCAGAGAAGCAGGCTCTTCATCGAAGCCATTCTACCAGAGAGAGATGCTATAGTAATTTAAAGCATGACAGTTTAAAGCATATCAACCTACTGATCTGCAAAAATAAATCTCATGAATGAGCATGACAACAGGCTTCTCCCTACATTTCACACTGATTGAAAGTGTGTTTTAGATGTTGGAGCTGTTTCAAAACGTCTAAATATTTAGTGTTGTACCGTTCCTGCAGTTCAGATGCATTTTAATCAGAAATGTATTCTCTGGGTTTCCAGTGGACACCTTAAGGTTTTGCATCACACCTGGCTGCAGTTTAAGGCTATTTATGATTTCAGCCCCATTTACAACACTTAAACTAAAAGGAGGGATGAAAATGTGACTGGCCGCAGCAAAACCATAAACAAGTCTTCTTGGGGGCATATATTTACAGATTCTTGAAGTGTGGATTTCAATGATGTGAAACATATGGAAATCAAAAAAGAGATAAAGGTGTGGACATTTGAATGTTAGCACTCGGCAATCCAAAATTCTGAGAAAACGTCTCTCAAAAGAATTGTCCCCAAACTTAAGGGGTAACCTGGGGGTGTTAAGAAAAGCTATTCATTTACATTACTTTGCAATAACTCCACCCCCTAGCATTGACTGTCAACTAGTGATGGGACTTATGGCTCTTTGAAGGGAACCAAATCTTCAGGATCATTTCACTTTAAAGAGCTGTTAAAAAGATCAATTTTTGAAAATTTACATGTTTCTTTGAGCCATTTTATCCCTAATACAGTTTTTATGAGTAAACGTCACACAAAAGTAGAATAATTTGTATTAAGTAAAATTAGTATTTGTTTAAATGATGCAAAATACAACCACATTATGTTCTTACAGAAAAAAAGGTTATGTATTTTCATAAAATATAACATTTTAAAATACAAATGTCAATACCCATGTAGTTCTTTAGTACAAGTATTGTGCATTAATAACATTTTAGGACTATTTATAATATAGAAACATAATAGAAAAATTGACTCGAGTTGCTTTGGCAGAAACTAAAATCCTCTTCTGCACCAATGAATATAACGTTATCCAGCCTTTTCTTATATTGTATTTATTCACCAATTAAATCATTTTAAAGTAAATAATAGTAGCTGTTGACGTGTGTAGAGCAGTATAAGCAAGTTAAGTTGTACAACACAAAGAACCTCTTGAGTCCTACATTCATGGCAAAGAACTGTTCAAAAGAATTGAATCGCTCATGATCGTCACATCACTACTCTCATCTTGAAATATATATATTTAGAAATTTTCAGCTTTTGATCCATTTTCCAATAAGCTTCTGTCTTGTGAGCCTTTGTCACGAAGTCATCTGTGAACCCTGAACTCAGTAGAATTAAACCATGCCTAAATACACACTGGAGGGTTTCTCAGCTGGCTGGGGAATGACTCTGGATTCCCCCAGAAGTGGAAGAGATCAAAAAATATATCATGTTTGACAATGTTTTATTTCAGCCCGAAGAAAACCTCATGTATGTAATTATTTTATTCTAGGGGTTAAAGCTACTAGATGCTGTTAGTCAGCGGGGCATGCACTTCTGCTCACCGCCTCGTCACGGTCATATCGCACTCAACATAGACGCAGCATACTTCCCCAGGCAGGCCCGACTGAGAGCTGCGTTCGGGTAACATGCTGTGTCATAATGGTGTTCTAAGAACAAAAGTTCTGAAGCTCACCTCGAGAAATTGAAAAATATTCCTGCAGACGTGAATTCCTTCGATCATAAGTAGTCCTGGCATTGTTTTCTTCTCCGGTATCTGGTGGATGGAATCTCTGAAATATCTTTTTTGTTTGTTTGTTTGTTTGTTTGTTTTTCTAATGCCAGTTACCGATGTGATATGTCACAAAAATTTGTGAATAGCCAATAAATCCTGGTTTTAAATCAGCTATGAGTTTTCCCCACGTCCCTGAAACGGCTCAGATTTACTCTGTAAACAAGCTGATTTCAAACACAAAGTTTACCATTTTAAAACCTCTAAAACTGCTATTTAAAGCATGGGGTGGTTCCTTCATGACTTCACTTAAACTAGTATATTTTCCAAAAAAACAAAAATCACTATTTTCTCAGAAATTGGTGGGTTTTTTTTTTTTTTTTTCCCCTTGATTTGCAAAATCATATCAGTGAAGTCATATCAGTTATAACAAGGAACATTTAATTTGAGCTGTGCTATTCAGTATTGCAGAAAATTGTAGTAGTAGTTCAGCACCAAGAGATAGATTTGCACTTTGTCTAGGTGAAAAGACAATATTTAGCTTCATTTTCTATTGCAGTCCACCCACAAAAGCCTTTTCTCTCAGTCATCTTTTTTGTCACTTCTGTCTTCTTCAGCTTGACAGTGTGTCCTACCAACCAAGAAAGATTGTGATGGGTTGACAGAAGAGTAGATACATACAGACTTACAGGAACAGAGTCAGCAGCATCAATCTGTTGTGAAGCTGTGCCTGAGTCACCTTGTGAGCATCGTCCATCAGGACAGTGAGTAGGCGCACTGGTCTTAAACCACCACAGGGCAGCAGGCCAGCGCATCAGGTGCCAAGGCTAAGTTACACATTACGGCATGACACGACCACTAGTTGTTCGGACAATAAAGAAGAGCTGTCGGGTGCTCAGTGGCAACCTTTCTCCACCATACCCGGGTTATGTAAAACATCTTTTCTGCACTGCTGGTGTGAAAGCTCCCAATCTCATTCTCCAGAAGCCAAGAGGCAGAGCCTTGATTTAGGAAAGCATAAAAAACAGAATCCGAAATCATGCCATCTGAGCAGGGGTGCAATATTTCGGGAATTTTCAGTCAAATTGGACCAGAATTAGTGTCTATTGTGCCCATTTTTGCAAATATTAAAAAATCGTTTCCCGTCCTGATGGTAGCACATTCCACTTTCCATTTTTAATGTGGTGCAAGTAATATAACAGTTGTAGGTACTTGAATCTAACATGCATCCGTCTCCCTCCTACTGGGCAGCAACACACACATACAGACTCATAATGATTTTTAGCTATGGGGTGCCTAGCTTAACATGCACAACAAGCAGCTGCACTACAACAAATGATGGTTCCCATTTTGCAGACATGAATGGCACCATATCGATGCAGCATGTGCCTCAGAGAGAATGTTGTTATGCTGGTGGAAGCGTCATATGATTTAGCTGAAATGCCTTAGTCCAACAGAGCAGCATAGCTTTCTACTAATGTGCATGTCAATGTGGGAGAAGTTTCCCATTGACCTGGTTTTCACTTCCTGGTTATCAGTGCTATTCTTTATATGTATACATATATCACAATTGGTAGTACTGTATGATCTTGAGTGAATATGGTGAATGTAAGATGGAGTGGCTGTTAGTGTATCTTGAAGATTTTCTCCCTGTGGGAGTCAGTCACATAGTACGTAGATTTACAGCACCTGATAGGAGTATTTATACCTGCTGAACTTTCTAATATTTTACCATATTACAACCCAAACTTTAAGGTACTTTTGTAAAGGACAAAGAATGAGCCGAACTCAGACCATAACCCAAGAAAGGTTAAATGAGATTTCTTTACAATAAATAAAGGTGATTGGCAGTTTCTTCTTGGGATCAGCTTTCATGTCAGACTCTTCAAAATAGTCATGGAAGGTGAGTGACTGGCAAAACAAATAGGAAGTACTGCTACAACAGAAAGTGGAGGTTACCCAGTGGAGATGGTTTCCCAGGAAGTCTTCTTCTGAGACTCAGACCTTGGAAAATTTGAATCCTCAGAGATGTAACTGTTGAAGACTGGAGAACATCTCTTTACCTGGGATTTCTACACTCGCAGGGCTGTATGGAGGGGAGTACTCTACACACAGGAAACCAAGACCGGTGATGTCATAGAGTGGAAACTCTGGTAGTTGGGTACGCTGACATAAACTCGCGGATCCTTTTCTGAAGGCAAACCGTGAAAGAGTCGGGGGTTGCAGTGTCCATAATCCAATACACCATGATCGGGAGAATTGCCCAGTTCAGCAACAGAGAATACCAGAGCGGGCAGAAAAGACAGAACGGATCCAGAATCAGTGTGGCCATAATCAGGGGTTAGGTACGTAAATGGTTTGACATTTATTGCAAATAAAAATCTAAAAACAGCCTGCATTTGAATTCATCTTCTAACACTGTAGAGTATGGCACAACTGCAAACCTACCAAGAAATGGCTTTCCATCTAAACTGACAGATAGGGCAAGAAGAGCTTTAATCAGAGAACTCTGGAGGAGCTGCAGAGATTCACAGCAGCATAGGTAGAAGAATGTGTTGACAGTACACCTCTAAGGTCTGGCCTTCATGGAAGAGCTGCAAGAAGAACGTCATCTTTGAAAGACACACATAAGGTGTCCTGTTTGCATTAAAAACTTCTTTGTGGTGGAAAATTTTATGGTAGTTAACTCTGGACACCCTTGGTTGAGAACAAAGCATATTCATGTGTTAAAATGGCCCAAAGTTCAGACCTGTCTCATGAGAATCTTAGGCAAGAGCTGAACTCTTTCTGTGCAATCTGACTGAACTGGAACTATTTTGCAAAAGAAGAATGGTCTTTGGATTTGTCAACCTGGTAGAGATGTACCCCCCAAAGACTTTAATACAATATGAATACAAATGCACGCTGCAACTTAGATTTTTATTTTTTGAAGATATTTTAAAAATCATATTTCCTTTTTGTCCTTTGGTCCTTCACAATTATGCAATACTTCCCCAATAAAATACCCTAAGGTTTGTGGTTATAACATGAAAAATAATAATATAAAAAAAAAAAAACTAAAAAGTGTATGAATACTTTTACAAAGCACAAAGTATATCATTACTTAATATGATCTGCATATTAAATACTAATTCAGTGGTAGTCCACTTTCATAAAATTGGGGTACATATAAGATAAATATGCTGACAATTTATTTTTTTTTTAGATTTTTTTATCATGTTATAATCCTTTTCCTTCATCAAAAACATACCCAGAGTGTTGTTTTGACTCATTCATGCATGTTTGAGAAATCCTTGAATCTCCTGTGGCAGCCATTTGGGGGTGCCTTAACACTTGCTCATACAATGCTCATACAGAGCACCCCTTCCCTGTGCCTCCCCCACAAAGCTCCACCAGACTAGTGGTAGCAGCAGTCAGTAAACACCTGGTGGAACTGCGGACCTGCTGAGCTCCTAAGAATGGTTGTAAACGTCATCATTGGATAACTTGAAGAAGCATTATTGTGATGATGTGCTGAAGGGGGAATGTTGGAAAGGGTATTAGGTTCTTAAAGAGACAGGCCAATTTCAAGCCAACAGGTATGGCTATGAAGCAAATTCCTTTAAGTTAGTTTTGATACAGCATTTTCATAAATACTGTTGGTAACATAGATACTTGATTGTGTTTTAATATCACACTACGAGCATGGAAAAAAAACCTAATACTTAAAAAAAAAGACACATATTCACAATTTTTCATAATCCATAATTATGTATGAGTTTTGATAAAGCTTCGACCAGAACCCCAAACAAGATTGTCTGTCTTCACAGTCAGAATCTTATGTAAGGTGTTTATGCAACTTGCAAAGAAGATGTAAGAGCACAGACTTCAGTGAACAGATTTTGGACAAATCTCTCAGTACAGCAAGAGAAAAAAGATTAACAAAATGTTTCAAGCTTTACAAAGCGAAGAACTTGCTTTTAAAACTGCATCATAAAGAAACACAGAAAAAGGTGTTTTGATACGGAAAATAAGACATAAAACTAAGAAACATCAAATTTTAACTATCCATAGAAAATTTGTTTATTGAAATGATTATTTATTTATTTATTTATTTATTTTTTACCTTATTTTAGAAACCATATCATATTGGTTGTTTTCATCAGACGTTCTGTACATGAGAAGTATTGTGGTTAACTGACTTTAGTTAGCTGTTTGTCCTAACACAGTTTGTACAATCCAAGGTTTAGAGAGAAGATAGGTTAAGAACCAGATGGTACATTTAAGCCAGCAAGCAGAGACTCTGATTAGCTAATTCCTGACAATAGTCAGGAATCTCAATTTCTATGACAAACTACACCATTCAGCATCATACTTCCCTCAGATTTCAAAATAGTCTGGTGCAAACGCTTCAGATTTGATCTTGTACCAACTTTAACCACTGTTTTTCCTGATCACTTTAAAATCTCTTTGCTGGACTTCTTTAGATTTTGCCAAAATAAGCTCATATAAGGCAAGTGAAATTCTGGTGTCTACAAACTATAAATGTTTATATAATCTCAACAGTTGTAATGACAGAAATTTTGTTTCTGGGAAAAGCATTTGCCCCTACAGATTTCTATATATGGTTTGTTTTCAAACAAATGTTTCAGATCATAAAACAAATGTTAACATCAGGTAAGGAGTAAAAACAAATTGCAGCTTTCGAAGGATGATTTATAAAATGCATTACACCTGCTTGTGCCACCCTTGGACAGAACAGCTGCCATCCGTTGTTTGTGATAACTGGCAATGAGTCCTTTACATTTCTGCAGAGGAAGTTATGGCTTCATCAATTACGGCAAGTCGTCCAGATCCTGAATTTGCAAAGCAACCTCAGGCCATCATACCAACACCGTCACATTTCACTGCTGGTATGATGACATTTCTCTTTTTCTTTTCTCTTGTTTCTTTTGATCTCTTTCATGTTGTCATACAGGTTCTATGTAAGTGTATTGGTCCTAGATGTGTTGGTAATCAGGCCTGGGTGTGGCAATTGAAACTGACCTCAGCTCTCGGTGTGTTTATACTTTTTCTCGTTGGCCCAGGTTAACAGTCCTAACACAGATTTAGAGGGTTTCAGCTTTTGCCTGTAAACTGGAATGAAATGAAGCAGACAGTGGTGAAAGAGTCCCAAAACTACATGGGGATGTCTCTTTTAATGCTGTGTAGCAGTGGTCTGGTGTGTTTGTATACCTGCTGAGACACTTGATATGCTGTCTGTAACACTATGTCTTCTGTAACACTGTGATTGACAGTACAACAACTTTAAAGTTTTAGTTCATTAAAGAAGTGTTCTGTTAAAATCCACACGAACAATGTTGAAAAATACTTTTTTTTTTTTTTTTTTTTTTTTTTCTCCACAACTGCTATTAGTTTAGTGAGCTGTCTTTCAGCATATGATGAGCAGACTTTTGGTGGGATGTAATAAAAAGGTTTACAAAAAATGTCGTCACGTTAGGGCTACATGTCTTCTGTAACACTGCGATTAACAGCACACCAACTTTCATCATATTCCCCCCTCTCCCCCCTCCAAAGGAGCTCCATGCTGCGGTCCGCTCAAAACGGCTGGAATGCTAGCATCAGAAATGGGCTGTCCAGGATGTTCACAGAGCCAATTTTCAGTAAAGCAGGGGGCTGCAGATGTGCAGTAGTCTGAGTTTGTTGTGCTGAGAAGGAGCAGCTTGTCCGTATTTGGGGGTTTTTGCCAGGGAGTGCATATTTGCACGGTGTATAGATGGGAGTGGAGCGCGCAGTCCCCGCTGGCATAGCTTGATCAGCATACCTGCATGTTTCTCTGTCTCCATCTTCGATAAATACCACAGAAAGCTGCCATGCTTGAAACCAGGATCTTGGAAAAACTTTCTGGATCAAAAATGAAACAGAAGAAAAACTGCTCAGAGAGGACTGCCTAATACTTAGTAGTTCTCTGGTAAAAGTAACTGGAGAATAGCTGCACAGTACAGTACAAACACAACACACGAAGTGCGAACAAGCATACTTCTGAGGCAGTCTTCTGTGGTGCCATCCTGACTGTCTGAAGCCTTTCAATTGCAAAACATGTAAAAAAATAGGAAAGGGGCAAATACTTCATTACACAAATGTATTTTGCGAATTTGGAGTTTCAGAAAACTCAATCATTCCTTTAGATATTATTGTTTGGAACCTTGAAAAAAACACAACAATGAGATTATTAGCACTTAAATAGAAGATTGCTATTTTTTTAAAACTAAATAAAGTCTCTCTGTGTCTAAAGAAGAGTAAGAGAAGTAGAATCCTTTTGTCATATGGCGATATAACTCCTACATTTCATAAATTTTCCCCCGATTGGCAGATTAGTCACTACGATGTCTCCTTTCCTAAAAGTGCAGGTTGCCAAGGAACGTCAGATTAGGTCCAGCTCCAATACAGACAGGAAGAACCTTCAAACCCACCCTGGGTGAACCATGGTTTGTTATACTATGTGCAGATCTTTCCCAACAGAGTTAAGAAACATGACTTATCCTGTCAGATTTGGTTACGTTAAATGCTTTTGTTTATAAGCTATGCTACATAAATGTAATTTTTTGTAGTTTTCCTGGAAGGAAAATATATTTTTTTTCTCTTCATTGTGCATTTGTCACTTTCTTTAAGTGTGTGGTCCAGTTCTGAGTCCAGAGTGGGGATCCTCCATAGATAAAAACAAAATCCAATGTCAGAAGAGAAGAGAAGCATACAGAAATACTCTTATAGTAGAGAAGTAGACTATCCCTCCAGCTGAGAAAGACAGAGGTTGGAAAACTGCCTTAGCAGAAGCATAAGTTGGTTCTGTGAAAGTAAACAACCCACGTGACAGAAGTAAGAAACTCTTGTCTATTAAATGCTTGAGGGTTTGGGTGTTGAAAGCTGATGAACGAAAGGTGGTTCTGTGACTTTGAATAAGATTAGCATAACTGTCACAATCAACAGAATTCATGTTCTTAGACTTGTTGGAGACAAAATAAATTTTGATGTTTAATTTGCTTGGAAAATATTTTGAACTTTTCTGCCAATTCCATTTTAGTCAAAAATGTTGGAGTAGAAAAGGTGTAAATTTTTTATTTATTTATTTTTTTAATCTCTGTGCATTTTTTTAGCTTGATTATATGACTAGTAAGTAGATCTGAGTGTGAATAATACATTTAATTTTTATGTTGCTTTCAACTTTTCACTGATTTGGAATCTAGTAAGGTGTTCATTTTTGTGATTGATCCTAAATAATTTCAGATACTGAGGAATAAAGCAAAATATACAGATATCAGAGCACAGAGCAATCTAAATATCCTTAAATGTGTAATAGAGATCACACTGTGAATGGATAAATAATTCATACTTTAAATTGAACATTCATAGCATTTGATGTAGCTTTTCCATATCACAAGACTGTATTGGTTCTACATTAGTGTTTTGGTAAGAAGTGCCACAGTTGGGCACAAAAAACAAAACATTTAAAAGAGTGAATTAGTCAGCAAAGTGCAGTTCCTGTTTGGTACATTCATTAACTTTCAATACCAAGTCAAGCTCTTAAAAGCAAAAAGCGAGACACTACAGGGAACCATCTCTAATGACCATTTGGTTTTGCTTAAAAGCAGGTGTAGTGATGATCGGGGGGCATCTTGAATAAAGTGTGGAACTGAGTCATAGTCTGATTAGGAAGCATATCGTAGAGAGAGGAAACCATAGTGGCAGGCTGACTAGGGCACTGGTGACGGCCCCCATCTGGAACGAGGACTGACTCACACTGATTTGCATATAAACTAAACTGAGGAGCTGTAAGGCAGAGTGCAGCAGTCAAGAGTGGTTGTTCCTTATGATACATAAGCAACTTAGATTGTAGACAAAAAAAAAAAAAAAAGTCTGGATGTAGTCATTTGGTGCTGGTAAAATATATTTAGCTGCAATAGAGTATTTACCATAACATATGGATTGGTTCTATTCATCAAAGGTCCTTCAGATCAGATTGATTTTACTGTAGACAGTAAATTCTGAATGTTGCCAGAATCAACAGGGTTTTTTTTGTCTTGGATTATGTAAAGCAGTGGTAACAATTATATCAAACTTTTGTTTACATGTTAAAATAATTGAGGATTTAAAATGAGTTGTATGGAAGTTGTGCACTAACCCTGTTGTGCTCATACTGTTTTTTTAAGTACCACTGTTGGAACTCATACTACCTTTTTTGGTACTCAGCAGAAATAGAGGCATCAGCTATTTACAAGGTTAAAAAAGTACATCTGTAATGTAGATATAATAAGCCAGAGCAGCAAAAAAAAAAAAAAAAAAGTACAAACTACATCAGTCTTTGCTTCAAACAGATACTACTCAAAAGCCAAGAGCAATCTGGATCTGTGGATACCATCAAACCAAACCTAGTCATGTTTTAGTTGCAAGCTGGAAAACTGGCTGTTCTACCAACTCAATAACCAGGCTAGCCACTGCTAGAAACACCAGCTAATAGCAATGTTTCTCTTTGCATTTTATGACTTTAAACACAAAAGGAATGTCTTCAAAAAATAGGATCTGCATATGTGAAAGCATTGATGAGGTTCAAGCCATGTGCAAATAAGTGTGTGTGGGGGGGTACTACACTGTGTTTAAAATGTAGCCATATTGGATTGGTTAGAGAACTCAGTTTTTAACTTTTGATATTCTGTTCTTGGTATAAAACGCTTCAGAGCAACTGCCCAAACTCATTTGTGATCTGGAAGGCCACTGTGTCTCCATGTCCCTCTGACATCGACTTGGATTGCTTGGTACCACAAATCAGAGGGGCTTGTCTAGGGTGGTATTCATGCAAGAACTGTTTGGGGGTTAACCTAAAAAAAGAGGGAAAAAACATTTACCAAGTCCAAGAATGTTGCCAAATGCCAATTATGAACTTGGGTTTATGAGGCTCTTCAAAGATGTAGTGATAGCACACAAACTTGGACATAGTCCTGCAGCTTGTCTCATTTCTTGAAGAAGGCTCACCTATTTTTGTTCCTTCAGCAAGGTGACCGCTATTAAAAAGCCAGAAAACGACCGCTATGATCTTGCGCCTTTCAGGTTTTCATCTTACTTGTTCTCTGAAGACAAGATGTAATGGTACAAAAATATCTATTTAAACAGATGGGTTTTGTTTCATTAAATGGACACATTTGATAGGAGTAGCCTGGACTTGGTGGAAAAAGCACTTTCGATTAGAGGACTTAAAATGTGAACTGTCTTTGAGAAGGTTGAGCTCCCTGCAGCTGACTCAAACTATTGATAAACCGAGCATGTTGCCTCCTAAAATGTGTTCTTCTCATTCTCTTGTAGAAAATCCGAATTAAAACTGATAGCAAAGGGCACACACATACAGCTTCATATTATGTCTCAGGCAGATAGGGGAGCTTCTAAAGATATGAAAGGTAATGAAAGTACAAAATGTATCTGAGCAGACTTCAGAAGCCTTTAAAAAAAAATAAGACTTTGTGTGTGGACTGTGTATTTTGGGGGGTTAAGGATGAGTGCCAACCACTCCTAAATGCATTTTGGCTTATTTTTGTCACACTGCAACATTTCCCTCTACATTAAACATTGGTTTTGAGGTTAACCTTTGCTTTTAAGTGGAAGTCCAGTTTGGTGGAAAAGGGGACTTATTTCAGGGTCAGAAATGCACATAAAAGCTTCACTAATACCCACAGTTGTTGTTTATTGCACTGGGAGAAAGCGGCTGAACTTTTTTCCAAGGTTTGAAGCTTATGGGTCTTTGATGCAGAAGAGATAAGTTTTAACCTTTGCAGGCAACATGAGGGTACAAAGATGGAAAAAATGAGCAACTTACCAATGAAATGATGGTTCTCTTTTTAAAAGTAAATAAATAAATAAATTGGTGGCTTTGAGATAAAATCCACAATCTGCCTTTGTAGTCGGTCATACAGGGTTCATTTCTGGATGGCAGAGCTTTAATTCATTTGTCTTGTACAGGGCAATGGCTTGACCTTGTGGATGGAGATTAATGAAGAGCTTTAGTGGTGATGAAGGCTATCAGGCACCATGTTCCCTTCATTTAATAGAGCAAGAGTTTTACATAGCCAATTATGCCGTTTGCATTCCGCTTGTAAGCACAGCTCTGTCAGGAGGAGCTCAGTCAGCTGTGGTGTATTTGCAGTACTAAAATATCAGTGTCATGTAGACAGGCAGAGTCAATGTTTTATTTTAGTTCCCGTTTTACTTTCAGTTTAAATGGATACAGTAAAGAAATTAGTTGGAAATTAACCAGTTTATCGGGATCTGTGGGAAGTTGTTTTGGTTTGTACTTTTAATGGTTGTTGTTATCCACTACCACCTGCCTATGATGAGTCTATAGAAAATACTTTACATTATCACAGACTTAAAGGCATTAAATTTAAGTGCATTCATCTGAGATGGATTTTTTTTTTTTTTTTTTTTTTTTTTTTTTAATGGATAGAAGTAGATTTGGAAGAAAAAAAAAAAATCAAGAAATAGCAAGAATAGGGGTATTCATACCCCCCAAGAATGGGGGTCTGAATACCTTTTGGAGTTTTGGCCACTTTGTACCTGGCTTTTTGAGTACAAGATGGGGCCTTCTGCCACAGGTTGTTTCATACATACAAGGGTGTAGAATGAACTGGCCCAAATAGGAATAAGATCTGAAACAATAAGAAATATGGTGGGGGAAAAAAATAAACTCTTGATAGAGTGTTTATCTGTGATTTGAGCAATGTTATGATTATCTTTCTAATGCATGAAAAACCTGAACTGCTCAGAGAAACTAATGCGCAATGGCTTAAGTGAATGGGTATGACAGGGTTTCCTCGTGGGGAAAGAATTGAAGGAGATTGGAATAAAACGGCAAAGTAGCAGAATTAGCCTAGAGCTGAGCTGTTTTAAAATTTTATGCTTTCCCTTTGCTCCTGATGCTGTCTTCCCCCCCCAAATACCTGGTTATTAAATACCTAAGAAAAGTGTTATTGATTCTTTGTCCCATGTCAAATCATCATCTTTTGTTTTGCGAGCTTTCGGCATGTCAACTCCAGTTTTGTTTCCCCTCCCTTAGCTTCACAGTTTTGATTTATGTGACTGGACTTCCTGCCTTTGTGGTGCCTTTTGTTGTTTTATAAGAATAAAATGCATTTTCCCCTTCCCTGCCTGCCTCTTCAATCTCGATCTGCTGTCTCTCACTGTCCACTTCTACACATCTCATGATAATGTTTCATTAAAAGTCAAGCTGGAGACCTTATGCAAGAGCTGACTCTGAATTTGTGTGTATGTGTGCTATTCTGCAGTTAAATGCTACTGTAAAAACGTCCACAGCCTTAACAGGCTTTTTGATCACAGGGTACGGAGTGTAAAAGTGCAATTGTGAGCCATTACGACTCTTTACTGCAATTATTGTCAGCCAGGCTCTCGGGTATAGCGCTCCACTGTGCTGTTATAGGCCGAATACAGAGGGTAATTTTTGATTCACTAAAAACAGGACATAAAATTTTGATCTGTGGGGCACTTTAGCTTCACTGTCCTGTCATGTGAGGGAGCCTAAAGAAAGTAATAGATGGTTGCTATACCAGGAGGATGGAGAGATCTGTAATAATCAATAAATGTGTAATTGGAAACTGTCAGTTAAATGTTTTAGTATCCCCGTTGGTAACGCTGCCTCTGGCGTTTTTGACATAAGATAAAGCAATTCGATTCAAGCTTGTTTGATATACGAGAGCTATTTTCTATTTAACTATTCAGGGGATTAAACTGGGTTGCATTTAGGGAGACAGGACACTTTTTGTCCACAAATAAAGGTTACGCACCCTTTATACAAATAGTTTTTTAACCTCTTAACTCTCATGAGGACAGACGTGTCCTCACAGAACCTATGTCTGACATGTAAGCATTTTTGGGGGTGACAGTAAAGGGGCTAAAGGATATATATATATATATATATCAATCTCATAATTTTATTTCAGAATATTCATTTGATCTGTGTTTAGCCAGCTGCTGAGGGGTGATGCCGTTTTGTCTGGGACACCAAAGTTGGACATTAATGCATAAGACTGTGTCCATACAAGACAAAACTAGTGAAAACAAAGTCTCCACCTCAAATATGAGACATAAAATATGGATTTACAGTATATGGTGATTTATCCAGTGAAAAGGAGGATTTGTCTGCTTGGAGACTTAACTAACTGGCGCTATCAAGAGGGATTTACAATTGTTCTCTGGAAAATATGGTTTGACAAGTGATATAATTTGGAATTTTACATTTCTGAAAGATATTCAGTTAAAATAATGCAATTTCTACTCCAGTTCTGACCAGCATTGTTACTCAGATGTGCGCAAGTGCTGACACTCCTGTTTTCCAAACCTCTGTTTCACCAGAATATCTTATATTAGTGAGTTATGTCTTGCCATTCTGGGGACACTGACACAGCCTGAACTCAACCAGTCTAGTGACAATTAGTGTCGCATAACATGCTGTTTGGCCCTAAAAACTCACTTTATTTCTAATGTAACACATGTAGTAGAAGAAAAGGTAATTGACAAAAGAGAGCTGTTTTTTATTAATTTTAATTTTGTAATTTTAGGTTGGTTCTTTGCTTAAATCAAAAATTGTACCTCTGCAAGATTCTGTTTTTGGTGTGCAAGAAGAAATCGGTCTTCCCAAACAATGTTTACGTCATTGGAGCTCTCTCACATTTCTTGCATAGATTTTTGTAGCAAAGGTGCTTTATAACTTCCTTTTTCTGGGTTCCCTACTATCCCGTTTTTTTTCTAAAGGATGACATGCATTTTGTAATTAATATGTTATAAATTATTAAAATGCTCTGTCATTACCCACATTTGATAGCTCCTTTGGTTTTGATAGGCACAACTCAGTGTTTTTTGTTAAATAAAAGTGCATTTTAAAATTATTTAAAAAAATCTTTGAGGATTTATTTATATTTCATACTTTTGGTGATCATTTTGGTTTTCTGGCTCTGAATATTATGATATATATTTGCTCTTAAAAATTTAAACCATTAAATATAACAAGTAGGCATCACTTTCCTCCATTGTATCCATTTACAGTTTGCTGATTTCCTTAATGAATCCCTGAGTGTTTTGAGTTGCCCACCAGAGTGCCCAGAGAGAACCTATGTTTTAGTAGCAGAGACCCATAACAATTTAGCATTTTGTGGCATTTTGAATGTTACTATTTTGCAATTAGGCTAATGGAAAATGTCCTCAGATTAGAAGACAAGAGGGACATGTTCCATTAAGCTCCCCGTAATGTATTTATATCATCTGGCTTTCACATGTTTATCTCTGGCCATGTTAATGGGATGCCAGATGCTGCTGAAGCTACACTGCATTTAAGGTGATATTGATATAAAATAGGGTTCTGAGTGAAAATGCAACAAAACAGAAAATTCTATATGCACTGATATTCTTTCACATGCCCAGAGAAAACATGCCTATTTTTGTCTAGAGAAAAAAAAAGTACACAATGATTTTTTTATTTTTTTTATTTTTTTTTTTCCCCTTTGCAAATATACTAAAGTAGCTTTCTTGCTGAAATACATCTAACAGGATCAATACCACTTTCATGTTTCTGTGTTAAGTATTATACTGAACAGACACAGCCAAAAGATAATTACCATAGTCTGGCAACAAGGTGAAAAGCTGCCTTGCTTCCACTCAAAGCCTCTTAAAATTAAACATAAATATTACACCATTAACAATAAAATGTAAATCTAACAACTTAACACTCAGCACCTTGTCAATAATGGTATGTTTATAATTTCCTTTGTCATATTACAAGTTAGTTCAACTGAAAGCACAGTAACTATAAAAAGTAAATATAGAGCAATGACCTGTGGTTCATCAGGCTGCTGTCCATAAAATCTGTTGTTGTGGGTGACTTAATAATGCTTTTTTTTTTTTCTTCAAACCTAACTAAGGACTTTTTCCCAATCCCAATCAGCAGCTCTGTTTACTCAAGGCAGACAACAATAATACAAAACCAAACAAATGAGGTTGAGATTTTTGATAAGTATGTCAAAAACACATTTTTTCATCCCTTTTTGAGTGCAGTTATGCAAGTACATATGTGCACCCTGGCTGTCAGAGGTGACGTAGTCACAAATTAAAAGGGGATTGTGTGTAGGCCACTACATGCAGCAGGAAATGTGCATAGGAAATGTTTTACACCGAAGACTAAGTGGTGCAGCAACATGACTTCAAAGGGTGACTGATGTCAGGGAAGCACAACAGAAACCTGATCAGTTCCTCCCAGTGCTGGCTTCACGTCATCACTGGCTGGCCTGTCTCGGTCCCAGTAGATGGGATAATGCTCCAGAGCAGGCTCTTAAGTGGAGACTGTGATGCTTGCGTCAACCTCTCTGCACTGACAAGATACTCTGTGGTTGGGGAAGGCTTCAAGTGAGGGCCTGTCCCTTAGCATCTGCTCTTTTCCCTCACTTACTGGATGATTTCTGGGTTGTCGCTCTTGATCAGTCTCCGTGTACCCATGTTAGTATTTGTACCTCTCTACATAAGCAAGAATTCCTGTCTTTGCATTCCCTGTTGGTGTTTCTGTCACTCAGAATTCCTCCACTTCTCTTCACCTGCGAGTGCTCTTGTTGTCATTGGTTTGCTCTGCTGCCTGAAGCGGTCACTCTGCGTTAGGTTGTTGAAATCAAGAAACGGTTATCTCTTGTTTGCTCTTTCATTTTGAACAGCAGCTTTGCCCATTTTCACTCCTTTCTGTGACATTCTCATCCCTAAATCCTTCATCCAATGATGTAACAAGAAGAAGAGCGGGAGTATTTGGGTCTGCTGGATTCTTATTACCTTTTTTGTGTCATTTGTTGATTTTCTCTGATAATGATGGGTACAAGTGATGTTGTTGACTATACCAGAAGTCCATCCATCCATCAATCCATACATCACTTATCTAACATCCAGTTGCAGAGGCAACAGCCACATCCTCAAAGTGTTCCTTGGGCTAAACTGGTTCCTCCAGGAAATATTGGGTCTGCTCTGGGGTCTCCTTATAGTTTGACTTGGTTGGAAAACCTCCAAAGGGAGGTGCCCAGGAGGCCTTCTTGTAATTAATCTGTCAGCCTATCTTTGGCTAGAATTACAGCTAAAAGTCTTTTGAGGTATGTGTCAAACAAATTAGGACATCTAGAGACTGCAAGCTTTTGCCAGATCTTTGCAGAATAACTCAACCTCAGTCAGATTGGTTTGAAAATCAATTTTCAATTCTTGCCACAAACTCTCCATTGGATTTAGGTCTGGACTTTGCTTGGACCGTTTTAAACATAAATATTCTTTGATCTAAACCATTCCATTGTAGCTTTGGCTCCATGTTTTGGGTTGATTTCCTGTTCGAAAGTGATGCTAAGCCCCTGTCGCAAGTCTTTTGAAGAATCTAACAGGTTTCAACCCAGGAATATGTAATTACCTTCATGTATCCATCATTTCTTACCCGCTTCCCTGTACTAGCTGAAGAAAAGCAGTCCACTGACATGATGCTGCTCCTTTACAAATGTGGGGTACTTTCTTCTGGTCAGTCACATGAAATTTCAATAAAATACAATGAAGTTTGTTGTCTTGTCATGACAAAATGTGCACAAAATGTCCAAAAGTTCAAGAGGTATTAGTACTTCAGCAAGTTAGTTTTTATTGCTTAGGGCCAGAATGGAGACAAATCAGCTCTTTCTTCCCCAGAACAGACCATGAACAATACACCAGGCTACTTGATGCTTTTTCCTTGATATAAAATATCTAAAAACCTACAACTTCAGTAAAGATATAGTATAAAATTGTTTCCGTCATAAAGTGACATAGCGCTGTTCAAAATGTATTGTGAAGAAAGTAGGGAGCATCATCCTTGAGTCTGAAACAGGAACTGTCATGCTCAGCACTTGAATTATCAAAAAGCATAGGTGGCCACTTAGGATGCAACAAAAAAGTGGCAGGGCAGCAAAGGGTAAAGGGCCTAACTACACAGCCTTCTAATACAATGAGAAAAGAATGTATTCAGGTGGGATTTCTAATTCTGCCAGACTGCGATTAATCCCATCAATAAGCAAAGCAGAGGTCATCGTGTTTTGGAGAACTCCAATTAGAAAGTAATCACTGCTAATCAGACAAGCTGCTCACCGGCATCTTGGTGATTTCGGTAGCAAAGGGCCCTCTGGTGAATAGCCTGCCCTGCAAAATGAGAACGACCGACACACATTCTGTGATCCTGTGTTAAGGGAGTGGGAGGAAAAAGAGAGAGAGAGAGAGAAAGGGGCTAATTAGCGTTGCCATTCATTAGCGATTGTGTGTGATGTGTGCTTGGGTGGGCTGGTGAAATGTGAGTGTTTTATGATGTGGAGAGAGTGCCAAAAGTCAATGTATGAGTGCTTGAAGCTCCTTTATCCAAGCGAAGGCATGGCTTAATTTGTGCACCGCCTCGGTCAACCTCTTGAGCTAAGAGTCAAAAGAAACGGATAGTCACCTGTCTTCAGATCACCACAGGGTTTGCAGCTGCAAATGTAAATGACCAATGACTTGGTGTTTTTACCCAGTGACTCATAAATTTTTCTCCTTGCTTAAAGCTAGCTTTCCAGGGTACAGGCCTGATGAGATAACACTGCTCGCCAACTGATGAGAGGCTTTAGGCTTGCTGCTTGAGAGGAAACATCTTCTTGGCATGGCAACGTCATGGTGACAACGAGGTGTCACAGTACCATTGCTCTTGCCAAGAACCAGTCTAGTTCGAACACCCAGTAAAACTCTTGCTCTTGCATTAGATTTGCAGCATTTAACCTGTTAATTGGTGAGTTTTAGAGGACAGAGGCGAGAATCTTGAGGTAATAGCAGCAGAAATGTAGTTCTTTTCCCTTAAATTTCCCGACCATTCCTTTAGCCAGTACAGTGGTGAAAAAAAGTCTTTTTTCAAGTCTTTCTTCCAAAAGTAGTTTCAGAGGATGATTTTATTAATGAAAAGGAAAAGAGTTGTATGTTAAAATGCATTAATACACACAGTGGAAATAGTTTTAACACTATAGCAGAAGCTAATATTTACAGTCTTTCCTATCTCCATTCTTAGGGGTACAGCCAGTCAGCACTAAGGAAAATAAATGGTGGTCCTGGATTTGCTGTTTTGTTCCTGCCATGTCTTCTCGAATTTCTTTAAATCAGGGCAAGACATAGTGGTTCTTGAGATATGAGTCCACCTCATGTTGTTAGGCATGTTCTATGTAAATGATTTCTTGATTTCTGCAGGCTTGACAGTAATCAGGCTGTAGTGTGGCTACTGAAATTTAAACTTTATCTTCTAAAAACCGTAATTAATTAATAATTTAACAATGAGCGATTTTTTTTTTTGCGCGCTTTGGACTAAGTTGGCTTGGATAGCTTTGCCCACCCACCCCACCCCCGACCCCCACCCCAGTTTAATGAAATAATCATTTGAAAGCTGATGTGAAACATTTAAGTGTGACATCAAAGCAGAAACTGAAGAAATCTGTAAGAGGAAAATACTTTTTCACATCACTGTGTTCTTATTGATGGATCAACAGCACAGTCTGCCTTTTATCCCTACTCCCCTTTTTGCTCTAGCAGCATGAGGAATCTGTAGGGAACCCTAATCAAATAACTTGCAGGCAATCACGGCTGCCATTTCAGTCATTTTACTGGAATAAGCACAGATGCTGGCTGGGCTCCCTCCTGGGCTATCAGACCAAAACCACTGTTGTAAGGTCTTACCCATCACTATTTCTTGTCTCTGCCTCTGAGATGTTTATAGGCTGAGGGGTGCACTGCAATAATGACTTTTTGTTTATTGCTAACGAGTAACCCGCCAGTAAAAATGGCAGATACTAAGTGATTTGCAAGTTTAATTCCTTCACCTGGCCCCCTCATGGCCTATCGTCCCCCACCTACGCTCCAGTACACATAAATAACATGTTAATGATTGGTTTGTGGATAATGGCTTCTGTGGGCAGTGGCTTGCTATGGCCATTCAAAGTTATTAGTGAATCATAGCGTAGAAAGTGAGCTGTGATAGCTTAACACAGATCAATAGGTATTTTTAGGTTGTTCTGGGTCCTTTGTCTTGTGTGCAAGACAAAATAACAGGATTCTGAGTTTTGCCTTTTAACTCTTTGAAAGGTTTCTGGTTGAGCTTTAATTATACCATGGACCTGGCTGGATTAATTTCACAACTTCTTTGTTCTGAGAAAGGTTAGCAGAGAGAAGATGGGTGAAGTGACAGTAAACCACATGTATAGGGTGTAAAATGACCAAACATATTTGGTGTAATTGCTCTGTGTCAAAATTGATATGTTTCATTACCACTAAAATAACTTTCTTATGAATTATTTATGATTGATTTATTTTGATTTTATTTAAAACTTGACTAACTCAAAATTAAATGAGTTACATCAACATGTAATTTCCCTTTGAGATAAAGTATTTTTGAATTTGAATCAACTTGAGTAACTAAACAAATGTATTCTATGATTTGCTGTAACTGGAGAAAAGCATGTATTGGTTGCAAATGCAAACATCATATCACCATTTATAATAAGCACATAAATATAAAGCAACATTTTATAGCTTTTCAGAGTTGATGCACCAGAACTGAGCCCAAACAGCCCCAACTCATATAACGGACTCATATTCTAGGTATAAATACTTTCAGAGGTCTTTAATCTAAATTGCCTTTTAAGTGCTTTTGCCCATCTCTGGCATTCATTGTATATGAAGAGGCAAGAGGTTAAAGGGCTCATGACAACAAATTTCATTTTTCTGTGGTTTTGGGGGAATAATATGATCTGTTGTGCACTGATGAGACCTTGTGAATGTCAAGAGTTGGGATCAAAAGCCCTGCTCATAGACGGTTAGCTTTGTTTCTTTGCTCAAAAATTGATGAATCAGTCAACAGTTTATCATTCTACGTAGGTTATCGTTCTACGTAATTCATATTCTCCAATTAGAGCACACCAACAAGCGAACAGCCCTCCCCTTCCCTCCTCCCCCCAGCTGATACGCCGACTAATTTCAGGGCTAAGTCGCGCGAGTATGTCTGGCTACTCCACTTAAGAGGATGGCTACTAAAAAGCGAAGCTGTTATATCCAAGGGAGCTCAAAAATGACTGGAAGTTTCCACTTACTCCCGAAAGATGAGAGAATCAGAGAAGAGTGGCTGAAGTTCATTTATGGGGAAGTACCACGCAATTGTAACCTCAGTTTGAGACGATGTTCACCGTATTTTACTGAAGAGTTTCCCCAAATATGGTTGTAGCCAATCAGAGTGAAGTCAACTAAGTAGAGCCACATGTCATTACCGTACCCAACTTTTTTTTATGGAGGACGGAAATCTGGCCTTCCAAAACAACCCTCTGCAAAAAAGTGACGTTATTTTATTATTTTTTTTAATGAAATTTTTTGGTGAATTGACATATGCAGCAATATCAACTACATGAAATAGTTTAAACAGTGATGTCATCCCTCCTTTAAGTAAATTTTCAAGCACAACGGGCTACTCTCTTTTTAACATTGAGCAGCACAAATGAGCAGGAGCAGTCTACTGAGTTAGGCACATTAGTATAAATACAGTCATGGGGGAAACATCCCCGTTTCAAGATTGGTAGAACCACCTTTAGCATCAAAAACTAGATATAATCCAGTCAATCAATCTGAAATAGGTCTGAACTTTGATTAGGCCATTGCAAAACCTTGAGATTTTTCTTAGTTGACTTCTTTATCGAATGGGTGATAGATGGTCAAATGGAAGAGTTTATGGTTATCTCAGTGACTGCAAACTCAAATCACCACCCTTCTGCCACAATGCTTGATAACTGATATAAGATTTTTGTGCTGATTTGCTTTCTTTTTTTCTCTAAACATGGTGCTGTGCATTACAACCATAAATCTCATCTGTGCTAATGACACTGTTCCAAAAGTTCTCTGGTTCATTTAAAAGCAACATAGCAAAGCAATATTCCCATTGTACAGCAAGACTAATTCTTGTTGAAGTAATTTAAGTGAATGTTCTGAAAGAAAAATAGAAGGGCAAAGTCACAAAATAATTGGCTGACACAACACTTTTTTTCTTTTTTTTTTTTTTCTTCATTTTGTCAAGTTAGCCAAATCCTTTCCCTGCAGGAGAGTAATGTTTTTTAGCCAGTCAACTTGCTTAAAAGGCTAAAAAGAAATGAAAGAAAATATAGGCTCCTCTTGGCTAACACAGCTTCCAGTTGCCTTCTAGTTCTAACTATTTAGAGCAACGTTACCATGAAATTTGAAGGCATTCCTTTGGGAAAGTCTTTGTCGCTGAGGGAGGAAAGGAATCCTTCCATCCTTCTTAATTAAAACATGATTTACGCTTAGCCCCAGTTATGAAGTTGCCTTTGATGGTTCTTTTGTCAATTAAAAGTAAGTCCAACAAAAGATTACAAAGCGGTCATTACAAGCAGGTTATTCTCAAAGAGGTGGTAACTATGGCTTTCAAGCTGCGAGCTGCTGGGTGGGTTAGAGCAAGGACACAGAAAGGGGAGCTCATGAAAAGAAAAAGATTTCATCCCTCCACATTATGTAACTCTTCTGTTGAGGACTCATCTCTCACCTCGCTTTTTCCTTCCCCTCTCCTGTCCCTCTTCACCTCCCCCGCCTCCTAACAACTCGATGTTTCATGCTCTCATCAACACAAACAAAAGTAGACATTTTATAGCCGTTCTCGGACTTGCACACCGGTGTTTTTCCTTCATGTAACAGACACGGCTGTTATCAGCTGGGAGGCACGCCAGGAGAAAACCGCACGCTCCATTTACGGTCCATCATCAAAAATGCCAATAACAGCACTTATGCACTTTGGGGGAAAAAATTGTTAGCCTGTCTGAAAGAGAAGGGCAGCATCAATATTTAAAAGGGAAATCTTTTTTCTGATACTTACAGACAAAAAGGTGAGCATAGCTAATTTTTGGATTCTTACACATTTTTCATGAATATATTCCATAATTTTCCTGTCGGTTATGCTATCAGGTCATTTATAATAGTTTGTTTGTTTTAAATGATTCTGTTGAACCAAAATTCAAAAAAAATATCTGATTTTCACTCAGTTTAAAATTATTTCAGTGACCATTGTGGGCTTCTTGGTCATTGATGGAGGGGTACCAATGATTCTTTCTTTCTTTTTTTTTTTTTTTTTTTTTTTTTTTTTTCCCCCCATGTAAGTTTTAATACAAATGTTTTCAATTTATGCAGTTATTTCTTTCAATATGGATGGATGGATGAATAGATGGACAGACAGATGGATGGATGCATGAATAGCTGTACGGATGGATAATGGGCAAGATTAAAGTGGACATATGGATGACAGATTGCTAAGTGGATGAAGCAATAGATGACGGATGGATCGATTGCATCAATGTACCAATTCAAGACTTGCACTATAGGTCAGGAAAAAAACTCTGGAAATACAAATTGTTTTCTACATTTCACTTTTCCTTTCAGTCCATTCACATAACGAGAAAAGGTTCACATCATATTCCATTCTTTTCCAGACTGTATAGGGTCTCAATAGTCAAAAAAATGTTACCTATGACAGAGACCGAAAACAGACATTCAGCTCCATTCACCCCACCACTTTATCCACAGCATTCATTGGCCTCAACAGTGTAACTGATACATCCCGTCGAGAAGCACCACTGGACATACTCTTACCTTTTAAAATTCAAACAAAAGATCACATAAATTGTCTTACATCGAAGTTTTCTCTAGTGTGAGAGAACTGTACTGTAATTACTCACATCCTTACATTACTCATACTGTTAACAGAAAAAGTTGAACCAATTTATTTTCCGCGTTTCTGTCGTCCTTCTTGTTTCCGCTTTAATTGCCCCTCCAAAGATGCTGTCGGATTAAACGAGGGATACTCCAGGAGTTGTTCAATATTCAGCTGCGGATTCAATATTGCTAATTCCCCTCTTGGCCGAGAGAAAACGGTGAGCCATGATTCAGACTGACAGCTCAACAGGAGAGTGTATATTTGAATGAGACAGTAAAATATAAGAGCCCCTATCTCCTGACATCAGTCACCTTGGACCCGTGCAATCTCTGACAGCACAGCTTCACCACTTTGAGTGTTTCCTGGTCAGGAATGCCCCCTCCCCTGCCTTCACCTTCCGACGGCTTGTAGATTGAAATGAAAATCGACAAGATCAAATGGGATCAATTACGAAATCTGCCGTTTGACAGAGGAGGCAGCCAGGCCGCCGGAGCAGAGATGGAGAATGGAAAAGATGAGAGATTTCCCAGCGTGGGGAAAACATCTTCCATGGCTGAGAGGGGAGACGGGGGGGAGCAAAAGATTTGTGCACTCGGGTGGGTAAAAGAAACAAGCAAGGCGGTGGCACGATTGACAGTTTATTTAAGAGGCCATTAACTTTACATATGCAGCTTCGAAAAGATACACATGCGTTGGTTTTAAAGACCCTAAGGCTTCTGGTTTTTCAGGAATCCACTGAATTGAAAACACACCGCATTAAAGCAAAGACCTCTCTGGCATGGTGCCGGTGCTTATTTCCCAAATTGTTTGCCTAATACAACCTGGAAAAATATGATGAAAGTGACAGCTTGACCTTTTGAGTTTCATGTTAGTCTTATAAACCTTCCTGTTATTGTAAATCATCAAAATTGTATATGCGACATGCTGTGTGGCGTGAAACATGAGCATTAAAAGTTTGGAAAAGCAGTTGTTTGAGGTCAAAGCCAGAGGTCTTCACATCGGTTTAAGATGTCAACAGCTGACCTTTACCACTCAGTTGCGTTGGAGACTAGTTCTCTCTTTCAGTTTTACCTTAGTTATTTGACTTTAGATTTAAAAAAAAATAACTATCCTTATCCAGAGGAGCAGCTCTAAGCCAAAACCAGAATTGACACTAAAAGTGGAGGCATCAGGAGACAGATACTGCTTCGTCGGTGTATAATCTCACAGTCGTTCAATGTTTTCACAAAATTCGCCAAGCATTTTGCATATTTTGGAAAAATACAAACAACCTAAAAACCGTGAATGCCGATGGGGGAAAAAATCGCAACCTTGCAACTGGTCAACTAGTACATGAGAAGAAAATCAGCATTTTATCCAAATATGTTATTGTAGTGCTTGTTTTATCCCAAGCAATGATATTTTTGTTGGCTAATGTAAGGCATCATCTAATGCCTAACCATCATCATTTGTATTATGCTACATAGACAGTGTATTGGTGAGCGCTCCTTGATACTAGGAATTGTAACTTTTTTTTCACTTTTTCTTTTTGGGATGCTGACTGTTTGTAGTCAAGGGGCCAGAATAGCTAATTACAGGATGGTGGATGCAGCTGGGGAAGGGAGCAGGCAGAGAGAAAAAATTGTGAAAATACTCACACACAAAAAAAAACAAAGCTGCAAACTGGTATAAAACAGGAAAGAAGGGACAAATACATGTTGATGTGAATAGGCTAGGTTAGTTAACGTGCACAACTGAAAGTGCTCATACTTAAAGTTATAAGGTGGTAGAACTACGACTAAAATGATCCAAGTCTCTTCTCCTACAGATTCCAACGTTTTAACCATCTTAATAAACATGTTCTCTGTGGACCTCTGATCAGAGTCAGGGTGCTCCCTTAGAAGGTGATATTAAGACCTGATCTTTATTCTCTACATGTTAGAATGAGGTTGGAATTAAGTCAAGGGTTTCCTGGCTTCTTTGTTCCGTCGTATCCTGCTGGGTTGGATAGAGGACAGCGCACTGAGTCAGCACATCAAGGCGGCCGGATGGAAGAGCTGATTTAAACCACGGCCGAACCAGAGCTCAACTTTCATTAACTGTTGTCATTATTCCCCGGCTGCTGTCTGACAGATGGCATTGTGGGAAATCGGATTTTATGGCAGGTCATCTTTCATATCCAATTTCTCTTCCCGTTTGATGAGAAGTTCTCGCTCCAGTCAGATTCATTTTGCAGTTTGAATATTGATCGAACTATGCGCTCTTTCTATTCCCTGTCCCTGGCCCTGCTGCCTTTTTTTAAATACTAACATGTATTGCAAGACCCATAGGACTTGATGTTCTCTCACTCTTGGCACTCAAGTCTGAGTTTGGTGTCTTTTCTTAAGTGATGTAAAGCAACGCGTTTAAAAAAAAAAAAGTTGTAAATCTTAAACCCAATTAACTCCTCTGCACTTATTACTTCACAATTTTCAAGTTTGCATAAATACAATCATCGGCAGTAATTACTGTAGGGCCTAATTATCAGAGTGCATTTAAATGAGAGAGAGTCAGTTATGCAGTACAAACATGTCTAATAAGATATAGGAGTACAGCAGAGCTACAGCACTTTTTGTCTATTATCTTTTAGCAAATACATTGAGGGCTGTTGCAATTAGCATTGGTCTGCATCACCATATCACTTCCAACCCAATGGCAGAACATACCAGGCTTTGCAATAGTGTTCATACCGCTTAAACTTTTTCACATTTTGTCAAATTGCAGGCCTAAGTGCTTTAGGCCTACACTTAGGCCTACCACCTTTGCACATCTGGAGACTGGAGTTTTCAAATCACGTCTCAGATTCTCAATTGGATTTCAGTCAGGACTTTGACTAGGTCATTCGATCTCACAAACGTGCTTTGGCCTAAAGCTCTCCATTGTATTTTTAGTTGGATGTTTGCCACAATCTCGAGTCATTTACGGAGTTTAATAGGTTTCCTTCTAGTATTATGTTTCCCACCCCATGCATAACACAATTACAGCGCTGGCGTGTGCCTTCAGTAATAGGCTGCTGCATCCTAAATACACAAGGGAGCGTTTTCGATATAGACTCCATAAAAAATCACAACTCACAACAAACACAGTAAGCTGTTTTTACATTCCTGCTACTTTTTGCATAGGTTTTTAAAAAATATTTTTGTATATAGTCTGCTTTTGCAAATATACAAAGTACATTTGTGCAGTTTTTTTTTTTTTTTTTTTTTTTTTTTAAATTATTGCATTTGTATGTTTTTTTTATTTATTTATTTTTTTTATCTGAAAGTATTTCGTAACTGTAAAATCTTTCTTACTTTGTATATTTGAAATTGCGGATTTCCATTTGCCTGTTACTTGCTGATGCACTGAATTTTCCACTGAGGAACATTAAAGGTGTATTAAAGGTGTAATTATTTAAATTTTAAATAATCTGGAAGTAATATGTTTTGAGGTGAGCCCAGCCAGAGTAATGACTAAATAATCTGTGGCGAGAAACAAAAGATTAGGGTGATGGCAATGAGGTCTTCCATCCTCAAGTACATGATGCTTACCACCATGTTCGATAGCTGTAATGCAAATAATGACTACTCCATTGATTATTGAGAATGGTGTAAATAATTTTTGACATGCTGTTTTTTTTTAAATAAAATGTAGATAAAAAAAGATTTATTTATTTTTCAATAAAATAATTTTTGAGCAGTCCCTAATCATTGTCTGTCAGAAACAAACCTCTTGGTTCAATGAAAAGAACTTTAAATCTGGGAGAAGTATAAATAATCTGGGGCTTAACTGTATCCCTGTCTATTTTCTTATCTGTTCTGACCCGTTTCCCTGCCCCTGGTGAAAAAGCCACCTTGCAGCATGATGCTGCCACCATCGACCCGGTGTTTTTAACGTTGCGTTGCAATGTTTAATCAAAATGAGACTTTGCTTGGCTTTATTTTAACAGTAGGTTTCTTCTTGAAACTCCTCCATAAAGGTCAGATTTTTGGAGGGGACAACTGACTGCTGAGCGTTAAACAGATTCCCCCACCTGCACTGTGGCTCTCTGAAGCTCCTCCAGACTGACCATGGTCCCTTTGGCTGCTTTTGTGATTAATGCTCTTAGATTAGATTTGCAGTTCTGCCATATTCTTTCTGTTTCAGAAGATGGATTGAATAGAGCCCCATGGAATGCAAAACATTTAGCATGTTGTTTTATCCTAACCTTGCTTCAGTCTTCGTCACGACTTCATCGCTTTATGATGTTTCATTTGCAGTCAGTATTTCTCTGTTCTCTAACAAACCTTTAGGTCTTCACTGAACAGCTGTATTTATCGAATCACGTGCATGTCGAGCCCTGTTTACAATTTAACCATTTGGTTTCATTGGATACTCTGGAGGATCCTGAAAAATTGTATTATATCACATAAAATCACAACGTCATTGCGCTTTGAAGAAAAAAAAAAAAAGAAAATATTAAAATGTTCAAGGGGTATGAGTACTTTTTAAAGCGCTGTATGTCAACAGGTCTCTCTCGTGTCAGCTGTCTTCCCTCTTTTCTTAATACTGCAGTCATGATGACAGCAGTGATAAAAACGTACTCCACCTGTTTGCTGTGACAGAACCCCCCGGCCGAAAATGGACGACCTTAATGAGGCATTAAAAATTCAGGATTGGTGGTAATGAGATGGTCTTGTTCTACAAGTAGTGCCTCAGATTTGAGGAGATTTGTACAGAAACGCTAAAGCAGCACATACTGTACTGCATTCTAGGTAATAAAATGTTTGGAGGGAGCTGTGTCTCGAAGTCTGAGTAGATTTTTATCATGTAAATATGAGTTACTTTAGTGAGGCTTGGAAAAATGGGGCCTTTGGTCAGAATGAACCTCTTGTCATATTAGTATAAGCAATGACTCATGTTTGAATAACACAATTTACTAAAACAACCCATAAAATGACTTTTTTCGGTCAGGGCCGAAGTAGAAAGATCCGTGCTAAAGCCTGTGGGGCATGACGGGGAAAATTTGTCTTGACGAAATATTGCAATTTGAGGGGTGATCAAGCATAAGATAATGGAAATCTCAATGTGAAAACGCTCATTTCTGAATCCTGTACTGCTCTGCTGGGCTTTGAGGCAAACTGCCATCATAGTGGCACAATGTTTTGAGACAGCAACACTTGTTTACTTTTCCGCTCCCATGATTTCAATTTCCAAAAAAATGTTCAAAGATGGAACCTTGAACAAACTCTCAGCAGGATTTCTTTGAATAGCAAATGTTAATTTTTGTTTTCTGCTCTTGACCTTTCTGTTGAATGTTATTAATTTGCATTGGCAATCATTACTCTGCTTCTGTTGCCGAAAGCGGGTCAGCTGGTTCAGACAGACATTTCCCAAGGGTTTAGATATCTGTGAACCTGTAGGATTATCCACTTGTGGACAAAACTGGCAGGGGTCAGTCGTAAAGAGCCCTTATCCAGCCTAACAATGCATGAAATACAGAAGTTTCCTTGGTCGACCGGTCTTCCCTGGGGCTAAAGGGAGGGTGAATATCATACATAAGAGGAAATGTGTGTGATGCAAGAGGGTAGGGTTTTGTCTGTCTGCTGCACAGGAAAAGCTCAGTTACCAGGGAGACCCTAACACCCTTCCTGAGCTTTGGAGTGAAACATCACAAAGTATGGAACAAAGTAGAAATGAGCCACAGTGGGCCAGAAAGCGTCCCCCCGGCATTGTATCACGGGGTGGCACCACGGCTGGAGCCAAGCGTCGTCATCCAGGGACGAGTTCCTCTGGTTCTTAAGAGATATGGGCAAATAAAAGGCTGAGCTTATCCTCCTGTATTCTTCTGTTTCAGCTAAAATAAGAATTAATAGTCGGGGCTAGACACTGGCTGTTTGGAGTTATATGTCGAATAAAAATACCACACAAAAAATTCTAATAAACCTATTTTCTAATTGCTTTCAGTTAAAACTCTCAAAATTCTCACTGCTGCTACAATATAGCGCATTATTACAAGTACAGCCATTTTTATTTATACCATAAAGTTACATTTTTTTTATTTTCATGATTAGACTGAATCAAAAAATACTATTTTTACTTACTTATTTTTCATTCTGCTCTTTACAGACTAACAAGCTAGTATTGGCAGGTTAATTAGGTCGGCTATCTGCTCGGGTAGCAAGCATATGAATAAGGGTGGTGGGTGGTACTCATTTATACCCCCATCCTTCTGCGTGCCTCCTTTGTGTTTCAGTAGTTCAGGAACTAACACTTCAGCATTGCTTACCCATCTATCTGACACTGTAGCACGCTGAGTGCTACAGTGTCAGTCTAAAAAAGTGACTTTTTAATGAAGTTTATGGGTGAGGTCATTTTGATTAAAAATAATAATAATAAAAAAAAAGTCTTTGATAACAGCTTTATGATTTCTAACCTCTGTTTTGATTCCAAAGATACTGTTTGCTACAATATTCAGACTGACTTTGAAGTAAGCTTAGTAGTTCTTACAAAATACGGACAGATATTAAACCTTTGCAGGATGTTTTCCCGTCTCTTCATCATTTGGTTTAAGTTGATGTTGCTGCAACCTTCGAGAACATTCTTTTTAGTTAACTCAGAAGTTTATCATCCGTAACAGCCTTTAGTTATTTTATGTTTCACCATGTTCTCCTCCTCAGCTCCCTTTATGCTGCTAAGAATTCAGAGGGTGAGCCTGCTGAACTTCAGTTCAACCATCAACACAAACACTTCCTTTTGGGCTGTGAGTCACTCACTGAATTGCAGAGAGGCCCAGCCGTTTCTATGTGTAGGAAGATCATCTGGCATTTAAACCGAGGAAAATTCAAAGGAGCTGCGGCAAACTTCACAGGAATTTCTCATTTGAAAACTGACACATCCACTGAGTTGCTTTTAAAAATGGCTGCTGGGGCTAAATAATCAGGCAGTGGTAAATATTTAATGATTGAGTGATTTTAAAGTGTCTATAATCTTGCAGAACTTCGTAGCGGGTGCCAGAGAAATAGCAGGGTTGCTTTGGGAGTCATAATAATGATCTCTTAAACTAAAAGAGGAGCAGTGGGTTTTGCAGTGTTATTGTCGGAGTTTATCTGAAAATAATAGGCAGACATGGAGAATGTTTGCTTTATGTAATATTATGTATATTACCATTGCATGCTTAGAAAAACATGGTTGCCAGACATGAGGAAACAAAGGAAAGAAATTTACCAAAGGTCACCAGTTTCACACACAGACACCTAAGGTCAGGTTAGCATTTGGTTGCTGGAAAAAAAAAACAAGTGCAGTCAAGAAAGCACATCCAAACTCACAGAGGGCTTTCTTGACGTAATGTAACTGGGCTAACCACTGCAGCTCTTGTAACTGAAGAACAAAGTCAAGAAAATCTTATATTGAGATCACTAGCTTAAGATGAAATAATCCCCAACCCCCCGCAAAAAATCGGATGCTATGAAAAGGTGCAGATTAGGAAGGAATTTTTTTTTTTCCCTCTGTACTGCAAGAAGAATGACTAGAAATGATATAATTATAGAATTAGGAAAAATTAGTCCTGCCAAAAAGTGAGGGTTTTTTTTTTTTTTTCAGTTTTTTAAATGTATTTCCTTTCTGTCAAACTTTGCTTTTTATTGGCACTTGCAGTTCACTTATTTAAAACCAGACGAGTGTAAAAACACTTGCCATAAAGTAAAATAGAACTTTTGAATTTAAATGTTGCAGTTGTCCCCTAAATTGAATTCTGGAAATTTTGAGTCTGGGAAAAGTAATGACATTTTAAATGAGAAATGTGTAAGAAGACGGATTTTCTGAATCCATCTGCCTGTCTTAAGTGGCATGTTCTCTTGTCTTTACCATTTTGAACAGTGGCATAGAGGAATTAGCTTCTGTTATGTCATATTTAAGCTTGGAATCAAATGAATGACAAAATACAAATTCCCAGACAACTAAAAGTTAAAAGGTAGGGCTTAAACTGGAACTGTCCAGTTATTCCCAGATTCTGCAATACACTGGTTAAATTATGTTGGCAACTTCCATTTGCAAATTTCAACCAGCTGAAGCCACAGGTTAAACTTCATCAATTTAAAGGTGCAGGTGCAAATAGTGTAGCAAGTAGGCATGTCTAGACATGTCCGTAGCTATACAATTATTGTAAAAGACAAAAAAAAAAAAAAAAAAAGAAAAGAAACTTGGCTAAACTGCAAACAGGTGTGTCAACAATACAGCTCACTCCAAAACAGACCACTTTATTGCAGCTGCACGTTTTATACTAGAAGTGGCTAACATTATCACTCCTCCAGCAGCACGATCAGGAAAAGGGTGGATATGAATTGCTTTGAGGTGTCACTGTCTGGGAAGCGATTTTGCTAAAAATCTGTTCAGTCTATCAACTTGCATACAAATGTTTACATTTTACTGGCAATGTACTTTAGGTTTGAGTTGAGTTCCAGGCTTCAGTATCATTCCATGACCAATGCTAATCAACATTTCATGGAGTACTGAGTTCATTTCTACCCCCTGAACATGTCTTCGACGAGTCAGGAAGTGAGGTGAGGGTCTCTGACCTCATAGCCCAAGATGGGTTGCTGAGACGGTGGACAGACTAAATAGAACCAAGCAGAAGCTGGCAGCAGAAGACAGGCAGGAAGCTCATATGTGAAGCAACAGCACAGCTCGAATGCCAACTGCCCCAACAAGCTCACAGGGGTGATCTCATTTCTTAAAATGTACCAAAATCAAAGACTGGATTTGTGAAAATTTCTCAATGTGGAATTATGCGACTGCAACAAAAGAAGCACTTATTTTAGGGCTTTTCAAACATTTTTACCAGGAGTATTAATAACTGTTCAAATATGTTCAGTGGATAGCTAGTGTGTGTGATTTAACAAAAATTACTGAAAAATATGCAAATTTAGATGTAGAAATATAGGCACATTGCAACAGGAATTCCCTAATTACTTCTGTGGGCTCTGAGCTTGGTTCCAAGGGCAATCATCCAAATAGCTGGCTGACATTTTATCTTTCAGCACTTTTTGCTAACATCTTTGTTGAGAAAAGTGTTTCTATAAAGTTAAATTGATATGGACTATCATTTGTAAAATTCAACCTATCGCCGCACAATGGTATGGTAGACATACAGCCTTCTAACAGTCCGTCTTCTTGACATGTTAGCCATAGTACAATATAAATGAGAGCATGTGTGCAGCATATCTCCAATTACTGTCTAAAATGGTAAAGGCTGTCAGATGATGGACAGCTAAGCTGTCTGGCAACTAAGGATCTGAAGCTTGGAGTGGGATCTTCAGAAGGGAGTCAGGGAAATGGATTTCAGTGCTGAGGCAGGTGCGGTGGAAGCATGAGGAAAGATCACCAAATGGGAATTGTTGCAAGTAACAAACAAATCAGTGGCAGACAATACAAAGACTCAATCCTTCAGGTGCCCTCATAACCCTCATAACGTGTGGTATCCATCACACTGGTGGTTTGATCATTTCAGCATAGTCGACAACTACCCCTTAGCTGCTGTTCTTCTTTCGAAGGAAAAAAAAGAAAAAGCACACCACTGAGGACCTTCGTTTCCAGGGCATTTTCAAAGCCAAGGCAGTTGGTGGCTGTTGGCACTGCCACCCATTGCCCCCTTCCAAAATATGCTGCGTTGTGAATTTACCCGCTCTCAACATCAAACGGTGTTCTTGGACAAGGATCATAGAAATCCAAATATTCACAAAGGATGAGTCTTGATGATGGAAATTGCATCTCAGTGCTACTGATGCTGAACCAACGCACAAACCCCAGATTATCACTGCATTAAAGAGCAGAAGTGACAGCCAAGTTGGAATTGAGGTCTTAGTCCAACCCAACCCCCTCACCCCTCACCCCCGCTGGTAGGCAAATAATAGTAGTGATTCAAAACAAAAGATACAGCGATGCCACATAAATTGCAATTGACAATACAAGGGATTTAGAGAACTGTTCTCATTTCCATTGCAAATATAGATCAAATAGTTTCTCATTATGGTAGTTTCTCTTCAGACTTCAACACATTGAAAATTTAGTCACCTGAGTACCTCAACCCAAGCTACATAGCAAACTTGTCTTGTAATAAACCATAAAGTATCTTTGGTTGTGACCCAAAAGTTAGATTTCATTTTTGCTAAAGGTTATTAAAGAGTTTCTTGTTGTTGTTTTTTTTTTTTTTTTTTTTTTTTTTTTTTTTCCTTAGGTGAGTCTTACCTGACTGTTGAAGTAGTTCCTGCTGGGTTACTTTTCTTGCCACGTCTTTTTGTGTCCCGCTGTCTACAATGTTTTCTTCACACTTTACGCGGGACTTTGCTTTATTGTGGTCAAAATGTTGGCATCTCTGTTTGGTTTGGCCATGCCTTCTTTGTTGCATCAGATTACATGCACATTAGTCGGTGTGGAAGTTAGTGATTATTGGTAATTTAGTCGTAGAGTGAGAATTAAAATATGTCGGAGACACAGGATCTCAGTCCTGAAAGAAATATTGCACTTCTTTCAGGCGCACCATTATAGGTACAAAAACACAGTGGCAGTAAATCTCTACGCTTTTTTTCTGTCACCAGTGAGCTACTTAAAGTCCCGAACGTGTTTGATCTGATTTAAAGAAATAGGATTTCAAACTATTTTGCATGATTTGAGTTAAAAATGATTTGGGTTTAAGCTTCAACCATAGAATGGAAATTTCATTAAGAGTTGGCAGTTCCTCTTTTGCTTCCATTTCCTGGAAACATCCTGCTAATTAGAAAGAAATTTAAATATTTAAGACAAATTTTCGAAAATTGACCATTCATTCCATACATTTTAAAAATAATTTAACCCTGCTTTCATTTGTATAAACAAAGTAGGGCATGCTTAAGCATGTTTTCATAAACAGAGTACATTAAGATGCAGAACATGTAACCCCTTCCGCCATAAACTTCCTATTAATTTTGCACTTTTCTCAAGGCATCATTTTCCCCCAAATGTTGCCCACATTGCTGCCATAAATACACACTCCATCTCACAGAATTTAATTATTTGAGGTAAATTATTACTTATAGCATGTGTCCCCTTCATGTTATATTAGTTTAAGATGTATTTGCAGCTTATCCGTCGTTTCGCCGATCTCTATTACTCAAAGTCTGCCGTCATATGCTTGTTTTGACTAAAATCAGGAGGGAGCTGGCTAGTAGTTGTGGTGCTTGCTGTTGCTGCAGTGTGACATGAATATGAAATGACATTCAGAAATGTGTTGTGCAGGCCTGGGAAGCATCCAACACATCGTGTCCATCTTTCTCCGTTGCACATCCCTCCCCAGGAGACGCGATTATCATGGCGAGCCTTTGCGTGAGCAGACAGGAACCATGTGTGCATGTGTCTGTGAAGGGATCCAGTGTTTCCCCCAGCGGGGATTCCTTAGGTCAAGGTGTTTGCAGATCTAAGCAAACTGTGCCTTGTTTCCACCGTTTTGTTTAACTCAGTGTACACTGAACAAATGGTTTTATTTCACCCCCCTCTGCTGGTTTTCTGTTAAAACATCATTCAGAAAATAAAGCATTTCATTTCCCTATGCATCTGCTGCCATTAACAAGCATTTAGGATTAGGGGCCGTTTGGCTCAGCGGTAGCTCAGCTCAGGTAAAATATAAAACACTTTCAAAGCTGTAATTAACTTTTTTAATAGGCGAACTGCAGAACTTAAAAGTAGAGTAACAGTACCCATAATAACCCCATACTGAAAATCCTTTCCTGCTTTATTCATACAGGTCTGGAGCAAAAAAGCACATTGAGTTTTAAAAAAAAAAAAAAAGGCTTTCCCTCCACACTTTTATGTACTTCAAGAGAACAAAAGAAAGCGTAGTATTTCTGTTTATGGTCACATTTCAACGTGTATTTGTCTCAAACACCCTCCCGCCACGGCTCGGGGGCCGCATGTGAAATTAAAAACCACAGGTGACGAGACTGATGCTGCAGCTCAACATGACTTTCAACTGTTAAGCAATGGAGTCATTCATTTGGAGATGCCAGATCCATTATGTGCATGAATCATCATCAGCATGCATTTCCATCACATTTACTACTCCGGCTAAAATGTGAGTTTTTCAATTTAAGTTTTCCCTTTACTTTTTTTTTTTTTTTTTTTTTTTTTTTTTTTTTCCAGGGATTGTTTCTCTACTATGAAAATTTTTTAAACTTGCAAGAGCACATGTTTTGCTCAAAAACAGATTGAATAGTGGGTGTAATGATAAATTTCTTATAGCCATTGCTCGGAAACAAATAAAGCGAAAGCAGTATGTTGCAGCTGCTGAAGATGTACACAGTAACAAAACCAAATCCTTTTCTGTGCTTCTGTCCTTGATGCTTCCTTGGAGTTGCAATGAAAATATGAGGCTAGTCATGTCGAGTTGACTGTTGCTGGTATACTGCTTTACAGTGCAATATCTGAGAAGTCAGGGCCATTCAAAGAATGTTTGCTGTGCACCACGCAGAAACCTGCAGGATCAGTGTAAAATATACAAAGATGTACCGCTGTATTTCATTCTCTTCCCCCTCACGCGTTCGCACAACTCGCTGGCATGCTCACACACTCGAGATTCATCCCAGTGGGTGGACAGGACCACTTCCTTATCCACGCTACCTTGCATAATTTCCCTCTGCACTGCGTGGGGGAACAGGCTGTGCATCATCAGACACAAACTGATGCAAGAGGGGCCTCCCTCAGAAACAAACCTCCAGAGGAGGCTGCTCTGCCAATCCCAGAACAGTCATCGGCCAACGTTCTGTTCCGAGAGCCAGCATCTACAGGCAAAGACCCCGACAGCTACAGTTATAGATTTGCATGGAGGTCTGAGCGAAAGGTTCCAGTAAGACAAGCGAGCCGGCAAGAGAGATGGATTTCTCTCGAGGTCAGAGCTCAAGATACTTGGCACAAGTTCTGTTTCTGCAGCCAGCAGGGAGCTGACCTGTGAGGCTTTAGAGTTTGTGAACTCTGTTGGTCTTTGACATTTGTGCACTCAGAAAAACAAACAAACAAAAAAAACCCAACATAATCCGGAACACCTAGAGGTGGAAATGGATATTTATAAATGGAAAACTTTGTTTCTGTGTTGCTTTATTGCGTTAAGTTTTGCATTTCTCGCTGCTTGTTATTGTGGCATGTTCGTCCTTGTGATCTCCTGATGGTTGCTCGTGCTTCATCATTTCACCACTCAGCCGCAAGAGTTCATTCTTCGCCACAATTATTCTAGATTTTGTAAAAAAGATTTCAAGATGACAAAATAATAAGATTCCTAAGGCCCTTGTGAAAGAAACAAGCCCACAGCATCACATGTCCACCACCATAGATAACAGTTGGCATTCATTACTTTTCTGAATGTCTTTTGTTTGCTTTTGAGACGCAACTGGAGGACAAAGTTCCACTTAACTTCCTGTAGAATATTGTCATGTACTCATCTCAAACCACCACACATCTGAGTGATGTCAACCACTACTAATGCCTATTGATGCAAATTCAGCATGTTTATATCCAAGCTCTTAGTAGCTCTTTGCCACTTTCTAGTGGTTTTAGTTCTAATCCAGTTTTGCTTAACTGGCCAATTTTCATGCTAAATACCAAAATGTATATCTGCACTTGTACTATACTCGTATTAGAAATCTTATAGGCAGTAAGGGGTTGAAGTCTTTAGCAACTTTAGCAAACAAAAAAAAAAACCTTCACATGTTTTTTTGTGAGGACTTAAAATACTTTTTTCTCAACATGTCTGACAAATAGCTGTCTTCCATGTAGATAGGCTCTAAGGGTTGTTACGGAAGCTTGGTGACTCCGAGATGCTAATCTTTCAAATTCTCTAACACCGAAATGCTCACTGTGTGTGGTGGAAAAGATAAACGTTGGTCCTTTTATACCTTTTGTCACAGTTTAAATATTTTTTAATAATCCCTAAATTTATAGATATGACCAAGTTTAGGCAAATAGCCGTTTTCCTAACTTAAGATCAACAAATATTGGTGTTGAATGAATGTCAGGCTTTTTCGTCTTTACTATTATAAAGAGTGGCTTAGAGAATAGGGCCTCTGGTGTTTTTTTTTTTTGTTTTTTTTTTTCATATTAGAACTCCAGGAATATGAAGGAAGCAATGGATTACTAATTATAACGTTGAAAACATGAGTGATTCAATATAAGGGATTTTTTTTTTAACACATCGCTACCAGGAGTAAAAATGAGTGTAAAGGTTACTGTTACTCAGGTAAAAATGTTTCTATAGCCACATCATTTGCTTCAGTTGAATGTACTAAATTAGTGTCAACATATTCTCTTTGCTCACTGCTTTTTAGCTCGACGACAGCCATTCGTTGAGTAAAAGTGGAGTTCTGCTGCGGACAGGCT
Source organism: Anableps anableps (assembly GCA_014839685.1). Lineage (NCBI taxonomy): Eukaryota > Metazoa > Chordata > Actinopteri > Cyprinodontiformes > Anablepidae > Anableps > Anableps anableps. The sequence goes on from CM026087.1 coordinate 15,432,362, forward strand.
CAATTAGCTGTGTAGCACTTCCTGCTTTGCTGCAATTTTAGGCAAATTTAATTTACTAAAATGTCACCCAGGAGTAAAAGATAAGAATTAGCATGTAGAAAAAAGATCCCTGGAACAACTGGTCTGATGTTGATTATTTTTTTTTAATTTTTTTTTTTTCCACCAAATTATACACGTCTCTTGATTAGATGTAGTTTTATGCAAAGGAGCTAAACTTTTAAACGCTACGATTCAGCAGACATACTAACAAAAGTGGAAGGATAAAAAACGCTTTTTCTAATTTTTATGATAATCACAAATTTGCATTGCCAGACCTAATAAACCAAGAAATAATAACCGCTGCATTATTTAGGCTGATTAGTGCAGGAGCCTTGAATTTCAGCTGTAAGCTTAGCCAGATGGTATTTTTTTTACCTTGAGAGCAAGAGGTATGAATTGTGCAGCTAAATATTAAGTTGCCTTTTATGTTTTATGTATCTGATGTACTATGTAACATAAAAAAGCCAAATCTCTGTCTTCAAAGGAACTCTTTCAGCCGACAGGCATCATAAAGAAGATTCACAATAATAGCTTTCCATCAAGCTGGCAGTGAATTCTTGTTGTCATATCTGCAACTATCCATTAAACACCTGCTCGCAGCAGTATTCTTAACCTCTGCTTGCTTATACAGGCAACAATGCTCCCCCTCTATCAACATTTAGCACAACAATTCTGCTCTGTCACCTGTGATAGATGCACATGTAAAAAATGCAATATTGGCAACCAAACAATAGGCAGGGCCCTATAGTTAAGTATTTCTCAAGAGAAGTCTAAAATTATGCTGTCTCTCAAGGACACTGCAGAGAGAGCACATAAAAAGAAAAAGAAGGAAAAAAATGGAGGGACTGAAATGAAAAGGTGAGGGGGAAATTGCAGAGCATCCCGTTTTGCTCCCCAGCTGTTTACACAGTGCCGCAGAGGTTGTAAATTTTAAGGAGCCGAAGCGTATTGGGCGTCATCTCGGGCACCCATCGTTCTGGAAATTACCTCTCTTTTCCCGGTCTCTCGAGAAAAGTGCACAGTTCATTCTGGGGATCCCTTCGGACTGTCACTTTAGTGGCGACAATTGAGGGGCACCATAAAAATATGTAAAAAACTATCTGCTCTATCTCAAGCAGAAGGTGGCTGGATTGGATTTTTACTTTCTCTCTGATATAAAGTCTGATAATATTTGCCTCACATAGACCCTGCTGTGCATAATCAGAGACGTGGGGCTTTAAGGGTCAACAAAAAAAAACCCTTTTTGAACCCCTGAATTTGGCCTTAAGATACCATTTCACTTTTTCAAATAGTACATGGAGAGATAATTCTAACGTATGTACTAGAATTTAATATAAAAACTAAAATTGTCTATCGAGGGCTTTCTAATTTGGATTCCAGCGGCTTTCAAGTAAAAGGTGAATACATTGAGAGAAGTGTTAATGCCAATCATCAATCAAACCTGTTAGCTTGCGTGATAGCTTAAATCAGTTCATCATCAGAAGTTTTGTTTCATCAATTTTCAGTCTACATCTCAGACATTAACAAAACAACCAAAAAGATCACAGAAAATTTTGAAATGGCCACAGGAACAAAAATTTATTTACCTTTTTAGTGTGTTACTTTTGGCTGAAACCCTGCAGTAGCAGTAAGTAGACCTGACCTCTCTCTTGTTTATTAGCCTTAGGTGTTCACTATGCAGCTCTGATCATTTTTTTTCCAACACATTTTTCCCTCCGTTACTGGAAAAAAAAAAAAAACAGTTTACATGGCTTTCAGGATTCCAATGTGAATTTCTGTAATAGTTACACTGTACCAGTAGGTGGCAAATGTTTTTAGTAAGTCAAACATAAAAAGAGAAGATCTTGAGCGTGGCTAAAGCAGTGCAAAGTTATTTTCTGTCAATTTGCGTTTTTTTTAGCCCATTTTGTTCGCTCCTTAATCCATTTCGTTCCCAAAAACAAACCATTTCACTCACAAATTAACAATTGCATATAGTAATTTTATTTCTGTCTAGTATTTTGGATTAATTAGAGAGAGAACAGAAAACAGTAATAGAACTGCAAAAGTATTATCAATTGTATACATTTTCTAAGAGCGTCATATTATACTTGGTTTTAATTGCGTGTGGATCTGATCAACATTTGTAGTCTTCCTTTAGTTCTGCTTTCAGGTTAAACATGCTTGGACATTTAGACTTTGGTATGTTGGCAGTTGTTTTAAATGTCCTCTGGTGAAATGTCTGATTTCAAATCTTTTAAAGACCTAAATCGCTTATCAGTCTGAAAAGCTGCTGTAAACCTCTCTCTGAAGATCCTCAGACAGCTTTTTGGATCTCACCATGAAGTTCACTCTCAATTTTAGCAGTCAGGAGAACAGGAGAAAACTACCTGGCTGCAATTCAAAGAGGTCCAGAATGATGATCTGATCCTGTGTATGATTTTTTTTTTAAGCCATTTTAGTAGGCATGAATGTGCTGATGCCCATATATTCTCATCAGAAATGTCATTAGTTCATTTTTAAGAAATGTTTTAAAAGGTCTCTTTTTTTTTATAGCTGTTATAGGTATTTATATGACTTAAATTTCTCAATATTATAGAAATTAGAAGTTACAGTATTGTAGAAGTGTAGTATAATTATTAAAAAGCAGTTGGTCTTTTTTTCCCCTCCAAAACCATAAAATAAAAGTCTTCCTTCTTATTCTGACCTTTAGAAACTATGTAAATATCTCGGAAAACTGATTAAAGTCTGATTTTTTTTTTTTTTATTTATTTATTTATTTTTTTTTTTTTTTCCCCCACATGGCTAACAAAGTTTCTTAATAGCAAAAATGTAGCTCACATTTAAAAGTAACTCATGAAAAGTATTTTGATAAGACAACCCGTCCTACCCAGAGCCAATCTGTCAAGTTGCTCCGTCAGTATATCGTTTTGATTGTTAATTCTTCACAAGGTCACATCGGAGATCTGGGCCTTCTTCCTAATGGCTAATTATCCTTGCACCATCTTTTATTGAATCTGACACTTTGAAGGGCTTTCTGTTGGACCTGTTCCGCCTTCTTAATAGTATTGGTTTTTTTCACCGATCATATCGGTGCCTTGCATTTAAAAGAAAATAAAAAAGAAGTGATCCTGCCAGCTTTTTATTCCCTCCTGTTCCCATCAACCTCACGGGCCCTCCTCTTTTATTCTTGTCCAAAGCGTTTCTGGGGCTGGCAGGATGGTAACTGTAAACACACATCTTTTGGCTCGGCAATTATCAAAAGGGGCAGAGTGGGAGAGGAATTGATCTGCCGGCTCGCAGTACAGTAAACAAAGCCTCGCTGTCCCATGTGGTCCGAGCAATTATGGAGTGCTAGAAGTAGCAGGTTTTGCATGAGCTATAAAAAGACAAAACAGTTGGAGCCGAAAGGTGTCAAAAAACTTAACTTTAATGATGTGCTGCAGTTATTTTTAATATTTTAATTTTGCTTTTAATCTTTTGCGTATCCTTGGTTTTGTCTCACAAGTGGGTCAGTCATGTCTGTTTTTCAAGGATAATATCATCCGCCGCTGTAAAGTGAATAGCGTTTCAAAGAAAACTAAATGCTTTTGCCAATTCCCATGTCGCTCACCGTTTCTCCACGAACTTATTTGTCTGTTCAGTCTCCCCTATCCGCCGTCTATGTCATTGCATTGTCTTTTGCCCCTCTGCCGAAGCTATTTATGCAATATTTGATTTAGATTGCGATACGGGATGTCCCTGAGCACCCAGCAGAGATGGATATATAAATAGCATTTAGGAAAATAAATTGATCTTTGATGCCTGTCCTTCAGGGGGAGATTATGTGACATTGGTTACTGTCAACAGTCTGGTCTATTTCTATTTTAGCTGAACGCCATGGGTGAAAACACACTTATGAGGTCTGTTGGAATCGAAACGAAATGGGCTATTACCCTTGAATGTGATGTTTCTGAGGCGATGGAAATGAAAAGAGGTCTCTCATTTGCGCTGCACTGATCTGGTTATAGCTCCGATGCACATAGTCGACGAGAACCTGTGAGGTTAACATTTATCAATTGTTAAATATGTTTTGAAATAACAAACTAGTGAAGATGAAAGAAGAAAAAAAAAAGCATACTGTGTTCATGAAGATGATCAGGCAGTCTGGAGAAGGAAGAGGAAAACTAGTGTGGAAAACAATGGCTTTTATCCGAATGTCTAGATGTTATATTCTCCCTTCTGTTCTTCTGTTTTTGTGCACTTTCTTTCTTGTCCCTCTTTCCTTCCTTGTGTACCTCCTTCCTTCATTTTTGTCCCTCCTTTCCTTCCTTCTATGTCAGTTATGTCTTTTGTCCTTCCTCGTGGACTTGTCCTTCCTTCCCTCCTCTGTGTCCAGCGTCCATCCTTCCTCTCTTCCTTGTCCATGATTTTTGCTCCTTTCTTCCCTTCGTGTCCCACCTTTCTTCCTCCCTCTCTCATATTCTCGCTTCCTTTCTTCCATCAGCCTTTCTTTCATCCTTCAAATTTTCCTCCTTCATTCTATCTATCTTCTCATCCTTGTCATACCTCCCTTCTTTCTTTTTTGTGTCCGACCTCCATTCCTTTCTTGCGTGTTTCTTGCCTTGCCTCCATCTTCTGTCCTGCCGTGTGTTCTTTCTTTCACTCTTTCCTTCATTTCTTCCTTGTATCCTGGCTTCCCTCCTTCCTTCCCTCGGTCATCTTTCCTAACTGGGTTGTGTCTCAGCTCTTTTCTTCCTGTCTTGCTTCATTTCCGTCCACACTGTCTTACTTCCCTTTCTTGTAGCCTGTCAACACTTTGGTAATTTAGAGTCGCCAATTAACGCTAGCACATGTGATTTTTGGATTGTGGGAGGAAGCCAGAGTACCTGGAGGAAATAATACAGTGTATGTGGAACAAGCCTAGTGCCAGTGAAATGGTGCTAGAAGCATAACCAATGTCTGGAAATCCAGTTTTCACATTTAGGGGTTGATTAAGTTTGAATGCCTTGCAGAATCTCAGCACATGAATACATAAGAAGAAATCTCTATATAAGCCCTATCTGATCCCCACCTCCTCTCTGCTTCCCAGCTGCACATGAGTAATAGAGATAATCTCCCCGGAAGATCACCGTCAGCAGAAAGGCATCAGAAGGAGCGTAGAAATTTCAATTATCAATATGCCATTTAATACATCGCCACCAGGCCAAACAGTCTGGTGTCTCGACAGGCCGAGATGGAGAATGTTATTTCTCAAACGCATCAGCAAGATAGCTGCAATTTGGTACGGCGTGGTTCTAACCGGCCTCCATCCATCACGTCATACTTTAAACCTTTGCTTTCGCATGGCCAGTCGAGTTGGAGCGCTCACAGGGTGATTACGAACGCTCAGTGCCCCTCTGAGAGCTGTGTTTGATTTCTGTGATCAAGAGGTAACAAGCAGTTTCTTGGAAGTGACAGCATGAATGCCTTTGATTTCTCATCAGGATATGGACGTCGGGGCACTGATATGATTCCCCTTGGACTGCACCTTGCCTTTGAAAGAAACACTAATCCACTATTTGGTGTGTGTTGTTTAAGCTTGACTTACCAGGTATTGATTGCCGGTTGAACCAAGAGAAGAGTGGCCTTTTCATCTCCAGCTGCCATTTTTGCGCTGCAGCTTTCAATGTCCCTTGTGACATGAGAAACAACTACCGAGCATTTGGCAGAACATGACTAAATTTGTTTATAGATCTTAAGGTAAAACAGACTTTCTTTGTTATATCTCTACGAAACAGGAAAGTTTCTGTGTCTTGCAACTTAATAGCCCATAATCCAGTTTTTACAAGATCTTAAGTGGTGTTAAAATTTCTTAAGGTTAATAATCTTAATTTTAGGTCTTTGTACTCTGCTCTAAAACCAAACTATATTTTATAACAAAAGCACTGCTGATCAAAAAGAATGCAAATGCCTATCTCATTTTTGCCTAAAATTATTTTAATGACCCCTTTAAGACTTTTGTGGATGTTTTTTAGAACCCAACTTTCATTTATGAGATATGTACTTAGAGGATTTTATTTATTTTTTTTATGACTTGTATTAAGATTTTGAATTTTTATTCTGTGACAAAGCGAGACCTCCTGGATGAGTCGTCGACGCACTTTTGGAGTAATTTTGCTCGGTCAGCCGTTCCTGAGACGGTTCACCACTGTCCCTTGTTTTCTCCATTTGTGGAAAATGTCTCACACTGTGGTTCACTGAAGTCCAGTCATGACTGTATCTCATCTGTTCATCATCTTGAATTTCTTTCCGTCAGGCTTTTTTTTTTTTGCATTGTTTTAGCCTACTTCATGTTGCCAGACAGGTCCTGTTAAGGTCAGGTTGTTGTCATTGAAAAACTTAAATCATAATTTGAAAACCTGCATTATCTTTGTTGTTTAATTATCTTAAATGTTTGAAAATGGAAAAGAAATGTATATGCTTTTGATAGCTTTCTATGTGGCATGGCAAAATCTTTGACACCACGTGTTCTTATTTCTCTAAGATTTAGATGCAAGTTTTACTCAATTTTTCTATGCAAAGAAGCACAATCTCAGTCAGATTGGATGGAAAGAATCTGTCAACAACAATTTGTTTGACTGAACCATTTCTATACATGAATATTCTTTGATCTAAACCACTTGCGTTAACGCTGCATTTTTTGGGGGGCATTCTCCTGCTGGAAGGTGAACCTCCTCCCCAGGCTCAAGTCTTTCTCAGCCTGTATCTGGGATTGTCCTGCATTTAGCTGCAATTATTTTCTCATCAACTCTGACCAGCTTTTCTATCCCCACTGAAGAAAAGCCCGCCCATAGCATGATGCTGCCACCGCTTGTGGAATTCAGAGTTACCACTGAACCTTGGGATGTGTGATTTTGGACTGTTGGAGACAGCCAGATTACCTGGAGGAAATAGTACAGTTTATGCGGTACAAGCCAAGTGACATGGTGCTGGAAGCATAACCAAAGCTACAAATATTTAGTGCATCAAAGCAGTCTTAAAAATACAATAATACACCAGTACATACGTATAAAAACAACAACAGCTAGCATGTTTTAGAGTCTGGTTGCTGCTGCACAGCAGAAAAGGCGACGAGTAGTTGCACTCAATCAAAATGAAATCCTTTAGGCTGAAAAGTGCCTCTAAAAATCGTGGTTCGGTGTGGCAGCGCTGCATCTGTAGAGCACTGAAGGCTCCTCTCTCATAACATCTTGATTAGCTGGAGGTATCCTTTCAGGATAAGGAAGGAAAAAAAATCACCTTAGCTGCCGAGGGAAGAGAAGCTGTAGGGAAGGAGGGGGGCTTTGTGTGCAGATCTGAGCGTGTGTATGTGTTGACAGGTAGATGGACAGGTGCCTGTATTCATGTGTCTGAACCTGTCTGTCAGCTGCCTGCTATTCTGGTTGGGGTGTGTAGCTTTTTGTGTGTGTCTGTTGGTTTAGGCTGTCACCACGTTCTGATCATGGTTCCATCTTGAGATTTAAGCCGCCACCATTATGCAGGGAAAGGATTCAAGCATCCAGCATTCTAGTGGGAACTTTGAATTTTGCATGATTGTGTTACAAAACCCACACTGTTTGTACCACTTAAATTTGTAATTCATTGCTGTGACAGTTGAACTACGACTGGGGAAAAAAAGAAAAAAAAGAAATCTATAAAAAAAAATAAATAAATAAAATAAACTGGTGATGACTAATGATATAAATATTCATGATGAGAATGAGGGGAATTTCTGTGCCCAGTCTCATGGTGATTCACCACTCACTTCGGAGACATTTCTCTGGAGGTTAAGATTTAAAAGCATGCTTGTCGTGAAGCCAGAGAATCTAAGCTGTTAAGAATTCACAATCAAGGAAACATGGATGCATGTCGATTGTGCCATTCAGCACCTTCCAGGTCTATTTTTTGTAGTGCCGAGAGGCCGAGAAGAGGTAGTTTTTTTATTACATCTTCTAAAAATCATTTCTCACTAATCAGTTCACCCCATGCCAGTTCATACCCTCATTTTATATCTGCGCATTGCAATTTCCTCCCTTCCTAGTTGTATTTTATACCTGCAAACAAACAATTTTGTACTCGTCTACTGAAACCATGGTTTATTTTTGTTGTGGTTAAGTATTTTTCTTGAATATAGGGAGATAAATGCTCCTAAAAATGTTCAACTGCCAGGTATAATTTCATTCAATTGTATATTATTGTCTGATCGCTCTCTTGGGCCTATTGGCTCTTGAAACTATGACTGATTATCACCCTGATCAAACTGAAACAACTCTCATTCATCTCCTGGTGGAGGATATTATTAACTAGAGTCATATAACCATGTTTCTTTACAAAAGACTGAGTAGAATATAGAAAAGGTGTTTAAATTGTGGGTGTGTCAGCCCAGGTACCTAATGACCTCCTGGCAGGTGGTTAATAAGAGGGGGAGGGGCAATGCTCTATACAACCAGAAAAAAACTTTGAAAAAGTAACTTATTAAATATCAGCATACCTTGAGATCAATAAAAGCCCCATACCTGCTTGTTATTAAAGATAAACCACCCAATTAACAAACACATTGATGCTGATAAATGGTGAAACACTCCATATAGGCAAACTGCAGTAACCACCATTATAACATAAAACGTTACAAATAAGGCTTGCAAACTCTTCATTCCAATTCGCCAATTACACCATCGCCAAATACATGATGCGATCTCCAACTTTAGTGTATCTCACACTGTGTACTTTATTTCTGTACAACTTGCGTTAGTCGTCACCTTTAACTGGGCTTACCTCTAAACCTTGGATGCAGCAATGTACCAACTTTGCCCCCAGGGCTAATCATCCGCCCTGCCTGTTCATACAATTACCCAAGTCACTACAATATTCAGTCACTTATCCCTTGATCCAATATTCATGAATATCTGGCGCACCAGAGGTTCTTAAATTAACGGACTCATAAAAATAGAATGAGATGTGGTTACCATTTTATAACCTCGTTTGGCATTGATCTTTCACTGGAGAGAAAAGGGAATGCTTACATGCATCTATAATGAAGTCTTGTGATGTGACTGTAGCAGGAATGAGGGATGCTAGTCTCCAAACAGTTTTAGATCAAAACTATTATGAGCATTTGGAATTCTCTATGGTTCAACTCAAATAATAAAAGTAAAATATGGTTCATCATATATTCATGTCTGTTTTTGAGGTTAGATGCATGAAACATAGATTACATAAAGCAGAACAAGTCCAGGTTTTGATTTATTCCAGCAGAAATTTAGGCATGTGAATTAATTATGTTGAGGTCTAAATGCATGTAATGAAACTAAAGTTTTACTCGCCAACTGAACCTGCTGTTTGGGGTTATGAGGGGATAAAACGGATAAAATATGGGTGCATGTTCAGCCTAAGCACTGGAGGCACCACACAGCCGTGATGTGTGTGATGAAATCCATTTTTTCAGAACCTAAATGATGGATTGACTTTTTTTTTTTTTAATAATTTTTTTTATCATTCTCGAAACTGCCAAAATGTTTTTAAAGGGTAATTAATTATATGTTTGAGCAAGAAAAAAAAAAATGAAAGTCTGAAGCAATTGTCACCCATTCCCCCCCACCTCCCCTTTTTTTTTTTTTTTTTTTTTTTTTTTTAAGCAGATAAGTAATTTTGAAAATCATTTCTGTACTTGGAAAGACTATTGAGCTACACCTCCTGAAACTCAACTTCCATTACCCTATATGGATGACGACAGAGCTTGACTCCCAATGGTTATCAACAGAAAATGGATTGCTTTCTTTCTAACAGAAATATGCCAAATGGTGTGTGTGTGTGGGGGGGGGATTTCTCTTCTTCTACAATAAACAGTCTTTGGTAACAACACTTTTTGCCCTAGGCAAACGAAACAACTGGAATCATGGCTTCAAGGGAAGAAAGAACCTAAGCCTGGGGGAAAAAGGCACGACAAACTTCATGGCACAGTGACTACAGAAAAATCTTGCTGAGTCACCAGCCAGATCATCAAAGCAATCTCTGGAGATTTTTGTGAGCATAACGTTTCTCAGGTAAGAAGTTAACATTGTTTTGCTGTGCTTTTTATATTTTAATCTTCCCTGTCAAAAGAAAATGTCTGACGTCACAGATCAAATCAAATCTCTCTAAATGTAATCTGAAAAAAAAAAGGCTTTTTTTTTTTTTTTTTCTTCATGTCTGAGCCAGAGGGTAAAAAGACTTCATAACAGTACTTTTGCTTCCCTTTCAACCATCACATGTGTAGTACTGGCTTGGACTGACTTTTTGGGGACAAGCCTCAATTCATTTTATAAAAATTTTATACAGGCTTTGAGTTTGACATGCATTACAATGTCCAGTGTTAAAAAAAAAAAAAATCTTATCAGTGAACCACAGACCAATTGTGTGCAAAAAAAGCGAGACTTTCTGCTGTTTCCCTTCACTGCTACGCTGTTTTGCACAACCAATCCATGACTACCTCAGATTGTGTTGTGGTCACAGCTGTTTTTAGAAGAGTGTTTAAGCCTGTACTCATCACAGTACCCAAGTGTGTGTCTGTCTGTAAGCTGCAGCATCCAATACAGTCTATAAGATTGTATGTCCAATAAGATCACATCAACGTAAAAAAAGAAATTCACAATATTCCAGTTTTGTAATTGATTTTTTTGATATGACTACAATGCATAAGTGACTGGAGAAGTGGGACAAAGTAATTTTTTTTTTTTTTTTTTTTTTTTAATTGATCGATTAATGTTTTGGTGATGAAAAAAAAATCTATATATGAAATATAAATGCTATTAAATCTAAAACTCAGCTTTGATTAATAGCACAGCCCAAGCTCTTGGCTCCTTATTTCAATAAAACTTGAATAAAAAGCAGGCAGTATAAACCCAGACCTGGCCGGTTAACTGACTGAGTCTTATATCCAAGTAGAACTAGACTGGGTTCCTTTTGTGAAGAACATTCATGCAAAGGCCACTGAATGAAGTTTAGAGGAAAGGGCTGCCTTTTACAATTAAATAGGCACAGTGAAAGGCTACAGTGAACAAGTTCTTTCAAATTGAAATGAAATCTTTTTTTAGGGTAGGGTTTCTCCACTTGAGTCCTTTTACCTCAATAATCCAGCTCATGATCACCTGCAGGTTGTTGCAACAGACAGTGCTCCTCCTTCAGCAGCTCCAGTTTGACTAATTCTAAAATGTTGTCGCCTGTTGAGATCGTTTTTCATGACGACCTCAGATAAAGTGACTTTGCCTGCTGTCTCGTGCCATAAGTGTGAGCGTTGCCACCTCTGTTTCCGCTCCCTCCAACATGAATAAAATATCCTGTTTACCCTGCCAAAAACGAACCCAGCGTGGGTGGACAGAAGCAAAACCCAGTTTGTAATGTTCTTTTTTTTTTTTTTTTCTTTTTTTATCACCAAGTTCTTTTTAAAGTTGAACAAGAGTGACCAATATGAAAGCTCGTTGGTGCCAATGAATCAGCCATCGAAAGCTGTTATGATGTGTTATTTTTGCCAACATCTGCTATAAAGACTCAAGGTTGAATTTGCCTCTAGGGCAGCCATAATTGCTGTGCATATGTTGTTTATGCGTTGTGCTGGAGCAAGTAAAAAAAAAAAAAAAGAACAAAAAACGAGCTTGTCCTGGAAATAACTTCATTCAAGCATTTGTAGTTGTGTGGGCTGATAAACAGTTAATTAGTGAGACTAATTGGTTTTATCTGTGCTCATGAGCCATGTTGCTGTTAAGCTGAACACAATCGGGATGATTGTACTTTTGATATTTATTTTACATCGCCTTCCATTTGTATTTGTACACCATTTTGTCACGTCACAACCACTAACTTCTGCGTACTTTGTTGGGATTTTATGTGATTTTACAACTTCAATATGCAAACAACCCCCTCGAGTCTCTGGATGGATGGATGGATGGATGGATGGAAGCCTATTTTGCTGCAGGTCACCCTGTTTTCAGCTCCATCCATCTGCGAGTTTTAACCAGCCTCTGTGTTCATCCCCACAGCGTGCCCCAGCGCAGCTGCAACCACCGTGCTTCACAGTGGGAATAAGCTGCTCGTTGTGATGTGCGCTCATTAAATTTCTCCAACTGTATCCCTGACCTGTCTGGTGTGTTTCTTTTTCTGTATGATGCTGCTTGTTCTCTAACAAACCTCCTAAGGTCTTCACACAACAGTTGAGTTTATACTGAGATTAATTTATACACCGCCGTGTTTGTTGGATATTAAGCTGACACCTGCAGAAAATTGGTTGCATTGGAGTTCATACAGGATTATCAGAGTTGAATACAAATACATAACACAAAGTATTTTCCTTCCACTTTAGTCATGCACCCTTATGCATCCCTTATGTTTGACAAAAATACAAAATGAGAAGGAACCTGGCACAAAACAAAGATATTTTCACACAGCAGTGTAACTGGTGCTGATGTTTCAGTTCTTTACTCTCCCATTTCAAGTTTGCCTAAACTACGAGCTGCGTTTCCATTGCAACGGTGCGCATACCTGTCGATTTTCTGCTAATGTCGCAAAAACACTGTTTCACAATTGCGGTGTTTCCATTAAATAAGAAATGAAATTAAAATCACACGTGAATAAGCTTGTTCACGCGATAAGTCATCAAAAACTTGCCGCGCCATGATCCTCCAACTACTTCCTGTTATCGTCTTCGTGGTTTGCGCCAGCGGCAACATCCGGTTGTTGATCATGTGACTCCTGTGATGCGAAAAACGTGTTTCCATTGCAGTTTTGCGAAATAAACCTGTTTTGATTCAGCTGAAAAACCACCTGATCCTAGCGGCCAAACTTTTTCTCGAAAAAGGAGATTTTTTTTTTTGGAAAACGGGGTGTTTCCATTAAGCAGATTTATTTCCGTTATTTCAAATTGCGCAGTTTCAAGGTTGATGGGAACGCACAGATTTGTGGCAGGAGCTGAGCGGTCGTGAATACATTGAAGTTACTGCCGTAGAACCTCAACTGCTAGAGGAAGTTTCTGCCCATGTCAGACAAGCAGAAGCTTAAAATACAATTTGGACTGCAGCAGGTATGGAAAGCCAAAAAGGCCAAAATTCAATAAATTAAAAGTCCCAAAATTGATATTCATAAATGTGAAGTTGAGATGCGTGCATCAATTTAACTAATCTATCTTTTTCTAAAATAATGTTTCTTTCATTAAATTATTTGACGTTATTAAATCCATGTTTTTACTTCATGGCTATGTGTTGAAAACATGAATTTATCTTAGCGCTCCGCTTTACAAATAAAAATAAGTTTTTATGAATGACTGTACCGTATATTTCATTCAAATTTTGATTAGATTCTCCAATTTAATTACTGCACTGAGTAATAAATCCAAACGTTAGAAATGTATTGAATTAAATTATTACATTATTTAGGGATGTAAAAAATTAATAACTTATTTGTTTGGGGGATTTGAGTCACTGTTGGCTTTCTACAGCAGGAAGATCCTCTAGAAATGGTTCTTAACAAGAATGCTAAAAACACTGAAGTATGCAGTTGATTGGAAAAGGAAGGGAGACATGAATAGAGTACCAATCAAAACAGGCAGCGTATCAGTTATATCTTGAAAAGGGATATGTTAATTTATTTCTCCTCGTTACAGTGGGGGCCCATCTCTGATGATCTTGTCCTGTAACCCAGGCAAGGCCGTTAGCTTGCCGGGACTCCTTTCAGAGCAGAGCAAAAATCCTTTCAGTGAGCCTCTGACTTCTCGCTTGTCAGATAACTAAAAACAGTCTGTCCTCGGGGATGGCTACCATCATTCTAATGTATGCTGATTTGACTTTATGTTCCTCTGCCAAGGACAGAATACCACCTGCTGGAGGAGCCACTTTATGTGCATGTTTATGGGCATCTCGACTCCAGGGGCACAGCTTGAGCGAAGTCTTGCTGCTCCGCAAGGAGAAACCTGCCCTACCCACTGCCACACCTCCCTGCTCATTTATCATAGTGACAAGGGATAGAGGGGAACGTCTTCCATATCCTCACATCCTCTCTGCTGACAACGAGGCAACATCGTGTCACTGACAGATGGAGAAAATTAAACACTGCAAAGAAAGAACGACCCAGAGTGTTGACAAAACTGGGAGCTGCTGACATTTTGTTTTACACCCACTTCATGATGTTACCCTAAAGTCTGCCCCTCACTCTTCAGCATCCTCTTGACTCTAAACCGAGAGTCATAAAGGGCTGAGGTAAAAATATCCTCCTGACCAAAAAATCATCTGTTTTTTTTTTTAAGAATAGGATAGAAATATCCTTTCTTGATTTTCCTCTTTTATTTAACTTGAATACATCTAACACGCTAAGACAGGGATGCCTAAAGTGTGACACTCAAAATGATTTTGTGCAGCCCCGACTGCAAAAAATAGATTAAAGCGAGCATTTTTGAAAAAAGTGACCCATATCCTGTTGTTGTTGCTGACAATAACCCCCACTTTCTTTCATTAAAATAGTCCAATATTTAGTTAATTTTTCCATTTTTATTTGAAAACCAATATTTTGTGGCACTCAGGTACTCTCAGCTTTACAGTTTTGGCCCACTTAGCTACAGGTTTGGACACCACTGCTGTAAGAGGATAGTGAGATACTCAAACTTGTGAATGGGTGTGCTCAGCATAATGTGACAAAACACACTCCTTTTTTTTTTTTTGGTCCATATAGTTCCATGTTATGTGGTCAGAAAGTCAGTGAGCATAGCCTAAAAGTACATTTTCCAAACTGGTTTTCATACACTTTGTTTCCTTTGTGCCTGAGATTTAGACTCACTCTATGGCAGGGCTCCAGCAGAGTGCCTACAGAACCAGGCTTCACAAGGATTATTTAAACACCTTGGGCAGAGCACTGCTTACAGTTTGATTTTTATGCTTGTTCAGGAAAATTGCCAACAATACCAAATGGGACCAGTTGAGATTCATGTGACAACAAAATTGTTTTCTTAGCAAACCCAGTATAAAGGCACAAAATGTAAGTACAGTAGAGGGCTAACCCAGCAGGCAAATGTGACCCAAATCCAGTTTTTTCCCCCCGAATGCGACCCATATCCGACTTTTTCACCGCAGTCTGAACGGCCCAATTCCGATCTTTCCACCCCCTAAAAAATCCGATCTGTGCCACTTTCGTATGTGGTACTAATTCGGATACGTGTCCGATTGTTTTCAAACCGTCTAAAGTCTGAACTGTTATGTCGCATCATGCATCATAATTCTGCACCAGAAAAAGGCAAACACAGTAAATCCAGATGTAAACAATGGCTAAAAATCATGATTACGAACTTCTGAAAGAAGTCTGTGTCAGTGAAGCGCATCACATCATCGTCCCACCACTCCTGACTCTGACGACACATCCAAACAGACCTCTCTGCAGAAATTGCAGATAATTCTCTACAAAAAGCCATTTGCTATTACTTGTGCTTTCATTTTATTAGCTTTCTTCCTGTTGTTATGATCTTGTAACGATACTGTTGGCTCCCGTTGCTGAATAAATTTTACAATCGATCCATAAATGGCTCCATCCATTATTTCTTCCATAAAGAGTGCGCTGCCGTGTGACGTCAACGTTGTTCTCCTGCGCAGACGGGTCACTTTGGGCACGTAAACTGTTCACACGGAAGTCTGACTGCTGCCAGGTTTAATTAGTAGTATGAAAATGACACACACACACACACACACACAAATCAGATTTCAGCAAAAAATTCTAATTAACAAGAGGATTTCTTTTAAATGACTTTAAAAGCAAAACAGATCACTGTCAAATTTTGTGTTTTCTTCAAAATGTCGGTTATTGGAGGTCTGCAGCTTAGTACTGACTGACAAGCTGATTATTAATATTCCACATTACTGCAGATTTATACAGAAGGCTTACATCACCCTTTTATGCTCCTTTAAGTCTTCAGTTAATGCACTTCATTTACCACAACAACCCTACACGAAACTACCTCCACACTTTCTACGATTATATTACCAAGGTGGGCTGACTTTGCACCATTTACACGCTCTCAATGGCTTCCCTTTTCCTCAATACTCCTCTGATCGTTTGAAATTCAATTATGCTAATCAGGGCTAAGGTCGGGAACATACAGGCTCTCTGCTTCTCTTCTGCTCTGCTTCATCTGTGTGCCTTTGAGAATAATTATTCTTAAAAGCATATCATTTAGCCCTCTTTAGACAGAAGGAGTAATCTGTGCACTTTGGAGTGCAGTGGAACCTGATGCACATACCCTAGAAATTTTTTTTTTTTTTTTTTTTTTTTGACCGCTTGTAGAAATTTAAAAGGCAGTAAGGGGCATTCCAGAGCTCCAATGGAATTTTGTTTTCCTCCATATTTTTTTTTGGCGGTGTAATGTTTGCAAAGCAAATGTTTTTATTCCAGTGTGGACAGGAACCTCAATGAGAACCTCAGTTTTCTTCCATACATTTTGTCGTTGCACAAATCACCACCTAAATCTTGACTTTCCAACATCAAATTGGAAGTGGAGGTGTCGCTATCAATACTTTTGTCTTGGGATGTATTAATATTACAGGATTTCAAGAATAAGAAACTGTATAAATGGAGAGCTCCCTGATTTTAAAACATACACCACTGCCTGTTCTGCAGCTACACAGCTTGAAGGAACACTTGGCATCATTTTCTCCCTGATAAATAACCGTATAAATCTAGCCTTTAGTTTTCACATTAGGTTGTCAGTTTAAAGTGGTCTGCCAGCCTGAAACGCCACTGGTCCACGGAGCTCTATTTATATCAGGATAAACATATATAATATATATTCAGGGGTATATGTTCCGTAATATTATTATATTAGCTGCCACCGCATCTCGGCTTCATAATCATAATTCTGCAACCCCACAGCTGTTTCCAGACTGTGCACTGCTGCCAACTGGCATTTCTTTTCCACATTTCGAAGTAATGTGTTGAATATATTTGTTTAGATGTCTGAACTACATTCAGGTCCTATGACAACCTAAACTGCCACTTGGAAATACGTTTCACTAGGAAGAATTTAAACAGATAATGGGAAAAAAAAAAACTTGCTGCTTCCTAAATTTTTAGTCTGGATGTTTTTTTTTTTTCTAATCTCATCAAAAATAAGCTGCAAAGAAATTCTCCAGGCTTCTCACAACGCAGTAGCTGGTTCCCAGCGGCTTAGAGCCAGCAGATTAATATTACCATCTGTCCCCATCAGTGCGACGGTACTGGAGTCGCTCAGAAACTAGACAGAGAACTGTACTTCTGCTTTTTAAGAGGTTGCCTATGCTCTGTGTTCCAACACCTCTTATAATGTGGGATGTTTTTGTCTTTTGTTCTGGGAAAGAAGCCCAACTGTCACTTCAGAATGCTCCGTGTTTAAAAGAAGATGAAGCAAGGACTGTTGCAAACATCTGCTCCTTGGAAATCTATCAACACTTTGTGTTATGTGATCATTTAGTTCTTGAGGATACTTTATTATTTATGACGTGTAATTGCTGCAGAACAGTTTTTATAGTGGGGAAACTTTTTAAAGGATGCACAACTGGTTAATATCTTGCAAACGCATTCACACATCTGCATTTACTTTATAGGGATTTTTTTTAGGTGAACCAACACAAAGAGTAAGATAATTGTTTTGTGGAGGGAAAATGATATATGGCTTTTCTATCTTTTTCTTTAAATCTCAAAAGTGTGGCATGTATTTGTTTTCAGCCCCTGAAGTCTCTCTGGAATTACAGCTGCTAATTTGTGGGGTATGTTTCAACAGTAGAGAATGAACTTCTTCTTTTTTTTTTTAAAGGTTTTTTCCAGCTTTAGTGGCCTTTATTTGACAGTGATCAGACAGGAAAGCGGGTTCTGAGAGAGGGGGAAGACATTAGGCAAAGGTCAATAGGGCAGGACTCGAACCTGTGATGGCCGTGTCGAGGGCTAAGACCTCCCGTTTATGGGTCGCGCACTTTACCCCTGCTCCATCGCCGCGCCCCGAGACCAAAACTTTTGCCCGTATTTCTTTCCAGAAGAGCTCAAGCTCAGTCACACTGACATTAAAGCATCTGTGAACATTAGATTTTAAGTCTTTCTACAGACTCTCATATAAATGTAGATCTAGACTTTGATTGGGTAATTCTGTATGTTTAAGATGGATTTTTAAGGTTATTATGCTGCTGGAAGATGAACCTCTGCTCCAGTCTCAGGTTTTCTTCTTGGATTGTCCTGCATTTAGCTCAGTCCGTCTTCCCATCAACTTTGACCAGCTTCCCAGTCACTAATGAAGAAAAGCATCCCCAGAGCATAATGCTGCCACCACCATGTTTCTCTGTGGGAATGTTGTGTTCATGGTTATTCACATTGTTAGCTTTCCACCACATGTAGGGTTTTGCATTTTGGCCATAATATTACATTTTAGTATCATGTGACCAGAGCTGGAGTTACCATAGGCCTCCGGCAGCTTTTCAGATTGACTCCATCCTTTCCCAGTTTGTTTGTTTAGGTGAACCATCTGGTCTTGTTAGGTTTGCAGTTGTGCCACGCTCGTCCCACTTTTGGATGATGATTGAAGAGAACTCTGAGATGTTCATTGATAAAGATATTGTGTAACCTGACTCTGCTTTTTAACTTCATCCCTTACCTCGCTGCTATAGTCCTTGTTCTCCCAAACGCAGTTTGTTCACTAATGATGTCCAGCAACCTTTTGGTTTATACTGGGAAAGTACACACAGGTTTTTCTTATGAAGTGACTTTTAAAGGCCTTTTGTTACACTGGGTTTTATTTAGGGATGTCAGAGTTTAAGAGACTAAATACAAATGTGCGCCACACTTTCTTAGATTCTTTACTAAGGTGATCCGTCTATTTCACAGTTATGAACTTGCTTGTAAAACAGCTCCAAAAATGCATTGAAGTTTGTGATTGTAACAAGTGTGACTACATTAGCAAGATAATTTACAAAAAGCCTGCACATTTAAACCAAATCCAGCCTACATTTATGTTGACGGTCACAATCTGCACTACAAGCCAAGCACTTTTGAACAGCTATGATCTCTAATAGCATTTTATTCCTTGAGGGAAACCAGAGTGTAGTAGAAAATATCCACACAAAGCCAGCTGTTTCTGCATGGATTCTTTCTAAATGCAATGGTCACTTTACATGATTTGTATTAATGTCACTTATTTACGTCAGAGCCATGGCTCTTCCCCTTACTCCAGTTGGTCACAGTGACTGATATCGTCCTGGGATATCCACAAAGCGGGTAGGCAAACCAAATTGCCTAATGTACTGGAGAGAACAAAATCTTTGTAAATGTATTATTTGGCTTGATGAGACTGCCTCGGGCGGTTGTGTACTTCCATTGTTTGCCCAAGCTGTGGCTTTCTGTCAGCACTTTGAGTCCATTATCACGGCTGTAATTTTCTGCAAATAACAAGGAGTTAATGTACAGACAAAATGGCAATATGGTAATATCAAATTTCTCAAACTGAGCCCACTTTAACGGAGTATCTGTGACTATATGAAAGCTTTAACAGTAGTGCTGGGATATGATGACCATTGCTGAGGTGGAAGCTTTGGCCAGGTCAAAGATACAGAGGTCATTCATGGTGGGTCTTGGCCACACATACGGTCTGACCTTCCAAGAAGCAAAGGCGACTTCAATAACTTGGCAAATCAGGGCTACAGAAGGCGGAAGGAGGGCTGTCCTTGGCTGTGATAGATCGAGCAAAGTCAGCTTTATAACCGAGTGATAACACTAGGAGTGGTTTCGCACAGCACTAAATTATGCCAGCTGACCAGAAGCCTGAATATTTTACAGTATCAATCACTGTCGGATGGTTTCCAAGTAATAATAGGAAAGGACAGTTTTCATGACTTTCAGTAAAGAGAAAAAAATAATATATATTCTTGCTGCTTTTAAATTACTTATGGGGAAAAGGAGCAGCCAGGTGTTGCTGTTCACGTGTACTTGATTATTGATGTTAAGCCAATCTAACCACCTCTGTAAAGTAGGGGTTTAAGGAGTTTGGTGGTCTGGGGCATACAGGCATGTGCTGACACAATAACAAAGACAGAAAGTGTCACTGATTCCACAATCTGAAACCGATATTTAGGAACAGTTTGGGGTCTATCGTTTTACAGGAAGAACAATTGTTCAGGTTGCTCGTCTGGAGCATACAGCCATGTGTTAACATAATTACAAGGTGGTAAAACATGAGGAGTGGTTTTCAGAGTAGAAATTGCTGCTAGCCACCAATCTAGAGAAATTTATAAGGCTATTTCCAAATAATCTAAACTTCCGATCTAAATCATTCCCAGCGGAGAAATATTATTCAGTTTCCTTGAGGCATGCCGGCACATAATAAAACGATGACAAGATAGAAGGGTATTGGTAATAACTTTAATGAAGAAATTGTCACAGACCCATCAATCTGAGAGGATATTTTCCATATAACTTGAAGGCCACCATTCTACAGTAATGAATGGAAAACAATGACAGTGGCCATTCTTTCCTGGAGTGGACATGGACATCCCATTCAACACATGGTCAGACTTTAGAAACCTTAGTGAGCAAGTTAGGTGTTAGAGTTCATGATAATACATTAGGGAAAGACTGAACAAGTGTTGCTCATCTGGTGAAGTTACCTGGAAATAGCCTTGTCTCACTAAAAAAAAACAAAAACACAAGAACAAAAAAAAATGTGTGGAAAGTTGTACCTATATAAACCACGAGGCGTCTAAACCAGTGTCCTTTGGACAGATGAGACTAAAGTAGTTTTTTGACAAAAAGCATAGCACCATGTTTGATGAAAACCAGTTTTATTTTGCTTCTACTTCACAAATATGTACAACTTGATGTTAAACTATCACATAATATCCCAATAAAATGCCTTGCAGTTTGAGGTTGTAAGGTGACAAAAAGTGAAAAAGTTCATCAGGTTTTAATACTTTGTGAAGTCATCGTAACTCAATCAAAATAGTTATTTAGAATTCCCTCCTCGTCTTTCAAGCTGATTGGTGAAAACTAGTTCTGCCTAACTGCATCTTTTACATTTATTAGGTAGCAATTATGCTTTTCACTGGTTGTGAAGTGTGGGTAAAATTGGCCTAGCTAAAGCAAGAGTATTATAAGTTAAGAGAAGAAAGTGTTTTACCTGAAACAGGATGTTTCTAGCAAGTTATACCCTAAACTAATGTGAAGGTAGGAGAAATCAAGACAGGCAGCGTGAACTGACTAAGGCATGGTCAATTTCAGTTATTTTACCAGCAGAGCAGAGCTTGCTCAGTATTGGTAGTAGGTGGGTTTGAGAAAATTCTTGGACACAGCAAAATAAAGACTACTGAACAACTGCCTTGTGATAAGAAGGGCAGTCAGTAAACCAGACTAAATTTCAACAGGATATATGAGATTAGACACTTTAGACTGGTGCAAAGTTATTTTTCCCCTTCTGATTTAACCAACTTTTTTGTCAGTGGTGGTGAAGAATATCAAAAGAGGAGAAAAAGAGAATCAAAAAACCTGGAAAAACATATTTATCCCTAACAATAAATCAGTCTAGTGTTATATCTGTCATCTCTGGAAGCATAAGAAAGATTACCCAAAAAAAAATCACAAGTTTTACCTGATTGAAAACCAGCCCAATAGTAGTTTGGGACTGCTTGAAGGTGTCATTAAACTGCAAAAAAAGATGAAACAGCTACACGTATTTTGCCCATGATGTTAGGAACACAAATTGATTTCACTCTTGTTTGTGTTAACTGATAGTTGTCAGAACTCGTTGCTGTTTTTTTTTCGTTTCTTAATCAGCCAGGATCAACACATCCACATGCCACCCCTAAAATATTGACGATGCTTTGAGATTCATCAATGCAAGATGATGCATTGTGTTGTTGTGGAACCCTAAACTCTAGAATGAGAATATTCTGCTGAGATACCAGTTTTGTTTCTTTAAATTACAATTCCAGGCCAAACTATTTCATTTATTTGTTTTCTAAATGTGTGTTGTTTTTTTTTTTTTTTCTTGATTAGTGTTCTTAAGCAGCATAGTTCTTTAACAAGGACCAGGAAAGAAATCTGGTCTTGTCAAGCAACTCTGTTCCTTCCTTGGTAATGAGTTAAGAACACTGAAAACAAAACACTTGTGGTTTATTGGGCAGATTACATTTTTATCTTCAGTTAAAACATTACTTTACATCCTTGAAAAATTCATTGTGATGGAGGGAATATCACATCATTCCCTTGTTTTTTTTTCATTTGTCTTTTGCAAATGAGTGAGATCTGAGAAGTTACAACTAAGTAGGAAATGTTTATTACAAAGTAACATAAACTTTATTAGGTACACCTACCTGAGGCTACTGGAGTACATTGAACTGATTGAACTGATGTTCAAGAAACCAGAGTGAGATGATTTGAGCTGCTTTGTGATATGCTGTATTACTCTGATAGGGGAAGGCATCAGGAGATGGGCACACTGTAGCCCATCTGTTTCATGGTTCAACATGTTGTGTGGTCAGAGATGGTAATCTTCACACCTTGGTTGTAATTGGTGGTTACTTAAGCCGCTGTTGCCTGCACATTCGCTCTGATCTCAACGAGGCATTTCCACCCACTCAACTGCCGCTGTCAGGATTTTGTCCTTTTTTTTTTTTTTTTTCAAACCATTATCTATAAAACTTAGAGACGTTTCTGTGAGAAAATCCCATCGGATGAGCAGTTTCAGAAATGTTCAGACCAGCCTGCCTGATGCCAATAACTTTGCCCCATTCAAATAATCTCCTTTCCTCCTTAATCTGATGCTCAGTTTAAACTTCAACAAGTCTTCTTCATGGCATCTAGATGCTGCCCTGTGATTGACTAATTTGCTAATTGTCTAAAGCAGTTGAACAGACGTTCCTGATAAAGTGGCTGGTGATTGTATTGCATTGGATTTCAAGGATGCAGTGATGGATCTGCCTGAGGATACAAGAAGTTAGATTGGCTTACAAGAAAGTTAAAAGAAAAGTCAGGAAAATACGGTTGGAACAGCCAGGAGCTGAATCACAAAGTGATGAGAAACAGTTGGTGGTCCAACTTCCTGCATGCCTGTTAATATACCGTTATTGTAATCACAGAATAGAGACAGAGATGAGACAAAACCCAGCAAGGCAGGACTGGAATGGTCAGAAAATACGTACTGTAAGGCAGATCCTTCAGCTGACATTTTGAATATTAAAAGATTATGTACAAATTGGTTTATGGTTATCTCTTGATTCTGTATAGATGAAGGATCCTGTCATGAGACATACATGATACAATTGGTCAATTCCACAGTTTTAAGCTGTAAATGATCTGGTTTAACAGGTTTCAATTTAATTTAAAACCTAATGTAGATAGCATGTGCTGGCTGTTACAGAGAATATGGTGATCCGGGGAAGTCACTCTTATCTTTCGTCCTTACTGTCCTCCTCTTCGTGTGTGATGGGAAAAAAAAAAAAAAAAAAAAAAAACGGGCCCACGTCCAGCCTGGTTTGTGCTGATTGTAGATGGGCCAGTTTAGGTAAGAAGCTCCTTTTGTTTTGACCATTTTATGACTGATAAAGATCAATCCTCAACCACAGTAATCGAATCACATGTTTTCTTGTCTTTCCCATTTTGAAGAGTGGATAAGAGAAATGGGTCTCTGTGTCACGCATTTATGCCCCAGGGAAACCAGAAATCATAAGTGAATAAATAAAAGTTGCAAAACACTCTGATTAACTTGAAAAAGGTAAAATATCAATTAAAAATGACTTTAGTTACATTGTCTATGAATTAAATGTAAGTGATCGTTGTCCCTCTTTTAATTTTAACTTTTTTTTCCACTAGATAAATGTACTTAAGTTTGGATTTTTCTTCCTTAAATCCTAAAATAAAACATATATTTCTTAATTTGTTATGTAAGTGAATCTTTAACAGCGGTCCCAAGAATAGTAGAGGCCTACATACATTTAAAATACAGTATGTAGGATGTACTGTCTTTCATAAACCAACTACCATGATACAACCAGATTTTCTGCTCAGACAAATCTTCCATGTTTTCCTCTAAATCAATGACTTTGAAATGTTTGTGGGATTATTGCAGCATCTGGGAAGACTGGTGTATGAGAAACAGTCATTGGTTCCTATTTGACTTCTTTCCCAAAAAAAAAAAAAAAAAAAAAAAAAAAAAAAAAAAAAACCCAACTCATTCACCTTTTTTATTTTTTAAACTCCTTGTCATGTGAACTCCCGAGAGGACAGCCAGAGAACACTTTTTTTTTTTTTTTTTTTTTTTTTTTTTTTTTTTTAACTTTAGAAGTAATCTCTCTTAAAAAAAACATTTTCTATACAGAACTTGTAAAATCAGTTGCAAGTTTTTTTTTGTTTTGTTTTTTTTTTTAATTAAAAAAAAAAGTGTGATGAAAGGGAAATTAAATCTTAACTTATGGCTCTTTTTTAAGAAAACTAACTAATACACTAGAAAATAACAAGAACATTATAACAAACCAATATTATAGAAAATACTCAGATATTCAAACAAACATTTGCTTTTTTGCGTGTGTTTGTAATTTGACGTATATTTAACACCTTACAGTATGTAGTGTCTACACCCTATTGGTCTTGTTAAGAACAGTCAAGATCACAGCGCATCCTTTTTTACTGCAACTGAATGTGGGATTCAAGGCTGCATTGAAACGCAGTCAGTAAAATCTTTTTAATTCAAAAATGTCACCGCTGCCACATGTGCCTCTACATGCTGAGGATGTCTCTACTTAACTGGCCTTTGACTTCAGCACTACCTTACTGCCTGCATTTCTTTATGATTTTTCTTCAAAAAAAATGTTCTTGCTGTCAAGAAGCTGCTAAATTAAGTGTGAAGTGTTAATTTGACTATAGCACATACCCTAGCTATACGTTTGGATTATGCAAATTAGTGATGTTATACCTAATTGCACACAATGGAAAATAAATGTTCCTGTTCCAGGTTTGTGTAATTAGCACAAACTAAGTCATCTTCCACTTATAAAAATGCTTGTTTGCTTCCCTTTAAACTGTGCCTCATTTGTAATGAAAATGCTTTTTATTTCAGCCGTGGACTCTTGTTTGGTGTCGTCTCTTAGATTCGATGATAAACGTCTGGAAAAAAACAAGACATTCTGAAAATCATTTAACAAGTTTAGAACCGTACACAACCACACCAGCCTGGCTACCCCCTCCTCAGTCTGGCCTGTGGAACGGCATCTCATTCCTCAACCAGCATTTGTCACCAGTCAGTGTATGTGGTTGTGTTGGTCACTGTTGCATGAACAGCTTGCCCAAGCTGATCCCACAAGTACTGGTTGGGGTTAGGATGGGGTTAGGACTGCAGGAAGGTCATTCCATCCTCTCTACTTC
Source organism: Anableps anableps (assembly GCA_014839685.1). Taxonomy (NCBI): domain Eukaryota; kingdom Metazoa; phylum Chordata; class Actinopteri; order Cyprinodontiformes; family Anablepidae; genus Anableps; species Anableps anableps. The sequence goes on from CM026087.1 coordinate 15,457,754, forward strand.
CGCAAACTGGATGTGGTCTCTGATAAGAGGTAGAGCTAATCTACCAATCCTCTCCAAAGTCTTCCAGTGCATTTACTAAAGCCTGGTATGAATAATGCTATGACACTTATCTGCTGTCACTGGAACTTGGAACAAAAAAAATCCCTGGAATGAGTAACTCCAGAGTAATGAAGAGAGTCCCCCTATGCAATCCCTTTAATCAAGTTATTTTAATGACGACCTACATTTTAATATAAAATACAAGTGCCTGAATGCCAAGCAAAGATGACTGTAGACCCACTCTGAAAACAATTTCCACAGAATGTATAATAATTATTATATGTTAATTACCTCTGTTTCCCACAGAGATGCAGAGATAACCATGAAGAAAAGGCATTTTTCTGTCACTTGAGCCGGTCGCTCGTGAAGCTTTGAAAGCTTGTGTGAGTTCCTCTTTTGACTGGCACTGGAGTTAATTTAAATCAAGCAATTCTGAATTATCCATGGCCCAGTGGAGTGGTAAACATGCAGTTTGTAATTAAGCAACAATAACAAATGCGGCATTAAAACTCTGGGGTACGTCATTTTGTCCATCCCTGACAAAGAAAAGGTTTGAATTAACTGTAGGAAATGCTTCGAAACTGTGCTTCCTACGACGTTAAAAGCTGGCAATTTAAGAAGAGAAATGCCAATGCCAGTGAGTGACAGAGGTAGGTGTTAATGTTGTTCTAATGCTGCATAGAAGCAATAAAAAATAAAATTGGATGGGGCTAAATTCATTTCAGGAAGTGCTGAAAAGAAATATCTACATCCAAAATGTCACAGCAGATATTGAACGAAGATGGAGTGTCAAAGGCAGCGCGACCTTGTCAACTACATCAAGGCACCTTGAGTCGCTGGCTATTAATGTATTCCAAACACAGACACGGTTTCTCAGAGAGCAGCTGTCCCTGGCTGTAGTCCAGCCGCCAATCATATCCCACAGACAAGCGGATTCAGAAGTTGAGCCCCAGGCAGAGCTGAGCCAGGGAACAAGTATGAAGGAGAACCTATTGAGGGGGGGGGGGACATAGCAAGAAAGAAGAGGAAATAAAATGTTGATTTCAGAAAGTGGAAGGTGAGTATCAGTGGAGTTAAAGCAACTGAGTCTACAAGAGAAGCCTTGGCCTTTACAAAAAGAATTGAAAAACTAAGGGATGCTTCAAGGGTAAGAGGTATATTTAGTTTTTAATTTATGAGACGTGGTATATTGGGTATATTAACTCATTTTTACATTTCATTGTCAGCTGTTATCTTAATTCCCATTTCTGAAATTGAGAAATATAATTAAAAATGGCGTGAGTGATTAAAAGGAAGTACAAACAGTCGAGAGCAGAGTTGAAAGTTGCCCATGAGTGATGACTCTTCCTTGAGAGAAATCATGGAAAAATCAGGAAGAGAATTATGGACCTCCACAATTCAAGTTCATCCTGTTGTACAATTTTTAAATGCATGAAGTTTTGTGTCCTAAAGATTAACATGTTGTGGTTTGAGTTTTGTGTATCAACCTGGGAACAAAAACAGAAGACCTTGTGATGACGTTGGCTGAAGCTGGTAAGAGAATGTCAGTATGCACAGGGACACGAATCCTGTATCGGCATTAGCTGAAAGGCCAATCAGAGAGGAAGAAGTCATTATTCTAAAAGCAAAAATAAAAAGCCAGGTTGTAGTTTACAAGTTTTTAGAGACATCCTATGATCTGAAGAAAATTGAACTGAAAGGATAGGCCACTTGAGGAAAAAGGGGGAGCTTGTATAACTGAGGACAGACGTGCGAGGGTGGCTGCATCATGTGGTGAAGCGTTTTGTTGCAGGACGGACTTGTTCACGTCACAAAAAAAGATGGCGTAATCAGGAAAGAACCTTGCATTGTAACATCTTAAGCCTGGCAACAAATAAACAATAACGAGTCCTACTGTTTAAAAGGCAATTCTACTAACTACTTAGGAAACATATGTACATCTGACTTTGAAGTAAGGGGAAGAAAACTTTCTATGATTATTCTGGCCAGAAAACAGAAAAAGTTTATTCTGATTTAATGTATTTTCTTTATGAAGTGCAAACTTCTGGTTATAGCTGTATGTGGTGATTTAAGCAGAGAGAATGAGGGAGTCCAGAGAAATATCAAAGTGCAGCATCTTGGAGACTTAAACGGGCTTGTTACGTTTTCTGGGCTTTGTTTCCCATGATTTCCTGAATTGTTTTAGATCAAGGCAAGATGTGTTGTTTTTTGAGCTCTTTTGTCCTACTCCGTGTAGTCACACAGGCTCTGTTTGAGGGATTTATTATTCTAGCAATCATCAGACATGGGTGTTACTAGTGAAACTGAAGTAAACTACACCTAAAATGTGGTTAGTCAAAGACATTTTGTTTATTAAAATGTATGGAACTCTAAGCACTGTTTTTGTCCTCGACAGTGCTGTCTTGCATTTAGAGTAGTAACTGCTATGATTATGTTTTCGATGTGAAACAGTTACTCCACCATTTCGATGCTTCAGTTCTTTGCTCTATTTACTGGTGTTTATTTTTCGGTTGGAGTAAAAGAACAAAAATTGTCATCACAGACAGAACTTCTGCAAGTTATGTAAGCCAAATCTGTCAAAACACAAAAGTATGTCCCCACAATACACCCCTTGCAAATTGGAAGTGGTGGCTGTCAGAAACAGAAGGGAAGAGAGAAATGATCCAAACTAAAACCCTAAAAAAAAAAGACTGTCTTCTAACAATAAAACAATAATATGGTAGAGCCAGAAGGTCAGAGAAGAACAAGAAGCAAAACAGCCTCTGGGCCATGGTTATAAAATTTAATTATACCTGCTTCTTTTGGATGTACCTCAATCACAGCACAATCCCACAGAAGTTAAGCCCCAGCCAGATAACGATTACATGTTGGTTTTCTTCAACAATAAAAAGAAACAGAGGTGGCAGTGGCCGTTTGTGAAGAGCAGAATCTCACTGCTTTTGCGGTTATTTAACAAAAATGGTACAAAACATGAATTTCCCTTTGTTCCCACAATGTGATTTTAGTTGCTTTTATAATCCTAGAGTATAGGATGAAAGTTCATACATTCATATCCCTAGTGGCACTATCCAGCTCATTCTAGGGGAATGGTAAGGCATTTCCAGGCTAGAAGGTACATAATCCTTCCAGTCAGTTCTGGGTCTGCCCTGGAGTCTTGTCCTCCAATTTGACGTGTCCAGAAAACCTCCTAAGGGAGGTGTCCTGGAGGCATTTTAATTAGTTGCCCGAAACATCTCAACTTTACTACTTTTTAATACAAAGAAAAAGCAGCACCTCCTGGCTCAACCCAGACCCCCTCCTCCCCTCTGCTATTCCAGCACACTTTTCCAAATAAGGGTGAATGCTTCATGTTTAATAGAGAATACTTCAAGGAGAGTGAATTCCAAACTTACAAGGGGTGAATGTATAATGCCGAAAACAACAGCTCAGCACTGAAATGACTGGCAAAAGAAAGATGGGCAAACTGGTCGTAATCTGAAGGAACGGAAAGTGATAAAACATTGAGGACAGTTGATTACTGGAGCGAGGAACTGGTGAGTCTAATTAATAGAATGGAAAACAGCAGCAGGGGAAAACCTGGCTCGAGGGCTCAGGGGGAAAATGGCTAAAGCTACAAAAACACTAGTGGCAAACATGAGATAACTAAAAAGAAAACTGACACCTAAGAGGCTTAAAGAGCATAAAGTGATCAAGTAGCATTTAGTCTGCAAAGGCAGATAAAATTATTGTATAACCTGATGGGTTTTTTTGGACATTTCAGTGGTAAAAACAAGGATCTGGTTCAGCTCCAGTGTTTGTAGGCTTTGGTTTTAATGATACTGTCCCGCATGTTGTTTTTTCTTGTTTATTTTATTTTATTTTATTTTTTTATTTTTTTTTTTTTTTTGGTGCAGCAGAACAGTCATTCAGACGGAGGACAGGCATCAAGGTTTTGAAACTGTCCTTGGAACCAGTAGCAATAGCTTCAAGTGGAATGTGATACGTGTCTCGGGGGTCTGACAGTATTAATCCATCTGCCAATCACCACAGGCGCCCAGTCCACTCAGGAACCCCGAGAGTGTTTATTAATTAAGACGCTGTCACGCTGAGCATAGAAGTATTTGGTGCACAACAAGACAGTATCATTATCCCGGCCACAATGCCCACAGCTGAATGCTTCTGATACTCAAGTGACAGTTTTTTTTTTGTTTTTTTTTTTTTTTTTTTTTTTTTAAACCTTGTTTTGCTGTGACATTTCAGGCAGGGAGGTTTATGAAACAATGCCATGTGATTTCATCTGTCTGCAGGAATCTTTCCATAGCTGTGTAAAATAATACGGCTGTAAGACATGAAAAACATTTTTTTTGTTGCAGAGTCATCAATATTACTCACTTTTTCCAGTGTGGATTGTCAGAGACAGTGAGATGTCAATATTTCAGAGAAATTGAGTGTTTTTGATTATAGGTGGGCAGTTTAAATAGGGCAAAAAATATGCAGAAGAAAATTTGTGAACAAATGCTTGGTAATCTTAAAGAAAGCACAAGAATATCTAGTAATGGCAGTGCAGCTGTGTGAATGAAAAAAAACAAGTGCATCTGGATAAACTAGAAGACCACTGAAAAATTGATTTAATCCAGTAATTCCACATGTAAAGTGAAACTGTATTAGATTAGTTTGCACACAGTGGTATAGTTCAAGCATTTTTTTTTTTAATTTCTTACACAAGACCATAAAAAAGTATCATTTGTTTAAATACACAAATGTTATGGAATGCCTAATCATTCCATAACACAAAAGACTGCAGACTTGACATTTGTGCAGCAGATTGTTACTGTGACACGGATGAAAAGCCGTAAAAGGTAACTCCCACAGAAGCTGACTCTGAGTGTTATATTAAATCAATTTAAACGGAAAGTTGAGTGGAAGGAAAAAGTGTGGTAGAAAAACGTGCACAAGCAACAGGAGCAACCTTTGCCTTTCGATTGTGAGGCAAAGCCTATTCAACCATTTGATTAGGATTGAAATGCCATACCATGCTATGTTGATTCAGTAATTCAAGCAAAAAAAAAAAAAAAAAAAAAAAAAAAAAAAACCCTGATCAAGAGTGTATAAAAAGCCTACATGGACATATTTTTCGATAAACTGACCTTTCTGTATCAAAATTTTTATTTACTGATGCACCTTTTTCACTTTTTCCTTTCACTCAACTTTCAATTACGATGCCTTACTGCATCAAAATCACCTTTTGTTGATTAACCTCCTTGTGTAGGATTATAGTGACTGTCTGCTGGACAACTTGTTTTTATTAGTCTTATGTAATATTCTAATTTTCTTGTCTGTTGTAAGATAAAATTATCCAAATTAACAGAAAATATGAGTTTCACTAATATAATTGAGTTAATGAAATTAACTTTTGTTGAAAATGTTCCGAAAGATGTGACACACTGGAACGCAGTTTGACTAAATAAACTTTAGTTAAATTTATCTTAATTTAGCGACCAAAAAAAAAAAAAAAAGAGAACTTCTTTGTTGCGGACTGAAGCCATATTCTTGGAGTCTCTTCTTGCAGTCATAAAACATGGAGGATGCAGCACACTGAGGGTGAAAAGCTTTGTGTGAACCAACTGACCATGTTTCTACTGTTGAAGTATATAAAGAATGATTTTAATGTGACTCAGTGACAGGGCCTCAGCAGAAAAATGAGGCTACCTTCCCTCAAGGGTTTCTCTGTTTCGGCTGATAATTGAAAATAATGTAAAAATAGTCTTGGACTGCGGACATGGGTTAACTCTCGGAGGATGAAGGACTAAGGTCAGACTCTCTCCTTTTACTTTTAATTTCCATATGATTAATTAAACACACAGTTGGGTGGGGAACATGTTTTACAATTGCTTTTGGATGTTCTACATTGATTTCTAAAGTCAAATTGATTTAGCAACAAAAGAGCGTGGATTCCTGGGGGTGAAGGAAATTAGACGTAAGAGTTACACATAATGGTAATTACAGTCTGTCCCACATTAATGCAATGTGGTCAAACTTTTATTTCTTTCTCTCGTCTTTCTTTTAGCAACTTTACATCTTTACTCTGAACCAGCTCAAAGCTTAGACTTATCTAGCATGGCATAAATGAGTTCACATTATAGACTCATCTTGATTGTCTGGGTTTCACATAACATCATTTTGAAAAAATACAGACTAACAAAATATTCTAATTAGTGTTTCAACCTCTAATCTTCTTTTCTAATCTTTAAAACCTTAAAAATCTGTGATGCAGCCAAAGTAATCTTGTTTTAATTCCCTCAGTGATCAGAGAAATGTGAATCTAAGCAAAAGCTGCAATAGGATTACTTTCATAATGAGCATAATTACACCACAACACTGCACTCTTTCTGGTAATTGATTTTAACCATATGAAATGTACCCTTGATATAGGCTTAAAATCTGTAACATTTTTATTTTGTTTCTGGAAATGTTGCCTACAGCCATGATTACAAAGTTCTGTTTACTCTTGTTTCAATCTGTTTATCAGAGTAAGACAAACGCACACAGTTTGCATCTGTCAAACCTGAACAATGGTAAGGTTGACAAATATAAGCATATCAAAAAAAGCTCAACATCAAACATTCCATCAAGTAGCCACAGTAAAACCAGCCTAGTGTTTTGCCTCGACTCAATTATGCATCAGTTTAACAAGACCTAAGGTGCTCTGTGGCATCCGTCACCAAGTCTGATTAGCAGCAGATGCTTTAAACATTTAGGATTTTCAAGTCCAGTACTGCAGCATGTAGTAGTAATTTCTACCAAAGGGTTTTGGAGGTCATACCCTGTGATTCCCCTCGTAAGAGGCTGGTAGTGACATTGATGTGTTCCTCCACAGCTTTAACAGAATAGGTCCTTCTGCTTGGTGCCGCCATACTTATATATATATATATATATATATATATATATATATATATATATATATATATATATATATATATGAAATGGCTTTGAAACCCTTTCAAGACAGCTGGAGCTCAATGACTTCGTCTGTTCTGGAATTTATTTAGATCAGGTCCTTTTGTTTTGCTTTGTGAGATCTTTTAGACCAACTTCATATTGTCAGTCAGGTTCCATTTAAGTCGTTTGTTGTTTCTACAGGTTGGGTGTTAATCAGGCCTGGGTCTGGAAAGTGAGATTGAACCAATACAATGTAGTTAATTTTTGATGTACCTAAAAACACAATTAGAAAAAAAAATCTGTAAGTCGGTGAATATTTATTCAGAGCAACGTAGGTTGTTCCTTTCTTCTTTCCCATCCCACCATAATCTCCCTATGGATGTCTGGTGATTTCTCAAAAAAGATGAGTAGCGCACAGGATCCCTAAAAGACCTTTCCAAAACCCTGCAAAGACCATCCATAAATGTCGCGATATGGTTTTGGTGCTATTTTTGTTGTTCTTTCTTAGCTCCATTGTGCTATGGTTGTGTCAGTCATGTACATAGGTACTTGAACAGGGAGAGCAGTAACTACGAGAATAACTACAGTGTCACATGACTTGCAAATATTACAATCAGAAATGTAAATGGATGTATAATCTAAAGAAATTAGGGCAGGGTCAGGAGTTTTGCACTTTGCTATATGTTGGGTTAAACTTACTGAAGTCGTTTTAGTAAGAAGCCTAAAGTTACCCAAGAAGTGGCTGAAAATAAAACTTATAAGTAAGAATCCATTTAAAAATCCCACATAAAACAGCAGCAGAACAATAGTAAAGTCACACTCTGACATTGATTTGGTATTGGTTTGTGGCCCCATTAGTTTGCCACAGCCAGAGAAAATGCAGTGTGTTTTAACCAAATAAGTATCTGATAGAGGCCACTGGCATGAAGAAACACCATCGCTATCCATAGTAAATAGTCACAAAAACGATTAGGGCGGGTTTTTTTGTAGGACCTGATAGATTCCTTCCACATCACTGACTAATGTTTCCTACTTGTCTGTTGTAATTCCTCAGTAGACCATTGCCTCTCCTTCCAGGGATGGACAGGTGGCCTCTCCATGGTGTTTCCCACATCTTGAGAGTTAATGAATAGACTCAAGCACCCTCTTGCAACCCTGACTAGCATTAAATGGGTATGGAAAATTAATAGTTAGACTTTCTTGCCATTTCTTCCCCCAGGAAATCAGTGCATACTTATTGAGCATTCTGAGCATTCTACCCATTGTGACAGAAATAGGCACTGTCCTGATCATTTGTCCATTGCTAGGCAATCCAGTTCAGATTTCTGCATCCATATGGTGGGCACCTAATGTCCTGAGCTGAGGTCAGTATGGTCGACTTGACCCATCAGCAGATATAAAAAGCACAAGTAAAGACACACAGCTCCTACCATTTGGGCAATTTTCCTGCTTTTACTGCAACGACTTCAACAAATTGACTGATGCCATTCATTAATGCCAGCTGTTTTAATTCTGTGGCAGATTGTTAGGTATTTCCAATTTATTATAAAATGTGTAATATTAAAAAAAAAAAAAAAAAAAAAACACAAGCCCATAATGTTTGTGTGATTGACATGAGAAGTTATTCATACACTTTCAAGGTCTCTCAAGCATTTACTCCGCAACACTTCAAAAGCTTCCAGAACACTGAGTGGGTGCATGATTAATGTCATTTACTGCTAACCATCCTTACTTTCTAATGTACGCACTGTAATGCACTCTAACGCTCTGCTCTCGTGGAGTTTAAAAGGCTTTCAAGTTGTTGTATTTGATTTCCACAGGATTTTTAATGTGCCTGCTTTCCAGTGGCAAGCCGCAAATGCTCGGGCCCCCGCTGCCTCACATTAATGCAGCCTCTAAAGCTGTTGTGAGCCTGATTGAGCAGTCCATCTTACTGCTTTTTTCTCCTCCAACATCTCTCAGGCTTAACTAATGCAGGCAAGGAGAAATCAGACTTGTGCAGATCATAGAATTGTACGCAGCTGTGTGTCAACCTCCGTGTGGTCGAAGTAGAAGTCACGCCGTTGACAGATTCGATGTGAGGACAGAGGTAGAATGGAGTGTAAAGAAAATAATGCTTTGTAAGTGGTGCGTTCTCAGACTGCCAGCGACATCTGTTAAACTTTTGAAGTTGGCAAAAGAAAAAAAACTTTCCAAAATCAACAGCCTCTGTAATCTACAAACCCAGCAGACTGAGAGATGCTAGCGGGAGCCACTGCTGAGGGGAGATCCAAGGCAACTGCTGAATTGTCAGTTCAGACACACAAACAGGAACACGCGTACACACCTACCCTCCCAGTCCTTGAAAGATGTACACTCACCAACAGGCAAAAACGCCCACCCCTTCACCTCCCCCACCCTACTCCCTCAAAAATGTGTCTCTTCTCATGGAAACTGTAGCAGACAGACTTGTGGGGTTTATTGTCAAGATCTCACAAAGACAAAGAACCGGCCCCCTCTTGGGATGACTGAGTTTGATCAAAGCAAAGCTTTGTTTCAAGCCAAGATCACTTCTCAACTTCTTAAGCTAATGAGGAGTTTATACAGTTTAATGAAGTCATCAGTGGCTAGTGAAAGTGACAGTGTTTTTGGTGTTGTTAAACAGCACATTCTCAGAATAACATTGTTAAAGTATCGCTTTGCCAGGCAGCAGTGAGGAATGAAAAAGTGGGAAATGATTTCACACTCTGTCTCCCCTCCCATCACAAGAACAAGCATGTCAAGGATAATCAATGTTCGCGTGTCTTTGGATCATTTAGTTCCTCCCGTATGCCAGTTGGTTTATGAGAAATGTCAGATGCAGAAATGTGCAGATGATCAGCCTCCCACATGCTCAGAGCTGTCGCTGTGCTTCCCACCACCCCCCAGCAGTCCACTTGGCCATAATGTTAATGTGAGACAAAGTATAACTGCAGTTGTCCATTAATCTAAGGTTGATCACCGCTCATCAGGGTGCATACAGGGAGCCCATTGAAATGGTTGTATTACAGCATATTACACGGTGGCTTGATGGCTGGGTTTACAAGAAAGCTGTGCTCATATTAATATAATAATTCTTATTCAGATCAGAACCTCCAGCTGTACCAAAATGAACAGTTGTTAGAACAGTAATTATGGTGAGAAACACGTTTTATTTTGTAATTGATTCATTTGAAGATCTATACATGACAATAGCTCATGTTTACAGCATGCAGTGCCCTGTTTGGAGAATTAACTGTTGTAGTTGACTGTGCTTTAGGGCATTAGGTTGAATTCTAGTAAGTATACCGACCCACTGATAATTAAGTAAAACATAGATGTTATTTTGGGTTAGTATAACGAGCATGATAATAGTAAAGTAAAACAAATGTTTCACTTTACATGCTCCGCAGAAAGAGATTTTTGTTCTCTCAGTTGACTGTATGGATGCAGCAGTTCACATCCTTTACAGGCATACAGGACAGACGTCCTTTAGCAAGATGTTGCCGACTGATTTTTGCTGTGGCAAGATGGGTGTTTCAAAAAGGCTTTCATGGCCACAGATGTCAGTGCAACAACTTTCCCCCTCAAAATATATAATCCTGTTGGGTACAGGGACAGTGACGGAGAATTTATAGCTGGCAGGTTTTTTGAAGTGTTGCCCTGACTCGTTAAAGCCCTCCGTGTGTGCAGGGACTAATTCTACTGCATAGTCCTTCACAGAGGATAGCATGATCTTGTGGACTTGCACATGGAAAGTATACTACTAAGGGGAACATTTTGATTGCAGATACAAAAAAATGTTATATGTTATGGTTATTTTATGGATTTAAGTAGCATGCAATAAGTTAAATGTTCACAGCGTACTGCTATTTCTTGTTCTACTAATCTTTGGTAGGTCTTAGTTAGGCATCATGAGTCCAAGATATGAAAGTAAGTCAGGAAGTAATTCTGTCCAATTGCGTGACAGAGGTGACTAATAAGGACTTCTCATCATTGGTTGTTCTATGTAAAAAAGAAACATTGACAAAAGTCATTGACTGTAGTTGTGTACCATCTACAGTATTTATTGGTCAAAACTGAACCTCATAATTCTCCACTGAACAGTGAGTCTTTAAAACTCTGAACATTTATGAAATCTTTATTTTGTTTGTTTAAAAAAAAAAAAACCAACAACCCAAAGCATTCTTCTTTTGACATTAGCATCACCTTAGATCCTTCTGTTTAGAATGGGTCAAACAAAAAAACTGCAGCGTATAGACTAATCAGCTATGGTCAGTCCAGTAACATGCATCCCCTTGTGGATGTTTTGTTACACCCATAGTGTGCTGTCACCATGCATATCATCCCTTAAAAGAACTATGTGCAAAAGTTATAACAGTTTAGATGTATTTTTGCCATTACACTTCCATTTCTTCAGGAAGTGCTGTGAAATATACAGTGGCTTGAAAAAAATGCACATACGTCTTTCAAATGTTGGGTTATGTTAAAGAAAATTCGACTATTGTAAGTAAATTGAAAGCTGTTTCTACCTTTAAAATGAAATATATCCTTTATGAATAAAACAACAGGGTTATTTTTAAAACCGGACACTTCTCCAGTAATGCGAAGGCAAGAGGGGCACTAACACTGAGCGAGCTGTAATACTGGTTGTGTTCTAGTTGTGACAACAGTTCTTAGTTTGGAGGAGATGGGCTGCAAAACAGAATTACTTTCTACCAGAGAAAACTTCAAGGCTTGGCTAAAATGTCCCAAAAGCTCATAGTAGAATGTGTTATGGTCTGATGAAACCAAGCTTAAGCTTTTTGGGTTCACTTACAAAAAGGATGTTTGACACAAAAACAATACTCCACATCACCAAGAGAAATATGGTGGTGGCAGCGTTATGCTGTTGGTTTATTTTTCTTCCTGTGTAACTCTGTGAAGATGGATGAATTCATAAAAACTTCAAAATACCAGTCAATATAGACCCAAGATTTAGATGTTTTTCAGCATCACTACGAGTCCCAGCGTACAAAGTCAACAACAGAATGACTTCACCAACAAAAAATGAAAGTTTCTGATTAGCCAAGTCAGGCTGCAGAGCTTAATCTGACAAGAAATCCATAGTGAGCCAAAAAAGACCATGGACACAGATGCCCTCACAATGTGATAGATTTTGAGAGGTTTTGTAAGGCAGAGTATTCAACTATTGTCAAGATATTGGATGCTGACAGACTGCAATGAAAGGAAACTGAATGTTGAAACTGAATCGAAAGGTGATTCAACAAAGTATTTGTTTAAGGTTGTGAAACCAGGTTATTGCAGGTGTTTTTTATTTTTTTTTATGTTTTTTTCCCTTGACAGATTGGTTTGTTTTTTATTTGAACTGTCCAGGAAACACGTTCTGTTAAAGCTTACCTGACAAAAACTAACTTTTTAAACAAGGATGTGTTCACTTCTGGGTTCCACTGTATGATAAATTTCCCAGGTTTATCAGCGTGTATTAAATGGAAAAACAGAAATCTAAAAAAAAAATGTAGCTGTTTCCAATGCTTATTTAATGCTAGCTAGCATGATCGTTTTACAGATAAGCTGCAAAGGCAAAATTATTTTCAGTTAGAACATTTTGACTGAATCACTACCAGCTCAAAAGTGTAAACAGTAATGTTGAAAATCTCAAAGTCAAGCATCCCATGGAGATAAAAATAAGAGAACCGTGGTCCAGTTTCACCTCTGCAGATGAGAGAAATGAGACTTTTGCCAGAGTTGAGTCATCCACTGAGGATTAAATATGTAATGATTCACTTAATATTTTTGAAAGTTGATAGATTTCACCCAGACCGAAAGAACATCTTATGCAGCTCCTGTCACCTCTTTTAATGATTTCATGTTGGTTTCAGTGTAGCAGCTAAATCTAAATTTCTAAGAGCTAATCTGACCTTTTATTAGGATATCAAAGCACAAGGGAATCATATCTGAATATAAATATGCACATCAGCTGTTCCAATCTGACCTTGTGGGATATCTCGCCCTGGCAATATGTTCAGCACATATGTTCCTTTGGCAAATCTCACGAGTGTATATAATGTATTATGCAGAGCTCTTTGAAATACTTTAAACATCTCTTTCTTGGTGAGTGAGAGCTGCACTGTCCTTTGGATAAACAGAACTGTACTGTAAGGAAGATCCTGCACCATCTGCCAATCGCTTTCCTGTAATAAAAGTGGGGCTCGCTCAAACAAAAGACGGTAGTGCTCTCCTCACTGCACTGACATAGCAAAAGAGTGGGAAGTCACAAATCACTTATGGCCGAGAGACAGGTTTACTGCGGCAGTAACTCTCCCCCCACTCTCCACAGAAGCACACACACCGACGCTGCGGACTGATCACGGCGGCGTAGTTGCTAGGAAACACCTTGGGGCCAGCTCCCTTAGTATCTGACCTGATTAGTTAATTGCAAAAAGTGAGTAAGTGGTGAAATTGCTCTAACTGTCGTCGACTGGAGCAGGCTGAAGCTTTCCAGTATTTTAGCAGGTGATTGATGATTAAAGCGGCCTCGTTGGTTAGAGCGTTTAAACAAATTAAGGCCAAGGAAGAGAAATCATGTACTCTGGTTTGCTAATATTAATGCATCAGTGCTTCAAGTTGGCAGTGGCTATGATGAGGTGAAAAAGTCCATAAAAAGCCTAAAAGCATTAGCTATAAAACTGACACGGTAGAATTACTTTCAGCACATGTTAAAACTCAGATTTGATCATGTTTAAAAGCTAAAGTAGTGCAGCAATATCGACTGCAGACACATTAACTCATTCATTGATTTGATAGCTTATAGACACTGTATAGGAGGTGATTCAGTGTCTTTATTGGCAACGGCTTAAATTTCATGCCCACACATGACAGTGTGTTTTTTACACAGGAGCTGATATACAGTTTACCATATGGGCTACGTAATTCCACTTACCAAAGAGCTCGTGAATGACTGTAAATGTCACTTTCAGGGCAGGTGTGATTTTTTTTTTATTTATTTATTTTTTTTTTTTGTACTGTTCGCCAGACTCATCCTTCATCAGCGTTCCTCTAAAATATGGGCTGCAGAAGACTTTGACTTGTGCCAGAACATGACCTTTTGGCTCAGAAAGGAGTCATTGGTAACCCAATTAAAAGCAAATGTCACGCTGGTAATTGCGCCTCACAATGTGAATCATCCACGCGGGGTAGCTCATGCTAAGCCCAGGGACAGAGTGATTTGTGACATTGAGGTTTCACCATCTTATTGCTGCTTGCTGTCCTTCTCCTCCTGTGTGGTGTATACAAGTATACATTCATTGATTGTTCACCATTCGCTTACCTGAGTCTTTGCATTTTTGTAGCAACAACATGCTCACGCTTGCTTTATAGTGTTCAAGAATATAGTTGGACCACATTTAACTTCCTCTCTTAATAACTCGTGTCGTGTTGGGATCACAAGGATGGCTGAAAGAGCAATAAAGAACACTTTGGAGATGCAAACAGAAATGTTTGCTCTGAATATCTACATATTTTTCGTGTTTGTGTACAAGCTAGCATTAGCGCTACAGCACAGCTATCCAATATAGGAAATTAGATAAGTAGTCATTTAAATTCCTATAAACCACAGCTTCCAAGTTATTGATTCTTTGTCATTTGTTTGTTTTTTTTTCTAGATTATTTTTTCATATGATGATGGTAGAGACTGTGTTGAATGGTTTTCAAGATTGGTGTATGGTACCTGAGAAAGTTGATTTAATGTTGACAATTAATAGCCACTATGTTAAAAGTTCCCAGAATATTAGTGATGTGATTTCAAACCAAGACTCTTATTTGCATAAACAGTTCATGAGTAGCATCCATTTTACTTGTAATAATGAAAACAGATTGTGTGCCACCGGATCTCAATATTTAAATGTAACTACAAATTATTTTTCAAAGTGAAGTTTTGCAAAGCTGTTGAGTTGCTGTCACCATGACTTCATCTACTGAAGTAAGTGTAAACCATTATTATGCTAATTAGGACTGCTCATAGGCCTGGCAGATAACACTCTAATATTGACACTGAAATAGCCAAAACTAGATAAATAAATAAAATTAAAAAAATAAAAAATGAATTAAGCAAGCATTGAAGTAACCTGGTAGTCCTATCATGCCTGTCCTTTTGACACCCTCATGGTTCGATTTGTGCAAGCGGTGTGGAATTCAGTGTTCTGAGGACAAGGTATTGTACTGTTTTGTGATGTCATGGTCTGAAATTTTAATGTTCCAAGTACTGTAACACCTGACTTGCCTTTCCCATTCTCTCATGTGGTATCTTACACGCATGCCCACACCGTTTTTGGTGATACTGTCTGATCGTTTCAGCTCTTCATACACAAAGGGACTAAATATTGCGAAATATCTGATAGACTTGTAAAATCAGCTAAGTTACACATATTCAGCCAAACATTGTAGTCAGAGTTGTATTAGGGATGCACTTCTCCAATAGACTTTTGCGGCTACAAGTTGTTGAATAAAGGCATGGGATCAAATTATGTCATCATTGGGTCACTGCTGTTTGATTCTGTGGCAGTAGCGCATACTGTATGTGTGATATACATGACGTGTGAGAGCTGTGGTGTTCATGCATTAGAAATTTTTGGCATATGCAATGTGGTGATCAGATTGTGTCAAACATGTAGTTTGATGATGACGGAGCAATACCTTGCTTCGACATTGGGTCATCTTAGGCCACTGAAATGAAATGCACATACGTAATGGAGTGACTTGGGTATGAACACTATATGTTTGACTTGACTATGAAAATAGCATGACTGGCTAACTGTTAGTCTGTCATGATGATAAAGTTGTGATTTACTTTATAGCTTCCTCCATCCTATCCATCTATCCATCCATTATCTTCTGCTTATCCAGAGTCAGTTTGCAGAAGCAGCACCCTAAGCAGAGAGGTCCAGACTAGTTTCCTATACCAACATAATAAAAGGCAGATTTCTGTTTTTTTTTTTTTTTTTTTTTTTGTTATGAGTCTGGACTGCCACCAATTAGCTGTAGACTTCGCAGTGATAAAGTATTGCGAGTCATTGAAGTGTCATTGTAGCATGATAGACTCATGCACTCTTTGTAAATGAACAAACTGACAAACTAGATTATTCCACTATGATTACAGATTTAAAACACAATTTGTGGTTTTTGAACCTTACTGTACCTTACTCTATGTGAAAATTTTTTTAAAAAGGGGAGTTTTAGTTTCCCCCACAAGATTGCTAAAATCTTGTCTTGTTTTCGTAAACCCTATGTTGTGCATCACCTCACCTCGTAAGGCATATGGATTGTTGACTCCTTATTACTCTTTCTTTTTTTTTTTTTTTTTTTTTTTTTTTTTTTTTTGACTATAATGGTACTGTTAAAAATATTCATCATGGTGTTATTGTGAGGCAGAACAGATCTGATTAGATCTGCTTCTTACAGTCTCCACATTTGATTCTTCCAAAATTATGCTAAAATGTGAAAGGGTATTGAATCTTGCAAATTTCCTACTGCATTTGCTAACAATGCTAATATTTGAAATGAATGGGTAGGAGCAGTGGTTATGGCCAATGCAGTCAAACAACCCGCCCCACATTTACTCTATAATAACGCCACATAGTTATTAGAATGTCTCGAGCTTTGAAAATGAAAAAGGAAATTACTTCTTTCGTCTTGCAGATGTATTGGAGAGTATGTTTTGTTCAATGTATACGAAGTTATGTTGTACCTATAATAGCAGATAGTCTAATCTTGTGCTTGTTATCTAGATTGTCTGTTTCTCAGAGCTAAATCCAAATGTTAAAACAGATTCAGGCACAGATGGCTGCTCGCCTCTGTCCTACAGCACAGCAGATGGGAGGTATCAGCTTCACAGCCTCACATTTATTTTGCTCTCCATTCCAGTTGTAAATCAAACTTGGAGGACTTTTTTTCCCTCTGTCGTCCTCTCCCTGACACGTTTGTGAAACCTTCCATTTCTTTTTTTAGCTGGGGTAGCACACATCCTGCTGCCTCATAAATTACTTGAGAAACACACATCCCCCCAATATTGCATCCTGACTTTATATTTACTCTCTCATAATTGCAAAGTGATGATAAAAACTAAAAATGAATTGTGATGGAGTTTAAAGGTTTGGTTTCTGCTGAGTCACAGTTGTTTGGGTTTGCGAGATGATTGAACTCAGACCAAAGATAACAGATTGATGTCCATAAAATATATTGGCACCACCCAAGCAATAGCTAAAAACCTGACATACAGTAGATGATTAACTGACGCTGGACATTTTTCTATTTAAAACATGCATTTAAGGTACTGTTGATCCTATAGGTCATTTTGTAGACATGACCCTTTTTCTTTGGTTCTCCACTTGTATAAGGATCAGTCAGAAAAGCAGTCAAAGACCAAAGAAAAAAAATTCTGTATCTTCCTAATCTTGTTTTGTGGTTGTGGGAGGGAGAAACCCTATCTGACGTTGGAATACCTTGGCAAGATTCCGAATCCACTGGAGAATTAACACAGAGGCAAAAATTAAACTAAGTTGGCTTGTAACAGATATAGCCAGCTCGAGACAAGACGATACACATTATTACCTGAAAGAAAACCAGATATTAGTAATGTTTTTAAAGAAAGACTTTTTTTCACAGAGAGAAGGTCTCACAAACCACAAATGATTATTTTAAGACACAAATTACTGTTCAATATTTCTTTCTAGGTTTGATCTGTGCATATAATGTTCCATCTATGTCTGTCTCATTCTAAATTTACTTCCAATTCCAAGAAAGCAGTAAAATTTCTGCAGTGTAGAGTTGTCCAGTTCAGGTTTTACTGGCCTGAGCTGAAATCTTTTACTAAAAATGATCAAAAACACTCCAAACTTACTTTTAAAAATAGAGAAATATCCCTTTAGTTCTGCATCGAAAGGAAGCACTGCAGTGCTATAGCTTTGAATGAGATTCTCATTCTGAAGTGTAAAAAGAAGTAGCACTTGGCCTTAATATAAACCACTCCCAAAAAGTTAGGGATATTTGACTTTTGGGTGAAATTTATGAAACAAAGAAGAAAAAATCAGGCTACACTGATATTATATCATGAAAGTAAGGCATTTAACTAGAAGCATACAATTTCCTCATCTCAAATAATGTACTGAAACAAAAGCCAACAATAGTGGTGGGTATGCCAGAACAAAAAATTTCAGTGTCACTATAATGTCATGTGCCAATGTGCATCAATTACAGCTTGGCAATGACATCATTCTGTACACAAGTCGATTTATTGCGTGGTGAGGCATGCCATCCCACTCTTTTTGAAGGGTGGGATGCAATGAGGCAATGGCCTCGTGCCATTGAGGTTCTGGGATACAGAGTTACAACCATCTCATATGTGACTCAGCTGATTCCGGAGGTTTCATGGGATTCAGATTTGGAGAAAACGCAGGCCACTCCATTTGAGATACCCCAGTCTCCAGCAGCCGTTCCTTAATAACGTAACCTCGATGAGCTGGGGCATTGTCACCAATGAAGATGAAATTAGGCCTGTGTTGTTCATGCAGCATCACAATGACTGGATTAATGATGTTATTCTGGTAGTATTGTCACTGTGTCATTCACAAAGTGTAGAGGAGTTCTCCATTGACTAGACACACCTGCCTGCACTGTAGCGACACCATTTCCACTGTTGTCACCAGACAACAGTGGCTGATGAGTAGGACTCTCCTTGACGTCTCCAACATTGTTGGGAGCTATCATTTTTGCTCAGTGTAAATCGACATCAAAAAAACAGCACTGAGGCCCACTGGTCCCTCATCCGGTGTCAATTCTCCCTGGCACATACAAGACGACGACGCCTGTGCCTGGTGGTGTGGTCAGGTACCCTTGCAGATCATCTAGCATGCAGACCACGCTGATGTAAATGGTTTTGAATGGTTTGATGTGGCCTTTGGGTGCCTCTCACATCCCTTAAATATTTAAGAGTTGAGTGGTATTTCACCGTCCAGATCTGCAAGAGTCACAATGAAGCGGTCATTAGTGTGGGATGTGGCCAGAAGACGTCCACTTCTATGCCTTTCTGTGAGTCTTCCAGGCTTTCTGTATCTATCTTGCAACCTGCTAATTACACTCTGTGACACTCTAAGCTCAGTGGCCACTTCCATCTAAGACTATTATGTTTGAAACCTCGCAATGGCAAGGAACTGTTGATCAGTTGTTGGGTGTCATCTTGGTGTCGTGATATCAAAATGTGAACAGCATGGTGAGGACTGTTTAAATATCAATTCTGATTGAACCAGGAAATTTTCAGGTCTGTTCAAAAAAATCAAACACCTGTTGTGAATTTTGCCATAAAGCTTCTTTTTAAAGAGCAGCAGGTTGTGCAAAAAGTACTTAAATGTTGAACAGTTGTTCATGTGCATTCAAAAGTGTAGACTGTGTAAACTTGTCAAGTTTATAGTGCGTGATATCATCCAGAAATTTCACCCGAAAGCCGAGTATGTTGTTTTTGTAAGAAGTATAGCTACAGCAGGTCAAGCTTAAAGCGTTCCCCTTCACATCTTCACATAAACAGTTTTTTACCTTGGGTTTTAAAGTCAGTTTGGTGAGATTAAGAAAAACAAAAATTTAGATAAATATTAAGATGAGCTCTTCCATCACGTCATGAGTAAAAGCAGAAGCTTTCAATAAATCCTTGCTAAAATGCTGACTCTAAAAGTTTCAGCATGTGTTTTTGACAGAGGAGTAGGTTTGCATATCTATTGCCATGCATGAAAATTGAGAAATCCAGTCCACATTATGAGCAAAGGCCTGTCTAGATGCTACAGACTACTGGGTTAGCACTTGGCTAGTTAGTTTAATGTTTACATCTGACTGGTACTGATTCAAATAAGTTAAGTTCAATGTAGACAGAGTTACATACTTTGGAACAATCATAAACGACATCATAAAGCTTTTCTTCGACCCACCTTTCTTTCTCTGCAAACTCTAGTTTGTCTGTAGTTTCAATCCCTGTTTGTTCCGGCCTTGCTTCATGGGGTATGTTTTAAAAGTTGCATGTCAAAACTTAGAGTTTGACTCTTTATTTTCACGCCTTTCCATTCTACATGCATAGAGGTTTAAAACAACACTGCATTTGTTTGGTGCTGAGCTTTTCAAACTGAAAGACCTGTACCGAAATTTTTCAGTACGAAAATGTGCACTTATACACATCTACCTTAGAGCACACAATAACTTAGACCCATCTTTGTTCTTGTAACTGACATCTTGGGAAGAAGGCATGAAAAAGCAGGAAACATTGACTTTTTGGGGAGTTTCATGCTTTTAAGCTTCAGAGTTACACTTTAAATATTGCAGAACGTCTCAAGAGTTTAAGTGTTGGTGTCGATGTGGGTAAATATGTGCTTAGATTGAAATGTTTTGATGGCTTTAAAGCACAACAGAAGAATCCCCTTACGTGGCAGGTTTTGCAGATGCTGTGTTGAACTATCTTTGAGGAAAATACAGTAATATCTTTGAATAAAAAAAAAGGCTGGTGTTTCCGTGGTGTCAATAACAGATGTCCCCAGCAAGCATCTAAGCCTTATTGAGCTACCGAGCAGCTAAAAATCTGGTGAATATGCTGTAGAATCATTCACCAAGACATTCAGCAGACATGCTAATGCTATTTTAAAAGCTAATTTACTGATCATCCAAGTTTGAAGTGTGAAGGGAGTTCTGTCATAGCACGCTTTACTGGTTTCCTTGAGCTTTTCGCTGTGTAAGGAATGGATAGTCAGAGCCAAACTTTGAATTTAGATTAATATTGTGCTGAAAAGACCAGTCAAAAGATCAGTTGCTCTACCAGGGAAATGCATTTTCTCAATAAGCAGGATGATCTGGCCTTTCAATACTGTATTCTCACATGATTTATGTGATTTATGACAAAAACCAAACAATACAAAGCAATTCATTCAGTTGGTACTGATTGAGATATTAAAATTTATGTTCAGAATATTCTTTGGGATACATGGATTATTACTACATCCACTTCACCACATTGCAAATTGCAAAAATTCTATACTTCATTCTAACTTAATATTTTAACCTACTCGTGACACAAAGTTAAACCCAAAATTATTCATACCATTGACAGATTTAGGTTTAGATTAATCGTTAAATTTTACCAACATGTTTTTCTGACTGGAAATGATTGCATCTTGAAAAGGGGCCAGCCAAAGCTCCAATCTGAATGGAGCTAAAAATTAGGGTGATAGAAGGGAGGCCTTTCAAACTCAAAGACTTGGAGCTCATTGAAAAAAAAAATAAAACATTAAAATACCCGTGGAAACGTGAAAAGGTTGCCAACAGTTAGAAGGGTTTGATTGCCCATAAAATGTCTTCCAATGATTACTGAGATAGATATGTACAATACCTTTTTTTTTTAAATACAATGTAAGTAAAAACAAATTATTTAAAAAAGTTCTTTTATTTTTCCTCCCATTTATTCATGTGCTCCTTTTACCTAATTTTAACTGCTTAATGTTACGTCTATGAAGTTGTTGTGTTGGTATTTGCAACAGTTCCTATTCAGTTGTACTATGGCAGTCTAATTATATATATATATATATATATATATATATATATATATATATATATATATATATATATATATATATAAAAAATATGGGCATAACTGTATTTTCAGTCAATCATGTTGCAGTTGTTTCAGAAGAGATGAAAGAGCTGATATGTCAATCTGGGGAATTAAACCCTATTTACTTAGCCTGAGACTCTTGACTGGCTAATTCTCATTATCTTGGGCATTACACCCTGCACAGATGAGAAAATAAAGATGATTGGAATCCAAATTGGAAGTTATAAGATCAAGTGCAAGGCAAAGACCTAGCCCGTTTTACCTCTGTTGATAAGTAGCAATTTTGGAGGATGGAAACACTTTAGTATTGGGGGGAGGGGGGTAACTAAGCTTTTTCCCCTGCAGCAGCTCAAGTTTTATTTACCTGCCACGGTTATCAAGATTTAATGTTGGTTCACCTCCTTATATTAAAGCAATGATAATCTTTCTGACAACTCTGGCATTAGTCAGAGGGAGTGTCAGGGAAACACTCTGCAGAATTCAGCTGCAACTGTAAGTCTAAATCCATCTGCTAGAGCCTTGCCATTCTCCCGTCTAATTCTTATCATCTTGAAAAATGAGGACGCGATTTATCAGTTTTAGGGACGTGGAAGACATTTATCAGTTTAAGTGAAGGCCATTGTCATAAGTTTCTTTGAAAAAAAAAAAAAAAAAAGCTGAATTTGATATTAACTTATAACAAATTGGCAATTTTACCATTTTGTAATTTGAGGGAAATCACTCAAGCTTATATTCCTCAAGATTCAAACCTCTGCAAAGAATTTTATCTTCACTGCCTGATTGTCAGTGTGGAATGTCTTTTGAGACTGCACTGATGAGCCCTAGACGTGATTGGGACTGGCGCTTGATGCCCTGTTTTATCATCCAGTGGAGTGGTTTTAGTCTATAACTTACCCAGATATACTCATCCATTCATTGCCCAGGTCTGTGTGCCCATTTCACCCTTTCATAATCCTATTTTAAACCATTTGCTCCCTTCTTACTGCCATTTCAAACCCATAAATAAACCGTTCCATATCATATCAATTGCACATTGATTTTATTTTCCTATGGAGTCAAGTGTTTTCATGAGTTGCATACATATATAATCATAATGATGAAATTTCATATAAATTTAAGTTTTTATTGATTCTGGTCCCCATTTGGAGAAGTCGAATTTTATAATTAATGATCAAATGCAGGAAGATGTTTATTGGTGTCACCAGTAGCACTCTTTGCGTTACTTTGGTAATGAGATGTAGCTATATATACATATACACATAAAAAAAAAAAAAAAAAAACCTGTGAATATCATGAAAAAGTAATATATTTTTTGTCACTCATATTTGAAGCCTTTATTTCTAGTAATCTTGATGATTATGGCTTACAGAACAGGAAAACCCCAAATTCAGTTTCTCAAAAAATTAAAATATAACAGCATGAAATGGAAGCCCAGGTTGCTTTAATAGCAGCCTTCAGCTCATCTGCATTGCAACATGGATTCTGTGCCTCTCCACGCTTCCTCCAGACTCTCGGTTCTTGATTTCCAAAAGAGGACTTTGGACCACTGAGCAACAGTCCAGTCTGTGGTTCAGTAATGACTAGCCACAAGAAATGCATTTTTTTACATCCTTAGAGGTTCTTGATATGGTGATTTCAGCTTCCATCCCCTTCTTTTGAAGCTCTCTCAAATTCTTGAATGGGATTTGCTGGTGCAGATTTTCCTACCACATTTTTTCCTTCCTCTCAACTTTCAGTGAATATGCTTGAAAAGCACTCTGTAAACCGTAAAAGCAGTGCATGTGGCTTACCGTTGTTACTGTCTTCCGGACAGCTGTCAAGTCAGCAGTCTTTCCCATAATTGTGTAAGAGACTGTTTAAAGGCTTAAAAAACCTTTGCAGCTTTTTTAAGTTAATCAGCTGTTAAGGATATGATATCATGAATTTCCAATATTTAACTTTCACAATATTCAAATTTTCTGAGACAATAAATTTTGGATTTTCATTTTCTCTAGCTATTATCAAAATTAGAAGTAAGTGTGAAATGTTTCCATCTGTATATCAGTTTCCCTTTCTGAAAAAAGAAAAAAAATTGAAATTTTTCACAATATTGTCAGTTTTTGAGACGTGTATGTATATACTTAGTTTTTGTTTTGCCATGAGATCTCCCCGAGGGATGTGCCTGTAAAACTTCCTGCCCAGCTTGCATTCTGATTAAATGCCAAATGCCTGAACTTCCTTACTTCCTCTCAAAATGTAGGACCTGTCTCTGTAATATCGCCCTGAAAGATGGAGTTCTTCACCTTATCTGATCTTAGTCACCCTATGGATAATGATCGTAGGTGAGGTTTGGAACATAGATGGAGCAATAACTCATGAGTTTCAACTTTTACTGGGAGCAAGCTCAACTTTGTGATAAGAATGCAGACTGAAAAGCCTTGAAAAACATCCCTGGTGGGCCACACTTCGAAAGCATAGGCTACAAAAGGTCTCAGGTGACACAATCATGGCCGAAAACATTCTCTTGATCCTCAAAGCAAATGTGGACTGGACAATCAAACTCGGTTATCGGCCGTAACATCATTATTGAGATCGGATATTAATATCAGCCCAAATTTTCAAATCGGTGCATCCCTGGTGCAAAGCTATAAACTAATACTTTGTTTAAACACTTTTGATTCAGTTTCAGCATCTTATTAAGATCCCTCAGCTTAACTTGGCAATATTTGTCCCCGTTCTACCGTGATAAAGGTTTCCAAATCTATCAGACTGTGACGAGGTCTTGTCCGCTGTCGCAGCTTTTCCATCATCAGGTCTTCATTTTTCAAGCCTGATATAACTTCCCTCTGTAAGCTCCTCTTGGCAGAATCATCTGTGCAAAACCCTTTGCAGGTCAGTCCAGATATGCTAAACTAGATTTAAATCCAAACTCTTCCTGGATCTCTCAAGCACTTGCAGAGTTTTCGTTGAGCTGTGGGTTTTTTGCCAGTACACTGTGTGCTTATGTTGTTTTTCAGATGTACACCTGTGTACCAGCCTGAGATTCTGACTTATCAGGTAAAAGCTTTTACTCTGCTTTCCCTGATCCGTCTTTCCGTCTTGACTTGTCCCTTGAAATTCTCTTGGAAAGATGGCTGTTGGAATTCCATGAATGAGGAAATTAAAGACCCTGTTGATATGCTTAGGACTCCGAAGAGATAAGATTAATTATTACAATTTACCAGTGTGGTTTTATGAGCTAAAAGTGTTGGGATGTGTGTTTTTGGGAGGATTAGTAAGATTCATGTCTATCCACATGGCATGAGCGATCTGTTTGCAGTTCATAAAAAGGTTAAACAGTGATCAAAGGAGAGAGGGAGCTTCTTCCAATATTCTGCCTCAGTGCCACGGTTGATAGTAATTTTTAGCACAGCCAGCATTCTGTGTAAGTTTAATCAAAATTTGTCCCAGAGATAACATATAAATCCAGACACATCTAAAGGATCAGGTACAGGTGTGGAGGAATTTATAATGGGAGGGTTCATTTCAATATTGTAAGTGATGGCACGCCGCTCTCTGCTTAACAGACCCATCAAAGAACATTGTAACATAGGTATCCATTTGTCAGATTAGATCTAAGACTGATATTGAGGTAGGCCTGCTTATGTGTTCTTTGTGATTTCATCTCGCAGCTCAGATATTTTTCAATAGGCGTTAATTCGTTTTCAGTCCCATACTGCCTGAGATTTGATAGCAAGTTGAAGAATCCAGTGTGCCAGAACCAGTAGACTCTCTTCATCTTTCATCATTCTTGCTCTTCTTTCCACCATCTGTCGATATGCCTTCTTTTAAACCAGCCTCTTTGTCATCTTGCACATGTAAACCCCTTACAAATACGACTCATTCGAGCATTTTCCAGACACCTTTAATCTCAACGGCATGGGATAATGTGTGTCAGTTAAACTCAGTGATGGAAATAAATCACATCTATTTAAGGATGATGCCATTATCTATTTACCCATCCATCCTTCTATATATTATCCATCAATTCATCCATTTTCCCTCCATCTACCTATGCATCTTCAACTATCCATCCAGCTAGTCAGTTTGTTTGTGGTTTTTACAGATTTGACATTTAAATTCTGACTGCTGAAGAAAAGATCACCATCTATATATCGTAAACTTGGGTATTTGTATGTAAAAACTGTAGGGATCTTAGTATTGAAATGTATGGAATTGTGACCAAAAAATTGGAAGGCATTTCTTACAGGAATATGAGTGGATTATTAGAGTTCAGTTTGCATTAAAACATTGTATCCATAACACTGCAGAATCAGAGTTTAATTGTGATATTTTTAAAAATTACAATTCACATGGCAGTATGCTGTCAGATAAACCATCAAAAGGCTTTTAAACACTATGTTAATTTAAACTACCAGCCCACTTTATCCATTAACCTTCAGGTGTAATTTGCTTTGGGGGCCATTATGGATTGGCTGTTCCCAGAACACCCTTCTCAGTGGATATGTTCATCTTAACGGTGACGTTTCTAACCTGTGGCAATCACCCTTTGCTCAGTTGTTTAATTTTGCTTTAATGGTCTTAAATGGCTCTCATTTAATTGGCAGAGGGAGCTGATGCCCTGGGCAAGGCTCTTGAAACTCTGAGCCGAACAACTTTCTATCAATAACTAAATTAGGCTGAGGTGCAGCTCTAATGAAAGTCTTGTAACAGTCTGCACAAGAGATTGCAGAAACAGGCCTCCAGTGAAACAAAGAAACACGGACGTTCTAGCAAGAAGGTTTACAGTAGATTTTCAGTCTTGACAGCTTTGTGAAGACAAATCATTGCCAAGTGTTTTTATCAGCAGCTGTCACATCACACATCCATCTCAGTTTATCTGAACGCAGTCACACATTACACGGTGAGGGTGGGTAAGTGTGACAAGGGAGTCAGCTCTCTGTTGGAAGATGCAGGACCTAACGTGTCCAAAATATTAAGTAACCATCAAAACACATCATCCACAATGCAAACGGACGTGAAGCTGGAAAATGAGATCATAACTGTAAGGAAATTTTAAATAGGGAAATGCATCAAGGGAGTAGGTTTTATTCTGATTTAATTGACTCATAAATGAAGAGCATCTACCCACTTT
This sequence comes from Anableps anableps, assembly GCA_014839685.1. Lineage (NCBI taxonomy): Eukaryota > Metazoa > Chordata > Actinopteri > Cyprinodontiformes > Anablepidae > Anableps > Anableps anableps. The sequence continues at coordinate 15,484,459 of CM026087.1, forward strand.
AGTCTGAAAACAATCCTATATTTCTGCAGATGTTGACTTCCTGACCTAATGTGAACATTTACCCACAGATGTCACTCTGATGACAGATGAGGCCCTCAGTTTGACCTCCGCCTTGTCACTAGTCCTCCCTGCACTGATTACCAAACAGACTTGGTAAATTGAACTAATCATCTTTGATTAACTACAGACTTCAGACTTGCAATACAGCAAAGACAAAGGTCATTCTTCATAATGTGAGCTGACATCGCAGCTTGAACTGGTGAGGCAGTGCGCTGCGATGCAGCTTATGCATGAACAAAGTGATGGGGTTGGAGAAACAGGAACAGTGATTGAACATCAATCACTTGGATCGGAATAGAACTCGAAATATTACCTCCTGGCATGAAAGCAAAGTAAAATCAGTAGGAATTTGTTCAGATTCTATGAAGGCTTAAACACAACTCTGAAGTAGATGCATTATTTATGGAGGGGGATGGATTTAGAGTACACTCACCAGCCATAGAAATAGTGAATCAGACAATCAAATAGTGGCAAAGCAATCCATGTAGTCTGAAGTTCAAACTGAGCATTGGAATGGGAAGGAAAGGGGATTTAGGGGCCTTTGGTTTTTGCATGGTTGTTACTGCCAGATGGGCTGGCCTGAGTATTTCAGAAAACTGTTCATCTCTGGTTTACAGAAAGTGGTCCAAATAAGAGAAGGCAACAGTAGCTCAACTTTGTCTTATTCCAATCAAGGTATGGCTAATACGATCTCTTAATACACAATGTCTCAAGCATCAGTCAGGCACAAAGACTACCAAAGTATTTGTACTGACGATGTCCATCACTACAGGGCTACAATATACCCATCTTCTGATGGCTTCATCCAGCAAGATAATTCATTAATGTCACAAAGCTCAATCTAAAAGTAGTTACTTGAATATAATGATGACTTCATTGGACTGTAGTGGCCTCCACATTCACTAGGTCTCAAACCAATAGACCATCTTTGGAATGTAGAGGAACAATGGGATTGTAGTTATGGATGTACAGCAAATGTGTGTTTCTGTTATGTCAATATGGGCCAAAACCTCTGAGAAAAATTTCAGATTCTTTGATGAGCCTGAGCCACAAAGGCTTAAGGCAGTTTTAAGGGGAAAGGGGGTTAAAGCCGGTGCTCACAAGATGTTCCCAATAGTATAGACCTTAAAAAATGTAAATATCTGGTAATACAGTGGACCCCCAGTATTCGCAGGGGTTAGGAACCACGACTGCCCATGAACGGCTAAAATTCACAAATACTTGAGACCCCTCGAAAAACTCTTATCACAGCCTATGTCAATAGATCACATACCAAATATACCCTATTATGCAATAATATGCACAGTGGAAACCATCTTAGTACTACCACAGAAGCTAATATCTACAGTCTTCCCTAGTTCCACTCACAGGGGTACAGCCAATCAGCGCCAAGGAATATAAACGGCGTTCCTGGATTGGCTGTTTTGCAAACACCAGTCAAGTAGCATTGGCAGTCAATAGCATAAAACAGGTTTGTTTACAAGACATATGAAAGACTGGTAGAAACAAAATCATAAAACCATGAAAAGCATTGATACAGCTAAAAAAAAAAAAAAAAAAGTTCTTTTACATAAAACTGGTCTAAATAAAATATTACATTCAAATAATCTTTCCTAAAACACTTTTTTTATTCTTAACATGAGCACAACTTTAATAAATAAATATCCTTGTTTATGTTTCATGTCCTATTAAAACATTATTTTCATTAGCATAAAGAACTGAAACTGAAGTGGAATATTCTGATTTATGCACAGTATTAAGACATTATTCCCGTTTTGATTTATAATTTTTATGCCAGCCTAAGCTAGTTAGACTGTTCTCTCTGGTCAACTCCTTCTGTTGGCAAAAGCTAATTAAGATCCTCAGCCTTTTCTATTATATAATTTCATTGTCATTGTCCATTATTGTATTCCTAATCTGCATCCAACACAACACATTTGAAACTACTCCAAAGTTTTAGTTGGAAATAGCACACAAGGTAAAAGCTAATTAACTTATAACCCTGAATAAATTGCTTTCTGTCTGCTCCAGATCCACAGATTAAAAGAGGGCTTTTGTTGAAACATAACTGTTGTGGAGGTGTAGGAGCAGCAATGCCAACCATGGGTCTTATCAATCCCAGCACTCAAAGTCCATTAGCAGGCGCAAAGACTTTGAGCTGATTAATTGATTTTTAATTGGCTGTGATGATGGGGCCTCTCCTGGCACAGCATGATGGCTTTATGAGGGGACAATTTCACTTTGACAACATGTGGTAGTGGTTATCCTCTATGAACACCCACACAACTTTATCCACACATATACCGTGAACTTTTATACCCCCCTGAGTGTGATTGTAATGATGTTGACTATGCCTTGCTGCTTGTCAGATACAGGATTATCAACGAAAGCATGCACAGGCATCCTGGACCCCCGATATGTTTTTCTCAGGGGACTTGGCTGGTGTCGGGAGCCCTTTTCTTCTCTGTCAGAGGAGCCTGTTAAACAAGCCTTTATTAGACAAGGTTTCAAACGGCAAAAAAATCAAGTCTAAGAAGATGGTAACGTGTGTTATTGGTTTAATTTTTGCATTTATAATGTGCCGCCTGCTTGCCGTCATATCTGCAAAGCTGCATCTCTTGTATATCTCCAGCAGTGTTATCTGTGCACCGCACAGCTGCTATAGCAAGCACATGTATGCACAAATAAAAAAGGCACAAACAATTCTTTATCTTCTGACTTCATGAGGCTAATCTGCATACGGCAAACGTCACCCGGACAGGGGGTGTCGTGTCAAGATGAGTCGGTCGCAAAATGAAATCTGACTGAATACGCCTCGCTATCTGACACTTCCGAGGCTCTTCTAAGATGCAATCTCCAAGGTAAATGTGAAGCCGAGATGTGATGGTGGTGAAAGCCATAATTCATCATGGAGATGCGCGGCATGTTGTGTGGTCAATTATCAGTATAAAAAACAGGAGCACAATGCTGATACACAAGCTTAGGTGAGCTTTGAAGAGGAGGTTGTTGGCATTAGTCACGCTCAAAGAAATAACATACGTACAGTATATAGGAAATTAGCTGGAAAAGAAAACAAGCCCTCACAATAATCATCAAGGACTGCGTTCACGCTGCAACCTGAAGTGACACAAATCCAACTTGTTGCCCTTATGCAACCTATATCTGATCTTTTCATGACAGTCCGAACAACACAGGCCACTTGGATACGTGGTCCTACATCCGATACGCATGTTATCTTTTCAAATGTGGCCTGTGTCTGTACGACCGGGTCGCATTCATCCGACCTGTACGTCACTGAAACTCGACAAGCGTCATTATTCTGCGTCCTGATTCGCGGAAACAGGAAGAAAAACAACCATGGTGGACGATAATGCGGAGAGCAGTCGGTGGAGAGATCTGTTAATGTGCTGGCTCCGGTTGGACAACAACTTTAAAATCGCAAGATATGCGCCACTATTACCATCCATGTTTACTTCTGCAAACACTGAAGACGCTCGCTACGTGTGCAGTTATTGCGTCCTCTACTGCACATGCGGAACACTTTCAGGTTGTTTGCAGTTCACACAGGAGATCACGTACAAGTCTCATATATTAGGAAATGTGAACAATCACGCGAAAAAAAATCGGATTTCACAAAATATTGGAATTGATTATTAAGACCTGCAGTGTGAATGTAGCCTTACTAGCAGGAATAACCTGATCACAACATAGCGAATTCTTAAATCTTACAGTCAAAGAGGAATTTTTGTGCCTTATTCCCACCGTACCTTAAGTAAAGAGGCTTGCAAAAGTATTCCTTCCCCTTTAAGTTTGTCATAATTTGTCATATTACAACCAAAATCCTAAATATATTATATTGGAGTTTGATGTGTTGGACCAACAGAAAGTAGTGCATGATTGTGAAGTGACAGACACTTAATTAGGCTCTGGACTTTGACTGGGCCATTTAACAGATGGATATGCTTCTATCTAAACCATGTAGCTCTGGCTGTATGTTTATGGTGGATGTCCATGACCCATCACCCCCGGTCTCAAGCCTTTTGCAGCAACTAACATGTTTTCTTCCAGCATAGTTGTGTCCCCCAGCATGATGTTGCCACCACCATGTTTCTCACAGGAGGGACCTGATAACAGATTACTGCAGTGTTTGTTTTCTGTTACACATACTGTAGTATTTTCTATTGAGATTTAAAAAGTTGATTTTTGTCCGACCAGAGCAGCTTCCACATATTTGATATTTCCCTTGCATGGCTTACGGGAAACTAGAGTTCTTATGTCCTTCTTTCATAAAATCTTCCTGAGCTGTGCATCTGCTTTAAAGTTAACATGGGCCTTTTAGCTGCTTCTCTAATTACTGCATATTACCTGACTGTGAACAGCATGCTTTTATACTGAGATTAAATGAGACTCTGGTTGACTGTTTCATTTGCCAAATAGGGACTGACATAGCAAATTAGCTAGAAATATTGACACCTAATGTTACTCTAAAAAAGTAAATAAACATAATTATGATACACTAAATTTGCTAACTATGTGACTTCTGTGAGCAATTAGTTGCTCTGGATTTTATTTAGGTGTATTGGAGAAAAATGACAAGATGCAGAGAGGTTCATGGCAAGGCATTGTGTATATCAAATAAATGACCTGCTGTTTTTAATATTACCAGTAGCCAGTTTTATCTGCTTTGGTACATATCTGAACTGGAGAACATTGCCTAAATCATAATTACACTTTCAGGCAGCAGAGCTTAATGGCTGAGTGCTAAAGAAGCTGCAGAAGCAGAGTGAGGGAGGCCGTATGCCTCTCAGCATTAAGTATCTCTCTTGGAAATTGTGCAAATGAAAAGGATTTTAGCCTTGCCAGAACTTAAACGGGTTGAGGTAAATCACTGTGATCAATAATCCTTGACCTAAAGCAGTGCTTAAACTGCAGTGACATAGGTGCTCACATAGACTGATTTCCCCTGATGTGAGCTCCTGCAAATTCACAGTTGGATCCCGCTCGGTGGTTCTTTTTTTTTTTTTTTCCCCCATTGGGACCTTTTTTCCCCTTCCTCCATAATGTAATGGAAACAGCTTTCTAATCCCTATGGGAGGATAAATTTAGGACACATTCCCATTTGGTGCCCTTCTTATTATCACAACTGGAACTTAATGTGAAAGTTACACTGAAGCGTAACACCGTCGATCAAGAATACCAATAAAGTGCTCTCTGTGTGTGTGCATTTTGTGTCTTTTTGTCCATGTAATTGTTGCCGGCATCAAACACACATCAGAGCTGAGGAATTACACCAGCCGACAAGTGCTGGGGAAGAAAATTCTCATTTCAGCCGTCTTTTCCGTCTGCAGTTGGTTTGTGCAGAAACTGCCCTGATTTCCATCTTCTTTCCCTGAGTGGGTTCAACATTAATTTTGTTTTTGCGGTGAATATGGATTGGCATTAATCACAGATGATAGAAATTTGCAAGTTTAATTCTGCCCTCTGAAAACTCAGCTGCATGCTGGCTGCTTATGATTACCACCCCTCCCTTCGCCACCATGAATTTTTGCAATAAAAAATAATTATGGCAGGATGAAAAAAAGAAAAAAAAAAAACTCTTGATGATAACTCGCTGATTTCAAGTGCTCTTAATGGTCTATTGTCTAAATTTGTCAAGCGCTAAGAGTTGTTTTGTTGTCTCTTGAAATGGTAATTAGCCCAATGCAATCTGTCCTCAAACACCGTATCTACATGACTCAGGCATTTCAGCCAATTTATCTTGAGCCTGCCACAGCAAATGCAGGATGATGAAGGAAATGGTTCTCGCTTTTTATGTACACACAGAACCCCAATCTTTGTAACAGCAGAACAAACTGTAGTTAATGGTAGCGTCTTTCATTCTGTAATGGACTGCAACCTGACTACTTTCGATAGCTTTTTATATATATATATATATATATATATATATATATATATATATATATATATATATATAAAGTTCTTACATTGTTTTTAAATAACTTGCCTCAAAATACCATAAAAATCTCTTATTTTAATATTTGACAATTAACCCATTAACTTTAGTTGGTGAGTTTGGGTCTGTATCTAATGCTCCTAGCGAGCAGCTACTTTCCCACTTAAGTTGCACTGTTGGCTCAACGCCATGTGTGTCGACAAAATTCACTACTTTTAGATACATATAAACTGTTTCGCCGACATTTCTGGGCTAGCTAACTTTTTAAATTGTATCCAATGCTGTAAAAAAGTATTTGCCACCTCCACAGATTTCATCTGTTTTATTTTTTTGTCACACTCAGGCCTGATTACTGCCAGATCTGTACGATCAAGAAACACTTAAATAGAATCTGACTAGGTGTAAGCTAAAAACATCTAAAAAACCAATACATCATGCTCCAACTAAAGAGATTAAAGAACAGACAACAATCAAAGTCTTTGACATCTGGAAAGGATTAAAAAGCCTTTTTTTAAGCCTTTGAAATTGCAGAGGAAACCAGAGTAAGAACCATTACCCACAAATGGAGAAAAATGGAACAGTGGTGATGAATGTTGACGTGGCATCCCTATCAAAATTATTCCAACAACACATCCCATCATCCAAGAGGTTAAAATAGAACCAAGAGCACAATTTAATGCACTGTGGGTCTCACTTTATCTTAATAAAGGTCAGTGTTTATGATCAAACAATCTGAAAATGGCCTCCATGGCAAAGTTCAAAGGTAAAAACCACCGTTGAGCAAAAAGAACATAAAACCCACATTTGCGAGAAAAAAAAAAACATCTTGGAACATATGCGTTCTGTTGCAGCTGATGAGAAAATAACACAACGCTTCAGAAGAAGAGCTTAATTTAGACTTGGTGTTAGTCATGTGGTGGTCTGGGGCCAACTGGGGGTGATCGGTGGTGCTGGTGGTGGGAATACCAAAAGTGACTTCAAACATTGCAGCAATTATTCCAGACCTGTGTGCTTTTACCACAACACTGGTAGGAAACTACATCAAAAACCTTTAGGCTATCCTGGACCCAGACGAGAATCACAAAATCTTCACTGACATAAACAAGTCAATGACTCTTTACTAAATCTATGAGACAAACTCTGAGACCCACTCTTACCCGCTACAGACAAGAATTACTCATCTGATCGCGCTTCGTTTCCTAGCTATCCTGGCCACAGCAAATGATATACTGGCTGTTCATATTTGAAATTAGCATTCACATTAGGAGGGAAAATTCAGTGGTATTTGTCACCTTTCTCACATGCTGATTGTCTGATACCATTTTGCAATGACACATGCCAGTTTAATCAATCACAACCGCTATTATATAGTGTTTGCACAAACGCCAATCGCCACTGTTGTTATAATGGCACAAATATAATTTATGTCTTACACACATTTTGCGGCTGAGCTGCTGATTTCCTTGCAATGTTAAAAAGGTGGGTTTAAAGAAAGACAGCTGTCTCTCGGCATCCATCCGGACATCCTGCTTGTACCTACACAAATATCAAGGTCGGCATCCGTCCGAACATCCTGCTTGTACCTACACAAAATGTCAAGGTTAGTAAGTATTTAAATGTCAGGATGAGTTATCTGGACTTGATTTACAGTTCTTTTATATCTGACTAATAGGTTCCGTCTGATAAGATATGACAAATGACAGCATGACAGCTTTATAGATGTTAACATTTAAATAGTTTATTGCACTCCCACCAAGAATACCGCTTCCAAAATTAGTCATACTTGGTCGGAAGACTTTGAGAGGATTTTGAGTGGATGAAATACATCCCACAAATATGAAAAGTGCAACCTGCATTTGTATTCAGCATTTAAATCAACACTTGTAGAAAAATCTTTCAGTTAGAGGTGCATGGCTTTTTGGGGTTTGCCTACAGATCTGCACATCTAGGGACTGAATTATTCTTGCCCATTCTTCTTAGATTTATAAAATAGCTAAACTCAGAATGGATAGGGAATATCTGTAGCAGTTTTAAAGTTTTGCCAGAGATTCTGAATTGATTTGTTCTTCCATTGCAGCTCTCGCTGTCTTAAGTCTTTTGTAACCTCTCTCAAGTTTTTATTTTTCAGTATTTCCTGTATTTATGTTTGTCCTTCTTCCAGTCACCTTTAAACCCCCCCACCTCCGTTACTTCTGAAGTCTTCCCACAGCATGATACTGCAACTACAATTTCCATTGGGGATGGTATATTCAGGGTGATGTTCAGACTTAGTTTTTCTCCACACGTAGCATTTTGTCCCCAAATGGCTTATTACAAACTTTACTTATGGCTTTTATTCTCCACTTACAGTCCGTCTGCCTTGCAGCTTTGACTTATGGTCATGAGATATGGATCATCTCCAAAAGAACCAAATCCCAGACATAAACTGTTTGTCCCAATCCAATAACCGGGATAGGATCCTGAAGATCATTCTGTTGATCAAGTCTGGGTTTGGAATGCTAGAAATAGTTTTCGACTGTATCTGATTTATGGCGAATGATATGCATACTTTTGTACACCAACTCTTTAAAAGCTGATTCAGATTTCTTTTATCTTTCCTACCCATGTTTGTAAACTGGCCAAGTAAATAAGTCTGAGATGAAGTGACTTTTCAAATTCAAAATGTGGTGCATGAGCTGACTTGGATCAAACCAACTAAGAGGTGAAGGAGGGTGGGAAATGTAGCAAATTTCTCATTTATTTTTTGTCTCGTTAAAAAAAAAAGTAATGACTTGGTAAATTTGAATTACAGCAGGAGGTGATCACATTTTTGGAGGTTTGAAAATGGGGGAGCAAAACCATGAGTTTGCCCCTACAGTCAGCGACCTGCCCAGTTGCACTCACACACAGCTCTCTGTAGCAAAGGGAGAAGCACAAACTATAGTCATTAGATTTTTATGTCTTAGAAGTAAACACTAGGTTTCTAAATCTGTGTTGTTTTTTTTCCTGCAAGTTTTCTCTGCATGCAATTAGTTGGAACTGCATTCAAATGTCTGAGTAAACATGCTAACATTAGCCTAGCATTTCAGCTAACTGCTCTGGGTGTAAGCATTGCCAGCAAGAGCAAGAAATGTGTTTACTGAAGATGTAAGTGTTGAGTTAGATATATCTTTAGAAACTAATGATGAAGCTATGAGCCTTTTATGTGACTCACAGTGAGAACATTAGAGCGGCTTTTATAACCAAGCGAACTTGTGTTGGAGCTGCATTGTTAGACTGTTCTGCTGAAACACTGATTGGTAATAAATATCTTTTCTTGTCAAGACACAGGAGAGGCGGCCACATAATGAACATCATTTGTGAGAGTCTCAGTGTAATAATGATAAGTGGTGCATCATTGTACTGCACTGTAAAGATGGCTTTAAGTTTGTTCATTTTAATCAATTATCGGCGTGTGAATCGTGTCGGCCGATGCCTGTTCCTGAATTACGTGGCTTTGTTAGGGCTTTAGGGGTAATTTGCACCCACATACAGGAAAACCCTCAGAAAACACAAAGACAATTTTAGGCTGAAAACAAGTGTTGCAGTTTTAAAGTTGACGAGTCTTTTCTTATGCTGGTCCAAGAGGTATCTGTAAGGGAGTGGCTTGGATCTGAGCTAGGAGGAAAGCATGTAGGTCCATGTTGTGGTGGAGAGGTGAGTTATTTCCAGAGGATCCAGTGGAAGTTAGAGGGGAGAAAGCAAAATGCAGGTGAGTGTCAGGAAGGTTTTCTTATATCTGTACAGAGGTAAGGAGCTGCTAGGGGACGGCCAGTTGAGTAATCTATGTAAGAAAATTGTTGTTTGTGCTCTTGATGATCACTGAGGGATTGTCTTTGAAGAGTTGATGAGAGGAACTTCACTCATGAAACTTGGAGGAAACCAATAATAAACAGCGTAGTTTTAGGAGAGGAGACATAAATCAAAGATTTACCGAGGTGCTTGGGACTACCAGCTTGGCTCTACAGTTAGGTGCGGAATGACCGCTCCCTGTATCCAGCAGCTCTGATGGGGCGCAGTTGATTACAGGTGTGCCAGGTGCACCCTGTATGGCACTGACAAGAAGTGAACTTCAGAACCAGGGTTGACAGGATTAGCATCGTGGACCAAAAATCCTTATCCTAAGATTTCTACGAGCTACTAAAATGAGCTTCCTTCACAGGGGGAATGTGTGAGGAGATGAGAACAGAGCCCCTGCTTCTCAGAATCGAAAGGAATCAGTCCAGATTCATCTCCATTTGCATATCTTGTGCAGATCCTCACCGTTTTTTGGAATCACCTCAGGGGTGGTACAAGCCAGACCTAGCCGGGTATTGCGCACAATCCATTTGATTGGCAGCAGACCGCATTCGTTGATCGGCTGCGACTCACCCAACTTGGCTGGAACCGAACCAGACATTAACCGGCTAGAGTGAGACTTGACAAAGGAGAAGGGGCTAAAGTGGGTATGCGGGCCAGCCAGACTTGGAGGAGACCTCTGGAAAGAGCTAGAACTTGCTAGTGGGTCTTCATATGATGAATGGATGGAGTGATGCTACCTATGCTTCAGCTTTAGTTGATCTCTCGGTTTTTAGTATTAAGTGGGAAAATGCAGTGCCACCTTCAAATTCATATTAATCCTGCATGTATTAGGCTGTGAATGGCTTTATAGCTCAGTTTTCGTTTCTCAAGTTTCACTCCTGCTGATATTTAAAAATACCTGAAAAAGTCACATGAGCGCATGCAATTCATTCCTTCCACCCCTGGGAATATTTGACATTTGTAAATGATGGCTGCCTTTGTTAAAAAAGTCAAAGCAGAGGCGTTCATTGTTGTATCTCTCACTTTGTAGTGCAACCTCTAATCTCCTTGAAGCACTTCAAAACCGACGCAGTGCCGCAGGTTCGCCGTCTCTCCTGCTGTCTTCCTTCTCCTTGTTCAGTTTTCTCATGTTTCGCCAGCAAACGTGCCACAAAGTGACACAGAGCCCCCCTCATTGTTAGCAGATTGTGTCCTGCAATAGAAAGCAGTTGCAGCTGAGTCTTTTGGATCATTTTTCTGCAGATTAAAAGCTTATTCAAATGATGTCTCTGCCTCTCTTATAAACAAGACAAGCTTGGATTTCCCTGCAGAGAAGTGCTGGTAAGTAGCTTTGTAAACATTTGGGTCTAGAAGCGCACAAATTGAAGCCTGAATGAGCTACTTCTTGTTTGTAAAAATAAATGCCCACAGACATAAATGGATAATAAGTCATTTAACTGTATTGTTGTAATTGTTTGTCTAATCTGATATAAATTGAAATAAAATATTTCATCATTGCATCAGAAAATGGAGAACTGGCACCTTAAATTAATTCACAAACCAAATGTGCCTTGAGCATTTCTGAACATGGTAAAAACAACAAAAAAAAAAAAATGAATGTATTAAAACCCATTTTGCTGAAAACAAAATGTGGTCCAGTAAAATTGCATTTCATAGGCACATTTAGGCCCCTGTGGACCCCTATTAGCTAGGAGCATAAGAAGGCAATGGACGGAGGAAAATCACAACAAGGGAGCAAGAATGCAGTAAATGGAAGAATTTCTTTGATCGCCCCATTTGTAGGCGTCTGAGCACTCGGCTTGTTATAAAAAATAAATCACGTGTACTTTTCAGTGGAACAGGCTCAGATCTCCACAATAGCTCAGGCTGTGCTGTACCAGTTTTGCTCCGCTCGTGCGTTTGGCAGCTTGGCAAGTCCCCGTTCTTTGCATATTCATGCGAAGCTGCAAAGCTCTGACACCTTGTTGCAAACACGGCTGATAGATAGCAGTAAGACGCTGGTCCTAAGCATCGGGCTGGAGATGTGGTTTTTTTTGTTTGTTTTTTTTTTGTTTGGTTGGTTTTTTTTTTCCCCACTGTCAGCTAGGTTGTCTGAGTCAGACTGACTGCAACAGAGTTGAAAAGCGCTAAGGTAACAGGAGGCGTCATTGTGCTCCAGCAGCGGCGGCTGATGATGAAAACGTACGCCTAAGAGACGGGAATTGTTTTTAATGAGGTGGAGTCATCCTCTCTCAGGAGAAATCACAAAAGCCTTTTCAGGATCTTGTTTCCCCCCCACCCCACTAGGTTTTACAACAGAAAATAAAGACGAACTTCTCTGCATGAATTATTAAAATATAAACCACTCAGCTTAACTGTATTTGAATAGCACCTCAGACTTTTGCAAAGAAAAACCAGAGCAAAAAGAGGGAAACACAAAGGACAAATTTCAGATATGTTATAAAATGCATCGCAACAAAAGAATCTTAAACAGTATATTAACATAATCGGGCAAAACCAACAGTTGCAACCAATTCATTTTTTTATATATATATATATATATATATATATATATATATATATAGCAGCAAGATTCTCTCTAGAATGAGAGCTTGGTGATGCATAAAAAACAGAAAAACGCATGATGTATTTTTGTGTAAGAGTAATTTTTTGGTCAGACAGCCTTTAAACTATGATTTTTACTGGGACTAAAATAGTTCTTGATTTTGGCAGGAAGTCTCACCACCTAGGGCACCTTTCTGTTAGGCAGTGCCACAAGCACTTGGGGTGGGAAAGAAATTATGTTGTTTATACCCAAAAAAGTTTATTATTGCTTATTTGAATTGCTTATTTACAGTTGATGGGGAATGTGGAATTTAAGGAAATACAGCCATACAAATGCAGCAGGATAATGATGCTAAAGTTGGGGTCTGTTCAAGATTCTGATTTGGCACCAAATTTAAGGGCGATTTTACTTCTCTCCAGCTGAGAATCAAGAGTACTGTGGAGGAGAATGAATGATGACAGGAGCTAGGTTCGATCGCCTCATTTACTCGACTCCAACCCAGAGCAACAGAGTAACGATACACAGAGTAACGGCAAGCACCAAAGAAAATCATTGATTTTTTTTTTTTTTTTTTTTTTTTTTTTTTTTTTTTGTCATAAATTTTAAATCCAAACATCCGGTCTTCTGGGTGTGAGTGGAGCCTCCTCGTGGTCTGCCACGGTACTAGAAATCTTAAGTGGATCATTTTATACTGAACAGAGATTTATAAAACCTTTATTATATTTCTGGAAAAGAGCAATAGGAGCATTTTTAATGTGACCTCAAGTTTTTTCAAAAATATACTTGCATTCATGCAACCATCATCTGTACCAATTTTTTTTTTTTACTGTTCTTGTTTAAGAGTGAGACATTTTTTTGCCAACTCTTGCCTGCATCTCTGCAGGGCTTGTGCCTCTTGTGAGATCCTAATGCAATGCTAATTTAAATTTGGAAACAAATTACACTTTCTACCCATCGAAGCCTGTTATCACTCTATGAGGAAACATAATAACCCTCTATTTGTCTCTCAGCACAGAGAATGAATGAAGGACCAAGTCGGAGAGCGAACAGCAAACCAAGTTCAAAAAAAGCCCACAAAAAAAACTGTGCAAAAAATACTCGACTGGTAATTTTACTGTCAAACACCCACACATGTGCGCAGTTTGGGCACAAATGTTTCTTCAAGGCACAATGATCATATACAAAATAGAACATTTATGACATAATTACACTGAATTTGCTTTGTGGTGGTCGGACTATATGTTTACAACAGCCTGATGCCCCACTCTGACAAAATCTAGTCTTTTATACACAGACAAAACCAATGAGAGAGAGAATGTTTTTTTCCAAAGTCTGTAACTCAGTAGGAGCTCTGCTGTGTGTACAGCTACAATTTTGGCAGCATATACAAACATTATGGTGAGTCTGGTTGCCTTGCAGTGTAAGTTGCAGATCTTGTTGTCCAGTGGTCTTTTGCAGGATGGGTCGGATGTGGTTGAGGCCACAACATTCATAAAGGATCCAAGAAAATGAGGACAGCGAGGAAAAACTTAAAAGTAGTCAAAGGTAACAGGGAACCAATAAGAAAGTAATGCATAAAGGATGCATGGCTAAAATTGACATTGCATATCCATGTGTCTAAATGGATATCTAATACTTTGTGGGGCTGCTAGTGGGGTGAGGGTTACCCCCACCATGCCCAGGATAAATCTCCCCCAGTGTCCTGGTGATGGACAGCTGTAGCAGTGTGAGTCAGGTGTGAACCAGTCAGGTCAAACATCCTCGTGTCAGTAAGAATTTCTTCCCCTACGTTTGAATTGTGACATTAAACTCTCCTGCACATCTGAAAGACAAGTTGAATGACGTATTTTAGAACCTAAAGGGAGCTAAAGAAATGCTGACTTTATATAGTGTCCACTTCAAATGCACATTCCCAAGGACAATAAAGTGCCTTTTTAATAACTTTTCGCCCCTTTGAGGGAGGAGAACTGTATCATTCTTTTACAACCAATATTTTTTTGTAAAAAGCAGACAAATTTTTTGTTTAGCCCCACAAACAAGCCTAATTGGCTGAGAGCAACAAGGGGTGGAGAAATTACCATGTTTAGAACTGGTCTGTGATTTTATGCTGTTATTTATCAGTTTAGCAGGTTTATTATTTTTACAGAATAATTTTTTTTGTGACCCTCCTGTCTTATCATATCTAAAGCTTTAGTAGACACATGAATCGTTTTTTTCTATATTTGTGCTTTCCCTTTTTCATCTTAACTACAATACAGTGCTTTGAAAAAGTATTTACACCCCTTTAACTTTTCGTATTTTGTTGCGTTACATCCACAATCTTCAATATATTTGAGGGGATTCTATGTGATAGCCCAATGCAAAATATCCAAGAGGGCCATGGTACCTCTGGGAGAGCTGTAGACATCCACAGCTCTATTGGGAGCAACTGTTGATAGGGCATCTATAAGTTATACACTTCGCAAATCATGTGAAAGGTATAAAATGCCATATTTAAAGTTTATTGAGCACACAGGCAGCATGTGGAGGAAGATGCTCTGCTCAGCTGTGATAATTAAACTTTTAGCCTACATGCAAAACGATATGCGAGGAAGAAAACCGGCACTCCAGAACACACCATCTCCACAGTGACACATGGTGGTGGCAACATCATATTGTGGGGATGCTTTTCTTGAGCTGGTCAGAACTGATGGGAAGACAGACTGAGCTAAATACATAGCAGTCCAGGAAAAAGCCCTGTTATAGCCAAAGCTGCAATTGAACAGCTTAGCTCAGCCTAAATACTTTTGAAAAGTTGTGGCAACCATTCTCTCGTGATTTTGTTTAAAAAAAAAAAAAAAAAAAAAAAAAAGGTCAAAAGCTTTGGTTTCTCTGTGGACTGTTCATTTTCCACTACTTCTGCTGTCCATAAGTTCTCTTTTCTTCACTTGTTTGTCTCTGATCATGACCCCACAGTGTTTAGAGACTATCAATGACCTTAAGCCTGGCATATCGAGAAGAATCTTAGAAGACACCAAGGGAGGAGAAGAGACGCAATGTTTGTACTTTCTATCTATGGATAACGTCCACTCTGTGATTGTCGGCACAGTGTCACTTCCAGAAAGGCGAATCAGCCTCTATCACCAACACCTTATCACCTTGCAGACGCCGTCGCTCCTGCATACAAGCTGATCAGATGTGGCGCTGCCACTCTCGCTTACATGCGAATAGACGCACACCTGGTAGGTTTGAGTGACACCCACACGCTCTGTATGAACACCAGCAGACGCAGCTGAGTGACAGGGACATCACTTGCACAACAATGCAATTAAAAGCTACAATAATTGCCTACATGAGTGTGAGTGAGGCTATTATGCTGTCAGCGGCTTGAAGGGTTTAAGACAGCGGAATTGTAAAGGCTCCTGCTTGATGATGTGAAATCAAAAATGTTCACCTCTGCAGCAGAGATTTCACCTCCTTTCTTTTCCCCTCATTACTCATATTTGGACAATGCATT
The DNA here is from genome assembly GCA_014839685.1 of Anableps anableps. NCBI lineage: Eukaryota > Metazoa > Chordata > Actinopteri > Cyprinodontiformes > Anablepidae > Anableps > Anableps anableps. Next base: position 15,500,332 of record CM026087.1, read on the forward strand.
TATAATGCCACCTCCTTATCTTCTTTAGCAACAGGGGGTATTATCTTTTAGTGGTGTGTTTACAAGGCCGCTCAACTGAAATAATACATTTCCTTTGCTTCCCACAAATGTTGGAGCTCCTCAGAGCCATCTGGTGGTCAGCAGGAGAAATGCAGGACATGGAACCGCTCTCCGTTTGCAGTAAAAAGCTTCGTTGTGCACCACTGAGCACTTTGACTCCCATTCTTATGAATTATACAGCTCCTTTTTTAAACTTCTTTTTCATCATGTGCCCGCTAACAGTAATCCAGCACAACAAAACATCCCGGAATGTACCTTAATTTGCAAAGACTATGGGAAATAGGGCTTGAGGGCTTAAGTCACTCGTGTGTAGTGAATCAATACACTTGTTGGCAAGATTACTCATTGTGCAGCCTGATCATACATATGCAAATGCTCTCTCATGATCCCGGCACAGTGAAAGAATTACAGCGAGCATCCGTCACACTGAAAGACACTGTACTGGCCCATATAATCACTCAGTTGAATTGAGGGCAAGCGGAAAGAAAGGAAGTGTTTTTCTTTCGTTCCCCATCATCATTCAAAAGCCGGGGTAAGAAAGTGCTCCCCGTGTACTGCTGCACAGATGCTTATGAATCATTTTCAAATACCTTTTTCGTCAACACCCCCCACCCCCTAAGCCGTAATCGGGTACAGCTTTTTTGGTAAATATTTGATGGTCCTGGCCTGGTGTATTTGAGAAGCAGAGATCGTCCACGAGGAGTTGTTTTTAGGTCATTTCCGAGACCGTTCCTCTTCTACTACTTCTCCCGCTTTTTTTTTTCCCTCAGCCTTTCAGCTTGCTCCCAGTGAAAACTGCAAAGGACAGGATGTGGTAGGCGGGTGGAGATTTGTTTGAAATTTGCCCCAGTTCAGAGAAAAGGGAATCAAGCATGTTGTCTCTAAGTGTGTCGGGAGATAACGGAGGGGAAGATTCCTGCCTTTCCATTTCCTCTCAAAGGGTATGCAACTCATTCAGGGCTTTTTTTCGCTATCTCCACATTAAACAGTGTGCCAACCTCTGAGATAAAGCAGGAAGGTAGAGATATCCTTGAGACAAATGCAGGAAAGGAGCTGAAAATCCATTGAAAAGTTGTAGTGTTGTTGTGTAATACTCAAAAACCCATTTAAAAAAACGTGCCAAAGCATTTCACAAAGCATAATACGTACGATGTAAAGAACATTTCTGGGTTAGCCGAGAGACATTTTTCAGTCAAGTTGTTTTCACCTTACCCTCAGAGTGCTGTTTTATGTTTTCAAGCAATATTAAGTTCACTTTATTTAGATATCACCAACAAATGTGGTTCAATTCATATCCATTTCTGTCCAGATTCAGTTTAAATCACTCCTGTTTTATTCCAAAACAATCCCATAAAGTAGTCAGATTTAGATACAGTCCCAAATAATACAATTTCATGCACATTTAATAAAAGGGTAGAAGGGGAGATTTGGGGAGAAATCTCAAGCAAACGTGGTGACAGGGGAGGAAAAACCATTTCTTTTTAACAGAAAGAAACGTCCTGCCCGGAATGAGCGGCCATCTTTCACAACAGGGGGTATTGAGCAGATAGAAAGGATGTAGAGAAATAAAGAAGCTCAGAGTCAGGGGTATTTTCTACAGGAAATAAAAAAAGAGAACAAAGAGTTAATGGCAGCAATAACTCCATCAGTTGTTTTATTTAGGAAGGAGACACAGCTAAACTCAGAAGCACAAGCCTAGAAGTGAAAAAAAAAACACACAGAACACACAGTTAATGACAGCAATAGATTTCTAATGCCTTTTTCTAGCTGAGAGACACAGCTAAACACAGAAACACTGAACCCGAAAAACTTTCTATAGGAAAGAAAACAGAATAAATACAGTAATTGATGACATCAGTAGCTCAATCAATGGTTTTGTTGTGGATGGAGAGACACAGAAGGTTTTTTTTTTTCCATTAAGAAGTAGTTTCTACAGAAAAGAAATGCAAAGAAATTACATGTATTCAGTTAGACAGCTACAGTTTCATCCAGTGCTTCAACCAGTAAAGAGAATGGCTAAATACCGAAGCACCAACCCAGGAGTACTTACTCTGTGAAAGAATATTAAAGATAGTAAATAGATAATGGCAGTAACAGCTCCATTAGTGGCTTGATTAAGGAAAAAGGTACTATTAAACATGGTGGAGGGAACCATCTTCTGTGCTAAAATGTGTATCTGAAATTAAACCAACATTTTTTCCAGGATAAAACTAGCTCATTTCAGCACATCATTGTCAAACCACCTTTCCTTATTAACGCTAAAGACATCAGAGATGATATATGTAGGTACCTGCTTTCACGGCCTGTCAGATGGTGAGAACGTAAGGAGCACTATAAAACAGAAGTAAACTCAAAACTGCTCCACAGCTTAAATCCTAGAGTACATCAATCAGTAGAAAGCACATTAAAATAGCATGAACTTATCTTCCCTCTCTCTAAACTCTTCTTGGCTGATGCTAATGATATAATGCAGCAAAGCGGAAAATGTTGCTTTTTCATTTCTTGCCTTCAATACTTAGCACGTGCCTTTGTGTTATTTTAAAATTGATACAGATTTTAAATGATTTGCAAAGATACAAGAATGAGCTCTGCAATGGACAGATTTGGGAAGAATAAAATGTAAGGATATACTGCTTGAACCACCATGTACAGGTGTACGGTCCCTTTGGTCAAGCAGTCCCTCAGGACCAGCTGAGAGAAATCCATGTGACAGTCTGCAAGCCTAAGAAACACAGAAGGTAGCTGAATGAGCGGGAAAGCCAGGAAATGAGCTTTGTTTTGTTAAAATCTGTTAGGGTTTACCTGTCAGCCCCTAGGCAGCAACAGAGTGGGTATCTCATTAGTTTAAAGGCAGAAGTTAAACAGCACATCTGTGTCAGATTCAACTCATTTTTATATCATATTTGAATTGAAAAGCCTAATAACCTCCATTTGGTGGGACAGCTTGACAGTTTGCACTGAATTATTCCCTGGAGGCAAAACTGCAACTATTAAAGCCAGAAAACCTAATGTGATGCATCTGAAATTAAGCTCTGTCCAGGAAAATACAATTATCGACCCCTATGAAAGACAAAGTTCTACAAGTATTTTGGTTTTCAATCAAATATGTTTTACACCCATTAGAACTGTTTGAAAGATCTTTAATGGCATCATCTGGATTTCGATACAACAAAAGCCTTGTAAGGAGATGTGAAACATGTTAGACCTGCATCTTGATATTGCCAGTGATGTTATGGTGCTTGCTCCTACTTCAGTTTGCAATCTACACTATTTAAGATCTAGTATGGAAAGCAACAAACCAACTTGTTTGGTTGCCTGGATCATCATGGTATCAATGACACTGGAGCAAATTTTAAGGTGTTGTTTAAGATTATGGGTTAACATTGATAATTAGTGCTAGCTGCTCAGACAAAAAAACCCCCCAAAGCAAGAAACCCAGCCAGTAAGATGCAATTTATACTGTTAAAGGTAATACACATTAGGAATGCCTTGTCAAATAATATAGTCAGTTGGTATCTTTGAGTAATTGAAATTTGAAGTGTCCTAAAGTGTTGGGGCCAGACAGATTTTTTTTTACTTGACTCCAGCCTTGGATAGATTTATCAGTCTTATAAACTGTTTCGAAAAGAACAGGTTTGGAAAGGAAAGGATCCTTGGGTGCAGCACCTTGGAGCGTTGACCTCCAGTCAGGTGCAGGCAGTGCAAGTTGTTTGATAGAAAAAAAATAAGAACTTCTTCTTTTTTCTTTTTTTTAACACTGTCTAATGCTTCTGATGTGTTGTCAACTTTGTGGACTGATGCCAGCAGAACCACCTCCTGATCAATGCTGCTAAAATCAAGGAGCTGGTGGTGGATTTCCTCAGGTGCAGAGCCACCTCACTGACAACAGTGAACATCCAGAGATTGAACACTGAACTTGTGGACTCTTATAAGTAACTGGGTGTTCATCTGAACAATAAACTGGGTTGAGGTACATGTGGTCTCTCACCAGAGTCAGTTGGTATCTTTGAGTAATTGAAATTTGAAGTGTCCTAAACCACTGGGTTGAGGTGCATGTGGTGGGAGACGTCCATCGGTGATGTCATTTTAGCCAGAGTCATTCTGTCTCCCATGCATGAAGCTGTTGCTGAGCTGGAGAGCTCCTTCAGTGACAGACTGCTACATCCTAGGTGCACTAAGGAGCATTATAGGAAATCCTTCCTCCCAGCAGCTGCAAGACTCTATAACCATCATTGCTCCCAACAAAATCAATAAGTGTTTATATCGATTCTGGTATCTATACAACTCTACCGTTTTTCTGTTGTCACTAACTGTAAATAGTTTGTATTTTTAATACTCAGAGATATACACATCTTGTACATTTTTAATTAATCAACTCAGTTGCATATTCCTCTGGACTGGAGTATTTTTTACAACTACGCAGTACTCATGACGAAATTTTGCCGTACTGTACAGTATTTTTTTATTCTTTATTCTGTTTTGTACACATATTTTATATTCTTTGTGTGAGTCTGTTATTGCCTGTCACTGCCACTTTGCTGCTGTGGTACAGAAATTGTCCCCATCATGAGACAATAAAGGATATTTCTACTCTATTCTATTCTGCATGCATATGCATTTGTGGGAACTCCATCTTTCTCCAAACATGCATGTGCCATTCCAAACTGCCCTTAAATGTGAGCGGGAACATCCTGTGATGGACATGTGACCTATATAACGCGCTCTTGCCTCTAACCCACTTTCCCCAAGATAGGCACCGGCACCCCAAGAACCCCCCAAGAATTAAGAAACCCACTGACGCTGAAAAGCATGTTGAGCATTCAAACCATCACCTTAACTTAAAGTTAGAGAAAAGCTGACAAATATGCAATAAGCTCACTAGAAGGAGAGCTCATATTGTTGTTAGAAAAACCATTATCATGCTGAAATCTGTTGTCCCATGGGAGGACTGCATGGGTGACAAGACAAGGGCTAACACTGTAGGGTAGTGGAACAATTTCCATAAAAATGCAGCAATTGTTCACATTTCACCCAAAATCGCTGATCTCACCGGTCCTTTGATGGAGCTGCTGTACTGGATTCAATCTTGGGATTTCTCATGAAATGGAGTCATTTAGAGAGCTTCTGCTGAGAAAAAAACCCCCCAGACATTTCATCACGATGACTTAACACTTCTTGACGGCACTTTTTACAGCTACATTATCAGAGTTATTCACTGTGTTGTTTCTTCTCGCCACCCACACTTCAAAGTGAGGGTGAGAGAGAAAGAAAGAAAGAGAGGGATGGAGTGCATGTATTTTATGAGTGTCTTTGTAAATTGATGGGGGGGGGGATATGCTGGCACCATGAGATAGGTTAATGAAAAATCATTATGTAAATCCAGCCAAATACAAATTAGAATCAAATGAGCCAAGTTTAACATTGGGTAAGGAGATGTTAACATCCATTTGCATAATCCAAGTCACCATCATTCACTGTCACTCTGTTTGTCTTCATACTCATCTCTGACTGAATCCCAACAGACAACAACGTATTTCTTGGGCTCTCTCTAAAATGATCTAGCCCTTAACTTCTGTTCAGTGCGGGAGTGAAATTGCCTTGTGTTTGCAGATACTGGGCCATCTGATTAGGTGCCTCAACACCTCATCTCTGATGCATAACAACTCTTTGTGTAGGTGTAATGTACAGTATGTGTTTGTGCGAAGATGAGAAAGAAACAGATTTTTTATTTTCCATCTGTGTGTTAAACATTCATCTATCACCAGTCCACTTGGGATTACTAGATGTATTCAACCATTATCTCATGATCTATACTCTGTAATTTTAAATGATAAAAATTCTTGTAATTATTCACATTCTATTATTATGGAATTTCTTTTGCTTTAATGTAGAGAGAAAAAATGCACACAAAATCACTGCTTCTTGCATGGCCAAGAAGAAAAATGTTGAGCACAACTGAAAATGTGACAAAATATGTGATTTATTCTACAATTATAAATAAATATGAGTGCTGTGGTGCTGGTATGACGATCACACTGCTTTAATCAGAAAGCAATGCAGTATGTGTCACTGAAAAAGGAAATATGAGCTCATCTGAGAGGCAGTTTAGAGAAAATATTCCAGCAGAAATAGATTTTTTGTCTTATTTGTCACAAATGAATCAAGTCGGGCATTCTATCCTTCGATAAAAGTCATTAAACGTTACTGTAAGGTAAATGTTTGAATAAGGCAACATAAATTTGTCAGGGTTTTTTTTTTTTTTTTTTTTTTTAATGCCTAGATCGCCAAGTTCTTTTGAGTCATTCTAAATGGGGTAATGAATGTGTGGAATAATTATGCACACCTTGAAGTAAGGTATTATTCACTGAGGCTGCATACTCCCTCATCACCCAAATACATTCAATGATTTATTTTACTTTCCCACTCTACCCCTGTTCAGGGTTGTAGCATGGCTGGGGGCTATCCCAGCTGCTGTCTGTTGAATCCATAACATCTAAAGCACTGCAGGCCTCCGGTGTGGACGGACCAAAATAAAGTGGAACTTTTATGGAAGTTGTGTGTCCTGTTACTTCTAGTGTCAAATTAAAATAAGAGTAGTCAAACGGGGTGGTGCTAGTGTGATGGTATGGGGCTGCTTTGCTTCCTCTTGCACGAATCCATTGAGCCATGAATTTGGTTTACCTTAAGCTCAAGCATACTTGAGTTAGTCAGCAGGACAAAGACCTAAAGGAGGACAGAGCGTTGACATGACGGCAGCATCTATTAGTGCAAAATGGCCACAGAAATAACAGTTAAAAATGACTCTGTAGTAGCGACTCTGATGAATCAGGCAAGCAAAAAGAAACCAACTCAAGCAACCATCAACAAAAAAGATGGTTATAAGTATATCCTTATCATATTTAGTAAAGGTACATGTACACATGCAAAAATCAATCAAATCTCTGAAAAGGACTGATTTACACAGGCTTTTTCCATTCACAGATATTTCGTATAGGTAAATTCAAGTTTTAAACCAATTGTTGCTGGTACATATAGCTTTATGCACCTGTAGTATAATCAGATGTGATGGTTAAAGACTATTTGTACAGCTGCAAGCGGTTCATATGTTGCATTATATATTTTACAGGTTTGCACACTTGGTTCAGTATGTTTATTGGTCTGCATTAAGATTCTGTGCCTGTGTGCATTGAAAGGTTTGAGAGAAAGTTCATTGAAATAAGTTGGAGGACAGTCTACAGGGAACAGTTCAGCTTATGCACAGCAGTGCTGTGGGACAGTATCAGGTTACCCTGCATCACTACGCACAGACAGCTGCGGCACAGTTATTTTTGATCATGGAACAAAATATACCGTAGGTGTACGGATTCCTGCCTCAGCAAAGCTTTGGTGCATGAGTGCATGCACAATATACTTCAGTGTGTTTCTTAACAAGCGTGTGTGCATAAAAGCAGTCCTTTAAAGCTGATCCTCTGTGTATTGGATATACGGGGGAGAAACAGCATGTCCCCGTCCTCTCTAATGTCGTGCATTCAGAACAACGAGGTCGGCCCCGGCTCAGACACACGGGCACAAAGCTCTGAATGCACCTCTTCCCTCAAGGTAGCGACACACGTTGAGCAGCTGGGCTTTTCCCTGCAGTGAGCTGATATCCACCTGTGATTAACCCGACATTACCAAACCCAATGTGTTATCGTCTGGAATTCAGAGCCTTCGGGCCTGCACTGACTCACAGTGTCGCCTCATAAAATGCACCATTAAACAATTATGAGGCTCTATGAGTGAGCCCCTAGACCAAAAACACTATCAGCAGGCACTGTTGTCTTTGGTAGTGGGTAAATTGGGGGTGGATTTCATATAGGTTATGTCTCCTAGGCTGATTATTGCCAAAAGATTATCGACCCATAATCGCTGTGCTTCCTGGATCTGCTTTTTTGTGTTTAGAGAAACTCTAGAAGGCTTGGATACAGTCCAAGTCTGAGTAGCTTGCAAAAATCAAAGCTGTACAGGTTACAAGAAATAATAAACAAAGCAACCTTGTCATTTAATAACTTCTCCATAGGACTTGAAGATGTTTAAAGAGATATTTGCACTGTAATATTTAAGGGCCTCAACTATGCATGCTGTAAATGATAAGGTATAGGTCTAAGAGGTGTTGTAAAGCAATGGAGAAAACTACCTCTGGGGTTTTGCCATCTTCCTATACTGCTTAAACGGGGCATGACTTATTTGCATAATTTGCAGTTTCTCATCTGTTTTTCCCCCGTCATTCTGTTGATGATCCATATTCTGGGCTCAGCAAAACTGGAAGAGCTTTAGTTTTTCTGCGACAGGATGTATTATTTTTGCTGCCTGCAGCAATGAAGTGAATGTGTGTTTTGTATCTTCTCAACACAATATGTTGCTTAATGTAGACTGCGGACAAGAAAATTGTAAATGACTTCTCCGTCACTGAGGTTGAAGCCAGTAAGGTAGATAAGGAAATTCATGATAGCAAAGATTCACCGGATGGGTGTGTTTGGACTGTTTTAACTAACCACACTGCAAAATCTGGACCAAAGTAGGTGCACACTTTTTAATAAAAAAAACAAAAACAAAAACAGATACTATGTCCAAATATGAGGGGATGGTGCTTCTCTACCTCCTTTAGAAAGCCTAGGAATACTGGAAAGAGAAGTTTAACCCCAGATTAAGAAGGGTATAACAGTTTTTATCCTGGTGTACAGTACTGGACCAGCTTAAGGGGTAATGATCATCTTCTCTATCAGCCATTTGGTCCCCAACCAGTCTAAGTTTTCCCAGCAATAGCTGGAATCACCATGGTCTGAAACCCAACACCTAAGTCAACTTTCCATTGCCTTTTCACTTTTGTGTGAAGCGTTCAACAAGCTTCTGCAAGTAGAAACATCTCTCAGACATGGTAGCTAAGAGGCAGTCTGAATAAGAGTTTGCCCCCAGACCAACTGAGCAGTCAGGGCTGATGTCTTGCTTCTGATTGGCACTGAAGTGCTACAGTTGTCAAAAGTTTGGCACACACACCTTTTGAGGTCTTGTTCCCGAGTATAGATAAAACAGAGTATATTATTTATGGTTCTGTGTCTTAATCTTGATCTTTGTTGCTCTGGATAGTGAGATCTCAAAAACAAGAAGCTGGTAATAAAAAGAATTCAAGATGGAAATAAGAAAACTGTTTGAAGGCGATAAAATGTTCTATTTTGTGCCTGTTGTTGACTATGTTGATGTTATCAATGTATCAGAGGCACATATAATCAAAGCTAAAGTGGCCTAAAAAAGTTGAGAAAAATCGAGCATTTCTGAGCCAGGCAGGGCAGTGGTTCAAGCTATGGATGCTTAAGCATGTGCTAACATAAATTTAAATGCATCCTTCAAAAATGACATAGAGATGGCATTTTAGTTGCACAAAAACTTGTACGTCTGATTTATACTGATATGGACGTCTTTTCAGTTTGATTCAGTTTATTTATGTCATGCAAATTCCCAGGAAATATTTTCTCAAGACCCTTTAGATAAAAAAAAAAAAGTCAATTCAGTCAAACCATTCAGACAGATTCCATGTCAATTTCACACATTCAAAACTGATCATAGTTATGAATTAATGCAGTCAAGTTCAGTTTATTGAAATTGGTTACAAGGTTTTCTGTCTAAAGAAACCCAGCAGATTGCCTCGACTCACTGACTTGCTGCATTTGCTCCTCCTCGACGAGCATGTGGTGACAGTGAACTGTCACTTGCATTGTGTCATTGACCCTGCAGCAATCCCTCATACTGAGAATGCATGTCAGGACAGCGGAAAGAAAAACTCCTTTGTATAGAGTAATTTCTTAATGCATGTTTTTTTTTCAGTAGGCTATGGCCTTTACATGACAAAATGAGCAAAAAAGTATATGCTTTTATGCATGTAAATAATTGTTAGTGTAGAGTGATATGCATAGTGGTTTCACAACTTGAAAGGTCAGGTTTCACTGTCAGAATGCTTAAATATAACTTAAATAAATATTACTGACTTTTACGTCACAATCTGAAGAACTTTGATCATTTTGGGCATATTCTCAATTTTAGAGCATCCTGGTGTTACTCATTAATATTTTACCCATCCCTGTTTCCTAGTGTTTATTTGTGCAGATATTATCTGTTATTTTGTAGTGTCTGCCTAGTATCATACATGGTCTCATTTCTAGCTGTTCCACCTCAGTGCCTCAGGTCGTGCTCCCCCGCAGTTGCAGCTTATTTAGTTAATTAGACTCACCTGTTCATTGTTCCACTAATCGCTCCTCCCATTGTGCTTTATCTTTCACTCACTGCTGGCTGGGTTCTCCTGTTGGTTGATAACCTTCACTTTCATTATAGTCTGGCTTGCCTCCTGCCTGTGTTCAGGTTTTCCATTAATAAACAATGTGATATTGTCTGGTTACAACTTATTGAAGTATGCTGAACAAAGTTTTACAATACAACACTACTAGTTGTTAAATACCAAGAATATGCCAAGGTTTTATTGGGAAATTAAAATATGGTGAGATGTAAATTTATTCAAGTCTGTCTTGAACTTTGCCTCTGCAGAATCCCTGTGAAATTTAGCATAGGAGCTGTTTCTGAATGCAAAGCTAGAGAAGTCAGTATTGCTAAATCATCTCTAAAATATATTTCTGGTGTTTTCTTGAAATCAGTTTCAGAAATAAACACCTTCACCAGAACTGAAGCAAGTTGTCAGGTAATCCTAAAGCTGATCAAATTATTCTGTGGCTCTTTTGTGTCGTACTTCTGGTTTTGTACTAACCAACTGGATAACTTACCTGATATTATCGAGTTATCGTTTAGTCATTAGTCTGTTAATATCAGGCATGAGCAATGATGCCAACAAACGGGTCAAGTCTTTGTAGTCGCCTGATTGCTTTTTGAATTTGCATTTGAGTTTCCCGTTGCTGGCACAGCACCTCTTCGGGTCTCTCAGGGTGGTCCAGCGGCTCATATCCTCCTACATTATCGGCGCTTGTAATTCTCCCAATAATGCAGCTTTTTATTGGTGTCAGATCGCCTGCTTGTAAAATGGTGTGTTGGCTTCATCACCCCCTCCTGTCCTCCTCTTCTTGTTCTTCAGTCATCTGCAATATAAAATGTCTTTATGTTTCTGTATTACAAAGGGAAAGAAATAGGTTTTGCTGAGGTCTTTTCTGTGACTAACTATAGCTTTCGTTATAAGAAGGGCAAATCTTAACATTGTGACAGAATACTCAAGGCCTGTGGGTGTATGCATGTCTGTTTTAACTCAGGGGAGCTAATAAGGTCAGTAGAACCAGCAGAACAATGTGTAATCATGAAGGTCAGGAGTTCAGTCCCAGTGTGAAATGTCACGCTGGTAACACTAAAGTAGATGGCCTCTTAACTCAGCAGCCTTGTGCAACTCTTTGGTACAGCAGACACCATGACTGAGGCCCTATTATGCTCCCTAAGCCTCAATTACAGCATGAAGTCTTATCTTCGGCAAGTCTCTCCTTCAAAACATCTGAAGGACAATTGGCCACACAAGTAGACAGGATGGAGAGGAACTCGAAGAGGGGTGGTTGTTTTTTTAAGAAAACGTCTTCACCTCAATTTTTTTCTTTTTTTTTCTTTTTTTTTTTTTTTGTTTCTATCATACACATGATTTCATCCACAGACCCTATTAACCCACAGGATGAACTTTCGTTCCCCACTCCGGTCCCCTCATCTCTGTGTGTGATGAGGGAGAAAGGGTCAGGTGTTTTTATCCTGAGCTCAGTGAGGATCTTGTCAAGCTGGTCCCCAGAGAGGTGGCGGTAATAGCATTTTGGAGGGAGAAATCATGGTGCGAGATACAACCGGCAGGCCAAGGTCGGCGTGTTGGATCTGCAACTAGTATGTCAATGAGACTCGAAGACTACAGTGTTTTGATAATCTATGCTTCCTGCATGGTTGGCTTCTTTCATTAGCACAAGAAATGCTGAATTAGAGCTGATCATAGACGCTTTTGCTCAAGTATTTGTGGATATTAAAAAGACACGGTGAAAAGGTAACGTTGGGTAATTGTTAGACATCACAATACGATTAACATATTTGCCTGTTAATGACCTTGTTACAAATTATCTCATACAGATGTGATCATGTATCACCACACCAATAACTTACAAGTAATTTAATCACATAATTAAATCTCCTGATGATGTAATCAAAACCATATGGTGCATTGGGACAGCTGTGGATTGTAAGCCAGCCAGTTTCTTATCTCACTGTGTTGGTGCTCCTCTAGTGGGAGACCACCACAAGGGGTGCTGCTTCTCCCTTCACACTACCCAGTATTTTAATCACGCATATCACAAAAACTGAGGCCTTTGTTGTCGAATTAATCGTGAAAGGTGTTCTTGATGTTTCTGTTTGTTGTCAGTTGTTAACATTGGGTATTTAAGACTTGTAATGATGATTGTGGAGCTGTTATTCTACACATTTCTAGTTATTTTTAGTCTTAAGCCAGATTTTCTGTTTTTAGTTGTATTCTTCAGTGTTTTGATACTTTCTTGGTAAAATTACAGCACAGTTACACATTGAGAACTTAAAATCATCAAACAATTTGTCAGCTACTCTTATCTTTGAAGGTTCATATAAATTAGTTACATTATGTATTTTAGTAGTGTATATGTTTTGACTGGGTATGGTTTCAATTCAGAAGATGTGAGTCATATACTTTCTGTTGCTGCAACACTAAAGTTACATTTCAAATAATCCTCATATTTGGCAATAGATATTTGCTCACATAAATCAATATTTCAAAATCAGTGTTTTTTTGGGAATAAAATTGTGAATTATTTTAATGTAGTGATATAAAGAGTTATTTATTTATTTTGGATATTTTAGCCCAGTAGTTGGTTGGCTGAATAATGGGGTCGATGGTTTGTTGCTTAGTTGGTTGTTAGAGTATTTGGTTGGTTGTCTGATAGGGTAGTTAGTGGGTCAGTTGTATTGACTGGTCATTTGGTAGAGTAGTTTGTTGGTTGTTTTCTTGATTATTTGGTTTGTAAGGTAGCTGGTTTGTGTCTTGTTACCTTGGTAGATAGTGCTGTATAAAAATATTGATTCATTCATGCATTGTAAGTATTTTTTTTCCAATTTAATGTCAATTCGTAAAACCCTGTGAATCGATTAGATCCCCTGGCCAGTGGGTTTGCGCCATTGTGAGCAACACTTTCAAGAGCCATGCATATTGGCCCCAGACAGTCTAGCTATTTCATAGTCTAGCATACCGCTTCCTACATTTCCCACACTTGATGCTAGTGGGACAAAGAAGGGCTCTGGATTGTAGAAAGTTTGATTAGCACCTAGTTGAGCACCTAGTACCATCTTATTGCCACCAGGCACCCATTACACACGTCAGTTATGCGCAGAGAGTAGCTGTGATGCTGCATATCCTTGTAACTTGCCTGCTTGGAGCAGTAATCATATCTGAGTGGTTAAAGATGGTGAACTCAGGTGTGATTAAAAACTGCATTTTGTGTTTACTTGTTGGCTTTGACTAATATTTAAATTGGTTGGTTGTTTTGAAACACTGAAGTGACTAAAACAAAACAAAAAAAGGCTATCAGGACGGGGCCAAACTATTACCATAGTAAAGCTAGTTAATATTAGCCAGCATGCTAATTTTGACACCGAACATTCACAGGAACCATGAACATTTCTTTTAGCATTGTTCTAGTGTATGTTTGCTATGTACTAACCATTTTGGCACATTATTATTTTCTGGAAAACCTGTGGGATTCAGGTCATTTAGTTGTTTTTAAATATTGCTACTGCTGAGGACATGGCTTTGATATCGGTGCTTAAAAATAATTACTGCAATAAATGTTCCTCCAAAACTGATTGGTTCGCAGGGTTGCAGAAGGCTGAGACAAATACAATGATTTTAGGTGGATGCACACTCAAGGAGCATTTCAGCTAGAATTTATTGTTTAAATTAGACTGCAAAAAACACTTCTGATGTCAAACGTGACAGGAAAAACAGAAGGTACGAGATATAACCACAGTGCTATAGACTATAAATGAGGATCAAACGGATGTCTGCTTGAACCAGAAGTACCCTAACACAGGAAGGAAGTTGAAGATGTCATGTGAAATAAATGAGGCGTTATGTTGCTGCCCAGGGCAGTGACCTCCAAAGAAGGAAGGAAGTCTAAAGGCGGAGTGCCAGATACTACAGTTCTTCAAAATGCTATCTAAAGTTAAGTCAGGACTTCAAAAACTGCACTAGGAAACATAGCACATAGCATTTTAGATGTATGTGCCATAACATGACAGAAGTTTAGTTTTAAACAAAATACTGGTAACACTTAGTATAACACCTACCACTCTTGATATGGATCACAGATTTGTAAATTGCTGTGCTTTTTATTGGGGCTTAACATTATATTTTTGAGTCTAACAATATTTTTTACCCAATTGTGGCACATCTTCCTGTTTTAGTTATATCCATGTTTTTTATGTCACTTCTGCTTGCAAAAAAGTATTAGAAATGCTCTATTAACCGGAAGGATGTATACCTTGTGTGTCTGGACTGTGGTCATTGTGCTAGCAATATAAGCAATCATAAAATTCCACGTTTATGCAAAAGTATTTGCACTTTGGCAGATTTATCTAGTTTCCCTTTTTTGGCACACTTAGATGTTTCAGACCATCAAAGTTTAATATCAACCAAAGATAACATGAGCAAATAAAAAGCCCTCTAAACCTAAATAAGTCTAGTTGTATAACCCATGGGACCAACAACCCCCAAGGAGCATTGAAACCATTCACGGGTGGACTTGATGGGGTGCTTCAGGTCATTGTCCTACTGTGTAGCCTAAGTGTGCTTGATTTCAAGGTCAGTATGGGGGACACTATTCCTTCATGATTTTCTCCATCAATAACGTCAAGTCTTCCTGGTTCAAAAGCAGCAAAGTTTCCCCCGACCGTCACCCATCCACCACCATGTTTGACTGTTGGTATGTTCTTCTTAAGAGAAGCTATTAGTGACACTAGACGTAACAAAGCGCACATATTCCAAACATGTTTCACTCTTGCCTCGTCACACAGCAGAATAATTTTCTAAAAGCCTTGGGGATCATCAGAATGTTTCTTTGTAGCAAATGTGAGAAAGGTCCTTGTGTTGTTTTTGCTCAGCAGTGGTTTTCACTGCAGAACTCCACCATGTGTTCCTGGATGGCTTTTTCCTCTGTTAGTAAATGGAATCATAATTTATAAACTGCATTTTGGATTTACTCTAGTTATCTTTGTTTGATCTAAGATGTTTTCGAAAACAGCTTAAGCAGAAGAAATTTGTAAGGGAAACAAATACGTGTCCATTGCACTGACTGTACAAAGAAGAGCAATACATCATGTCAGCACAGCACGCAAAAGCACAAAAGCCTATTTTTGCTTTGTGGGTTGTTAGGTGAAGTTCTCTGCTGTGTTGCTTTATTTTTTAAGGAGGTGATGATTTTCACTGCTGTTTTCTCAGCACTATGTAAGGTTGTGCAAGTGTTCTCTTGCTGAACTTCATGAAACTTGAAAGGGAGGTCGAGCAGAAGAAAGGGAAGAACCCAATAAATCATGGATCAGTTGCTTTTGAAACCAGGAGATAACGTGTTGGTGATGCTCTGAACCTTGCAGGTGTTATTCTTGTTTGGTCATACTGCACCCGTTTATTTGTAAGATTAAACCTTCTTAACCCAAAGTCCTTTCAGGTACTTGGAAAGAATTTTCTAAAAAAGATGGATTCGGCAAAAACATTTATGCTGTAAAATTCAGTGCTGCTCAGAAGTTTACATGCACTCAACATGATTTCATGTGTGTTGCTTTCATAGACAGTTTGTGAATACTGTAAAGATGCAAACACAGACAAGCCAAATGTCTTCTGGAGAACAGAAGAAAAAGAGGTTGAGCAATTTGGTATCAGTGACGATCTCTTTATATTACTATAAAGTAGTATACAGATTTTTTTGTAGGAAAGGGATATGTCGATCCATGTTTGTCTAATTAAAAGAAAGGGATCCCGTTTGCAGTTTCTTTTGGGGATGACTGTAAAACAAAAGTATGTTCTCTGCATTAAAAGCCGGATTCAGGTCACGCTTTCATTGAAAACACTTGCTATATTTAGCCAAGTTCAATAAATTAACATTTCACTGCACCGAGTCTACTTTTGGGTAAAAGTCACTTGACAGATGTGGTCCTATTTACTATGAAATTAAAAAGAATGCAAAAAGTTGGGTTAATAAAAGATTAAAACTTTGTGTGGCACCTACAGTATTTTCTAATACAAGAAGATTTTAATTTGCCAGTAACCATTTCGCCATAATTAAAAATAAAGCCAGTATATGCATCAACTGGGGGTTCAAATTTATATTATATCACACAAAATCAGTCCAGGGGCTGCAAAAACCCCTTGTGCTGCACTTTGGACACCTGGTCTTGGGTACTGGGCCTTTATTTTCTTTTTGCTCCATAGTGGTTTTAATCTTGGAACTGTTTTCTGTTTTCTTTCCTATTATTGAAGCATGAACCTGACTCTAACTGAAATAGATGAGGTCTGCAGTAATTTAGATGTTGCTTTGAGTTCTTTTGTAACCTCCTGGATGACTCATCTATGTCCCCTTGGAGTAATTTTGGTGGGCCAGCTCACTGTTCACTGTAGCATGTTTTCTCCATTTGTGGGTAATGGTTCTCACTGTGGTTCACTGGAGTACCAAAGGCTTAGAAACACCTTTGTAAGCCTCTCCAGACCAATAGATGTCAGTAGCTTTGTTTCTTATTTTTTACTCTCAAAAAATGACCATCACAGTATGTTTGAAAGATTGTGGATAAACTAGATCCACTGATAAACAAAAAATGTGAAATTCTGCTTCTGTGCAGTTAGGGATAGTTCACATTCATCTTAAGGTCTTACAGACTTCAGACAGGCCTTATATTGCATGTAACACCAGGATTAGCTGTGGCTGCTGCAAATGTGTCACATAGATAAAGAACATCTCTTGCTGCTTTATATATAACCCTCTGAAAGTCAGCTCCAAAACTGCCCTGCAACCTGTCTGCTTTAAGGCTGAGTGAAATTTGAAAACTGAGGCTTTTACTTGCCATTTGATGAAGAATAATTTCTTTCTTCCTTTTTTATTTCTACCCTGTAGCTGTTTAAATCCATTACACTGAGGGATTGACATGGTGGATGATGAGTGCTATGATACAGAGGTGAAGATGACCGAGAATGAGAACAAGAAACTTGCCTTTGTAATGGAAATGAATCGAAATTTAACTTTATTTTCTTTCTCATTTGAGCCTAGCTACACTTTTCTTTACCCCAAATACCAAAAAACCCACCAACTCTTTGAAGATCAAATGCAGTGCTACCATTCTAATCCTGCTCCTAAGATTATATCTATTTACATCTGCAGCCACACCAAAGTGAAATTATGATCCCTCACGTACTGGCTGAACTCTTCGGGAATCACAAAGATTGGCATGAAAACCTGTGCGTCACGTCAAGTGGCATTCTGCAGGACTTTTTGATCTACCCCAATCCAAAAAGGAAACAGAGGCCGAGCGTGCATTTTCCACACATCATACCCCAAACTGCAAAAAGACCTGACGTTTATTTTTTTGTTTGTTTGTTTCCAGAATTTGTTAATATCTTTCTGAAAGACCCAACGTCGACTCATTTTCAGTTTTAGTGCAGAGTCCACCAGATTGTTTTTCTTTAAAATATCCTGGTATTTTAAAAAGTTAATGATGCTATGTGCTCTTAAAAAGGTTACCCCGGGCTTTTTGAAGAAAAACAGGCCCACGGTGTCACAGCTCCTCCAACATACCTCCCAGTGGGCAAAGTGTATCTTTCCAGATATTCATTCTGTGCTTTGTACCAGAGTCACGTGGAGGTTTTCACTTCGCTACAGTTCTCAAACAGTGAGCTTTGGATTTAGAATTTTCTTAACCTAATTTTCCATCCCTTGTTTGTCACTGTTCCAGTTGTTTTAAAATGTTTAAATATTTCACTGACTGTATATCCAATCCAGCTGGGGCAATTATCTCATGGCTAATTCCTGACTTACTTAAATGGCGTGTTCTCTTACCTTTCCCATTTTTAAGAGTGGGATAAAAGACAAATTTCTATATGATATGATTGCGTTAAAAAAAATGTAGTGGCTCCGAAATGGGCAGGTTTGGGGAATTTTTATCACATAGATCAAAACACATCTGAATGGGATGTTCTCTTGTCTTTCCCATTTTGAAGAGTGGCTAATAGAAATTGCTTCACATTTGCACCCCAGAAATAAGAAGAAAGAAATAAGGGATTGTCAGTTAAAAGCTGGTTTATATAAGCTTAAATAAAAAAACAAAACAAAAAAAAAAACATAAGTTACATTAATTTGTAAGGAATTATTAGAACGCCAACCAGGATTTTGAATAACGGAACTATGAAAAGTTTTTCGGGAAGATTTTTCTTACTGAAATACAAATTAATTTCTTATAAGGGGCAAAGGATGCAGACATTTTACAACCATAAAATCTAGAACATTTTTTCCTGTACTTTTCAGATTTTAACACATAGTTGAGTAATTACTTCACTTTGGCTTGGATATGGCTTCATTTCAATCAATTTTGGACCACTAGAGCTCTTGTAGGTGCTTTCACAATAACCCTAAAAATATCTAAGTCACATTTTAAATATTCACTTTATTCTAATCTCCACCAGGGGCTGTCCAAGTATCACCCTCCATTCATTCGTTCATTATTCACCAGAACATAAATAAAGGCTGCAGGACAGAAGGGAGGCCATGACGTCACATGTTGGTTCACTAGATTGAAAAACATGTCGTTTTAAAGTTGGGGAACAAGTTTCTAAACCATTTTCTATTAGCAACTTATAATGAATCTGCACATTTGAAATCAGATATTTACATACACTGTATAAAGAGAATAATTTTTTCTGATTCTCTGCCTAATCAGACTAAACCTTTCCTGTTTTAGGTTGGTTTACAAAATCATTTTATTTGCTGAATGTCAGCAGAAGAAACTTTTTAAACATTTTTTTGTTTACTTTATTTAAACATAAATTTCTTTCGTATTTTGTTAGAACTGCCTTTGAGATTGTATCCTTTCACAAGCTTCTCGCAATATATTTCTGGGATTTTGGCCCATTCCTCCTGACAGAACAGATAGAACTGTCAACAAATATGTCATGGGATCAGGGCTTTGTGACAGCCACTACAAAACATTGACCTTATTGTCTTTTCAGCCACTTAATAACTAATATGAGGATATGTTTATAATCGTGGTCTATTTGGAAGACCCCTTTGTGCCCAAACTTTAACTTTCTGGCAGATGTCTTGAGATGTTGCTTAACTAAATTCACATGACATTTTTTGCCGTCTGTTTTGTAAAGTGTATCAGTCCAGCAGCAAAACACCCACACAGCACAATCCTACCAATCCTGTGCCTCAGAGTTGGGCTTGTGCTCTCAGCCTTTTTCATTTTAGTTTAATCAAACCACAGTTCACAATTCTAAAAATCAAAGTCTGATATTACACAGTGAAAGGAAGGGGTTTTAAGTATACGGGTATATGTAAAAATCTGGTTCCAAATGTTGCTAAGTTATATCAGTGTGAAGAATACATTATGCTGGGAATATACACACACACAAACACAGATTTTCTCTTGTAATTTTTGTGTTGCTTTTATACTGAACAGATGGCCCTGCTGTAAGTGGATGCAAACCTTTCACTCAGTGTTACATTTGCCCCGACTTTGACTCTGGTGTGGAAATTATTCCGAACATCTATCGTCCGCTGCTGCTGTCTCCTGCGTCTCAAACAAACAGGAAGTAAGCCGTGACAAAGATCATTTAGTCATAAATGTCTCGGTTCCATCCAGATCCTGATATATGTGTCTCTTTATGGTTGTTGACGCGGCAGCGCTGGGTATCATGGGAACGGTTCAGCTGAACATCTGTAATGGGAGGTGCCGATTATTTCCCAGTGAAAGCACATCTTTCTTTGCTGTGTTCCAAAGCTTCATTTCCAAGCTCACACATTGCGTTTTAACATTTTATTTTCGACATTACATCATGTTTTATGACCAGTTACCATCACAGTTTCCATGAAATTAAAGTATGTTTGCAGTTGATGTCGGCAGCTTGGTCTGATAGCTCAGGTAGTACTTTGTTTTCTTTTTTTTTTTTACAAGTTATTCCTTTTGTAAACTTGTGTATTTGGGAAGCTTGCTCGTCTGACAAAGGATTTTGGTTGTAATATGCGAGCCTGAAGCAATAAATAATTTCTACTGATGCATCTTTAAAGAAAGAATGACTGCTATATTTCAGAGTAATGATGAAAGAATGCACAAACATTTCTCTTCATAGGAATCTAGTTCAGAATTGCTTTGATGTCACGAAAACCTGATGTCAAAGAGATTTTTACCTTTAAGCCACAATTCTTCATACAAATGCACTAACCTAGACTTTTGACAAGGCTTCGTAGACTCTTGACTCGTTTCAGCAGTTTGCAGGAAAAAACATCAATTGTGTTTGATTTGTTAGACCCAAAGCTGATGTGAGTGATTCACCTGGGTACTGGTTACGGGGGTCTGAACATGTCAGTCAGAATCTGAGCCTGGTGAGACACAGGATGGTATTTAGGTTTTTTTTTTTTTTTTTTTTCTTTCAGTCTTCAAAAGCGCTGCCAATAATTTATGAAAAGAAGTCATTGTACACACTGGAAATTGTCTTGGTATGTTTTCATGCAGTGCATGTTTATAAAAGACATTAATTAAACTCTAAATTCTATGGAGAGCCACGTCAAAACCGTTCTTCAATGTACAGCCAGTTTCTAGTTTTAGACCTGGAGTTCAGGTCTTAGACAAGTTATTCTAATGGCAATTAGCCCAGATATAAGACCTGTTTATGAATCAGTAACAAAAGAAAATAAGTTAATAAATCAATCAATACATAACTTTGTGTAGAAATGTTATATATCTGTGATAAAAACATAAACGACATATTTACAAGATATGTGCACTGCATTTATTCCACTTTAAATGGTAAAAAGGCAAAATATAAAAAAAAAAAAAAATTTAAAGACTAAGTTTCATACTTTTTACCTCGTATAAAGTTCTGTAAGAGAATGGGCTGCACATGATACATCTTTGTTGTGCTTATGATATTGAACTATAATTATTCATGCATGATGAATCATCTAATTAGACTACAAACTTTCTTCAAAGAGTCTGTAATTTCCTTGTAAAACGAGACCACTTTTTTTTATCTGTTCAGTATTGGCAAGATTTAAGCAATTTGCCGAAGTGTAATACAAAAAAAAAAAAAAGTCTTCACATCTGTTTCCTCTAAGCTGGACTTTTGTAATTCTTACTAGGATGTTGCTCCTGCTATAAAAGCAGAATTTATGTTGTTATTGTACACATCTTTACCAGGAGTGCCGATAAAAATGAGTGGCACTGTAGATCCATACTATAACAAGAGAATGCTTTGAGCTATTGTAAACTGTAACTCTGAACATTGTGAAAAAAGGTATACATGAAAAGAAAACCTAAAAAAAATCAATAATTCCTTTTTATTCCCCCTATCCGAATACATCCTTTACAGGGGAATGATTTGGAGGATGCAAGCATCAGGTCTTTACCCAGGATGCCTCGGGTATTTGGTATGCACACCAACCGGCTGAAAATCTGAGATACCACTCCATCATATATGCACCGGAGTCAGGCTGCAGCAGCCATTAATCCATTTCAAGATGGCATTAATAAACCTCATCAGGGTGATGCTGGCTGCATATTTACAACAACTAAAACTTGTAACGTTAGGTTCATGCAACATGGCAGCGTTCTCTTTTATCTGATTCGAGACAATATGATGAAACAAGAAAACATCACAGCTTTGTTAAATATTAGTGTAATGTCAGAACCATCATAATTACTTCTGATGGGTGTTCTCTGATGTAATATTTTGGAGATATATAATACTGATAAAAATGATAGTAGGCAGGTTTTTTCTGGCCTTAGGCTTTAAAGATCTGAGAAACCTTGATAGACTCAACAAATGGCTTGCAGACAGCAAAACAGCCAGAGGCCATAGTGCCCCATCCCCCCTTCGTTAGTATCTATACGTACCACTTCTGCTTGTATTAACAGGGCGATGGGGGGATTTCTGTGTCCAGTTTCTGCAAAACTAGTTTTTTTTCCCCCTTCCCTTACTCTCCAGCAAGGCCAGAGGAGGCTCGGAGTAAACCGAAGCGTGTGGTTGAGGTAAACACCTGAGCTCGCCATGTAAATATAGCAAATAGGGGCATTGTGCTGACTGTAAACTTTTCCCCGAGCCTCTTCATCATGTCTGGCAATCAAACTGTTCCGCGAAAGGATCTTGCACTCGCTTAATGGAGCTTTCTGAGGCCAAGACGTGCAAAGTGGAATGGCAATAAAAGCCGAAAATAAACAAGCGAGATGAAGAGTGACAGTTTTATCATCAAATTCATCATCATTCAGAGGACCAGGGAAATAAACACATTTTCAGATGAGCTGAACAGGCTTCTAACCCGAACTCTTTGTTTCTCTTCACTCGGGTCGTGCACATCTTTTACACTTCTGTACAAGTACGTTTGCGTGTCCTGTATATACAGTCAACATTTCTATTGCCATGTCTTAGAAAGAGGTAAACATGTAGAAAGAGATCAGAAGCGCATATGGTGCTCATTTCTGCATCAGAGGACTAATGCTCTTAAGTTCCCCCTTTGTTCTGAGTGTCATTGTTTTAAAGGTCGAGACAAAGCAGGGCAGTGTCTGTGCACTGATGCATCATTGCAAAAAAAAAAAAAAAAAAAAGTAGAATGTTGCGCCTATTGTGTTAGTCACCTCATAACTCACTGCAACCTCAGCAACATTTCTAATGGATGAAAGGTCCTATTTGGAAATGCATGTAATTCCACTTAGAATAAGGAGAACCTAATAGAAATACCTTAAAGAAGCCTGTTAATATTTGGGGTGTCATGAGATCTCACCGGGAAAAAAAGACATAATATTGCTTGTTAATGTTTTTGTTTTAGGGTAGGTCAGGAGAACCAGGATTACACCACAGTAATGTGCAACTTTTTTAGCTGTATTTGTGGATGCATTTTAAGGCAACACCTCAAACACACTGTGTCCTTGTGTGACATCACATAAAAATCTAAAGTAATCAGCCAAGATATCAGGAAGAGAATTGTTGACCTCTGCAGTCCAGGTTATCTTTTGGTACAATTTCTAGATGCCTGAAGGTGCCATGTTCATCTGTTCAAACAATTATACCTAATGTAAACACTATAGAAATGTTCAGACATCACACTGTTTAGGAAGGAGACGAGCTCTGTGTCCTAAAGATAAATGTGTGCATCAGCCTCTGAACAAAATCAAAAACCTTGTGAAGATGCTGGCTGAAAATGGCTGAAGAGAGTTTATCCATAGAGACATGAGCTGAAAAGCCATTCAGTGAGGAAGAAGTCATTAGAAGCCTCCAAAAGCAAACAAAAAAGACAGATTACGGTTTGCGAATGCCAAAATTTGCTCCTGTGGTCTGATGAAACTAAAGTTTCTGGTCATAATGAATCACTGTAGGAAAACAAGGGATGCTTGCAAACCAGAGAACACCATCAAAGCCCTGAAGTATGGGGACGACTGCTTCATGCTGCTGGGTGTTTTGCTGCAGAAGGGACTGGTGCGCTTCAGACAATTGATAGCATCTTGGGGAGAGAGCATTCTGTCGAAATATTGTCAATGTATCAGGAAATCTGCAAGGAAATTAATGAAGATGATCCTATACATGCCACCAGATTAGTTACAAATTGGCATAAGGATGTCAAAGTCCATTAAAAATTTGTGGGTAGAGTTGAGAAAGTGTGTGAGGGCAGGTGAGGCCCACAAACCTGACTGGGTTACAATAATTCTGTCTAGAGGAATGGGCCAAAATTCTTGCAAACTACAGTGAGAAGCTTGTGGAAGGATACCAAAAATGTCATATAGTTTAAAAGGAAATTACATTAAATATTAAGGAAATGTATGTAAAGTTTTGAATTTAAAGAACTATGATTATGTATTTTTAAAGAAAGTTAAAATAATCTAACCAAATTCTCTCAGTACTGACATTTAGCAAATAGAAAAAATCTTGCTTATCCTAATTGACCTAAAACGGCTTGAAGCAGCTGCTTTGTTTGTTTATGCCCCGGGCCTATGGCTTTAAGTTCTTTTTTATATATATGAGTCCAAATCTCAGCTATTTTAATATAAAATATTCCCCCAAGCTTGTATGTGATCTATTTAGACACATTTTTTGTTTGTTTTAAAAGGTTTATGAAAGAAAAGCAAAGACTGCATTTTCTGTTTATATCTCTCTTGCAGACGGTCTGCAGAAGTTTTCGGGTTGTAGATTTCATGTTTTCATTAGCAAGCGTTTCTACAGCTTTTTGCTTTTTTTTTTTTTTTTTTTTTTTTTTTTTTTTTTTTTTTTTTTTTTGTCTCTCTCGTTTTAAAAACAGACTGAATAGCTCGACCCAGACAAAAAAAAAAAAAAAAAAAGTAGATGGCGATTATGTCTTCTTAAAGGGAGGGGCTTGAACGGGGTATTCAGTGTGGTTTTAACATTGAGTGTAGTAGAGGACCAACTGCAGACTGGCTCCCCTTCCTCTCCTCTCAACTAAACTCCAGAGCTCTACTTTTGTCCCGTTAAAGATCCACAGGTAAGCCCGAAAACACTTTTAC
This sequence comes from Anableps anableps, assembly GCA_014839685.1. NCBI lineage: Eukaryota > Metazoa > Chordata > Actinopteri > Cyprinodontiformes > Anablepidae > Anableps > Anableps anableps. Next base: position 15,525,175 of record CM026087.1, read on the forward strand.
AAGCGACACACATCATTTGGGTTAGAGGAAAGACAAACAAAAAAAATGGGGATGCGACAACTTTTTTTTTTTTTTTTTTTTTTTTTTTTTTTTTTTTTTGAAGCAGGAAAACAAGGACAGACTATCCCACCGTTTCTTTCCAGAACATCTTTTGTTTGCTGTTTCACGCCGCCGCAGTCGACTTTCTTTCGCCTGCGGCGTGGTCAACTTTTTCGCGTCCAAGCAGCAAAAAACGCACAAAGAAAGGCGTATGTCCGGCCCTTTAATGCGCGCTCAGCTCTTTCTGATTCTTATCGAACAAAGTATGGAGGCAAAGCGAGGGAGGTGGAGGGGCGAGAGGGGGCTGTCTCCGACCAGCCCAGGACAGCCAGTGGCCGACATGACGTTCAGCTAATGCTACATTCCTGGCAGGATATCGCACACAGATTCATGCAGTTTAAATGCGGTTCGGCGATCATCGTCCAGCATTATTGTCCTGCAACAGAGTCAACATATGGAAAGAATTGAACTGTAGTTAAAGAGACTTGTGTTTTGTCATTTCTATTTTTTTTTTTTCCTGACAATAACAACACAGGTGGGTGTTTGATGTGTTGATTTCCGTTAAAGGATTTCTCAATACTGTTTTTCATAAACGCAAGGAAGAGACGGAAAAAAAAAAGCTGAATTTGCTTATAATGCTTTGGGCTGATGACATCACAAGAGGCAGAAGAATCAAGCACCGACAGGTTAATTCAAGTTAGGGTTTTTTTGTTGTTTTTTTCTCCCACACCCATAACAAGCCAATTTCATACTGATGTATTTCATCTTGTAATTTTACAATCTGTTTTCTATTGGATATTTTTGACAACTTTATATTGCACCCTATTTCCATTTATAACGGTTATTTTCCCAGTTGTGATCAGTCTGTTCTAATGAAAAATAACTGGTATGACCCTTGAGCTAATCAAAATTAGTCTAAGCAATCTTTGGCTGGTAGATATTAATTATTGATAGGGCTGAATGGCATCAGGAAAATATGTAATTGCAGTGCCATTGCAAAAATTTGCAGGGATTAACTTAAATTTTCCTCACCTTTTTTTTTTTTTTTTGTTACCATTACACAATGTCCCAAGCACTCTCTGTGACCTTTAGCCTCTCAGCCAATAAATCTATACATCAGATGTGAGCACTAAGGGCAGTTAAAGTCCATCCAATTGGTCAGATATATCATCAGTGTCCAGACTCTACGTTTGTGGCAGTTGAACTATTATAACATGGCAAATATTTTGTCTTTTGCTTTTGTGTTATCCTCACACTAATACGACGACTACAATTTAGTACATACAGTGCAGCTCCTATTTATTGGAGTCACAAAACCGCAACCTCCCTCTTGGCGGTTCAAATTAAGGCAAGACTGATATGTAACAACCTTTGGCAAACAGCTCCATTGCATTTCTATAAACTTCATTGTTTACCATTTTGTACCTTCAAGTACGAAATGACCAAAGTTGATCGCCATTTTTTCAATAAACAATATGGCAGATGAGCAAATTTCGACGTAGATTCTGATGCATTAAAATAGTGTTCGATTTGCGAGCTTTTCAACCCAATGTGTGAAATGGAATTTGACCCCGATGACCCCAATGCCTTGATGGGTACTGATGTAGACGGCAAAGCTATAGCAAACAGCGACAATGATCCTTCTCAGAACTGTACCTAGTGTCGATCTGTTTGGATTCCTTTTTGAATTTTGGTGTCCATGCATATTCACCACTCATAAAGTGAATAAGTTCTGTGTTCTACTTGCCTAAGATAGTTACGTGATTCACCAGCGAAGTAGCACTGCATGCAGCCGGAGCTCAAAATACCTTAGATTGACAACTTCTCTATTTTTGGTTGCTTTTTTTTTTTTTTTTTTTCTTAACTATAAGCAGGTTTCCTTGATGCTCATTTTTGGCAGACGTAGATAGTGTTGCAGCAGTTTTGTAGAAAACAATGTTATGACTTGAAAATCATCTAAATTGAATGCATTGACCAGACTAGGCATGGTATGAGATTTTAACTGTTTGCTAACCTTAAATATGATTACCAATCTCACTGTCAACCATTAGCATAAAAATCTAGTTGATTATGTTTAAAACAGCTTGCTAACAACATTGAATCTTGCTTTATGTTTCCACACCTACTCTTTGTGTTTTTCGAAGATGGAGGTATTTTCCAAGCAGATAAACATGCCTTTTCTGCAAGTTTGGGGGAAAAAATTAGTAGCCTCCTTTTGCTAACTGTCAGTGTCCAGCAACTAGTGGGAGAGGATTAACTCTGCGGTCATTAGAGTCTGCAAAAACTGGGTACCTTCTCTGGCCACTCAAAGAACTTTAAAAGGTTGGAATAGTATTGGGGTGGAAAAAATGTAGCAGTTTTGAAAAGGTAACCATCTGAACACCTGGATATGCCTTTGTACTTGTGACCAGACCACATGGTTTTCATAACAACTTGGCTTAAAATGATCGCTGAACATCTTTGAAATCTGGCTATTCCAGTCTGCCTTGGTTTCACAAAACACCACTTTTCGTTTCCTGAAATCGATGTAATATTTTCAATTTCAGCCCCAAGTATGTTGCAGCCTTACAGAATGGTAGTGAACACCTCTCAAGGAGGATTTTTTTTTTGTTTTGTTTTGTTTTGTTTCAAAAGATGCATATAGAGAGGATAAAACAAGAAAAATACAGTTTGACAGAAATCGTGGAAATATGTTTTTGAGTATGTTGATTTTATCTTTATCTGTAGAAACTGTACAATGAATTAGATAGTTTCCTGAAAGTCTGTAAATTCTGATGCACACAGTGATGACAAAACCTGAGATAAATCCTGATCACTACTTATGTTTTGATTTTCATGAATCCTTTTGAGTCAAACTACTCCAGATGAGAAAATGGTCTTTTTAGTCCTCCTTCTGCATTAGTTTTGTTTGAATTTTTTGCGTCTACATGTTAATATAGAAAAGAATTGAGCTAGGAAGCCACGAAGAGTAGATCTGTCAGCTCTTTCTGAGGGCTTTTAGGCCTTCAAGTACTAATAGTTATCGGTGATACTGTATTGAGTAAGTTGGGTTGGGTATTGGAAAACACGTGGAGAATGCCCTCTGCTCCTTATAAGGTGCAGTTCCAGCTTGGTGACAGATGATTGGATTTGTCTCTGGAATTCAGTCATTTAGTAGAATGGGTCAACATTTTATACCCCGACAGTCTGTGCCAGGAGTCGGTCATTGAGGTCAGTTTTGCAGACTTTACTGTGTGGAAGAAGAATACGAGTTCTTGATCATATAATTATTAAAGCAACCTTAGGTTTGTACATTTCATTTTGTGCATTTTCATGTGTTCTTCCAGCTCAAACAATGTTGAGTAGTAGTGTAACAACTGATTAAGTTTACAAGATGAGGTGTTACATGGTATTTAGGTCAGGACAGTTAGAGAAGGCTTTCAGAACATTTTTTTAGAAAGCTAGACACCTCCTTTTTATTACTATTATTCTCACAAATACTCAAGGTTCACCAGTTAAAAAGATGTTTTAAAGAATCTATAATCATTGTAGAATATGCCATATATTTTCATGCCTCTCTAACTATAGTGATCCTAATGCCTATTGAAAGTGCTCTAATTTGTGGTTTTACTACAAACAAAAGTTTCATTCCTCAAATAGAATGCTGTGACAATTTTAACACCCTTAGACTAATAGCTAGTCACAATATTCTCTTAGGACTCTCAAATCCAAATCATTTGCCTCTTTTCTGTCACTCAGTCAGCTTTTTATTTTAGTTTTTTACCTACTAACTAAAATACTGTCACAGAGATGATTTAAAAGTGGCTGGGTTTTTTTTCGATATAACCGAGTGTTCTTAAGCAGTTCAGATTTGATTCGCCTAAAGGCACATATTGTACAAGAAAAGAGAAATTTGTTCTTTCACTTGAGGTTGCAAGAACAAAGGTCTTTCTGACCAAGACATTTCATACTTCTCAAGTATTGAAGTGCAGAACTCGTTGGAAAGTCCTCAAAGATCCCTCATACTGCGGTGTTTACATATAATAGTTGTCAGACACAGCACAAGATGTTCTGTCAGATGAAGTGTCAAGTCCAAGCTACAAGAACAGAATGATGTCATTTTGCTCTGGCAGCCCTGTAAGAAACAAAATTCTCTGTTCTTGTGGAATATGTTTACTGGTTGAGTATTTTAGAAATGAGAAGCTCCAATGCATGCTAACCCCATTTAAAAAAAAAAAAAAAACAAAAAAAAAAAACTATAAAATTAGTTTAGAAAGTTTAAAAGCTGTTGCTATCCTAAACATCGTTGGAGGCTAGCGTTAGCCGATAGTGTCACAGCTGCCACACAAAATATTTAAGTTGTTGGGTCTTCTTGTTGTCATTTGGGCCAATGTGCAGTTTTTGTCAGTCAACACAATATGATGATACTTCAGATTAAGAGTTGCAAAGACAGCTACAACAGGATATGAAGTATGAATGTCTGACATATTGGCTTAAAAAAGAACATTGTTAACATATATTCTTATCTAAAAACAAACAAACAAACAAACAAAAAAAAAAACAAGAACTGGCTAACCTTTTTGTAGCCTTTAGAAGATTTCATTGGGAAGTGTAGTTACTTAAATACGCATTTTGTAGCATTTCTGTGAATAAGCCTAAAATAACACACTGAAGTTTTAAATTGACTACAAATTTTCCACATCATTGCATATTTTTTTATCCACCACTTCTCTTATGTGTACAACCCTGTTTTAAGTCCAGCAAGTCCTACTTTGAGCAAACTGTTTCAGTTGCTTTCAAGTGACTTTTAATCATATTTTTCTTCTACACTGTCTTGCCAAATTGCTTATTTTCTCTATGGAACATGTAATTTAAAGAAGCTGACACTCAATATTTGGATATCCAGTATATGTTATTTCATGAAATAAGTTTTGTTTTGACAAATTTGCAATTGTGCTATATTTGCGCAAGTACTCTCTTGGAGCCAGACATATTTTCTTTCTTTTTCAAGTTTTTGTGTGCCCACACCTATAAAGCTGTTTCTATACCCAGGCTCATGTTAAGCTGCAAGGTTTATGCTCAATCCTATGTTTTACTTTGTACTCAGAATGGGATTGTATAATAGGCTCAATATGATCTTGGTCCACTGGAATCAGGAGGTAATTGCACGGAGTGATAACAGAGGTTTGGCAGTGAGGGGGCGAGAGCCTGGGCCAGGGTTAGGGCTGGGTGAGCAGGATGTAGGGAACACAGCCATGCATTTCCGTAGTCTGACTCTGGACTGCACAGTGCGGTGAAGCCTTGCAGTTACTGTGTGTAGCTTTCATTTTTCTCCCAATCTGCATTTTCCATCCCTTGTTTTCCTTTAATTAAAATTAGACGTCAGAGTCTGGGTTATTTTGACTCATTCTCATTACAATCAGCAGTTGCAGGGGCATGAAACATGTTTTACATGCATGAAGTGTCTGTGGTTGGTTTGTTTTGATCTTAGACTGTTTGAATCCAATACAGTATCAAGTTCCAAAGCAAGAATCCAGAGTTTTCTTGCGAAGGAGTTGTTTTTTTTTTCACCACCGCTGTGCTAAAGCAGCCAACCTAGTGGCAGTGAAGTTGAAAAGATTGGAAAACTGGCAGAGGGAATCATCCCAACATAAATGATTGTTCTTTAAAATGGATAGTGTATGTAAACTAAAGCTCTCCAAATGTGGTTCATGGTATTCTGACGATTGCATACTGACATGTCAGTTCAAACACACATTGTTTCTACACAGCAGGTGCCAAAGCTATTTTCTGGTTTCTCCTCACAACAGACAAGTGAAACAATGTCAAGCACGTTTTCTGTGCTGTGGTGTAATTTTGTGAGGATTTGTTTGTCTTAATGATACAGTTTGAAAGTGAGATTCGGCACCACCGTGCATGCCGAGAAACTCAACAAAAATGAGTGCTTTTTATTTTACCAGTCATATCCTTGTCATCCATGAGCTGTGCTTGCTTTTGGAAATAAGTCAGTTAAGGTTTTAGAGTTGTGTTTTCTGGACAACAGACAGAAGAGGAGACGGTTTTGGCTCAGTTGTGACTGACGTGCAGCTTAGGCTTGTGGGACCTTGGCAGTAGACTTGAGGCCAACAGTCTTGGAATTCTATACCATGTAATTTGAACGAGCAGCATCCAGAACCGCGATCTTAAATTGTGTAATATGGTGAGCTTGGATGTACCAGCAGATGTTGGGGTGAATAGGAAATCTCAGCTTGAGTACATTGGGGAACAACCGTAAGCAAATGCAAGATTGGTAGGCAAAAGCTGGTCACCTAAGATGCATGAGATTCTCACAGTGTGACACTCTTGAGTAAAAACACCAGGGTTTCATGATATTAACACACCAGTTTAAAACATGTATAACACAATGTAAACACTTACATTAAGAACTGAAAAGTATGTTATTCCTATTACTAGATCTAGAAAAATAACAAGTTGTCCTGATTTTTCCTGATTTTAGCACAGTAGGAATCAAGGAATCATTGCCAACTATAGAAATGTTTGCAATAGAGCTGAATGAAATATTGCAAATTTATTGTTGTTGCAGTCGTTATTGTGAATACCGCAAAGAACTGGATGGACTGCAAAAAATTTGAATTAATTTTGGACCTTGTATTCAAGCCCTCGAAGCTAGCAAAATACTTCTTGACTTGTTTTATGCAGAATAAAAATGGTTTAGAAAGTAAAAAAACACTTAAGGTGGTAAAGTCATTGAGAAACTGTGTGTTTTTAGTGAACCCAGAACTGAAAGACATCAACACTGCTGAGCTAATGTTTGATTATCACAAGTCGTATCATCACAACATTCACCAATGTTATCCAGTATCCCAAGCTTGGTTAACATCTTGACCTAATTAGTTTTTCTAGTATGAATATTCTCACAGTGCTTATAAACTGTATCTTGTCTGGATCATTGTCGGGCTTAAAGCACAAAACAGCAACTAGATCAGGGGTCCTCAAATCCAGGCCTCGAGGGCCAGTGTCCTGCTACTTTTAGATTTGTTTGTGCTTCCACACACCTAAGTCAAATAATTAGGTCATTAGCAGGACTCTGGAGAACTTAACTGGATACTGGGGAGGCAATTCAGCCATTTAATTCAGATGTGTTGGACCAGAGACTGATCTAAAAGTTGCAGGACACTGGCCCTCGGGGCCTGGATTTGAGGTCCCCTGAACTAGATTGTACTTTAGACTTCACTTTAACTAGAAATAGCTTGGCTTTTGAATATTGTAAGATCTTGTCCTGCCCCTACTCTTTTAGACTAACACAAGCAACCAACACATAGAGTAAGACATAGCAACCTGGTATTAACCAGTTAATTAATTGGGCTTCTCCTTTGGTAGCTAGCCTGCATGATAGCCTAACATAAATGCTGCTTGCAGCATTCAAGCTGTAGTGTATGGAAGCTCTGGTCAATCCAGAAACTGTAAAACAGAACTTTAGAGTTGCTTTAAAACCCTAACATTTAGAGACCTTGGTACACCCTTCTTTTTTTTCCTTGCAGTTAAGCATGAAGCAACCATACCGGGAAGCATGGTCCAATTGGATCTGCTGGTATTTTCTCAGACTCTGGTTGTCTCTTGAGGCATAGGGAATGATTGCTATGGTCTCCTTTTTTCCTGGCCTATTATACATTCACCACCAAATCTAGCCTTGTTGAATCAAACCACACTTAGAGTAATCTTCTGCAAGCCACAATTCAATACACTGTAAAGCATGAAGGCCTTTATAATGATCCCTTCTCCATGATCTCGTTCTCGGTTTCCTTTCTTCCCCTAACCTAACACACTCTTCAACTTTGATCCTACTGGCTAAATCAGTCATGTGGGCCCAAAAGCCTTTGTTTGAATTCCTCTGGGCTTTAGTTGCACTCTGATGGAGAGGGTTTGTTAGAACAGCCTCTCACTCCTATGGTTTTCTGACTTTAAAGTGTGATCACTCAGAGCCAGATTGCCTAATAGACAACATGGCACGTCAGTGTTGGTAATTGGCATATCGGTCCGCCATCTGCTAGTTGCCAGATGCCCGCTTTGCCAGAGGTTTCATAGGTTTGGAAAAAGAAACAGATAGTTCTATTATTGTAGCTGTATTTTTATTGGGAAATGATTTAATTCATGAGACAGCTTGGTTTATATCTTAAAAGGTAAAAACTCCACTCAGTTTCACGTAGTCTGGATTTCAAATGGATGATTGATTTCAAGTGAGTGAGGTCAGTGCTCCTAAGCAGCACTTCTGATGTCATCCCACAAAGATGCATGTTCCTACCCTTTGTTTCCCGAAGCGGGTTACCCTGAGAAATGTGCAGCCTTGCTGAGAGGGGGACATTTAGCCTTTAGGCTTCTTCTCATCTGATAAAACAAGCACAGGAAATGTCTCTGTTAGCTGATTGGTCTTGTGTTTTCATTTGCTGAGGTCCCACTGGGACCTCAGACATGCACAGTTTGTCCCTGTGGCAGAGAAACCACCTTACACATCTCTCCCAGCAGCTATGCTAACATCTTCTTTCCCTCTCTGATTCATTTCCACATCCCCTTTCAATTTTTCTGCTTATTTCCAGTCATTCCTAAAACTAAACAAACAGGGCTAATCAAGAGCCTGTCAAATTGGTGTTTAAAACTCTCATATTTTAGGGTAAGGGGGTAATATGGTCATGTAAACCCCTAAGGAGTGTGTGAAAAATACCATTGAGTGTGTACACATGACTAGATGAGGTCATGTGTTTACAGAGTTTGGAAGCTTAACTGTTCAATGAATCGAGCAGGGGGAAAAAACCGGACAGCCGGTTTGCAGGTCAGTTATAGGACTGCAGGATTTATGCTTGTGGCTTTTACTAATGTGTTGAAGTGTGTATGGTAATTGTGGGGGACAACTTAGAGAGGTCATGTTGGACAGCTGCCATCCTGGGAGTGAGAACTGGCAAGAGTGAAATTGGACTAGTATGTAGTAATGATGAAAGTGAGGACTTACCTCATCCACATAAAACAATCACTGTGTCCTTAAATGGGTATTCACATTAGTCGGCCCCTTTACGTTTTCCCGGATTGACTCTTTAGATGAGCATGCTTTCGGTTGTAAGAAATTGTTTATTTTTGGTGGTGTTATAGCATGTTCTCAAACAGCAAGTAACCCTCACCGCTAATATTACATTTATTAGGGGTTGGCTTGACAGGATATGTTTGTACGTGGTCTGGCTGACTCAGCCGTTGTGTCCTTGGGCAAGACATTTCACCCGCCTTGCCTACTGCTAGTGGCCAGAGGGCCTGGTGGTGCTGAGCTTTTGTGAGTCTGCCCCAGGGCAGCAGCAGCTACAATGTAGCTTACCACCATCAGTGTGTGAATGTGTGTATGAATAGGTGAATGACTGATTGTAGTTTAAAGTGCTTTGAAGTCGTTGGATTTGATAAAGTGCTGTCTAAGTGCAGGGCATTTACCATTTGTGAGAACAGAAAGACAGTGATTGTTGGCTGGTTTAGCCCTGCTAGTAGACAAATGGAATATTGTGTGATTTATCATACCTTGAAACATATTCCAAGGATAACAATTAGTCAATACCTCAAGAACAAATTTAAGCTCTAACTGATGGTGTTTGCAAAGCCTAATACCACTGGTGAATCCAAATAACCTCCAATGCTGTTTTCAGATTCACTTCTCTATGCAAGTCGGCCTTTTCTTACTAGTGGTTTAAATATCAGCTGTGTGTTTCTGCCCTCATATAGTGCATTAGAAATTTGTAAGATTATACTGTAAAGGTGTTTGGTCTTTAACATGCTAATAGCAGCATGGATGCTAATTTTATTAAACTAGCAGTAACCTTTAATTCCAAAGTGGTCAACTTTGGAAGCAGGGCAAATCTGCTGCTGGCAACATTACCATGCTAACACTACCATTAGCATAGTAATGCTAACGGTAGTAGCTCACCTGACTAAGGCTGCAGTTGTCTGTGGTCTGTTTTGATGTAAAGCTTTCTAATGTTAACAGTGTCAAGTCAAAACCCATGATAAATAGTTTATTTGGAAAATATGTCCTGAAACCATAATTAAAAACTCTGTCACATTAGCAATTTGCAAACCTGCGACAACTTGAAAATGTTTTGTTTGGTATTAGATATTTAATGGCTTTGGTGGGTCTTTCACATGTTTATAGTTAAAATTGCTGTAAACTCTTGTCTGATGGGGTAAGCCACAAAGAAAAAAAGCAATGTGTAGTCGCAGATATGACTGACAAAATGTTATGTCATGGTTATAAAAACGGACAATGTCACAGCTTATTATTAGCCAAAAACAGCACAATTACTCAGTTGATCACCACAGGTATTGGTTTGCATTCTAATGTATTGTGCTGGTGTGCTTTTATGTGATGAGGAAAAAGACATTTTCAGCACATAATTATGAACTGTCATACCACTGTACTACCACTTGAGTGGTTCTCAGAATTATAGGAGCTTTACATCCGTATAGTTAATAAGCTATATATAGCTTTTGCTATATATAGTGAACATGATAAAAGTTAGAGACTGAGGGACTTCCTTTCACCTCACATTTGTTCTGTTTCCTTATGGAAACATCTGGCTTGTTGGCAAGAAGTTGCTGTCATGTGGACCTTTAGGCCAGATCTTTTGGCATTTGTTTTACTACAGTGTAGCAACAGTATTTAGCATCATTTTTCAACACGTTAATTTGTATAAAACAAAAGTGTTGAGGTTAGCCAAATGTTATTTGCTAGCAATGGTACAGTTGTGGAATGCTTCTCTATGTTATCGTGAGAAACAAAGGCTTGCAATCCCACCAGAAGGTATTCACACACATTTATTTTTTTCCAGTTTTATTATGTTGCAGAGTTATTTTGAAATAGGTTATTATAGAGTATTTTTTCTTTAAGATTAACTTACACTACCCCATAATGATTAGCCAAAAGCAACTTTTTAGAAATATGTCCAAATTTTTCACAGCCAAGGCTTAGTATTTTCTTGAAGCACCTTAGGCACCTACACATCTTCTTTGTAAAGTCTGTAAACTTGAGCCATGTGTTTTGGGGTATATTCTCCTATTCTTCTTTGTAGAACCTCTCAAAAGCTCAGTCAGCTTGGTCTGTAGAAATTTACAGGATACTCACAGACTGTTCCTGAAGTTTTCATTCACACAACAGTCTTCATATTTCCACAGAGATGACCCTAATAAAAACTTTATTGCTTCCAAAAGAACAAAGACAAAATATCCGCAAAGTTTGATCAGTATATTTTATTGACGTGCAAAGAAAACCTGAGAAAATTAAAAAAAAATGTGGTTTTCAAACGTTGGATTCATTTACTAAGAGAAAAAAAAATTTAACAATCCAAACCAACCTGGCGCTATGTGAAACAGGAACTGCTCCCATGGTTCAGTCATGAGTCCCATTAAATCTGATGTAAAATTAACGCATCACTTCAGAAAATGACTATTATACCAACAGTGAAGCATGGTGGTGGTGGTGTGATGGTGTAAGAGGTGATTTCTTGTGTGAGGATCTGTGGAGTGTTCCCTAATTGATGGAACCATGAAGTCTGCTTTCACCAAAAATACCTAACCAGATCGTACTCATCAGTTCACAACCTTAAGCTCAGTTGGGTTATGCAGCAGAACAATAATCCAAAGCACACCAACAAGTCCCTCTGTGAATGGCTAAAAATAACAAAGGGAGGGTTCTGGAGTGACTTAGTCCAAGTCTGAACTTTAATCCGATTGAGATACTTTAGCATGACCTCAAACAGTCTGGAGTGTTTTTTTAAGCACACAAAGTAAGTGATTCAAAACATTTCTGCTAAGAAAATGGGCCAAAATTCCTCCACAAGCCCTTCCACCTTACTCCTTTAGTGCTTCTTTTACATCTGAATATTAACTTTGTTGGTTGTTTAAGATTCATACATTTTGCGTTGCATTTCGGCGAAGAACTGATGCTGAGCTTTCTGAATCCTGGTTGGCAAGTTGGACGGCTGCCCCGTCTGGATTCTAGCCCTGCTCTGTGTTGGAGCTGCGGTAATTGTTTAGCTGTGCATTTATAGAGTGTACTCTTTGTGCCTCCTAATCAGAAGCATACTGAGGCATTTACATATGAGCCTCGGAGGATTGCTCAGGAATGTATTACAAGAGAGGAGTGGAGAGTCGGCACTAGTGGCCTGCTCCGTCGTTTGTCCTTTCCACTTCACATTTCTGTCTGGTCAGGATAAGAGAGGAGAGGCGTTTAAAGAATAAATGTGTGTGTATGAAAATGATTAAGGTTGAAGATTGCACGTGTAGAATAGCTAATGCAAAGCCATTTCTAACTTGACACTTAGGACCAAAAGTACATGGAGATGCTGAGAATAAATTTCCGTAAAAAGTAGAACTCCATCCGTCTACCTATCCGGAGGCCTTTTATAGATCAGATCGGTTTTGCTGATTCATTTCGGTATGTATTGGGTAATTTGTCAATTTTTCCCTTCTGTACTTTAACTTGGTTCTGGCAAGGTTACAAGGAGAGCAAAAATATAGCCTCAGAAAACCATTTTAATCAGACAGGGCTCCGCGGGGACAGCGGCTGGCATTGGAGGCCTCTTTACCTCATCAGAGCTCTGCCAGCGGTGATTGGGAGAAACACTCAGTCAGGTTTTTATTGAATAACCCCGGCTCAATACCAGAGGGGCTTTACTGTAATAGAGCAGCTCTACAGCCACTGAGGTGACAGCCAAATGGTACTTATTAAACTAAGGGCTAATTCATACTACATGCCCCTGCTGCAGTTTTAACCTTGTTGGAGGGTTATGGTGTGGTTTAACTGCTCAAGTCCAGCCGCTCTGGTAAAACAGACTTACATATGTGTGTAATTATCCTCTGATCAGACAAAGCTAATATAATTATTCAATGCAGCAGTTCTAATCCAGCTGGATTCCTCGTGCGCTAGCTGCCTTGCATAGATGTTGGTGCCTCGGATGCAGCTCCGTTTGGGGATAATAGGCTGTGGGTGCCATCATCTCGACTTATTTACACAGTACACAGCTCTGTGCACAAATTGAGCATGACATCTAATGGAGTGTGAGCACAGATTAATTACCCCCGCATTCAGACTAATGGCTCCTTTCTTCATGATTAATGATGACACCTGTCACAACGGAGCAGAGCGAGGCCAAAATATACCCAAGACTTAAAAATGCTGCAATGAGAAAGCGGAAACGAAGAGGTATTAATTAGATTTTTGGTGATTTCTTATAATGGAGTGGGGTATGCCTTGGACACAGTACACAGTACTTCAAATGTTTTTAATATTTCATCATGCTGTGACCTACAAAAAGTAAAGCATAGCTGATGAAAAGGACACGTTGTTTTTGAAAGTTTTGCACAAGGTAAAAGCCAAAACCTGAAAGACAGGTCAGTGTTTCGAATTACAACTGGATGTTCAGTTCTTCTTCGCATCAACTCTGACCAGGTTCCCCGCCCCTTCTGCAGAACATCATCCCCACAGCATGATGCTGCCACCACCATGTTTCACTGTGGGGTTAACACGTAGCGTTTTGCATGTTCAGTTTTAAATATTTCAGTTCTGGCCTCATCTCACCCGTCCACCTTCTTCCATTTCTGTGCCCTATCCTCTGTGTGGCATATGGCAAACTTCATAAAGGCCAGATTTGAGTGGACGACTAATGCTGTAGTTGTTGTGTCAGCAGATACTCCCACCTGAGCTCCTCCTTTGTGACTCTATTTAGCGACTTTTTAGACAAACAAAATCTGTATCGCCCAAAATCAGAATCTGCAGGTCAGGCTTTTTAAAGATCGGTGATCGGCCAGAAAACCGCAGTTGGTGCATTCCTAATTTTTAGATTTCTATTTGCAAAAATGCTTAAATTATGTATTTTACCTCACAGCTGTGCACCACTTTATGTTGCTCCATATAAAATCACAACACACAATAGTAATGGCAGAATAGAATCAATAGAATTTGAAAGTTTAAAGGGTATTAATTGATTTTCAAGGCAACTGTTTTTTTTTTTTTTTTTTTGTCTTTGTCAAATCAGATGAAGGGAGGTATTCCTGGCAGTTTATCTGAGAAAGTGGGCGTGGCACCCACTCTGACTGCCCTCATTATGGCTGCCTTAATGGGAAACAACGTACCCAGCCACCCCCACCCCTCCTATGGAACAATGGGTTCTTGTTGCCAAATAATCTGCATCCTATGTATGGGTTGAGTCAGGCTAAATTTTTATTAGACTCGGTGTGCCTGCAGTGCCAGTCGCTCCTGTGACAGCCACCTGGGAGACCACCTCTGGAAAATAAGCCCCTATTAGTTCAGGTTAGACTTAATGGCCAGTAATGATACCCTGGCCAAGCCAAACCGTGCAAAGCGGCTTTGGGCAGCGACGAAATGAAATACCAGTCACTCAAGCAGTGAACATAAACACGAGATGGGTGGTGGGCTCAATAGGTGCGTCTGTATTTGCATTTATCTGCGTGTTTGAGAGGAGAGAAATTTCCCCACCAGAAAACATGGGTGAACCCCTCCCCCTCACGGAGAGATTAGTGCTGGAAACAGAGGGGGGGGGAGGTTGAATGTGGTTTTGGATGTTCTCCAATTTAGCGCTGCTGCTTTGCTGATCCAAATCTAATTTCCACTTTTGCCATTAAAAGCTAGGAGCGACCTCGTCTGAGCGACCAGTGAATCCTCCCTCAGAGCAGCTCTCAATTATTTACAATTTCATGCCTGTCAGAGATATGTGTTATTCTAATAAATTTAGGAATTAAGGAGACTTATGAGCCGCACATATATTAACCTCTGAAGCTGAATTTTCTCCCTAATTTAGTGGTAAATGCCACATCATGCCTAATGGTATTGAAAGATGATTGCGACTTCCGACGTCTGAATAGTCTGTGGTCGAGTATTAGCGCAGGCGTCACAATAAGAAACGAGGTGATATGAGGCAGTTATGATGAGTAAGCTGCACAGCTTTCAGGCCTGCTGAGGCAGACTCACTGTAGGAGATTCGTACAGAGGAAGAGATGGAGCTTTGTTATGTCTCATGAAGCTCTAGGGTTTCCTGGAATTTTTGGCAATGGATCCCAAAATCACATAACCGCTGAAAGAGAGAAGAATGAGGCCGATGTGGGGTAACTCTCCTTTTAAAAAAGGCAATAAAAGTCTGACAAAAGCTGCCTGGCCGTAGTGTGTGGCAGGTGTTAAGACGACACACATAATGCATTGTGTACAGACAGATTAAGGCCAGGATAATTAGTCATGCACACCCCACCTGATGCAACTGTGCAACATGCATGATACTATTTGGTGAAGTGTGTTTTTCCTCGGCTGCAATTATTGCTTTCAAAACTACTCAAGTCTTATATTGTCACGTATTTTAAGATTTTATGTTATGTATATAATATACATGTAGCATTATCTGGCATTAAGCACAGTTCACTCTGATATGGCAAACTTCATAAAGGCCAGATCTGAGTGCAATCCAGTGCAACAAATTGCCACAAAAATAAACATTTTTGCTCCGATTTACTTTGTTTTCATCAGGGATGCGAAAGCTCGTTGGAGGGCATTACTGGAAGAAAACTTGAGACTGGAGACGAGGTTCACCTTCCATCAGGATGACGTCCCTAAATGTAAAGCCAGAATTATAATGCAGTATTTAATATCCAGGCATTTTCATGTATTAGAATGGTCCTTTCAAAGTCTAGATCCAAAATCTAAATCCAATTTTGAATCTTTTGCATAACTGGAAGAATCCCCACAGCATGATGCCACCACTACCTGAGCTACATTGGAGTTATTTTAGAATTTAGTTCAAAAAATATAAATATAAAAACAGTTAGGGGTGCACCGATAAGTTGGCTGGCCGGTAAATCGGCCCCGATTTTCTTAAATTTTTGACCTCGGCCAATACTTAAATGTGAAACTGATCTTATTCACTATTATCTACCTCAGCAAAGGTCTGAGAATCCACCATTGTCCCATTTTATTCTGCCGTGAGACAGGGCTGACTGACCCGCCCACCAGGTCAGGTCCATACGTCTGCGGTTAACAATCATCACCCCACTGTTGCCAACTCAGTGACTTTGTCGCAATATTTAGTGACTTTTCAGATTTAAAAAAAAAAATCTTTATCAGCCAAAATCAGAATCAGTAGGTCGGGCTTTTGAAAGATCGGTGATCGGCCAGAAAATTGCAATCAGTGCACTCCTAAAAACCATTCATTTGTCAGTCTGACACACAACCTCAACAAGAAAAAAGTGGAAAAGTTCAAGATGTATAGATACTTTTGCAAGACTGTAGAAAAAAGGAAAAAGAATCACCTCACTCCAGTGGTTTCATGCCACCGTCACACAACAGTGGGCAGCGATGTGTGAAATCTGTCTTCCATAGCTTTCATCATTCGCACACCTGTGCAGAGCTTGTTCCAGGCCTTAAGACCCCCGGCTTAGGTGTATCACCTCAAGGGAGGTTTAACAGGGACAGAAGACCTGTACGCATCCAAGCTCGCAGCTCTAATAGCAACAGTCAGCACAGCCATGCACGAAAACGAGAGCTTGTACACTGAGTGGAGTTCAGCCTTGTCGAGCCTTGAAAGGATCAGTGGTATGAGAATAGTGGAATGTTTTTTTTGTTTGTTTGTTTTTCCTCGCAGGAAGGGAGTGAGCTCGCTGCCACTCAGAAAGTGTGCTTTCGCTGATTTTAGAGCAGTATTGAAGATTAGGTGACTATTAGTGCAAAGTTAACGATCACAGCTGAAAACTGAAGTAGGTGGCCTGAGCCTATGAGTGGTCTTTACACGGGGCAGAGTGTAATAGACCTACCACATTATCAAGTGACGCTGAAAAAAATCATTCAGGTAAACGTAGAATTTTTATTAAATAGAAAGTTATTTTTATGAATTTTTAAGAATTAAATTCTGCAACATCTTACAAGTATTTTCTGTCATACACAATGAATCTCTGCTATTAAAGCACCTCATAATACAGACAACTGTAAACAAGCTAAAAGGCAGATGTACTGATATGGAATTTTATCCACCAGAACACACAAAGTACTTTAATTTTATATCAATTGGATGTAGTTGTAAGTATTTAATATATTTAAACATTAATATCTTATCCCAAAATATCTACTACAGCAGTATTCAAGCAGGTTTACACATGTTGGCTTAAAGGTTTCTACATGTGGAAACCAGGGGATTGCATCGAATCTTCTTTTCAGTGCAATTTCAAGCACCAGAAGACAGTGGAGAGGAACAACTTCCATAAACAGGAAGAAACCCCCAGAAGAACAGGGCTCAGTATTGCCTGCCATTTGGCTCAGAAACACTGATGTTGACGAAGAATGCCTATCAAGTCAGAAAAAATCAGTTTTTGACACTGGGAGCTTGTAGTAATGTGCTCACAAACACAAGCCACTTTTCTTCAGAGGTGGTGTGGAGGCAGTGGGTCACACCACGGCAGGATGAGCAGAAGCAGAGCTGACTTGTTATTTAAGCCTGTTATCTACATATAGATGGCATCCCCATCTTCTGGTGCAAATTAAGTAATGCTCATTTTTCTTTCAGTCGTGTTGTGGAGGTGGTGGGTCACACCAAGGAAAAGCAAGCAGAAGCAGAGCTGACTGGTTATTTTAGGGAGCCTGTTGTTAAGGTATAGATGATAACCCTGTGCTTTGATTCAAGCTGAGTAATATCCACCTACCTTCAGAGTGAACTTGAAGCACATTTTTGGATCTAGTCCTCAGCTAGAAAATTTGCAAACCTCTATAATTCTCTGCTTAACTCTGATAAGTTCAATATATATTATTAGTCCTATTTCTTTTTATTAGTTGCACAGTTCTTCTGGGGGTGAAAATGGTGTTTTGCCTCTCTAATCTTAAAAAAATAAAAATAAAAAATAAGATTAGATCTATGACAGCTGTTTTAAAATGTATATGACAAATTGACAAGCAGATGTTAATGACTGCAGACAGATGGTAATCCTGCATGCTGAGGTGTAATGTGAGTTAGGACTGCAGGGAATTAAAACTGGATGCCGCCCAACCCTTCAGTGCACATCCACCATGTGGCAGCTTGGGCTTGAATCTCTATACTCGGATCTAGTTTTGCATGAATACCACTGTCTCACTAGAGCGAGGGTCTTGATCTCATCTCTGTCATGTTTCAATAGGCTTTTCACAAAAAAAAAAAAAAAAAAGAACCCATACGTTTTTGTAGCAAGATGGAACTGTGTACAGCATCAGGGGCTTGCTCCACCTCTCCTCATCCAGCATGAGTAATGGGCCTTCTTGGTCAGGTCATCTTGATGGTCCACCACCCCACTCACCACCCAGCCACACTTTAATCTCCTCCTATCTTTCTCCAGGAATGCAGGCCCTTATTTTGAAAAATACCTTGTCATGTAGTACCCTTGAAAAGGCTTGCAGAGTACTTCCAAAAAAAAAAAAAAAAAAAAAAAAAAATGGCATTCCACCGCGTGATTTACTCGTGTGCTAAAACAAGGCAGAGAAGATAAGGATTTATGGCATTTCAGTGTAATTTTTAAATAAATAAGTTTTCTATTTTGGGGATTTTTTTTTTTTTTTGTGCTTTTTAAAAAGGGGCTGTCTTGCATGCACAAAAAAGGCAGTATTATGTCAGGGTCTTCACTCACCTGTCATGTTTTCAACAGACTCTCACAGTTTGGGGGCATTGCATCATGCGTTGCAGCCTCATGTATGTTTCCATGTAAGGTATGATAGGAAAACATTCTGCCTTTGTGTGGGTTTGAGTCAGCCTCATAAATCACTTCACTGCTTACAATACTTTTTTTTTTTTTTTTTTCCCCTCCCAGGCCTTCCGATTTTCTCTTTTCTCTCTCACTGGAGTGTAATTTCTCTCCAGGCTGACGGAGGGAGCCGCCTCACGTCCAACGCGACCGGAGCGTGGCGTTTATAGGAAGCGTGTCACAGTTGCTCAGCAGATCCATTTTGTTTCTACTTTCTCCTGTAGGGAAACACATAAGGAACCTCTCAAGCTTTATGAGAAATACATTTTTATGTTCCACTTAATGATTCCAGCCTGTCATGTTACTGCCAATAAACCAGAGGCGGTGGGCTGCTGTAGATCCTCCTCTGGGGTTCTTTTAGCGGTGGACAACAAGAAAAAGTCTGATTTCACCCTCTTATGTTTTTTTGTTTTATTGCCATCAGCTGGATAATCTGTTCTCTGGCCACGGTGTAAGCAGTAGCAGTGCTTTCAGTGAAACTCGCCATATATCAGCACTTTGGCTACACCGGTCTCCCCGGTCAGCTCACTTGTAGCAGATTGATGTCCTGTTGTGCAGATGCAGACTTCTGGCCGGGGCTCATTTACTCTGACGGAAGGCAGGTGTCAACGCGGGCTGTCCCGGAGGAGCGAGCGGAGGCTTCCGTTCTCCGGGAAATTGACACGAGGAGGGATGTGACAGGCTGAACGCAACAAGTGCCGAGATGTGTTTTTGGTTGAAAGGAAAGAGGAAATTAAACCTTTAAACGTCCGTCTTTAAGATGTTAATCCTGAACGTTTTTTTTTTATCTTTGACTAGACTGATTTTCTAGAGTGGGTTTCTCCCTGTAGAAATGGTGCCTATGTAGTCTGGGAAAGTTTGGAATTTAATTTCACTGTGTTCTGGATAAATATGCAAATAAAACAACACTATAGGGAAAAATGTTTCTGTTTCCAGACTTCATCCCAGTGCTTATGCTGTAATATAAATGTCGTCTCATTCCTTCTTTCTTTCCTTTCTTCCTTGAGCTTTTGCTTCTTTACCACCTTGTCTTGCCTTCCTTCCTTGTATTCATCCTTTCCTTCGTACATGTCTTTCCTTCCTGGTCCTTTCTTTCTTTGGGTCCTATCTTTCCTTTCCAGCTCCTACCTGCTTCCCTCCTTCCTTTTTCCCACCTAGTTCCTTCTGTTCTTTTCTTCCCTCCCCTTCCTTTGTCTTCCTTTCTTTTCCTCCTTGTTTTACTTTCCTTTTTCTTCCCTCTTACTTGTGTCCTACCTTCCTCCCTCCTCTGTGACCTTCCTTCCCGTCTTTCATTTCTTGTCTTTATTCCCTTCCTTACGTCCTCTGTTTTTGTTTGTCATTGTCCCACCTGCATCTCTCCTTTCTTTTTCCTGCCTTGTTTCCTTCTGTTTTTAATTTTTTCTTTCCTTATGTCCCTCCTTCTTTTATTCCCTCTGTCCTCCCTACCCTCTTTTCTTCCTTCAGGCTTTCCATCCTTGTGCCCTTTTCTGTCTTTCATTGTTCTCGGATCACTTCTCCAGCTTATTTGCGAGCAGCTTTTTGAAGCCTTTCTCATGGCAGCATCATTGCATCACTATTACAAGTGGCTATGAGCTGGTTTGTGCCTTCAAAATATACCTCAGTTTTAAACCACTAAAATGTGGTGTCACACAACTGCAGTAGTATAAGCTAGTTTTAATAAGATGCCAAAGAGTCGAGTGCAGAGTCTCCTCAGGTTGTATGGAGCACATCAAAGTTGTGAAGGCCGATTAGAAATATTTCTGGTAGTGTCACCGTTTGTAAATAATTAATGTTTTAAAGCAGCCATTGGAAGCAAGGAAAGACAATTAGCATGTCTGGGTAAAATAAACAGCCCACTGCTACAGACCTCTCTTAGCTAACAAGCTAACTTTAGCATGTCAGACTTCTCCTTTCCATGGGTCCCAGATCTGTCCTTTTTCAGCTTTATTACGCAAACCGCGTGAAGTTTTTGAACTCGAACTTAAATTGTTTCTTCCACAAAAGCTAAAGTCTTTTAGGATCTGTTTAATACAAAAGTTGAGCGGTATTTATCATCTACATTGCTGCGTTCCGCGCTGAGTTCACTTTTATTTTCTGCTGCCGCTGTGGCTTGAACAACAACAACAAAAAAGGAAAATTCCAGATAATTCGATAAGTTTCTTGTAAAATAGCATGCCCGTACAGACATTTATTTCGTTGCAAGAGGATGTCAAATAGCAAGGGTGGGGGGGTCAGATAAACAAGCCATCTCTAACTTAAGAAGAGGACTGTGGCGGTGCAGACGGCCACTTTTTCACTGAGAGGAATGTGAGGGGCTGCTGGGGTGCGGGTGGAGAGCTCATATGTGAGAGAGAGAATGAAAAGCTTTAGTGTGTGTGTTTTGTTCTTTTGTTTTTTTTTTGTTTTTTTTTAAAAAGAAGAAATGTCAGCGGCGTGAAAAGTTCGCTGTGCCTCTCTTTCACGTCTCGCAGAGGCGCGCAGGTGTCCGCGTTCATGTGCGCGACCGTGCCCAAACAGAGGTGTCATGGCAGGTCCAACACCACCATCAATCACGCTGTGTTTGAGAGGAAGCCAAGGCTGTGGCCACTATGTAGTGAATGTGAGAGCTCTATCTTGCTGTGCATGCAGCATGCAAGAAAACCTTCCCTCCTTTTTTTTTTTTTTTTTTTTTTTTTTTTTTTTTTTTTTTTTTTTTTTTTCCTTTTTTCCCCAGTTTGGTTACGGGAAAAGGCAGCATTTTTTCCTTCCATATTTGGTCATATGGAGCACTGCCAGTGAGCAGTAGCCTTTTGATGCTGTACAAACATCCCTATTTTGTGTGGGATCTGTACTTTTTGGAATGCTCTTACTCCAATTTAGCCTGATTGTGGGTGTAGCATCTGAAACTGCACTTTTTAAAAGGGACACAAACCCTTTAAAAGTCAAACACTGGAAGGAGATTGGATTGCATTTTGTTGCTCTTCTACAGAGAACCTTCCTCTTTGTGCTATTATTTATGATTTGGGCAGAAGGAATCCAACTCCTAATGCAAATGTCCCTCTTAAAACCAGCATTTAAAAGTGAGGTAGCGTTTCATAACCCTTTTTCCAGCCAGCAGCTACATTGTCTGCTCTCGGACAGTTAGTTTATTTCGCGAATCGGATCAGCAGCTGACAAATAAGAATTTATCATCTTGGTTCGGTGGCAAACTTTGAAGAAGTTGAAATGAGGTTTCAGAGTTGGATTTAGTTTTAAAAAGCATTGTTTTTGCAGTTTAATCTAGTTAAGAGCTGATACTGGTTGTTTGAACAAACAAACAAAAAAAAAAAGCTGCAGTTAGAGTCAGATGATGAATATGGTGCAATAGTGAATTGTTTGCTATTGCAGTTTAAGAGTAACCCAGCTCTAGGCGTGGCGCTTCGGGACACACAAACAAACAGTGCCTTATAATGGTATTCATATCTTATTAACATTTTCATAGTTTAAACCCCATATTTTTGTGGGATTTTATGTGGTAACCCAACACAAATTCTGCATTATTATGAAGAGGAAAGAAAATGCATTTGTATTTACCCCGCTCGAATCTGATTCCACTAAAGAAACTCCAGTGCCATTGGAAGTTACCTGATTTGTAAATATAGTCCATCTGAAAACTAACTCTGCACATCACCCTAAACACACACTCTCCATGGTTGAATCTAGTGAAGGGTGCATCATGCTGTGGGGAGATTTCAAGTCAGATTCTTGATTAGATTTAAGTCTGGACTTTGACTGGGCCGTTTGAACACATTATATGATATTCTTAGATATAAATAAGTTCTACTCAGTGAGAGGAAAAATTCTGGTAATGTTGAATATTGCGCCAGCTGTATCAGTCACTTTAGTTTTTGTTTCTTTTTCTTCATCACACCACTCTTTGTGAAAGTTAGCTTCTCAACCATAGATGCGTGCTGTTTAGTAATACAGATGCACTTCTTAAAGTGACTAGCGTATTGACGTATGCTATTTGCTAATGGCTACGTTTTATTTTTCAGTGTATTTGCAAAAAACTGTGGCTATCTTTGAAATGGTTCTTAATTTTAATTTAGCATTATCGCCATAAATGCCGCAAATCCCTAAATCTAATTCAAACAGTCTTTCATGACAGCAGTGTTGGACATATGGATATTGCAATGACAACTGTGATTCAGTCGTACAAATTATTGCTTTGTAGCTTTGTATGATATGTACATTTTGGGCCTTTGTCAAGCTTAAACGTAAACATCCACTCTTTTTGTAAGTCTTTAGTAGCCTCCAACGTGTTTTCTTCTAACATTGTCCTGTATCTGCACAGCATGATGCAGCCACCACCGTGTTTCCTCCTCGTAGGAATGTAGCATTCAGGATCATTTGCAGTGTTATTTTTCAGTTGGCCTCTATTTACCAATGAAGTCATCTTCTAAACACACTCGGTTGAACTTGATTTTACTTTGGGGATCAGATTAAAGAGGCTGAATACAACTGTATGCCATACTTTTTCAGATTTTAAATGATAAAATCTTTAAAACTATGAATCCTTTTCTTTCCATTTTCCAAATATGCACTTCTTTGTTTCAGAATTTGACACAGAATTACAGTAAACTACATTGTTTGTGGTTTGATCGTGACTAAATGTGAAAAGGTGAATGAGTTTGTTAATGCAAACTTGTGAGGTGTTTTCAGTTGTTTCTCAAAGAAGAAAACATGTTTCTGAATACAAAAACTGAAGAGTAAAGGAAAAAACATTCAAAGAGCAGTGATTTGCTATTTAAATATATAGAAGATTATGGCATGTAAAGTGAAGTTGAATTATTTCCTGCGTTTAAACACTGGATTAAAGTGCTACATATTGGATAATCTGTTTCAATCAAGGCAGTTTTTAAGAAGGTATGTAGCTACAAATTTCCATCCAAGAAGAATTCCTTAACTTGACAGATAATTGGAAGAAATGTTCCTCATAACATCAATTTTATCAAAACATTCACTTTGGGAAAGTAAGATGGCGCCAAAATAGGAACAGCTGATTTTCATGGTCCTTTTAAGGATAATTCCAGTGTGTCGGACCTCACTCTGTGTAATTTTAGCCATAATTTGTCTTAATATTTTAGGCCATGGGTGGAAGATCTGTACGACAGAACATGATAAAACTGGAAACCCAGTTTGGTGTAGAGCAGATCAGTACAAACCCAACATTTGAACATCAGATCAGCTAATTTTCCCAACTCGTCATGATCGCGGTGCCGTTTCTTTCAGGCCACTGACTGAGTGATGAATTTAGCCCTAACTAGCTTTGTCCAGAGTATAATGCCTCTGCGGTATTCCATTGAGACTTTCTTGGCTGTGTGTGTGTGAGAAGATAAACCTCAGACCGCCTGTCTCAGCGCATATGATTCACATGGCACAGAGAGGTGCTATGGAATGTGAACCATTGTCTGGGAATGCAGGAGTCTCCTTTTTCCTCACCAAATGGAAACTTGACATCTTTAACCTTCAGGTCTTTTCCTCATACTGATGTGAAGTTTCCCCTCACCGGTTGATCTTCTTTTTAACATCTTAAGCCAGCACAGAGAAGACTGAAGACAGATTTAACGGAGGTTTGCGTTTAATCACTAGATCCTAAGTCACTAATGACAATACGCCTGAGGCATTCATGGTTGCATTTCACTTTGCGTTGGCATTACCCTCTCAGGTTTGCCTATAAATGCCATAGGCTCACGCTTGGTGAAAATTTTCCCCATTTGAGCTGAAGTTTCTGAAATTTGTTTTGGAAGGGGAGTGAATCTATGCGGAAAGCAGATGGTAATGAGGCCAAGCTGAGCGCTGATGCAGTTGGCCACCTCATATGTTGCGTACAAAATACGGTTGCAGCTGAGGATCCTGGCGTTGAAAGCAACAGTTTGTGGTTGACGTTTGCTATGACAAACCAAGAAAGAAGTTTGGCTCCAACGAAAGCTTAAGCCCTGTAAATTAAACTGAGCACTCAAGTTAATTCATAGCCAACCATCCCCGCCTCTCTTCATATTTTAGCTATGCAGAGTGTGCAGCTGTTGGTTTAGCTGAGGCACTGTGGTCAAAGCAGGAAGGACAGTAAGAGAAGTGTGTGTGGGAAAGTTAGAATTAAACACTGAGCAAAGGCAGTAGTCTTGATACAAAATGAACCATGAGTGCAGTATTACTGTTTTTATAAGAAATACTGGAACCAGTGTTTAAATACTGCTCATTTAAATCTGATCGCAAAAATGAAAAATGTTGTAAAAAGATAAAACCCAACACAAAATAATTGTGAATTTAGCTTAATAGGTTGAAATGTTGAATCAAAAATGGTAGGCCTACTTGACATGATGAAACAAACGACAAATCACAACATGTAATGAGTTTAAATTAAGGTAAAATGTTCAGTTTTTGGATAAGGCAAAAAGGATATCTACATCCCTCTAATAAATTAGCGTAGTTGGTGTGATAAACTCGACAAACTGACAAGAATTTGAAGCTAACAATATAGCTAGGAATTTGAGCTGTTAAAATAAAAGTAGTGGTGGACATTACAAAATAAATGAAAATCACAGGGTGTGATAAATTTGTAAACTAAAAGTTATACAAAGCATGGAAATTATGACAGTTTTATAATGAAGTAAACCGTACGATGAATAGCATTAGCTGTTTGTAAGTAGCTAAACTAGCTTAAACACATTAGCCAGTCTAAAGCTAGGAAGCTAACATGATCCATAAACTGGAAAAAAATTGGGGCGTTAATGTTTTATCGGAAATATTGAATACATTGCTTGAATTTGGATAATTTTAGGGTTTAATGTAGAAATAAAATATACTTTTTTTTTTTAAGTAATTTACAATATAATTAAAGCGTGAATGTCAATTAAAAGATTAAAATGTTTGGTTAAAAAAATGAAACGGGGTACATCTTGGACAGGTTGTGACTCTGTCACAGGGCAACACAAAGATACACCAGACAAAAAAGTATGTACACACTCAAGGACAGTTCAGGGAGATTAATTAACCCAACAGTCATGGTTTTGAGAAAGCTGAAAGAAAGCTGGAGTACCGAGAGAGCACCCATGCATGCACAGGAGAACATGCGAACTCCATGCAGAAAGACCCCAGGCCAGAATTCGAATCCAGGACGTTCTTACTGCAAGGCAACAGCTACCGACTGCTCCACTGTACAGAAAAAGAAACCTAACATCACAAAACTTGCAGTAAATCCCAATGTGTGATGATTGTGTAAAATGAGAAATTAACAGATAAAACAGAGAAATCAAACCACTAAACAAAACCATTTTTTAAAATAAGTATCCCCTTTAAGTGTTTTGTATACATATTGTTTTAATTAAAAAGACATAGTTCTAAATACTATTGGCTATTAAGCTGCTCAAATTAGTTCATTGGTCTGGCCCTGCAAGATACGGCCCTACGGCTGTTTTGGAAAGTGATCATTTAAAGCAATTTACTTAAAAAAAACAACAAAAAAAAAAAACAACTTTTCACATGATACATAAACCCCCTCACATGCAGATTGAACTTATTTTAACAGCTCTGATACTACTCTCAGGAGACTCCTTACCTCTGCGAGAAACGGTACATTTACCCAACTCAAACTGTCCCCGGAGCCTTGGTCAAAACAGCTGTTGGAGCGCACTACCCACCAGCATGTAGAGTCTTTCTCTCATTATGCCTCCTCTTCCTTATTTTACTGCAGAGGCTTTATCTGTGTGATAAAATAACCATAAAATGATCATTCTTACTTTGCTGATATATACTTTCTCAGCTTGAACTGAACAAGAGCACCCGCCTCTGCTCTTCCTCTTAGACGTTTTCATTTTCTCTGGAGAAGGGTTGTAGCTTTAACTTTAGCAGTTAATGCACTCTTGTTTTCCTGCACTGAAACGGTGTCCTGGGATTGTAGTTTGTTTGCATTGTTAGATGCCCATTTCATTAAACTTTGAATTACTGAAGCCTAATTTGAACTGAAATTTCCATCATGTTGGTTCTACAGTTTAAAATTCCTGAGATACCAGAGAAAGTGCACGAGTGTCCAAAGCAAAGGGAGGGTCACCTAGAAACTCAGAACATCATCCGAAGCTCTTCATGCCTCACTTGCCTCAGTTTAGATCACTGTTGATGATTCAACAATAAGAAAGCTCACTGAGGGGAAAAATGTGCATGATGCAATTAGGCAAGTTATTAATTTGGTCATTTAGCTTTGCTGGTTGGTCCAACTGTTAATTTTGGACACTAATTCTAGGTAGGGTAAAGGTATAACTTGCAAGCTGTGTGTGATGGTCAAACATCTTGACTTTAATCTCGGGTGGTCATTCATCCCAACAACCCAACTCTTTTTAGTCTTTTTTTTATTATTATTATTATTATTATTATTATTATTGTTTTTATTGTCTTTTACATTTACCCTGCAAAAACAGACCTGTGTAATCTGAGATGTAGGACTTGGGTTTTTCAGATTTTTTTTTTTTTTTTTTTTTTTTTTTTTAAGTGTGTTGCACAATCTGGTTGTGGAGTAACTGTGCTAGGATGTTCACTCCCTAAATGTTTTTCATTTAATAGTCTTCCTCACTTTCCGTGTGGAATCTGTAGTCCATTTTTGTACACTTCAGGTTAGATTAAAAAAAGTTTGGTAACGTTTGGATTTCCATTATTAACTTTTTTAATATTTAACCCCTAGTTAAAAGGTGTGCTTTTTTTGGTATGACAGTATGCACATTTGGACATGTGTATGCATAAATAATCCATCCTAAAGTACATATTTAGTCTGAATGTTGGTCATATCAGTATGTTAATTTGAAAATGTCGTAAAGCTTACTTAGATCTGACTTGTTTATACAAGTCATACAAGCAGTCGTCATTGTTCCTTTTATTAACTAACCGCACAGCTGGAAAGCCCAGAACTAGAAGTACTGTTGGTTTTTGCTCATCTGCTTTGTCTCAATGTAAACCCGCTTTTACGCAATGACCAAAACAGGGCCTGCATGCATAAAGAGGAGCTTTGTTGAACTGGCGTATGAAATAAGAAATATGGAGTCTCTTTAAAATCCTTCTATTAGAATCAAAGGTGAAACAGCATTCCTCACATAGCTTCATGACTCTACTTTGAAGATTAATGTGTTTATACAGAGATTGTGAGAGGATAGCAAGTCCTCTCTTGTGATAGAAAAGTTATCCAATGATGGGAGCACTTCAGCAAGTTGGGATTTTCTCTCGTTTTTTTCACCCAGTCCTACTTCTTCCATTTTGTCTGGCTGCGCCTCATTCGGCCAACAGCATTCTATTGTTTTAACTCAAGACTCTGAGTGTGTGGAGTCATGACACGGCAGTGTAATCTCAGTGGTTGTGAGGATCATATCAGCTTGGGTTTTAAGGGCTTTCAAGAGGCTGGCACTTATACACTTGGTTGTGTGCCAGGGTCTGGGGATCTCGACAGGTAATAATTTTACTGGTAAATGTGTCATTATTCCCAGTGTGGGAGACAGTGGGGCAGACGGGGGGAAAAGGGGAGTGGATGGCTGGAGATAAACAGGAATAAATGGACAAAGGCAGTGAAGGGAGATGTTTTACAGCTGACAGGCACAGGCAGGTTAAAAATGTGACAAACTGTTTACTCTGGCTGGCTCAACTTTATGGAACATTTCTGTCCTCTCCTGCCTTTGTTAGCTTTTGCAGTGTGTGGGTGGTCCCTTCAGCGAGGCACACAACGGTTACACCTCTAGGTTGCACTAAAGGCCCTTTCTCTAAGGGCTCAGGTGATTCCTCACATTGAGGTAGGAGAAAGGAGCAGTCACTTGCGTTGCATTTTAATAAGATTTTTCACAGCTTATTTTATAGCTGTGTTTTAGAGCAAATTGAATCTTCAGGGACTTTACAAGACAAGCAGGTCCAATTCATACCCAGTTGTATTTAATTCAGTTTATTCCAGTACGATCCAATCATATTGTGAGATTCAGATCATATTAGGTGGAGTTAAATTCAATCTTAAACATATGGTCTGGAAAAAAAAAAGCTGACAAATTCAGTTGATCATGCAATAAATCCCCGCTAATTATATCGAATTGTGACTTTACAGCAACCCCTCATTTTGTGTAAGTATTTCAGTGGAGATGAACGACTTCCACTTAACAGGAAAAAACCTTTAGCAGAAGCAGGCTCAGTATGAGCGGCCTTTTCTTGTGACCGAAAGGGGGTTTAGGAAGACAGGGCACACACAAAAAAAACAACAACAAAGCACCGATCCAGAAGTACTTTCTATGGGGAAGGAGTACACAGGGTGACTGGCAGCAGTATTTTCGTCAGGGGCTTTGTCCTGGGAAAAGGCACTGCTAAACCCTAAACCAGGAGTACTTTCTATGGGAAAGAAATACAAAGACGGTAAGCAAAGGGAATAATTGCAGCAAATGATGAACCATATCTGCAGGAAAGAGAGATGCTTCGGATGCATTCACACCAGCCCCGTTTAGTCAGTTTCTATCGAACTCTAGTTTGTACGCCCAAAAAGACCGGTTCGTTTGAGGAGGTGTGACTGTGGAATCGAACTCTGACGCAGACTTAAAAAAGCCAGCTCAGGTCCTCCTAAAAACATAGGTCTCGGTTTCGTTGAAGTGAACTCTTGTTAGGTTTGAATGCATATGTGAACGCCAAGCGGGCTGGAGACCGCTCCAAAAGTAGGAAACAGACTACATCGCAGGGCATTCTGGGTCAACACAACCAAAACAAATGCACGAGTCTAGTGCTAGCGGGAGAAATGGCTTGTGGGTTTTTTTTGCCAAAGACAAAACAGAAATCCTATAACCGCTAAAATTTGACACCACTCCATTTTTGTTTACTGTTTGTGAAGAAGGAAGTTGCACTTACTGTCTTCTTCAGAGGTTTTTGTGTTGTTTTCGTCAGTGGTTCTTGGTGCAGCGCCACCACAGGCGAGGTGGTAAACAGGTTTTTCAAAGGGTTATGTTTGTTCGACAGTGCACTGTGAAAGCGAACTGCAGCAGCTTAAAACGTAACAAATGAACTGAGTCTACCAGACTATGAAGTGTGAAAACACCCTTAAACACAGTATCAATAGAGTAGGAGTACCTTCTGTGGAAATAGAAAGCAGAGAAAGAACAGAACGTTAGCATTTTTATTAATAGCTTGTCTAGAAACGAGAGAAAAACGGCAAAAGACACACCTGGTGTACTTTCTATGAGGAATAAAATAACAGAGCTAACCCAGAGTTAATAGCTGCAATAATTAGGAACAATACATATATTGTAGCACTAAAAACAGAATGTGTTTAAAAGGCTTTTTCTTTCCTCTTGTTTATTACTCATTTACGACACGAATTGTAATTCAACTTATGATCTCTTTCCATTCATCTGTTGATAAATGACAGGTCTTTTAGTCATTTTGTAAAACTGCGCGCATTGAACAAAAATGCATGCCTCTTTGCTGCATAAATCAAACATTTTGTGAAACAATAAGCCCAAATTGATATGCTTTGCGTGCTTGCATTGCTAATAAGTTTTACCTCCCTCGGCGTTGCCGGTTTACGGAAAGCGTGCGATCAGAACGGTGATGTCTCGTCAGGTTTGGTTATTGCTCTCATCTCGCCTTAATTACAGTCATGTGACTGGCCGTTTCCCACCCCTGCCGTTTTCACAAATGACTCAAAATGTGGAGCTAAACATAGACTTCTTGCACTATTTAGGGCGTCTCTTAAGACCCAGAGCACTTTTAGAGGGCAGTGGGATAGAGAGGCATGGTTTTTGTTTACTGTACAGACTCACATGAAAGAGGTTGAATATGCAATGGGGGGCGAGGAGCGTTTGCAGGTGTTTTTACGCACGCATGCATCTGTTTCTGCTCATTAGTATACATGTATGTGCAAGCACAAACGTCATAATGCCTCTCCTACATGCTTGTTTGCATATATACCTGGGTGGCAATGTCTAATGTGGGACTGCAAATGAAGAGATGGATGGGGGGGGCATAACTTCCAGCATACAGGAAGCTGAGAAGGAAAACAAAGTTTAGCCAAGCTCTGACACGTCTGTAAACACCGCAGGAAAAGTTTTGGAGCAGAAAGGAGGAGAAAGGAGGGGAGGGACAACTAGGAGGGAGGGAGGAACAAGCAGGCCTTTGCTATTTTCTGTCAAATGAGGCCAGCTGTGGGAGACCACTGCTCTAAGTTGTTGCTTTGCATCTTTGCTCAGACAAACCATTAAAAGTACCGGGTATGGTTTGAAGGACAAAAAAAGACTTTGGAGGCTGATTCAAGGTATGAAACAGTTGCTTTATTGCTGAAATCTGCTTTTAGAGTCGTATTCTCTTCGCTGTTTTTATTCTTTGGCTTTACATCGTTAAAATAGGTGTTAAGTCACAGCTTGCAAGTAGCCGGTCAGTTACTGTTTGCTCCATTCCAGTTTGTGTGCAGTAGATGTGTTTTTTTTTTTTTGTTTTTTTTTCATAGATGTATGATGGAAGGCTCAACAGCTCCTGGGTGGTCTCGGGCCTCACAGCCAGTCGTGTACCAAGTTGATTTTTTTTTTTTTCTTCTTCTTCTTCTTTTTAGATTTACTCCAAACTGATGATGTTAACATCCTGTCTTGGCTTCATCTTCCCTCTCTCTCCATCTCTCTTGTTTTTGTGCTCAGTTGCATGCTTTCCAACATTTTTTTTTCTGTGGGGGGTTAGCGCCTCAGCTTGCTGACAACTGAGAGCTGCGTGTGCAAAATTATAACCCCATCGAGACAGGTAGCAATTAAAGTTGCACATCATGCTGTTTAAGTCCAGTGTAGTATTTAAACATGAAAAGCAAGCACCAGCTGAACTGCTATTTGCATGAATTGGAAGCAGCCCTGGCAGATATGTGTAAAAACCCTTTGAAATAAATAGGTAAATGTAAAGTATTTCTACATTTATTTTAAGAATGCATTCTTGGTAGTGCATAGTTTTTTTTTTTTTTCCCTATAAATAAATATAACATAGCACACATTCTCATTTAATTTAGCTGCTCTTCAAAATGAGAAGGACGTAAAAGTGAAAGCAGATGTGTGTTGATCTTATAAGTCAGGAAATGGCCACAAGAAAAAAAAAAAATATATATATATATATATAGCCTAAAGTAGCCCATATTTAGAATTACAATCTTTAAGTTTCCATAACGACCATTAAACAATGTTTAAATGGTAATTTATTTATTTTATTTTTTTTCCCCCCCCCAAGTCAGGAAAAACTGCTACAAAAGAAAATTGACTTTTATATTAAGGTGGTGGCGTCCCCTATATCCTGGTTCAACGCAGCTGAATCAAATAAATGAGTCATTAGCATGCTCCTGCAGGACCTGACATGCTCAGAAGCTAATGCAGCCATTTGAATCAGCTGTGTTGGAGCAGGACCACATCTAAAACATGCAGGACACCAACCACTGGAGTTCTGCCCACTTTTTTTTTTTTTTTTTTTTTTCCAGGAGTGTCAATAAATGAGGTCAGGATTGGAAATGAAGGCTTTTCCTTCCTGCTTCCTCCCCAGAAAGAGAGTGAATTAACATATCTGTGTTTGATGATGTCTCTGCAGAGCGCCATCATGGAGGACATGGACTTTGAGCGGCGCCGGGAGCTGAGGAGGCAGAAGCGGGAGGAGATGCGCCTGGAGGCTGAACGGTGAGACACGTCTCGGGCTGTCTTTAATATACATATTTTTGTTCAGCCTTTCTCAGTGTGCTTAAAGAACACCCGTGCCTGATAGAGGTGAATCTGCTGTCATTTAGGCTTTTTTTTTTTTTTCCCCTTCTTATGGCTATGGAAGCAGTTTCAGTTGTGCGACGATTCCCTGGTTGTTAATTCTCTGCACACCACCTCTGATGCTCATGCCAAGTTAGGGGAGGAAGTTAGCCAGGAGCTGGGTCTTTTAAAAACATCACTCAGCAGATATTGGCTTTCCCCAAAGCAGGCAGGAAGAAGAAAGGCTTGATAAGAAATCTGATACGCTCCGTGATGACCTTTAATGTTCAATCATGCCCTGCCTCCCTGTTTCCAATTTTCTCTCCCAGATACTATGGCCTTTTGAACCCTCTTTTATTTAGTGGAAGAAACTGATTAAACTAAAGTTGGCTTCTGCAAATTGATTCAACCGCAGCCCGCCAAGCGGACTAATCAAAAAGGTAGTTAAAAGGCGTTTTTATTGCAGGGACTTTATACAGAGTGTGACAAGAAAGTGTTTAGACTCTGACTTCTTTTTATGTTTTTAAAAGTCTCTTTAAGACTTTTAAATCAAATCAAACTCTTAAGGAAGAGTTTGATTTGGATGCAGATAACCGGCGAAGGTCACTTGGTGCTTAGAAGCCTTTATATTAGATCCAGCATCAGTCATGGAAAACAAACTGACACCGTGCTGAACTCTGCAGAACACTGAGATGTTTTTCTCTGATCATTCATTCATTCATTTATTCATTCATTATAAATATGTGAGTTGTGTTTATGCACAAGGTGAAATTGTTGTTTGTGCTTTATAGTTGAAACGAGTATTAACATTAATTCTGCCTTGCACCTGTTAAATGGGTAGCTGTAATGTTTAGTGTTCTTTCGAATATATTGCCAAGTATATCTGTATCTCTAAAACTAGAACCACAGATTTTAATATATAATGTTATGCTATTGTCGTTTAAGCAAGAACACCACCTTTATGTGTTCTCGCTAATTCAGGCCATGTTTATGTAACTGAAGTTGAGTCGCCTAACCCGCAACTCAATAGAGTAGTGCTCGTAAGGTGATTCTAATTCTGAAAAAGCATATTCAATCTAAAAAAGGGATTGAATATGCTGCATTTTGTGTCTTCACAAATATATTAAAGACTTCATAGAGCTTGATGAGTCTGACCAGTGTAGAATAATTAGGTTTTCCTTTGACCACTAGCTATTTTCATTTTGAACTATAGGTGCACCACTGGTTTTCAGATTCATAATAAAAAACATTAGAATAGTTTAGCGCAGACATTAATATTCACAACGCATGCCAACTTTAGTACTGCTAGCACCTTAAGTTCAACCAGTCACAGTTTTCGGACAGTGCTCACAAATCGATCATATCTTGTTATTGTTACCGTTTGTTTTGGGGGAGCGGGGGGTGTTTGTTTTTGAACGATTTAAATATGACCGAGGCTCCTTTTACTGCTTTTATGACTCCTTTTGGCTGTTTCAGAGAGAAAAGGCACTATTTCTTTTGTTGCTACAAAATAAGAGTCCAACCGTAGAATGTAGGATGTCAAGCTTAAAGCATCATGCCCCTAACACGTGTCCTTTGCAGAAAAATACTGTGAATTAAAACGGCGACTAGATAGGGCCTCTAAGATGGACTTTACTTAGACAGAAACACACAATCAATGCTTTTACTGCTCCACAGAGGCTAAATGTTGCAAAGTGTTCATATGCTAGTAGCTCACGCTGTGCCTGTTATCTGATGCAACCTAATTTTTCATATCTAGGCTTTTAGAAATTATCATCGTAAATTCCCACCAACTGTGGATGGAAAAGCCTGTTCAGTACAGCCTGTTGGGTACTTCAAAAAGTATGTCAGCTAACTTCTTGACATAACTTTTTTTTTTTTTTTTTTTTTGAAAGAAATTTCTTTCCTGAGCATTGGTAAACGTTGGCAATTGGACATAGAGATGAAATAATTTATCTTGGGAGCGGGAGGGGATGGTGTAGTGGTAAAACCATCCTCACCCCATGTATGACATAGCCGTTGAGGCTTCTCCACTTCGTTCTCTGCCCATTTCCTGTTGGAGAACTATGAATAAAAGGCATTAGTGCCTGAAGATCTAGAAAAAACCAACACACTAATAGAACATAAATTAGCGCAGTTGGATTTTCGTGATCTAGTGCTACTCTGTTGTGGGAGTTATGGACGATGCACAAGGTTTCACTTTAGCCTTTGCCTTTCTTTTAGCCTTGACCAGCTATTGCTAATGCAGTTGTAAGATAGTAGGGTAAAATATGTAGAATCAAAATGAGTGGATATTGGATTTTCTAGAGACGCAATATGCTGGTGTTTGGTTTTACTGGGAGAGGGTAAACGGCGATCTCTGTTAGAGGGGCAAGAAAAGGTGGCAAGAATTTAATCCAGGATAGCACTTCTCATTTGTTTATGGGTTTTTAGATTCAAGTTCTCTACAACCAATTTTCGTTAAACAGTTATGCAGAAGTAATGTCTTGAGGGCCTCTTTTAATTTCCACCTCTTAGACTTTTATGCCTCATTTCCTCAGATGCACTCTTAATAGCTGATTTAAGTGAAGCTTAATGGTTTCACAGCATAACCCCCAACCCTCTTCCCACCATCCACTGCTAGAATTATTTATACATTTTTCAACTGTTTATGTTATAGAGGAGATGGAGCTGGACAGAAAAAGTTGACTAAAGAAGAGGCAACATAAAGGGTCAACTGAAGGAAACTATTGAAGCTTTTTGGGAATTTATTTATATGTGGTTAGAGGAGCCACAATTTTAGCTATCAGGCAACACAGATCTAATGTTAGTGTTTTTCTGACAATACATTAAAACAAGCCATATTTCATGTTGTAGTAATGTACAAAGTTCAGCAGTTTTGCTTTTTTTTTCCATTTTAAAATGCTAAATTATATTACTGTCCAGAGATAACAAAGGTAAATATAAAATGCAGATTTCAAATGATTTCATTTATTAAGGAGAAGAAAAGCTACATTAAATATGGCCTTATGTTGAAAACTAGCCACACCCAAAAGTAATACCTGCCAAATCTAGGGAGTCAAGAAATCACTTAAATAGAACCTGTCTGACAACATGAAGTAGATTAAGAGATATCAAAAAGCAACACATCTTGCCTCAATCTAAAGAATTCGAGAGAAGATTAGAAACAAAGACACTGACATCTATCATGTGTCTGGAAATTGTTAGACATCCTTTTGTAAGGCTTTAGGGCTGAAATGAACCACAGCAGGAGCCATGAATGGAAAAAAACATGGAAGAGTGATGAACCGTCCCAGGAGTGGCTAGACTGCTTAAATTATTCCCAGAGCACATCAAGGACTCATCCAGGAGGTCATTAAAGAACCCAGAGCAACATCTAAAGCAGGATCAGTGTTCCTGATTTCACAGAAAGAAAACAGACAGCTCAAAAATAGCATCTACAAGTACTTACAAAAAAGAACACGAAGACCCGTCTCACAGTTCCTAAAAAACATCTTGATGAGCCCTAAGACTTTTGGGAAAATCTTCGATGAACTGACGAGACAGAAATGGAACTTTTTGGAAAGTGTGTGTTCTGTTACATGTTGTGTAAAATTGCACACTTTCAAACAAACACGGTGGTGGCAGTGTGATGCTCTGGTGGGTATGCTTTGCTGCTGCAGCACCTGAACAGCTTCTAATAATTGATGGGACCATAAATTCAGCTCTCCAGCAGAAAACCTTGAAGGAGTGGGTCCAGTTAGTGACTTTCCATTCAGCGGTGGACTTGCTCGCCACTAAACAAACCTAAATGAAGGAAGGGTTTAGAGTGGCCTAGTCAAAAGCCAAACTTGAATCCAGTTGAGGTATTGTGACAGAACCTTAAACAGGCAGTTCATCATTTTAAAAAAAAAAAAAAAAAAAAGCCCTCCACTGTGGCTAAATTAAAATAATTCTGCAAAGAAGAATGGGCAATAATTCATCCACAGAGATCTAAAAGACTTATGACCAGTTATTCCAAACCCTTGATGGCAGTTGTTGTTGCCAAGGGTGGCACAAGCAGTTATTAAGTTCAGGGGGCAATTATTATTATTTATTTATTTTATTTATTTATTTATTTTCATATAGTACCAGAAAACTTCAACAGAAATAAATTAAATCATTATTTGAAAGCTGTATTTTGTATTTCCTCTGGTAATTAGTAGTAATTAGTAATTGGTTTGATGGTGGCGAAAAAGCAAAAACAGCTTATAAATCTGTAAAGGAGGCATGTAGTCTAAACTACAAGATGTCTTGTTCTGCTTGAATTCAGCCTTTAACTGAGGAAGCTATGAGAGCAGTGCTGAGAGAATGTGGGGTCATGTAATGGTGCCTGCAGGATTGCAGAATTCCTGGCTATTATACGCGTTTACTGGCCACGTCTCCATTTACTACATGCTTGGACACTGCTATTGTCTATGTGGTAGAGTGTGAGTAGTAGTGTGGTCACTGGGTGTTTGCAAGCTGTACTCGATCATGTTGTGCTTTGTATGGGGTGAGTGCCTGCGTGGAGTAGATTTCCACTCTGTGCTTCACCTCAGAGGTGATGAAAGCTTGATAAGCCCCATTCAAGCTTTTTCTTTTAAATGTTTTGTATGTCTGGCGTGGAAGACGGGCAGCCAAGTCTTCCCTGTTCTGTTTTACATCAGCCTCCGTTAGTCGTATGGAAGTCATTGCTGAGACAGAGGTGCACGGAGGGCTTTGATTTTACTTTTAGGTTTATTCAATAAAGCCACACGCGTTCGCATATTATTCCTCAAAGCTCGAAGCTTTCTCACACTCTCGTGTTCTTCAATTCCCCAATCAGTGCTGCTCATCAGTGCCAGAGTATGTTTTCCTTCAGTGAAACACACTTGGACAAGAATGTCTCCAAAGAGCTCATAGACATGGAATTTTCTCAGTCAATTCAGAAACCATGCTTCTTTCACTAAAACTGGACTTTTTGTGGAAGAGCATACACGAGTCAATAAAAAGTCAATCATTGTCAAATGAAGTTTATAAACATTTCTATAATCTGGTAGAATTTTAACTTGGCTATACTGGCAGCTAGCTTGTAATGTAGAAAAGTTTTTTGTTTGTTTTTTTTAAGAAGTTGTTCATTTGGTGATTGTTATTGCATATGTTGCTTTTATGTTAAACTTGTTTTTAATGGAATTTTGGTTTTAAAAAAAAAAATCTAGTTTTAAATTTTCCAACATTTTCAGCTAAAGTAAAGCTAGCTGGTAGCTGTCTACTAACAGATTGGCTAACTGTTATCTAGCTCTGCAGAATTTTCTTCTTAGTCATAGCATATGAAAACAGTACATTTTTTGACATTGTCAAACTTTTGTGGTGGTATCTGCTTTTGTGGCAGTTTTTTTTTTTTTTTTTTTTTTTTTTTTAATTTTCCTTTGGGTGATTGCAATCCCCCCCCCATCAAAGTCATGGTGAACTGTAATCTTTGCAACTTCAAGTTCTATGATGAGAATTCAAATTATTGTTGTCCAGAAAGATCTGAGTATCATTCCTTCATTGCAAACACCCTTTTAGCTAGTTATTTGCTTAAAACTTGGTAGTTTTATGTTTCACAAAATGGAAGAAAGTAGTGGTTATATTAAATATTAAAGATGCTATATCTTATTTATTAAGCCTGCTTTTTGAGTAGTTATAATGAAGTTTGCCAGTGCTTGCTTAATATTTTCAAACATTTCAAGCTAAAGTGAAGCTTGTATTGTTTAAACTAAAAGGATGCGTAGCAACTTTCAGCTTAATTTTTAGCTCATGCTAGCCCATCGATGCAAAGATTATCTGACCTGAAAGAAAAGTTTTCTGGATCGTAAAGAATTTCGAGGTTAAAATGGACAAAAAGGTTTATTGAACACTCAAGAATGTTCAGCAACATCATGTTGCCACCAGTCCAGAGGTTGAGTTTTCATGCACTGTGATGTGAAAACATCGAAGAGTGATTGAAATTCTAAAGGATGTACAAAGATGTACTGGATGCATCGTTGTCCTCTCTGACAAGTCCTCCTTCCAATGGTTCCAAAATCATTTTTCTGGGGAATAGAAGAGGAGAGATACCATGAGTCCTGCATTGTGTTAACAGAGACCCACCCTGATACAAGCCACATGTTGGATTGCTTTAAATTCAAGGGACTAGAGTTCCTCATTCTGCTCAAGAAGAATGTACTGAATAACGAGTGGTATCAAAACTTAACTCCAATAATAACTCGTTTAAGAAAAAAAAATTCTAGCAATATGAGACAGCATTTCTCAAAGTGTTACTGAAGAGTCTCATTGGTTATAACTCTGAAATTAGAAAACACTGCGCTGTTCCTGCATCTTCTCGCCATTCTGATGTTGCTTTCTTTCTGCTGACCTATTCCTACCCTTTCCTCTTCATTCTTTACGCCTCTCCTGACACTCCCCTTGAGAGATCAGGAAGTGCTGAGGAAATAACACCCATCCCCTGTGAATGAGCCATGTCAAACATTCCCCACCCTGGCTGAGCACCACTCCAAACATGACCCGATCGTTCTTCGTAAAACTTTGGTTCTGACAGGAACACAGATGGATACAGACACATGGAAACTTTCCATGGACTGAGAGGCTGCTGCCTTGCTTTTAAACCTCGTATGTCGAATTTTAACCTGCTG
The DNA here is from genome assembly GCA_014839685.1 of Anableps anableps. NCBI lineage: Eukaryota > Metazoa > Chordata > Actinopteri > Cyprinodontiformes > Anablepidae > Anableps > Anableps anableps. The sequence goes on from CM026087.1 coordinate 15,564,350, forward strand.
GAAGGCCCTGAAAGCGGCTATCTTTCAGTTAGCGGTTTTTATTGTCATTCTATCATATATCTGTGAGTAGGAATAAATGCATTTGGGTGGGACTGTATATCAGCTAACGTTGTGTATCCTTGGAGCAGGCCCAGAGGAACGCAGGGAGGGTGGACTGTGGTCCTGTGGGCCGGCATTAGGAAGGGAAATGATCTCGGGAGGCCAGCGTGGGAATGGGTCAGCATTTCTGACAGCCCAGTCCAAGCCCCCGCCCTCTATCCCTCCCTCCCGCTACCATCCTTAATTCCTCTGCCCTCCTCTCATCCCTGCAGCCTTTCTCTCTTCACTTTCCTCCCTCCCATCGCTCTGTCTCTGTTGCCACGGAGAGTTTAAGAACCCCTTTCCCATGGGCATTTCCCAAATTATTTTCACTGACATTTCTGGGATGCTTTGTTGTAATGATAATATTTGGACATTTTTCTCCCTAATAAGCTCACTGATGGCGATGCTTTGTCTCTAGACAGTTGATTACAGATCTACGCTGTATCTCTATCACTTTGAGCTGCAAATTCATGTCAAACTGCAGCGTCTTGAACTTTTTTCGTTACGTTAGAAAAAGTTCAGTGTACTCTAATAAGATTTTTTGGGATAGACCAACAAAGTTGTGCATAATTGTGGAGTGGAAGGAAATAAAATCATTTTCCTTCCACTTAATATCACACTACGAAGTGTTGGTCTGTTGCATCAAAGTCCCACTCAAAGTTTGTGGTTGGAACATTGATAAAATGTAGGAAAGGTTCAAGGTGTATGAATGCTTTTGCTATAAATATGTAAGATGTCTCATACTTTCAATCTTGAATGTTGTTTTCTTTACATTTTGTGTTTGGTCACCCTAGAAACAGACGTCTGTTGCAGGGTATACACCAGCAAACACACTTAGCTGAAGCTTATAACTGTGGCTGCACATCATTTTGTACAGGAAAAGTTGGCTGTGATAAAATCTGCAGATTACTCCTTTTTCCATTATTGTGCACACCCTTTCCTTCCCGTTTTTCATTTCCCACTTCTCCTTTTTGTCCCTGCTCCCCATTTTGCTTTGCTCTCTCTTGTCCTCTGCTCCCACCTCATATTTCTGTCAGTATGCTGATAGAGTTTGGGGCCCAGGTAAGGAAGGAGGGGGATATTAAATCAGGACTTTGCTTAGTGCGTGCGTCTCCGGCCAAGGCTGTGATGGACAGGAATGCTAATTCAGCTTTTAGGGGTTTGTTCTTCTCTCCTACTGGGGAATCTTTAACCCTGAGATTGTCGTTGTCATCGCAGCCACCAAGGACCCTTTTGTTCCATTTTTAGCCCGTGTCTTTCCCTCTTTCTCATGACACTCGGTGCCGTTTCTGGGCCGGACCGGTCCCGTGGGAGCGACGGCGGTTTTTTCGCAACTTTTTTTTGTCTGTATAAACATCATGTTGCCATGGCATTTTAAATGAAGGTTAATGTGCTCTCTATTAAAGGGGAGTACCGTTGAAGAGGATGTTATTTAGAAAAGCATATACATTACAGTTTTGAATTGTGGCTAATCTAAGTGTACTGGATAGTCTTTTCTTGCAAAAGAAAAAATTAACATGTAAAATAAAATTATTCTCAGTTCTTTTGATTTGAAGTTTATTGCTCATATCACGAGAAAACCAAAGTTTCCATACAGTCATGGGAAAAACTGAGGAAGCTCTTTTTACTTGTATGGAATTTAAGAGAGAAAAGGAACATGCAGCAGCTGCTAAACAGTTGCGCTTGATTTATATATCAACAGCAAGTGTGACCACATCGATAAAAGCAAAAGTTTTGGAAGTTATCTAATCAGCAATGGAATGGCGCATTCATTCATGTAAACAGAATGCCAAGACGGGAAGACAATGGCCTCAAAGATGCAACTGCTGCTGCCCGTCAGTCTGAGAATAGGTTATAAATCCATTTCCAAACAACTGAACTCTTGCCTTTCTACAGGGAGAAATAATATTCCCAGATTTCTGATCTGAAGCATACACACTTGTGTGAGCACCATGTCAAGCTGGAAAGACATCAGCAATGACCTCAGAGAAACAAGTGTTACTCCCTACGAATCTTGGAGGAATGTCACAGCGTTTCCAGGTTATTTCAAGTCTCTCCTTCTTTAGTGAAATAGATTTCTCCCAGTTTGTTGGTCTGAAGGATACAGATGTGTATTAATACAAAAACAGCCTGCTTCCTGGATAAAGAAATAAAGAACATGACAGCACGACTTATGTTTACCAAGCTGCATCTGAACAAACTGGAAGACTTTTACATTAGAGATGTTTGGCTCGAATTCACAGTCATATTTGAGGAAAAGAAAGCTCAACGTATCATCCCAAACACCTACCAAAATCTAAAGAGGTTAGAGCTACAACAAATTTTGCTGCTTTTAACTTTATTCCAATATTTTACTAAATTAAGTCAGTTTTTAAACCCAAAGTTCTCTAATTTAAGGAATCGCACATGTAAAGCATTGCCTGACATGACCGATGTCACCGTCCCATAGGCCTTGCATGGGCGTCAGCAGATTTATCGGTACTGTTATGACAACATCGTTCATGTGGGAGCAAAATTGGAGACCAAGCCAGAGAAGGGTAGCAGCTGAAAGGGAAGGAATGAAGGGAAAAGTTGTTCACAAGCTGTAAAAGTTTGCATAAACCAGAGCAGCTTTTGCTCTGCTCACCACACGTTGCAATTAACATGCAGAGGCATGCTTCGCTGGCTGACCTCAAAAAGCTGCGCTGTGATCTGAGGTAGCTGGGGCATGTGGTTAGCTGTGGGAGTGTAAAGGTCAGGTGGGGCAACATCGACAAAGCGTGGAACTCGGTTCATAAACATCAGGTGGCCCAAACAACCCGATTTCAACCAGGAAGCTGAGTTTGGAGGGGGAAAAACAAAACACGAAAATGATTACTTTGTGATGTCAGGTATCCATATTTAAGTTGTATCATTTGTAAATTGGTATCAGATGTACTTTTGAGTGTGGTGTCTTCCAGGTAAACTGCTTATTGCAGCTCATATTCAATTACATCTTCCTGCATTCCCCAGACTGACTCTGGCCCCAGAGAAAGGCCTGAACTTGTTGCTTTTCACTAATTCTAAGCTACATTTAAAGTTGCTTTAAAGGGAAATAGACTGTGAACTTTTTTATTATCTTTTTATGATGTCTTGTTGATGCAGGGCATTAAATAGATGTAACCGCAGTGTGGTTTCTTTGCCTTTTTCTTTCTTTTACAACAGTGGATCCTTGGTAATGTCTGGGCATTATAGTAAGTAGAGCAAGAAGGTTGTAAAATCAAATGGAAAAACCAGATGTTTACCCATGCCCGAGACACGACCTGCTTTGGCCTTTATCACATCTGCTGTTTGCTTGACCAGCTTTGCATTTCAAAGCGGTCCAGTGAGGGAGAACAGATACTTCCAGGTGTAAAACCAACAGCCGCATTTAAGCTGATATATATATATATATATATATATATATATATATATATATATATATATAAAATTTGTTATTCAAGAAGTAAAAGGCCTTTGTTTTTGTTTTGTTTTTTTAATTTATGATCTACACCTTCATCCAGTTGATCAGCACACCTGTTTGGGAAAAAAAGTGTAAAACACCTTAAAATGAATTAATCCTATATTGCAGTAGCAAAATCTGAGAGAAAAGAAATAGAAAAATTAACTGTCTAAATGCACTTAATTAGCGGTGGAAAACATTTTCAAAGAAATTATTTTTACAAAATTACCTGTTCGACATTTGTTGACTTCATTAATCTGTATTCTTTTAAACTTTGGTTTAAAAGAAAGAGCTATCAATCTGTCAATCCTTTCCGTGTCTGGGCCGGGTGAGGTTTCCCGTGTTGAGTCAAATTAAGCCGCAGGCTCAACTCCTGGTGGTACTTTGGTGCATCTTTATGCACCAAAAAAATGGACAGATCTGAACTGGCTATATATATATATATATATATATATATATATATATATATATATATATATATATATATATATATATATATATATATATACATATACATACACACACACACACACACAATTTGTTGCTTTTTTTTTAAACTTTGACCCGTCTTAACTGGTAACCAGCAGATCAGAAATTAAATAATCTGATATTTTTTCGATCAGTGAATGTAGCACATTTAAAAGCTACTACGTCACGCCACACTCTTCAGTGCAGAAGTTGTTCCTGAAGCAAGAAGAATCAAGATTGCTTTTTTTTTTTTTTTTTTTTTTTTTTTTTTTCCCTGGAACACCTAACCAGATAGGTACCCAGGAGGCATCCCAACCAGATGCCCAAGTCACCTCAACTGGCTCCTCTCGATGTGGAGAAGCACCGGCTCTACTCTGAGCCCCTCCCGGACGACCGGGCTTCTCACACAATCTCTCATTTCGGCCATTTGTATCCACAATCTTGTTCTTCCGGTCACTACCAAAAGCTTGTGAAAATAGATGAGCGTAGGAACGTAGATCAAACTCCCTTCACGATGACAGATCGGTACAGCGCTCACTTCACTCCAGACGCTGCACGAACAAGATGAACAAGATCCTTTTCTGGCTCAAAATCATGGTCTCAGATTTTGGGGTGCTAATTCACACTCTTCTGTGAACCGCTCCAGTGAAAGTCTGATGAAGCCAACACAACCACATCATCTGCAAAAAGCAGAGACCCGAGCCTGAGACCACCAAAACGGTTCCCCTCAACACCTTGTCTGCGCCTAGAAATTCTGTCCGTGAAGGTTATAAACAGAATCGGTGGCAAAGGTCAACCTGGCGGAGTCCAACTCTCACCGGAAACAAGTCCGACTTACTGTTGGCAACACAGACCAGGTTCTGACACTGGTCGTACCTGAACCTAACCACCCATATCAAGGGGTCTCCAAGTCCATAAAACACACACAAGCTAGTTGGGCGAACTCCCATGCACCCTATAGGATTCCCCTCATGTTATCCACAATGTGTAACATAGTTTTATTGGATTTTATCTAAACTTCTCATTTAATTTTGTTAATGTTTAAAAAAATCTGATTCCTGGTTTTAATGTGTTTCTCAAAGAATTAACTGTTAAGATCGCTTATAATTTCGTCCAGATTTGGACAAACCCGAAAGACTTTCATGCCTCTCTCTTATCCGCAGCCAAGCTAGGTCTCAGGCTGACTTTTTATCAGCTCGTGAAAACTGCAACCTCGATAAGAAGTATTAGATGTCTCACAGCTGACAGGTCAGCGTGATAAGAGAAAGGAGCGGGGCGGGAGAGAAAAAAACCCGAAGCAAATCCATCAGCTCTGGTCACTGTGGTGATTACAGTCCAATTTAAAGAATCATTCACTTTGAAGTTTCTGACTTGGGGTTTAATTGAGGAAGGAAAGAAGGGTTGAAAGTTGGCTTAAGAAAAAAAAAAAAAAAAGGCACAAAAAGAAAATGTCTTTTCGTCCTCTCACTTTGCTTTTCTCCTTTTTCGCTTCCTTCAGCATGCTCAGGAACGATGACGACGAGGAAGAGGCTGCCCGGGAGAGGAGGCGCAGGGCACGTCAGGAGAGGCTGAGGAACAGGGAGAGTGAGGAGCCGAGCAGCCAGCCTGACAGTGCGGTCATGACCAACAGCCACAGGTGACGCTCGCACAGAAGCACAACCTTATAACTTGGTGGCTAAACTTGTTGCTGTTAAGTTAGAGTTGGAAAAGTGCTGTAGTGAAGCAAAAAATGCAAATTATTTAAAAAAAAAAAAAAAAAAAAAAAAAAATGCATGCTTGGTGTTTCAGTGATGCATGAGCTCATCCTTTTTCATCTGACCAAAGAGCAAAACAAAAAAAATCTCATTGCAGTGGTGATTGGATGAATCGTCTTTGCAACAGTGGAAGTGGTGGGAAGAATTGACATCCAGAAATACAAACGTCGCTTTGTGGTCATGAATGTTTCCTCCCTTTGGGTTTGGAGATACATCCTGGGCTGGTCAAACAAGAAGGGGATTGTGCCTGAGGAGGATGCTGAGACGAGACCAAGCTATTGCAAACCATTGTTGATTGTTTGGAGTGAAAGATAATGTTTGCCAGACGTTCAGGTCAGAATAGTTTGAGTCATGCTGGTTTGAGTGAGGTCGAAGGATATACACTTTCAGACAGTCCGTGTGCGTGTTGGCGTAAGATTCATCATGTAGATGTAGATATTTGTTTTAGATGTAGGTGTGTAAAGTAGTTATGTTTTGTGTCCTACCTGCTGTAAGAGCAGTCTAAGTTTGAGAAATCAAGGAAAAATTCTCATTGGGGAGTCGAGCTAAATGCCAACCAGAGCAGGGCTCATTCAAGAATCAATTTGCAGCTTTAAAAAAATCTAAACATTTCCTTTTGATTTGGTTTTTCGTTGAGTTTGATCGTTACTTCATTTATTGCTGATTTTTACATAGACTACACTGCACAACAAAAACTCAGCATACCGTTTTCTCTCGATTTTCCTGCAGCTTGTCAGATTTGCTCTGACCCCGTAGCTGATAAATGTTGACCTTTTGCTGAAAGGGTGAAGGATTGAGAGGAAATTGTAAACAGTGTGCAATAAAAACTTTTTTTCATTTGCTTTGGGTTATTCAGCAGCTATGCTAAGAATGTTGTTCTTTTGTATTTTGATGTGCTGTCTTATTTTGGTCTTATTTTGTTTCTCCTTTTTTATCGAAGCAGATTTTTTTCTGAAGTAAGGTCAGATTTCCATTATAAAAATGATATACTTTTAAGTCTACGTTTATTGGCACCCCTGGATAAGATGTCTGAAAATTCTGAAATGTGGTCTTAATTAATAATAAGTCGTAAATACAACCAAAATTTGAGGACTAATATTCACTGATGAAAAATCTGTTGTTAAAATGTAATTTTTTTTTATTTTTTTATTTTTTTATTTTTTTTCACAAGTTTTGGTACCACGCTTATTGACACCTCCACTATTGGACAACTGCAGCCAGTAGTGGCATCTTAGGGTCAATGAGTCTCCATATCAACCATTTGTTTTGAAGGTATATCAGAAAAAAAAAAAAACCCTCTCTGGTCTACAGTCACAACTGTAAACAGATTAATTACCTAAATCCTACTGGGACTTTAACCAGAATAAGATTAAAGATTCCACATCACCTCCCTACATTTAACATTGTAGCATACACAACTTGATCACCACATAAGCCAGCCTGCCACGGATTCTTGGACATGTCGGAAAACTTTGCCACATTTGCACTACAATTGTTAGACGTGTGTATCAGGCGTGCACTGCGGGAATAGAATCAATGCAACTGTGGCTAGAATATTGCAGCAATGACCCAGTAATAACATAATTTAATCTCCTGACACATTATGCAGATGCTTCACTTACCTCAGGAAGCTGGATGCTTGAAAGTGATGGTAAGATTATTGTCATCGCTTAGTATCTGATTAATTTGGCTAGAATTTTCTGAGTGGTTGAAAGCACTTGTAGAGCATTGATATTTGGTTCCCAAAAGGTGAGTTGGTCCTTTTATTGTAAAAAAAATAAAATAAATGGCTAAAACGAGACGACATGTAAAAGTGACATACCTGGTCATGGTGCAACAGAGCACTGTGAATTCTTCTCCATCGATCTCAGTGCACACAGACTTTTCAAGAGGGCAGCGCCTTAAAAGCGGCACACGTTTTTTAAAAAACATGACAGGACTTGAAGTTCCACAAAATCCGCTTTATTTCTTCACATTTAGACCAAAGTGTCATCGTTTTCAGAACAGCCAGCATACATGGCAAGATGAGGAAACTGTGTGAAAGCAGCTTAAGATGAGAGTTTCTGCAACAAACACTCTTCACTGGATTAATTGTTGAGCAAAGGACAAAAAAGGAAGACAGAAACCTGTAAGAACTAAATATGTCAAAATGATTTTGCTAACTGGAGTTTATATTCAAAAAATACTAATACAAAAGCTGTAAAGTGTCCACTAAATACTGGCCGGACACCCTTTTTACAGGCGAGGAGCTGTACAGGGGGTAACTGATGGTGTTAGACACTCTCCTCCTGCCCACGTTGTCTGAACAGCCGGTGTCTGCTCTGACCTTAGCGCTGCCTCCTCATTAACACAAAGCCCACACAGTGAAACGATTTGTCCCCTTCCTCTCCCCGTAGCGTGACAGAGTCAGTCTCTGTGAGCAGCTCCTACGGAGGTGGCGGGGACGACGAGGAGCAGGCCTTGCAGGAACGCATGGCCAAGCGCGAGGAGAGACGGCAAAGGCGCATGAAGGAGGCGCTAGAGAGGCAGAAGCAGCTCGACCCCACCGCCGTGGACGCCGGCGATGCCGTCGGCATGGAGAAGAACAGCACAGAGGAGGAAAGGCCCTCCTGGCGTAGTCGCCGTTACCGTGACACCATGGAGGACGAGGAGAAGACTGAAAGCAGCAGCTCGAGGCGGGAGGAAAAAGAGCAAGAGGAACCGAGAGAGGAGGAAGAGGAGCCTGCTCCTGAGGGAGAAGAGGATGAGGAGCAGGAGGAGAAAGTTGAAGTTGTGGAAACCAAAGCAAGGAGGTCTAATCTGCGAGAGCAGGTCAGTCATGTTCATCCCTCTTTATTCATTGTAGTTGTTTTCAGGACCTCACATGCATTTACTCTAGCTTTGTAACATTACAACCACAAACTTCAATGCGTTTTACTGTGATTTTATGTGAAAGACCCACAGAGTAGAGGATAACTGTGAAACTGAAGCACTTTTCTTATCTCTCTTGAAGAAAAGGTTGATTTTATTGACTAATTTGGTAACTCATTGGATTTATTTAGCAGTGCCAGATTCAGGCTGTATACATATGCACACCGCATTTGTCAGGTTGTGTTTGTAAATCATATGTGTCTGCTATATAAAATCCCAGTAAACACATTGAAATTTGTGGAAAATGTAGAAAAGTTCAGAGGGTAAGTTACTCGCTGCTGACAAATACCTGCAAATATGATGCTTGTCTCTGCAGGCATCAACAGAGGAGATCGTAATGCAACACAAGGTATGCTCACTAAGTCCCTTGGAGTTTTTTTAGCGCAAATCCCAGATCTGTGCTTCAAAGAACTGCTGTAATCCCTTTTCTTAGGATCTCATTGAAGAAGAAACCCATTTGGTAGTCAGTGAGAGTTCAAATCAGGCCAAGTCAGCAAACTCAGAAGCTGAGGAGGATTCAGTAGCATCAGAGGAGGCTGAAGAGGTACCTGAGGATGATTATGTAGATATCCCAACAGAGAGCAGGAGTTTATTACTAAATGACATTGAAGAGGACTTTGAGGTATCTGAGATACAGCAATCAGAGGATAATGAGGTATCATACATTCGGTAAGAACTCCAGTATAGGCGTGCTGCACAGCTTCAAACAAAGATCTCCCTGGGTAACTTCAGTGTCTTAATGCGTGTTTGAGATTCCTAATCAGAGTTCTTAAGGAGTTCGGTACAGAGCAAAAAAAAAAAAAAAAATCTCTTGTGATTATTAGAGCAGGACGCTGAAATTACCCGAGCACCTCGTGTCTGTGGTGTGGTTCGCACCGTAACTGAGGCTACTTCTTATGCACTCTGTTACGTTCCACAGAGTGATCACTGTGTTCCTTCTGCGACTCTTCTACTTCAACAGCGCATCACGTTTCAGTCACATTTAATTTGGATTTTGCTCACAATCAACCACGCCCCCCACCCCACTCTTTTCCCGTGTCTCCCCTCCCCTTTTCCTCATACCTTACTGTCGCTGTGGTCGTTTCTGTGTTTGGCGGCAGGTGAACGAGAGGGAAGACTCTGAGGAGGATCAGAGGAAGCATAACGGAGGGCTGCACGATGACGCGGCTCCCAAACAGCACAAGAAACCCGAGAGGACCCTCAGGTACGCACACGCTGAGTCATTGTCTGCTTCTCGCGCTGAGGCTCCGCTTTTCTTAAATATTTATGAACTTTTCACCAAGTTGAAACAGGGTTTCTTAGCCATCGTGGAACGTTTCGGAAGATTTTGGAATACATAAAATAGCTTTCTTCCTGGTATGTGTGTTTTTTTTGTTTGTTTTTTTTTATGCCGGTTTTGCGTTAAAGATGGAATTTCTTCTCCTTTTCCTCAAACAGATCAATTCATGACTTTTATATTATAGACAGATTTATCCATCTAGTCATCTGTCCATCCAGCAGTTAACAGAAAAAATCTCTTAGTCTGGCCCTGATACGCCGCCATATATTAGTCAAGACTTTGGAGAACCACCTTTTGCTGCAATTCCAGCTACAGGTCTTTTGGGGGACGACTCAGTCAGCTTTGCGACTCTATAGGGAAACTTTTGCAAGGCACTGCATTACTTTGCAAAGGAGTACTGTATTTTTTTTTTTTTTTTTTTTTTTTTTTTTTTATGAGAGGGAAAATCCCTTGGTGTCTGTGTTTAAATATTAAGTTCATATCAGATGTCAAGAGGTAACCTTAGTCCATGTTTTCGTGTCCACCTCAGCCGCGGCAGCGTCCGTTCCCCCGAGGTGTCCGCCGGCGACGAGCAGGACGACGACGCCCGCCTGGAGGCAGAGCGCAAGCTGGAGGAGCTGAAGCGCCGGCGCGATGACGCCGAGAGCGAGGAGTTCGAGAAGATGAGGCAGAAGCAACAGGAGGCCGAGGCCGAGCTGGAGGAGCTGAAGAGGAAGCGGGAGGAGAGGAGGAAGGTGCTGGAGGAGGAGGAGAGGCAGCGGAAGCAGGAGGAGGCAGAACGGAAAGCCAGGGAGGAGGTAATATTTTACCAAGAGCACTTTCTCCTTTTTCTTCTTTTACGTCGGCAGACACTAGATCAACGCTTCACACTGAAGCTCTCGCCCTATTTGTAACTTCTAACCTCCATCTGTCGCTCTTTCCTCTTCCTCTCACAAACAGCCTCACCCTGATGTCTTTCTATGTTTCTTCCTTTGTGTCTTCATGTTCGCCTAAATGGAGGTGTCGTCGGTTTTCCTTCTATCTGCTCGCCCCGAGGCCCCCGCGCTCTCGCCCTCACCCTGACTGGTCGTCTTTGTTGATCTTGGCACCGAACGTGGCGGCCCGTCTCTCGCCATCAGTCCCCGTTCTCTTCCTCTTGTGTGATGTTAATGAGGCCTTTTGGTTAGTAATTAAAAGATGGCCCAGAGATAGAGAGACACTAATTAACCAAGACAAGGAAGCTGGAGAGGGTTGACACACTGCCAAGCACCAGCCGTTGTCTGAATTTACTACAAATGGCTCGTACGTTAATTGGTTTTTGTTGCAGTTTGTTGGGTTGTTGTCCAAAAAGGGCCGTTGTCTGACTGAGGGGACAACTGTAAATAAGAATATCTTCTGAGTGATTTAGCAGGTCTATGAACTGCTTCAATCAGTTCGATTCGTCTTAAATTGGTTCCGTTTCCCTGATTGCTGTCTTACACATCGTTTCATCCAGGAATTCATTTTCCTTCCGCTGTGCTTGGATATGAATATATTTCAAGGATATACATTGCTGTGAAAATGTATTTCCAGATTGTTTCTGTTTTTAGCTTTTTTTGTCACCCAACAAATTTTATGAGAAAGTTGACCTCCAAAATGATTTCTATAATGTTTTACTGATGTAAAAGTGTTTTCAAACCAACCTGGCCTTATGAGAAAACGTAAGCCAACGTTTAAGCCAAACTTTATTTACAAAATTGGTTCAATTCAGCCACTTTGTTTTGTTTTTGTTTTTTTTTGTTTGTTTTTTTTGTTTTTGTTTTGTTTTTTAGTATTAACAGCCTGTTTAAGGTCATACCGAAGCATCTCAATCAGATTTTAGTCCAGACTTTGACTAGACCATTCTAGAATCTCGTTTTGTTTTTCTTTGAGCCATTCAGAGGCAGACTTGCTTGAGGTCACAAACTGATGGCTGGACATTCCCCCTCAGGATTTTATGCTAGAAAGCAGAATTCATGGCTCCATCTATTAAGTCAGGTCCTGGAAAAGCAGAAAGCATCACACTGCCACCACCATGTTTGACTACCAGTATGTTGTTCTTTTTTCGAATTGATGCTTATGCTCGATGTGAAAGGACATTCACCTTTTAAAAAGCTCCAATTCTGTCTCGTCAGGTCCCAGAATATTTTCCCAAAAGTCTTGGGGGTTAGCACTTCAGTCACTGTTGGGTTCGGCTTTGGAACGCTCCCATTGAGGCTATTTTTGCCCAGTTTCTTATTGTTGCACGCTGACCTTTAGATGTTGTTGAGGGCTTCAGATGTTGCTTTGTGTTCTTTTGTGACCTCCTGGGTGAGAATTTGATTGGCTCAGAGAGAACGTTTGGTAGATTGGCCACTCCTGGGACGGTTCAACACTGCTCCACGTGTTCTCCATTTGTAGATAATGGCTCTCAGTGTGGTTCACCGAAGTCCCAAAGCCTTAGAAATGGCATTGTAACCTTTTTTAGACTGATAGATGTTTTTGACTTGGTTTCTAAAGTGCTTTTAAATTTCTTTTGATTGCACCTAGTGAAAATAATCAGTTAATTTGGGAATGTTTCAAGTAGGACCAGGTTGATTTGGATAGCTTATTTCTCTGAATAAATTAAATAATCCCTTGAGAGCTATTTATATTGTTCACTCTGTTTTGTCTGATATTAAATTTTTTTTGATTAAAAACATTTTAATAATGCAAAAATAGAAAAAAAATCTGTAGTTTTTTGTTTGTTTGTTTGTTTGTTTGTTTTTTTGTTTTCATGATGCCGTATATGAGCATATAGCAGGATTATAGGATTGCAGGTTCAGCAGTGTCCAGCAACACCTGCAGTAAGAAAACGAATGTAAAAGTAAAATCCTGATCAACCCTGCCTTGTCTGTCTGTCTGCCTCAGGAAGAGAAGAGGAAGATGAAAGAGGAGATTGAAAGGAGAAGGGCTGAGGCTGCTGAGAAGAGACAGAAGGTGGACGACACCGTGGATGGGGAGGGGAAACCATTCAAGTGTGTCAGTCCTCGAGGCTCTTCTCTGAAGGTAAGCTCGCCTTCTCCAGCTGTCACTTCAAGCTCACATCAACTATTCTTTTTTGAAATCATCTTCATTCTGTCAAGCTTCTCATTCCTTGATGGTGCATGCAGAAAAAAAAGTACTAATTATCTATCCTGCAACCACCAAAATATGTTATACAGTTGATCTGGTGAATGTAAAGATGTATTTCAACGAAAAACTTAGTCATAAACTAACAAAAAAAGCAGAAATGTATCGCTAAAACCTTTTTGGCTTCTATACCTGTCTCTATTAGGGATGGACCGGTACAAGTTTCTCAAGGTATGTTGTTAACCGGGAGGAAAAATACCACGGTATTACAGTCTAATGGAGTGTGAGCATGGTCTAATTACCCTGCATTCAGACTAGAGGCTCATTCATTCCTGAATAATGATGACACTTGTTACAAGGGAGCCAAGCAAGACCAGAACATGAAGATGTTAAAATACTGGAATGAAAAATCTGCCCTGAGATCTTTTATGAAGTTGTTGGTGCCATATAAAAGTAGAATTATGTTTTCGAGTTAGCTATAAATTAGTTTTTGTTGCTGTAGCAGGTAAAAACTGAACATGGGCTGGAATGAGAATCCTACAGTATGATAACCAGGAGTAAAAGTAACACAGTATTGGAAAATAATAGCAAACATGCATAACAAAGACTTTATGTCCAATGAAGCTAAAACAATAAAGCATACTGATCAATATTAAGTCATAACAGTTTATTATTATTCAGATTTTCATTCATAGACTTGAGCAAAATGTTGAATAAACATTTGCTAAATTTAGTTGTACTTTTCAGACGTTGTGCAGAATTTTACTTTTTTCTTTTTGCTGTCGAGTGAGACGACTATACAACAAGCAAATATCAGCTGAATTAGTCAGGCCGCAGCTGAACCTCTTTCTTGTGAGATAAATATTTAGTAGGCCTTTTTTAGGCCAGCTGACCAGTAGTGAGCAGCACCTAGTGGGTTGGTGCAGTACTTCATTGCTCTATTCTCAGTGCAGTCAAAGATGGCTCCAGTTCCTCCAGCACTTTCTCAGGCATCTCTTTAAAAGGACTTTAAACCGTGTGATGGAAAATATTTGTGATGTTGAAATCATAACTTTTTAAAACCTTCTTATACCTTGATTCCAGAAACCGCCAAATGTTTCGTCTCTATATATTAAGGACTTGCTCATTTAGTTTTTGCCCTAATTTTGAACTGAGTAATAATTTTTCAGTTAAGGATATACTTGTTTTTTTCCCCAACAAATCACTACTTTAAAAATACTAAATGCTTTACTAGTTTTTGCTAGAACTAGTTTCCTACTAATGGGCATAGAATTAATAAAGTATTAACCTCATCTCTCTAGAATAAAATGTTTCTTTGTATATAAAAATCTTCTCTAATTCTGATTAGTAGTTTTGTAATGTCTTTAAACATTTTTTTGTACTTGCCGAGGAGTCCAAGCACACTTTGTTGAAATTGTGCCCCTGGTGGCCAAAAGTCAGAATTTTGACTTTTAAATACTGGAACATTGGCTGCACTTTTCAGACAGGCTGTCAAAGTTAATAGCTTAAGTCTCTGATACAAAGATACAACTTTTGGTTACAATTACTGCTCTGGATAGACATATAGTGGACATGAAGGGTATCGGCCAGTTCTTCTTTAACAGATAAATCGCGATTTCATCTTGTTCCTGTACTCATCTGGCAGTACAGCAAAGCTTTTATGCAGCACCAAAAATATTAAGAGATTTCACAGACCAACATCGACGGCTCTCCTCTCCTGTAGGTCTTATTTATGAAGAGTTATCTCGCTAAGATTAAGCATCATACACAAATGGAGAGGTTCAGTGACTCTTTAAAATCCTGCAAATACCTTATGTTTATCACAAATAAACTCATAAAAGATCAGCGTTCTTTGTCCCCCCTCGCTGCCTTTTTCATAAAACTGTCACAGATAAGGAAGGTTTAAGTAACTTAAATATGAATAAATGTCTCCAGTGTTGCCAGAAGTCAACTCCCACTGGCTGAAAATCGAGGAGGATTTTCAGCCAGTGGAGAAAATCTAATTAGGGACATTTAGCAGTAATATGGCGCTGGCCCAGAGAGACCCCAGACTAAATGTGGGCTCTGATGGTGAGCTCTGATCACACCAGAGGTCTGAATGTTGCGGGGCTGTAAATAAATTTCAATTCTCCACCTTACAGACACAGCCTTACTTTGTCATCATGTTCACTGTAGGTACTGTTGTGCATGTGTGTTGGGTTTTTTATGCATGTGTGTTTGCATGTCATGTAATACAAAATTGCTAGTGAAGGATCTCAAAGTTGTGATTTTGTTGAAGTGTGTGCTATTTTACACATCTGTGTTTAGAATTTGTGGCTTTCACCAATTGAAACATTTACTGCAATTAAAGCAGGCTTTTAAAATGTTTAACATTCAAATTTGGATAATGTTAGTATGTGACATCACAGAAAACTCAATAGACAGAGACATTTTCACTGTCAGTAGCCTAGCTTGTTGTGAACCCATGTTGACTGAATAACCATTGGGCAGCTACTGCAGTGAGTATCCATCTAACAGGCTGAAAATCCTATAATAGCCAAAGAAGTATGGTAAACACTTTGCAAAATTAAAATTGCACATACTCTTGTTTCCAATATATTGTGCTGCCCTGAACAAACCATCAGAGGGCCTAATAAAGGGTTTAGAACTGCAACTTTCACTGCGTGGCTGCTCAGCAACCCTAGACTTTCCCAATCAGGTTTCTGATTTCAAAGGAAACTTGGAAAGTTTAACAACCATGTGTTTAAAAAAAAATTTAAAAAAATGGCATTAGCCATGCTGAGGGGCTTCTTCATTTGAAATCTGATGTTGTTGTTGCAGCCTACAGCCACAGAATAGGTACACCAGTCGTTTAATTCCAGAAATGGTAAACACTTTTTTTGTTCAATGCCAGACGCATATCTGTTGAAAATAATATCCAGAGTACCGTTGAAGAGGCCTTACAAAAAGTGAGGCATATTGGGTTTTTTTTTTTTTTGTTTTTTTTTTTTTTTGTCACACACCAGCACTGTCCTTTACTTTTGAGAATATGAATAGCTTTTGAAAATAACAGATCCAACTGATGTAACTCACTTCAGAGAGCTGTAAATCTGATCTCTAGCTAGCTAGCTGGCCAGCCAGCTAACCAAAGCAGGCTATTTGGTTTAGCTAGTTAGTTGGCTACCTAGCTAGCTTAATAGCGGGCCTAAAAAATATGCCGCCATTAAGAGAAGGTTTCCATCCAGGTAAAAATTCATACTTTTGTACTTTGAAAACCCTTGGTTCCTAATCCGTATATTGTAACGAGAGAAGACATTTAATGGGTCCGTTCCAGTCTTGAGAAAGGTGTTCACAATGATTCATTTATCTTTAAGAAGCCAACTTTAGGCAGTTATTTTATCCAGGAGGTAGTCACTGGAAGAAATATTTGGATATACTTCAGTGTTTTCAAGAGGTAATGTAAAGCATTTATTGACTTGGACCAGAAAGAGGTATGTTTTTGGCAGATATTACACCTGACATCATGACATTTACTTTTTTTTGTCATGAGAACAGTGTATTCAGATTTGGCTCAGAAAAGTTATTTTGTCTTTGAGTCACCAGTCACTCAATCAATTGACAATTAATGACAATTCAGATAATGTCACGTGATAATTGCCTACTCTTCTGCGGCCCTCCTCTTGAGCCTGTTTTCTGTCTCACTTATTGGAGTAGCACAGGAGGCGCTTGTGTCCATTTTATGGGAAATACAACCAAAAAAAAAAGCACGTTCACAGTTGCGACACAGTTCCTAATGTTTGTGTTAAGGAGCCACCCAATAAATTTGGTTCATTCTTGAAAGACACAACTGTAATTATGACGCCACTGTAAGTGTTTAAAAGCTAAGAAACTACTGGGGAGTTAACAGGAAACGGCTACATTCTTAGACAGTAATGTGTAAACATTGACTAATACAGCTTGATACGTTTTTTTTTTTGTTTTTTTTTTTGTTTTGTTTTGTTTTATGGCCTTTGTGACATCTTGTTTTCTCTTTTGGGTGTACCAGTCTTATAAATCGAGGCAATGTATTAAAAAGAGTTGAATCAATTTCATCTAGCTGCGGTTGTACCATATAAAATTGCACAAGCTGAGATATATTGGTTTTTTTGGGGGGCTTTGTTTTGTATTCCACCCAAAAATTGAGCAATTTCCTGCTCAATTTATGTGCTGAGTGAATTTCATGCCTCAGTGAGACCTGTCAAAAGCCTATTTCAGATTTCAAAAAATACATGCATGCAATTGAGAATATACACTTTTCCCCCTTATTTTTATTTTTTTTTATTTTTTTTTTTTTTGCCTGTACACCTTTCTTTCTCTTTTTGGTTGACAATGGCAATTTTTATGCATCCTGTTACATTAAAAGCATAGATAATTATGCTCCACTGCTTGGAAAAAGCTCATAATGCAACCCACAACTCCAAGAGCTCACATTTACGTTATCAGCCGTCAACCAGCATAACCCTGGTTTGTATTGTAGATAAAGCAGAATGTTCTCTGGCAGAGACGGACAGCAGGCCAAATGAAGGACAGGCTGCAGGGATGTGCAGGAAAGCGATTAGGGTTAACAGGATTACTTTAACTGCGTTCGGGTGGATGCAGCTCTTTAAAAAAAATCTGTCTGAGAATGGGGAATTTCCTGTAGGGAGACTATTTTTGGAACTTCAACATTCGGTAGCAGCCGAGCAAAAGGTCTGTTTTCACATGGGGGGGAAGGAGGGGGAAACAAGAGAACGAGAGCTTTTTCTGAGTATTTGTCTTTTGTCCATCTAAAGAACGTTGTGACTGAGGAATGCTGCCCCCTCTTAAAGTCTTCATGTTGTGTATATCATAAACAATCCTCAAAGATTCCCACAGTTTTACAGTGGGGAAAGGATAGATAGAGCCTGCTCTGTTTGTCTTGTGTTTTCTGCATGTGTGTGCTTGTTTGGAGAGCAACTTTTGCACACAGAGGGAACAATGAGGGACATTTTTGATGAGTGGACTCTAACCCATTGAGCAGATGAGGAAAATTAGATGAAATTAGATATTAGCTATTAAAAATGAACAAGAAGGTTTAAATGAGGGTATCACCAAAGCGCATTTAGGTATTTAAAAGGATTTGTCCACAATTTCACCTCAATCATTAGGTGAGAAAATGTTTCAGCCACAATTAGTAGGGATGGATGCCCAAAACTAATACAAAGGCAATATTTCTAACACATTTGGATCTTGCTTTCCAGATTGGAGAAAGAGCAGAATTCCTGAACAAGTCAGCACAGAAAAGGTATAACTTCTTTCATTTTTGGTTTCAGAAACAAAGGTTGTCAATCATGGTATTTTACTGCTTTAAGAAAAATGGGCCGTAATATGCAGTCTTGTGAAAATGTAGATTTCTTCTCTTTTTGCTGTTCTTTCCTTTCATTTAAATGTTCCTAATCATGAATCAAATCTAAACTGAGGTGTATACAAGAAACTGTCAGCTTTTTTTCCTTTTCATCATTTTAAAAATTGACAACAGTCCCTTTGACTTCACTCAGGTTATCTTTGTTTAATATTGAAATGAGCTTGATCTGAAATATTTAGGTGTGACATATAAATAAAAATGTGAAATGAATTACTTGTTTCTTGTCTCTGCAGCACTGTGAAGGCATCTCATTCTCCTGTGGTGTCCAAGATAGACAACAGGCTGGAGCAGTACACCTCAGCTGCTCAGGTCCGTTGTTTATGGTTATTTATTATTTATGGGGACAAAATGGCATTGCATGGGTACGAAATCTTGTCTTTTTATTGGCTGAGCCATAATTACAGCTGCCATCCTTGTTTAGCCCGTCGTTTTTTTTCTTTGCAGAGAGAGAACAAGGAATCCAGATCCCCTCGCTCCACCGTTTTGGATCTTCCCATGGTCACTGACGTACGAAACATTAAGAGCATGTGGGAGAAAGGAAATGTGTTCAGCTCGCCCGGAAGTGGTGGAAGCACTTTTAAGGTAAAAGAAAGAAAATTACAAAAATATATAGGTAAGCTAAATAAAGCTACGTTCTGATACACATTCATTTATTACCTATGATTCCCCCCCCCCCATTTTGGCACCTTAAACTTCAAATAATGCTACTGGGATTTTATGAGATAAACCAACATAAAGTCGTGCAAAATTGTGACGCAAGAGGAAACGGATGCAAATTATTTATGGCATTTGTATTGCTGAGTCAGCACTTTGTAGCTTTTGATGCAGTTACAGCTATAGGTCTGATGGGGTATGTCTTAACCAGACAGACAGACAGCTATGTCCATCCAGTGCTCGTCTCCCCTACAGGAACCTCCTTTTGTTTTTTTGGTTTTTTTTTTTTAAATACGAAACAAGGTACAATGTGAAGTACAATGTGTCCAAAGCATAATGCTGCCATCACCAACTGTTTCACTACACATTG
Source organism: Anableps anableps (assembly GCA_014839685.1). Classification (NCBI taxonomy): domain Eukaryota; kingdom Metazoa; phylum Chordata; class Actinopteri; order Cyprinodontiformes; family Anablepidae; genus Anableps; species Anableps anableps. The sequence continues at coordinate 15,583,814 of CM026087.1, forward strand.
CATTTTGCATGTTGACTAAAAGGTCAAATTGACAAATGACTAAAGTGACTTTAAAAGGCAGTTGGTTGCATTAAATTCTATTAAGGGATATAGGATCAAACACGGCTGAAGACAAATGCATGCCACACTTTACAAAATTTTAGAAAGCCATGTATCCTATTCATTCCACTTCCTAATCACGTTAATTTGTGTTCATCTATGGACCTCGTCGTAACGTGACAAAATGCTAAGTTAAAGGAGTGCGAAAACTACAAGTTTGCCTGACCTTTGACCTTGTTCAAGCAGGAAGCAGCTGTGATAAAGACGGGCGTGGCAGGCCGCATCAATGACTGGCTGAATAAAACCCCAGAGAGCAGCAAGTCGTCAGGAGGAAGGCCAACGGTAGGTCACTGCCAGGATATACTACATTTAAAGAAGAACTCAGAGGCGTATTCAGTGGTTTATAAACCAGAACATTTATTTCAATATATTGAAAGAGAAAATCCTAATCATCTACCTGCTGTGGGTTATAACCCACATCTTCATTCACAAGGGATTCCTCTGGTTTCCAGGCTTCAGTTACGTTCTGTAACAACCATGTTTAAAAAAATTTGAATCAGATTTTTTTTTTTTTTTTATGTTGATCTCTCTTTATTTCTAGTTTTCCAAGAGAGCTGGGCTACAATCAATCCCTTTCGATCAAAATGTTTCTGACTCTTTCCTCAGCCCTTATTTGTTACTGCAGAACAGGCTTTGTTTCCCTTCTCTAAAAGATGCAGGAGCTGAGTCTGGTCGGCTTGGCATCTAGTTGGCGCCACCCAGTGGCCACAAATATAGTTGTATTTTCAACATCCACATACAGATGGAAATTGTTGACATCAGTTGGGGACACTCTGTCATGCAGGTGTTGTATTTAAAGCTTATGATCCAGTGGAGAACAAGTTTTTCTTCACTATACAGTTTTATGTAGATGATGGCATGCTGTCAAACACATTGGGAAAAATTATTTGACCCCTTACAGATTTCTTCTGTTTTGTTTTGTTTGTTTTTTTTGTCACCCTAAAATGTTACAGATCATACAAGGTAGTTTTAAAATGATGATTTCAGGTATTAAGGGTAAAAAAAAACTTTGCAAACCAAGTAGATCATATGTGAAAAAATTAATTGCCACCTTTGTTAAATTATAAATTACGTGTGGTTACCGGGGTTTTTTTTTATGCTTAGTTAAATTACACTCAGGGCTGATTAATCATCCATCCAATCCAAAACCATTTTGTTTAATATTAGAATTTGTCTAATGGTCTAAAAAATTTATGCTGAAATCTGTAAGGGGGTCAAGAGGAGAAGGACATTCTGGTGACTTTGTGTACAAATGATTCTAAAACGGAGAGTAGAGTTTAAACTTAGTAGCAGATTAAATTAAGATGTGTTGGATCCTGTCTTTCACTTCCTCTGAACAAACACTCCTTCAGCTTTCCCTTCCTCCTCACTCTCCCAGCTATCTATTCCCTGTTGCTTCAGTCTAAATCAAACAGATCTACAGTTGCTGAACGGCACAGATAAATCGCTGTGTCCCTGCCTTTTGTTCTCTGATTCACTCCGACAGGACCTGAAACCCGTTGATGTCACCAACAAGAGGAGTCTATGGGAAAACAAAGGCGCCACTCCAACAAAGGTAGCTCCTATTGATCTCCACTCGTTCTGTGTCTACTTCTAACATGAGCAGGGTGATTAGAGTACCAGATCGGAAAAGGGAAAAAAAAAAAAAAGTTAGCTGAGCATTACAACATCCAGATGAAGTTTTAGCTATGCCATGAAGTGGTTTGTGGTCTTGGAAAACTTTCCACACTTTTCCTTGGTGTCCAGTTGTTGCTACTCAAGAGAATGTTTGGCGAAAGAGGAGGAGGAGGGGGGGAAAGAGGCGGAATCTCACATTATTTTGACTCTGCCGTAGCAGTAATGAAAGTAACAATCACTCGTGTTTGTTTTTTGTTTTCAAGAACTCTCACAGCTAGTTGACCTCAGCATTCAATCTGGAGAGGTAAAGGAGTAATTAATCTGCGTTTCCTCAACACGCTTGTCCTGGAATGACCCCACGCTCTGCTGTCACGCTGTTTTGCTCTCTGTCACGGGCACAGCTGCATTCTGTTCTGCTTTGTTTGGACACTATCACTTATTATACTTGTAGTAACAATAGGCGCCCGTGAGTTTCATTGCCGGATCGGATATTTACTACGTGTCTGTGTGATTTAGAGATTGATTGTAATTTAGAGCAATAAACAAGAGTCAAACTTTTTGAAAAAGACAAATGTGTAAATCAAGGCCAAGTCCAATCATCTTAACACCCGTAACGAAGCAGATTTATCTGGGTCCAGATTGCCACTTGTTATAAAGGCTTTAACAGGGTGACTGGTGTCCAAATGCAGGGTGTTCACACTTTTCATGGGTGGCTTTGTCACCTCACTGCTCCAGCTTCTGATGGCTACAAATCATAGCTCTCTCCTCAGCTTCACTGAATGTTTTGTTGCTGAAGTTGGTGGCTTTTCTTTTTTTTGTTTGTTTGTTCCATGAGAAACTCCATGCTGGAATGACATTTCAAAATAAATCTAATTAAAACATACACTGTTAAACTTCACTGTCTATACTGCTGTCTACATTTTAAAAGTGTTTGCAACCTTATAGACTTGTTTCTGTGACGATCTGAAATATTAAACAGTGAAAACAGGATACGATTTGTAAGACTGTAAATGCTGTCACAGCACTTTAAATAAAACTTTTAAATGTAGAAAGAAAAGTGTATATCAAGGATATTCTGTAAACTGTCTCGGTCATTTTTTCATACCCAGGGAACAGCAGACCCATCTGCTGTAGTGAATTTTGTCGTCTGTAGGTCCCAGACTGTGGTCTAGGCTATGGGAAGGCCAGGTAGTGAGTGGTTAGTGAACTCATCATTAGCTTACAAATGTGTAATGTAAGGAAAAATTATTCGACAGGAGAGGTGGATGTATTTTTGTAGAAAGTAGTTCAGGTATGTTTCATTAAATTTCCATGTCTTGGCTGCTTTATAGCTTTCATTTTGTTTTGGGTTTTTTTTGTTTTTTTTCCAGATTGCAGGCAGAGGAGAGACCAAATCAGTCGCTAACGGTGAGTCTTAAGTAGACAACAGAAGCGTTAGCTTGTTACTGAGAGCCTAATTAGTTTTTGAATCATATGATTAGGAGTTCGTTTACTCGAAGATTTTTTTTTTTAAGAGATTTTAGTAAGAATTTTATTTTTATCAATGTGATGATTCAAAACTCTTTCTGGTTCTCCTGTTAAAGTAGCTAGCATTAGCAGCACAGCTAGCTGCTGCAGGAACCTAAAAAAAATAGCAGTGTTGCTCAATGTCAGTTTGAAATGGCCAGTTTATTGATAGAGATTCTAGCTAAACATTGCTAGCTGTATGACTTTTCTAGAGGACAAAAGAAATAAAAATGACACACCTGAAATCAATCTGTAGCATCGCTAGCTGCTACAGGAAGTAAAAGTAGCAGTATAAACTCCCATGAGCTGTTGGTTCCTAAAATTAAGTGAAAGCATTTTGTAATGTTTATTGATATTTCAACCATTTGGCAAATAAGTGTTTTCAGGAGGGTCGGCAGAAGATTTTCTGGAAGTTAACACATAACTTCCTTAGTAAGCCATAGAATGAGCAAATCTGTGTAAAGTCAAAGTGAGTAGCTGGTATCTAATGCTGCTTTTTATTGTCATGTTTTGTTTATTTTCTGTCCTGTAAAAGTTGCCTTCATGTGTCCCTCTTCCAGCCAGCATCGAGCCTTTGTTATCCACATTTAACCTTAAAATTCTCCTGTTAAATTTAGACTGTATACAGTTCGGGCAGTTTTGTCCCTATAACCTAAACGTTCGTACCACACAGAGAACTAATGACATTTAGTAAACCTAGTCTGTCAGAGAGCACCAGATTCGTGAAGGACAGCCACAGAGTGGGTCTATTCTTTCTCCAAGCTGTCTTCTTACCCTCTCCAACCAAAGGGGGTTGCAAAGTGCGTTGACGTTTTAAAACGACTACTTTTTCCCAGTTTTTTGCTTGAATGTTCACGTGCAGATCAGAGACGTGACCTTTTTGCTACACGTGTTAAATTGTCGACAGAGCTTTGATTTACACAGCACCGTGTGTCCTTAAACTGAAAACCTGGCCACCCCACAGCCCTCCCTGCAGTCTTTTCCAGGGTGCCATTTGTTTGACTCCTCAGCCTTTTAGGATGCCACCTAAACATTGCCTGCTATTTTAAAATCGGATCGCAGCGCAGCCCCCTCACTCCCCTCCTTCACTCCAACAGCACCTCCGCTCCCCTCCGGCAGTCGGGCAGGCAGACGAGAACTTTGGCCTTGATGGATTCTGTACATGTCGATGTAATGTGCCGCTTGTTCAGTGCACAGGGGATAACACATATCCATGCAGCCACCAGCCCCTCTCCCCCCGCTTCTATAAACACACTCAGCAGCCATTGTGACGCCACTCAAACCTTTTAGCTTTTTCACTCATGCACGGCTCCACTTTTGCTTCTCTAGACCCGATGAGTGTTAGAAGCGGAGCTCCTGCCAGGCTGGTTTTGTCACATTAATGACTGGTATGTTGCAGATTAGAGCACCATTTCAGGCTGACTTAGAGGATGACAGAGGATTTGTACAGATTTCGGATTTCTCACCCAGAGCTGGCTGCTGGACCTTATGGACGTTTGACACTGCAAAGCACACACACGTTAGCAGCATATGTGGAAATGAACTTCACTCGAGATGGTTTCTTTTTGAAAATATTGCGAGCCCGTCGCGGTTATCATTGTTTGTCTAATAATATCTAATCATAGCCTTTTAACATTTTCACATTTCATCATGATACAACCACAAATTTCATTGGTCACTAAAACAAAGTAGCACACATTTTAGAAAAAAAAAAAAATCTGAAAAGCATACTGGTCCATTTGTATTCACCCTCAAAACTTTGTAAAACAACCTTTCATTGTGTCTCTACCACATCAATATGCTATTCAAAATAACTAAGGAGCAGATATGTCCAATGCAATGCATCATTGTTAAAGACTTGGAACATATTCTCATTGGGATTTAGGTCCGGACTTTGACTGGACCATTCAAACAAATGAAAATCATTGAGGTGTACCAGGGGTCAGCAACCTTTTCAATTCAAAGAGTCACTTTTGAACTCATTGCTTTAAAATAAAAATTCTCTAGAGCCTCAAAAAAGAAAGATTTTTATAAATGCATGCTAAATTAAATACTACATTTTATTTTTCAGATTTAAAAAAAAATTATCTAACTTGTATGGGGGGGTGGATCTCTCTTTTTGTAGAATATGGTCAGCTGAAGCTGTATAAATACAAGCCTTGCACCATTGGTACCCCTCTGTTGTAAATATTCTACGCAGAGTTTGCATAAGAACGTACAGAAGAACCGCTAAAAGCCCTTCTTATTGTGTTTCATGATAAAAAACATTTGGTTTTTTCCACAGTGGAGGGGCCAAAGCACTAAACCATGCCCTTCTACCCCTGGCTGCATCTGCAGCTTTAATCCCAGGTATCATGCAGCCTCTGTTTTCTTCCCTGTTCCTGCTGCAGATAAGCCTCCTCCACAGCATGATGCTGCCATCATGCTGTGCATTAGGTTGATCTGCAGTCTGTTGCCTATAAAGTTGGAATAATATAACTTTTCTCATGAAATGATTGTGGCAGTATGACCAAATGTATATTTATTCTCAAAATGGTATTGATCGGTCTGTTCCAAACATATCAAAGTGAATATTAAAGCACATTAATATTCCTGAAGGCAGTTGGTTGCTCTGGATTTTGTTGTCGGGTGTCAGAGTCGAGGGGGCTGAATACAAATGCACTTGGTGAAAAATGTTAAAGAACATTATCTTTCAGTTTCAAAGTTATGGGTTCATTTTTCTATCACATAAAACCACAACAAAATACATTGAAGTGTGTTTGACAAGATGTGAATGAAAGTCCAGTGGGTGTGAATACTTTTTCAAGCCACAGCTCCCGTCTGAATGGCACGTTGACTGCATGTAACTACGTGACTTGAGCTCTTTCCGTGCGCTGTGTTGTTTATCTCGACCCTGCGTGTCAGGGGATCAGAGCCGTTAACCCACGCCTGTCTGCAGACCCAAAGCACAGCCACTGATAGACTTGTATCGTGTCTCTCACCAGGTATGGGACACTAATATCTTAAAGGAGCCACTAAAGCTGGGGACCACGACAATCCAAGATTCTACCTTTGAACAATTTTTCCTAAGAACCAAATAACGACCAGATCCCCACAAGGAACGACCCCGAGACCACAGAGACGCTGTCCTCGCACAGTACCGAAACACCTCCTGCATTTTTGCCAAGTATAGTACTTTTGCACAATGGGTTAGGCTTTGAAAATAACAACAAAAAACAAAACAAAAAAAAAAAAAAACAAACACTGTGAAATTTGGACATTTTAGACCCTAATGATTTCCCAATCAGGACAATGAATTTAGATTTTTTTCCACTCCAGTGGACCACTTTTTAAGCTCCCACATTCCAAAGAGACGAGTGAAACCAGATCTCTCCCTCTTACAGAATACTTTCCATCTCTCTTCTTAATTTTTTTTTTAATTTATATTTAAAGAGACAGCTTCACACATCGCTATTTTATACTCAGCAGCCACCTGTTCAGGATAGAAATGTAAGCACTTCTAGATTTTAGCTGATTTCACTTGTATTATGTCTTAACAATAGCAGAGGAAAGGTCTGAGTAATATAAGTTAGCACATGTGACGTTTTGAGTATCATTGTATCATGTATAACATCTCTATGCTCATAGAAGGTATTTTTTGCTTTTTTTTATTTACTATGGAAAACTCTTCACCAACAGGCGGTTAATTGTGAAGATGAAAGGAGTGCTTAATATTCAGAAGGCTATCATGACTATTATTATCCTTTATGTCATTTTAATTTAAGTTTTAATATGGTTTATCTTATCTGGCTTTTTTTTTTTTTTTTTTTTTTTGTTTTTTTTTTTGTTTGTTTTTTTTTTTTTTTTAAGCTTTTGTTGATCACTTTATACAGCACTGGGAAAAATGTTTGCCTCCTTACTGATTTCTCCTGTTTTTTGTTTTTTTTTGTTTTGTTTTTTTTGGCTTGTTTTCTCACTCAAATGCCTGAGATCAAACAAATTTTAATAGCAGACAAAGATAACCTAAATAAAGGTACAAAATGTATTTTCCAAACAGTGATTTCATTTTTTTAATGGCAGGGGGGAAAAATAAACCCTGTCCAAACCAACTGGTTTTATGTGACAATGTGATTCTCCCTTTGTTAATCAGGAAATCACCTAAAAAGAGCTTGTCTGACAACATGAAGTAGACTAAAGATGTCAAAATCTTTAAAAACTGGATTGAAAGAAATTCAGGAGCAGGTCAGAAAAGGGTGACTACATCTGATGTAAAACAAACAGCACTTCAGAAAAAGAACATCATACCTCCAGTCCAGCATGTGGGATGCGTTTGCTGCTTCAGAGCCTGCAGGAAGCAGGAATTCTGCTCTTTAGTTGAAAATTTCTCACCAACATGTCCACTTCTGAATGATTCAAAGAAACAAAATGAAGGTTTTGGATTGGCCTAGTTAAAGTCTGGACTTAAATCTGATTGAGTTGCTGTGATATGACCTTAAACAGGCCAGTCATGAAAGTATTTCAGTGTGGCTGAATTAATAGGGGATAGTTAGTCTTTTTTTTTTTTTTTTTTTTGGGACTGGTTGGTTTGGAAAGCATTTTTTTCCCTTAATAAATTAAGTCATCTTTTGAAAACTGTATTATTATTTTTTTTTATTTATTCAGGTTATCTTTGATATTAAAATATTTAAGTGTGATTGAAAGAGTAAAAAGGAAATAAATCTCTAAGGGGGGAAATCCTTTATCTCAGCACTGTAAAAAATAATATTAAAAAAAAAAAATCTTCCTACATTCCTTTTTTAAATGCTCGTGGTGCCTTCGCTGCTTGAAGCTGTGCTATGTACGGAAAATGTGCAACAAAAAAAAAAAAAAAAAAAAAAAAAAAGACCAATTTTTGTATTCTGCCTTTACAGTAATCTTTTTCATGCCTCTTCTGCTCAAGCAATGTAACGAGTTTGCAGTTTAAGGATATTTACCACTATGTAAAACCTCTCGCCTTATGATTGCAATGAGAACGTTTCCAACAGCTGAGAAACAGAACATGAAAGAACTGCAACAAAGCTTCTATGATCATTTTTTTTTTTTTTTTTTTTCTCTGACATGTTTTTATGTAGCTCATGTCGTCAGTGCAGCACAAGCTTTGATTAGTACATGAACGGTTTGTCAGGGCATTAAATTGATTAATGTTACTGCTCGACAGTCGGACAATCACATTCCTTTGGCTCCTCAAAAAAAAAGCAGGGAGCTTGACCAAAATATTTTTAGTGAATTAATGTGACATTTGTTTTTTTTTTTTTGTTTGTTTGTTTTTAATACAGTGGTTTTATTGTGCTGTATTTTTTTTTTTTTTTTTTTTTTTTTTTTTTTTACAATCTTGTGTCCTTTTTTGATGTTTTTTTTATGCTTTTCTTTTTCAATTTTTAACCAGGCACTTGTTTGTGTAGCGCCAAGCCTATGCAACACACACATCTGTACTTGTATCCTATTCTGTATCTCAATGTCATAAACATGAATGGATGTTTGTAGCATTGTACCATGGACTCAACTGCAACAATAAAGACATTGAGGTATTCCAGTTGAAGTCTCTTTTCATGTCTCTGATCCTCCAAACATTTGTCTTCAAGCTTCCCTTTCGCTCCTAGATCTTTTAACGTTTTTTGGTTGTTTTTTTTTTCCCCCCTTTGAATTACCTAAGCTTTTTTTTTTTTTTTGGTTTGTTTGTTTCACAATGTATTTATCAAGACTGTGAAATTTTTCGTCGAGAAAATGGATTCTAAACCCAGGGTTCCTACACGGCCCAGAAAAGTCTGGAATTTTCTTTCAGTGTCTTTCAGGTATGGAAAAAGAAAGTGCTTCGCAAAATTGTCGTATTTCAAGACTTGATGCCGCTTGTCTAAATGTTTCCTTTTTTTCCTCCTTATGTCCTGTCTTCCTTTCTGTCTTGTGTCCATCATTTAATTTCTTTCTTTTCTAGTGTCTTTTTTTTCTTTCCTTGTTTCCTTGCTGCTTTCTACCATCCTTTTGTCCTTCATTCCTTCCGTGTCCTAAATTCTTTTGAGTTCTCCCTCCCTCCTTTTCTTATATCCTTGTCCCCTACTTCTTTTCTATTGTCTTCCATCCATTCCCCCCTTTCTTCATTTATTCCTTTGATCTTTCCTAAGTTGCTTTTTATTGTTTCCTTTCTTGTCTTTTCTTTGTTTCCTTGTGTCCTTCCTGACATTTTTCCATTCCTTATATGCAGCTACTTTCATCCTCTGTCCTTCCTTTCCTTTCTTGATTTCTTTCCTTTCTTGTTTCATTCCTGCCTTCTACCTTTCCTCTTTTTGGTTCTACCTCCATTCCTTCTCTCTGGCCTTCCTTCCTTTAATTATAACCTACCTCCTTTCTTTCTTTCCTTTCTCCACTCCACTCTATTTCTTTTCCTTATTCCTTCTTTCACTCCCTTCCTCCATTCCTTTTTTGTACCCTTTCTTCCTTTTGTTTTCTTTACTTCCTTGTGTCCTTCCGTTTGCTCTACTTCATTTCCTTTCTTATTAATGTCCTTCCTCCCTTCTTTGCTTTCAGTTTCTAGTTCCATGTTTAAAGCCTTTTTGCTTTAAAATGGCCTTGTGAAGAAATAAGCCAGAACTCCAAAGTGAAGTTTACGGTTATAAATTTTACAAACTAACAGTTCAGGAAATCAAAGTATGGTAAGGTATCATATTTCTACATTTAAAAAAATGGTGAACATAAGATTTATTATATAAGAAAAGTGTATTTATCTCTGTTTTGAAACCTTTTCTCTAACATTTCTCTTAACAGGAAAACCACTGGTGGTTTTTCTGGAAGCTTGTTTCTGTGATGGTAGCAAAATTATACCATAAGGAGATGGTGCCTTAAAATTATGAGATATTATGTCATAATTTCCATGAATCCATCCCAAAACTACAAGAGAACAAAGTCAAAATATAGGTGTCATCTCATAATTTATATCTTGTTATCGCTATAGCCATGTTAAAATTGAGATATTTAACAGTATGTCCAAATTATGAAACAGTATCTTAATTTGAAAAGTAATACATAATCCTGAATTAATTTTTAAATGGTTTTTGATGGAATCATTTTATTTACCAAAAAGGTTTTTTATTTTCGTTATACTTAGCTAGCTAGCTACCTAGCTATAAAAGTAAGCTAACTCCACATAGTAACAGTAAAGATCCATTCATTATCATTTTAAATGATTGTTTATCTTTTATTAATTTATCAATTTATTGTGAGCAAAATACAAGATTTTTTTAAAACCTTTTTAATTAGATTAAATGTTGTGAATGTGTATAGCACACATTCACATGATCTCAGTTAAAAGAAACTAGTCTGATTGAAATTCAGAAATCCTCTGTCCAATTTAACCTTGTTTCCTTTAGTTCTACCAGGGAATAATTAGAATTATCTCTTCTGCCTTCTTTTTCTTCTTCCCTCCGCCAGACCCCGAACCCCACCCCACTGCAAACCATGACCAGCATGTGAAGGCTGTATTTAGGTCCAGGTACATCTTGTCTGACTTTGTGTCTCCAACAATAGAAGCGACTGTCCCAGCCAGTCATAGCAAAGACATGTGGTCACGAGACCTCCGGGGCTGTATTAAACATGCCATTTGGTTGGAAGAGAGGATGATTTGACTTGTATTTGCCTGGATGTAGAAGAGGAAGACCAGCACTTGCTGTAAATCTCATCGCTTCTTCAGAGACGCACTGTATAAGAGGTAAGAGTGGCCTTGACCTCAGGGACAGTTAATTGAACATGACCTTAAATGAGAACTAAAAGACAGGTTTTAGTATGGTTTAAAGTATGAAAGAAGTGGATGTAATATTTGATGTTAGCATGATATACTAAGTGGTTTTACATGCAGTATCATAAAGTCAGAAATAAAGATATAACTAGATCTGATGTGGCCTAAGATGGCTCTAGAGGGGATTTTCTTCCTGCTTTTTGTTCTGAGTGCTACATATGCTGGTGAAGAAGGTGCTAAGTCCGCCCCTGAGACCGTTGTGTTGGTGACATGCTTTGCAGGCTTTGACTTAATGCTGCTTAATGCTGAAAGCAGCACCAGCAACATTCCTGCCACTGTCAGTCGGTGTGCTGTTCCACAGCTTCAGCCAAACGCCAACCGACCGCGTTCATTAAACCAAATGCACATTCAATACCCCGGCCTCAAGGGCTTTCATACATTCCACTCACTGCTTTTCCACTCTCAGATGTATTTAAAGCATGTTCTGTTTTTCCGTATCTCACTGCTTTCCCCATTTCCTCAACCTTTGACTTCACATACTCGAATCTGGTGGTAACCACAAATGACCCTCACAATTACCATAGCATTTGACTTTGAGCAACGAAATGAAGAGAAACAGTATAAACAGTATAAGCCTCAATAAGAAATACCAGCTGTACATTTAGACCTAAGATTTGCGTCAACATTCGAAATTTTATAGTATTTGAACAAATCTGTGACTTTTTTTCAAAGTCGAGATCAGCTCCTCCTGAACTCTATTGTTATAAAAACGTCCCCCATATTGGCAGCTGACTGTCAAACCTGCAGCAACATAAATAGCCCGCTGAATGTTTGGACCTGGCCCACTGATTTACTGGCGTACAGACGAGGTGAGCCAGAGCCATTGTCTGGAGGAGCTGCGCCGCACCTGTTCAAGAGCTCGCCCTATTATTCTTAAAAATAGACCCTCGCTCTCCCCTTCACTCTTCAGCCATTCTGACATTGGATTTTATGATCGTGTGATTTATAGGGCTGTGGAAAAAAAAAAAAAAAAAAAACTCTGAAGGAAGTGTTGTGTGCAATCAAATTTTGACACCTAATCCAATGACATGGCGCTCTGATGCAGTCTGCTCCTGTTTACCTTGATCTCAAGCATTCAGAGGTCACTGCTATGCTTGGATCAATGAGCCACCTCTTCTAAAAAGAAACATAAAGACTTTCATATCAAACAGAATGGTCCGAGGTAGGACAAGGTGGAGGTCCTAAACAGCAAATTGATTTATAAAGTTGATTTTCTTTTACCTTTCAGGACGAGGCGACCTCTGGTCATTGTTGTACATTCATAGCGTTCTACGAGCTGAGGCATGGGGCGGTTAAATTTATCGAGGCTCACTAAGATTTGAACAAGTTTTCTAGTGCTCCTCCCTCCCCCACCTGTTGCTACGCGCTGCTGGGAAAAAGCTAAATCCACTTTCCGCTTTCTTTCAACAAAGACCAATTTAGCTGTTTCAAAACAGCAATCTATTGATGAGGTCGGGAGTTTGCCCCCCCCCCCCAACCCCCCCTCAAGTTAAATACACCATCCAATCAGCTGGTGACTGTAGAAGAGCTGCAAATAGCTCAACTGTTTAACCAGCTATTAGCTTATCATTGTTACGCGACAAAGAACAGAATGAGAAAGTGACAACATACTAAGCAATTCAGGAAACAGAAAAAAAATCATGTAAGTTTATTCAACGAGCTGGACACTCTGTAATCCATCTTTAAATTCAACATTATATACAGTGAACTTTTTTTTGCCACAGACTTCATTATCCTTTATTTTATATCGTAGACCAACTTAAAGTTTTGCTAATTTGCAAATTTGAAGAAAAAGGATGCATGCAGGTTTTCCGAGTTTCTTTCCAAATTAAAATCGAAACAGATTGGTGTGCATTTGCCCCCTTCACTGTGATACCCTTAAATAAAAAAAAACAGCACAGCCAATTGATTTTCAAAAGATACCTTATTGGTGAATTTGTAACTGGAAACACTTTCACCGACATACAAAGCATGATGTTTTGTATGGAACTAACATTCCAAATTACCCCGAACACATCAAGCTGGTCGGAGCTGATGGAAGGAGCGAAAACGCAGGACGATCCTGGTGGGAAATAAACTGTGAGGTGCTGCAGAAGACATTAGGCTGGGGTGGAGCTTCACCTCCAGCTGGACAAGGACTAGAAAACAGTCATGTAGGCAGCGTATTAAAAGTACCATTCTTTTTTATCACGCAGCCATTTGTTAAATGTTCATGCTTTGTGTTTTCTTTTGTTTTCAGCTTTCACTTCATAGAATCAATCAAAAGAAAATGCATGCAGATTTTGCACATTATCAATAGGTTTAGGCAGGTGTACTACTCAGGTCAAGATTGAAGTTTTTCCCTTCTTTACTAAATAGCTCAAGATCAATACGAGTAGATGAAGAAAACTTGTGGGAATGTGTTTTAGATACTTTAGTTGTGAAGTTGAGCCTCTTCTAATAGCGATCCTGGTGTTTAACGTGCACAAACTGGCTAAACCGTTCATCCTCTGAAGGCGCATCCCTTCCAGCAGACTGCTTCAAACCCTTCTCCGGTACCTGATCAACCAGTGCGTGCATCAAAAAAAAAAAAAACCCAAACCCCAAGCCGTCGTGTCTTCAGATGCGTCAGTGGGTCATTAAAAAATTCATGCGTTCTCGGCAGTTTCAGCGCCACTCAGGCCTCCGTCGGCAGCCTTGATCAACGCCAAGAGGAAATGGCTGCGGATTAGGCCTGGAGCTGTTGAAAGCCCTGGGCCTCAGCCTGCAGTAGCCGCGGTGGAATCGTTTCTGCCTCTACTACTGTTCCAGCCTCACAGCGTACAGCCAAGACATTTTCTCTTCCTTTTGTTTTTGTTGTTTGCACAAATGATAAAAGGTTCTGAACGCTGGGGAAGAAAGGAGCCATCTGTCAAGGGCTTGTTGCAACATTAGAGTCGCTGATTAAAAACAGGGCATCAGGTAAATAATCACAGCAATAAAAACATCTGAGAAATGAGCTTGGTGTGACTAATCAGATGCAGAGAAATCGCAAAACGTCTAAAAAAATGTGATAAATGTGGGCAATTTCTATGGTTTAATACAATTGCCTGTTTTTTGTTTTTTTTTCCCTCTCTTCTAATTAAAGGAACTATAAGCTAAGATGTCTGAGGAAGCAGTGAAGGAAGTTGTAGAAGAAGTTGTGGAGGAAGAAGTAATTGAAGAAGTTGTAGTGGAGGAGGTGGCGTAAGTAAAACCCATTTCTAAAGCATCTTATCACAGTAAAAAACAAAACAAAAGAACAATCAGATTTCCTCTGATCATTTCAAATGTTTACCTAATTTCTTTTCAGGGAGGAAGGTAAGTGACGACTTCTGGAGTGTATTGAAGCTTTTTTTTTTTTTTTTTTTTTTTTTTTAAAGAACCCGTCACTTCCAGCCTCCATTCTTAGACGCGGCTGACCTGATTATGTCAGCTCAGGTGGAAGACGAAGCGACTGGAAGGCGACGGCTCGTGCATGGCTTCACGTGTGCAGCGAGGGGGGGCTGGGGGGGGGTTGTAGAGAGAACAGATAGCAGAATGTTAACGCCTTATCGAGTGTGGTGATGGATGCATGTTTTTAAGGTGTGGAAAATGAGGCATTTTTGCACATCTTTGCCAATAAATGTGGCTGTACTTGAGAGTACAACGGTCTACCCTGCTGTTATATGACGGTACAAAGCTGCTTACCAGCTGAGGCTTCAAGTATCTATTGGGCGTATTACACACAGCCCAGTTGGTGATCTAAGATCATCCCCCATGTTTGCACCTTTGCTCACGATAAATGTCCAGCACTGATTGTTTTTTTTCTTTGTTTTTTTTTTTTTTTTTCAATGCATCCTAAGAGACGGTGATATGACAGTGTGCAGAGTGACCAAATTCCTGCTGGGAGCTGTTTGCCAAGTCCCATTGATCCACTAATCCATATTTGGTTCACTCAGTCATAAAGGCTCGGAGAAAAAAAAAAAAAAAAGGCTTTTTTTCATCTGTGAACACAGCCTTTTCATTCTGCTCTGTGCTTACCCCCTCGGGTCGTATAATCTTAGCAAAGTGTGTGTGTGTTGCTGCAAGTCTTTTGTCATCTCTGCAATAACAGCGCTTGACTGTTTTTTTTTTTTTTTTTTTTTTTTTGGGGGGGGTGTTTTTTCTCTTTTATTCTTGTTTTCAGAAGAAGCTCCACCTGGAGTAGAAGGTAATTCTCTTCTTTTAAATACTTTATGGTTTCATCTCTGTTTTTACAAACTGTAATAACATTTCTGACGACAACCGCTTATTTTAGTATTATAACGGCCTAATGTGCAGCATTGCTTCTGCCGTTAGTAAATAACGCAGGCAGAGCTGTTTTTATTAATGGCGGAGCAACTGAATGAAATCTCTGAAAAGCGCTCTCCACCTGCAGATTGCTGTAAATGATGTTATCTTTTCATAGCTGCTCATTCGTTTTAGTCCCATTAGCCGTCTTGAGTCCAGTCATCAGTAATCACTGCTTTGTTTGGCTGCTCAGCCGCTGCCTGCAGAGTTAGGATCAGATGAATTTAGTCTAAATGAGATATCCATTTGTACGTGTAGCTGAATCCACTTAAGGGACATTTGCTGTCTGCACGCAGGAATAGCTTTAAGAACAGGTTCATTTATTTCCACATTTCACATTCTGTGCTCTGACTAGATTCGGAGAGGTTATTACACAAAATGTCAACTTTTTTGTTAAATATTTGTTGCAATATTTGCTTCCTTTTTTTTTTTCCTCAGACCCCCCTGTTTCCACTGCTGAAGGTAAAAACCCCCTCATTTTACTTCATTTTTACC
Organism: Anableps anableps; assembly: GCA_014839685.1. Taxonomy (NCBI): domain Eukaryota; kingdom Metazoa; phylum Chordata; class Actinopteri; order Cyprinodontiformes; family Anablepidae; genus Anableps; species Anableps anableps. Next base: position 15,599,643 of record CM026087.1, read on the forward strand.
ATGAAGTACACACAGAGCCGGCCAAAGGCAGAAGCAAATCAAGCGGTTGCTCGGATACCTCCACACATCCAGGGGGCAGCGAGAGCACTTGGATTCTCACACAAATGATCTCAAAACTTTAGATTTGTAGCGTTGTGTGTCAAGAATGAGCCGATTTCTAAATTCACTTTGAGATTTTCTGGATTGCAAATTTAAAAGATGACTTATCAGATCTGGTCTGATACCAGCAACCCAGCAGAGAAAGCTTCTTGCAGGGACACAGAGGTTACTGGGAGCTTAATAAAACCTGAAATATCATTAAACCATTTCAACGAGCGTGTCCTGAAATGAACCAAATTAAATGAAACTGTCGTCCTTAATCATTCATGTACTGAGCGAGTGATCAGAGATTTCGTATCACCATATCTAGGCATGAGAAATGCCAGTCAGTCCATTCAACTTTTTATTTGGATTTTCAGGAGATATTTTAGTCAGATCCTCCCAGAGGTGGAAATCAATTGAAGATCTGACTGAATGAAGGTTTTTGGCTTTTCAGCTTAATTTTTGTGTGTCTGTAAGAAACTTGAAGTGATATGGATAGTTTAGAGAATGTTGTTCAGGTTATGAGAGTTTTTGTTTTTGCTAAAAATGTGTATTACTACGGTATGTTTGTGTTCTCCTCCAAAAAATACATTTCCCTGTTATTAAAACCATTTCTCAAGAAAACAATCCAAAAAAAAAAAATCCACTCTGATCTCAAAACAACTAAATTGTTCTTATTATACTGACTCAATATTTCGATCCAAACCTCGACATAACTTCACTTTCAAAGTCACGGAAAAAAGAAAACACTCATCTGAAACTTTTGAAGTTAAAAAAAAAAAAAAAAACAAACAAAAAAAAAAACTATTTATGTATGAAATTTTTAGTTTTAGTTTTATTCCTCGCTGGTCGAGGCTACAGTCTTTAATCAACGGCTCCATCTGGACTGACGGGGGTGCGTAACAACTCATCAGTGCTGGGAAAGGTCAGGAAGATAAACGAGGGAACTTTTAAACGTCTGAGAGGACAAAATCCCGACTCCCCTAACATAAACACCACTGCCTGTCTGTGGTTTGTTAAAGCTCACGTCATTGTCGAGCCAAAAACCTCCTGAAAAGCTGTACCTATTTGTTTTGCAAAGGGGTGGCAGTGTCATGATCTGGGCCTGTTTTGCTGCATCTGGCTTGCTTTGTCCTTACATGAAACTTGAATTTGATATCTTGACTCCCTCTTGTTATACAGGCCTTTTTTTTTCTTGAACGTCAAAGTAATAGAAATCATTCTCTAAGCTAGCTGACTTGAGATATTGCCTTGTGAGCCACATTTATTGATGATGTGTTTTCTATTTCATGCCGTCTCCTCCGATTACCCTTCAAAGAGCCTGCAGAAGAAGGTACTCCTAAATGTTTTGTGCAGACTTACAATGTTTTTCTGTTATGTAGTTTGGAAAAGGAGACATTAGAGCTGAGATGTTTGTTGATATCACAAATACTCATTTCCAATCTTCTTTATGTTGTGATATGGAAGGATTTACTTGTAATGCAAATGGCTTGTTATTTTCCCCTCCTGGCTTTAGATTTATTCTGATAACACACTTTAATAGAAGAGCCGCCTCCTTTATCCGAAAAATACGATTTTGTGCCTTGAAATCCTGGTGTGACATGGCATACAGAATGAGTTCAGGCTTTCTATTTCACCCTCTGACATGCAAGAAAGGTTTTCACATCAGAATATATAAAGTAAATATCAGACCTCAGTAATGTAGGGTTTGGAAGTAATAAAAGGAAATCCATTTGTATTCTGCCTGTTGATGCTCTAACATTTCCCTCTGTCTTTTCTTGTTAGAGGCTCCTGCTGCAGATGAAGGTATGGTTATAATATTATATGCTCTCAGAAACACTGTCAAATTAATTGGTTTTCAGTAATGGCTTTTAGGTGAAGAAGCAGTTCCCTCTTAGTGATGGTGCTCTGGGATTTACTGTGTGGAAAAGATGTTAGTTATTGAGGATCATTGATAGCGTTTTACGTATGAGCTTTAAATTTTCCTCAATTAACTGATATGTGTGGTTTACAATTGATTAACTGTTCATGACAATTATAAAAAAAAAAAAAAAAATGTATTGGATGATTAAAACTTTTCCATCATCACTGGAACAAGTTCTGAATCTACTGGAAAACCAAAGATGCTGTCATATAAATGACTTTTTCAGGGTTATACCTAAAAATGCCCCTTGTGCACATCTGGACCCTGATGGCTTTCCCCTTATTATTTCAAGTTTAAATTCAGATGTGGAAGGAAACTTTGAAGGTAATGTCATATAAATTGTGTTTTCTAGTAAAGAGTGCAAAAGTACTTCTACCAAATTTTACTCTAAGAAAAATAGCACTTGGTTATTAGCATAAAATGTTAATGTAAAGATCCCAGGAGACCAGTTCTGTGTAGGGTCACATAGGGTCTAGAAACATAAACAAGCAAAATGTTTAGTTAATATTAGTTAAATTCTTCACTGCATTGGACTATAAAAACCTGTTGCCTATTTTTTTTATAGGTAGTATCACGATTAGAGCCTGACTGGTACATCTAGGCTATGATTATTTATGATTATCATTATAATTAGAACTATAAATTCAAAAATCATCTGGAATCTTTCATGAAAATATCATATAAATATTGGTATGTAATATGATAAATCTAACATGCTTCTACCAAGTGATAAAATAAAACTCTTTTGTATTCTGCTTGTTGGGGCACTTATATTTTCCTCTGTCCTTTTCTTTAGACGCTCCAGCTGCAGATGAAGGTATGACCATTGGTTGCCTTGAATTGCCCATTACATCACTGCAAGTTCATGCTATTAAAGACAACAACAAACCCAATAATAGCTTCTAGGGGATGGGGCAATCCCCTTATTATCCAGGGAACACTGGTAAACACTAAGTGCTGCTGTGTATAAAATGAATTCATTGAACATCATATATTAAGGGCAAGATTCAGTTTTAGTATCAAAAAAGATCTTCATGAGCTTTATGGTTGAGAACTAAACAAGTTAACTATTTTCACCCATTTATATTATTTATAAAGTAATTTGAGTATAAAAACCATATACCCATTTGTTTTGCATAGTGGTAGTATCATGATTTGGGCCTATCATTATTGACTCTAATTTCAGAATTAGGAGGTATAATGAGTACTATCAAAGAATACTGTAAGAAAAATAAAACTGTGTAAAACCAAAAAAGATTACATTTGTTTCTTCTGTTATAACAGATGAATCCAGGCCCAAACCAAAGTAAGTTTATACTATTGTTCTAAATCTAATCAGTTCACAAATGATTATTTTTGTAACACAGAGGTATTCCTTCGCAGGGCTTTCGCTCCAACGATAGCCGTTCCAAAGATACCAGAGGGAGAAAAAGTTGACTTTGACGTGAGTAATCAGTGGTTTGATTTCAAACTGTTTAAGGTTGGAAAAAAGACGCATCTATTGAATGCTACTGACTTTCAAAGCTCAACTTTTAGGGTTTTATATTAAGTAAACTACCCAAGTGTCAGTGAAGGTGTGCAGAAATGGATATTTTGAGTCTAGGTCCATATGTGTGTGTGTGTGTGTGTGTGATCTCCTTGTAGGACATCCACCGGAAGCGTCAGGAGAAAGATCTGTCTGAGCTCCAATCTCTGATCGAGGCCCACTTTATTCAGAGAAAGAAGGACGAGGAGGAGCTCATCGCTCTTGTTAACAGGATTGTAAGTCTTCCATGAAAGCAGGCACTACTGCCAAAGTGATGTACCACCCAGCAAACAATTACGTTGTGTGTGTGTGTGTGTGTGTGGGCACGGATGATTAGGAGAAGCGTCGTGCTGAGAGGGCTGAACAGCAGAGGATCCGCACTGAGCAGGAGAGAGAGAGGCAGACTCGTCTTGTTGTGAGTACCTTTGAAACTGGAGTGAAACAAAGTGATTTTGTAAACAGGAGAACAATCTCAAATTGATCCAAAGTTACTCATAAAATGTTCTGCATAACACCAAAGAAAAACTAGTGTTTACACCAGTTTACTGTCCTTGGCAGCTTTAATCTGTAAGAGAGGATTGATTGCTGTTTGTTCCAGATGACTCTGAATAATCAGATGGTTTATTGGTTTTCTTATTACATGTAAAGTCTCCTTAATAATTATGAAACTATAGGTTAAATTATGGCGTAAAATGAAAGCCAGCTGTGGACCTCGCTGTTTTCATTTCTAGAATAGGAATTACGTCGTTACCTGCAAGGCAACACGGTTGCATAGCTCAGAACGACCAAACACACTGGACTGACAGTGCCTTACAAAATTATTCCTACCCCTTTCACATTTTCTCGCACTACAATCACAAGCTTTTATGTGTTTTGTTTGGAACACAAAGCTGAAAGTCTTTCGGAATTTGTCTCTATTAGCTTTAGACCTCTTTGTAGGTCTAACTGGTTTTCATCCAGCTCTACCCAGCTTCCCTGTCCCTGCTACCAACACCGTGTTTCATAGTAGGGATGCTGTGCTCAAGGTAATGTGCAGTGTATTGACCTGTTTCATAAAACGCTAATTACATAAATCGAAGTTTATGGTTGTAACATAAAAAGGGCGGAACAGCTCAAAAGGTATGAATATTTTGCTCAGAAAAAATATGCATGCATTTCAATGCGTCTTTGATAAGAAAAAAAGTAGGAGTTTAAAAGCGTGTCAACCAGCGTGGTTTCTTTGTAATTTAAATTCCTGAATATTTTCTTAAATTGAACTATGTTTCTGCCTGTTGGTATTTTGTGTGAAATGCTCGGTTTGGCTACTGTCTCTTTAAGACCAGCTTGTCCTCTGATTGGTCAGATGTGCAGGAGCGCAGGTGAGAGTTATTACCGGGGGAAGGAGTTGTTTAGCGCGTTGAGAGGAAAAGGAAAACCGTCCAAAAATTGATATCTTCAGATTTTTTACTTTGTTTTAGACTTTTTTAGACAAAAAAAAAAAGCAGGTCAGTCAGCAGGTGTAAAGATGGCGGACTTTTTGCTTCACAGGAAGAAAAAGAGAGGAAGGAACAGGAGGAAGCCCGTAAGAAGCATGATGAGGACGCCAAGAAGAAAAAAGCCCTGACTAACATGACTCAACAATACGGTGGCCAGCAAAGGGTCAGTCGCCAATGTTTTTGTTTTGTTTTGTTTTTTTCAGGTTTTGTTAAGGTGATTCTTAAAACAAACAACAACGTCCCGCATGTTCTTGATTTTGCAGCAAGATGGAAAGAAGGGAGCAAAGAAGCAAACGGAGAGGGAAAAGAAGAGAAAGATCCTGGCAGAGAGGAGGAAACCGCTCAACATTGACCATCTGAACGAGGACAAGCTGAAGTAAGTCTGAGGCAGAACATCAGTTCATCCATCAGAATCCATCTGGGGTGTGTGTGTGCAGCAGGTTTTCAGCCTCAGACCTTCAGCTCCATCTTCAACAGGGAGAAGGCCGGTGAGCTGTGGCAGTGGCTGATGATGCTGGAGGCCGAGAAGTTTGACTACACCGAGAAGCTCAAGAGACAGAAATATGATGTGAGTATTTAGCCTCATTGATCTTCTCCTCCCATTCCTCTATAAAACTATCAAATCCCATTTATGTGATCCGATAACCTACACTAAATAACAACAGAGCAACAGATGTACTGTTCTTGGTAAAGACTATTAAATATAGAAGAATACAATAGAAATAGCCTTTGTGATGTTTAGGGTATATTTCACAGTAATGCGCATTGCTGGTCACAAGTTTAAATACCTAGACTAGTGTTTCTGGTAAAAGGTAAATACTGTTTTTCATAATTAATAAACTTGTCAGTGTTCTTAGTTTAAACCATGAAGTTAGCATTAATATTAATACTCACAATATTAACCCTAGGCTTCTTCTTTAGAATAACATTTGTTTATTTAAATAGTTCTGGTATTGTAATAACGGTCCAGAGAAGACAATGTATTTTTGGGTCGTCTGCTGAACTTTGACCTAACCAGCTGCAACAGTAGACACCATGGGTGCCTCTCTTCTTACCCTGATGAGCCGTCACTCTAGAGTCCAATCTTTATGCTTCCTTGCAAATTGTAGTCTTTTTCTCTGGTTAGCCTCACTGATTACTGGTTTCCTTATGATGTCATAGTTGTTCAGTCCCAATCCCTTGAGTTCTGCTGTTGTTTTTAATAATGCATTGGCCAGTTCTCAACCCAATTTTTTTGTAGTTTCTGCAATCTGCTTGATGCATGCTAATTATTTGACTCTTCTTAAACAGACTAATATGTTTTCCATGTGGTGGTTTAAGAAATGAGAAGCTACTCATTGTCTCAGCTGGAAGACATGTAGTAACTATCCAATAGGAAGCTCATACATATTTGCTTAGTTAAACGCAGGTGCAGACTCATGTTTTTTTTTATGATTCAGCTTGATGATGACGTTAGTCAGGAATTTTTTAGATATCCATCAAATGCAACAACTAGCATCTTGGTTCTTCTTGAGGACCACCAGATTAACCAGTCCACTTATCCTCCCCACCAGATCAACCTGCTCCTGAATCGGGTTCAGGCCACCCAGAGGTAAGTAGTAGCTGTGTGTAAAGTCACCTCTTCAAAGCTTCTTTATCCACACACACACACAAGTCTCCTGAAAAAGCTAATTGTGCATCAGACTTAAAGCTTTAAAAAAAAAAAAACACACAAAGGAACAGTCACGGTCTGCCAGCGGCATCCTTTACTAATAGTTTAGTTTTTCTGACGTAAACCTTGCATTTCAGAGCTGGAACAGATCAAAGAAAAAGGCAAACACCAGTCTGCATGCAGTAGACGATATACAATGAAGAAATGTTGCCCTCTTAAGGATTTCCTGCTTTTGTGTCAGGCTGGAATGTAAAAGCTGTCCAGACCAACCTGGCCCTAGAATCTAAAGATTTATTAGGAAGCATTGGGGGTCATGTGTGAAAAGGGCAGTTGGTATTTTTATCCACATATCTGACAACCACATTGGGCTCCAAAGGCTTGCATTATGTGTTTTCCTTTCATGGAATTTTCCATAGAGGTGCTAATGTTTCTGTTTGTGACTTGCAGCGCCAAAGGAAGAGGCAAGGCCAAAGGCAGGGTGAGATAGACTGTCACCACCAGACGAGAAGCCTGAGCAGGAGTTTGCTTCGGTTGTTCAAGTTGACAGAAATAAAGCGCCATTTCTGGGTTCTACAAGGTAGTGTGTGGTCTTTACGTGAAACCAAAGGCAATAAAATACCTCTTTATTGTTTTAGGAGCCATACAGACATTTCACATCTAGGCAGCAAACGTAAACTTAAATAACATAATAAATAAACCTGATGGCAACTGGGAATACCATCACACAGATTCAGTGCAAGCTTTTTTTTTTTTAAATTAAATGTCCGTCAGGTTTTAAACATGATACCTATTGTACAAGTTCAGCCATGATGAGTGGAACATCTATCCTCTGGTCAAACCAGGACTTCTTCACCAAAGATGTGTTTCCCTGATCTCAGCGATCACCTGACTGGCCCTCTGTAATGCCTGTTGGAATACATTAAAGAATTAAAATGAACAAAAACTAGACTCCTACACTGGGGGGGGGGGGCATGTTACCTGCAGCATGTCAGCAGCCTCCTTGCGCCGCTGGGCCATGTCTTCAGACTCTGTCAGCAAGTCATTGAGGAGGCCCGATTTGTACAGCTGTCCGACGAGCTCGCTCTGGAGGCTGTCCTTCACGTGGTTCACCAGGAAGTGCATCACTGCCTTTGGCACGCTGTGGTGAGGAGACAAGGTGAACAGATGGATGCAGGGCTTCATGACATTGCTGCTATCCAAGTAGTAAACACACTGTTCCAGCAGCGAGCGACCCTAAAATAAACCTAGAAAACAGTCTGGATTTTAGGGCTGCCTTCTGACTAAGTGTCAAATTAAAGGGTGATTTTTATGAGTGGCCTTTACTCAACTCAAAACAAGCATACATTCTGCTGGGGAACACTTTGATTCCATTTAAAACACCGTATCCAGGTGTAGAAAGAAAGCTGTGGGCCCACCTGTCCTGGATGTTCTTTCGGACGATGAGGAAGTACGACTTGATGAGGCGCTCGATAACCTCGCAGTCCCTCTGTTCCCGTGACGACAGCTTCCTGGCAACCGGGACAGGCTGGGAAAGCAAACCGAGACACAAACAATGAAAGCAGTTCATTAAAAAAAAAAAAAAATATTCCAACTATGTGCTGGCAGGCTGCGGTTCGGTTACCACGTCAAGCAAGTTAACAACTCCTTTCAGTGGACTTCCTGGTCCAGAGCCTGCCGCTTCCTCTCCCTTCTTCAGCATCCCTCTCCAATTCCCGGTGCCGTCCTGCTCCCCTTGAGGCCCTGTGGCCCCCACCTGACACAGAGAGCACACACACTTGTTACTACAGCTTCTCATCGTTTGGTCCAAGGGTTAAAAGCTGGATGGTTGGGATAGCGACAATGAGGCATGGAAAACAAGCAGATACATAAATATCAATCAAGATGTTCAGGTGGCCTGGACCAGCTTCAGAGCCACACCTTCAAGCAACGTAACAACCCTTTAACACTAAGGTAGGTTTTGAGGAGCCCAAAGATTCAACGTTGTCATGCTTCAGGAACATTAACACACTCTTGAAAACAAACTGCACTAAAGCTTAGATGGTGTGAAGAGGGGTCTTTTAGTGATGCAATAAAAATACTTATTTCCTCACTGTATTCTATTTCATTCTTGCAGTAAGAAAAAAATCCCTCAGCATGATTCTGCCATCAACAAACTTGATCTGAGCCTCACAAGATCTCCCTAAGATCAGAGCAGGAATAAAAAGCAGCATTAAAAGTGTTGAGGAGTTGGAAAAGGGAAGAGAGGGAGATCATTATTTCAGAAGGGTTTTCCTGTGGGATGAGCTCTGGTTGGGGGGGGGGGGCAACACACACACACAGCTGTTAGAGCAAGTTCCATCAGGCTGAGGGACAGCAAAACAGCAGCAGACAAAGATCAGAGTGCATGCCAACATCTCATGCACATCCATCCATCCCCGCCAGGCACGGAGCCAGGAAGCTGCAGTTTGTGCCCACCTTGGCACTGTCCACGTCTGTTCCGGACGCAGAGGGCTCACCAGAAACCGCAGCTGGGCCTGCCGTGCCTTTGCCAACAGACTAGCAGGAATATGAGAGCAGAAATGTGGGAGGAGGGAAAAAAGGCTCTGAGAAGACAGAATAAAGGAGGCTGGCAGTGGAAAGTTGAGAAGACAGAGAATGAGCCTGGAGATTTAGGATTAAATTCCTGGACGGAAACTATCCGAAGCATTTGCTTCGCAGGTCCTCATGCTGTGGTGGTGTGAGCAGACGCTGCAGATTCCAACCCAATATTAGAACAAATCAGCTGCCTTTCTGATTTTATAAAGCTTTTACCTTCTCCCTCGGTACTGCAGCAGGCAGCTCTCTCATCCTGTTTCTCCTCTGCTCCTAGAAAATCAAAAACAGACGAAAATGTAGGTTTACTGATAAACATTTTGGGGAGATTTTATGGGACAGATGTTTTTCATATTATGGCCTACATTTGTGTTGCTCCATCACATAAAATCCCACCTTAACACACTGAAGTTTGAAATGTGGCAACACTCAACAAGTAGTGAGATTTCTGCAAGGAGTACAGACCTCTATGTTGTTATTCATGACTCCGCAGGCGTCTGCAAAGTCTGGATGCTTGGTGTTGATGTAAGCGAGCTCAATGGCAACCAAGTTGTGAACCTGCAACAAGAAGAATAACTCATCCTCAACTCTGCAGCCTGTCATGCAAGCAGCGGTTCGTACCATCTCATTGGTGATGGGCAGTCTCTTCCTCAGGAGGGAGGTGACCACTTCAACAATGGCCTCATGCAGCTTTGGGAATCTCTGCAGCTCCTGCCACACAAAACAGCGTTAATGCGATCGTGTGTCTGGAGGGGACAAAGACGAGGACACCCGTGTGTGTGTGTGTGTGTCTCCCACCTGCGTGCTGTAGTTGCTGCAGTGCTGGATGATCCTCTGCATCTCCTCGTGAACGAGCTCCACGCAGCGCAGACTGGGCTCCTCCAGCCGTTTGACCTGCTTCTTCACCAGCAGCTCGAAGGAGACCTCGGGCACAAACAAGGACGGGCGTGGGCCCTGGCGGAGGAAGGCAGGGAAAGCTTATGGCTGTTATTTCGTGATCAAGCGGAGGCGGCTCAACTCACCGTCGCGTTCCTGATGGCCGTCAGGATGTCGATGGTGCTGAGTCCTCCGAGAGGATCCACGGACTCCAGCGTTCGACCGAACGTCTCGTGGAATATGTAGCAGATCCTGGCTCCGCCGCACCTGAAACACAGCAGCAGGAGATGGATGCGATGTCAACTCTGTGGCCTCCGCTCCCGACAGCTCTCCCCTCACACAGACCGAGCTTGCTTCAACTCACAAGGTCCGTCATACTGAATGATGAAACCAATGCAGCTGATCTGCTCCTCGTTTTCACTGCTCTGGCTCAACAGCACCACCGTGTGGCGGAGCTGCTACTTACAGCTCTGCTGTCTCGATGTATTTGGCTGTGCCCTCTATGGTGTTGCAGTACTCTGTGGCGAACTTGGTGATGAGCTGCAGCAAGGTGGCGCTCTGGTCCTCCACAGGCTCACCGTAGCTGCTGAGCAGAGACTGGTACTGGGCTGCCAGGACGTTGATCCGTGTCTTCAGCTCCGGGAGGCAGTCTCGGATGTGATGCATCAGTAGCCTGACATTAGGGGAGGAAAGGGCAGAGCGCTTTGCTTTAAATGACACGCATTAGCAATTCTCAGGTGGCTCCAGGAAGAAGCCTGGTGTTCCAGGAGAAGCATTACATCATGTTCTCTGATAACAGGAAAGGTAAATATGGGAGTTTAAGCACAAATCGTTCATCATTATTTTACAAGCTCTTAGGTTTCTGTAAAATAGGAGAGCCCTAAGCTGTGACACATAATAAAAACATTCTGCTCAAAATTCTGCAGCACTCCTGCCTGAGTAATTTGTTGTTGTGGGGGATGTTACAGGCTGATGGGCATGAGAAGAAATTGAAAAACATGAGTTCAAAAAATAAATATCATTTATTTTCAAAGAGATGATTCAGAGCTGCCCCCCCAGTAAGTGGAAACCTGCCTCCAGCAACATCAGCTGCTTCAGAGTCATAAAAATCACAGGACGTGCAGATAATAAGTCAATACTTTATATGTCAAATGTAAATGGTTCTGCGTTTTTGTTTTGTACTAAATGGAAATCACTTTTTATCTTGGTCTGTGTAAAACGGGGAATTTTAAACTGCAGTCAGGGTGGTGAGACTTTATGATCTTTTCAAAACCACGAGGATTTAAACTGAAGACGTACGTGAACGATGTCACCACTTGTGTTTTTTGATGAGGCTCATGCATCTTTGAGCCTTACAGCACTTTACATTTTAGTGACTGGGTATAAAATTTGACACCCACAGCTCTTTCTGCTGCCCTGCATTATGGGCCATGTAGTTTTAGCACAGCATATGTTACCTCATACAGAACTACTGAATGCAGCAGAAAAAAAGATCATGGGAGAAATGAGTCATAAGCAAACAAATTTCAGTCCAAAGTTACTATATTATGGAATCAGACGGCTGCAGCTGATCCAGAACGCTGCTGCTCACATACTCACTAAAACCAAGTTCTTACACTGGCTCCCTGTAGCTCAGAAAATAGACTTTAAAATACTTCTGTTGGTTTATAAGTCACTGAATGGCTTAGCACCAAAATACATTAAAGACCTGTTGTCATATCAACCTTCCAGACCACTCAGGTCTTCTGGTTCTAGTCTACTCTACATCCCCAGAACCAAACATTGAGAAGTAGCATTCAGTTTCTATGCTCCACAAATCTGGAACAAACTTTTCGAAAACTGCAAAACTGCTGAAACACTGAGTTCCTTTAAATCAAGGCCAAACTCCACCTGTTTAGAGCTGCCTGTGATTAACAACTGGTACATTGATTAATTCAAGTCTGGATTGCAACTTGTTACTCCTCTTTACTTTGACCCTGCAATGTGATGTTTTATTGTGTTAAGTTTTTATCATGTCAAACACTTGCTTCTGAAATGTTCTTTACGAATAAGCTTGACTTTTTAGTCTTTGCACTCACCCAACAAAAATAACCTCAGTTTCCATAAAAATAACAACTATACCTGTAGTCCCCAAGAGGATTAAAGCAGGGTTAAGTTAAAGTCATTGTTGAAAGAAAGCCATAAGAAGAAGGCGACACAGCAAACATGGGAGAAGCTGCTCTGCTCAGGTAAGACGATGGAAATTGTTCTCCTTTGCCTATATGCGATATGTGGTAGAAAGCTAAATCTACACATTCCCCTAAGCACTCTTCCCCCATAGTGAAACATGGTGGTGGCAGCTTAATACTATGGAAATGCTTTTTTCATAGCAAGGACAGAGATTAATGGGAAGATGGATTGAGATAAAAGCATACCGACTTGGTTAGAATGGCCCAGTCCGAGACGAATCCCCCCCAAAAAATCCTAATAAAACACATTGAAGTTTGTGGCTGTAATGTGATAAAAAGTGGAAAACATCCAATGGGTTTGAATATTTTTGCCAAGTGCAGCAAGATACCACAAAACTTACACTAATTAGCTTACACACATTAGCTGAAAAGGCAAACAGACAATGACTTTTATTAAAACCAGCTGCAGTTAAAGATCTTTTTTCAACGTCTTTGGTTTGATGAAATGTGTTTTTATTGATTTGTTTTAAGAAAAAGGAGCTACAGTGGACAAAAGATTCAAAGGCATGAAGAAGCACAGCAGTGGCAGCAGCGTGATGTGGGGACTATTGGCTGTAAAACTGAGTGGCAGGGTTTGCCTGATTCAAATCATTCCGGTTTAAAGGTCCAGTCTGCCATAATTCCAGCCTTTTACTCTGAAAAGGTTGAACGGCTGCCTTAGCTGAGTTTAACAACTGCTATGACATGCTACAAAGTTTATCTGAACCTCTGCAACAGAACAAACATTCTGATCTTCCTACTTATATAAACTTTTAAAAACCAACTTTTTTTTTCAGTTTTATTTACTGAACCATCGGCTCCAGTTTTCCAGAGGTGAGCTTACCTGTTAAGGGTCCGGGCCAAGTACTTGGTTCCGTTCCTGTTGGCCAGCGACGGGTATTTCTTCTGCAGGAAGGCGTACTCGTCGCGGATGGCGTCGGCCACCGACTTCTTATTGTTGATGTCCAGCTGACTCCTGCAGGTTCAGACCACAATCGTTTACAGAAAGAAGTCTTCATTATACCACAATGCTGTGTGTTTGTGTTCAGAGCAGCACAACACTATTATACTGCGACTAAGAGTGGGCGTCATGACGATATTGGATCTGAAAGCAGAGGCCAAAGCAGATCATGGATAGACTGCGGGATCGTCTATAGGGCACATTCTATACCAGTTCTCTGCTTTCGCTCAGACATCAGTTTCATTTTATTCCTTTTCCTTCAGCATCACAAATTAACATTAAAACCATATTTAGTTACCGTGCTAATAAAAGCGCGGTAACTATTGTCCATTGAACGCATCACCTCCAATGTGTCACCTCAGAAGCCTTCCTTTTACTATCAATAAAAATATGTAAATATTTATGCTGAAGTTAAACCAACTAATGATTATGATAATCATGTTACAAAATTTTCCATTCTGTTAAATTTAGAAATTTAAACATGACAATGTCTATTACACCTCAGCTGTGCTTGATACAAGCTGGAATTTGTCATCAAATTGTGATTTTACGGGGGAAAATAGGTTTTTTTTGCCATATTGTCTTGTCCTACCTATGAGTAAAAACTCTGATTGCTGCATTTCTATCTCTACAAACTCAGAACCACTTTCATGCTTGTGTGGGATAATAAATGCTGGTCAGACCTGTTCACAACTCCAATTATCCCCAGTTTGACTGGGATGACTCTGCCCATCAGAACGTCCATAGCGTCGGTACCGGCGTCCATCAGGTCTAACTTGGTCACCACAGCCAGTGTCCTCCTGCCTGATGATTCACATTCATTCAAAATAAAAGCTCAGTGAGGATTATAAGAGATGATTACTGTTTTAAGATCATGTTTTGCTTTCATACCGTCTGGATCCACCTCCCGGGCCACCTTAAGGGCTTCTGAGGTGGCCATGTCTGTGTTGGCCGCTGTGACTGCCAGGATGATACAGTTAGGGTTGGAGATATGCTTAAGGATCAAATCTCTTATCTGGATTTCGATGTCTTTGGGCTGATCACCCACAGGCACCTGGAGAGGAACAGGACCAAAAGAAAGAAGTTGGAGTCCATTTGTTTTACAGGATATTCAAGGGTGGTACTGCAGAGCTGGGAACACAATGGGTTACCTTGGTGATTCCTGGCAGATCCACCAGTGTGAGGTTGACAACATGAGGGGAGAAGATCTTCAGGTGAATGGGATCGTCGCTGATTCCCTGCAGAGGAACATAAATCAGCTCAGCGTGGCTTCACAGAATGAGAGGAAACAAGATAAGAAGTTTAGAGTCTCCTACAGACTGCGATCAGATGAAGAGTACATTACTGTTCACCATCTGCCAGGCATCATTCTCTCGAGGATTTTTTCTCTCCAGGAATATATTTATAGTTTCTTAATAATTTCCAGAATACACTTGTATAATAGATTTCCAAAAGACAGCTGGCAAAGCTCCATTTAATTATGACACTTTGTTAAAAATAGTAAATGATCCAAATTCTGTTCTTATTGCTGAGAACAGATATTTCATTCAACCGGGCCCAAAACTATTTAAAAACTGTATTTATTTCTTTTATTAAGGTAAATGAGGAACACCCTTGTTAAGAGCTGAATTTACCCATTCCTTTCCTACATCAACAAAAAAAAAAAAAAAAAAAGAAAAAAAAAAAGAAAAACTACTTTATTTGTTAAATTTAAATAGTGCATGGTTAGTTAATTGTTGAGCAGGTATTTTTAAAAATCGCTATAGAATGTCGTATTTTAAGTTGTATTCTTTTTAAAAATTTATTTGGCCAATGAGTACTTTTAAATTGACGATTTTGACCCACGGGACCAAAAAAAAAAAAAAATGGACACCACTGCCTTAAAGTAGAATAGGACGTACAAAAAAAAGTCTATTTAATGAGCGTTTAAAATACTATGGAAAATGTCAAAGGACAATATTATCAAAAATTATTTTTTTTAAAAAAGAGTTGAAAATAAATTACAAGTAAAACCGGGAAAGGTATAATATTAAAGACCACTTGTCTTGCTAACTCTTTGCCAAAAGGTGCTAATGCTTCTGTCACCACCGCGTTGTCGTCATTTCACTCCTTCGCCATTTCTTACCTTTGTAGTTTTGGTCGCGACGTTCCTGGCCTTTTCCAGCTACGAAATACTGTCGTTTGCGGCGAAATGTTTTCTAACGTCGGTGTCTAAATTTAATTCACCCCTCTAGCGTCCCGAATCGCCTCCTCTCTCCGCCATCTTTACTCGCGCCGACTTTTGGGGTGAGCGCGTGGGTTCAGTCGAAAGAGGCGGAAGCGCGAATCAGACAGGAAACGTTACAAAATCACATAATACTTGCAAGGGCATAGAGGATAAACCAATACTTTAAAATAATATATTTTTTGACAGTTGCGTCATTTATGTGATCGTTTAGATCCACGGTGAAAGGATAAATTCGATTATTTGCACAGTTTTAGCTTAATCTGTCAATATTTGTTAAAGCTACAGCTTTCCTTGGAGTTTGGAGGAATTTTAACTTTGTCAGCGCTTACATTTCGAAACAATCTACAAATCCACTAAAGCCAAGACTCGGCATGCAGGAAACCTTTGGACAGAGTTTGAATTGACTTTACAGAAGTGATTAAGTGTAGCTGCTGAGAAAGACTCATTGTTACAGTTTTAATCTTGAAACTCAGTATGTTTTTAACAGCAGCTTTTTTCCTATCACACATCCTGATGACAGGTGATTCAAACAGTTACAGATTTTCACAAAAATTGACCGATTTTACTCATTCTTTTAGACTGTTTTGGTGAATAAGGCTTGTGAAGTAGTACAACAAAACCAAGGATTTATTAAACCCAGACATAAGATTATTTGCTGCTTTTTGTTGTTTTCTAATCATAGTAACCTTTTTGTCATCAGAAAACACATGAACAATACCTCTGTCCTAGCTCCCCACCTCACCTTGTTATTCCCTGACACTCGCTCGGTTTCGTTCTCTATTTCCTGTCGGATTTCATCAAAATCTGAGTGGATCTGCAAAATGAAAAAGGAGCAAAGCCTCACAACAAGTCACAACCAAGATAACCACACTGTTCAGGATTATGAGGAGGAATACCTTATTTTTAGTGTGTAGAAACTTCCCCCACTCCTCCACATCTCTGCCTGTGAGGGACAGTGAGAAATTGAGTCACAGATAAAAACAAGACAAACGTATTACAGCTACAAAGAAACTGCTGTGTACAAGAGGCACGTCGAGCACAGCTAATGCAAGGATCAACATCTGACCACAGCGTGGTTTATCTAATCAGCTACCAACAGGGGTGTGAGGAGGAAAGGTGGCTGAGCTATAAGAAGCTAAACTCAGCTATTAAATATACAGACACCTGTTATGCTGTAACTCTGAGAGGTTCTGTGCTTTGCACACCATAGCGCCTGCATGTGGTTCAGAAGAGAGTGACAGAGAGACACCTTCAGAACTGATTACTTTACTCCGATCATGTGGGAAACTATTTAAAAAGCATAGTTAAAAAGTATGCCCCGTCTAATTCTAGAATTTTTACATATCAGGATTCCACACAGTCATCATTTATTGGAAGATAAAGATGGGAAGGGAAAAAAAAAAAAGAACAGAAAAAAAATTGATCACTTTTATAGCATCCTGATACGTAAAACTCTACAGAATTCAAAAGGGTGTATTTATTGTTTTCCATGGCTGCAAGAAACATCTTTTTTCTGCTGACTGGATAAGTTTCCTGCAGGCACCCACCTTCATCCTCATTTTTCCGGCCATCTCCAGGATCTACGTGGACCAGCTGAAGGATGAGGGGCCGCCTGGTTACTATGCCGGTCCCACGAGGCAGCAGGTCCCTGCCCACCAGGCTCTCCAGCACAGAGCTCTTTCCACTGCTCTGGAGACATAAAGACATCAGAGACACTGGGTAACACAGCCTGATATGGAAAGATATTCAGTCAGCTGAGATGTTTGCACTCAGGAACTGACCTGCTTTTAAAATAACGGGGGCTAATTAAAGAATGTGGGCTGTTTACCACAGTCTGCAGATTTTGTGAGCTGCATCAGCTCCGATAAAAAACAGCTGTTTCATCACAACTATCTTGTCAGGGCTCACTTATTTCAAGCATATAATACAATGCAATTAAATCAGATACTATAATATTAGTGCTTCCACATCATTCATGCATATTTAAAGCAAGGTTATGGGGATACGACTAGCATGACAGCTGCTATCACCAAATGCTCACAGGCAGCGCTTTTTACCTGAGTCCCCACCACTGCAATCTGCGGCAGCTGGATGATATCCGCCCCCACAGTGTTGAACACATCCTGCAGCTTGTTTATCACGGGAATAAGAGCCTCCATGGTCGCTGGTTAATGGATTTTAAAGAGACTCTTTGTCGAGATGGAGCCAAAGTCATTCAACGTCCCCCCGGAACCACCATTGCAACAGCAGAGACCGCATAGAGCTGGGAGTTGTAGTTCTTCAAGTGAGAACCGCTTTAAACGAAAAGACTACAAGTCAGCTGTTTCCAGACGAAAACGCCAAAGCTCATTGTCACCCGCATGCGCACACTTCTGTTGATCGACGGCTAGCTTGGTTAGCTAGCTGTTTTGGATCATTTAACTTTAAAGGAACGACCTGCTTTTATCAACAAAGTTTATGTAATAGGAGCAGAACTTTATTAATTTTACTTACTTCATCATGTTGCAGTTTTTGGTGAGTTATACTTTAATTTTTACGCCTGGCATCCATAGTTTTGCCAAGTCCGTAGTTGCTTAAATGGTAACTGTTAGCTCTTAACAGCTATTTCATTAGCATGTAAAGTTAAAAAGGCAGTCATAAGAAACTGTCCTGGCTTTATAACACATGCCTAAAATAGGGTCAAAAGACTGTTTTAATTTTTGGCCCATCGAAATAGGTATGTTACTAGCATTATTTGTATGAGTTGCACACGATAAATACATGCTGATAAACGATTTCATCTGAAAGAGCAGCAAAATAACTTTCAGGCGGCAACAAATCATGTATGTATGTATGTATGTATGTATGTATGTATGGTAATAAATAAATAAAAGTACAGAGGTGTCTGTGGTAATCCTCCATCCATTTAAATTTAAAATGTGAAAAAGTTAGATGAGATACAACCAAGTCTTGGTTCAGGTTCCATAATTTTGTTCTCAACATTGGATGATTGTTCTCGATCTGAAAAAAAAAAAAAAAAAATCCGTTACAATTACAAGAATATCTCTTAAGGTTTGGTTTAAAGTCATTATGTTTTTAAAAAAAAAAAAAAAAAAAAAAAAAGTTTTGTGTCACATCCTCCAAGAGCAGCGGCTGTGTTTATATACTGAATTAACTGACATGGAACTGAATAACAGCTCGGCTTCTATTTTACAGGCTGGCTTCACTTTGGGGAATGTTGTGGGGATGTACCTCGCTCAAAATTATGAAGTAAGTTCTTTACTTGTTTCATTAAAATGACTTCTTTCTAGACTTTATTCCCTATCCTATGGTCTACATGTTGGCTTTTCTTCCTTCGTTGCATCTTTCTGTTTTATTTCCTGGATCCCCCTCCTGTCCTTTTTTGTGTATTTTCCAGCTTCTTTGCAATTATCTACTATAAATCCATAGCAAACATCAGTATCTTGGATTTTAAAATGAACATAAATGACAGAATTTGAGCGTTAACCCCAGAAAAGTCTAACATTTTTGCATAAATGTGTAGAAACCCTGCTCATATTGGCTTTCAACAAAAAGAAATGACATCTAAATACTGTTAATCTCTTGTTTGCTCATTGTTAATATTTCTATTGAAATTAAATAGTTCTGATATTAACTGTATATTCTGACTCATTTAGGTTCCCAATATAGCCAAGAAAATTGAAGCTTTTAAGAAGGATGTGGAGGCCAAGAAGAAGCCCCCAGAGTGAACAAAGCTGGACTATGCATCAAGCAACAGGAGACATACTTGACAGAGATTATTTATCCACAGGGTTACTTTGGCTCAGTGGGGGTGCATTCACTGAAAGATTATTTTGAGTAAACGCATAAGCAATTCCAGGCGCAGTATTTGTTTCCCTCCTCATTCATAAATCCTTGTTCTCATTACAGCCTTCCTCCTTGGGTAAATTGCATAGAAACTTGATTTAAAGAATAATGCAGCTAACTGGTGGGATCACTTTAAGTCCGGTTTGGCGAAACTGGTCGCCCAGCTTTTGTATAATCCATTGTGATGATAATGTTTAAAGTGCATTGAAATGTACAGCATAATTTTACTACCTTCTGAATTTACAGTAACTGCCAAATGCTTTGCTACATCTTCACAAACACTGTTCTAAATCCTCAAGCCTATAATAAAGTTACGGGAAATGACATTAAAACTGTCGCGTTCCTTTGAGTTGAGCTGATGAGTTTGCTGAATCCAAGAGACAGCAAACCTTGCAACCCAACTCACACCTCCACTGTAACCTCATTACCGGGTGGTTCAAAGTACTTAACAATAGAAAATTCAGCATTATTAGAAAAATTAGTGTTATAACACAAAGAATATACTCAAACCAGTGATAACTTTCAGTTTTATTTGCAGGGCACTGGGAAGTGGGATTTGTCATTTTAAAGATGACAGCTTTCTTTGGCAACGTAGAGCACCTGCTCCTGACTCTAAAGCCCTTGCATTTCACATCGTTGAAGCGTAGTTTTGACATCGTTTCGACAGCAAAATACATTCACCATTTTGAAAACATCTGAATACCATGCAACAGCTGCATCTCTCAATCATGCATTTTGAATAAATACACATTTGCATGCAGTCGCTTCAGAATTTTAAAAAAATCCAATATGGACCCAAGAAAGCACTGCAGTTGTGACTCCCCCCTCCAAAAAAAAAAAAAAAAAAAAAAAAAAAAAAAAAGACCACTTACAAAATTTATTTGACATCAAGTGCACGTGCTTTAGTGCATGTTCAGTAATGGTTTGGAATCAAGACCCAAAACGTGATATCAAAAATAAGACTTCATCTGCATAGAGCAGGGGTTTTCCATTTCGTCTTTCGCTTCAGAAGCCACTTTACGCAGGACCGGAATAAATTCATACATCTGGTAAAGTCCCATGTGGCAACAGGCTGAAAACATCCAGGCGATATGTTCCTAAAAACCTGTTTTCATTGTCTATAGCAGAATTATCACCTTGTGACAGAACAGATTTAGTTATAGTCCACGGTGGAGCTCCACATATTTAGCCCTTGACGGGAAACAGATCGCGAGGTGTTCAGCCAGGGTCTTACTGGGTTGTTATAAGGTGGACGATCATGCGGATGATGCGAGAGCCTCGGGGGCAGCTGCACAGGTCCATGCTTGGGTTCCTGATTTTGTCTTCCAGCAGCTGGTCCAGCTCCCAGCGCAGCTCCTTCACCAGCTCAGCCACCTGGGAAACATACAAACACTAGCTGGTCGGTAGTCTTAACACAAGAAAAGAACTTGGGATTCAGTCGCTAATTTAATCCTAATAGTGAACTGGATGTGTTGTGCGACCTGATGCGAAGCTGCGGCGAACTGGATCCAACCGTCATCCAGAGAGATGACAAACTCTCCTTTGTGCAGCTCCACGTTGACCTGACCGCCTCCGAACAGCACCAGTGGGTAGACGGACACCATGCTGCAGTCTCTGATGAAAACGCGGCTCGTCTTCACCTTCTCGTGGTAAACCAGGTAGGGGCTGGCGTAGTGGCGGACCTAAAAGAAGAAAGAACCTCGGCTGGTCGCGTTCTTCTCGGCTGACCTCGGCTCTTCTGTGCGGCTGCAGCTTACCGTGTAGTTGACGGACGAGGGGTGAACGTGAACGCAGCCGTCATTCTTGGTCATGAAGCGCAGCTCATTGGCTTTCGGTTGCATCTTCATGGCTCCCTTACTGGTCATCTTGTAGTTCCCCTGAGGAGCTCGAACCTGGATCAACCAAGAAATCGAGATTCAATTCATAAAGGACCTTTTTAAACTACTGCTATGAGCAGGAATATCAAAGAACGCTCACCTGGACCACGTTTGGATAGAGAGCTGCACACAGCATTGCAGACATCAGCCGGATGTTTTCTGAGTTAAGGTTTGCCTGGGAAGCAACATTTCCGCTAATTTTAAGAGGCGTACTTCATGTTTAGGACAAGATAATTGATTCAGTGTGTGTATATGGTTCACCTCAGGTCCAGTAGCCTCTAAAACACCATCTGTTCCCTTTGAGGATAAGCGTTCAATAACCCTGGCCCTCAATCCTTCCTTAATAAAGCCGATGTCAGACAGCAGCTCTGCAAACTGTCTCTTCAGGCTGGCGATCTCCTGGACAGGGCACATAGCTTAAGATATTTACGGTTTCCAGAATTATTTCACATCATGACCTAAACTTTAAACTGGGAAGATTGTTTTGATTTGAAGCTCGGCTGAAACTTTCTGACCTGTAAACTGCGCCACGACAGGAAGTTCTCCCTACAGTAGAGGAAGCCGGCCTGGTTGCCGCTCTTTGCGGCACAGCACCAACCCTGCCAAGGAGAGAGATGATCCGTTAAACGTGGTTATACAATCCACACTATTCCAAAACTCCCATCCTCAGATATTTGTCATTTTCAGCCTATTTTTAAGCAAGATCGGGGGGGCAGGTCTTTTTGTCTGTACCTTGTATGCCTGTAACAAAGCCAGATGGTCACTGTTGGCCACTGCAAAGGCAAGTTTCTTCTCACTGGCTTCCTCTCTCTTATCCCATGGAGACACCTGGAAATGGTCCAAATGTACAAAAAGGTTCAGGATGTGGGATTATTTTTTTTTTTTTCAACAGACTCAAAATTATAGCTGCGTTGCATATTAAAGATAAGCTCCACAGAGTTGTGACAAGCTTGATAGTCGGATCAGTGTTGCATTGGAGATGAAATCCGAGGCGAGCTTACAAACGGCGATTTAAAGGCCAGACTGGCAGCGATGGTGAGCGCTGGGTCGAGGCAGCGGAAGATGGCGCCAAACAGCATGAGTTTTCCGATGCGCACGTCGACGGGCAGGCAGGCCAGGTGGTAGCCCAGCGGAGTCAGCTTCTCGTCTGCAGTCAGAGCTCCCAGGTCCTGGAGGCGCTGCCTGGCAGCGTCCAGGCTCCCCTCGGCCGGGGGCTCGATGAGCCGAGAGAAGACGGACTCCAGTGGCTGCTCGGCGAACAGGTCCAGGATTTTTATTCTGTCACAGAAAGAGCAAATCGAAGTTAAAATGTAAAACTCTGCATTAATGAAGAGCAAAGCTACACAGCGCGCACAGAGGGAGCAGATGGACGCACCGGAGGCAGAGCTGCTCGAGGGGCACTCTCTGGATCTCAGGCAGCTGCTGCTCAGCCAGCTGGTGGTGGAAGCAGTGGCTGGTGAAGAGGTGGAAGCAAACCCCCGAGGCCACTCGACCCGCTCGACCTTTCCTCTGCAGCGCGTTGGCCCGAGACACCCACGAGTCCTCCAGGCTCTCCATGCTTTTGGATGCGTCATACCTGAGAACATTCAGCACAACGCGGACTCGTCTCAAAACTGCTTTCGAAAGGATCCACCTGCCTAATCGAAGGCGCAGCTACCTCTTTTCCTTCATCTTCCCAGAGTCGACGACGTAAACCACGTCGTCGATGGTTACCGAGGTCTCGGCGATGTTGGTGGAGATGATGATCTTCGTGACGCCTTCAGGGGGGCGGCTGAAGACTGCCTGCTGCTCCTCGTTGGACAGGGTTGAGTGGAGGGGGTAGACCACGCATCTGATGCGTGACAAACACAGTGGTTGTTGTGTCTGCAAACTACTTAACAACATCTTAGTGTTTTACAAACTGAGTATCATGTAGTTCAGTAAATTCATTGGTAAGGATGTGCAAAAAGCCTTAAAATAACTTAATCTTTTATTGCTGGAGAGATCATCTTACGCTGAGCAGCACTAATTAAAAGTTCTTAGAAATTCCGATTAACTTAAAAAAGTAAATGAGATAAAGTTAATGTAAATAAATGCTTCCATTTATTTTTCGGGGTTCTTGATATTTTTCTTAAAGACAATCATTTTCCTCACTGATTAAATGTCCTAAAATACATTCAGAGTGAGATTATGTTGCTGCACAAAAAGGGGGATTTATCTTAAGCTTTTTTCACACATGCTGTTAAACGTTGTTACTGAAAACCTCACATTTTCTTACAACTGGAATAAAACTCAAACCTAGTGGTGCGTCTGTTGTTGAATATTCTGTTGGACTGCAGCTGCTCATAGAGCATTTTAATCTCAGCGAGGCCTGGCATAAACACCAACACGGCACCTGCACTCAAACAAATACAAGTCAGAGAAAGTATAAAGAATTCACGTTTATACAAAGAAAAGCACAAAGTGTCTTGGATTTACCTTGACTGAGTCTGAGGAACTCTTACCTGGTGGGTAGCTGTGTTTTCCATCCACTATCCACTCCAGCAGGCTCTCCACCAAGTCCATGTTGATCTTGTCCAGGTCCATCGCAGCGACAGTTTTAAGGACAGACTTCTTCGTATCTACAGGAGTAGAGCGGATCATTAAAACCCTGACAGAACATTCGAGCTGGAGATATGATTGAACAGTTTCCTCGAAACACACCTTTATATCGAACGGTGAGCTCCTGCAGGCTGAGCTGCTGGTCTGGGATCGAGTCTTTAACAAAATCTTTCTTACAGAAAGACATGAAGTTCCACACGTCGTCGCCCAAGTCGTCCACCGTGTCCCTCAGATCGCTTCGGCCTCCTCGCCCGCTTGTGGAAGACGGGTTTTGTTTTCCTGAGCGCATGTATGGGCTGCCGTCTTCTATGACATAGCTGGACACGTCAATGAAACGAAGGATAGGAGGGGGTTTCAGATGGAGCAATGGATGGACAGATAGAAGGACAAACAGCTATAGAGGGAGGAAAGAAAGAAAGAAAGAAAGAAAGAAAGAAAGAAAGAAAGGATTATGATATGAGTTAAGCTAGAAGATAAGTGAATGTTGTTACCCAGTTTTAGCAATGGCATCTTCAAGGAAAAACTGATCAACAGGGAAGGTACGTCCTGGAGAAGAAGAACATTTAGATTAGACAGAATAAAGTTCCAGATTGGTGTTATTGACTGCGGATCGGAGTGATTACCGGGTATATGGATAGTGGGACAGTTGTAGAAATACTCTGAGAAGAGGTTGGCATTGAGAGTGGCACTCATTAGAATAATCTTCAGGTCTTGCCTCTTTGTAATAAGGTCCTTAAGCACCAACAGTAGGAAGTCGCTGAGTGGAAAAAAAGAAAACAGTCAGAGATCAAGACTTGGAAATGTATTCGCAATGATCTGCATGTATGAACAGGTTTCGTGTTCAGAAAGCTGACCTCTCTTCTGTCCGTTCGTGCACCTCATCCACAATAACATGCGTGACCCCTCGGAGGTCTGCGTCGCCCTCCAGCCTACGGAGCAGCACGCCCGTGGTGCAGTACAGCAGCCTGGTGGCCGACGTCTGGGAAGAACGGGGGGAGAGCCAGAGATTAATCTTCGGAACGTAACCACAAGATACATCACCAAGATAGAAAGCACCACGTGCGCATACCCTGACGCTCTCCAGGCGGATCTGGTAGCCCACGGAGTTTCCCAGACACTCTGCGCGCTCCTGCGCGACTCTCTGAGCCACAGAGATGGCGGAAATACGACGAGGCTGGGTGCAGATGATGTTGGCCACCTGTCCGGAGGGACCGCCTAAAGAGGCGTCCAGGATGAACTGAGGAATCTGAGTGGTTTTACCACACCTGGAAAGAATGAAGCGTTTTAAGAATGCACAGTGAACAGAGACAGACAGATCCACTGCGTCACCTACCCCGTCATCCCACTGACCACCAGAACCTGGCAGCTCTTCAACTCATCCAGGATGTTCTCTCTTTCCTGCCAAGCCGGGAGGCTCCTCCTCTGCTCCAGCATGGACTGAAAGCGCCTGGAAGACTGGAATGGGAATAAAAAGAAAAACACTTCAGCATCCAAGTACGTATGTGATGTTTCCGATGTTTTCCGTCAGATCTACCTGTTTTCTCTGGAATTCTCGACACAGCTTGCCGTTTTCCTGCAGGAGGTTCTCCGCTTTCTGACTGTGCTTGCTCTCCATCTTCTTCCTCAGGTTGACGTAGCTCTCGGTCTCAACGGGGACAGCTTCCACCTCCACCTCCTCTTCAGCCTCCTCTGCCTCTCCAGTCTCTTTTACTGAAAAGAAAAAACACGGGATGCCATTCAACAATAAACACACGTCAGACATTTCAGCCTCTAGATGACTCACAATCTGTAGGTTTCTGGTTTGAGGGTGGAGCAGCCCTCCTGCTGTTCGTGCTGCTACTCCTGCTCTCCTCCGAGGTGCCGCTCCTCACACTTTTACTCTTGGCAGTGGAGAGAGAAGTCGACTGGGGTACCACGACAGGAGGAGGGGTGCTGTATTTGTGATGAGCGGCAGCCAGAAGCTCCTTCATGCTGAGCTCATCCTCGCATGAGGTGATCAAGGTGTAAACGACAGGCTCGCCACTCTTCGCCGCGACCAGCGCCTCTCCAAACAGCCTCTCAGTGACAGCGAGTCTCCCCGCAGCCCCCACGGACTCATCATTGGTGCTGAAGGCGACTATCGGCGCCTGATGAGGATAACGGTTTCCCTTAGGGAAGCGGACCTCCAGCTCATACTCCGGAGGGGAATAGCTGTTGAAGCCAGGCAGGCTTGGCCCCCTCAGGTCCGAGGAAGCAGCCCCAGACTTTTCTCTTCCTGGAAGTTCGTGCCTGAACCGGCATCTGTCACCGAAGCGACAGCGGCGGTCTTTAAGGTAGAATTTGCAGACATCGCGGCTGTTCTTGCTCAGAGCCTCGCCTCCGTTCTTGGCAGGTTTGTCAGAGAGGAACGGTACATCCAGAGACACCGTCCACACAGCATTGGCAATGCGCTCGTTGAAGCGCTCTCCATAAATAGCAGCCAGCGCCAGGGCTTCCTCCTGCCTCTGGCTCAGGCATTCGTCCATCGGCACCCCCTGGAGGCCATCGGGGGAAACTGCTTTCTGTCCATAGCGTTCGCTGAAGACTTGAAGGAGAAGCTGTTCCAAGGTTGCCCCAAATTCTCCTCCACCAGACTCCAGAGCCTGTTTGCTTCTCTCCCTGTCGAAGCCGTACCTTTAAAAAGGAGCACAAAAATTTAATCAGATAATAAATCTACTGGAAACTATTCTTTGGTGCCTGACAACTTAGACCAGGGGTCTGCAACCTCTACAATCCAAAGAGCCATTTCCCCCCCTCAGTTCAGCTAAATAAAACACGTATAGAACAGCAAATGCTACACAACCTTTTGAAAAAGGAAGACTTATAACTTTTTGATAAATATCTACTTAAGGAAATTAGTTGTTATTTTTAAAAACAATCATTTTATTTCTACCTTCAGGTTTAAAAGGTAGAACATCTACAGGATGTTGACATTTATGGAGAATTATGTAAGAAAAACAAAAAAAACACAAAACAAAACACAATCTAATGACAAAAATAGATCTAAACAATATATTACTGGCACCTTTAGTGTCATTCTGTCATGGAAATTCAACGGAGTTATTCCACGAAAAAACTGAAAACATGCTTAAACCCGAATCTGTTGGTATATCTATAATTATAAGCGTTAGTTGAAGGAGGAACGAAATGAGAGACAAGGAAGTGTGTCGCAGGATGGACTAAGAAAAAAGTGAGGAAACACACGAGATGATGATAATGATATTGGGAATAAAGTCTGGAAATACAAATACTTAGTGAAAATCCTTTTATAAAATCCGAAGTTTTCCAGAGTTTATCTGGATTAATTTCAGGAGCAGCTCCAGTTTCAGCACCGTTTCACTTACCAACATCAACTTCATGATGTGATTACCTGCAGAGTTTTCCAACAGCAAATAAGGAGACAACAGGTTCAGGTGTGGGTCGCTCCTCCCCCTCCTCCTCCTCCTCTGGGTTATAAGCAGGGCTCTCATCTCGCTCCACAGGCTCGTCATTGGTGGCCCAAAACTGACCTTCCTCACGGTGATCCAATTCATCATATTCCTCCTCCTCTTCTGAATAATCTGAGCCAGATTCCCTGATGCAAACAGAGCCATATATTTATTTCCAATAACGCTAACAAATTAAAATATGCACATTTCGAAGCGTTTACTCACTCGTACGGCTCATCAAAATCCTGGGTCTGCAGTTCCCGTAGTAACTCCTTGAGCTGTTCTTGGTTCTCATTGGTCATGAAGATCCTCTGCAAGGGCATGCTGCTCGCCTCTGGCCTGTTGCCATCGCCTGGTTTCCGAGGGATCCTGGAACTCACCAGGGACCTCGGGAGAGGCTTTCTGACGCTTTTTAAGTCGCTTCGCTCAAATCTGCTTTGATCATTAAATCCCCTTCCTCGTCCTGCATCTCTGCCCCCGGCACGGCCGCCACTGCCTTGTCCTTTTCCAGGTCTGAAGAGACAGAAGTTGAGGAAAGACAAACGCAACGAAGTAATAAAAAGAACAGACTTTTTGGGGATGCTGTAATACCTGCTGGAACGAGAGGGTCCAAAATCAAGGCTGAAATCGTCATCATCATCCCAACGACCAGCTCCTCCTCCCTTCCGACTTCCACCTCCACCTCCACCTCCTCTTGGCTTGTTAAACCTCCCTCCTCCTCTGTTCGGCTTCCCTCCTCTTCTCCTCGCGTTCATTTTTCTGGTTCAACACACACAACCAGTGCCATCAAACCCTATTCCTGAGCTTTACTGCCGGCAAACATGCAGGATTTCTCAAAATAAACTCCCTTAAACTTAAAAATAAGCCAACCTTCAGTCAGTGTTCCTTCATGGCTGCAAACCATCTGTGAACAGAGACAGAAAAAGAACAGATTGGATGTGTGTGTTTTCAGCTTTAAAAGCAAAAAGGCAGGCTATAATCCTAGAAACAGCAGCAGGGACAGCTGATAGACGCAGAGCTGGGCAGAGCAAGCCAGCTACTGTACAGGCATGATGGAGCAGAGAGTCGCTTATAGCTGAGGGGGGATTTCCAATTCAAGTGCAAAGCAATGAGATGGTGGCTGACACACAACGCTGTTGGCTACAATTATGCAATCAAACTGCAGAGTAACAACAGCAGGGCCGTTCAGTCCAGGGGCGTTGCGGCTGCTCAGGCGTATTATTAGCAAAAGAGCTAAAAGAGCACATCATGGGGAATGTTAGAAAAACTGCGGAGTGTGAAAAAGTCAGATAGGGGCTGCTTGTCATTTCGCCACACCGTTTGTACGTTTGCGTTTGAGGTCTTTTCACACAAAACCGCGGTCCCCCCCCCCCCCAGTTGCAATTCTACACAGCCGCGTTTTACAAGTTGAGTTATACACCAGATTATCTACACTCCTTCCTTTTTAATCAAGTCAATCAACAAACTTTATAAAAAAGAAATCATTATCAAATTTTAATTGTTTTGCAACTGTACATTGGCTTTTATGAAAGACAAATTCCAGTTAGTTCTACACTCTACAGAAATGCTGCAATGTAAAAATCAAACTGTATTATCATGATAATCGCATTTGTTACTATCATACACATTAGGAACAAGTTATTAAATGCAGGATATATATATATATATATATATATATATATATATATATATATATATATATATATATATATATATAGTTATTTTGTTATAATAGTTATAGTAGTTATTATAATAGTTGTTTTTATTGTTATTCCTGAAACTGGGCAACTACTTCAGAGGTATTATTTTTGTTTGTTTTTCCTCATGGTCACAGTTACACCAATATTAGCCTACACACCTAAATTCCAAAATCACTATAATCTCTTCGGTTATGCTGTTTTCTTTCCAAACTGCCTTGTGTTTATTTGTCTCCAAGAGAAAAAAATAAATCTTAAATGGTCCTAATTAAAACCCTCTGTGCAAAAAAAACTTTTGCTATTGTTAAGTGTTTTTTAGATTTTTAACTTTTAAAGCAGGCTCAGTCTAAACTCTTACAGTACCTGTTATTCGGTACTGGACTTATTTTTTTATTGGACATGCGACTGAATAAGACTAAAAATTATGATGAACTGCAAATTTGCTTCCTATATTGAATAGACAATATTTCAAAGGTAAATGTGATTTACAGTTAATTTGACCTCATTATTAACTGAAAAATGTAAGCTTTCCAGTTTTAGTATATATTCAACTTTTTCGTGCAATGAATCCCAATTAAATCATTTTTACTGAGGTGGAATTTGTTAAAGGTTTAAATAAATTTTCTACGATCTGCTCAAAATTAATTTACTGTAAGGAAATTTGATTGTATGACTTTAATAAATATATGTCAGCAAGACGTTGCCTACAGTTATTCAAGTGGGCATAATGTTTAATGTATCATAAGAGTTAACTGGTTAAAACACAAATCATCAAACGCATCAATTGAAATATAAAAAAATATATATAAATATATATATATATATATATATATATATATATATATATATATATATATATAAATATAAAATAATATAAAATATAATATAAAATCAAATTAACGCAGTTATGATAACTGAGCCATTTCTACTAATATGAAGTTCACAGTTCATCTAAATACGTAACTGCAAAGAGAAATGATCAGGTTCGAGTACATGGGTACGAAAAGGTTTGTTTACGAGAACGAAATTAGGGTACTGATTGACCCGGAGCCTGACCATATTGTTAGCTAACAAGCTAACAGCTAGCAAGCTCACTCTTACCTTCTACTGTACCAAGCTAGGCTAACTTAAAGATTTCCTCACACTCCAAACTCTCATGTTTCAAAGTTTAGGATTAAACTAAACGTCTGAGATGTATCATAACCGATAAAGCCGAAGATGTATATCTTCCAGAAAGAACTTTTAATATATGAACAAACCTGAAGCAGAAGCTCCAACTCCATCCGCCCCCTGGCACAGTACATTCTCTTTCATTGGCCGAAGTTCGGAGTTCATACTTTCTTTTCCGGTTCTTGTATTGCATAACTGTAGTTTTTAAAACACTCTTAAGTCACTCATAACATTTACCATTACACAAGCATAGCACTAATATTAATTTTCATGAAGCTATACCTAAAAATAATAAATTTTTCAACTTCGTGGAAGACAGCACAGTAGGCGTGGCTTAATATCAAGTCCCGCCCCTAACTGTTGTGATTGGTCCATGATTCTACTCTCTTCAGTTGTTGTTAGAGCTTATTTTTAAAAAAAAGCAAAAACAAGATAAATACGAGTAAACCTCTTTCACTCAGCAAGCATGAGGAACTTTTCTAAACTCAATTTTTTGAAAGTCAAAGAATATTTGTCTTTTTAACAAGATATACTGGCAACTATTAGCTCTTAGCAGAGATACAAACCAATATTGATCAGCTAGTTATAAAGCTTTCCATATCAATCACACCATGTAAACAGCTGAATAGATAGTAATACTGACGTAAAGGTGTTTTTAAATGTCTCCTCACAGAGAGATATATTGTTTGACTGCTCTTTCTGTCAACTTTCACCAAATTGATAAAAACTAGCATAACAGTCAAGCTACAAATACATGTAAATAGAAATCATTGCTCATTCTTGTACCCACAGCATCAATGCAATTCAATATTGAATAAAATACTAAAACTTAATATTACTTTATTAAATGCAATACTACCATCGGCAGTGTGTCATTGTGTTGAACATATCCAGGTAGTGGTAAATTCCTGTTATTTCAAGTGTTGAATAAGAAAATAAAATTCACTCTGAATTTTACCCATCTCTTGCAATTCATAACAGAAGGAATATCAGCATATTTTTTTTATTAAAGCCATTAAAATCTAATCATGTCCAAGGTAACCAAATATGAACTCTTTTAAGATTTTTAAATGTAGTTGTAGATCCTGCTACTCCCCAGAGGATGGTGTTTTTTCTCAGCCACGTTTATATGATTTAGTGTAGACCACGCCCCTTTGATATCCAACCCCGCCCTGTTCCTCAACCAGGGCTGCGTTATGTGACCCACTGTTACCATGGCAACGCCTGCCTGCGTTTAGCTGCCTGAACTCGTTCTAAATGAAAAAGTGTGAATTTTTTTGCACAAATTATACGCATTTAATAATATCTAAGCTTGATCTTTCAGTCTTCACGACTCTGGGTTCAACTTTCCGACTTTTCACTTTTTTTTTTTTTATTATTCAGAGTAAAACATATCTGCTGTGGACAACGACAGCCATCTGCCAACTGAGGGAAGCTGTCATAGCATGGCTGGTGAGGTGTAAATATGAACATCATACAGAAACAAACAAGTGACAAGTCTTCTGTCTCACTTTCTTTTTCAGACAACAAAGAGGGAATTTTATGGGGGAATTTTACTGCCGTATGTCGAGAGTGTACATTTTCGATTTGAAAGCAGGATTTCATCTCTTTGCTCTCAAAACTGGAAAAGCATTAAAAAACTTCTACTCTTTTTCAAGTATTAAAAGTTTTGAAAGCAAGGAGATGAAATCCTGCTTTCAAACTGAAAATGTACACTCTCGACTTATGGCAGTAACATTCTCCCATAGAAATTATTTGAATACTGATAGTAAATATCCGCATTTAGGCCAGTTCTATTTATGTGATCCCAGACATGTTAAATGAATTTGGATGTGTTTGTCTGCAGGAACTGAACACAAGGTTTCCTGCATTTTTCCAAATGGGGACAAATATGGTGAGTAGGGACATAAACCCAACCAACACTTAAATGTGGGCCACTTGTCCACAGGATACAAGACAGCCCTGGTGGTGTGGGACCCATAGCAGTAATAGATGGGTTGCAGAATTTTCTTATTACTTAATGAAGAGACAGCAAAAACCTACAAAGGTGGTCAACTGATTTCACACATGAGCACATTTAGTCAAACCAACTGGGTCTCATAGAGGTTGCCCATTGTTATTTGAAAACATTTGAGTAAATGTTTTTAATCATACAACGATAACCTGAGTAACTACGGAAAGCATTCGACTGATGATAAAAACTTACAGAGAAAAATACTCAAAAAAAGTTTAAAGTAATCAGGAATAGTACCACAATTACATAAGCTGTTTGTTCACGTCACAGAGGGCCAGTGCACCTTGTCTGCATCCGGAGCGCTGGTGAGAAGTGGCACAGGAAAACACACTTCAGCCAGCGGCATCATATACATGGGAGAGTGGCATGAGGACAAAGTATGCGTTATCCGTCTCTGTCCTATTTTAATATACGTGCCTAAAGACTGCATGTGTTTACCTTGGCAGTTCATGATGCATGTCTTTTCTCTCTCCAGATGCTGGGCAGAGGGACCCTGCAGTTTCCCTCTGGAGCTCTGTATGAAGGAGAGTTCAAAGACAACATGTACCACGGCTCTGGAACATACATCTTTCCAGATGGCTCTGTGTACAGAGGCCATTTTTGCAATGACAGGTAGTTACTAGAGTACTCTTAGGCACTTTAACTGTCATAAAGTAGAGTTTTGACTATCTGAACTGGTGCTTTATAGGTTGGAGGGAGAGGGTACCTTTACAGATACACGAGGACTGAATTGGACTGGAGAATTCCACGGTGAAGCAGCACTTGGTCTCAAACTGCTGCACAACCTCTAGACAAAGTACGGAGTGAAGAATCATTACACTAAAACTAAAATGCCTTAGGAAAATAAAAACATGTGCTAACATCCCACACAGTTTCTGAATCTTCAAAACATATTTTTTTTTTCCTTACCTAAAAGTGTTATGCTCAGAGGTAAATGCCTGTTAAAACGTGTTGTCTTACATTATCTTATTTTACTCATTTCCAAACAATAACTATTAACTTTAAAAGTTGATTAAACATTGAAATGTAAACCTCTGTATTTATTCTGTGAAACAATTACATAAAAGGCATGCTATACAATTTCAATTTAAAATAATTTTGTATTGTGCTGACTTTGGTGCCACATTTTCTCCAGATTGCTTCACATTTTGGGTCACTTCTTTGCCAAATTGAAGATATTTCTAGATATTATGCCATGTTCATTAGGAAAATTTTTTTTAGAAAGGGCAAACACAAAAGTTGTTTTGGAAATACTGATATTGACAAAGCTTAAAAACCTTGGAAGTTGGCACACACCTAACTATGAACATATTCTAACTTTAATGTGTAAAAAGAAACTTGTGTGGTTAGGGCACCAAAACTAGCTCTAGCCACATTTTTCTAAATCCCGCCTTGCTCTTGACACACGCTGCATGAACTTTTTAAACTGCTGCCCTGTTGTGGCAAACAGTGCCACAACAACAAAGCAGAACCACTAATCTGCTGCATGGTTTCATGTCTCAAGATGTTAAAATGCTGAACTGCATTGCTGTTTTTGCTATTCTATGTACTTTTTATCAACTTAATAATTTTTTACATTAATTCGTTGGAGATCCCAGAGAGATTCTATGTTGTTTTGTTGCATACTAAAATTATACAATGAAATGACAATTAATTTGATTAAGCCAAAGAGCAAGGATCCATGAGCAGAGTATCTGCAGTTCAGCAAGCAAATATCTGAAATTAGCGTGTCATGTCTGTAGCTTCCTGTGCCTCAGCACAGGAAGTGTCTGCCTGTGTAAGCTTCATTTAGCACATTACATTATCAGACGGGTTCCACTTTGGGCCCGTCGGCACGGTGGCTGTTATGTTACTTCCAAGTTTTACTCCAGGAATATTAGTGGAAAGTATTTAAAGTCAGTTCTATATTCCCTTATTTATTCCCAGCCTTGACTGAGTGATAGGATACATTTCATCTGACCTCCAGCATGTGCTCATACACTTGGCTTAATGCACAAAGTACCCTTAAAAATCAGCTCACAAGAAAATCAAGTTTTTAGACACGGTTTAATAGGTATCTCTGATACTGTATTTTATCACTCTGTTGTATAATGCCTCTGTTGATCTGTAATTGCACATACCCCTGAATAAATTCAGTAAAGAGAAGTAACTCCATCCAGATTATACAGATATGGAAGAGTAAGTAATAAAAACACACATACATATACATATAGTGTACTAACATCCACAGAATCCTACACACCTCATGTAAAATACTGTACGAGATACAAGAAACAGCTATTTTTTTGATTGTACAGTTAAAAGGTACAAAATAAAACAATTGTATTGCAAACCTCCAGTAGTGATTTCAATGCAAAAGTGTCAACTAAATTAACAAATAGGAAATGGCACTCAATTTTGGCACAAGATACAAAAAGAAAAAAAAAAACAAAAAAACCATTTTAAATGCAGCTGACAAATACCACTTCACAACTGTGTACATCCTCTGGAGTTAACGTTTATTGTACTGGACTATGAGAGTGAATGTGTATACTTCTCTTCATTTAGTGAGCTAGACAACGGTGAGGAAAATTTTCAAAGTTTTGCTATATATTATCTCCGTAAACCTGAGAATATATATACACACACACACACACATATATATATATATATATATATATATATATATATATATATATATATATATATATATATATATATATATATATATATATATATATAAACTATTTTTAAACTATTTTCTTTGTGAAGAAAATTGTGACTTTAACAGGAAAAAAATAATGATAATAGTTCTAGAAACATTAGCAGTTTTTTCATAATTTCTGAAGTAAGATTCTCTTTAAAGGTTATAAGCTGTTAACATCTTACCTGCAGTCGCTAACTCTCTTGACGTCTTCATTCAAGATAAATCTAAAAATAGTTGGACATGGATGTTAAAGCTGATGACCAGCCTGAGGGCCAAGACTAAAGCAGACTTATGTCACTCAAACAACTCCAGTCTTAAAAATAGCATAGCAGTGTATGCTAATGTTATTTCTTGAGCCTTTTATTCTTCATCCTATTAGCATTCGGGAGGTTATGTCCAAAGAAGTCAATATTGTTTACCCTGGAAGCGGATGTAGGAGGCAGTGCACCACCAATGATCTCTCTATGTGAAACAAATGGTGAGAACAGAACATGTAAAGCATTTCTGGACAGAGTAACTATCTTGTATGAAAATCAAGCAGAAAAGTATATCAGTTTAAGTGAACACCACTGCATTAATTTTTACATGTTCTGTTCTGCATGTGTTTTAAACAGAGATGTCATTGGTGCTGCACAGCTGCCAAACTCAAATCCTGTGTAAATAATCATTGACTTTCCTGTAAAAAAAACAGCCCAAATGAAAACTGATACAAGTTTCACAAAATTAAATAATTTAATAAAATTAACTATGATATTTAGAAGTCTGCTGTGCTCTGGCCCCTGTTTAACTAGCTGTTAGCTTCAGCCTCCAGAACCAACTAATTTGGATTTATACTAAAAGACACCAAAGGTATTTTCAATTGCATGTACGATATTGATTGCAT
Source organism: Anableps anableps (assembly GCA_014839685.1). NCBI lineage: Eukaryota > Metazoa > Chordata > Actinopteri > Cyprinodontiformes > Anablepidae > Anableps > Anableps anableps. Next base: position 15,635,340 of record CM026087.1, read on the forward strand.
ATTACCTTTTAACTTAACTTCACTTCGTAAATCCTGAAGTGAAGTTAAGGTCTGAAAACAGGTGCTGAGAGAACAGTGTTCATGCACAATTTTTACACAAACAGCCAAGCATCAAAATGAGCATTCTACTGTATACAAAGACACGGAGGATCTTGTCCCACAGAGCAAGTACACTACAAATCAAAAATGACATTAAAATGACCCACTGTGCTTGTCTGTGTGCAGAACAACAGAGTTCTGGATGCGGTGCCCTGCTTGGGCACTCCAAAGTGAAGGAAGAATAGCAAAGGAAACCCCCAAAAACAGCACCAATTTTTATAGCAAACAAATCCCACCATCAGTATGCAGAGCAGTTATATATTGTGCTGTAGTTGGAGAGATAAAGATGGTGTCAATGGCAGTCACTACAGAACTCGAGCTGTTCTACAGAAGTGCAGAAGTTGCTGAGATTTGAGAAACCAGATGGTTCAGCCAAAAGGCTCAGGGAAGCAACAGGGTGCTACTCCAAAAGTTGGGAAATGTAGTGAATGTCGGGAAATGTGTTGAAGCTGCTTATTTAACCTGCAAACTTTTTAATTTATAAATACTTTATAAAACACCAAAAATGTTCCTCAACAACCTAGAAAAGCCATAGTTCAAGTCAATGCTAACCCCCACGATATATAATAATAGTAAGTAGCTAGCTTTGTAACTATGCTTGTAAGATAGGTATGTTTCTACAATAAAAGGAACAAAAAGTAAGTAACTAGCTAGCCAACTAACCTAGCCAGCTAGCTACTAAGAAGAAGAAGAGGAAGAAGAAAAAGATAGCAACTAAGCTAGCTGCTTCTTGTCATTGGCAGTTGCCTAAGCAAATTGACTGAAAGTATTTGGTTGCAGGCATCATTCTTGTGTCCACCTACTCTTGTTTCTGTTTTATAAATTCTCATACCTGAATGATTAAGCCTTAACCTTTTCCCTAAATCTTGAACACATGATGCATTGATAAGTAATAAAATTGTGTGTTGTTTATTAACCTATGTGCAGTCGTAAACCGAAAGACAACCAGGACTGGCTTTCCTTTTAAAAATATACCAAAATAACTCCTGAATGATTTGGAAAGGGTTTGGACCTAGGGCCCTTCGAGTGGTGTCAGAATGGTGTTGAGAGCCTGCAGCTAAATACAGTTGACCAAATTAAATTCTAGTGTTTCTTGGTGGTTGGCAAACCAGTTTTGTGCTTTTACCACTATACATGGGAAAGGAATGCAGAACAAGAATTTGCTGACTTGTATAGCAACATACAAGGTGTCGTACATCATTGTATGGCAACATACATGTCATACGTGTTCAGATCTTATCAGAACAGACCACGCCTTTCAGGAGGGAGCTGCAAAAGAATTCAAATGTTTTCTCATTATTAAAGAATCTAAAGCTTTAATAATGCGCACCTCTTTGGAACAAACACTTCAGCATTCAGTGTTCTATAATGTGATTTTATGTTTTCATACATTTCTTTATTTTTACCTCAACCTCCACTCCTAGATGAGCTGGTATGAAATACTGTTTGGTTTAGTGCTCTACAATCAGCAACAATGACAATAGACAATGTCATGTTTTCATACACTAAAAGGAGCATGTTTACAACCAGAGGTTACACGATGTGACATTGGGTCATTATAATCAAATCAAAAGTGGTAATAAATACAGGCAACTTTCACTATATTCAATATGCACAGCAGCCATTTTGAATACAAAACTCGGCTGCTCGGCAAGCTCCTTTTTTTTCACAGACAGAACTCCATCTTTAGGGCATGTTCTTGTATTTCTGACAGGGACCTTGAAAGATCTTACTTCCAAGTAAAAAGAGTACGGGCAGAAAGGATCTGTTAAATGGTTTTTTTTTATTCAGGAAAGGAATTTTCAACAGGTCTGAGCTTCATGTCAGTGTATCTCCCTGAACCTTCCTGTGGAACCATCCAGAACTCTCGTGCTGATAGGTTTTGATATGTATATCAGATAGAGGACATCTGTGTTTATAAGTTTAACTCCAAAGACAACTTGAAATAGCAGGAATTCTCCACAACATCAGTTTTGTACTTTAATATTTTAGGCAATCAGCATATAGCTTTTTTCAAGGAATGGTTATTGTTTGACATTCCTTTAACTACATTTGTTTGGTTTTCCTACATTTTTCGTCCTGCACACCAAGACTTATAAACAACATCCATAAATGAACCAACATACCTACAGCTGGTTTTGCTTCTCTATTTTCAATACCTCCCAGATGTGTATTTTTTGTTTATATTTATTTTCAAACTTAAAAAAAAAAAAAAAAAAAATGCATAAGAAAAATTTTTGAGTTTCTGCCTACAATCTCAAGCCAAATACTTCCAGCAAATTTGTTTCAAAATAATGAAAAAAAGATTTCTTGTTTTCAACTTACATGAAAAAAAGTCATCATAAAATGTTTCCCATAAAGTGTTACAAATACATAACAAACCATCACGAAGGAATCAGAAGAGCACCGACTTACTAAAGAAGAGGGACTGGCATTTTTGGGGCAGTACAACTGACCAAAACAGTATCATGCTACAACAATCTCAAATGTTTTTGACTTGCTACTTTCATTTTCATGTGCTTATGTGTTCACAGTAGTCTTAGGCACATGTTATTGTATAAAATGTATATGTGCGGCATCAATCTAGATTTACCTGTATTTCTCCTTTTGCTGCATGCCTGAGATTTGACCTAAAACCATTGTTTCTTTTCATCTTTCAGCAAAAGTGAGCTAATTTCTGAAATAAAACCACACCTTAAACGACATCTGCTGGCATGTGAGAGACTTCGCCAGTGCCAGATCTCCCACTGCCTCTGCCTCCTCCCATGTTGGCCGTTACGGGTTCTGCAGCAGACCCTCCCACTGGATCGGCTGAGAGAACACTTCTCGCTCTAGCCACATCTCGTAGCTGTAGTGGAAATCCTCCGGCAGCTCCACGCGCTGGCCCAGCACGCTCTGCAGGCAGTTGTCCACGGGCGCGAAGTCTCCATTTTTGTTCTTGTCGTAGCGCCGGCTGTTGAACTTCTCGATGCTCTCCCGCAGGGCACACTCCTCCGCCTGGAAGTCCCAGGGCCGGGCATCGATATCTGGGAAAGAGAGCAGATGAAGGACACTTATACTGGCACATGTCCATGTGAATGAATTTCACTTTTTAAATAAAAAAAATAAAAAATAAAAATTGTGTCCACATTTGCTTGTCTCCACCTAATTCTCTCTCTTTCCATCAATGTGTGCTTCTCTAATGGTGACAAATCACTTACTCTCCCATGAGGAACAGTGACCCTGAAAAGTCACCCATCTATGTTGCTATGGCAACACCACCCAGATCATTACAAGAGACTGCTGCAGGATTATGATTAAGAGCACACAGTAGTACCATAACCAAATGCATCACCTCAAGGTACATTTATTACACAGTTTCTGTATCATTCTGGCATTGCACGTCTAGCTAAATATCTTTACTCTGTCGTCTCTGGTCTGTTTGTCATTTCTGTGTGGGATCAGAGGAGGGCAGCTTAATCTAATTAGCTCCACAGTCTCTTTATACACAGTGCTATGAAAAATTATTTTCCCCTTTACAGATATGTTCTGTTTTTGCCTTTTTATCCAGTTTAAATGTTTAAAATAAAACATATTTTAATAGAGGAAAGGAATAAATAAGCACAAAAAGATATTTTCAAATGATGATTTAATTTATTATTATGTAAAAAAAAATCTGTTCAAACCAACCTGCTCCTATATGTAAAAGTAAATGTCCCCTACACTTAGTTAGTTAGTTAGGTTGTTAAAGGGGTCATGACAACAAATTTCATTACTCTGTGGTTTTGGGGCTATAACATGATTTATTATGCACTGATGAGGCCGTGTGAACGTCAAGAGTTGGTATCAAAAGCTCTGTTCATAAGCAGTCAGCTTTGTTTCTTTGCTCAAAAGCGGACAAATCAGAGAACAGTTTGTTTTATGTAGGTTATCTTTCTATGCAATTCATATTCTCCTATTAGAGCGCACCATCAAGCAAACAGCCCTCTCCCTCCCCTTCCCTCCTCCCCCAGCTGATACACTGGCTAATTTAAGGGCTACATCGCGCTACCATGTCTGGCTACTCCACTTGAGAAGAGGATGGCTACTAAAAGGGGTTTATACAGTGATGTCATCACCTCTTCAACTGGTTGTGGCACATTTAGTGGCAACACATGATATCAAGTGTTAGTGATAATTAGCAATGAGAATTTTGGTCCACTGTCCTTTGCTGAATTGTTTTAATTCAGCAATATTGGAAGGTTTTCAAGCATGAAAGGTCTGTTTAAGGTCATACCACAGTATCTTAATCAAAGTTAAATCTAGATTTAAGTTAGGCCACCCAAAAACCTTCATCTTGTTTTTGAGCCATTCAGAGTTGTTTTGCTTTTTGAGATCTTTTAGCCTACTTCATGTTGTCAGACAGGTTCTATTCAAGTAACTTTTTTATTCTACAGCTAAAGCAGTAATCAGGCTTAGGGGTAGATACTGAGATTGAACTCAGCCTTACCAAAAATGTAGTTAAAATGACTTTTGATGATGATTCATAAACTGAATTCAAAAACAATTTAAATGATTTGAAACATTTAAGTGGAACGACTAAGAAAAAACAGCACTGTACTTGGCCACTTGGATGGACCTTTGCCGAACTATATATTGCTTTTATAATGCTCAACCTGATGCAGAGTGGTGGGAACATTCTGATCATGGAAAAGAAAGCGAGTAGCGAGGAAAATGTAGATCAATCCCTTTCAATCTCTTCGTAATATGCAACAAAAATATCACCATGCCACATGTTTCATGACTGCTGTCAACACTGAGATGACATCAAAGTTGTATTTATGACACAAATGCAATGCAGAAATTATTTTTCATAATTCCAAAGAGAGTAAAATCAGAATTAAGAATAGCATGATGAATTTCTGCAAACAGATCTGCCTATATGCTTTACCCTGGAAGTTTCAGTGCTTCCAAAGGTGTAAAGGTCCTTTTTAGACAGTTTGTCCTAAAGAACCTTTTTAGGGACACCAATATGATTACCTTGGGGTCAAATAAACCCATTAAACTCATGACTGTCTGAAAAGAGTAACCGCATTACTCGATTATTAGGAAAAAAAAACTGTTGTTTACCGTTTCCATAGGCCCAGTCATCATTGAGCCTGTGGCGAACTTTCTGGTAGATGGCCGACATGGTCTTCATGTTGCTCTTCCTCCACTGGCGGCCCAGGTACTTGGTCTGAATCTTGAGCAGCTTAAGAACGTAGAGCTGCATCATGGCCTGCTTGACCTTCAGAGCTCTCTTCAGGATGGGGGCTGACTTAAAAACAACCAACATCTGAAAAAGAGGAAGACATTTGCAAAAAACTGAAGAACAGAGTTTATTGAGTTTCGAAATTGAGTATAAAAAGCTCTTCTTGAGAAAACGCTTGTGCTTTGTTGGCATGTAGATAGCAGCTAATGGTTGTTATGGATCCATTTGTGAGCCCTGGAGATTATTTTCTTACCCCTCCTATCGCCCTCCTGACTATGCATGGTAGCATAAATATATACGCACCTGGTTCCAGTTGTTTTAAGCTATTTATTTATGTCTCTGACTGAACATAGGGCCAAATTTAGGTAAGCAGCTATTTTCTTGTAGCTATTTCCTGCCTTGAATAGCTTGTTCTCTTGTCTTTCCCATTATAAATAGTGGCATTTTAAACCTTTGTTGTAAAATAAACATTGAACCAGAAATTTGATTGTAGCATTGAAGTATATGGGTTACATCATATACCCTTGGAAAACAGAAAACTCCCATAATTGTTGCAAAGGTGATTTAGTAAAAAATTAAAATAATTTCTTAACTAAAATTAAAAGTTTGATTTTTTTTCCAAGGCAAGATTATGCTGCTGCAATTAAAGATACATAAATATTAAAGCTTTTCACACATCTTCATCAGGGGTGCTATTAGCTTGTCAAGACATCTTACACACACCATGGTCCTGGAGTGTTTCCACTTGGTCAGCTTGTTGAGGATCCTCAGGAGGTTGATACAGGAGAAAAGGTTCCTCCAGCAGAATTGGTTGTTGTCTCCTGCTTCCTGAAAACACAAACACACCTCAGCTGAGTCAGAGCGACATGGAGATCCTGGCTGACCTTCATCTAGCACTCATCTGAAAGTGTTATCACTCACCAAGCTCTCAGCCGTGAGCTCAGGCATCTCATGGACCACACAGTGGGGAAAGTCCAACACACATATACTGCAACACATTGCATGTTTTCATGGCAGGCTTATATTTAATATATTTCATGTATGTAAATAAATATTCTGCAACATTTACTTTTGTTTTTTTTTTTTTCCAACTAGCGTAAACAAACTTTTCCTACCTGTTTTTGGCGCTGATGTAGGACATGATGTTCTGGTTGAAGAACTTGAGGATAAGGGGGATGCAGTTGGCAAACACCAAATGTTGTGAGACTATTTCAAACTGCAAGAAAAGAAAATGCACCAGTCAGAAAGCTGAAGTTAGGAAATCTGCAAGATACATGTTCACACATCTAACAGTAGGCATACTTAAAACAAACAAACAAACAAACAAACAAACAAACAAAAATGCATGTTATGCTCATGCTGCTTTATCATTTCAGCCTTCAGGAAATCTAGGTCTGCAGAAGGAATGTAAAAGATGAAAAATAATCCTGTATCGTTAATAAGGTTTTGTATGTGGAGAAGGTCAAGAGTCAGAGGATATTATTCTCATGCAGCAGAGATACAAATCCATCACATTACTGAAGAAGCTTTAGAAAGATTACACACAGCATCAGTTTAGCAGCTGACTATCAGGATTTAACAGTTCAGCATTAAAGTATTAAGTCAAACTTCATTATTTATATTTAAACTAAACTGTTATGCTTATTTGGTTGTCAAATAATGCATAAATCATGTATAGTGGCTTTCAAACATTTGCATAACTTTATAACCACAAACTTTATGTGTGCTTTTCCTTCCACTTCACAATTGCTCACTAGCTTGTGTTGGTTTATCACATTAAATCCAAATAAAATACATATGTTTTCCTTTTTTTCAAATTAAAGTCTAAAAATGAATAATTTGCATTTATATCTAAGGGGGGTTTGGGGTATGTCTCTGCAAGCTTTGAACATCTGCAGTAGTCTTTCTAATATTTGCAAATCCTGTCACTTAACTGCATGTAATTCCTCTCTGTGGCAGCAGAGGGAGCCAGCATCTTAACTCTACACAGCAGCAAACTGAAGGAGCATACATAAATGTTTCCTCATAACAACAGAGAATATCTGCATCAGTGCCTCCCTCCTGAGTGAAAAGGAGTGAAGATGTTTGTGGGGCTGTGAGTTGTGGATGTGGACTCAATGGTAGGGGGAACACATGAGCTGATGGCTGGACAGCACAGTGAGTGTGGGACCTGATAGATGTGGTTCAGCTTGAAGTGCTTGAGGAGCAGCAGCAGCAGTGCAGAGATGGCCTTAACAATGATTTCCTTGTGACGGTTCACGTCAATCCCCAGCTTCATGCTCTGAAGGACTGTGATACTGCAGGACAAACGCGCACGCACGCACACACACACACACACACACACACACAGTAGATACCAACTGTAATACATGATGAAAAAATACACTACCAGGTTCTAACTTCAGAAGCAAAGAATAATTCTGACAAATGTATGACATTAGCCATGGAAATATCAGACAGGGTTGCCTTTTCTAAACAAGAGAAATGTTTCTTCTTTTCACTGACTGTGTGTCAGAGACATCCTACATAGCAAAAATAATACAACGCAGTTTATTTTCAACAGCGCCTACTACAGCCAAAAATACAAACAGAAAACCCAAAGCCTTGATGACAACTGTAACTTTCTGTCTCTACTATTAGACAAACAGTGGCAAAAACATACAAATTCTGTCATAGCCACCTGATTAATAAGTTATTCCTATGACTGATCTGAAGTTGATGAACACACTTTCCAGGCCAAGAATGGAAATACAAAATAAGAGTATGAAAAAATATTTGTATTTCTTATTGCCTAAATATCTTGTCCTTCCTTCTTTGCGTCCCTGCCATATGTTCTTCTTCTCTTTATTCCTTTGTCATCTCCAAACTTTTTGCATCACTTCCCGGTGTCCTTCCTTCCATTCTGATATACCTACTTGTGGGCTTCCTTCCTCCCTTCCAGCCTCATTTTCTTGCTTCTTTCTTGGTTTTGTTTTCTACTTCTGCCCTTTTATTTCTTTTTAATGTCCTACCATATTGCCTTCCGTTCATGTGTCTTTCATTTCTTTCCATGCCTGTTTCATTCCATCCTTTTTTCCTTCCTTGTACTCTTTCCTCTGGTTATTTCCTTTCATCTGTCCTTCCTTTCTTTACCTCGCTTTGTTGTTCCTTCATTCCTTCCTCATGTATTTCCTTCCCTCCTTTGCTTTGTGGTGTCCTTACCCCTTCTGTTATTTTCCTCCTTTATCTGTGTCTTTCCTTCCTTCATTCTTTCCTTCTGTCGCCATGTCCTTCATTCCTTTCTTCCTTGTGTCCTTCTTTTGCTCCTGTCTTTCCCCTCCTTGTGTCATTCCTTTCCCCCTTTCCTTCCTTCCTCATGTAGTTCCTTCCCTTTCTTGCAGTCCCTGGTTTGTGTGAATTTCATATTTAAAAGCCTACCCGGTGTGGAAAAATCCATTGTAAATTCATGGAGAACTTTGTCATTAGAGTTTAATTTAAAATCATAAATACTAAAGAACTCTGGAAAGTTGAGGACAAAACATGTTGAAGGACATGTAGGAAGTCTGCACTTACGGCATCTCCTCAGGTAGCACATCAGCCAGGATGTTGATTGAGTCAGTTTTGGCTTTAGAGGTCGGAGCTGCTGCCAGCAGGAGCTTCAGAAGGGCGATCTGACAAAAATATGAAAACAGGCACCTTTTCATCATCCCCTAACAGCTGACTTAATAAATCTAGTATTAGTTAAATGTTAAAAGTCATTTTCCAGGGACCAAAGTGCCAAATAATGCTCAAAGTGTGGCTGTTTCTAGACAGCAACCCCAGACACACCAGAAAATGAGACACATTTTGGTCCCAGAGCAACAAGACTAACATCATGGAGTGCTTCAATCATCCTGGGCTGGACTACCCTTCTTTGGTTGGTCGAGTACATGCAACACTGATATGAAGCAGTTCTAAGAAACAGTGCCTGTACAACTAGACATTAGTTCAGTGATTCAAAGGAAAAGTAAATCTTCTACATAAATGTTTGAGCTTGTGAGTGGAATATTATTTTTTTTCTTACTATCTGTCCAGACAAAGTGGATAGATCTTTCTTTATGTTTTGATTTTGAATAGGATGTGCAGTCTGGAAATAAAAGCTTTCATGAGAACTTTGTGCTATACTCAATTAAAATAACAACAAAACTGCTATTGTTTTGAAAGAAACTGTACACATACCAAGCCTTCAAAGATACACTGACACCCTTCTCTGACAATTTCCAACAAAAAACTCCAAGGACTATTTAAATAGCCAAGTGATGTCCTGAGGGGGTGGGAGGGTGCTATAAGATGACAGCAAAATCAAAATCATTGCTTTGCTTGTGAAATTATAACTCACCAACTTTTATGCATATCTTAATTATCCTTGATATGACAAAAATATTCTATAAAGGAGCAGTCAACTATTACCCTTCCTTCACTTTCTGAGGAAGAGAATATATCACTAAATTAAAGTTATATTTTTATTCAACTTATTTAGCCTTTATTCTAGCTGACCCTCCTTTCAAAATAAAGGCGCAAATAAGCTTAAAGATTAATTAAAGTTTTTGTTTTATATATATATATATATATATATATATATATATATATATATATATATATATATATATATATATATATATATATATATATATATATATATATATAAATTGTGAATATTTTGAAAGACCTAAGTAAATTTAGGTAATACAAACATTGTACTTATATGGACTTTTTCAGCAACAGACAAAGGAAGCTCTTTTCATCGGTCAAGATCCAATTTACATTTCTCTAAATGAACAGTAAAATTTTTGGTAAAAAGTGTTTGTCACTTCCACTTGGTGATATTTGAAAGAAGCTGAAGCAATTTCAAATAGAAAAGTGTTAAAAGAGCAAGTGACGTCTTCATGTTTCAACATCAGACTCTTTCCCAGATTGATATTATACCTTGAGAGCTTACCCAATTGATTGAGCGGGTTGATTCCAGCAATTCCTTTAAACAGAGCTCACAGTAGAATGGGGTTTGCACCAACTTTATTCAAGGATTCAAGCACTAACTGAAATAAAGAGAAGTTTTAAATGCTTATCTTAATTTCTGTTTTTCCCTGGCATGTGTAACAGATTATATTGCTACCTATCGGTCATAAGGCTGACTTGGATCACCTATATTTAAAAAGTGCTCAAGTTTCCTTCACAGAGGGGGTACGAGTGATGAGAAGTTAATAAAGAGCCACTCACCACATACTGAGAGAGATTAGGAAGCATTCCGACATATAAAATCTCTGCAGGTGTCTCCTCCACCTCCTCCTCACCCTGTCAACACAACACACACATCCAACAAGCACTTGCTGTGTAGAATCCCTAATAGAGCTGCGTTTAATCGGAGTTTGAATTTGAGTTTAAACCAAAAATAATGATGCATGAAGAGAAACTGAAAAAGCAAAAAAAAAAGCAGAAAAAGCAGTGTCTGCTCACCAGACTGAGCGGACACTGCAGGAGCTCCTCTTCTCTCTTGATCTGGATCTCAGATACGGACACATACTTGTGCTAGAGAGGAGAAGAAAAAGGCAGGAACGCACCAACAGTCACTGTACACAATGGTTTTATCAGAACGGTTATTCAGTGCTGCTAACTGCTCCATGGCCTCTCTGGGAGGAATGGATTTGTGAGAAGGATGCTAATAACGCAGGATTCAGCAGCCCACAAGTATTGATCGGTAGACATTTAAACCATACAAAAGAAAAGCAAACCACATCACAAAACAGAGAAACTAGCATATTTATAGGGCTGTGAAGAAGTATGTTGTCTTTTTTTTGCTTTTGTAGATCACCAAACTACTTTTGATACGGGCAAAGATTACCTAAGGAACTTCAAAAGGCAGTTTTTAAATGATTTGATTTATGAAATAGAAAAACTTTCAAAACCAACCAGACCCTATGTGAAAAAGTAATTGCCCCCCTATTTAACCACGATTAATCACTAAATTTCATGCAGTTTCATTCAACAGATGTGAAACCAAGTCACCAACATCTATCAGCCTGGAAAGGATTACGAAGCCATTTCTCAGGCTATGGGACTCCAGAAAACCAATGTGAGAGCCAGTTATTAAGTTTGAGGTTCCAGGTTGATTTAGATTTAACTAGCTTTTTGTCCCTTGATAAATAAAATCAACATCTGAAAACTGCATTTAAATGTGAAAAAAGCAAAAACAGAAGAAATCTGGAAACAAATGGTTTCTCACAGCACTGTAAAAAGTTTTTGAAGAAAACAAAACACAATGAAAAGTTTGCCAACTCACCTGTTTGAGGGTCTTGACGCTCTCGTGGATGGGTCTGGGTAACCCTACCAGGGTCTCCGTGTCACTATAAGAGAAAATAGGGTTAAAACTGACCGAGAGATGAACAGATTTACCTTCCTGAGCGGCACACTTACTTTCCCAAAGTAAAACCAATGAACTTGTTCCTGCTGGTCTCCAGGAAGTGCTCGATGTCCTTCTCCCTGTAAATACAAAGAATCAGACGGTAGAGTCAGCTCATAAAACATGGTCCTGTTTCTGAAGGTGAAGCCTTGAAAGGCCCCGCAGGAATCAGCACACCTCAAGCTCGGGTTCTTAAAGAGAAATCCGGAAGCTAGGTGTTCTGATAACGGATAAAAGACGCACAGCTATGATGAGACACATTACACATGTGCATTGAAGCAGCAGCGACACCCTGCAGAAACACCCAGGCTCCTCTCTGGAATAAACAGATGGAGACCATATTGCTGCTTGAGCGCAGAGAGAGAAAACTGTAAGATTTTTTTTTTTTAGATCTTATTTTAACCTCTCAAATGCTGGGATATAACAAAGCAGGGAAATTTAGTCCTGACAACACAGTTTTCCAGGCTTCACTGATGGGAAATGGATGGAAAACTGTCGGTTGTCAGTGTTTATGTGACGATTCGATACCGTTTTGAGGTCTTTATCTTTCCTGACATCCAATCTTTATCCCTAAAGTACTTCTAAAGTCAAATCCCCACACTTTCAGAGGATTTCGAACTAAAAGTTTCCAAATACATTCCAGCATTATCAGCTGTAAATTGTTACCTTCAAATTCTTCAATAAATGAGACACTAACCTAACTTTCGGGGCCCAGGGCAGGCCTTTGGGGAAGTTGACCCTCTCTGTCGGGGGTCTCAGTGGAGGTGGAGGCGGCGGAGGCTGGATAATGACATCCCGATCCAAGGGGTCCACTTCCCCCTCGATGCCACTGTCCGTGTCCTCCGGGTCATCCTCCTCATCACGGGCGTCGTCGTTCTTGAAGGGGTCCCGCTCGTTGTAGGTGTCCAGGCTGTCCTGCTTGACCAGGGGCTAGGGGGAGACAGAGGACAGGGAGTCAGCACTCACAAGGTGAGTCTATAATTTTGGAAAAACTCTATTTAATGGGGTTCAAACCTGCTATCCTGATGGATATGTGGCACAAAACCCACATTCTAATGATCTATTAATCTATTATATTTGCTTTTTGGATGAAAGTGCAATATTGACAGGTCTCCTTAAACTGTCCAGCCCACTACTATTCCCTAATATAATGGCTGATTTAATTTAAAAAAGAGGGCAATTTAGAGCTTAAGCTGTGATTATCAAGTGACAACAAATGAAATTTTTAATCATTTTGCCTTTTAGCTGCAACAAAACAAACAGGAGGAGGAGGGACACGTCAGTCAAGCACAACTTGTTATACACCCACACACAGCTGAGAGGAGGACAGATTAAACAACGTTAACACCTGTTTTCCTGCAGCACGTGTAATGACTACCCACAGAAGCTTATCTCGGTTTACATATAAGGTAAAAAGAAAATATTCCACTCACTGGCTCATGCTTAAAGGCAGTAGTTGGTAGTTGATTGTAGTCTAAGAATGTGACAAGAAGTCACATTCTCCATGTAGTTGAAATCTTTTGAACTAAAAAAAAAAAAAATCTTGAAAATGCCAGTCCTTATTATTGTTTCTTATGGCTCCATCTACTCATCTTTCCTGACATCTCCCATCCATCCATCAGCATCCCCACATCCTGATGCTGCCATCACCATGCTTGACTGAAATCAGCAACAATAGATGGCTTTTTGAAGAATATTTTTAACACCTTCCCTTGGGAAGACTCAAATTTGACACTTGGAATATAAGATTAAGCCTAATCTAAAGTAAGAATTGCAAGGCCTTAGCAACCAAGAGTTTTTGACCAAAAAGAATATTTTGAAACTACCTATAATATGGGATTTAAGCTAACCTAAAGATTTCCACATTATAATACGACCACCATGGTGCTTGGCTGACATCAGCATCAACTGACAGCTTGTTGAAGAGGCCTTTTGGAGTGAATTTTTTCAAAAACCCTTTTAAAGACACTCAAAATCTAGGTTTAAAGGTAACACTTACAAATGGGATTCAGCCAAGGCTAAACTAAGAAGTGGAGTTAATTGTAGTTTTAGTGGAGGTCATGTTCTCCATACACAGTAGATGAATTCTTTTGGAAAATGTTTGTGTTATTCCTACGTCCATCCCTTATTCCCACATCATGATGATCCCACCACTGTGCTAGATTATAAGGCAGGATGCTCATATTCCTCATGCTCAGTTTTCTCCACATACTATTGGGGCTCAGTCGGACTAGATTCCTCCAGGTACCTTTCAGAAAAAAACAGCAGACGGGCATGTGACCTTTATTTATCATTCCTTCTCTTTGGCCACTCTATTATAGAAGTGTGTCTGGCAGAAAGGTCCACTGAAAGTCCTTAATAATCCCTGGCTTCTCAAGTATGTCCCTAATAAACACTCTTCATTTCACTGGCTGGGAAGCCATTTGCAGAAAGGCTATTATTCGGTTCAAACCTATATAGTTTCAGAGTAATGGAGCCAGACAAGTGTAGGCTGCAATCATGTAAACCAAATTGACAAATAGTGGTAGAGTGACTGTTATTAGATCATTATTTCTTAAATCCATCAAATCTTCTGATTTGGATACAAAAAAATTCCCTATGGGGCTGACAGATCGGCTTAATTAGAGGGGATAAAAAGAATGTTTCCACAGCAACCAAACCCAACATGATGTTTTGAACTTACCACACAGGTGCACATCAGAAGAAACAGGCAAAAACTCAAGCAACACTGAGTTTTCATCTACAAACAATCCCATTCCAAGTGTGAACCGCACAAACTCACACAGTTTGAATGGCAACAGTGCAAGCATCAGGCATGAATAAGCTTTCTGGCTGCTAGCTGGACTACTGCAGTTGATGTATGGTGCATCAGTCGGGGAACATAGACTGTGTGTGGTGGGAAGGTGGGAGGGGGATGAGAAGAGAGGAGCAGGTGAAACTGTGTTGGGAGCCATTCTCTATGGAAAAGCCATTCTCTGCTAAGTGAAAAGATAAAGCTGGAGTCCTTCTATTGGGGTTAGGAGGGCCACCGCTTTCAATTACATCCAGTTGAGAGCTGGGTCAGCATCTGGAGAAGTTAAAACTAAAAATGGAGTCAGATCACCTTCTCAATGAATGCATTTTAAAGAAAGTGGCCCCTTGCCTAAACTCTACAGAGCATGGTGGTTTGTTTTAAAGCTAAACACTAGTTGCAATGTGATGAAAACTGCAAGAGAGATGCTCCTAAAGTGAATGTCTGAAGTGAACTGTCTGTATGGGAGAGTGGAGAGTGACCACTCCGGAGCTGATGGTTACAGCCAGCAAGTCAGCCCTGTCCCGCCAACCCTGCTGCCCACAGTGGAGAAGGAAAATAGGAGGGAAGAAAAAAAAAAACAGAGCAAAAGAGAGAAGAGGAATAAGAAAAACAGAGAAAGTGGGACAATGAGAGGTGAAAAGAATACATGAGGAGAAAGTAAAGAAACTAACAGACATGAAGACGAATAGGGCTGTGGGACTGCAAGGAAGTGGGAGAGGAGAGCAACAAGTCCAACTCGGTGCAGAGAGGAAATGCAGGAGGAAAGAGAAGGGAATTTGTGGGTAAAGACCTGCTTCTTGGGAAAGGGACTGTCTCCTTCCAAGCTATCAACAAAGGCACTCTGTAGGGACAGAAGGAAGAGGGGCAATGAGAAACCAGAGGGCAGTTAGAGCTCTAATGAAAGAAAAACCAAAAAATAAACAAAGGCTGGGAATCCCACAGCGCCACGAGCACCAAGATCATCTGTGGTCACTGACTTACAGCAGGGAACTGATGATACTGGCGAAGCAGTTATAGAAAAGCCAACACAGCAAAGAGTTAAAGCTGCAAAGGATCTACTCTTCCATGCCAATGAAGGGTTAGCTATTAGAAAACCAGCTGAGATTTGTGTCGGTGTGCGTGTTCGATGCGTGTACCCTGCGGCTGCGACGGCCTCTCTTCTGCTGCTGTTGCTGCTCGATGAGCTCCATGGCCGAGGCTGGAGGAGACGCTGCTCTCATGGCTCTCACCACCTTGATGCTGTCCTCTGGGAGCGGGGGCAAGCTGAGACGCTCCCGGGCTCGCATTTTCATCTGCTGGAGCTCCTCGAAGCCCCCCAACGTAAACTGGGGAGCAAGTTCAGAAATACAGTGATTCTCACTTTGTGTTGATCTATCACATAAAATCCCAGTAGAATACATTAAAGTTCATAGTTGTAATCCAAGAAAATGTAAGTAGGGTTATTATACCAACCAGTACTGTTTTCCACAGCAGCAGCAGCACTTTCTTCATAGGGAAGTGAGGCGCGTTCATGCTGCAGAACTTGGTCACCATGGTGAAGAGGAGAAGAGCAAAGGGTTCTCCGTTGTAAAGAGGGGAACCTGAGGGTTGCATGAGCGTCTGGGGGTTAGAAGCGGTGACGACTGGAAGTAGCTGTGCAAACACACAGTGCACACACACCTAGCTCATTCTTGAAGGTCTCTCTGGCTGCTCTCCATTCCGGTTGGTCGTCTTCTGTTTGAACACGAATGGTCTCCACCATCAGGTACATGATGCTCAGGAGCACTCTGAGAAGATTTTGAGCACACAATGCATTTAAACAAATCGACCAATGGGTGGTTTTGTCCTTAAAATCGCAGGTGATTCTGCAAACAGCTTGTGTTTTAGTGCAAGATCAAATGCCTAGTAATCTCTTTAGATACAGTATTTTGATGAGGCAGTCGTACCCTTTAAACTTTTTCATATTTCATAAAGTAGTGCATAATTATAAATTGGAAGAAATATTAGACATGGATTTTAAAATTTTCACAAAACAACAACAAAAAAATGCTATTTACTCCGACACCCCTAAATAAAGTCCAGTTCCCTCAGAAATCACCTAATTAGTGAACAGACTCCACGTAGTTGTCATGTACTAAAAATATAGATGTTTTGTGAAGGCCTCAGAGGTTTGTTAAGAGAACATTAGTGAAGAAATCTGAGGGAAATCAAAAAATTAGCACTGCACACTACCCAGAACACACCATCCCCATGGTGAAGCATGGAGGTGGCAGCATGATGTGGAAATGCCTTTTTTTTTTTTTTTTTTTTTTTTCCCACAGCAGGGACAGGAAAGTTTTTTCAGTAAGCTAAATTTAAGACTTTTTAAAACATTTTTATGACTATCATGGTGTAAATTTAAGATCAAATGAAATATTAAAATAACAAACTATTACCTTAAAGTAAATATAACTATGTCAACTTCAAATTGGTATTTTTATGGTTTTGCATGTGTATTTTTTCCCAACTTCCTTGTGTTCCTACAGTGTACATTTCAGTTCATAACAATTATGGGTTACACATATTAGCCAGCTATTAATATTGCCATTCTTCCTTCAACATACACTCTCCAATGATAAAGGAGCTTGCAGTGGAGAAGCCAACAAGATTGTTTGGATTTCAATTGCCTTAACACACAGAACGACAGTTTCAGAAGCACATTTCAACAAGCTTACAGCTTCCCTGCATTTTGGGGTTTGTAGTTTTGTCACAAATCACGAGAAACAAACGAACGCTGCCAGTGCGTTTATCAAAAACAATTTCAAAGAAAATCAACACACAATGCAAAATGAATGATTAGGTATATTGAAGTAAATTCTAATTTAAGTGCTAGTTTGGGAAGTCTGGGTCTATTTAAGACCTTTTAATCATAAAATTAACATATCTAAATTAAAATCTTTTAATGAAGTTTTTAGATCTTACAGAAACTTTATGATGGAAAGATGGATGGAGCTAAATTCAGAAAACCTCTTAAAATCTACAAAAGACTTGATACTGAAGCAGAAGTTTGCCTTCCAGCAGAGCAAAGACCCTAAACATACTGCCAAGCTACAATAAGAGGGTTTAGATTAAAGCATATTCTTGTTTTAGAATGGTCCAGTCAAAGTCCAAACCTAAATCCATCTGCAAATCAATGGGAAGACCTGAAAATCTTGAGCTATTTTGCAGAATAAATATTACAGACTAAATGTGCAAAGCTGCTAAATTGCACACTCTAATTGCATTGATCCATTTTATTTGGTGCATTATTTTAATTCAGTTGCTTTGCTTATACAGTGTCCTCAGATATTTCAATTAACAACACATTACTCTGTGACAATTATCTGCTATAAGTAATTCCATGTGTTATGTATTAAATGCAGCAGTTATCAGTTCTTTATAACTACTCTGTTTCTCCAGCTGGTAATAATTGCACATATTTATCCAGAAAACGCACAGAAGGAGCTCTGAGTATGTCATCTGAGCAAAGTGTGTGATGGTGGCATTCAGCCTATTTTGTTCAAGTATCATTTCCACCAAAAGAAGTCGAAGCTTAGAAATTAAAATAAACAAACAGTACAAGAGAGTCAATGTCATCTAGTTATTATTAATCATTATCTCTGAGTATTTTCATCTTTAACAAAGGAGGAGGAGTCTTTGTTGTGATTCTGGTGTTCATATGACTTACCTGAGCTCTGTGCTGTCTGCAAGAGAGATAGCAGGCTTCCTCACTGCGCTGCTGCATGCCTGGCTGTTGCTGCAGAAGAAATTATTTTTAGTTTCAGTGTTTTATTTATTTTTTTAAAAAGGCAAGAAAGTCTGAAATCCATGTAAAGAAATACAATATAACTTGTACCAAGCCAGTAATAATCACATTCTGAACCAGAAGTCCAATAAAGAATGCTGGTTTTTTTTAGTTCCCAATATAATCTGTCAGCATTCTGCATGTATTTGTCTCACTTGTATGGCTTTGTTCTGGTGCCTCTTGATATGCCAGACTGTGCCTCGGCAAACCTTACATAACTACATCCCCAGTGAGGCTGACACCAGCAGTGGAGAAGCTGACATGCTCAGTAGATTGTGTGAAGATGTTGCAGTATCCATATATTTCAATTCTTGTTATGTTACATGATATTTACTACGTTCTCTCGGTCTCTAGTATTTAGTGAAGAGAATTCTTCCCTGCTTACTCTATCTCCATGCTGAGCAGCTCTAGCAGTGCTGTGAAGATGCCCATGTCATAAAGCAGGAAGATGTTGTGTCTGGACCAGTGGAGCACATCCACCTCTGTGTCACACTCATCAAACACTCCTGGTGAAAGGTGTGGGGAAAATGAGACATAGAACATGAGAATCAATGGAATCAATCCTTTCAACTTGCATCCCCCACCATTGACAGTTATTGTAAGTATATGTAATTTAACTTTGAGGACCCCTAGTTAAAGGTCTGGAAAAAAAAAAAAAAAAAGAAAAGAAAAAATTATATATATATATATATATATATATATATATATATATATATATATATATATATATATATATATATATATATATATGTTCTGAAGCTGCTAATAATGGATTGAGACCACGAACCCTGAGCCAAGTAGAGGATGGCCCTGGCCACCTTCAGCCTCTTGTCCCTGTCTGTCACCTCCAACGCGTCCAGCAGTCTCATGATGTATGCTCTCTGCTTGTCCACTGTGAGCTCCGTCCACCTTCTGCCTCGAGCTGCAACATCAAGCTCAGTTAGTTTAAGACGCGTTGTTTCTGTTTTTGATTTTGTGTCACACCTAAATGCAGCTTTCAAATGATGACTCCATTTATTGGGAGAGAAAAAAAATCTATTCAAAACTACCTGCCTCTGTGTGAAAATATATTTACCCCCTTTGGGAAATCATGACAAATCACAATTTCACTAGCCACACCCAGGCTTGATCACTGATTGACCAATAGAATCAAGAAAGCAACCAAAATGGCCTAGTCAAAGTCCAAATTTAAATCCAATTGAGATGCTATGGCGGCTGGGCTCCAAAAATTCCTCCACAGTGATGAACAGGTACCCTTTTTCCCCTTCAATAAAATAAATCATAATTTGAAAACTACGCTTTGTATTTCCTCAAGTTATTCTTGTCTGGTGTTAAATTTGTTTGATGATCTGAAACATTTGTGTTTGGAGAGATATATACAACTGAATTTCATTTTATATTTATTTAATTTTTATTTGTTTAACAAGTGAGATCTTGCTTATTTCAGCAAGACAATGTTGGTTCTGCAAGTTAAAAAAAAGAATGTAAATGTACAACAGACTGGTCTGCAGTCCAGATTAGTCTTCAGTTGAAAATATTTTGGTGTTGTGACAAGACAGGCCCAAAACTCTAGAGGTGCTAAATATTCTGGAACATCTCTCTTAACATTTTAGGATATTATCAAATTAAAAGGAAATAAATTGCACTGCTAAGCAACAATCTGACTTAATGAATTTTTTTAACGACAACATTTCTGCTTCAACAACCCTCTTCATGGCATTTTTTTTTTTTTTTTTTTTTTTTTTAAGTACCACAGATAAAGTCAAATTATGGGGTAGCCCAAGGCTCTGTTTTGGGTCCATTTCTTTTTCTCAAGGTAATAAGTCGGAACCAGGTACTCTGGAACAGCCTTTTGTTTTTACCAGTAATTTCCCTATTGTCTTAATACGTGATTTGTCCTTCTTGTCTCCAACCCAGTCCTATCATCTCCCCTATTATCTGATTTATCTGAATCTTTATTATTATGTAATAACTTTGTTTAGTGAGAACGGATGTGAATAGAAAGCCTGACTCCTGGTTTAGTCTGTGTGTTATTAATGGAATATTGAGTGCCATCCCATTGCATTAGCTCCGGAAGTAGCTGAAAGCACAGAAAGCGCTAATTAACAGGAACTGATGATGTTATGATGAGAAATGCAAGAAGAAAAAAAAACCTAGAAGATTATTAAAAACCAACAGGAAATGAGGCACACACATTAGGGACACTTCAACAGAAGGAAAACAAAGCAAACTGCTTTGCAGATTTTCACTCTGACCCATTAGTAGATGGTTTATTTGATCAGTTTTAATAGACAGTAAGCATCATCATCCTCAGTAAAGCACTGATGCTGAGACTTACTCTGTGTGCTCTTAGGAAATGAAAATAAGATTTTTAATTTCAGTGCTGTTTCCAGAAAAAAAACCCCAAAAAAACAAAAACAAACAAACAAAAAAAAAAAAAAAACAGCCAAAAGCCTCAAACAGACATGTCTCCTCTTTGACTGTAATTTATGTTCTAGACTTCCTGTGAATTCATGGGCAGCAACATAAAAGATTGATGAGCAGCCTGTCAGTTTCACATACACTGCAGAGCACAAGTCAAGCAGGGAAAACCACCCACTGTCTATTGGTTGCAAACACAATGCACTCAGCCTAATGAAAAGAACATGGTGCAAACAGGCGACCCTGAGCTGTATCTCTGTGAAACAGCAGCCAGAGAGGCCATAATCTAATCCTGCTATTTATTATCCCTCAATTTGGAGACAAGGTGACACACCAGAGCTTCTCTTTAAAAAGAAAATAATAGATGCTTTTTTTGAGCACAGTGAGTGGTCTGTGGCTTTTTTACTTTTTATGGTGAAAACCCCTGACTTGCTATAATAAAATGTACGCAACCACCCACCCAAAAAAAAAACAAACAAACAAACAAACAAACAAACAAAAAAAAATGGTTTGATTGAGAAATGAAAAATACAATTTGGGTGGTCTGTTCTTCCACCGACTTAAACGAGCAGAGCTTTGATGTGCCTCTTTCCCTCCCTGTTCTCATGTTAGGAACCACAGCAGCACACTGAGGATAAAAACAGTTTATATTATCCTGAAGACACTATTTCACGAGAAATGACTTTGTTATGCTGGCCAGAGGGCCACAAAGGTCGTTTCCACTTAATTAGAGGATAAAAATTGTCCAGTTTATTCCCTCTCTCCTCTAATAAACTTTTTACTTTATGCAACCATGTGTGCTGCTGAAATTTCAACTGAGTTAACCTTCAGGTTCTAATTTAACAGCACTATTAGACATCAGCAGTAACATCAACTGCAAGAAAATGCTGCAACAAGAAGCAAGAGTAATCATCTTTGTAGTGAATACCTTCTGAGGACTGCCATAAGTCTGAACACATTCAAGTCTGTAACAAGCTTAGACACAAAAATAAGATAGCTCATATTTTAAAACCGCACTCAAATGGTAGAATTAAATGGAAATCTGTGAAGTGAGGAAGCTCTGGGATTGGATGTACCACAGGGAAGCTTTCTTAGCACCCTTTTTTTCTAAATTATTTTGAAGCTGATATTTCTTCCAGAGCTATCTGAGCACTTTAAAAATCATACACTGATTAACAGTGGAGGAACACAAAATCTATTTTGTAATGAACAAATAAAATAAAATAGTCCCAAGTAAGATCCCAAGTAATTGATAAATGAGTCACTTTCACCAAGTTTATCAGGTTTTTTTCCATACATATTTGAAGCCTTATGGGTTGAAGCAGCATGTTGTATAGTACAGCCAAGTAGCGGAATAAACTGTAAAAAGAAACTGATTTTTTTTTTTATTTATTATTATTTTATTTTTTTTTTACAAACTGGTTACAAAACTGTGACTAAATTAAATTTAGATGTCTAGATGTCTATGCTTAGGGTTTAAATTCCCTTAAGAACAGAAGAAGATTTATATTATCTCTTTCATTTGTTCTCAGTCGTAACGTGTGTTATTGTATGTTTGTATTGAGTTTTATGTATCTGGAGGATACTATAGAAATAAGCTCTTTGCTTTCTTGTAATATCATTCTCTGTGATGATACCTGATTCCAGTTATTAGGTGCTAATGTTGCTCACCTCTGTCCTATCACCAAAAGAAATTCAATTCATCCAATTTGAATGAAATTTAAGTTGGATGCACATCAAGACAGAGACAAACACTACCATGGCTCCTGAAGTCCTCCTCAAAGTAGTCTCTGTTCAGGGCAAACTCAGGCTCTTCTGTGTAACTGTACAGCTCTGGAGAAAACATAAAAACAAAATAATAAAATGTTTCTGTCAAAATGATTAGATTTTATGGAGTGGTCTAGTTAACGTCTGGACTTAAATTCAACTGAGCTAAAAAGGCCATTCATGCTTGGAAACACTCTAATTTGGCTGAAATAAAACAGTTCTGCAAAAAAGGATGAGCCAAATCTCCTCCTCAGTCATGTGAAAGATTCATTTTTGGGGAAAAATTAATTTTGCATCATTTCATTTACGCCGGTTATGTCTATTTGTTCTAAAGCTGGTTTCACTAGCTGAAACATTTAAGTCAGACAAAAAAGCAGAAACAGAAGAAATCTGTAAGGAGTGGAATAATTTTTCACTGAAATACAGATACACTAAGATATTATCCAGAGACTGGAATCGGCTGATCTTCACTTTGATCTATCCTGGTCAAAAAATCCAGTGAACGCACCATACCTCAGTTGTATCAGGTTGGTAACTGCACCCCCCTTCTGTGTGGAAGCTGTTACTGTACTAAGAAAACTCAAAGTTTGTGTCAGTCAGGTGTTTAAAATGAAACCTTTTACCAGAGCATAATTTCAATTCTCCAGGCCCCCTTCCTGTCAACAATCACTGCAATCCATTAAGTTTTACAGTAAATTGAAGACGCCGGGGTAAATTCTGTGGTGCAACTGACCTAAAATGTTCATGTGTATGAGGCAAAGCATGTCAACTCCTTAAGAGAGGCTAATTAGATCAGGCTTTGAATCAAATGGGGACAACTGGTCCTGGCTAGACTGGTGAAGAAAAGACCTCAACCTCTGTCTCAATCACTGTGAATCACATCTTTTTCGTGGGCATCCATCCATTTGTCACACTGCTACACATCCCCTTCTGCTCTCAGAGCACTCGTCATTCTCAGACCCTGAGGACATGAGCTGTTGTGACTGACTGCATGCTCACCAGGGTGAGTAAGACTCTGGCAAATTGTCTGCCGCGTGCTGTGAACATCAGGACTCAAAATCAAACACATAAAAATACAAATTGGTGCTGGACAGAAACCTAAATTAGTCACAAACTCTCGTGCTCATTGGCACCCCTGATAAACATGTAGAAAAGCCTCTTCAAAATCAGAAAGATGGGAGAACAGGGTACATAGCTCAGGAAATGGCTCCAAGAAAAAAGCTATTCGCCTTAACTTGTCATTTCCTACAGCCTGAGCAAAAATGAAGAGTCTGAAACAGCTGAACTGTGACAAACAAGGCTGAAAAACAGGACATCAGTTTATCTTGCAAAAATGCACAGGGAGGAGGTTGGCAAAGAAGGTAAGAAATTTGCTAGTTCCAAGCTCATACAGTAGTTGAAGAGCTGCAGCAAAGATTAAGTATGTTGGGGCCATTAAGTCTGCATATCACCAATCTATTTTAAGGCTTTTGTACACATTTTACCAGGTTTCCCAATGATATAGAAGGGTACAACACACAATCACAGTGGCTATGCATGGAAACAGGTCAGCATGCAGGAGATGTAGGGACTTCATTGGAAATGTACAGTTCAGTAAACTTTTAGTCCTACCTGAGAGCTCAGCTGTGAGCGTGTCCGAGTCTCCATATTCAAACTCCAGGTTTGGAGACTCCATGGAGCTCTGAGGAAAAACAACAAATTTAGCTCATCATGAATCATTCTGAACTTTTATTTATCACTATAAACCCTAAACTCATGTATAGAATAGGCATGAGTCGCCTGGCAGTATCACTGTGGACAAAGGTTTTCCATTGTCCTAAGGTTATTCTGCACCATTTGTCTTACAATTTTGTGTAACTACCATGCACATAAACACACACTCTCTTCTTCTGGCTCATTTTGTCTCTTCATTTCGATTTTCAGGTTATTAATATGGCCTGTTCTAGCTCCAGGCCATGCTGATCAGTCATTTGCATATTTTGCCTCAGATCCTCGCCCCGCAGTTTACAGGTGCTCTCTACGGGGAACACACTAGCTCCTGAATTAATCAGCCTGTAATTGAATGGTTACAGGAGCCTCGAAGTGGTCTGGTGTTGCAACAAAGAGCAGCGGCACTGCAGGAGTGAGAGAGGAGAGGAGAGGATGGAAGGCGCACACGAGCAAATATGGCCGCCTCTGTTTCACAGAGGATTAGCTGCTGTGGTCAGGCAGGGGGTCCCTGTTGACCTCAGCTCTAGCCTCACCATGTGATTAGCACATGAGACAGAAAATGCTCAGCAACTCAATGCAACCACAACTAATCTATTACCAAAGTGTTTGCATTAAAATAAGTTTCATTTTACCTTAAGGAGCAGGAAGAAAAGGTTTCAAGAAGTTTAAAACTTGGCTTCTAGAGAATAAGATCCAAGCTTGATGGGTTTCCATGCACACTCAGGCAAGCGTGTGACAAGGAAGCAAATTATTCTCGAATTTGCAGAAAAACAGGTTGAGCGAGACATATCAAGACATGACAGTGGAAGAAAACACTGGAAAGTAAACAGTATTCAACTATAATAACCATAATAACCAGAGTAAGGTGCACTAAAGCTTTTACATTATAGACCAATAAAACAAACAGACAAGGGAAACAGCCTGGTGACAGCTAGATTAATAATAAAAGTCTAATTTTATGAGGATGAGGATTAAATAGAATCCTGACGTCACCTGAAGCTCCAAGCTCTGAGCGTTAGCTGCATTTAACCCAATGAAAACAATCCCTGAGGGGCCCAGCCCAGATCCGTAAATAAGGATGTGCTCTCTGACTCAGCCGTCCTGGTTAAATAACCGTCTGCTGCCGTTTATTATCAGTCTCCTATAAATACATGCTGGCGCTCAGTCAGCATCAACAGCATCGTGGAGGACAGGCTAAATAATAGCATTCCATATTCAATACTGCATTTGTGAACCAGGAACAAAGACCCACTTAACTGTATAAATAAATAAGGAAATCATTAGATAAAGAGATAGGATAGTTTAAGACTGAGTTTTATGGAGGAATATGAGTAAGAAGTATCTTGCCCACGGTTGAACGGGCTTAAATATGATGCTGTTTTGAAAATTAGGAATAAATTCCTATGAGGGAACCAAGAAAGATACGCTGGAAAAAGGTCCTTGGAGGGTTCTCAAGCATGAATGGTTTGTTTAAGGTCACGTCACAGCATCTCAGTCAGTTTTAAGTCTAGACTTTGACTAGGCCGCATCAAAAACCTTTATTTGATTTTTTTACCCATTGAAAATTTGGCTAGAAGTTCTCCTTCAGGATTTTCTGTTAGAGAGCAGAATTCATGGTTTAATCCAATCACCCAGGTCCTGAGGCAGTATGCTGCCACTGACCATCACACCACCACCATGATTGTGGATTGAATAGAGCTCAGTGATGGATCCCAAACTTGGGACAATGTTTTAGAATCCAACAGTGCTTTAAACTGCTCCACAACTTTCTCCCCAACAAGTCTGTTGTGTTTGTTGATCTTCATGATGCTGTTTGTTCACTAATGTTCTCTAACGGACCTCTGAGGCTTTCATTAAACAGCTGGATTTATTCAGAGATTAAATTACTCATAGCTGGAGTCTAATTGAAAATTAAGTGGCTCCTGAAGGCAATGTGTTCCACTGAAATTTAATTAAAGGTATCAGACTAAAGGGGGTTGAATACAAATGAACAGCACATGTTCTAAACCTAATCTGTTTGTTAAAATACAGACACTAACAGACTGAACTACAGCAGGCAGGATAATAACTAGGTTAAAATCTTCTGAAAAATCTGAACTATCTCTTTAAATATCTTAACAAGACAGTTCAAAACACAGAGATGTTTATCTACAATCACCAAAAAGTGAGAACTTGGCTTTCCAGTCTATTGGCATCAAGTCCATTTCCCCTTTGTTTCCTACCTTCTTCATCCTGTCTTCTTATTTGCCACACAGGTAACAGATGACCACTCAAAACAGGAGAAACAACTCATTTCCACACCGCCACGATTACATACACAGAGCCCACGGAACATCTAAACACAGCTTTGACAATAAAAGCTTTCAACGCCTGAGCCATGGAGCTACCAATACTATCAACCCACCCCCTCCTCAGCCCTGCCCATCCCAGAATCCAACGGCTATGAGATGAATATGCTCTAATTCCCCCCCCCCCCCCCCCACACACACACTGCTGCTTTAAAGCATGAGCTGAATGACAGCTCTGACTGACAACCAGAATCTCTAATATACTGCATCTGGACTCAGCAAGCCGAGCAACACAGTTCTATCTCCTCGTTATGTTTTACACGTGGAGAATAATTTATAGACATAAACTGAGCTGTTCTGGCTTGCTGAGGTCTGAGAAAGTGAAGGAAACGTTCAAGAGTTCAGCGTCTCCAGAATGCATGATAAAGTTGATGTCCAGGCTTAAAACACAATAAAAAGCAGCATTATGATGCATTAGTGGAGCTGATGCTGGCAGGTCTTTCAGCTCAACACATTACTTAAAGTTACCAGTTGGACTTTTCTTTGAAATCAACCAAACTGTCTTTAGATATGATTTGCCACCAACAGAATACCATGGGCAGTTTTTCTATCTGTTCTGCCGTTTTCTTGTAAACTGTGACTGACGATAGAATCCACCCTCTAAAACAAGCTCCCATATGTCTCTAATGACATCACAAGAGGCATACAGCAACTGACCTGAGCTCTCCAGTCCATCTGTTTGCACTTTTATCATTTGTTTTTACATATTTTTAAAATTATATTTCGCCTTCAAAGAGGGTTGCCTATATTATACATGGCTGCAGCTAAAAAAAAAAAAAAAAGTGTCATAAATATTTTTTGTTTTTAAATTTTGTATATATATAATGTAAGTTGCACAGAGATGTCTCTGCTTTGTAAAATTTATTTATTTACAATTAATTGACATGTTTTGGTGACATTTCAGGTTTTTAAATTATGTCCTTTTATGACCCCTATTCCACTTAAGGTAATTTACTTTAAAACATTTTACATTTGAAACATGCTTTCTAAAATGCTGTCCTCTTAGAAGCCTGTTGGGAAATGTGATTTCTAAAATGTCACATTTTCAGAAATTTGGTTTATTGTTCTTTTCTTCTCATTTGTAAATTTGGCTATTATAAAACAATACAAAATTAAAGATCAAAGGGTTAAAAAACAAAAACAAAACTTTGAATAAAATAAAGCATATAGAAGTAGTTTGTAAAGAGGACCAGCCCAGACTGGAATGCTCATATTTCGGATATTTCCGTTTTTCCTGTGGAACTGTTGCTCATCCTCCATGTTGTGTATAAATTCCAGGTGATTCCTGTGCCTCTTGTGATATCACAGACCCAAATACAAACACAGCAGAATTTGCTGGGGGTGGGGGGGTCTCCTAAACGTGTTTTTAAAAACTTATTTTGTGAATTCCATACTGGTGGGTTTTTATTCTAAGCAAACATTTGTTTGTGAAAATATACTTAAAAGGATATTAGCTTTAAACCAATATTTTTAATTATGATTAATTAAATATAACAATCTGATTCTTTTTGAAAAAAAAAAAAAAAAAAAAAAAAAAAAAAAAAAAAAAAAAAAAAAAAAAGGATGATCCAAATATTAATAAAAAACATAAGCACGGTGATGTTTAGAGAGCATAAACTAGGCTAATGCTTTGTTAGAAATGTGTGTCTGGTGGCTGCTGAGTGGTCCTGGCAGCAGCAGTCACATTTCACCACCTGCATGCAGCACCACTGTAGGATTACCGGGTTATTTTTAGGACTCAGCTGCCAAAATAACACATCCCCGTCTGCCTGCATGCCAGCACGCTTTCGATCCAAGACACTGCATGGAAAAAGGACATTCAGCTGATCTGAAACCTGAAAGCTCCCCAGCAACAACATACACACACACTCACACACCTACTACAAGCTGTGACAGCCCCAATGTACACATTGCCTGTCGCATTTACCTCCGACTCTTTCTGCTGATCCTTGAACACATCTTTCCCTTTCGGCTTCTGTCTGTCGCCGTTATCGTTTAGGTTATTAATGATAGGTACCTCCATGTCCTCCGCCTGCATCTTTCTCGCTGCGGTGCGGATCACTTGCTCCTCGGAGGGTCGTGCATGCCCGGTCCGGCGGAGAGCCGAGACTGCACCGCACCAGGAGGAGCAGCTCCACTACACAGAACCAAGTTGAGGGTCTCCTCCTCCTCCGCCTCTTCTTTCTGTCCGTTTCTCCTGCTGCGGATCCCGTTCCCCCCACAAATCTGCTTGATTCGCTGTCCCCGCGTGTCCCGAGAAGGCGGGGTTACTCTCAGACAGCAGAGAGAGGGGGCGTGAGCTGACCCCCCCGCCCCCCCCTTAATGTCAGTGTGGCAGTGAGACTGTAACTGGCTCACGGCTATTTTCAGAGCCCCGCAAAAGTTTTCAAATCATTTGAACTTTTTAACGTCGGATCACCTTAAAACCCCAACCTTAACGCAGTTCATCTGGATTCTACAGCTGCAGGTCTTTCTGCATGTGTCTCTTCCAACTATGCAAATCTAGAAAAAGACCCGTTTTGATCATTCCTGTTTGCAAAATAGGTCCAGCTCCGTCACACTGGATGGACAGCAGTTCGCGTCAATTTTGACTTTGACTAGGTCATTTGACAAGGTCTCTTTCTATCGATGATACACTGTCTTCTAGACGAAGCAGCTGTAGAAGATACTGTGTGAACTGTTTAATTTATCCTTTATCTTATCTGTTTAGCCATTTCTCCTTCAGATGAAGCTACTATTGCTGCCATTAACTGTTTACTTTTTTAACACAGAAGCTACTCCTGGATCAGTGCTTCTGTGTATTTTTGTCTGCTTAGTCTTCTCAAACCCCAATGATTTTGCTTTGACACATGCTTTGATGCAAACAGGGGGTTCCCATCCTAGCCTTGACCAACAAAACATTTTATTTTGGAGTATCTGAGTAAAGTGGACCATATTCTATTATATTCTGTTCTTGCACATATCTGAATGCACAGAAATAGAGAGAAAACATTTCTTAAAATATATTTCAGAAGAAAATAAATTATCATGAAAAAGATTTTTTATTTTTTTCATAAAAGATCATGTATGCCAATGAAATATCACATCAACTGGTAGTTCTCCAAAACAGGCAAGATGTTCCAAAAAATAGAAAGGAAATATTTCTAAAGAATATAATACAAAGTTGCACAAAAACTTCATTCTAAAGATAGGTTTTTGAAATCCTAGTAAAAGTTTCAAGGTTTGAAGAAATTTTGTGGTTTCAAAAATATTTCTTTTGCTCCTAAATTCATGAAATATATTACTATGTATATAACATAGAGATGTCAGTCTTTTGTGAAGTTATTTTTTTTATTTTTTTGCAACAATTTCACAAATTTACAATCAAGTGACATGTCTTTTGTGGCATATTTTTAAGGATTTTTGTGGCTTTAGTAGCCTTTATTTGATAGTGGAGTGACAGGAAAGTGGGAAGACATTTGGCAAAGGTCAACAGGCTCGGACTTCAACTTGTGACAGCCAGTATATGGGTTGCACGCTCTACCCCTGCATCATGGCAGCACCCCCATATTTCTTCCTTTACATTAAATAAAATTATTTATATTTAAACATTCTGTGACTGACATGTCTTGTAAAATACTGTCCTCTTAGATGCCTGTTGAGAAATGTGTTTTCTAAGATGTTGGATTTGTTCAATTTTGTTCTAAAAATCCAATTTCCCCAAAAAGTTTGAATTTTGTTTTGCTTTATGAAACGTTTTTGAAGGTTGTATTATATTTTTATATATATTTTTAAATGATTTTCACTTCATTTTTAGCCTAAATGCAGTACCTCGTGCTGTGTTCTACATAGCTGAAATGCCATAATTTACCAGCATTTTTAAACCTCAGTGGCTCAGAGGAGTTCACACGTTTGACTCGTCTCCTTTAAATGTTCCACAGACAGTGAGATGTTGGTGGGAGACCTCTCTGTGACCTATCCACCCCCCCCCCCCCCCATCAACCTGCCCTCAGCAGGGAAAGTGAATTATTGATATAAGGAGGTGGGGCCTGTTGGGTTGACTGCAAAACTCTCCCACCTACCAGGGCCCACACTGTGAAAATCACCTAAGTTAACGTGGGTGTACAATTAACCATATGTAGAGCTGATGGAGTGTGAACACATGGCACTCAGGAGGAGGCTCACAGATTTTTATCAGTCGGCCATCAGTGTTAGATCAAAACCCATCAGTGTTAGAAAAAAAACCCCAACAAAATGTTGAGTGCAGCTGATTAGTATCATAGTTACATGCTGTGAGAATCTACTTTTATTATTTTCATTCTATTTATCAAGTTAAAATCTCCTTTCTGAATGCAATTTGTATTTTTTGTCCAATAAACACTACCACTTTATTAGCATTTTATGGAAGTAATGTAACCAATTTCATTTAGTTACTTAATAATTAAGTTTGTCTTTTTGGTTTTAAGTAAATCAATAAGTAAGTAAATTTTTGTCACCAGAAAACGCAGCAAGATGCTGGTTCCTTTTCTATGGCTCAAACTTATCACACTCATATTCTCATAGTATATAAGGTTCTATATTCACAAGTGTCAATCCTCTCAAAGCGTGACTGTTACATTTCTACCATATTTTCCTACCTTGCACTGGCAGGAAAATGATGCTGTTCGGTGTTCTTCTACAGGACAGTACTTGGTTCTGGCTCTGTTTTAGTGTTCTTCTCAAGGAAGGAATCTTCAATATATGAAGATCCTTATTATTTTAATAAACTCTTTTCTCAGCTTTCCCTCACTATACGTGTTGGCCCTGAGAAAAGAAACATATCACCGGGGTTAGTTAAAGAAGTTACAACCAGTACGTAAATGTTCCGCTTAAAAGTTCTAGATTTGAACATTTCGTTGTTTTCTCTCTCAGTCATCATAGTTATTTCTTTAAATCCTCTACCTGAAATATATGTGTTGCCAACATGCGCAGCATTCTTGTCAGAAACGAGGCAAATCGAAAACTTTGCATTAAAAAGCAGAGTTGCCATGGTGACGCTGTCAGGATTTGATCAGGTGCAATAATATTCAGCTGTGTACAGCTGGTGCCTCTCACTATCTCATGTCACCAGGGATTTTTGGGGCTAGCTCTGTAATATTTGCTAAACACACTTTACTCACATAACCACTGTTTAAGTTGGCCGACAAGTTTATCCAGCGCTGTTTCATTATTTAACGCAATTAAACGGCGCCACGCTCCGACTGCTTCACTCGTAACTCCGACACAGGCCAAAAGGTCATGATCGGATACGTAAATCCGTAGAATTTAATGATGCGTTCACTTGCACTTGGAAATCTCAAAATTACCCTGCGAGTAAAGGTTTAGACGGCAAATAAGTGCTAAAAAATGTTAAACCCCGAACTTATTTTCCAAGATAATTAAATGCAGCTCATATTATAATCATAAGTATTTTTAAAAGCAACCAATTTAACTCCAAATGTTCTTGAAACGAAACTGATTCTGAACTGGAGATTCATCTTTCAGCAAGTTGTCCTCCTGCTGGTAGGTGAACCTCCACCCTAATTTCAAGTCCTTTACCGCCTCAAAGGTTTTATTCCAGCTCCATCAATTTTCCTATTAACTTCCCTGTCCCCAAGATGACTCTATGATGAAAGACATCCACACAGCATGACGCTGCCAGCATAATATTTAAAGCTGGGTATGTATTGCATTATTTTTCTGCCACATATGATAGTTTACATAAATTAAAAAAAAAAAAAAAAAAAAAAAAGTTACAATTCGGTCTTCGGTCATTTGACCTGAATACCCTGTTTTCTGTCTCCCATGTGGCTTGTGGGAATTTTTAAATGGATCGTCTTAACCAATCACCACCTTGTTGCCACAACCACATTTAAAGAGTGCACTACTCAGCGGCTCTTCCATAGTTTTTAATTGTTTTATAACCTAAACCTGCGTTAAACTTGCCCCCATCTGAGGCTTTACCAGAACACCATAGTGAAATTAATTGAGGTGAACAGGCCGGGACCACCCAGAGCAGAAAAAACAAACAATTGAAAACCAGTCAGAGTTTGACAATTGTATCTTTAGGAATGAAAAGAAACTCCTCCACAAACACAAAAACCTTCCTCAAATTCTGTCATCCTCGCTGCATGCCAGACAGTTTCACACCGACGATTCAGACTGAAGCCATGCGTCAGCTCCGGGGATGTTAGAGACGGTGCCGTCTGACCACTGCTGGCTCAAATGAGATCACTGAGCCAACAGCACACATCGGTACACATGGGCAACCCCCCTACACACACACACACAAGTACAACCTATCCCTTCCTTGTGTGAAAGGACATCAGGATAAATCAACCACACAAAGAAAAAGCAACAAAAAAGTTGCACTTTTTACAGTTTTATTCATTAATATTACAGATTATTGCTCATCTTCTAACATGATCACTTCAGAGTTTTTGTTTTCAACAACTTAAAAGCATGACTGAGAATTTAGCCAGTCTGCACTTAATGAGGATTTACATCAATAAATACAGGAGACTTCTTTACACCTCCCTATACACCTACATTTTGTCAGATCCGTATATAGTTTGTATATACATAAACGATGCTGGTGTCTTCCCTCATCCAGTTAACCGTATGTTAAACAGTTCTCCCTAAACTCACAGGTAAGAATCCTGAGGCAGCTGTTAAAAAGGAACTACGACCTGCAAGATAGAAATAAAAACATAAGATATGGACAAACACACACACATCATTCATAAGCACACATTCACAGAATTAAAAGGAATAAAATAGGCCTTAAGACAATGGGTCACACAGTCCTGTGTGGAGATTCAACAGCACAAAAGACAAGGACGCACAGATACCAACTGCGACACAGAATGAGGGGTTTTGCTTTAAGGTGGCATCATAGATTTTTGTGTTGAGTTATTATACACTTCTTTTGGACCATTATTCAACTCTTTTCAATGTAACATTTTGAATGAAAGTCAAAGATAAATTGCAAAGGGGTGCAGAAGCTTTCATTCACAAAAAAACAAAAAACAAAAACAACAAAAAAAAAAAAACTCATTCAAATGCAAAGTTGGAAAAATAAGCTTGAGATGTGCATCACAGTAGGAAATGTTTTCAGATCTGGATAAAGATCTGCTGAGTATGGTCCTCTAAAAGTATTGACACCCCTGGTAAAGTTGCATACAAAAAGCCTAATGTAAAGACTTGCTGACATCAAGGTATTTGCATGTTTTCCAGTAGAGATGAACCGAGAAGTCGCCTGGTTCCCAGAATAAAGCAGTTTACAGCCTGATCAGTTCTAAGTGGTGACAGTCTGGTTGAACACACAAATCTTTTCTATCCAACAACGCACCATGTTAAGTGCAAGATTGTGGTAATAGCAGCACCCTTCGGTGCTGAAGTTGTTACTGAAGGAGGAAGGCTGAAAGTTAGCCATTTCAGTGTCAGTGAGGTGTAAGGAGTGACTTAAAAGGAAATGTGTCTGATTTATTCAGGCTGTGAGAACCAGCGGATTCCAGGAAGACTGAATCAAATACGGCAGCATTTTAATATTGTAGTTCTTTTACAGTGAGCTTATTTTCTCTCACACTGTGTCATCACCACTGCTTCTAATTCAAATAAATAGCAATTTCTCACCAATTCCACTGATGTTCACTTGAGACGCAAACTGGCTGTTGAATAGGATCTTACAAGTTTTCAGATCTAATGGACCTAACTTTAGCGGTAACAAACTAAAAAATTTGATCATTATCCCAATCAATGAACACATCATACTATTATTACAAGTTAACAACACTCTTTGGTGTTGAAGTTGTTACCAAAAGATTAGTTTCAGCGCAAGTTATTAAAATAAAGTCAGAGGATGCAAAAAAAATCTAAGCTCTTTAGAAAAAAAAAAAAAAAACAAAAAAAAAAACCATGTCTGCTGTTCATTCAGGCTGCAAGAGAGAGAAGGAATTATAGAAGAAAACAAGAAGGCCGAATATATTGCCATTTCATCTTATACAGCATTCAATATGTTGTATCACATAAGATGAAAGACGTGGAAATGAATGCAGCCTTTGGGGTATTTTAATAGCCATGCTAATTGCTAATGTAACATTTCACCGTGTAATATTTTTGTAATCTAAAAAGATGATTGTAAAGCCCAGTTTTACAATGACATCTTAACTTCTAATGTTAGGAAAAACTGTTCATTGCTGGAAGGCTAGAACATATTTTGAATGCTGTTCTTTCATCTCATATTCTAGCACCAAAAGATAAATTGGCAGCAGGTCAACGCTCAACAGGAAATGGGCATCTGTGCTTTGTCATATTTACACAGCAGGGCAACAGGAAGTCATACATAACAATTTAAAGGTATTTAGACACTGATCAAGGGATAATAAAAACAAAATGCTTCAGTTAATTTAACAGGATCGTTAAGAGATAAAAGATAAATTAATTTAAGGCTTTTGGTTGTAGCTTTACCTGGTGTGTCAAAAAAATCTGGAGGCCCTCATAAGCATGTGTTATTTTTTTAAAGCATTGTGACAATTGTTTGGGTTTACAGCTGGTTAAGCAGTGAGGACTGTGCAGATGAGATGTTAATAGCGACTGCAGCTTATTATATATACACACAATAAAAAAAATAAAAAATAAAAAAAAAATCCTTCAACAGTGGAAGGAAAGTCTTCGCAAAGTCCGATCTACAAACATGAAGATGAATGTGCTTCTGTGATTAAGATAAAAACAATCATCAGTCAGAAAGTTAGTGTGTAATTGACGCATTTTAGTACCTTTAACCTGTGTTGTTTTTGTGTATGGCAAGTACAATAAAAAAAAAAGCACCATACTTTTTACTTTTCATGGAGAGCCTGCAACAAACTGTATCATGCTATGTAAATACTCTGTCACAGTATTCAGAATGAGGGTTTGAGTACATTTATTACAGATGATTAGAACATTTAATTGCTTATCTGTACGACATGACGATTCGGTCAAAATGAAATAGATGGAAAGATAGAAAAATCTTAAATTCTATATAAATATCTAAATATACAGTATACCTTTGTAATGATTTGACAATCTGCCATGCTTCTAATACAGTATAGTCATTCATGTTAAAGAAAAAAAAAAAAAAGAAAAATGATTAAATACTTTTTGTGACTTCAACACTGGTGTGTTTGAGCAGCTGGAGACGAAAAGAGCAGCCAATGAGATGGTTTCACTGTGGGTTCAAGAGACGGGTGAGGAGAACAAGTCAACATCCAGTCATGTTTATACAAACAAACAAACAAACAAAAAAGCATTAAAATACAAGATATGGTTGGACCCCTGAGACCCTCCCGCAAGATCTGGAACCCACCCTTTTTGAAAAACTGAAAATCAAAAGGTAGAAAAAGAAAGATGAGGACAAAAAAAAAAAAAAAAAAAAAAAAAAAAACAAAGACAGCAAAGAAGGAAAGATTTGTCCATGACTAAATCTTCATTTGTACACCAATTTAAAAAACAGAAAAAACAATCAAAGTTTTGCTTACAGAGTCTGTGTTTCATCTTTTAGAGATAATGAATCAAAATTCTGGTAGCGTGGAGGGAGGAAAGAGGACTAAGACAACTTGACGCACAAATGAGCATCTAAAGAGAGAGATGGTGACATGAGTGGAGAGAAAGTAAAACAACTCTTGTTCAACAAGGAGCTAGAGGCAGGAGTGGCTCCAGAGAGTAGTTATTTTTATTAATAAGATTATTACTATGGTCGAGTGGGAATAAAAGAAACATGATGGCAGGAAAAGATTGGGGCCTCTCCTTTGCTCCAGATGTAAAGCAGGTGTTTTGACTATTCTGTCTATCCTTCCTTTCCCCTGTCCTCTTCCTCCTCCTCCTCTTCTCCCCTCTGTGTGATTCATGGAGAACCGATATTTCCTCATTCAACTCAACAACGGTTTTAATACCTGGAAAACAAAAAACAGCCGCTCAGATACTAAACTCAAATCAGGAAGTGAACAGAAGTAAACAGGGACAGCATAGTCTATTCTGTCCCATTAAAACCATAAACTTTCATGTATTTTACTGGGATTTTATTAAAATGCAATAAAGCCAAAAAGGGTTAAAATTTTGGTCTCATCTGAGCAGAGCACCTTCAACAGGTCTCCTGCATTCCCTACATAATGGACAGCAACTTGGAACTGGGATTTCTTTCATGCTGCAATATTCATGTTTTTTTTTTTTTGTTTTTTTTTTTTGTAAATGAAAAAATAAATTACAGAACCACATATCGCTATTCTTCCAGTTCACAATAACGTACTAAATTGTGCTGGTTTATCACATAAAATCCCAACAACATTCATTAAAGTTTGTGGTTGCAACCTGACAAATTGTGACAGAAGGTAAGGTGCATGGCCACTTTTTCAAGACGCTGTATATTTATATGCCGTTATTATACAGTAAAAATGACTTATTCTCGTAATTATCCAAACTGTCAAAGACGTGTACTCTAAACAACATTTGGAGCAGCTGCAGGCTTGGTATTACCTATAGTAGTTTGGCTTAAAGGGCCCATTCTTGTTCAAGCCCAGGTACTTGGCCTGCTCATCAGTCAGCTCTGTGAGATGTGCATCAAAGGTTGGGAGATGTAGGCTGGCCACATACTCATCTGGACAGCAGGAGAAAGAAAGAAGATATTAACATCTTCCAGGATCTCTGGCCTGGAAAATGACTATTTAAAGAAGGAAACAGGAAGTCTGCAGTGACTACTGTCTCCTTTTCCTCACATGACTCTTTTTCATTCACAAACATGATGTTGACCTACATCTGCCTTTCTTTACCAGGTTACTCTCTCAGCCCTGCATGCCTGATCGGCTCTCCAGGGAGTTGACTGAACACAGAATGCATGAGGCTAGCTGACTGAACAGATGAATGCAGCCTGTCTGCAGCCCTCCTGTGGGTCTGTTCCCACTCCCTCTTCGTCTCTGCTTGGTGGCTACTCATGTACCTGACGTTATGCATCTCACTGGTCAGATATGCATCAGTAGCTCTACTATTCCTACTTAAAGTGCATCAAACTGAAGAACTTCCTACCCATTTTCTTGGGCAGCAGATAAACATCCTGCTTGTACCGTCCCTCGGGCGCGTTGTAGAGCTCTATCAGGGCCAGAGCCTGGAAGGAAGGAAACAAACACAAAGCTCCATCACATAAACACATTTAAACACTGACTTCTCATTTCATCCTGCTTTATTGGAGATAGAAAAGGAGCACTAAATGTCGAGAAAGAGAAGATTAGCTAAAACAACAGAGGTGTACCTGGGTTGTAGCAGTGATGGAGAGCACAAACGTGGGCACAGTGGAGCAGCTGAGGTTCAGCAGACGGCCCTGGAGAGAAAATTAAACAAAACAAACAACAACAAAAAAAACGTTAGAACAGCACCTCTACCAGCTTGGTGTTCCTCAAACTCTTACTAAGACCAAATGTAGAAAAAAATACACATTTTTACACATCATAATGATAACATAAAACAAAGAGCTTTTAATTCCAGGTTTGCGCCCTCAGTGTAAGCAGGTCCAACGATGTGGTTACAACCTGCTTCAGATCAAACGGCCTCAGAGACATCAGCTTCCAGAAGCTGGCAGCTTGTCCGGTCCTGCTGAGCTGCTCTCATTCTGTCACGGCTCATGATTCACTCAGAAATAAAAACAATTTCTTATCCAGCAAAGTGTCCATAAGCTGGGAACAGGTGCCCTGAAATCTTTTTTTTTTTTTTTTTTTTTTTTTAAACCAACTTGAGGAGAAAATTCATATACTAGGATGCAACCGGATCTGTTTTCTGTATCTTTAGCCGTCCTCTGATTAAGGTGCTTGTGCTCTCTAGTGGAGCTCAATCTGTAATGCAGTTCACAACGTTCCCACCAAGCAGGACGGACAGGATTTGTTTTTAAGCCGAGAATAAAGCACCTCTGCCAGCAGGACTATCCTCTTGGCATCCGGCCAGATGATGTGGTCCACCTGTGAGCGCACCCTCTCCCAGGTTAGTTCAGGGGTCCGCAGGCTGGCCTGGAAAACGAGCACAACTTCCGGTTATTTCAGCCTTTTCCTGTGGAAGATAATCTTTTTCCAACTGTCATGGATCAAATCATTAAGATCACTTCATCTTTTATCGGTGAAGTGACTCAAAACATCCTCTAAAATCTAAACAGTTTCCTCCATTTCAACAGTCTGGTTGCTCATCTTAGTTTTTTTTTTTTTTTTTTTTTTTTTTTTTTTTTTTTTTTTTTTTTTTTATTGCTGCTCCAACAACAAATCATTTAGCATAAAGGCCGACTTAAAAGCCAAAAATTAAAACATAATCCCAAATTTCTCATAAAAACCTGCAATATATAAAATTAGTAACAGCATCTAGCAATGTTAAAGGTGAGAAAAGAAGTTCTCAGGAGTGATTTATGTAATTAGTAAGAGTTGCAAACTGACCACATCAATCTCAGTGTTGGAGTGCCCCATGTTGCAGACAATGCAGCCGTTCTTCATGCGGTCCAGGTGCTCTCTCACCACAACGTTCTTATTACCTGATGAAGAAGAAGAGGTCAATGAGCGATTAAATCTGAAACAAGGTGCAGGAAAAGGACACATAATTTAAAAAAAAAAAAAAAAAAAAAACAGCAAAAAAAGGACAGCATAGATCATCTGAAAGCAGAATAAGAAAACGAAGAGTCTGCCTCTGCCGTTCATGATGTAATTACTTCTCTTAGAATGTGAGCAAAGTTAATTAGGGCTGGAAATAGAGCTTAGATGGAGTTCTCTGCTCAGCATGTCGAAAGGATCTGAAGCTTTCAAGCATTTTCTTATCTTATGTTTTTGAGTTAAAACTATGAGACAAAAGATTTTTATCACAGTTTTATTGTGGTTCCAAGAATGAATGTTTTAATTGGAAACTATTCAAATCTACAAACACAAGGAAATGAGGCCAGAGTTTAGCATGAGGTTTATTGGGGCTATAAACCTTTCAAAATCATGTACACTCCTTGAACTTTATCTCGATCTTTCACATTTACAAACTGAAATGTATTTTAGTGGGATTTAGTGTGATAGACTTTATAGAGAACTGTTCAGCAAATATGAGGAGGGAAGTCCTTTGTGTAAGCCTGTATGAGGCATAAAGCATCACTCTGAAAACACCACCCCCACAGTGAAACATGGTGGTGGCAGCCTCATACTGTGGGGATCTGGTCGGAGTTGATGCAGGATGGACTGAACTAAACGCAGCAAATTATATATAAAAAAAAAAAAAAAAAAAAGGAAAACTTCTCAAAGGCTCCAAAAGACTAGAAACAACCACCCAAGACTCAACTTGAGCTGCTATGGAAAGGTTTAGATCACAGCGTACACATGTGTTAGAATAGAGCAGTCACAGCGCAACCAAATGATGAAACTGAAAATCTGTAGCAAGATTTGAATGCTGCTCAGGGAACCTCTCCATCTAATCTAAACAAGCCTGAGCAATTTCTCAAAGAAGAACTGGCAAATCCTTCACCTGTAGATGTTCAAAACTAGTCGAGGCACATCATTTCCCTTCCACTTCATGAACAAATACTTCTCTGTGTTGCTCTACTACTAATGGACCTAAATATGTTGAATTTTGTGGTTTTAATGTGAAAATGTTGGGAAACAAAACTTTTGCAAGGTAATGCATATCAGACAGAAAACCTGGGTTTTTACACTCATCTTTCACACAGCTGGACGTCAACTCAGTTGTTTCTATCTAAAGGTGCAAATCCCATTGGAGAAAAAGCCCCTGAAGGTATGCTGTCCCTGTGCAACGATTGGAGAGCCTCTCCTTCAAGCCTGATGGACAGTATTTGGTAATGAACTGGTGACCAGCAATTCCCCGCTCTAATTCAAAGTTCAGCTCCCTGCCCTCGGGGTTCAGAACTTTATTAGCAACCACTGAAGATGAGTTCGCTGACTCAGTTGCCATTAAGTCACCTTGAACAAAACGCGAGCAAAAAAACAAGAAGCTGTTGCGCCCTGAGGAGATTCGCGGGACCACTTAAAGACGCCAACAACAGCAGCCAAGGGTGAAAAGCAGCAAACCAACCTGTGCAGGTGATGACGATGTCCACTTGTCTGATGACTTCGTTGAGTTTCACCAGCCTGAAGCCGTCCATGCTAGCGTAGGGTAAAAGAAAAAGCGCGTGATGACTGAATTTCCGTCGGTGTACATGAGGCAAAATAAAGGAAAAAAAATAAAGCTTACCAGGCCTGCAAGGCACAGATGGGGTCGATCTCTGTGACGTAGACGATGGAGCCCATGGCTTTGAGGGCAGCGCAGCAGCCTTTTCCAACCTGTGGATGGTAAAGATGTAAGGATTAGTAATTTACAGTTAGGCATGCCCAAATAGCAGGCTGCAGTTGTTAACAGTGCAGTCTCGGTCTACTGTGATGCACTGTAATAATAACACAGAAACTGGCACCTCAGAAAATCATACAAAGAACTAATCCAACGATTTCCAACAAGTATTGAGTGGACATGTTCTAATTCACTGTGGATTTTCTCCAACTCTCACGGGTTAAAATAATACCGACAAGTTTAAATATATACATACAACCCCACTCTTATATGATAGGATCTTAACTTTGACTTTTCTTGGCAGAAATGATCTGTTTAATCTGGTTGGTTTTTAGACAGAGTGGATAGAGTTGAGGTCTGGGTTATTCCAGACGTTTCTGTAGCTTCCAGTTCCTGGCAGACTGGAGTCTTGGTAGCTGCTTGGTTGTTCTTGAAATACCACAAGCATTTTCCTTTCATTCAGAATCAACAGTTTGGGTCAGATGGTTAAAAACTGGACACAAATGGGTGTTCCAACACTTCAACAACCCCGAAACACACATCAGTACTGTTTTAGGTATGGATAATCAGGCTGTTTGAACAGACATCTCAACCTGTTGAACATATCGGGATTTTTCTTAAAGGCGAGGTTTGTGGCCAATTTAAATCAATTTTCTGTGAAAAAGAGTGTTCAAACATCCTGATGTTACTGGCGACAAAAAGCAGGCAACTTGCAAAGTGACGTTGTGCCAAATATTAGCAGGGCTGTACCTATAATTCTATGCATGTGTTGATCAGAGAAAAGCCACAATAAATCCAAACTTTTTCACTCAAGTCATCGTTTTGAGACTCATTGTCCATTGTAAATTCCTTCCACCTTGAAAAACAGAGTGGCTTAGAGAAATCATAAAAGGCACACATTTATTAAAGCATTTGAACTTCTTACAGTTCTCAAATATTATGGATTTGTTCCCTTTAAACCATTTTTGTGCTCTTAAGGAAATATGATCCCAGGATATTTCTCTGACAGTCAAACAGACACCGGCTACATTCAGACTACAGTCTAGAAAGCATCCTTCTGCTTTTGGTCTCCCAGTAACGAGCTCCAAACCTTTGAGCAATCTGCACTAAGGCTTTTACTTCTATGCTACTGCTTATGTGCATGAGGACCTTTCAGTTTTAATGCGATTTCTTTCATTTTCAACAGAATACCGACATGAACACACGTGACTTCAACAAAACCGTTAGCCTTACCTCTCCGTATCCACACACCACCACCTGTTTGCCTCCAAACATCACATCAGTGGTTCTCTTCAAGCTAGAGACAGAGAGACTTCTTTCAATGCTACCAGTTGTTTAACCTCAGAACCAATTTGTAAGAAAAAAAAGGTGCTTTATACCCATCTAAGATGGATTCTCTGCAGCAGTAAAGGTTGTCAAACTTTTGTTTGGTAACAGAGTCGTTGACGTTCATGGCTGGAACACAAAGCTTCCCTGCCTTGGACAGCTGGTACAACCTGAACACACACAAGCATTTCTTATTAGTTCTTTTTGATGGCAAAACAAAAATAGAATCCAACCATAAAAAGCTTCAAATGTATTTTATATTTTGAATTATTTGCATCAAACTCACAGGGCAGATAAAACCTTGTAGTGTTCTGTGTTGATTGAGACACATTTTTACCACTAGATGGCAATGTTGCCAAACTTGACCTACTGGATGCAAATAGGGCCTTATCCTGTTACTGTGCAGGCTACTGCACATATGTTAATCTTTAAAGATACAGAGAATCAATTTAATCACCTTTCATCTAAAATGTGTAATATTTATTATTAATAAGAATAATGCAAAGACAAAAGAGGAGCTTATCCTACCTGTGGACACCAGTAACACTCTCCTCTACGATGCCCTTGATCTTCTTGAACATGTTGGGGTACTTTTTATAAATCCAGTGCGTCAGGTCTCCCCCGTCATCCAGGATCTGGGAATAAAAATGCGGGAGAGAAAAAAAAAAAAAAACCAAAAAAAAAAAAACCAAGAGGAAAGGAGGAAAAATATGAAAAATTATAATGAATAAAGTAAAAGAACAGAAAGAAAACAGCATTTTAGGTCACATAAGTGTATTTTATGTGACAGATCAACACATAATAGCACATGATTGTGGGGGTAAACAAAAATATGATTTAGAAAAGGCCTTTGTGTTTTGTTGGAAACCATTATTAATATGATCATCAGCAGGGACAGGAAAGCAGGTCAGAGTTGATATGAACATGATACATGGTTTTAGATTTAAACAAATAAAACTCTGAAACTTGTGGGATGCTTTTGTTTTCTGCCTCTTTCACTCCGACACCCCTAAATAAAATCCAGCACAATCAACTGCCAACCAAAATGTGGAAAAACTCAAGGGATGTGAATACTTTTTAAAAAGGTGTTGTACATGCATCAACAATGACGTCGTTGTTGAAGAATTTAAATAACCAGGTTGGTACCATGTTAGGCTGCCAGCCTTCCACGTTGACGCAGCGATCGATGCACCACCAGAAGTCATCCTCTGACTCACCCTTCCAGGCGAACACACTGAAACCTGTAGAGTGGAAGAAACCAATGAATGCAAAG
Organism: Anableps anableps; assembly: GCA_014839685.1. Lineage (NCBI taxonomy): Eukaryota > Metazoa > Chordata > Actinopteri > Cyprinodontiformes > Anablepidae > Anableps > Anableps anableps. The sequence continues at coordinate 15,678,820 of CM026087.1, forward strand.
CTGACAGAAAGGCTGCGTGGGGGAAAAAAAAAAAAAAAAACAACAAAAAGCATAGAAAAAATGTTAGGCAGAAGGGCTCAAGCTATTCTCACCTCCTTCTGCCAGAGCTGCAGCCACTTCATTCTGGGTGGAGTAGATGTTGCAGGCTGCCCATCTGCACTGAGCCCCCAGAGCTGACAGAGTCTCCATCAGCACCTGAGGAAAAGCTGCAGAGTTTGGCTTTTTGCTGGACTAAACTCAACATGTTGCATTTTCTTGTGTTACTCACGGCAGTCTGGGCGGTGATGTGTGTGCAGCCCACCACTTTGGCACCAGCGAGGGGCTTCTCCCCCTGAGCTCGCTTCCGTAGAGCCATCAGTGCTGGCATCTCTGACAAGAGAGGGAAACACACAAAGTGGATGCTGGAATTAGCTGGAAAGTAAAGGAATTCCCATCTTTAATCCTATTACTTGAACGCTAATCCATTCAGTCGTCCAGATGAAGGAGTTACAGATGCTAAAGATGCAATCTGTGTGTGTAGCCTGCAGGGTTCAGCTGGTTTATGGACCGTTTTATAAAGCAATCAGAAAATAACGTCAGCGGAATGACTGCTGGATCGTTTCACATTGATATGATCAAACTCCATCTGAGTGTGTTATGCATCAAAGGGTGTGTTGGTTTTACCTTGCTCCGCGATCTCGATCTCTCGGCGCCCGAAGTCGGCCTGCTTGATGTTTTTGATGCAGAAATCTCCGTTGCCTTTGGAGTTCTTCTGCTGTTTATCCCGAGGTGAGGTCTCATCGTCGGAGCTGTCAGTGTAGGACGCAGCTGCAAAGGATCGCACACAAAGTCGTCCGAGAAGGGAAAGACACAAACGGTTTATTATTTTTCAGTAATATAACCTATACCTGGATTTAAAGACAGGATTTTCAGCACTGCCCTATTTTATACCCTGTAATTCACCTTCAACAGGCCAAGCTTTCTGGATCACCCTCAAGAAGTGATGATAAATCAGTCTGGCTTCTCCTGTTACCGAGCAACAACAGACATACAGCGCGTCTGCCAGACTTCATGCTGGGGCTGTTTTTTCAGAGTTAAACTTTCACTCCGTGCTGTTTATGCAAGATCATAATTATACCAAGTGTTACACTGTTAGCTTTTATGTTTTAAAGTACAGAGACATTTCCACCCTTATTAGGTAGGGTGACAGACAAAACGACTAAACAATAACCTTTTACCCATTACATCTACAGAAAATAAGAGGATCTCCAGCTGACCAGTGGGGTGGGGTCTGCACGAACAGCTTGTGTTATCATTACAGCTTAAATGGAACCACTGGAGAGGTTAAACTAGGAATGTCCAGAGGACGGTTGGGGTGGCAGCATCATGCTGGGGTATGCATTTCCTTAGCAATGACAGTCAGAGTTAGCTGGTCAGAGTAGATAGGAAAATAGATACAAAGCAATTCTAGAAGCAAAGCTGGTAGAGGCAGCACAAAACGAGACTGGGATGGAGGTTCATCTTCCAGCATGACAGCACTACCAGACACGCACCCAGAGCTACAGCGAGATGCTTCAGATCAAGGATTGTGTACAAAAATGGCCTAACCAAAGTCCAGATTCAATTCAACTGAGAATCTGTGGGTTGAAAATTGACGTTCACATAGGAGCGCCATGCCGTCTGACTGAGCTAAAACTATTTTGCAATGAAAAATGGACAAAAACAAGAGTCCCTACACGTGCAAAGCTGGTTGAGACAAAACCCAAAAGACGTGCAGCTCTAATTGCAGCAAAAAGTGGTTTTACAAAGCATTGACAAAATGTGGAGGAGTTACACAAATTGTCTCTCTAATAGTGCAGAGCAGCAAAAACAGTTTTTAAAGCACCTCTGATCTGGGGCATCCATTACTTGCCCTCCTCTAAGTGTGACGGGACATCCAAATGTCCATTTGGCAAAGCAGCGTACCACACTGCAGATTAATTCATTATGTTAATGGTTTCATAGGAGGGTCTGACTTCTGATATGCAGGGTATCAAAGAGCACAAGTCCAAGCAGATTAGGCAGGATAGCATTTAAATATTTCCAAAAACAGTTAGGAGAGGAGAGGTCAAAAGGTTAAGAGCAGAAAACATTTGAAATGAGAACAGGGTACTGATGTTGGCCATTTCTCAGACAGGGAGTTTGTAACCTTTCCCCTCTGTCATTGTTCTCGGAAATCGGATAGATGAGTGTTTGTATAAACTGGGCTAAATGACTCCAAATACCTATAAGAATAGGAGTTTTCCCAGAAAGGTCAGGATAATTGTTCACAATGGCGGTGTTCCTTTGAGCTTTAGCCAGTGATAAACTATAGAAAGTAGGTTGACTAGTTAATATTGTAAAACATTCAGAGGGTAATTTGTTAAAAAAATTGTTTTGTGCATCACTTTTCTAAGCCGTTTCCACCATCATCCTAATATACTGACCGCTAATTAATCTACAACTCAACTCTGTAGCCTCTTCCTGCAAGAGTATGGAATAACATATGGGATTTTGGTCTGCCATTCCAATGAATTCCTGCATGCTCTCTGCAGACCACCAGCAGCTAATCCTTTAACACAGAGCCCACAGTTTCATGTGAACCACAGAGTTAGAGTGTGAGAATGAGGACAGAGATGGTCTATGAGGAGACAGGTAAGGTTAGTCAACCATTCATCCAGGTGGACTCAAAAGGAAAAGTGTTATAAAGTCAGGAATATCTGATAAGCGGCAGGTTGTGGTGACTGAGTAACAGCCAAACTGTTTGTTTACCTGAGCTGTAGCTGTCTGTGGAGGACTGGGAGATGGAGCGGGACAGAGAGCGTCTGCCGATCTTAGAGGGGCGCTTGCTGAACTCCTGTTTCTGGTCTGCAAACTGGATCTGCATGGAACACATGAAGAGAAGATGTCCAGGGAATCAGAACTAAAACAATACTTGAGATGCATCTTAAAGCTCAAATTCTTCCATATGCTGGAGATTAAAAACCATCAAAATCTCAAAATTCGAAAACATTCTCTGACAAAAGAAAAACCTTTCTAGTGGAACTATGTGGAATGGGTGTGTGGTCACCCATTAGCAACACGCAAAGTTTTGGAGTAAGCACAAGCACAGTTCATACCACAACAGATAGCTCTAGTGGAATCAGCAGCGAGACCACTGACGTGACCACGGGTGTTGTTTGTGAGCATAAACCTTTTGAGGTATGAAAACACATTGTTTCCCCACGGTTTCTATTTTGTATGTCCTCGATATCCTGACGTCCATAGATCACATTGTATGAGTCAATAACGGCTCTCTTCAAAAGGTTCTTCCTGCGCAATTTACTCATAAGGATCAGCAGCAACTTGTTTTTTTTTTTCTGTCTGAGCCATATGAGCAACATATTATATGTTAAGTAGTCTTTCAACCTTCCTACCGCTACACGTGTAGCTTTAAACGACTTCTTCGGTCATGTTGGAAGAAAACTAATTATAGATGAACGTCCTCAAAAGAAAACAGAGATTTTGAAAGCTACATTACTACAGTTAAACGAAATAAAAAGGCATTGATTATGTGCAGAAAAGTGAGACTTGCACAAATCTTCATAGTTTAATTACAAATTGGTCTGCTTCTAAAAGTTCTCAAAGACTGGATCTGGGAACCCCTGATCTACGCCTTCTGATACTTTTCATTCAAAAATTTTGTCTTGGTTGGCCACTGGTTTAAGGATTTTTTTTTTTTTTTTTTTCCTCTTATACATGATTAGTAGAATAATATTTTCATTGAACTATTGTGAGCGACAAGCTTGAACACAGTGTGTAAAGGAAAAGTTATAAACTCATGATATATACCCTTTAGAGATGTTTTTAAAAAGCAATAAATGTCAGCTTTTAAAATAAAAAGTTGCAAAATCAAAATATTAAAACCAAACAAAAGATGACAGACAGGAACACTGTAGGTCTGTGCATAGAAAGTCGAGCTTTGAGTTTTCTCTCTCTTTGAAAGATAAAGGAAACAATAACTTTATCATCAGATCAAACAAGGCCGCACAAGAGAGCACAGTCATACTCGCTCTGTGAAATGAGGCCACACTCTGCAGTCAAATCACTAAACTGAGCATGATCCTATCACTTTCTTTCCACTCTTACATCACAGCTGATAGCCAGATGCACCATAATTCATCTGCTGATAGTCGTTCAGAGAACAAATGGCTAACCTATTACGGCAATAAATCCTGCAACAAGGACTAAACATCTGAGTGGATGAGAATTAACTGGCAGAGACTGAAAAAACCCCCAAAATAATTGCTGAATGCCAACCAGAATTTAGAGCATTATTTTATAAAAGCAGAGATTTTGCCAAGAAATTGTACAGAAATTGACAAAAGTTGCAAGAAGCTTCAGAGTTGATAAAAAGCTGCAGGGTGCGTCATCCTTCCTCCCTTCACCCTCCGTCAGTCCGTCTTTAAAAAACGACAGTCCTTGAAGACAGGTTTACGAAACACACCAGAGCTAAACAACTCCAGCGACTCAATTGCCCTGTGGCTACAATACAGACGACAGAACAAACGTGTCTATTACGCAACGTTACAGTTCGCAGAAAAGCCGATGCGCATGCTTAAATGGACGCATGGAAACAATCTTTTCATACTGAACTCGTTCAAACGCAATGTGAGCCATTTCACCACAACCCCCTTCAGAGTCAGCGAATGCTCACCATTAGCTGATGAGCGTTCTGTCGTCATTTCAAATCTACTCTCCTCTCATCCGGATGCTAACATAATAACATCAGGTTCCAACAAGAGTCTGCAGTCCTGGCTAATAAAGCCATTATTCTCTCCTTACCCATTTCACACAGGGCTCAGTGCTCTCCTCCTCCTCCTCTTCTTCTTTTTCTTCTTCAGACCGGTCACAAGTGTGGGAGTGAAAGTGGAAAGCCTAATGTGCTTCTGATTCATACAAACTTTAAATCTTTAAGGTCAGCTCTTTTTAAAAAGACTCACATCTCGCTTTGGCCATTTTCTCCCTCTTCTCTCCTACATTTATCTTCCGGTTAATTGTTTTAAAGATTGGAATCTCTGCTCTGCTGCTAACAGCAGCAGGGGGAAAAAAATAACAACTTTAAGATAACCGCCCTCTTACATATTCATCGCCATCAGATCAAAACATGTTTAAGATGTGTTAGATTTAACTCTGGATCAAAGAGAAGCAGAATCACAGCACGAAGAAGATTAGAAGGAATTTATTGATGCATCAGGAGCTGCAGTTTCTAAGATGCTGCTCTACAACACTTAGATTGCAAATAGGTTTCCTTGACCCCCAAAAAGGCTACAGCACAGCTTTTGATCAGCTCAGGTTTATTAGATGGATGTTGCCTGGCAAGAGTTCTGAACTGCGCTAAAGGACTGAAGGTCGTTTTTAGGAGCTCAGGGGTGTGTCAAGTGCTCACATGCTATTTTTTTGGGACAAGATTACCACAGATTAGATTAGGATTTAGAACAGGGGGTCCTGCCAGAGGGAACAGCAGCACAGTGGCTTTTCTGGGACTGACCAAACTAACCCTTTCTCTGCTCAATTCCCCTGAGTGGATGTTTTACATCTGTATTAATAAAGCCTAAAAGAGCTATGGCAACCAATACTATATAGTAGGTTAAAATGATTTTTTTAAAAATGAAATTCCCAAAGACACCTGCATGTTTCATATGAGTGCAGTAGGACCCACAGAACAAACAACACTACTTCTGTGATACAACAGGTTTGTACACATTTTTGATGGAAATTCAGGTGATTTTCATTTCAGATTCTCCGCCCCCTGTTAGACCTTGCTTTACAAGATGGATGCTGTCTATTTATGAGGCTATTGATGTGGAAACGGTGCATGTTAATGCAATATTAGGACCCAGGGGACACAGCAGTGTGTCCAGGACAATGGACATATGGCTTGCTGTGAGGTCTGGGTAACATCATTGCTCAGGGAGGATGATTAGGCTTGTGTTTGGTCCTGCTAATCGTATCTAGTAGTTGGTGGGCAAACGTTGTTGCTGTAATTAAGGCACGGTCGAAAGTAAGAGTAATCACTTAACGCAATCTATATCTAGTCAACTGTTATGGCTAAATGGACAAAATACAAATTCAACTCTTCTCTTTTGTCCCCACTGTTAATATACAAGTTTATAATCATGTATGGGTGTGTTTTTCCTCAATCAAAGGATCTCTATGATGTTAATATCAATGGGGTCAGTTCATTCCAGGAAAGCTAGCTTACAAGATATTTTTATTCACGCTGCAGGGGAAAACTTAAAAATAACAGTTGTGTTTTGAGCTGAACAAAAGGTAGACGTCTGAGCATGGCCACAATAAATCTATATCCTTTTAACTCTAAATAGATGCCTTAAAGCGCTTTGAAGCATCCATAGAAAAAAATGGTCATTTATTCACTTAAAACATCCAGAGGCTTCATGTCCCATCTGCATATTTAACGCCTTGACATTATGTAGGGATATTCTAAAAACCACTAGAAAATCCAGAGCTGGGTGGAAATGCTTTAGGATAGAGCACAAAGCAGCTCAGACCAGCTGAGCAGCAAATTACCCGCAGCACAAAGCAAGCATCACATCTTAGCAGTGAAAAAAAAACCAAAAAACAACACAGAGACCCCCAGTGGGAGAAAGGGAAACGAAAACAGACAGACACGGATGCAGCTGCGACGTGATATGATGCTGCAAGGTGTTTCCCGTGAACCATTATTGGCAGAGGCAGGGCAGACTAATTCAGGAAGCTGCTCTTTGAACACAACCAAAAACTTTTACTGGGTTTCTCATTAGAGCCCGCTCTGTGGTGTCAGTATCTACCCCAGAGACTGAACATGCTGTTCTGACATGCCCTGTTATTTATTTATGAAGCTTAAATTATTGGTTTTAGATTACTTAGAAATGGGGTCCCCCCCCCCCCAAAAAAAAAAAAATAAATAAACACAAAAAGAAAATCCAGAGGATCTTAAGGGGAAAGAAACAAGGGGGTAGCAATCAGTGTGGGATTACTGGATTTGAACTTGATATTCAAAAGGTCAAAATCTGTTTCTAGACACAGTCTAGAAACCGTTTCCACATCAATAGCCTCATAAACAGCTTTGGAACAACTAGCAATAATAATAATAATAATAATAATAATAATAATAATAATAAAGGGTATTTTATGCCAATATTCATAGTTTGTTTCGATTTGTTGTTTAAAGTCTGTACCGTATTCACTGGCAATAGACGGCATCATAAAAACAACAGAGCCTGAACAGTGGTTTTTATTACCAACAGGCTCATATTTAGTTATTGATGCTGTATGTCAGACAGGATTTGGATAAGAAAGGAAAAAATAAAAATCACATACTCAGAGGAAGCCAGGGCAAAAGTTCTGGTTAAAACTTGGCATTAAATACGGGAGGAGTTCTGCAAACAACGCACATCACTCGCACACACATTAAGGCAGACATAGCTACAAGCTGATAAATATTTGATCCCGCAAATAATTAATCTTTACCCATTTTCTGGAACTTGATAGTGATTCTAGGGAAAACCCAGATTAATCTTAAATCAATATTTGTTTTAAAAACCATGGGCTTTAGTATGGAAAATATATGATTGCTTCCTGTTTTACTCATGCAAAAAAACCCCAAACATTTTCTTACTTTTTTAAAGCATATTTAATTATTAAGGGATCTGGCTTTCAAGCAGGACAAGGAAGTTCTGCTGGTCAAATAATCCCCAGTCATCTGTGTGAGACTGTATACTCAGCTGTAACAATTAGGGACAAGTTGGCCTTTTATAATAAAAAGGAATGAAAAACAAGTGCAAATGTCTTCACAGCTGTGATTCCTGCTGGTTTTCTGTGCAAAGATCTTCCATCTAGCTTTTTTTCCCCCTCCATAATTTATCAAAATTAGGCTTGCAGTCTAAAAATGGCACATAAGATGTGGAAATGAAATAACATGGCCTGCTCATCATTTAGCTCGTCAAAGGCTCTGCAAGATAGGTGTACATCCATATAGAAATGGGCCATTATGACACCAAATCACCTTTCTGAATCTGCACACAGTACTGGATGAAATAGTCAGGACAGGCCAACAGGGAAATTGCGGGTTGCACCAACAGGATGAAAGGTGAGGTGGGAAACTACAATATACAAATTTGCAATTCAATGACGCTCAACATACAAAACTGGCCAATCTGTTTTGACTTCATTTGCTGCTATGCACACCGCCGGTAAATTATGCTTTAGTCTCTTACTGAATTCAAAGTAATTTGTAATCATACAGCAAATTTGGTTCGATTGCACACATATTTCAACATAAAATTCAGTACTAGTCAACCCACTATCCAGATACGTTTTGGGGAGCCCAGTTTTGAAAACAATCACTAATTTCCTGTCAGGTGAGACCTAAAAAAAAAAACTGCATTTTGGGTCATTTATATCACTTTGCTGATATTAGGAATGTAGGTTTTCTCTGATCTAATTGTTTTTCAGCCTTAATGAGATTCACACTAAAAGAGCAGTGAAAAGTAGAGCTGCACTGGCTGCTGCATCCCTCTGTATATCCAAGCTCAGCCGTGTGGGTCGGAAAGGCGTAAGCACAGCAGAAAGCAGCTGAAACAACAATCATTCAATTTTAGGATGTTCACAGCAAACAGCTAAGTATATAAAGCAGAGGAGGGAATTTTGTGAATTAAAGGCCCTTTGCGAAATGCCCTCAACATACTTCCAACATGCTGTAAAAATAAACGTATTTCAATCTCTCAACAGCAGGTAACTTTTAGGGATTGGCAATTATCTGTATGCATCTTGTCATCGTTTAAACTATACATACTGTGAGGAGATTGAGTTGTCCCATGATTATGATAAACTTATTAATTATGCTTTAATACATCAAAATTGGCTGGGGTATTAAAGCATAGTAAAGCATTGAGGTTGTTATTGGGGACATCTTTTTTTTTTTTTTTTTTTTTTTTTTTTTTTTTTTTTTTTAATACTGTTGGCTCAACGAGATTATCACCAAACGCTGTTTATGTTTCAAACATACTGTTTAGTGCTACAGTTGACCTGCCGGTTCTAATAGTTGTAGTTATACCTTCTATGACAATGGGAAAGTGTTATTTAGAGTTTGCTTTCTTAAGGCTTTAACTGTATGCAGCTATGATTTTAAAGTCAAAAAGACAGTGAAGACAATACATTAGGGGTGCACTGATATGAAAAACGTGGGCCGATATCGATACTGCTGTTATGGCCAATAACCAATGATACACATTTCAACACCATTCAAAAAAAAAAAACAAACAAAAAACAAAACAAACAAAAAAAAAACAAACAAACATCGGCTGATGCCGACGTTCATGCAAATTTATTGTGCATCTCTATTTTTCATCTTTTCATTGTTACTGTAATGGCAACAATTTTTTTAAAACCACAAAATATGATGGATAAACTTTAAATTCATCTGTACTCAGAATAACCATCGTTATTCTTACATTACCCCATTTTCACACAACTCCACCTAACATAAAAGCTACACAACCAGTGTAGTTTCTGGCTAACGCTGTTTAAAAAAAAAAAAAAAAAAAAAAAAAAAAAAAAAAAAAGAAAGAAAGTTTAAAACTGAAGGACAACAATACCTATCATGATAAATGAATAACCACTACATCTACTTAAAAAGCTCTTGTTTATAGACCATCACAAAAAGCTCCAGAGGATTAGAAGCATGGTCACCCTGCTCCTCATATATTCCAACCAAAGAGCCATCAAGCAAAGGATAAACTGAATGTTTGTGCCACAGATACAAGGACCCCAACAAGCAGCAAAATTGAGCCCAGTTGAAATGACAAGCTCACGCATTTTAAAGCATTCCTGTGTATGAGTAAAGCCCACTGAACCCCATGAACCAAATAAAAGAGAACATGAAAGGAGAGTGGCCAGAAGGGGAGGGCGCAGGGAACATTGTAAATTTCCACCTCTGTTTAAAATCTTCAGTCACTTACACAACATGTACAGCTCACAGCTACAGTAAAAAAAAAAAAATAATAAAATAAAAATAAAAAATGACACACTCTGTTTAATCTAATTTCCTAACACACAGAATCAGTGCAAAAACAAGCTGAGAGAACTGTGACTATAAGAGTACACGTTGTACTGGGTCACACGTCTCTGTCGATAATCGCTTGCTTGTTTTAGTTCTAGTTGATGAGAGCAACATCAAGCGCCAACACCCCATCATTTGTTGAGGGAAAAAAAAAAAAAAAAAAAAAAAAAAACCTACACAAAGTCTATCTAAACAGATTCAGAGCCAGCTGGGCCACCAGAGGTCTGAAATGAGATTGCGCAAGAAGATGCTGGATGAAAAGAAAGAAGGGTTCTACATTGGTGCAACTCTTCTTTGACAAACTCAAAAGCTGACAAAAGCTCAGCTTCAGTCCAGTGCAATTACCCGAGATTAGCCAGCAAAGTTAAAAGTAGACCAGACACAGATCATCAGACGGGATGAGTGCTCCTGAATCAAAAAGCTGGTGAACTCTTAATAGCTTAATAGTCTGTAGCCAAAAAGCCTGGAACTTGAGTGATAGCAGTTAAAAGCCAAATGCCAGAAACAAATACCACAAAGTATCCTGAAAGCCAAATCCTAAAAGAGCTTCTGTCAGACTGGCCCTAATCTGAGACAGCGACTTTAAATGGAGGGCGAAGCCAACAGAAGGCAGGTCAAAAAGCGAGACAGAAGACGTCATCATAATTGATATCACCCTATAAAAGTGAAACCAATGGCCACACTGTGTGCATGACTCTGGGGTGTCTACGTAATTTAAAAAGTTTAGCTTTAGGAGCCTGTAAAAATTGTATGTACAATACAGGGCTCCCACAACATCATCATGGTACATTTCCATACTCAAAGTTCCTGAGTTCTTGGGGATATTAAGGCAGTTTTAACTACATACAATTTCATTACAAATTAAAGGTATAATATGGATGGATGGATGGACAAATGAAAGAACAGATACTAAACAAATAGAGAGGTGGCTGTGTTAATGAACGATTGATGGACAAATGGATGAAGATGGAAATAACTTTTTTTTAAAAATGGGATAAGTCAGGAAATACAACCATGCCATCTGTTTTCTCTGTCATATTTATCCAGATATGGAAAATGCTTAAATCAAATTCCATCAACTCAAACTCCCCCACACTTTCATTACAACAAAGCTGCACCTCTGCCACCACTCACTTCAATTTACCCAATTACTCACATTATATTTAGCCCCAACAAACAAGTTTAGTTTAATTATCTTGATATTTGACTAATTATTCTGTTCCGACTCCCCATCCAAGTCACATAATATTCAAATACTCCAGGTGCTCAAATAAATCTCTGTAATGCGTCACCTTTTTCTGAAACGGTAGTAACCACTGGCAGCAAAAAGCTCCACAGACCTACTGACGTAAAAGCGGATTGTTGGGACATCTTGTTACCTGCACATTCACCCTTGGCAACAAGACCTTTTAGTTTCTCCAATCTTTTAGGCCTGCAGGAGGGTCTCACAAAACAAAACAGCAGATGTCTTGTTCTTTAGCTCTCTGCCACAGTGCTCTGTGGAAGACTTATTCAGGGTTTCTTTTCATGTTAGTCACGTCAGACTCTCTCTCCTCCTACTTGAACTAAAAGCAGTGAGCAGACAGCTAATTTTGCCCATGTTTTTAACAACCTCTTGGATACCACATCTAAGACTAGCTGGAATGTTCTTAAGTCTTTCCAAATGCTATTCCTGGTTTACTGTTATTGTGTTTGTGAAGTAGGAAAAGAGATGATCAGGGGACAATGAGGGGCTTACATTGTTTTAAACATAATCTTCTGGTTCTGTCTCTTCTCCTATAATTCATTTTATTTCAAAACCTTATCCAGTGGTCAAAATAAAAAGTGTTCTGGATTCAGATCGTCACATCCAAGTTAGTTATGAGCTGTTTACTGGTACCCAGATTTAAGGTTTTAGTTAAAGAGATCCACGACTAGTTGAACATGTTGGCCTAAATATGTTATTAACCTCAACATTGTTGTTTGTGATACATAAAAACTCAATTACTTCAAAAATGTTATATCTGTATTGTATTTTTCACCTACGAAGGTCGCCACTTTTTCACCCGCACAATGCATGCCAGGCTGATGGCGTGGGTGAGTTAAAGTGGAATGGAGTCCATAAACAAAACATAAGAAGTCGTGGTGGTGGAGGCCGTCTAGGGCAGCCCTCAAAATGTCTGGACTGAGGCAAACTGTCTCAAAGTTTTCATTTGCCGCTATAAACAAGATATGTTGAAACTAACAGGCGCTTGTAATCTACTGTTTCCTATATTAGCTGGTGCCGTGAGCAGGAGCTAACACCGTTAGCAGGAGCTGACGCAAAATCAAAACAAACTGTAAGATAATGAATGGATGCTTAAAGTAACAGTGAAGCATCTTTAAGTTTCTGCAACATAACATTCTAGTGTATTTGAGAAAATGTTTTGATCCTGATGCTTAGCGTTACCAGCTTGAGTTAGAAAGTGGAGCTCTTTGTAGCACGCTGTCGGACTGACATTTCCAAGCAGCAGCTGCACAAACACCAACTTTTTCAGCCAAATCTCCTCTTGGTCCTCTTCATCTTCATTTCTTCTTGTCATTTCTCAAATTGCCTTCTATTTCCACGGGGTCCGACTCAATTGTTACCTATTGTGCAATAATTGCTGTTCCAGCTGGACGGAGCTAGCACTGTCGGGCCTTAGCATATGTCATCTACCCAGCATGCATTGCAGCATAAACAACATGGCAACGTCCGTGTGACAATATTTTATTTAAATTTATAAAAACTAAACAGAGCACCACCCATCACTCCAACAGAGGTAACGCTGTTTTTAAGCTGGAGTTGCCACGTCTGTAAAGTTTCTGACTGCAGGCTAGTTCCCTGAACATAGACCAACTAATTAACCAGTCTATCAGAAGCAGAATGGCTAAATATTTTGTGTTGCCGACACAGGTTGTACCACCTGGAACTATGACTAAATCTACAAAGCGTTTATCTTTTTATATTTGCTACAGTGTCTTAAAATCAAAAATAATAAAATATTTTATTATTACAATTGGCAGCCAAAATACAATTGTTGCAGCCAATTGTATTTTGGCTGCAACAATCAAAACTGTATTATTTAGCAGCAGCATGATTAACTATTGCTTTTCTGTTTAAAATAAATGCAATTCAATAATGATATACTAGAGATACAGCCATTAATCCAGGATGTCTGTGTTCAGATCCAGTGCCGATTATTAATATTTACAAATGTAGATCGTTTATACTTCAACATTTAGTTTTGTTTTTGCCCTAGTGTTGTATAAGCAAAAAGAAATAAAAGAAAGTTTATATTACAACATTAAAAATTACAATTGAGCCTAAAATCCATCATTTTAGGTGTACTTTCATAGTCTGTCAGCTGCTGAGCTGCTAAATCTGGACACAGACTGTTGGTATGAAGAAGGCTCACAATGGACTCCTAACATAACTGTGGTTTAAAGAAAGGCTTCCGTGGTCAAGCCACTTTGAGGCATAAAACAAAAAGTCACCACAACCCAAACTTCCACTACTCTGAAGTGTTTGCATAAAACACATTACATCTATTTTATATTTTCTCTTTTTCCAATACTAAAATATCTTTGAGGAAACTGATGCTGAGCAGCTGAGTGCTCTTTGCCAGCAGTCTATCCACTGACAGCAGGCTTTCATGACAAGCTTGGTCGTGTGCTTTAACTTTCAGCCGTCTACAAAATCCAGAAAAATACATCTATTGATTTATTTAAAACATCTGTTTATATCTGATAATGGAGAATATGTTTTATAATTCAAGTATGCAGGATTTCTTTGACTGTAAACTCAAACTTTCTGTCAAAATACGAGCTGCAGCAACATCCAGCGTTTGAGTCGGTGGCCTCGGCCTGATATCTAATCAAAGAATGATGTCAGTATCATGTCTGATATAGATGTTGGATCCAGCCCGTCTCTAACTCGAGGTTAAACTGAGTGACTCTCATACCAGCCCCTGCATACCCTCAGTGTGTAATTCTGAAGATCACAGGCAGTTTGAGTAGAAAGTAAAGTCAAACTTGAGTGGATCACATTTGTATAGAAGAAGCTAAATTGCTTTTGTTTCTTTGGTAGACTGGAGTCAGAAGCAACACAAATGGGTGGCTTTGCTGCACAGAACAAAACAGCTTCTGGGAAATCCTCAGAGCAGAGACAATGCCCTGAACTAAGACCAGACACGATGCTGGACATAGACATAAACGAGCGCTGGACTTTGGCGAAGACACACTTGGCAGTCGATAAAAAGACTCCATAGTTGGAACTCTCACACAGAAAGAACTCCAAGCAAGGGAAAAGCAGCCTACAAATACATGCCTCCATGTTAAAGAGCAGCAGTAGGAGGCAACTGTGATCCTGCTGTTATGACCCCAACCTGACATTTACCCCTAGCAAGGCAAATGTGGAGCAGCATTCCAACTATGAACTACATACAACATGTGAATGAAAATACAAGCATTCTCACATATGAGAGGATTTATGCAGCACTGAGCAACAACAGGCAACTCTTATGAGTAAAAACACGACCAGCTCCACCAGTACAGGTTGATATCTGACTATTTGGACCAATAAAGAGATTAGTAGAGAGAGAGAAAGCAGCTAGCGTGAGCTGATGTGTGTGCAAGCGTGCTGCCTCAGGGATGGCTGGGATGTAAGAACATTTCCTCCTGATTTATACACAGAGACATCCTCTGACTCCATGTAATGACACACATACACAAAAACTCAGTCACGATTCCAGTGCCCTCACACAACCCATTACCACACATACACTGAGCTCATACTGAAAAAGCACCATGCCCAACACATGTTCACATCCACAGCAAGTACAGCGACTGATATATGGGTTGCCTCAGCTGTGATACTCCAGCACTGCTTCCTAACTACGGATGGTATGCAGAGTGATCTGCAAAGAGCACTCGGCACCAGAGCAATCCCAGTTCCTCTGATATGGTCCGATAGCTCCAGCGGAAAGCCTGGGACACTGATACCAGGAGAGAACAGGCAATGAATGATGGGCTTAGTAACAGATTAAACCCTGATTCTTTGACACAGACCGGAAAAGTACAACAGCAATTACGTTCAAAACTTTCCACTGGGTTTTTTTTTTTTTTTCCTCCCTTCCCTTTTCACAGAGAGTCCTCTACAGAAGCTGGACGATGGTCAAAACTGCCAGTTTCATACGTCCTCAAAACACAAGGCTACGCTTACAGAGTTCGTTTTCCATTTATTTTATAGTTTTAAGCCGAGCTGTTTTTACATTTCATTGTAAACTGAGCAGTATTCTGACTGCTACGTCTGGGATACTTCTCTCAGTTGCATAACCATGTTCTGTTGCCCATGTCAACCAAATCAGGACGCAGTCTGGAGACCTAATGATCACAGACAATGATGGAGGTCAAATAAGCTCCATTTACACAAACAGCAAAGCGATCGCTCATTGCTACCATTGACCTATTCTTTTAAAAGGGTTATTCCCTCTGACTGTGTTCAGCTTCCAGTTCTGTATTTAGAAAAGAATCAAGGATAATTCACGTCCAGGATAACTCTCTTTTGTATAAGTTTATAAAGCAGATGCTGCTCATCCACTTCCATCAGTGCATGCTTTTCACTGTTTCTCATTTTCCACAGTCCTAATGAACCTCCTCTAGAATTAAAAACACAAATGGATTGGTAATGTATATCATTAGGCTAAATATAGTCATTAATTTCTAAAAAAAAATATTAAAGGGGGGATCAAAATTAAGGATTAAGAGACAGAAAAAAAAAATAAGTCAGCCCTAATAAGTCAGATTTTGCTCTTTTGAGCTGCCAAAACTAGCATCAGTCATTCCCTGAGGGGGGAGTATAATTACATCGAAGACTCACAGTAAGGGGAGGTTCTGCTCCATTTCTGAACAAATCCAATACTGGGTCAGTGGTCTATGTTTAATTGGGAGTGTGAAGTAATTTGCCAAAGGTTTATGGAGTTTTGTTTTGTTTAAGCCCCCTACCACAAACAATTACATTACAGTTTTAAAAAAAAACACTTTCATTTCCAGTTTGGTTATGAAAATTCGTTACTACAATGTGCTAGCATGTTTGGCAGTGGATCAGATAAATAAGTTCTACAGGATGGTACAGGGTTCTAAGACTAGAACGACTCGTCTTCTCTTTTTGCAACATCCTTGGACAAATAGCTCAACTGTTGTCTTGTTTGACCATAAACCTTTGACATGTGGATGTAGTCAGGTGTGAATATTAATAATCAAGCTTGAAGATGTTATTTTTAAATATACACACCTTGAATACCTCCAGCAGTTTCCACTGCATTATTTCCTTTAACCTTAACATTTGCAAATCAGTTTCCTTTTATCTTTGCCATGGTCTGGTAAAAGAGCTAAACTGTGAAGTTTAGATCACCATGGTTACGTAGTGACAGTCAGGACAGGATGATCTTGGAATCTGCACTGTTTCAAAATGAAGCCAAAAGATTTCTCCCATCTTGTGAAAAGCCACAATTTTCCGTATTTGATCTTTACAAAAGTTCCCAACTTCTGCCAATATTCTGAGTTTCAGCCAATCCAGTAAGAACTATTAAAACAATCTGTTTTAAGATGCCACATCAAAACCACCACTTTTAGTAAATCATATCCATTATCAAAAGGTTAATATACCTTGGCCTTGTCAAAATACTTTCTACAACCTTCCATTATTAAAAGAATTAGGTGACATTGAATACATTATATTACCAAAAGTCATTTTCATCACACTTCCAGAAGTTCATTTGTTAGGTCAGACACTAATGTTGGACGAGAAGGCCTGACTTGCCATCTCTGCACTAAATCATCTCAAAGGTAATCTAACAGGCTGCGGTCAGGACCAGTCAGGAGCTTCAACATAAAACTCACTCATCCATGTCTTCATGGGCCACGCTCTGTGCACTGGTGCAAAGTCACGTTGGAACAGGAAGGGGCCATTCCCTAAAGTATTTCCAAAATGTCTCAGAATGCTGACGCATCATCAATTCCTTTTACAAGAATTAAGGAAGTGAGCTCAACTCCTGAAACACAACCCCACACTATAATCCCAACTAGACTGAATTTTATACTGGACACAATCAAGTCAGGCAAGAGCTATTCAACTAGCAACTTTCAAATCCAGACTTAGCCTTGGACTGCCAGACAGAGAGGCATGATTTCTTACTTCAGTGACCACATCTCCACTGCTTTAGAGTTTTTTGGTGGCATACTTTCCACTACTGTATCTGATGCTTTGCATTTCACTTGAGTGAATACTATTGGGGGAACAGTGTATTTCAGCTTGTATGCATAATTTTGACCCAATGTGGTTTAGAGAGAATCAAATGTCTTCTTCAAAGCTCTGTTGTATTCAGGCTTCAGCAGCTATGATTTCAATGTGCCAGGAGCTACTGGTTTGGCCTGAGTAATAGGAAGTGAAGCAGACAGATGGATGCGTAGGGGGGGGCAGGTTCATTTCAGGCTTTGTGAGGCCTCTTTTGTGAGGCAGCACTTTTTGCACATAATGTTGCCTCTTTGTTCACCAGCACTGCTTCAGAATGAGGCTGCATTCCTCATCGTCCTGCATGGCGAGTTTGGTGATAATGTTTCCTGATCCTCGTGTATCTAAACACCGGGAGCAACAAGGCACATTCACACACAACAACTGGGTTGGCACCCACTTGTTCAACTGAAACTATACCATGGCGATTTCCAATAAGCTGGTGCCCTGGAACCCTCCCTCCCCCTCTTCACTGCTCATTTCTCTGCTCCAAGGAGCTGAAACTTGCTGTCGGAGGCTTTTGATGGAAAGATGTGTAACTCAATCAGCTGTAATGATGAGCCAGGAAATCTAAGAGGAAAGTCAGAGATCCAGATATGTGTGGGAAGCACAGGGAAGCACAGACACCATTACTGTCAGTACTAGGTCCAAAAAGCAAAGTGAGATTTTAAAAAACGGATTACAAAAAGGAAGAACTGGCAGTGTTACTCTAATTATCGTCATTTACAATCCACATCGTTTACAACTAGTTCACTGGCACAAGCTGACAATGTATATACAAGCAGGCTGTCAGCTCAGGTTTTTCATAAGGGGTATATGTGAGAAATAATAACACTTAACAGAAGAAACTGAAATATTTTTCCAAGTCTGCAATGAGCTTCCAACAATATTATATGCGTTTCATAAAACCCAACTTTGAGCATGTATCATTTTCACTGCTGCTGTAGAGGGGGTAGACACATCGTGCATTATTAGCTCCGCAGCAGCATCTCTCTCTACGTTTTCTTTCAAATGATTCGTCTCCAGCTACCACCGCCACCAATTTGCCGCCTGCTCTGTGTGAGACACACTAACCGCTTCAAAGCCTGTAGAGAACATTCTGCTGCTTTTTCATCTTTTTTTAGGCTGCTAAATTTTCCCTCCATGTGCAGACACCAGCAAATGACAGGATACTAGAGCAAAGACTATAAAGAGTAAGACTCAGTTCGCCGTCTCCTTCCTTCGGTCTGCTCTCAATCCGCTCAGACTGAAGACACTCGTGCAGGAGTCATCAGCTTTTTCTGTTCACCACACTGTCCCTAAAACAACTTTTAAATAACTTATTTCAGGCACTCCTTCAGCAGTCTTTCCTAAACCCCTCTTGCTTGCTTGTACTTGTTTATATGAGCAGCAGTTTGTACTCGTGTCGCTTATTATAGACAGCATGGCGCTATAAGTAGCAAGTACAGCAATGCCAAGTTTCTGTCAGCTTAGCGCAGTGAAAGGTTCCTTGTAGCTGGGCCTGATTTTAACAGAAAGCAAACAGAAGTATTCATACACCTGAAACTGTCTCAGATTCGATATGTGTCCAACATAAACATGATGCAGTCAGTTAATTGTTTAGCCAACAGAGTCAGTGTTTACAAATTAACAGTGAAAAAAAAAAGTCATAAGATGTCACATTTTTGCCACAAGCCATGCAGGAGACACTGCTAATATGTAAGAAGCGTAAGCCCAAAATGTAGCATGTTGCCCAGAATGCAAAATGTTATGTATGTGATGGAAAACTAAGACTGCACATCACCCCGAACCATCCGTTTCAATTTAAAAATATGGTGGTGGCTGCATCATTCAATGGAGATTTTCCTCAGCTGGAGCAGTAAAGTGGGTCAGAACTGATGGGAGGATATATGGAGGTAAATACAGGGCAATCCTGGAAGAAAGGAAAAGGGCCTAGTCAAAGTCTGGACCAGTGCTAATAGCTTAGTTTCTCAAATCACAAAAACCAGAGATGAAGATTTAAGACACAATAGATCTAGTTGTACATTAGTCTGATTTTCAAAAAGTTCTTACAACCAAAACAAAGGTTTTTAATGACTCAACCTAAATCAACTAATCTGGACTGCGATGTGCCAACACAGGCTGAGAGAAACTAGCTGGCGTAAAGTGCCAACAGTCTATTCATTGACTTGTTCCAAGTGGCACAGATAAAGATGGTTTGGGAGGTGTGAATTGACACATGCTTTTAGTGGGTAGTGCTGAGATTTACACTGAAAGAGAGGACACGCGGTCTGCTGTGTTCAGGAACACAATAAGACTGTGAGGAAGACAGACAGAGTGACATAGAAAGTGTTGTCTCAGCGTGTCGTTAGCTTGGGTTTATTTTCAGAAGTCTCCTCCACCATTTGGAAAGCACTATAAAGTGATGTGACATTAGGTTAACAGGCTGAGCTGAACCAGGAGGGGATATAAAGGAAATATAAGGACTCCTCTGCTACTTTCTGTAACAGAGGTGGGTGACTCTTTTCATTGAGGGTCATATACTGCCTCTGTAAAATAACAGTCGTCTCTTTGGCTTGTCACTAAATCCCGCTTCAAATGACAAACATCAAATCAAGTGTTTTCAAGCAAGAAAAATGGCTAAAACATGCATGACATGGCCTCCTCAAGATAAGACCCCCCCCAAACCCACACACACTTCCAAGAAGAGTTTTTTTTCCAAGAAACATTTATGATTCTGTTGCCTAGTAGAGTTTCACAACCTTCCAGTTATCTCCTTAAGGATCTACAAGTATCTTCTAAGTTCATGAAACTTTCAGATTTACTTTTAGCCCCTTAAAGGGACAGTATTATCTATTTTCCTGGCACATTGTGCCATTTTGCAGCACAACCAAGTAACTATGCTACCTTCAGTTGTTATAAAAATACTGCATATATTAAACATAACTTAAAATAAATCTGACTTTACAGTTTGACACTTTGAAATTGGACTCTGTCTCTTTAAGACGCTCCTACTCTTTCCAACACTCCGCCTTCAACACATCATCACAACAATGCTACTCCATTAGGCTGTTTATACCCACTCTTCAGAGTGTTGGACTGAGAAGTACTTCGTATGATGAGCTCAGCAGACTCACAGTTCTACCAGGTGTTTGCTAATTGCTGCTGCCGCTAGTCTGGAGGAGCTTTGTGGAAATAGGTGACACTTTGTGAGAGCAAGCGTTTTATGCAACCCCTGCTACGGGAGACTCAAGGATTCCTCAAAAATGCATGAAAGAATCAAAGCATCACTCCAGGTATGTTTTTGATGAGGGAATAACATTATAACATGATATAAAGCTCAAAAAAGTAAATTTTACACAATATGCCCCCCCTTAAGAGTGAAGATCAATCACCTAAATTCAAGTACTCACAGTTTAAAAAAAAAAACAAAAAACATAACTACAGATATTCACACATTTTCCTTCCACACAACTTTACATTCATATGCCTAGATACAACTGTTTTTTGTTATTTTGTGTATGTAGTGTCATGTATTAATGTTCAAGTTATCATGATTATTTTAGTTAAACACTGCACCAAAAAAAAAAAAAAACCCACTGAGGTGAACCAGAAGTCTGTCAATGTATGAAAAACAGGGCTGCAGAGTGTAAGAAAATCATGGAATTTGCGTTACTGAACATTGTAATTTTTCCTCACAATTTTTCCTTCCAATTCCCTCTGTGGCCTTCAGCTACTTGGGACATCATCCCTGTCAGGTGTGAATTTGTGACACTTTAGAGCAGCCAACACTGCACTCCACAGAAGCAAAGAGCTCTTGCAACCTTACAAAAGGTCTTTTTTTTTTTTTTTTTTTTTAAACCATAAAATACTGTAATATCATAGAGTCAACAGGTTAAGTTAAATAAATAACAGGTAACGTTTACTCTTTTATTCACCATCTGTTAAAAGTATTTGCTGAACATAAGATAATGTAACATTAATGAAGGACAGTGTAGTATTACTCGGGGTAATGCATGTCGTTACCTCATGATGGCGGACCAGCTCGTGTTTGCTGAGGTGACTCGCAAATGATGATGACGGTGACACATGTTAAAGGCATGAAGATACTCCAGAACAAACCCAAGAGCAGCAACTCTGCACTCTTTAGAAGATGATTTTGGAATAGCTGTGATAATCCAAGCGGTTTAGAACACAGCTAAAGTTAAACCTTTCTGTGAACAAAAGTGATTTCTTCTTTGCTTTATCTCACCATGCTGATATCACTTAAATAAAATCCTTCAACAGGCCTGAACGCATGCCAACTGAAAGCTTCCGACTACCCTGGACTTTGCAATAACCGCTCAATCAGTGGCCCTGTGCCATTAGACTGATGAAAGCAAATTCTTGCAGCAAAGTATTGTACGAAGTACCAAGAGTGGACATTCTAATTTGTGAATAAACAAACAGGCTGGAGAGTGTGACGCAAACTGTATCTCACTGTGGTATACCAGCTGCAATATGGTGGTTAAGAGGACAGGAGGTGCATTTCCACTGCAGGCACCTCTTTGGGAACTTTGGTAGATTTTCTTCCCTGCGTTTTCACTGCAGAACTCTGGAACAAATAAGACAACAGCAAGTGGAACTCTCCCCCCAAAATCAGCTCTGCTAGGGAGGTAGGAGTTTTCGGATTGCCCCTAAACGAAAGGAAAAGCTTTGTGGAGAGAGGAGACCAAGCATTTCTCGCTGGCTGAACATCCCTGGCATTTTATCTCAGTCTTTTCTTTAATCGACGCGGCAGGAGTTCTGTATTTTTGTTTGCAAACAACATTTAAACCCAGCCACCCACGCTGAATACCGCAGCGTTTTCATTCATATGCATCAATTAAATCCTACAACCTATGTGGAAATATTTAATTAAAAACTTCTGCTGTAGCCCTCCTCAAATATGGAGACAAGGAGAGATATGCCCTCTTTAATGCCTTTAAGATACTTTATCCAGTAAGTTTAAATTATGTTTTCGCATTGATTTTCTGAGATGTATGTTGAAGCGATCGCAACTGTCCAAGGTTGTTGGTTATTCACAGATTTGAAGTCTGAAAGGCACTCCCGGGGACTGTTACATCTCACACGCTTTAATTACTAAAGATGTGTAGATTATTACAAACTTCCTCTGACATTAGTGATTTTAATTCAATTTCAGATCTTAGATGGTATGAAAATCTTTATAAATGACTTCTTTAGATAGCTGATTGGATTTCTGGTCAGGGCTCCGTTTTTTTTCTCTTTCTGTCCTGGAAACGGATTCACCGCAATTCATTTTTAATCCACTCCATCTAAATGTTTTCACAGTTTGAAGTGGCAGTTGTGGCTTTTAGGCCACAACCACTATAAAACAAACTGAGATTAATGCTCTTTCACTCTGATTTTACTGATTTTTATGTCCAGTATGAGTCCAGTATTGTGATGGGAGGAGATCTGTGTTTCCACCCCGCAAAAAAAAAAAAAAAAAAGACCCAGCCAAGGCTGGTATTATGCAGTAGTGTACATGAACACCTCTAATTTGACAAGCAACAGGTAACCAAGTACCTGATAAAAACCAAGCCGTTTACTCACACAGGTGTAGCATAAAAAAAAGTAATAGTAAAAGCCATTTTTTATTGACTCTAATGTGATGCATGTCTCACATTACTCCTAGTCTACTTCTGATTGGCTGATCAGTACCTCATGACGACTCCTCTGCCTGCAGTGCAAGCCCCGGAAGAGTTTGGGCTCAGACAGAACGAATCAACCTTTCAGATTTAGTTGCATCTATTTTTGTGTGAAGTTATGTAATGCGACAGTTTTTTATTCAAACACTGAAAACATGCTCATCATCATTTAGTAACTTTCTTTACGGACGTTTTGCCATCATATTGAACCCAGTTTCACATCTGAAGTCAGGAACTTCCTGACATTTCAATGCTGTTACAAAAACAAAACAAAACACGACACCTGCCACTCTCAGAATGACTTTTGGGAGACAGAACCACTCTTTAAGATGAAGCTGACTATTCCTTTCCGCTAAGTGGAGGCTGGTTTTGTAAAAACGAACCAGCCCACGTTTGAACATGCAAGGTACTCTGCAGAATGAGGGATGCATTGTCAGCTTCTAATTAACCTTCAATTTAATAAAACCTAGTTAAATGGAAGCCCACCTGCAGAATACCCCAAACACTCTGCTTCCTGAGTTACATAAGAAAATCAAAAATCAGAAAGAGAATTATGGCCAGAAGGTGCCATTTGTTCAAACAAACACAATGAGAATGTTTAGTTAATCCAAGTCTTGTACCACCATAGGCTGAAACACCACCTGGAGAGGAAGAAGTCGTGACTCCAAAATCAACATAAAACCATGTTACGGGTTGTTAATGAACTCAGGAACAAAGGCCTAGATGTTTTGGAAACATGTCCTTTGGTCAGATAAAACTGAAGCATTTGACCACAACGATCATCATTTCATGCGGATTAAAAAGGAGGAAGCTTGCAAGCCTGAGAACACTATCCCAACTGTGAAGTACGGCGGTGGCAGCATCATGTATGGGGGTTTTCCCTAAGGAGAGACTGGTACACTTTACAAAGATGGCCGTTAAGAATCAGAAGCTCGGGCACAAATGACCCTAAGCATGCAGCCACACTATTCACAAAGTGTCTTAAGGACAGGAGCATCCACAACCAAACTGATCAGAGTCCTGGAGAAGATCTGCGGGCAGAGCTGAAAAAGGTGTGTACGAGCAAGTCGGCCTGCAAACCTGACTCAGCTGCACCAGTTCTGTCAGATTTAAAGGGCCAAAATTCCAGGAAATTACTGTGAGAAACTTGTAGGAAGAAACCCAAAACATTTGACCAAGCTGTCATACATCTTAGAAGGAATTCTAACAAATACCAAGGAAATGTTTGTAAGCCTCTGACTTTGATGAAAGGTTTTTAAAAAAAATCTCATGCCTAATTCTGGATTTCAGAAAATAAAACCCAAACATGGTAAACCTAATTTACTAAAAACATGAGAAGTGATGTGTGATTTGATTTTATAAAAGGAAAAAAGTGTTTCTTTCTGTATGTAAATGGCTGGTTTTAACTGCATCTTCTAAGCCTTGACTGGTTTGTTTGAGCATTAATGTAATGAATCGTATTGTTACCACGCACGTTACATGATTCCACTTATTTTAAGCTTTTTTTGGTTTTCATTTATCTATTGAATTATTTTTCCACACTAATCCAAAAGAAACACTGTGTCGTTTTGATTAATGCAATTTAGCACACAATGAAATCAGAATTAATTTGATTTAAATCTCTTCCAGACCATTCTCTTCTCATGCAGAGCAGCCACAGGTCACTGTAAGCCTATAAACCATTAAGCACTAGCAGGAACAACAGCTTAGTGCATGACATAACGTTTCTTTCAGACAGGGAAGGGCTTTCTGAACCGCGGTTCTGTGGAGTCATTCGGAAATATCACCAAATGCTAGCAGCAGTCTTATCTCTTTGGAGAACATCTACTTCAATCCGGCGGGTAACCTCTTTGACTCGGAACGAATATGTACGCGTTTCTGCCACAATAATCGCAAACAGTGATCATGATACAGTGTAAGACAGCGTCAACAAAGCTCTTTCAGGAAATATCACTGGACTTCCCGGAGACTGGAGCTGTTCGTGCCAAACAGGCTGGTTTGGAATTATGCTCATCAGCAGCTCAAAAAAAGCTTACATCTGTCCTCACCTACAACAGGAAGATGGCCTTTTAATCCCCTCATGTGGTGACATGATAAAGGCGAGGATTAAATGCTAGCCAGTCACTCACTCACTCAGTCAACACTGCCTGCTCACATACTTGCATCATCAGCTCCAGCGCCACACATAGCCATTACAGCACTGGGCTAGCAGAACTCAGCAGATTAGAAAGGCCAGGCTGGGCTTGTATACATGGACAATACAGGGCGCTGCTGCACCTTTAAATACAGAGTGGGGAGCCTTCTGTTCCACTAGATGTCCACAACAGTGTATATAAATTACAAAACTGCTTAACTGGACAGATTTCCGCTCCAATGGATTTGCTGACTAGTAATCAGTACTCAAGAATCCCATGTTCTGCATTCACTGAAGCTGAAAATTCAAAAACTCACCCCTCTATAATTATGTTGATCCCTGAGGAGGACTTCAGCTTTTTTACTGCAATGATCGCCTTCTATTGAAGTGAATCACACAGACTACTCTATAAATCAACATAATCATTGCTGTCTGAGCACAGGTTAGAGGACATATGTTAAATAAAGATTGCAATCAACATCAGATATTGACAGCCCCTATAAAATTGGACAAAATCCTTAAAAAAAAAAAAAAAAAATGAAAAAAAATTGAAAGATATTTTAATTTTATGAGTAGCAACAAGTTCGAGAAAAATCGCATGTGATAAAAAACTAAACTTTCAAGACCATCCTTGGTCTCTTTCATAATCCAGATGTTGCCGACCTGTAAATCTTGCTTCCGAATGATCCCAAAAGACGATTTATCTCCATCACCTAATACTCTCCCCCGCTGGAGGATGTTCACATCCATGCCTGACATAAACTGGTACACTAAGCCATCTGCTCTGTGCCGCTGCTGAACTTATTTAACGTTATGAACTACTGACCAGATCCTGCATCATAGGCCTTCCATCTTGGCTGCATTAGGGATTATAAAAAGGGAGGGCGAATTAAGAGTCAACGTATCGCATATACACAGCGTTGGCTACATTTATTGGATTAAATGAAAAGTAATATATATCAAATTCGTATCCCCCACAACTCCTTTAATAGAATGCAACTAAAGCATATTTTTAAAATTTATACTTAGGCTGCACAATATACAATCATCGCTATATGAGTCTGCGCAGTATATATGTCGTAAAGGACTGTTTGGGGTGCAACAGTTGTTTTTGCTAATGTAGTACAACTGTAATAAACTTGCTGTGGACGGAGTATTACAGCAGCAGATGCTCACAATGTACACAAATAACACTGCCCAAAATCCTAAAGGGCACAGAGTGATGGAAGCACAGATGAGAAAGAGAGGAAAGACGAAAATATATATTGACTGATATCATCAACGCAATATTTTCTAATATGGCAGCCCTATTTTATACATTACTTTTTAAAATAGATCAGATTTTGCAGTAACTTCTTAGCAGTAATGCTTGACTTTGTCTTTCCCTGAGTTACAAATGTGTGACACCAAGTCCATTTGTTTTTGTTTGTTTTTTTCAAACCAGCAGGTTGGACCAGGCATCCCATTTATCTTGTCAACACACACACTG
The DNA here is from genome assembly GCA_014839685.1 of Anableps anableps. Classification (NCBI taxonomy): domain Eukaryota; kingdom Metazoa; phylum Chordata; class Actinopteri; order Cyprinodontiformes; family Anablepidae; genus Anableps; species Anableps anableps. The sequence continues at coordinate 15,705,502 of CM026087.1, forward strand.
AGGATGGCAGTGGCAGTGAAAAAAAAAAGTAAACCTTACTCCAACCCCATCAGATGCTGATTACATGCTAACCAGTTGTTTGGGATGAATAAAATAAAAAACGCTACTCTGTGCTACCACCAGACAGACAAGTAAACTTTTTTTTTTAAGCTCCACCTTGACTAAAACTGGTATCAAAAACTGTGGTGAGATTGGGTTAGGCCTGAAACGATGGATGAAGACTATGCAAATGCTCTTCATCTGGTTCCTGCCTTTCGAGATAGTTGATTTTAATATCACTAAAAAGCTTCATCATTCAAATCCCTACATTAATAACCTAAATCTAAACACTGGTGCGAAAGTAAACTTCAATCATCATCCGAATAAGAAGCGTTAAGTCATAACAACTCTTACATCAGCACTCAAATAGTCATCTATTGTGTCCATATCTGACCTTAACCATGACATGAACATAAAAACATGACTGTGTTCAGTAAAACAGCTGACACAGACCATAAACAACTGAAGTAACAAGTTAAGGAGAAGAGCATCTTTACAGACAACAAAATGTATGAGCTGTCAGGTTCATGTTGCTACAGAAGAACCCATCTACTACTGCTGGGAGGTGGAGACGTCACTGAGCATGATTGTGAGGTTGAAAGAATAGGATCGGAAAAGCATCAAAGAAAAAGCTTTTCAAATCTTGCATAAATAAATCTAAAAATACAATTAAATAAAATCTAGTGCAACAAACACCCTTTAGATGCCACTAAAATAATGAGTCCACTTGTGTTTAATTTGAAAAATAAACCTTTTAGGCTATATGCAAAACACTATCTGTGCCAAAAACAAAACAAAAACAAAAACAAAAACAAAAAAAACAACTGACACTGCATATGACCCTGAAAACACAATTCCCACCATTAAACACGGTGGTGGCAGCTTCATGCTGTGGAGGGGCTATTTCTTTTTCAAAGATAGGAAAGTTGGTTAGGGTTGTTTGGAAGATAGATGGAGGTAATGCAGTGAATTTTTAAATGCGTCGAGTAAATCAAAGCAGCATTATGACTGGGTTAGCCTGAACACAGCAAAACACATAATCCCCAGGGTAAAACATGGGGAAGGCACCATTACGCTGTGGAGATGTTTTTCTTTCAGCAGCACTTTTAACAGGAAACAAAAATGCACGAGATTTCAGTTTCACGTGGCAATGAATAAACAGTGGCTGTGTGGCTGGAAGGTACATTTCATCGTTTATTATTAGCCCAGCTTAAGAATAGCTAGAAACTACCAGAAAATCGATAAACTAAAATTTTTAAGATGGACCTTTTTGCCAAATCAATTTAAACTCTGAAAAATGGCGTCTCAGAGACCTACATACCGAAAACAAGTCGCGTTTTTCCTAACGTCTTTAAATTCAAAAATCCAATCTCGGCAAAACTTTAACAGTAAAACTTCTAGGAAAAATTGAAGTCTATAACCAGCAGATCTGTCAAAAACAAAACCCCCAGAAAAACTCATTCTGCTTTAAAAGTAGATTTAATGTAGTGTTTCGTCCTCATTAATGACACGGCAGAGGGTTTAGAGGGGAATGCCGTGATTAAAAAGCGTTAACGGTCACAGCTGAATCAGCTCTGGGACCAGCTAGCCTGTTAGCATCGTCACACAATGCCAGCTTTCCCAGGCAGCTCTCATTGCATCGTTTGCCGCAGCTCCAACCAAGGAAAGTGTCCTTATCGCTCACCTTTTTCATCCGCGGAGCCTCGGCGACCGTACCGTCACGGTTCACGAAAGCGTCTCCGCCGTTCTGCTGTGGGTCCGAGTGCTTCATAGCGGACGCCTGTGGCATCTTGGCGGCGCTCGGGGTGAGCAAGCCCCGGTTGCCTTCCCCGGCTTTCGCGGAAGACTCCGCAGCGGCTGCGGCGGAGGAACCGGCCTCCTTCTGCGACTCGTTTCTGGTGAGGGTCTTATCCTCCGAGGTCGGTGTGACCGGGGACTCGGCCGGCATAGCTTTGCCGGCGGAGACGTCTTTGAGTTCGACCTCTGCCATTTTCGCTGCCACAACCTGGACTGACATCGCCGCAGTTTCTCAAAGTCCTTTTTCCAGTGCTGATAGCGAGGCGAGCGGATGTGAATGGAGGAGCAGCAGCGGCACCCAAATGCATTATGGGAATTGTCGTTTCAATACCAAACTCATTCACACTACTCTATTGGACATCTTTTGTGACAGTTTTAACCTCTTGTTTGAACATTTTCAAAACATTTGTAAACATAATAAACAAATTTTACACGACTATAAATTTGTGGAAAAAAGCAAGGAAGCATTTCTGATCAAGACTTTGCCTACATTTCCCAAAAGGAACAGCAACGTTTGTAGATACATTGCAGGCAATGCACTTTGTACCAGAACGTCTCAGAAATACAAAACAAACTGCTTCCTAGGTAGTACGGTTGTAAAAATAATCTTCCATACAGTATTCACCCTAAGCTGCAATAAACTCACACGTTATCCCATTTAAAAGAAGAGATTCCACAAATTAACGTGATCGACCCAATGAATTGCCTGACTGTATTTTCCACCAGATTAAGTCAGTTACTGGAAGGCACAGCATCGCAGAGCATCTGTGGTGGCACATCATTACAAAACGGGTACATCGGTAAGGTCAAACATGAAAACACAGCTGTACTGCCACCATGCGGATTAGTTTGGTATTAAAATACATAACGGGGAAGAATAAACTTTTTATTATGGCAACAACCTACAAATTCTTTGAGAAATTTGAGAAAAAGACTTAGAACAGTATCGAATGGTGAGGAAGTTGAAATGAATTGATTATTTTAGTTCTTTATTTAAAAGCACGTCAAAAAGGTCACTTATCAGTTCTCCAAAGCGCAACTTATGTTTCTCCATTCATACCTGGAGCATTATAGCCTTTTAATATCATAGTAAACAAATTATCTACAGTACATTTCAAGTTTTTGATGATGCTCTGCTGCATTTACTCCAAATCCAAGGCATTAGGTTGATTCCGGTACATGTCAACACTATTCCCTAAAACTGCAGGCATCTATTTCTCCAAAACAATGAGCAAACCAGTGACATCTTTCAGATGCTTACAAGAAATAAAGATATTTACATTCAGGTAAATGGGGCTGAGCCCTTTTTGCTATCATTCAGATGAATTTGAGGTATATCATTTACAAGGCTGCCATGCTGTTAAATGACAATCAGGAAGAAAAAAGAAACAAACAAAAAAAAACAAAACTGCAAGTTGTATCATACGGACTCAAATGTTACAGAAATGTGCTTGGAAAAAGTCAATGAAAATACAGTCTTTCCAGAAGTGAAAATGTCCATTATTGTGCAAGCATTTCTGTTTTCAAAACAAACAGCTGTTTGGGGTGTGACCCTGAAAGAGTTACTAAGCTGATCCTTGCAGCATGGAAGAAAAACAAAAACAAAACAGCATTTGCAGCTTTTTACATGATACATCAGTTTTCAAATATCCAGAGGATGTTCACTCCAGAGAGGCCCAGATTTACCCTCCTGGGAGAAAAAAGAAAAAAAAACAACTTAATTATTTAAGGTGAATAAAGTAAAACCAGTCAAAAATATATGATCAGTAAAGTTGTGAATACAACATCCAATAATAAACATTTCAAAGAGAGCTCACCCCAACATCCCTGACTCCTTGGTCTTAATGACATAGAGGAACATGAGAATTGTGTGGAACAGGTTGTTCCTTCCCTGTAACAGAAATCAAGATGGGTTCATCTCGCTGTAATTCTCGGTTCTTAGTTAGCGACAGATTATGTGTTGAGCCTGAAAAATACATATATTGTGCCTTGAAAAACTCATTAAAACATTTTATGTTTTGCCACACTACATCTCACACACACACACATTTCAATTTATTTCATTGTGGTGGTGGCAGCATCATGCTGTGGGGATTCTTTTCCCTCAGTGATGACACAAACGCTGGTCAGAGGTGAAGGGAAAGTGGATGGAGCTAAATACAGGTCAATACTGGAAGAAAACCTGTAAGACGCTGCACAAGATTTGAGAAGGGTGTGGAGGTTCACCTAAGAATAAAAATATTTAGCATTTCTGACAAAATGTCTTGTTTTCAATCACCTTAGGAAGACTATAGATGTGTCCTTGGTATATAAGCTGGTAGTGAGGGGGCGTGGTGCTGCTTTGGTGGATGCAGAAGAGGTTCTCTTTGGTAACATCTGCAGGAGTTAAATACAGAGAAACAACGGTATGAAAAAGAAAGCAGGAAAGCTTGATTGTTATTATGGGTCTCTTTGCCTCCCAGTAAACAGATCAGCTCTCACCAGGCTTGTCTGGAGTGTGGCTGAAGTGCTGGGAAGTAAAAGTCTTCCCATCTGGGTACTTCGGATGTGGGGGCAGCCTGGAGTCCAAATATGTGCAAAACACATGCATGAGGATCTGGGAGAGATGAAAACAGCGACCCAGGGGTGATATATTTTTATGACACTTTTGTAGAGTCACTTGCAGATGTTTGGATGCAGACTCACAGCACAGTCAGTCGGTAGATCCGTGTCCCACTTCCTGTTCTTCAGATCGCCGCCACCGTTCCAGCGAAAGGAGCTCATGCAGCCGCTGTGAGACAGCTCTGAAACAGGAAACAACCAATTCACAGTGATGTATTTTTCTTCTTAATGTTAAATTAAAAAGTCACAAGGTGGATGGCTGAACCAACCTCTTATGCGATCCACTAGATATTCCTGGTTGGGTGTGATGTCCAGGTACTGGACAATAGAGGTCAGAGTGGGGATTAATGAGGCTTTCATCACTGCTGCCTGTCTCAGACTGCTAATGCTGGCCTCTAGTGGGGGAAAGAGGGAAAGTTGGTAGCAGATTTGCTGCAACAGTTGGACAGTTATTAAGCATTTTCAGCTGGTATAACCTCCTATCTGGAGCTCCGGACAGCCCATCCTCCTCAGCTGGCTGTTGACAGAGTCGATTTCTTTGACCAGAGGGACCAAGATGGTGTCACTGATCCACTGCAGACACAAATGTTTTGTCCAATTCTATCTCTGCTGTTTATAGCCAAGCACTCGAGACTTTATGGAACATGCACAGAGAAAGGTGTCCAGTGAAAAACATCAGGACTCACATTTCTGAGCTTGGCCGTCCAGCTGTCGACGTGGTCTACTACTGCTCGACTGGTGGTGATTCTGGCCCACACCTAAACATCCAAAAATTTGGAATTAAAATCTGAAAAGTGTTGTGTGCATTTTTGTTTATCCACCTTTCCTTTCATCTGATACAACAAAATGAAATCCAATGCAGCTAGAAAGAAGCTACTTTATTCAGTAAATCGCGTCCACTTGTGTTTTATTTAATCTCAGAACAAATACAGTGAACCAAGGTAGTGGCAGTATAATGATGTGGGTATGCTTTCCTTTAGGTGGTTCGTGTAAGATGATTCCCCCTTCCAGCAAGACTATAAACACACAGCCAGAGCTACCAGGGAACGGTTTAGAGTCATCCCCATTTGAGTTAAAAGGGTCTAGTCAAAGTCTAGACCAAAACCGAATGCTAAAAAACTTTTTTTTTTCTGTCAATCTAACAGAGCCTGAGCTATTTTCCAAATAACAGGGAAGCATATCCATCTCTAGATGTACAAAAACTGGTACAGAGATACCACAAAATATTGACTCTGTCCTGGCTGAGTCCAAATTATGCATACGTGGAGGTTTTTTTGTTGTTTTTACTAATCGGGTGTTTTCTGAAGACAACTGCACAACAATGTTGGTCTATCACATTAAAATCCCAATAAAATCCACTTAAGTGTACAAAATGTAAAAAGTTTGAAGGGTCTAAACATTTTTGCTTGGCACTGTACAGACCTCTTCTGCAGCGTGTTTGGAACCCAGGTCCGTCTCGTCCTTGTGAGCCGACGGCGCCTGAGAGCGGCACGCCGGCTGGTAGAGGAACTTCCTCAAGCTCTGGGCGTAATCTCCCACGGAACGATTGTAGTTCCAGAAAGTAGGGCTGTGGCTTGGAGACACAGACTCTGGGCTGCCTGCAGATGGAATGAAGCAAGCATAAAATAAGTTGATAGAAAAAAAAAAAAGGAAAAAGTTGATTTACAAACATCACCACATTTACTGGTAAACTGCTAAAATTCAGCTCATGTGTAAAAAGCACTGGTCTCAGCTGAAGAACTCCTTCCCACCTAGCTGACTGCGGTGACTTTTTTCCTCCTCAGAACGCAGGAACCTTTCCAGACTCTTCAGATCCTCCATGTAGTCCTCTTTGCTTCCAGGAGAGTTAAACACCGAAGGAGATGTGCGATATCGAGCTCTCAAGCCAGAGCCTTCTGCTGACCCAACACTGTTCTGATAGGGAGATGAGCCTGAAGACTGACTGTAGTTCAGCACCTAGGGTGCAAACAACATAAAATATGAAACACTACTAGATGCACTGTTTTTCTTTGGTGTTGTAAAAACATGCACCTTTCCAAAGGCCACTGAGGGAGTAAAAGGTCCTCCTGCACTGCTTGGTGGGGATGGGCTGCCCAGAGGGGGGCTGTAACCAGCTGTACAGCTGGGGGAGAACTTGGGGCTGCTTGAGGCTGGACGAGTGGGACTGAAGCTCAGCACGCTCTGGCCCTGGAGTGGAGAGGACTGGGCAGGAGCTGGAGTCTCTTTCTTCTCTGGCATTTGTGGAGGAGAGGCCTGGATATCTGGAAGGGAAGTGCCAAAAAGTCATTGTCATATTCTGATTAAGGTATAAAGATTGGTTATAAAAAAAAAAGAAAGAAAGAAAGAAAGCAAACAAAATCCGAATTTCTGTTAAGAAATCAAGAGAAACTTACTTGTGTTCCTCAGACCCAGAAGGTTATGCTGCTGAGGGTTAACAGCAATGGTGGACGGAGACATTGTGTATTTGAAATATTTCCAGAAGTCAAAAAGAGCATTGAGACTGAAAAGAGACGCCAGTACCAGCTCTGCAAGAAAAAAAACATAACAGACAGCATAACAACTTTAGTGTGGGATTTAATTTCAGGAATTCATTCTGAGCATTTTTGGAATTAGAAACAAGATCAGTTTAAATAAATTCAGGTCTCTGGGTTCCAAGATATATTTCATTTCAAAATTCAAAGTTGTTTTTGGTCCATTTTTTTTTTTTTTAGGAAAAAAATATTAACGTTCAACATGAGCTTATGGCAGCTATTTCTACAGAGGTCAGGCTTTAAACATGGAACCTAAAAAAGCAGAGATGAACAGCTAGGCAACTAAATGGATCGATGGATCAAAAGTTAAACTGGAGACAGACATAAAAAAAAAAAAAGGATGTATGGATTCATGGACAGATTAGGGGATAATGGGTTAAAGGTTGGATGAATTAACAGAAAAATGGCTGGATGGATGTTACAACGGATGAATGAACAGACGGATAAATCAAAGGACACGTGAACATACGGCTGGACTGACAAGAGATGTAATGGAAGAGGAAGAGATCAAGGGATGGATACATAAAAATATGGATGGACACTTAGATGAAGAGACAGATGAATGGGAAAGGAAGAAGAGATGGATTGAAAGGTGAGAAGTGGACAGACTGCTAAACAGATATGAACAGATGGGCTGATGAATGAACGAAAGGTGGGCATATCAAGAGATGGATAGAGGAACATATGTGTGGATGGTAGACTGGATAAACATATGGACAGATGAGTAGATGCCAATTGAAATCCAAGAGAACAGTTCTTCTTCATTTAACTAAAGCTCTGATGTAGTAAATCAAGACAAGAACGATGGCAACATGGGAACTATGTGGACTTTCAATCTAAAACCAGCATCATAAAAAAGGCCTCTGATGGAAGAGGGCTAATTTAAGAAACCCTCACCACAATAGCTATGTACTTTATTTTGAGAAATGCTTAAATTCCATAATGATCCAGTTATACTCGCAAGAAAAAAAAAGAAAAGTGGAATCTCACCGATGTACCAGATTGGCCAGTAGGTGATGTTGTAGTACCTGCTCAGCAGCTTCCCTGACCTACAATAAAGTATCAAAGACACAGCCATAAAGAGGATGAGCGACAGAAAAAATTCTAAATATAGCTTTACATTTATGATTCCTTACATTTCAGTATAAATCATGCCAGCTAGGGACACGTTAAGCACTGCCCAGGCGAGGACGATCTGCCGAGCCTGCTCCTCCCTCCTCATCCTCAGCGCCCTGTCTATCATGCTGGGCATCCCTTCCTTCGGTGGGGTCAACATAGCTGTCACTCAGATCAGGCTGGAAAAAGTTAAAAATATTGAATAAAGAAGTCAAACATGAATTTAGCATAACAACACATGGACTTTGAAGCCTATTTTAAAAAAAAAAAAAAAAATAAAGTTAAAGTAGTGTGACTTGAAATATTATTGTGGAACATGAATGTCAGCAGAGCTGTTAGCTGAACAGTTAGCTAACACACAAAACAACGTTAACGATGCTCCAGAAGCTTAGCTTTACTTTAAAACTCCCGTTTCTTTAAAAGTAAAATAAGTTTAAAAAGCCCGAAAATTAAAAATGAAACGTGAAAAAGGCAATAAAACACACACCACGCTGAAGTGAATGAAAGCAGCGGCGCTGAATATTTGTATTAATAAACGGAAGTCTCGTAAGCACTTCCGGTGCAGGCTTTTCATAACAAGAGTTTTTGGCAGAATTGCTCCAAATTACTTGGAGAACTAAAACCAATTTTCGAAAAGGTATTTAAAATACCGTAATAAATGCTGTATTTAAATACAGTCTGTCAGTTGAAGCGGGGAAATAATTAGCCAGAAATAGCGTTAATATGGTAAAATATTACAACAGCCAACTTTTTTTTAAGTTCAAATTTTCATTCTTTTTTTTTTTCTTTTGAAGAACATCTTTGTTTGCAAATACAAAGAAACAAGGAACAAAACAGAATATGAAATAGGGGTGGTGGCTTTTACAATAAATGCATTGGTACTAAAACAAAAACAGAAAGCAGACATCGCAGACATGATGATAAATTAAAAATATTCAATGACCTACAACATTCATATGTGTTTATAGATTTTTTTGCTTGTAATCTTGGAGATAGTGGATAAATGTAGTTCGATTTCCTTCACCAAGACAGTAAAAAAAAAAGGTGAAGACAATGAAAATTTACATTTGTGAATATGAAATTTGACAAAGATAATAGATTAATTGCCAGTCTTCTGTCTGTATTTGTATTCTTTCAATGAAAACTAAAAATAATGTGCTCATACCTTAGTGAAAATTTAGTATCAATATTACAAATTATAAAGTTATAACATTTGTTCCAAAATTTTCTTGTGATACAACAGTTCCAGAATAAATTACTGATTATTTCTGGATGCTATTTGCAAAACCTGCAGTAGAGGTCTATTATTTTAATATATTTCATCATGTATTGATTTGTAGGATAAATTCTGTGTAACAGTTTAAAGGAGACATCTCTAATTTTGTTGTTTATCAAGAGTTTCTGATGCAAAGTCAACACCATTTTCCACAGTGTATCAGGGACAAAGTTTTTTCAGTAGAAAACAACAGAAAGTACAGAAATAATATTTTGTTGAAACAGGGCATGGATCATTTTGTTATTCTTACACTTAGAAGAAAAAAATACTTTACTAACGGTGGTGTCAGTTACAGTTAACAAGGACTTTTCTTTGTCAACAACATTATTTCAAAAGAGTTCACATATTTCATTAGTTACAGCATCAAACACAATATCATACTCTTTAGGAGTTACAGCAAGGTTATAATTGAGTTTGAAGTCATTATAACTGAGTAAACATCCATTTTTGTAACATAGCTGACCCACCAGAGGGATTTTACTGTTAAACCATTTGGGATAAAATAGTGATTTGTTTTTGTAAAGGATATACTTGTTATTCCAGATAAAGAAATTATGAGGAGAAAATTATGTTCATATATAAGTCCTCATGAAAGAAGTGCTTGTTTGTGAAATCCTGAGAGTTTTGCTGGTATTTTCTCTACATTGCAATTGCAGAGGAGGAGGAAGCTGGGCCCCCCAATGCTTGAGAAGATGTAGTTCGGGAAAATATTCCAGATAGACGATGGATTTCTTTTAGATATAACTTTAACGAATTTACTTCGATTGTACTAAGAGTTGTAAAATCCAGAAAATGTAACCTTCCTTTTCCATAAGAGTTCATTACTACAGATTTTAAGTAACGTATGCAGTATTTCCATCGAATTTCCATTGAATAACATTTGGTTAATAGATTTAAGCGTTTGATTGCCTAAATACAAGGAGAGCGCTGAATAAGTAAGCCGTGACATCCCCTCCGCTTTAAAAATGACTCCACTTTTAAATTTTTTTTAATTTATTTATTGTTTTTTACGGAAGCCGAGAGCTGTCGTACTCGCATGTTTACTTTCCCGATGGTTAACTCGAGATAACGAGCTATTTATGTCGTTATAACGAAATAACGATGGCCGTTTTCTCGAAGTAACGAGTTAATTTCTCGATGGTTTAATCATACGACAAACGACGTGGTGTCATTATAGTCTATGGTATCACTTATTAATAGAATTACACATGCACGCCATGGCTTACTCTTGTTAAGTCCTCTCCCACTGGTGTGGCATGCATTTGAATGATGGAATCAAGTTTAACACACACACACACACACACACACAAACCAATCGTCTCGTGATCTCGAGAAAAAGTTTGTTTTTTCGAAATTAAGTCGTTATCTCGAGAAAACCATCAGGAAAAAAAAGTTCATGCATGACACGTCTGCTCTCGGATTCCGTAGTTTTTAAAATTTAGAACAGACAAAAGTAATAGTTGCAAATGTTCAAAGGAAAACTCTCATAGAACTGGTATGATTTATTGTCAGTTTGCTATTCATTACCCTCAGTCATTTATGGCAAGTGTTTGGTGTTGAATGTCACTTACTGCAAATCAATCAACCAACTGATAAATGACAACTTTATCTGTATTGTTGCAAGCACAATCAAAATGACAGATTTACTGCAAAACAGCTGCCATAACAAACACAGTTCTCTGATGAGAAAAATGGCAATTCCTGCAAATTCAATAGGATAACAGTTCTCACAATGTCAAGACATCATAAAAACAAAAAAACAACTAACTGGATATTCAATAACAAACTCAGGAAAAAAAACAACAAAACAGGCTGGGCATAAGAAACAGAATTTTACAGCTATAACAAATACTATAGCAGCATTGATATCTTATAAGAAAATTAAAAGGATTTTTATGTCATAATATAAAATGTGGCATCAGATTATTTTTTTATGAAAGATGTCAAACAGACATTATTTTAGTAGTATGTGTCAAATCAGAGACGTAAATAACAGTACAGTAAATAAATAAATAAAATCATCTCAACAGGCACTGTCTTCAATGAGGGGACAGGGACTTTTCAGAGTTATAACCCCCAACATCTAAACCATAGTCCTCATCATTCAGTCCATCTCCACCTCTTCCTCCTCTGCTATCCTCTTCTTCGTCATCCTCCTCCTCCTCATCTTCGTCGTCGTCCTCCTCCTCCTCTTCCTTCAAAGCATTCTGCTCCTTTCGCGTCGTTCTGTCCCTCTTGGGGCCTTTGCAGATCTTGAGGTGACGTGTGAGGTGGTATTTAGTAAGAAAGGCTTTGTGGCACTTCTCGCACACAAAGTCTCTCTTCCCCTCATGAGAGTTCATGTGCTTTTTCAGGTGGTTGGTTTTCAGGAAGTGTTTGTTGCACTTTGTGCACTGAATCTGGCGCTCACTGTCAGAATATGGGAACATATTTAATATATTAAAAAAAACAAACAAACAAAAAAAAAACCTTAGTGGCAATCACAACAGCACATAATTAGAATAAAGAAAAGAACACGTACTTTGTGTGAGAGAACATGTGCTGTCTCAGGTCTTGTTTTCTGATGAACGATCTGTCGCAGAGGTCACACTTGAGCTTCTCTGCACCAGTGTGGATGAGCATATGGGAAGCCACGTGAGATTTCTGAGTGAACAACTTCCCACAGACTGTGCATTTGTAGTTCTTCTGACCTGTTAAAAAGGAAAAAGGTAGGTGATGTATTTAGGGTTACAGTTATTACCAGCACCTCACTGAAGAATTACTCAACTGTAACATCCTTTTCCTTATCCTAAGGGAAGGTTCTTGATTAAAGCGGATGAGTCGACTTAATTTAAACTACCATTTTAAACAATCAACTAAAAATTCCAGCTGGTACCTGTGTGAATCTTGAGGTGCATCCTGAGGTTGCTGGGATCACTGAACGCCTTGCTGCAGTACTCACACTTGTGAGGCTTCATGCCGACATGCCCCATGAAGTGCACGTTTAGCTTCGTGGAAGTGATGAAAGCCCGAGAGCACATGCTACACTTGAACTTCTTCTCCCGCACGCTGCCCTGCCCTTTTCCTCTGGAGGTAACGTCGTCGGAGTTCCTGTTGCTTCCGCGGCCGCTGTCGCCGTTCGCTTGTCCTGCGGTGGGATTGTTACAGGGCCAGGGGGAGGACGAGGAGCTCGAGCTGCCGTTGAGAAGCTTTTCCTCAGAAGGAACGTGCTGTGGCTGCTGCGACTGCAGCTCTTGTTGCTGCTGCGGTGGTGCTGGCTGCTGTTGTTGCTGCGTCGGGGGGTGGTCCTGCAGTGATGGGCTGTGGCTGTGTGGAGGCTGGTTATGGCTGTGGTTACTGCTATGGCTGTTGAGATGAGACTTCAGCTCAGAGAACGATGAGCACTCTTTACCGCACTGACAGATCTGGCCGTCGGGGACCTGAGGAACACCTGGAAGCATAAAAGAGTCATGAATTTTAAGAACAACGTTCCATACTTTTCCAGATTGAGCTGAAACCCTAATAAATCCCCACTGGATAACCTAATCATCACTACATGCAGCATCATCTCCGCACCCATCAGCCTGCAGTAGTCCCGGCTGTAGTAGAAGAGCAGCTCCTGGTCAGGGTGAATCTCCGTGGTCGTACAGAAGAACAGCTTCCCGTTGGCGGGGTACGCCACCAGATTTTGCTCTTCATGGGTCCTAAAGCACCAAAACATTGCATTTCATTTTTAATGGCAACACAGTTTCCACTTTCTGTGCATAGAAGGATCAGGAATCTACCTCGCTTTGCGCACAAACATCATCCAGTTACACTCGTTCTCATCTGTTGTCACAATGTAGAACTCCAGCACATTGTTGTGGTACATCTACAGCAACGAACATGAATTTCCATCCATTCATCTGACGTAAACAGGATTATTGCTCATGGATTTGGACAACCGCATGTCAACAGACCTTCCAAATCTGAGGTGTGTCCTTTTCTGGCCAATCAGAGAGATCCACGTTGCTGCAGTGCTGCCCCACCATTGGGCCGAAGCAGGTCCTCGGGGGAATGACGTCCCGTGCGAAGACTCCTGTCAATGTGTTGGGACACGTTTACTAATACATACAGCAATGGCTAAAACCTACAGTAACAACAACAAAACTAAAGCTGAGGAGTTTTTAATCTCTTACCAAGTGGTTCATCAGTGACAGAGATGCGAAGACACAGAGGACGCGGCAGAGACAGGCGAGCCCTGCTTTGGATCGGTGCATCAGGGATAAAGGTGACTGGACCGTGCTCGGGACAGTCCGAGGTATACGAGCGCTCACACAGTGTGCACCCTGACAAGAAATCAACAGAGATTAGCAGATGTTGGAGTTGTAACTGTACTTCGATGAAAGTATTCATACCCTTGATTTGTTTCCACATTTTGTCACATTAAAATCACAAACTTTAGTGTATTTTATTTATTTTTAAACTGCATATCAGTTTTACATTTTTTTTGTAAAAACTGTAAAACCCTGAATCACTTTCTTTCCACTTAATAACATTTGTGGTTGTAACCTGATAAAATGTGAAACAGTTCCAGGGATAGTGCATATCAAATATCGACTTAAAACCTCTCTACCTGATAATTATAATAAATGATCAACTTGTGATTTTTTTCTGGTCTTAACAAGGCCTCTTTAATAATCTGCTTATACTCACAGACAGAGCAGGGAGGGGCCATGTTCTCCTTACTGGGAGCAGGACCCTCCAGTTGCAGAGTGGAGTTGACGAGGACCAGGTTGTTTTCTGGGCCTAGGGACACCTCGGCAGTGATGGAGGATACGTTCACTGCCTCCAGTCCCATCCCCGAGTGTCCGTGGAGAGACACCGGTTCAAGTTGGCTCTGGTTGGACATGGAGCCGGTGAGCACCACGCTCACAACGCTCGGGTTCATTTCTCCATTCCCGTGGAGCTGCTCCCCGAGCCCACCGGCGCCCCCTCCTGTCCCGGAGTTTCCCACTCTGCCTCCCATGTGATCTGATTCCATCACCACAGGCAGTTCCAGCACAGGGGGCCCGTGAAGAGGCATCACCCCACCAGAGGAGTCCACCCCTGTCAGCCCTTCATGAGCCTGAGGCTGCCTTCGTCCACCGAGCTGCTGCTGGGCGTCGGACACCGCCACCACCCCGACCCCATCCATGTTGGCTAGCTCTTCCCCCATCCGGTCAGGGGACAGGGGGCTGTTAACACGCGATTCCATGGCTAACCCTGTAGAGTCCAGCTCATGAGGGCCAGCTTGGTGAAGGTCTCCCTGACCATTGACCTGTCTCGAGTCCATGGGCACCAGGCCCTGCTCCATTGGGCCCCCAGGTCCACTGTAGGGGTCGAGACTTGAGGGATTGTTGCTGGCCACAGACAGGGTCCCATCCATGTTAAGGCTGCTGGGATGAATGTACTGAGGTGGTGGACGGTCTGCCAGGTAGGACAAAATACCTTTTAAAAAAAAGAAAGGGACAGTGGATACTATGATGAAATACGAAGTATAACTTATTATTTGGCATTTATCTGCAATGATAATAGAAATGTAGACAAGCAACAATCTAAATCCTGTGTTGCACTCAAACACAAACCCACCTGGCAGTAGGTGTCGGAAATAACTGCTCTCCAGGTGGGGATACGGCGGAGGTGGCAGGGAGTAATTCCTCTCAGGCAGGCCGCACATCACCCCTCTGTCACTGAGGGGACCCATAGGGAGCATCAGAGAAAGAGCAGAGGGAAGGGATCCGAGGGAGGGACCCAGACTCGGGATGGCCACTGGCATGCCTGATAAAAATAAACATGTGAATGAAGGGCTCAGACTGGAACTGTGATGAGAATGCCAATATATTGACTTATAGTCAGTGTATATGTTTGTTGAAAAGTTTCAAACAATCTTTAACAAAAAAAAAAAAAAAAAAAAAAAAAAAAAAGAGCTGCTGCATACATTTCCATACCTGGGGTGGGGATGGGATTGTGTGTGGGAGACGTGGGCAGACCAAGGTGACTGGAACTCACTGAGGGCACACTGAGCTGGTCCATGCCCACAGGACTAAGGTTCATGTCATTCATCCTGAAGAGTCAACATCTGAGTCAAACAATTTAGAGCAACGAGCTGGCTGACTACAAGTTTAGCTACGACAACCTGTGGCTCTGTATTATATTACACGATGAATGTGAGCCCTTATAGCTTACCTGAATTCAACAACTGCTGTCCCTGTAACAATCCAACGCTACTGCTACATGCCCCCCTGTGGAAATAAAGCTTAAATATGAACGTTTCCAGAATACCTATGCAGCAAATGAGAATAATAATCTATTTAGAGAATAAAGATAAGAGGCGTGTGTATAGCTAGCTTGTTAGCATTAAAAACACCAGAACTGTTTTTGTTTTTAAGCTACCGTTAGCCTTGAAAACTTACCTCTTCACAGTAAATACAAACAGACCAGGCTGATGTGTTTCCACCCAACAGAAACTCGGTTATATCTCTACATGACTGAAGAAGCTGCTTTCTTCCAGAAATAGCGCTAATTTGCCGAAATAGAACAACATAACACCACAAAACCTCCCTGCACGGGGCCATGACAGCGACCGTATTTATCTTGCGCATGCGCATCCACATTCTTCCACACACAGTCGGACGTCAGGTAGTTCTTCTTCTTTCTCTTCTTCTTTAAGAACGAAATGTAAGATAGATTTTGGGAACTGTAGTTTTTGTGAGACAGAAAGCGAGCCCTTGGATTATTTTTTCTTTGACTGCATGATAGTTCAGAGGTTTTGGCTTGACTTTCAGATGTGGATCCAATCCAAGGGGATTTAACTACCTGCTTTCACTTCAAAATAAATTCAATTTGAGATATTCAATAAGCTTGGCAGTAGGGAATGTGGTATCAATCTAATTGTACTGGGTAAATATTATTTACATAAATGTCGTTTCTTCAGGTGTAGCCCCAATATGACCTACTGGAAAAATGAACTGAAGTCTTATGCAAAATCTGTTAAGTTTTGTAAAAAAAAAAAAAAAAAAAAAAAAAAAAAAAAGCTGGCAAATTTCTTTTTTTGATTAATTTCACCGTTCTTTATTAATGCCTTTCTTACTTTTCTTATATAATACTTTGCATAATCCCTTGGCCACACACACACACACACACACATATATATATATATATACATATATATATATATATATATATATATACATATATATATATATATATATATATATATATATATACATATATATATATATATATATATATATATATATATACATATATACATATATATATATATGTATATATATATATACATATATACATATATATATATATATACATATACATATATATATATATATATATATATATATATATATACATATACATATATATATATATATATATATATATATATATACATATACATATATATATATATATATATATATATATATATATATATATGTCCCTTGGACATGATTCAGCTGTCTCATGTTGCTCCTTTGGAAAAATAATTGCCCACCCCTGCACTAGATAGAGCCATTTGGTCTAAAGTTGAGAGGATCGTCATTTTTCCAGAAGTGTAATATTAAGCTTTACAACTCTGGTAGTTTATTAGGTTTGAAAACTAACATCTAACTACAATAAAATCAACATAACTATAGGAGCTTGCAAAAAAATTTTTTCTTTTTTTTAATTTATTTTTTTTTATATTTTTTGTTTTAGTCACATAAAGTCATAACTTTAGAGACAGAAACTGATACCCATACTTTATTACAATTACAGTGGGGCAAAAAAGTATTCAGTCAGACACTGACTGTGTAAGTTCTCCTACTTAGAAAGATGAGAGAGGTCTGTAATTCTCATCATAGGTAGACTTCAACTATGAGAGGCAAAATCAGGGAAAAATAATTCAAGAAATGTCATTGTAGGATTTTTAATGAATTTCTTTGTAAATTATGGTTGAAAATAAGTATTTGGTCACCCTCAAACAAGCAAGATTTTTGGCTCTCACAGACCTGTAACAGCTTCTTTAAGAAGCTCTTCTGTCCTCCACCTGTATTAAGGGCACCTGTTTGACCTTGTTATCTGTATAAAAGACAGCTGTCCACAGCCTCAAACAGTCAGACTCCAAACTCAACCATGGCCAAGACCGAAGAGCTGTTGAAGGACACCAGGAAGAAAACTGTAGACCTGCATCAGGCTGGGAAGAGTGAGTCTACAATAGGCAAGCAGGTCGGAGTGAATAAATCAGCTGTGGGAGCAATTGTAAGAAAATGGAAGACATACAAGCTCACTGATGATCTCCTTCGATCTGGGGCCCCACGCAAGATCTTATCCCTTGGGGTCAAAATGATCATGAGGACAGTGAGGCTCCTGATGAATGACCTGCAGAGAGCTGGGACCAAAGTCACAAAGGCTACCAACAGTAACACACTACACTAAGAAGGATTCAAATCCTGCAGTGCCGGGCGCGTCCCCCTACTTAAGCCAGTATATGTCCAGGCCCGTCTGAAGTTTGCCAGAGAGCATATGGATGATCCAGAAGAAGACTGGAACAATATCGTGTGGTCAGATGAAACCAAAATAGAACTTTTTGGTTAAACTCAACTTGTTGTGTTTGGAGGAAGAAGAATGCTGATCCTTCAAGGTTTGCAGCAAGATGTTGCAGATCTTTAATAAGTCTGTTGTTGAGAGTGTCATCTCCTCTGCTATCATCTGTTGGGGCAGTAGCACCAGAGCCAGAGACCTAAAAAGGCTCAATAACCTGATAAAGAAGGCTGGTTCTGTTCTGGGGATGACTGTGGAACCTCTGGAGATGATTATGCAGAGAAGAATTATGGACAACCCTGACCATCCTCTTTGAGACTGTCATTGGAAAACAGAGTCTCTTCAGTCAGAGGCTTCATCAGACTGGTTGTAAAGCAGACCACTACAGGAGATCTTTCCTGCCCACAGCCATCACAATCTATAATAACTCCTTAATTATGAGTTACATCAACATTAAATTTCCATTTGGGATAAAGTATTTTTGAATTGACTTGAACTAAATGTTACAAAGTATTGAGTTGAACTTTGTTATTGACCAAATACCTATTTTCCACCATAACTTACAAATAAATTCATTAAAAATCCTATAATATGATTTCCTGGATGTTTTCCTCATTTTGCCTCTCATAGTTGAAGTGTACCTATGATGACAATTACCGACCTCTCTCATCTTTCCAAGCAGGAGAACTTGTACAGTCAGTGGCTGACTTAAATACTTTTTTTTTTTTTTTTTTTTTTTTTTTTTTTTTTTTTTTTTTTTTTTTTTTTTTTTTTTTGCCCCACTGTAGCTCTAGTCTGTCAGAGCTTCTGTCAGCAGCTGTTAAAGTCTTCAAACACATTGTAAATTTTCAATATGGTCTTTGACTTTTTTAACACATAAATATGCCAAGACCGAAACCATCCCACTGTAGTCCTGGCTCTATATTTAGGGCTACCGTTCCGGTGGAAGGTAGACCTCTGCTCCAGTCTCGAGTTGTTAGCAGCCCCAAAGGTTTTCTTCCAGGATTGACCTGTTTTTAGCTCAATCTACGATCCCATTACCCCTGACTGCCTGTCCAAACTAAAAAGCATCCCCACAATCTTTCACTCTGAGCGTGGTGCGTTCAGAGTTTTGTGCTTTTTGACAAGAAAGTTACATTTTAGTACCTCTGACCCAAATATCATCTTCCACATGACTTGTGGCCAGTTTAAAACATGACTTTTTATTTCTTTCTTCCACCTAGGTCAAAATCAGAGCATTGGTCTCACATATGTAGTTACGTGGTGCACCACAAATAACATCATCCCAGGTGTTCATCCAGTCCTTACTGTTTCTGTCTTGCGCTGGTATAAGGGTGACGCAATCCTGACCCTGCTTTTCAGTGTCCCAGGATGCTATGGAGTTGTCGGGCTCACCTTCTTTCCAGAATTTAACATCTGTTTTGATTTTGTTTCCATCGACCCAAAAGAAGTTTCCTTCCTTGACCATGTCCTGCAGCCCGAGCCATGTCGAGCGGATCGCATTGCCAGCTTTTATATTCTTGGCTATCAAGTTCAGCAGGAACTCCTGGTCTCCAGCACTCATAACAACAGCTAAGTCACCCTTGTACCCAAGGCACTCCCTTCGAGCCACTTCCCACTTCTCTTCCTTTGAAGACACAAGGAAGCACCGGGAATCATGCTCTGACCATCCTGGAGGGCAGCGGGTGCACTTCAGCGTGCTTTGGTCACAATGGCTCCAGATGAAGGATATCCGGTTGGAGGACAAGATCGAATGTTGTTTGTGGTTCTCCTGCACTATAACGCTGTTATTCTTCTTTACAGAATTTAGTTGCATCGTCACTTGGTGTAAACTGCGCAAAGTTTCATTTCTGTGCTCCATCATCTGGTCATACTTCGTCAGCAGAGATACGACGTTCCCGTCAAATGAGTTCAGCATTCTTTTCATCTTTTTGTTCTCCACTTGTAGTTGCTTGGCATTGCTCTCTGTGAGCAGCATCTTCTCTGTGACCTGCTCTAGACTCGCCAACATGTTGTAGTTGGCGTTCCATTGGAGGATGATGGTTAACACTCCTATGCATAGGATCGCGCACAAAACTGCAATCACAATATGATGCCAGATGGATTTCAGTATCTTCTTGAACCTCAAGGCCCTTTCTCTTTGTCTCTGAAGTACATTTGAAGGCACTGAAAGTGTATATTCAGCTGACCTGACAACAAATAATTAAAAAAAAGGATACAAGTTCACTCAAATGTAATCAAACAAACTGGCCTAAAGTTACAGTGTCATTAGAAATGTTCTACATTCTGCCACATGATGAACCTAAACATATTTTAATGAGATTTGATATGATAACCAAGACAAATCAGTCTGTAAAGTGGAGGGGGAAATACCTGGTCTAAATGGTGTAAATAAAAAATAGTTATTCAATTACAAGCCCAGATTTCTTCAGCTGTTTTGCAACCCGGGCTGTTTTACTGCCAATTACATTTTGCATCTTAACAAACTAACATATAAATCAATATATCTGTAATCCCTTCATAAATATCTAAAAATTCCATCCTTACCTGAAAGTGCTAATAATGTTTCTTATGTACATGAGACAATTTCTAACATTGTCTTCCAAGTGCATTTCTTCTTTTCACTTTCAGAAGATTGTTGCCCTGTTGACCATACTGGGTGGTTGAAAGAGACAAAAAGTCAAATGTCTTAAAAAAAAACAAGTGAGACTGGTTTTCTTCTGGTTTCCATGACAATCTCTCCATGGCAATTCTCGGAATTCTGGCCCTTAAGATAGGTATAATGCTGAAATATTAAAAAAAAACAAACAAAAAAAAAAAAACAAACTTTTTGAGTTTTGGTGCATTCAGCTACTTGATTATCAAATAGTTTGTAATACTGAATAAAGATAACCTGAGTAAATACAAACAATTTTCAAATGTTGAATTTCATCCAATAAAGGAAAAAAAAAAAAAAGCTTTCCAAACTAACCTGGCCCTATATGAAACATCACAAATTAACTGTAATTAAGCAACTTTTTTTTTTTTTTTTTTTTTTTTTTTTTTTTGTTTTGTTTTGTTTTGAAAGCTGAGTTCAATTTCGCAAGCCAAACCCAGGCCAGATTATTACCTGACATGCAGATATATGTCAGGTAATAATGCAGATATAATAAGGTAATAATATGAAGTCATATTCAATAAATTAGAATATGCTCAGATGAGGCCCCTTGGTCAGATTAAAAGTACCTTTTGAAAATAACCTTTAAGCAGATATTAAACATATTTTTCATTAAGCCCACATTTCTGTATTAAATGCTTTTTTTTAAAAAATGGTCTGATGAAATATTCTAATTTTAAATGTTACATTTTCATCACCTGTAAGTGGAAAATCTTCATGCCAACCAACAATTCTTAAAATTGAGTTTTAAGTTTTGATTTAGCTTTTTTTTTTTAAGTGTTGGCATCTAAATAAATCAAGATGAGGCCTTGCAGATACTGCAGAAATAGGTCTACAGCGTATTTTTCTTTTCTTGCTGCCTCTTTTTTCCTTCTTTTGTAATTAGTTTTAGATTTTTAGAGTAAATATTTTACTGAATAAAAAATAAACTCCTAATAATTGTATTTTGAATTTGTGTGTGTATTTTACAGATTAGACTCTGAGTTTAAAATAGTCAAAGATGATTTTTGACTGTGAGAACTGACAAACTTGTCTGTCATCTCAAAAAACGCCCACACTGGTATAGGCCTTTTCAGTACTGATCAAAGATAAGTAGGCCTATCATGTATTTTTTTTTTTTTTTCTTGCAGTTTTTTTTTTTCTTTGCGGTGAGAGTTACTTCCCACTGAGCGGAAGGAAGGATATGTTTTGTAGTTTTATCTTGATCTAAGACCGTCTCCGCCCCAGATCACACCCCTATAGGTGAAGCGCTTCAAAGCCCTCCTGCAAGAACCGGACTGTCTCTGTCTCTTCATCCAGCAGGAAGAAACTTTTCTTGAAAAGTCTTTCACAGATGACCGTGAGGAGAGTCTGACAGGGTGAGAACTGGACCTCTGATCAATCCTTGCATTAACTTACTTGAACTGCCCGTGTTTTTCTGTTGATTACAAAAGCTTACATTTTTCAGAAACGTGTCTTATAACAAGGAGATAATGGAGAATATTCCATTTGTGCCTCCGCTGGCTCTCCGCGGCATCTCCGTGAACAGCAGCTCTGCGCGCTACAAGGATGCGCTCCGGCTCGGGATGCCGTTCCACGTCGATACCGCGTACTTTGAGCAGCGGTTCTCCTGCAGGCGGTTGCCCTGCTTCCCCTTCCCAGCTCCATTCGGCGTGTGCGAGTACTCCTTCGAGCCTGCGTTCATCCAGAAGCGGAACGAGCGGGAGCGGCACCGGGTGCGCTGCGTCAACGAGGGGTACGCGCGCCTCAGAGAGCACCTGCCGCAGGAGTTTGAGGACAAACGGCTCAGTAAGGTGGAGACACTGCGAGCGGCCATTGACTATATCAAACACCTGCAAGGCCTACTGGACATGGACGTCTCTGGAATGGAGATCTCGTTCAATGAGGCGCGCCATTGCGAGGCTCTGCGGCGGAGGACAGAGTGCGGCAGTGATGGAGAGTCCAAAACCAGCATGAGCGACAGCGGGGACAATGTTTACTGAAGATTTCCATTTCCCACAACTGACAATGGCATTTAATGGAACTAATATACAGTAGTGGGTGCAGGCACCCTTGGTAAAGATATGTAAAAAGTGTTCACATTAATTAATCTGTTATTGCAGAGGCATAATCTGACGGAAAAAATAAATAAATAAATAAATAAATAAAAAATCCAACCTTCAAAATTAAATACATTTATTCAGTTGAGAAAAATACATAGACGAGTTTTAGTAATATCACTTAGCATGTGAAACAATCCCACAGCATGACATATCCTCCACCTTATTTTGTGCTGAGCATAAATTGCTCTTAGTCTGACCAAAGCCCAAGATAAGATTAATATGGTATGGATAATAATTTTTTAAAAGGCTTTATTTGTATTTATTTACCAACTAAACAAATGTACTGAAACTGAAGGTTAGATTTTTGAAAAATGTTCATTGGTGTGAGATTATGCTACTCCTTTTATATATATATATATATATATATATATATATATATATATATATATATATATATATATATATATATATATATATATATACACACACACACACACACACACACACACACACACACACTCCTGGGGGGTTAGAGAGAGAGGTTACACTCATTTGGACACACAATATAATGTTCAAGATAGAGGTGTTCGTTGGAATGAGACAAAAAACCCAACTAATAAAACACCACAGAAGCGTGATGATTAATAACCAAAAGCATTGCAAGCATCAACAAATGTCCACTGAACTTCCAAGTGTCTTTAAAAGCTGTTCAAAGTAAAACATGACTTTATTCCTAGGCTGTCACATTATTCTACCATGGTGATGGCAATAAGGCTGACTCGGAATGCAAAATAAATAAATAAAAATAGAAACCACATGCAGATTTATAAAGGCGGTGACCTACTGTGTCAAAAGAGACCTTGCAACAATCAAAATTCTTATCAGTTGATTGGTTCAGCAAAAAACTGTAACATGTACAACATATTGTAAAACACCATATTCTGTTAAACCAAATTACAAACACCCCAGGTAAATTTAAAAACCTAATTTCAAATACAAATATTGTAAAATGTATATCTTATTCAACAAAGAAGTTTATTTTTGATAGAAAATATAATGAGGTATTTTTGGACCAAAAAAGAAAAAAATTGGTGATATAACATTTTTAAAACATGGCATGTTAAAAATTATTTATATTCCTCTGAATAATAGGTGAGAAATCTTTACTGACATTACTGCAAACAGTTGAACATAATTTTCCATGTTTAACTGGTATTTTTATTTATCTATCTTTGCAGATGAGCTCCAAGTCCAAACCTCCTTAACATTACCCGAATTTTTAGCTGCCACCACAGATTCCTTGTTAGTTTCAAGCCGTGACTTTGGCTGGACCCCTCCAAAATATTAATATAACTTTCAGTCAGTTGCTCAAATTAAAAGCTTCCATTAAACTTAAATCTGCCAGGGTTTAGCTGTGCATATATGTCATTTTAATCCACCACATCTATTCTTTCTTTCTTTCACAGCTACACTGCATGTGAGCAAACCTAAAAACAAGCAATCAGCTTTTAGAATAGAATAGAAATAGCCTTTATTGGCCCACAAAGGGGAAATTCAGGTGTAACAGCAGCAACAGATACAGTTTCACACAAAAAAGTTCTTAAAGAGTAAAAAAAACAAATTTAAAAAACAAAATTAACAACAATAATAATAATATACTGTACAAGACTCTAGCAGAAAATACTGTGCAGTTATTGGAAATGGTTATTAAAAATTGTTATTTAAGCCTCAACTGTGATTGTGTTATTAAATCTGTTTCTAACAACTGAAAAATACCTTTTGCAGTAGGGAGAAATGCATATTTTGTGTGTAAATGAAGCAAATCTATTAAACTAATACTAACTGCAAAAGTTTGCTCAAATTAAGCAACAACATTTTTTGTAGCATTACAAAAATATATGTATTTCACACAAAAAGATGGTATTTGTGAAAGTAGTAGTGAAGACAACACTGTGTTACCTCAATGTGAAAACATAAAAGCTAAAAAGATGTCTAAATAGAATACCTTTATACCATAAAAAGGATTTTAGGCAGGTTTTAAATACTAAAGAGATACTTACTTTAGCTTTATGCAGGAAAATGAATTTGTTAACATTTTGTTTAATAATGGTTCAATTTGATGGTGACAAATCACTCCTTAAAAATTTTCATTACACTTTATTGGAATATATTTATATTACTATTTTAAGAGTTAAGAACTGTGATAAGATTTGTGGTTGAGAAAGTTTTCATGTTGAAGCAAGAATTTAAACTTGCATCCAGCTACAGTTAGCTTAGCTGCAGCACGAATGCTAAAGTCAACTTTGACGACAAGTTGAGCTTCTTAGCTGTGGCAGGCTGGGAATAGATTGATATGCTACTTGGGTAGAACATATTTACTAATGTTTTATGGTTTAATCACACACCAGTTCTTGTTTTCTTATTTCTTTTTAATGTGAAAGACTAAACCAGATGCAAATGCAAACGTGAAATGATTATAAGTGAGAAACTGAGTTTAACAAGTAAATTATTAAAATTGGCTGGAATTTATCTGTGTCTTTTAGCTGGTAATGCATTTTTTTCTACTCAGAAATATTAATTCAGATCTGCTTAAATTAAAAGATTTCAATTTTTATTTTCTTGATTAAACTATTATTTTTGTTTTTTCAGTATGTCTGTGTTTAAATATGGTTCAAAATTTTGAGGGATGATTAAATGGACTATATAGACATGACTTTAATCATCTTTGTTTGAATTATCAATGCAAGCAAATTGAAATTTGAAATGTTGACATTGCAAATAAATGCTTGTGGTGAAATTCCAAACCAATACTGGCAAAAATAACAGTATCTGTTGAATTTCTTCACGTTTTGTCACATTATGACCCTGTACTTCAGTGTATTAATGTCAGTTTTATGTGATAGACCATCTATAGCTCTGGCCCTTTGTTTCAGGTTGGTGTGGTACTGAAAGGTGAACCTCTGCCTAAGCTTTTTGCAGCCTCTGTTTTAAGGATTGCCCTGTATTTAGCTCCATGTGCCCTGACCATCTTCCCTTTCCCTGCTTAAGCATCTCCAGACCATGATGTTACCACCATCATAAGGATGGTGTGTTCAGGGTAACGTGCAGTATTGTTTGAAACTAAAATCTTCTAGTTTTCTTTACTAGGCAGTTTCAAGTGACCTATATATCCAAGTCCTCAGTCCCATTAGTAGAACCTATGTTGATCTGCATGGAAACAGCTCCTTTCTGATTCTCAGCAATGCCAAACCCACCATTTTTTAAAAGAGTAAACATTACTTTTAATGGGACTCATAGGGATTAGGAAAGACCAGCAGGGTGCAGCTCAGGTGAACCGTGCTGTTATAGAACAACGGCATTGAAAGCCTCAAAGCGTGACAGTCCCTCACCAAAGGTGTTTGGCAGCACTGCATACGAATTAGACCCAATAATTAGCTGACTGCTGGTAGCCCCGGGCTTGATGGTTCAGTGATGCTCTGAAGACCGAAAGCATGAAGCTACTTAAAGGAAAGCCTCCAACATAATGGATGTTTTTCTTTCCGGATATGCAATGAGCTGATTCTAATCAGGTTCCTGCCCCGATTCCTTGCAGAAGGTGCTTCTTTTTTTCAATCGTCTTTCCAAGAGCAAAGTTCAAGCAGAAATATTTGGATTTAGTTCCACTTTTTGCATTGAGTTGTGTCACAGACTATACAAAAAAGATTAATTAAAGCGCTCTTCCCATGTTTCCTCTGCAATCAGAATATAGCAGTGATGACCTGATCAACCTATCCTATCCAAACAGAGACAGGGACAGAGGGCCACCATGGGCCCAGATGTCAACAAACACTCAGGGACAGTATAGAAGGATGAGAATTTGATACAAGATTTTGATAAACATCATGAAAAGATAAAAAATAATGAAACAGTCAAGTTTGTGCGTAGAACTACTGTCAAAATGGGCAAACAGATGATGACTCTGATCAGAGATCACTATCTGTCTAAAGGCAGTAAACAATCTGATCTTCCTTTCCTGTGTGCACAAGGCTACAGTTGTGCTGTGCCCGAGAAAAAATTCCTGCAAACATTAAAGATGACTGCAAGCGATAAGGTTTATCAGTTGCTGTAAGATCAGTGTGGGACCACCAGGAGAGGTTCCAACAACGTGTCCTGACAGGGAGCCCTCATGTGGGGACGGAAACGGAAGAACTGGGACACAAATGATGCAGGGTACTCTTTACACCTCAGACAAACACTGATGCAGCTCAACTTAAAAAAGTACACCAGTTTGGTTATGTTGTATACTGAAAAATAGTTACAAATTTAAAATAATAGTATCATCTACAAAGAACGCAATTTTACGAGCTGGAGCAATAGAAGGAAAAGCATGCAGTTGTGTTTAGAAGGAATTTTGATCTGTTCATCTTTGCCATGTTGCTTCATTGGGTTTTAGTCAAGCTTCAGATGGACTCACACTGGACTCCTGAATACTTTGGTGTACAGAGGCATCATGGTTGAGTCAATAACCGCAAGGTACCCAGGTCCTGAGTCGGTAAAACAAACCCGAATCATCACTCTTCCACCCTACCCCGTTTGACAATTGAAAACCTAACTTACGTTGCCATATTTGTTTTAGCAAGAAGTGTCTTTAACCTGGTAATACTTCAAACAAACCATACCGGATTAGTGTTTCTACCCTGCCGTTCATTTTAAGACTTACCGTGCAAACTAAGAATCATAGAGTCAGCATAGTTTGTGTCATGATGGATTTCTTGACGGGGACCAAAATATAGACAGGAGCTAAGGAGACGCATGATGTACATCATATTTAATGATGAAACAGATAAACTCACTGAATACGAGGGAAACACACAGGATGACAGCAACAGCAGAATCCAGATGATAAAGGCAAACACTGAGAGACTTGAATGCTGTGAAGTGATGAGTAACATGGAAACCAGGTGAGTACAATCGACAGAATGAATGGCAGCTGAGTGGGGAGCAAAGCGAAAAACAACTGAAATTAGACAAAAGACATAACAGAAACATGGGATGGCTAGAAGATCAATAAACTCTAAATAAACAGAGCTAAATATAGAAAATACAGAAACAACTCAGAACACAAGATCTAAAATACAGAACTCAGAGAAAATTAATCAAAGTCCATTGGATCAGGAGATATTGCTCGAAAGGTAGATTTCAGGATGTAGCTCAACAGGAGGGTTTGACTTTCACAAATTAGGAGTGACTCACTTCTGTATTTACCAAAAGCATGTCAGACAAGTTGTTTGAAAACCTGTTGGCCAAGCTGATGATGTTGAAAAGAACAACAGAAAAAGATTAGGTACCATTTATAGTAATTTATTCATTTAAAAAAAAAAAAAAAATAAAATATATATATATATATATATATATATATATATATATATATTTAAATATACATATCTATCTATCTATCGATCTATACACACACACATTTATAAATGACTAAATTCTGCAAACTGAGCCATTCTGGAAAGTGATAGTGTGCAGATCAGCTTATGTGAATGTACTTCAGGGACTCAGTAGGCTTGCAGATCCTCCAGCTCCTCAAGGAGAGCCTCCTTTTCCAGCTCCAGCATAGAGATCCGACGGTTCTTCTTACTCACTTCCTATAAGAGGATTTATTTAAACTTGGGCTGAGGACACAGACTGAGGAATTAAGAGAAATTACTACTCTAAAACTTGTTCGGTTTTATCTTTACCTGCGTTAGTACTGTGTTTTGCCAGCGGAGGTCACTGTCTGCCAGTGGATCAGAAAGACAAGGATTGCTGCTGACATTGGGTTCACTCATTATAGAGCCAAGGGAGCCGTTAACCCGCTGGATGTGTGTGGGGAGGCAGGATTGAACCTGAAGGGAAACAAACACTTCAAACACTTGAAGAGCATTTAATGCTGTAAATGCTGTAGTTATGAAATGATTAGTGCTAGTATCAGACGATATGAGTTCCTAAATGCAAACTTGCACCATTAAGTTTGTTTTGATGCAACATTATAGCTTCCTAACAACCATATATATAAAATTTTGTCTGCAGCCTCATCCTTCTGACAAAGTTTAACAGCTTAAAGTTTGAATTTGTTGTGTATTTCCTTTATCAGGCTCAAAATTATACATGCAGTTTCAAATATACATGTCCCTAAGCAAGTTACACCTTCAGCACAAGGTTTTTGTAGTACTCTAATAGCTTCCGGTTTATATTTTTGCTGTTATTTGATCTTATTTCTTGGCAGGATTTGTATAAAGTGCATTCAAAATAGTTGGTTTCCTAGAATTTACTTGTTTTTAGGCGTAGTACATATGTTTTTAAAGTGATTAAGAAGCTGGACTTTTTTCAACCAATAAACAGTTTTCATCAATGTCACGTTGGAACACAGAAACATCTCTAAGTTTCATCCATAAACATGTTGATCTTAGATGGAGTCAAAGAATTTCCGGTTCATTCTCAGCCCGACTCATCTACTTCCAAACAGAACCTGTTCATTTCCTCAACAACTTATGACCCTGTACCTGTGCTGCACGTTTGTGGAAAGAGCCGGTCCCATATCTGCTCTCGACACACTGCAGGGCACTATTCTCCATGAGCCGCTGGAGGTACCACAGCCGACCCTTCTCCAACATCTCCAAACCCGACCACAGAGCGTCTTTCTCCTTTTCTAGGTCCTTCATCTGCTTTATCTAAAATGAAAAAAAGTAGAAAACGTAAAAAAATCTACTTTTAGAAGGCAGCTTTACTGAAAATGATATGAATAGTGATCAGCAGTGCTCTTCTTCTTGTTTCCAGTGGACCCAGTGTGTTTGTTGTTTAAGGCAGAAAACGGTTCAAACTAAGAAAACTCAGAGACATCGGGGATAACAAAAGAAGATATAATGAACTTCTGTACAACACATTAGGCTCACTTTATTATTTAAAATGTGATTAAAAATAGGATGAAACAAAAACTTTAGAAAATCAGGACATTAATAACAATGTAAGTACATCTGAAAATGTTAAATTAGTTTTCCTAACTGTACAGAGGCCTAAACAAGGAACTTTGCAGAACAAACTAGACATGTGGGGGTTTGTCACTCAGACAAATTTAGCCAACATGGAAATGCTGACTGATGACAGCAGGAAAATAAAATAAACATGATGAATCATCCATATCTGCCACGTTTACAGGAATATATCAGCCGTCTCAAAGCACGGTTGTACACTTGTGAGCAAAACACCAAAAAACTTGAATAAATTTAGAAAATAAAGAAAACTATTTATTAAATGAGATTTTAGGGTTTATTAATGTAAATCTTGATATTAATTCAAAATACTCTTGTGGTTTTAGCATGATGAAAAGCCAGAAAATGGCTTTTCCTTTCAGTCCAAAGTTTATAGAAGCAGTAATATGTTATAAGAATGTGGACTCGGATCTGAAGGAGCACAGTTAAAGGGACAGAATGCAATACCTGAAACAGGAATCACAGATTTTACCTTGATTATCACTTGTGTTGGACATCCGCATGCTTTTGTGTAGCATTAAAGATGCTAAAAAGCAAACTTTTTACATACATAGATGCAAACCGGTCACACTCTGACCAGCTCTGTGCAAAAGGCCTTCATCATAACATTACATCACACTAAAATAATATTTTATTCCACAGATTTGGCTCCAGGCACACATGTTGATGTGTTTACGGACAGAAAAAAAAAAAAAAAAAAAAAAAAAAAAAAAAAAAAAAAATCAATGGGGGTTTCAAGGTCAGTCACTGCGATCCCATAGATTAATGAGAGCAGTGTGTTTTTGTTTCAAAAGATCAATACATAGCATTTTAGGTTTTGCCATTCTGATGTAAAAAACAAAACAAAAACAAACAAACAAAAAAAAAACAACAGCAAGAAAAACATGCATGTTCAGAATCGTCGCAGAAAAGGGGTACAATAAGAGAGCTTTATGTTCTGTTTGCCATAATGTTCGATTAAATCCGTGTCCAATGCATTCCCATCCCATTATCATGCTTCAGGGTCCAGGGTTAGGTTAGAGGTGACGCTATGACTATCACTGTATTGGCAATGAATAAGAACCCAATGGATTCATTGTTTGTATGGGACTGAACTTCTTGGGAAACCCTTAAAAATACTAGTTTAGAAAAAAAAAAAAAAAATTCCATTAAAAATGATAAAAATGTTTGAGCCGTTTAAATCATCGGAGTCCAGGGCCACTGCCGTTGCTAAAGCAGTTACTAAAGTCCAGCCCTGTCTGGACTGGGTCCAAAATTTCATTGTTCACCAGCTTTTCAAACCAGTTTATAACAAGAAAAGCAAGTGTTACTGTCCTAAAGTAACAGTAGAGTTTTAAGTTGTTTTCTGTACTGTAACAACAACTTAACTCCTTCCAAAGACAAGGACCAACATGCAGCAAGGACATTCGT
Organism: Anableps anableps; assembly: GCA_014839685.1. NCBI lineage: Eukaryota > Metazoa > Chordata > Actinopteri > Cyprinodontiformes > Anablepidae > Anableps > Anableps anableps. Next base: position 15,736,524 of record CM026087.1, read on the forward strand.
GGACAACTTAATAATAAAGCTCAATATACCTCCTAATTACTTAATTGACATCAGATTGCCAGAGGTGGTTAATCTTATCTAAAACTTGCCAAATGGTGACAGAAAAAGTTTTACATTAGTGTTTAGTTTGCTTTTGTTGATGCATTAAATGCATTAAATGGACATCATATGTTGAGCTCAAAAACTACACATCACAGAAGTTCCAATTTTTTTTCTTTAACAAAAGCTCTACGGTGAACACCAAAATCTGCACATCTACATGTTAGTAAACAAAAAAATGAATGAAAAACTGTATACTGAAACTAACATGATTAACATGCCACTATCATATGTAAGTGGAGGGTAAGTGGAGAAAAACAGGAACTTCTCATGTTCTTCTCATGTTCAGCTTGCTAGCTTGTTAGCTCTACAGATAGGCTAGCTGAACATGAAATGTTCCTGTTTTTCTGTAGGTGATAAATAAGGTTTATCAGTGTTTATTTAATATACAATATCAATGACAAACTTAAAAAATGGCACTTATTTCAGACCTTGGTACACTCATGGTATTTGGGGTTTGCTTTAATAGCACTCAAAGAAAATTCTGCTTTCAACAAAGGTTTATCATGTAAATATGAAGCTAATCGGCTATGACACAGAGCTAACCAGCTTGAGCAGCCAAAACAATGAATAGTTCAAGCATTTAATCTTTATATCTGGCACAGAAATGACCGCTGAAATGGGAATTTTTAGCCAACTCTTGCATGTTTACATTTAGATGACTTGTATGTATTAAACACATAGAGTTTCCAGCAGAGCCTGATGTACACAACAGTGAACCAAGGCAACAAGTACCAGTGGCTACTGGATCTGGGAATAACATTGTATCCAAGTAAACTATATTCTGGCTGCAAGTCAGAAAATCAGTGGGATTTCTATTTGCTAAAGGCCACAGTAATGAGAGAAAGACTATGTCAGAGATTTAATTATTAATATCTTAATAATCAGAAGAGTATATGTACATTTTCTCAGTAGAAAGCAGTGTATTCCAGATGTGGCCATAAAATACATAATCAGATTTGTCTCCAATTAACTCAAATGTGTCAGTTAACCTATCAGAGGTTTCCAAAGCCATGACATCATCATCTGGGTTTATCCTCGTTGTCTAAAGAGATTGTGATCATTCTGTATGTAAACTTCTGATTTTGAAGACATTAATAAGTAAATCTCTGACATATTCTTTGTCTTCATTATTGTGGCATTTTGCAAATAGAAATAATTTAGCTAATTCTAACTGACCTAAAACAAGAGAAGTTCAGTTTGATTTAACTTCAGTGGGAAAAACAAGGTGTATATGTCTTTTTATTCAGTGGATGTAAACTTCTGGCTTCAACTATATGGTTCTCATCTGTTCTTGAATTTCTTCCAGTCAGGGCATGAAGCGTTGCTTTTTGAAATCTTAGCCTACTTCATATTGTCAGACAGGTCCTATTTAAGTCATTTTTTGATTCTACAGTTCAAGCAGTAATCAGGCCTGGATGTGGCTAGTAAAACTGACCCAAAATAATGTGATTAATTATAGTTAATTCGGCATTTAACAATGGGGCAATCATATTTTGACAAGTTTGATTGTTAAAAAAAGAAATCATCATTTAAAACTGCATTTTGTATTTACTCAGGTTATTTTTGTCTGATATTAAAATTTCTTTGCTCTCCCCCCTTTATAGATATCTTCTGCAAGGGAGAAGATACTTTTCCAAAGTACTGTAAATAGGGACTATTTATCCACAATCAACATCCTATAGGAGTTTAAAGGGGAACAAACATCTTGTAGCCACTCATGAAGCATATGTGACACCTGCTTCTACAGAATGACATGTAGTTAGATAATATGTGCTAAATTCCAAGCTGAAAAGGTCAAGTAAATGTACCACAGCCAAATGCATCAACCTTGTGACACTTTTATTGACTACAGAGGAAGTAAATTGTGATCTTGTAATGTCTGACCATAAAACATACACCAAGACAACATACACAAACAAGACCTCACCCATAGGTAGAAGCGAAGGGCATCCTGGCTGTAAAGGCTGGTCCTTAGTGGGATGATGACTACAGTGTAGGAGCCAGAGGTGGAGAGACGGCAGGCCATGGAGAGGAGGTCACGAACTGAGGGCTACCCCATACAGCTGCCTGCACTGCACACAACAAACCACAGCTCTACACTGGTTTGTTTCAGAGAAAGAATGAGTGTGCGTTTGTTTAAGAGACACACACAGAGAGCGAGCAAGAGAGAGAGAGAAGGCAGGAGTGGGGAAAAAAAGGAGAACGACACACAGGCACAGGCACCATGTTGCCCCGAGGGCGAGGTAATGAAAAATTCCTCATGTCACTGCTATGACTGGTTCATCAACAGGGTGGAGAGCACCCGAGCGAACGTAACAGAAAACACAACAATTAAAAATCAGAGCAGGAAACATGAAAGGTGGCAGATTTAAGGGTGTGACTGGACAGTCTGCAACCCAGTATCACTCCTGGGCTTAAATCAAACCTCCACTTTGAGGCAGAGCTGGAAAATAAGCCTGCGTCTCTGTCTTCTCTGTTTAAGCACTGGCAGACGTTTCCAAGTATCATGTCAAACATTCCCGCGCTGCTGCTGCTGAATGAAAACAGCACATGTAACTAGTTTTTTTTTTTTTTTTTTTTTTTTTTAAATATACCTTCTGTCCTGACATGCTTGCAGGAATGTGACACAACCTGAGAAAAAGCATACAGAATAAAACATGTAGATACTGTATATATCATTCTAGTTTTGAGTACAGAAATGGAAGGTAAATTTTGACTCTCCTGCAATAACAAGGAGATATTAGTGACATGATAGTGTCACATGCTTCCTGCAGATTTGTTCACATCCCAAATGTGCTCTGTTGGACTGAGAACTAGTGACTGTAGAGTCTGGACTACAGTGAAATCATTGCCATGTTCAAGGAACAAGTTTGGGATGATTTGAGATGTGTGACATGATGCAGGGTACACAGTGGTCACAAAGGGATGGACATAGCCTGTTTTTCCCAAAATTTTGGTGGGCCTTCAACAACCTGCAGCCTCAGTTTCCTGTTCTTAGCTGACATGGGTGCCCACCTGGTGAGCTTTTCTGCTGCTGTAGCTGATTGCCTTTCTATTAATTTGAATCAGTCTGTCCATTCCCCTCTGACCTCTGACATCCACAAGGCATTTTTGTCCATACACCTGCAACTCACTGGATATTTTCTCTTTTTTAGGCTATTCTTTGTAAATCAGAGAGATGGTTGCGGGTTTAAATCCCCTTAGATCAGCCCCTAAATCCCCTCTCTTTTTGATGCTTGATTTGAACTTCAGAAAGTTGTCTTCACCAGCTCTAGATGCCCAAGTAGACTGAGTTGCTGCAATATGATTGGCTGATTTGCAACTTAAGGTAAGGAGCAATTTAGCGTGTTTTCTTACTAAAATTGCCTTCACATATATCACTTAACACTGAAGCATGCAAGAGAGTCAAAGCTGGTACTGTTGGACGACTGAAGCGACGGGAGAGCTGGATCAGACTCTCTGGTAGAGTACTCAGTTGGTTCAAACTGAACAGGGATTTCTTTGTGTCTAAAGGCAGCTTCTTGTTGGAGTGGACAAAAGTCACATGTGGAGTATCCCAAGGTTCAATCTTGGGACCACTCCTATTTAATATCTACATGTTCCCACTAGCTCAGATTAAAACAAGAAATAAGATTAGCTACCATAACTACACAGATGATATACAACTCTACATCACGATGTCACCAAGTGACTCTGAACCCATCCAACCACTAAACAGATGCTTAGAAGAAATCGATGCATGGATGTCCCATAACTTTCTTCAGCTGAACAGAAACAAAACTGAAGCTATTTTCTTTGGACCTAAAGATGAACAATCTAGAGTCAGCGCACAGCTTCACTAGAAACTAGTGATCAGGCCCGAAATCTGGGTATAGTGATGGACTCAGACCTGAACCTTCAGAGACACATAAAGACAGTTACAAAGTTGGCCTTCTATTATGTGAAAAACATTTTTAGGATTAAAGGACTAATGTCACTGCACAATCTAGAGAAATTCATTCATGCGTTTATCTTCAGTCGCATTGATTACTGCAACAGTGTCTTCACAGGTCTGCCTAAAAAGTCAATCAGACAGCTGCAGCTGATCCAGACCGCTGCTGCTCATGTTCTCACTAAGACCAGGAAGATAGAGCACATTATCCCAGTACAAGAACCTGCATTTTAGATACGTCAGTGTCCCTAAAATGCCTTTATGAGCAATTGTGTGCATGGTTATTTGTCCTATGTGTCTCTGTGTGATCTTGCAATGGACTAATGACCTGTCCATGTGTTCCCTGCTTTTCACCCATTGACCACTGGAGATAGGCACCGGTGCCCCCCTTCTGGATATGGATGTTCATCAGGTCGAGGTAGCAAAGAGAAAATATCTGATGTTAATCAGAAGATGTTAGAGTCGCTGAAGTTTAAGGAGGTGCAAAAAGGGTGAGAGCCGCAGAAATATCGACCATTCTGTTTCTACAGCCACCTGGTAATTGAACCTAACATCTGAAAACAGTTACATTACAAGAATGTTCACTTGGAGCTCTCATTATTTTCTTTCAGAGGTAGGCTGTACGTTTGCTCTTATGATTATACACAGGGTGTGGTTGAGCCAGTTTCTCCTGACAGTGAAAACATGTTAACGCACCTCTCTTTTTGCTACTGTAGTTGTGGGGCGTTCCACTGTCAAACTCAGTTTATTGCACATAAATTTTTATTATCTCTCAATTGAGACTCTTTTAAAGCTGCACCTCTGGTTTTTTACCAGCAGAGGAAGCAGTGGGTCCACCTATCTGCCTGTTGGAGGCAGAAAACTTCACAGCTGCTGTTTTCTATAGGAGTGTGTACAATTTTCAAAACACCAGGTGCTGCGACACAGTGAGAACTTCACCGACTTCCTCAAACATGCTTAGTTTGCTCAACAATTTAAAAATGGGTGTAAATATGACAACATACAAAATTAAAAATATTTATGACTTTTGCAAAGAAAGCCAGATAAAGAGCTCAGATTTATTTGAACTTCACACATGCAGCACACACAGAGGCTTGCTATAGCATTTAAACCCCACATTACACATTACAGCAACATTTCTTTTTGTTACTTCATGGGAAAAATCTGCAAATAGTAACACATAATCCTGAAGTACAAGGAAAATAACACCTATTTTTCTATTGCTTTCACCCCCCCCAAAAAAAGCCCTCTAAAAAGTGTATTTGTATTCAGCCCTGATGACTTTCTCTGACCGAACGTCAGACCAGTTCCCTTTAGCAAAATAGCTCACAGATTTTCAGTCAATCTTCATCTGGACTTTGACTAGGCCATTCTAACTCATGAACATGATTTGATCTAAACCATCACATTGTGGGTCTGGCTGTTAAGAGTCATTGTCGTGCTGGAAAGTGAATCTCTACCCCACTTTCAAGTCTTTTGCAGCTTCAAACAGGTTGTCTTCTAGGATATAGCTCTACCCACAGCATGATATTGCCACGCTCATGTGTGATCAGGAGGGTGGGGAGTTCATTTTGAAATGATACTTGGATTTTAAGATTTTTTTTTCCAAAAAAATTCTCTAAAAAGTGTGATGTGCAATTATATTCAGCTCCTTTTACTCTGAAATCCCTCAATATAATCCAGTGCAAGCAGTTTCCTTGAGATTTTACCCAATAAGTGTATTTAGTCTGTATGTGTAATTTAACCCCAATATAGCTGGATGCTAGTTGCTCATTAGAAAATTTTGGATGGCAACTGGTTGCACTGGATTTTATTTGGTGTATTAGAGTAAAAACGGCTGAATACGAAGTATTTACGAAGGTTTTGGTTTTAAGGTGACAGAATGTATTCCCTGTGTGTTTGTATGTAAATGCTTGAGGCCACAGGTCACAGACCTACAGAGCTCACTAATATTAGCTCAAGACGACAAGTTGTGCTCTGTGTCAGCATCCCAGGAATAAATCCTGCAGGGGAGACCCATGACTATGTTACATCATGAGATCTGTGATCCCCCCCCCCCAAATCAATCCCTAAAGCTCCATGAGCTCATTGTTTTATCCACAACAGATTGTTGTGTCCCCATTTTGAGCCCATTGCAGCTGCTCAGAGATTTCTGGGAGCAAACAGGGGTGAGTCAAATAATAAATAAGTCTTTATGTAAATATCCCATCCAACAAGAAGCAACGTCTCATTCTGGCTTTCTTGTTGTTGCAGAACTGCAACATGCAAGTTTGCAGTAATTTTCCATTCTGGGACCCCCACAAAGAGGAAGTCACCTAAATATCACATAAACTGTGCATATACATATATTCACACAGTTTACTTCGTAATAGTAATCTGAAAGCACATCCGCGGGGTGTTGTGACACATGCAGTATAGTGAGATGTTTTCCGCTGAGCCTTTTAGTCACTTCTACAACTTTGTGGCTAAAACTGGGCCCCCCTTTACTTCCTGTTACTTATCTGTGCTTTATCACACACCTAATGCTTTTGCCTTCTCACTGCCACTACTAACACGTACTTTTAATAACGGCTGTGAAAAACAGGGTCATGTAGATGCAGATTTGGCAGCATAGGCCACTCCATGCTCCACGGTTACTGTACCAGAGCACTGCTACGAAGAATCTCAGATCACATTTGTCACAATGATAGACACAAACCGAGCTCAGCTGCAGATGGGAAAACGATATGTTTTATAGTTTCTTTCTTTGCAGATATAATCTAACTAACCAATCAAAACTAAACATTTAGTTTTGAAATACTGGGAAAATATAAGATCCAAACATGGAGGTCCTTCTACAAATATGCAAACTCTTTAATGCTACCAGCAGGCAATGGCTGTTCTTTGATGAATGTTGCGGAGTATATTAGACAATATATACTTCTGTAATCTAAATGGTTTATATTATACAGGCTAAAATAACTAAATCTATTCCCAACAATGTTTCAGATACGCGTCCCTCAGGAAGTTGCAGAGAACAAACACTTTTTAACAACAAGGCTTGTCATAATTCTGCTTGCATATTCAAACTATTTTCTTTTCAGAAATAGTAAATTCATTTAAACTGCTTGGTTTTCTGTTACAAACATGGCTTTTACACATAGTCTGATGACTTCCATTAGGGTTAAGGAAAAGGGTCGGCTCACAAGTTTGTTACCCTGCTTTATCCATTCAAAAACCAGTTTTAGTTGTGTTTGCAATGCACCAGTACCGTTGGTAGCAAAGCAGACCTTCAGCATGATGCTGCCATCACTGTGCTCAATGCAGTGTTCTTAGGACTAAAAGCTTCGGCTCAAGGTGTTCAAGTTGAAACTCTGAAACCCTCTACAACTCACCCTGTTTTAATATAATATCCACTCAGCAAATTATGAAGTATGTATTCTTTAGACATGCTCTTCTCACTTATTTTTGTTTTATGGTGAAATAAATATATGGGAAATAATTTTTAAAGTGTATCCTGTATTTAACAGTAAATACACACTTTTTAAAATAACTAATAATGTGTTGCAGATTTTGAAGCTAATTAAAGAACTGCAGCTTATTAACTGCTAATTTACCTAACAAAACATGAAAGTTTGAATAATTTTCGTCTTCCATCGGCTCTGTGTGAAGATCTTTCACTCTATTGCCTACCAGCTCTTCATATCTGACCAGGTTCACTGCTGCAAAACCTGAAAACTGCAATCCATGACCATCAGCGACAGCACTTGTTCTCAACAAGGATTCAGTTAAAGGTCTCCTTCTCCTCCTGTGGTTTCGGCATCTGGACCTGGACGCAACAGTGAGACAGCATTTTTAAATCCAATCAGAAATCCAAAATCTTAATCAGGGACGTATCCATTGGTGCAAAAAGATAAAGAGGTGTTGAGAGAAATGCATGAAACCTATCTGATTGAGCAGTATGTCTAGCTGTGCAGACAACCTTTACAAAACAACACCATAAAGATAGCTGGGTTGCAGTCCAGGTAACATGATCGCACACAAGAGAAGCCAGTTGTGCCACAAATAGACTCCCCCCTGCATGCACTTCACCCTCTTTTTGCCTCTCTGTTGCATTGTCACGCACTGCTCAATAGGTCTTGGACAGATGCAAACCAGATGTTGCCCAGTTGTAGATAATGGGCAAAAAAAACCCATACAGATCAGCTGGAGTAGGCCACCTTTCCTCCTCAGCTGTGCGGAGAAGAAACAACCTCGAAGGAGCTGGGTGAGTTGTATTAATACCTATGCATCTGTTTTGATTGAACTCAACAACAAAAAAAAAAACCTAAGAAAACAACAGAAAGGGGGATGATTATTTTGCATTTTCTGTTTTTTGCTGCACATTCTGCCCCCTTCTAAAGTTCTCTGGACTTATTTGAAAGGTGCTTCAGTTAAACCAAGACAAATGCTTCTCAGGAACATGCAAGAGAAGAAAACAAAGGACTGATTTATCCCCACCACCACCACCACCCGCCCTTCTCCTGTCTCAGCTCGCCCCTCCTTTTTTTCCCCGCATATCCACAATCCAACTCTGCAAAAACAATATTTCAGAGGCAAGATAGCTATCACCTCGATGCGCACACCAATGAGAGGCTTCATGCGCAACATGACCAGGCTCTGAAACCAGCACCTCTTCAAAGCAATGAACCTCTCACGTGTATGGCAAGAGAAAATAGAACATGTTTAACATTTGTTTCCAGCTATTAGTTCCTGTTCAATGGCCAAGAGGACGGAAGGAAGACACTTCTAACCTAAAATGTAGTTTTTTGTCTTATTTCAATGGAAATCTGAATTCCAGCTCAAACTGTTGTTAAGAAAAGTTAAACAGAGTTTGTCATTTGTTACAGCCTGGAATCATGTGAAGTGTTTTAAGACTCATGAGGAAAACAGGTAGAAGTGTTGCTCCTTGTTGGTTTCTCATCATTTTTTTGTTTCAAAATTTCAGATTTTCCAGCGTAAAATTCCTAAACGTTTCAGTTGGTTCTTGTTCCATTAATGACATCTTGAAGTTGAAAAGGTGACGCTTCTTTTGAACTTGATCAAAAACCACAATAAAGCTGGTACACAAAAGTCACCGACACTGGATGATGGCTGTAGATGATGGTATGCAGTAGTGTGAAAAAAAGCAGTTTTCTTCCTTGCTTTTCTTTTTTGTCTTTTGACAGACTTTATTGTTTCACACCCTTAAACCAATTTTGAAATCAGCCAGCGTCATTACAAGATGCAGTTTTTAATTGATGATTTCATTTATAAAGGAGGAAAAGCTAATCATGAATTAACTACGATGAACCACACTTCTTTGGTTTGATTTCACCACGTCCAGGCCTGATTACTGCCGGACCAAGGAACCAGTCAAGTACGACCTGTGTGACAACATGAAGTAGGCTAAAAGATCCCAAAAAGCAACACATCAAGGTCTAAAGAAATTTAAAGACAGATTTGAAACTAAATCTCTCACATCTATCAGCCTGAAAAGGGATACCAAGCCAAAAACATGGAACAATGGTAAACCTTCAAAGGAATGCCCGGCTTTCCAAGAGGCCATCGACGACTCATCCAGGATGTCACAAAAGAACCAAGAACAACATCTAAAGCAGATCAGAAGAAAGAGAGTCTGGGCCAGTTGCCATCAGGTGGGGAATCCCAAGGAGCAAATCAAAAAGAACACAAAAGTCCATCTTGTCTTTGCAAAAAAAAACAAAAAAACCCCCCAAAAAACAACAACAAAAAACATCTTGCTATTTCCTAAGACTTCCAGGAAAATATTCTGTGCACTGATGAGACAAAAACCAAAACTTTATGGAAGGTGTCATGTTACAGCTGGAGTCAAAAGTAAAGCATCTTAGATGAAAACAAAAACATCATACAGGCAGCCCAACATGGTAGTGGTAGCGTAATGATCTGGGGCTTCTTTGCTGCTTTTGGACCTGGACAGCTAGCTGTAACTGATGGAACCACAAACTCTGCTCTATAGCAGAAAATCCTAAAAGAGAACCTCTGACCATCAGAAGCTGATCTTGAGCTGAAATGCACTTGGGTTATGCAGCAGAACAACAAACCAATGAGCACCAGGAGGTCCTGTCTGAGTTTCTCAGAAGCCAAAAATTAAGATTTTGGATTAAATATAGTTGGGATGCTGTGGGACGATTTTAAAGGGGCCATTTATTCAAAGGAAAAAAAAAACACATGGCTTCAATGTGGCTGAATTAAAACAAATGCAGGTGGTCCAAAGTTTCATTGCTTGGGTAGATCTTTATCTGCAGAACGAATGATTGCATATAGACATCCACACTACCATGCTGCTTTATATATAGGAGATGTCTGGAGGTGAGAAGACATTTTACATGCTTGCAGACATTTATGAACAATTCCAGGCCATGCACTTTTTAAATTAAATGTTAAAAGTATCTTAAGTTGCTCATCTTTCTTCTCAGCTTTAATGTTATCTCACTGTTATTTTGTCATTTTTCACTTCTTATTTCTGTGTCTTTGCATTGTTTGCGTTTTGTTGTGGTGTGTTAGGAAATAAGGGGCTGACGTAAAGCTTTTGTCTTGCGGTAAGACTCTCTGCAGCGCTTGCTTCCGCAGCTGAAGGGCAGAGGGCCATGGAAACCCCCACACTGCACCTGTGAACCAAAAACCTGCTCTCTTCTGTGATCCATTTTTTTTCTTTCTTCTACTTCCTGCTGAAAGGAAACTGACTCACAGTACGTGTCAAGTATCTTCCTGAAGTGTCTTCAGTTCCAGACGTATATGTGGTGGTGGAGAACTTTGAATTGCAGTTTTTCTGAAAAGTTTAAAACAGCTTTTCGGCATGAACACAAAATGATGTCGATGATGCAAGAGTTTGGAAAGGGACCAGGAATTTGAATGCATATACCAAAGGAGTTTATTTATGGTCTCTACCAGCTTTACATGTATAGAGACAGATTTAGCTCATTTAGATTACAAGTTTTGCCATAAATCCTCAGCAGGATTTAGATCTGGACTTTGACTGGGCCATTCTCCGTCCCCACCTCTGTTTGCTGTATCTTCTGCAACAGGACTTGACTTTCTTCTTACCACCCTTGCACAAATGCCAGATTTGTGGAACACATGACCAGTAGTTTTATCTGTCAACAGATTCTCCCACCTGAGCTGTGGATCTCTGCACCTCCTCCATAGTTACCATGGGCCTCTTTGCTGGTTCTCTGATTAATGCTCTACTAGTCTTGCCTGTCAGCTGAACTGACAGACCCCCGTTGTATCCTTTGTTTCCCTTGACAAGAAGTAATGTGGGAAACACAAGACCCACCACGACAATTCCTACTGTTCACAGCTGAGTCACACTGCGTTGTGACTGTTTTACAAGCATGCTAATGTATTCAAAAGGGGCAAACAATGGGCTTAATGACTGCGCAGCCACATGTAACACACAGCAGAGGATTAAGGGTGAAAGAGGGGGGAGAAGCCCACCAGAAACATACGTAGCACAGTGAAGAACAAAAAGGATTAGGCATTTAATATGGAACAACAAGCTGACTGTAAATACAGGTCAAAACAGCCTCATTAGGCTACTCCACACAGATTTGTGGAGCATTAGGAAGCAGGGTCACACATTACTTATTTTCATGAGAGAGGCCTAAAAACTCTGAATAATAAATCATCTTCTCATGGGGGATTATGCCAAAAAAAATACAAAACATGCATTGTTTCTTTTTGCTATGCATGAATAAAGTTCCATCAGAACAACACAGAGCTTGTTGGATCTGCAGACACTGCTACAGTGTGAAAAGAGTTTGTCAGCTTTTCTCTGTAGGAGTAAAACTGAGAACAGACCTTCTGAGTGAGGGGCGTTGGCTGGCCAGCGGGCCTCTCAGATGGCTTTTACGGCACATCGTACTCTCCATACAGTGTGCAAGGAATAAATCTAATACGCTTCTTATTTATTTATTTATTTATTTTTACCAAATTATTTGTCTGCTATCATGCAAAAAGACAACATGCAATGTATACAAAAGTATTCCCCTTCCCTTACTCTGATACCCTTAAATAAAATGCAGTGAAAGCATATTTAGTTTGTTTTTAAAGATACAGAAAATGGAAACTGAAAATCTGACTTGCAACATAAACCATAGACTAATAAGTCACAGTACCTTGGAAAAGTATTTTTGTTTTCACGTTTTATGCTATAACTTCAAATTTTACTGTATTTTAATGTAAGGTTTTGTGACTGATCAGTGTCAAACATATAACAGCTCTTTTACTACAGGACCTAATGCATGTTGCTATAGCATAGCATATCATAGCTTAAACAATAGAAATATGAACAGATTCAGTGCTTATGCCATTTGTGTGGTGCTTTTATCATAGATTTTGGCATACTGTAGGATGTGTATTAATGCAGCACTCTGTACAGTTTCACTGAAATTTTAACCTGAGGTGTGATTCTTTAAAAAACATGCATGCTGAACTTTTTTTTTTTTTTTTTTTTTTTTTTTTTTTTTTTTTTTTTTTTTTTTTTTTAAATCTAAACCAAATTGAAAACAAACCGCTAACAAAATCATGAAGTTAAAAATGTGGTCAGTTGAAACTGCAAAACTAAATGTTGCAATGCATTGTAGGGGTAGTCACTCCCCATAACTTTGTAACAAAAAATGTTTAAAACCACAAACCTCTGTGTAGTGTATTTGGTTTTCATGTTAGATAGAAGTACCGCATAATAAGGAAGTAGAATGAAATAGACAAATAGTTTTTATTTTTTCTAAATAAAAATCTGAAAAGCATTTTAATTGGCCATTTTGACACTGATAACCCCTAAATGCATGTGGAAGAGGATAGAAAAAACCTTAAGACTGGGGTGGACATTCATTCGCCTTCCAGCAGGACAGCGACCCTAAATATGCAGTTGGAGTTGCAATGAAAAGGTTGAGAACAAAGTATATTCATGTGTGAGAATGCCCCAATCAGTGGTGGTTCCTACATTAATGGAGCCCTGATTGACTTCCTTCTTTTGCCCCCCTCAATCAGTCCGATGCAAAAACACATCTAAACTCTGGGAAAAGATAAAATGCATTGCAGTACTGCACATATATAGATAACTATCCACTGACTGTATATACAAAAAAGCAAAAGAAAACTTGTTCAAGACACAACTGACGTAAGTTATATGTTTTTGTTTTTTTTTTTTTTATCTGATGCTTTGTGCCCTCCCTTTAATGCTGCCCTGGGTGACTGCCCATCAGCCCCATATCATAAACCACAATTGGGCTCGGTCAAAATCCAGACTTAAAACAACTGAGGATCAGTTGCAAGACTAGAAAATTCCTCAGTCTGTGAAGCTGGGAGACTTGGGTGTAAGGTCAACAGGTATGAAAGTGTAACTTTGATTTACACTGGTTTTATTCAGACTCACTGAGGTCAGGTCAGTAGGTCAGTTTAAAAAAAAAAAAAAAAAAAAATCTTTTAGTAGCTGTGAAGTTTGTTTCACTGCCCCTTTCCCTTTTCGCGGGAACACCAAAATAGTTTCCCCTCTTCTGTGGGATGCCAAGGAGAGGGGAAAGTGTTCCCGCTCACGTTGCAGCTCAACGTGACTGGAGGATACGGGCGAGAAGCCAAATCAAACGTGATGCAAGGGCTACACGAGAATGTGTGTCACATTTGAGGAAGGAGGGAAATGGCGGCCAATGCCAAAATATTTGACCTAGTTTTGGGCGCACAGGGAGAGAAGGAGCAGAGAGGGTACTGGGAGAGCTGCAGCGAGAACAACAAGCAGAAAAGTTGGACTGAAGTTGGAGAGAGCTAGTTTCACATCGAGGTAATGAAATTCATCAACTCTTAAAATGCACGAGTAGTATCCCATGCACTAACTGCGTCTTCCTGCAAGTTGGCAAGCGGTTGCGCTGCGTTTACTGGCGGTGAGAATTTAGAGGTGCTCTTCACCTCTCGGGTCTCAGCACGGAGAATGACTTGTTTTTACGGAAACCACGTGACCGTCTCCTTCTCGTAGGACGTCCCCTCTTGTCTCCTGAGTCCACAACAAACAAGTCACACAGATAAGACGGCTAAAAGTACCCTTTCGTGGGCAGTGACTCCTGGAACTTGACAACGTGACAGTGTTTATATCCACAGCGTGTTGTCACACATCCACGGGACCTCTTATTATTTTTCATCATTCGTGGGCAAAAACGTCAGATTAAGATATTTACGCCGATGGTAAGAGGACTTTTTTTTTTTTTTTTTTTTTTTTTAATGTTTTTTTCTTGTCATGTAAATGTTTAACCTGTTTGTGCGCAATAAGCTTTAACGATTAAATTTCGATAGTGACACTTAGCGTTTCTCGAACAGTTTTTCTATTTAAAATGTGTTCACACGCATCAACTGGCGCTATTGTTTCCTTATTCTTGTTATGCTTAAAATGAATTTGCATGTGTTGTGCAGTAAAGTGGATGTTGACACGATGCGGAGTGTTTCTGTGTCGCATCTCATTAACCCACATCCTCTGTGAATCTAACTGCGTCACTCAGCACAGCCCGAGATTTGACCTCCCGCTATTGCGCTTTGTTCACCTCCGGCGTTTGACCATTTTTTCTTCAGCGGGGGGCAGAAAATGGTGGATATTAGAATATATTTGTTCGTTATATTCATTTATGCTGGTTTTCCGGAGGTCTGAGAATTTTCTCACCGTTATTCTGGAAGTGGGGACACCGACCGCAGTGGAAACCTGAGCCACTCACACACCGCGCCCACTCCACTCTTCGCAAACAACTTTCACTCGCACTAACAAGCCTCGAACGAGAAAAACAACTTAGAAAAATGGCTTTAATACAACCAAAAGGCTTTAAATTCGCATTTATAGGCGTTTTAGGGGATGCCGTGTTAACTTTGAGGCGTGGTTTTCTGAGTGCTGTTTTTACAAATTCTGTACATTTTGTTCTGCATATGTCAAACCACCGAAGCATCGCTTAAATTCTCCTCCCGTGGACCCCTCAGGGGCCCCAGATTTCTGCCTTCACACTCTGTGGTCCCTGTTTGGTATTTTTCAGCTCACCAGCCCACGTTAAACTTGATAACTAAACAACGAGAAGAGTTTGTGCAAAGTTGGAGTTTGCAAAGTTTACATAAACAACTGCTCATCAAAGATGCCATAATTTTTATTAATCGGGGTGAAACAAAACATTTGTCTCACCGGGGAAGATTTAGTTTCAACTAGAATTTGGAGAACATTCTGAATCAAAAGGGAAAGCCCGATTTTTTTTTCTTTTGTTTTTGTCATCAGAGGAAAAGTTTCACAAATCAAAAACAATGTTTTAAAGAGCCTGTATAAACTATTCCACTTCTAGTTTGACTACCTTTTATGCTTTCTTCCATTACTTTTTCCATTTTATACCTGTAAACAAACCACTTAGCACCAGTCAGTGTAGTTTTGTATTCTCCTATGAAATGACTGCTAAGGAGCAACCTCCTGCCTGTGGATGTAATTTATCTGAGTTCAATAACTGTACCTCCTCCTAAAATCCCTGGAAAATGCACCTTTATTTTCAGAAATACATTTAATAAATCTCAAACTGAATTTAAAAAAACAAAAAAAACAAAACATATTTAGAGCCCACAGTGTGGGCTTGAACAGACTATAAGATCAAATGTAGTCCAGACTCATGAAATTAAGTGAAACAGTCCTTTAGCACCGATAGAAAAAGCAAATGGAAACTTTGCCTTATTAGCTGCTAATGGTTGACCAACCTGTTTTTTTTTTTTGTTTGTTTTTTTTTTTACCTAAGTACCAAACATTTTTTTAAAAGCAATGTTGACCAGCCCAGATAACTGTATCAGCCCTAACAACACAAGAACTACTTCCTTTATTTCAAAATAAGAGTTTTGAAAGAAACAGGATGTCAAGCTTAAGACACTGTCTTTCTTATCTTGGGCTCCCAGTAACAGTGTCACTTAATTTATCACTACATCATCAGAAGCCATCTTTATGGAACTATCAACAGCCACTAAATAGCACTTTGCCAAATACGGAAAGCCAGGTGGGGCAAAATCTTGCAAAAACGTTTGTGCAATTTTTAAACTGTCGTGTACGTGTTTTTGCATTACCTGTTAAAATTTGACATGAACCTAACGTGCAAACACCACATCTTAATTGCCAACAGACACTTGAGACATGGACATAATCCGTCCTAAATTTGTGCGGTTAAAGTTGTTGTCCTGTCTGGTAATTATTGGAGAGACAGAGATCATTCAAATAAAAGGTGAATCAAGGAAAGAGAGATTCGGTTGTCTTCTATTCGAGCTCTCAGGTTGGCCTGTCCTGGTTGACTGATGATGGTTCATCTTTCTGTCTGACTCCAGTCAAATACTTAAGTCAGCTGCAGATGTGACACGTTAGCTTTACTAACAGAGCTGAAAATCTGAGTTGGAGCTCCATCTAGGAATTCAGCCGTGTTGCGCTAATTAACTGTGGCAGAGGGGGAATGCAGGAAACATTCCTCATCAAAAGCCTTCAAGGACCGTTCCTGCGTGACCTTTGACTGGCAGGCCCCAGAGCAGGTGGAGACTCTGGCTCTTTTTGACGCAGCTGGGCAGGTGGTGAACACTGGTGGAGATTTATTTGGTGTTAGTTCAGGTACCTGCTGGTGCAGTAATTGCTCAGCGGGTTTGACCGCATGCGTTTTTGATCCGTAAATGGGGCAAATAATGCCTGCTGGTGGGGGCAAAACCTAGTTGACCATTTCTTCGAGATGTAACTGAATGTATGCAGCACTTATATTCGGCTTGTTCTCCAAACAGGGACATGGTGATGGCTTCTACATCAGCATCGTCCGGAGGAACCATGACATCTGATTCAGAGACCTCAAACCTCCAAGGCATCGAGGCCTTAAAGCTGAAGGCAGGCCCGGTGCGGCGAAACCTCTTCGGCCCCGTCGACCACCAGCAGCTCCAACAGGACTTCCAGCAGCTGTTCCGCATGAGCGTGGAGGTCGCCAACAAGCGCTGGAACTTTGACTTCCAGAGAGACGTGCCAGGAGAGGGCGCCGACGTCGAGTGGGTGGAGCTCAGGTGCCAAGACGTGCCGGCGTTTTACCGGACCTGCTCGGTGAGGCCCGGAGTCTTAACCAGAAGAATCGCGAGGAGCACCTCGTCGTCGTCGTCAGAGGAGGACAGTTCTCCCGTCTCCAGCAGCTCGTCGGGGGACGAGTACCTGGAAGTGACCACTAGAGAGTGCTACCCACTTCAGCGGCTGGGAAAACACAGACAATCTGCAATCACGGGTGAGACAGCTACATACATACGTTATATATAATTTTATTCTTGCAAAATTCACTTTTAATTTTTGTCTACCTTTAGGAAGTATTAAAATATTCTCTTGTTTCCCTTCAGATTTCTTTAAGGTGAAAAAGAGGAAGCTTCTGCATTGCAAAACAGCCTCTCGGCAGTAGAAAAATGCAGCGATCTCCGCAGGAACATCACTAAGTGGGCTCCAGCCCTCTACACTCAACCTGATATAGATCATATGTATATATGTAGCAATTTATAACAGACTCTTATAAGCTTATCCGATGTTGGGCCTTAAAACGTCAGACTCCAACCCGCATTTAATTTTCAGCACAAGGAAGCTACCTTTCTTTTTCAGTCAAGCTCAGACTCTAGTTTTCTGTGGCTATAGATATATATACATACTGTATATTTTATAAACTGTTTTATTCAGCTTCTTATAATACTGTGAAATAATCTTAAATGCACTCATTCTGGAAACTAAAACAGAAAAAACGGAGGTTAAGTCTCTTCGGCTAGTGGGTGACCTCAGTCCCTTGTTTTTTGCAGGTTTTGAGCTGAGCCGTTACTGCCGGCACGCTTCATCACGAGGCTCTGAAAGCTTGAGTCGGACCAGGGGTCAAAATCTCACCCAGGGTTCAAAACGTGGCAGCACGACTGTCATTAGCTCCAGGTTAGAGGTCAGAGGGTGAAGGCTAAGCATTTAAAATGCCGTACGACAGAGACTTAAATTTTGAATATTAATAAGTATTTTCTATTTATTTTTCCGACAATGCAAGATCGTTGTTCAAAATAATAACAATAAAAAGTACAATAATGATTATCCATTGTGCAAAACGAGGTAATAAAGTGCCATAACTCCCTGAATTACAGTGCCTTGCAAAAGCATTCAACATTTTTCACTTCCAACCACAAACTTCATTGTACTTCACTGAGATCTGACCGACCAACAGGAAATGGTACATACTGTAATTGTGCAGTGGCAGAAAAATGATGCATGTGGTTTAACCTTCAGAAATCACTTAAAATAGTAAATATAGTCAAATAATCTCAGTAAAACTCCCAAGTTCAAAAACTACGAATCCTTTGCAAGGCACTGTACGCTTTACTCAAGACATTTAAACTCCACAGTTTAACACAGCAGAACTATGTACAAATGACAAACTTCTATTTTTGCTTCGTAACATCTGCACAACAGGGGATGTAACGGCCTTTTTCGCAGCATGATGAGAAATCCTATTTGCTGTGTTTTAGCCAGCTTCATGCTTGTAATATGTAGCATTTCCCATCTGTTTTTTATTCATTAAGGGAACGCAGTGCTTTTATGTTCTCGGAGCTCAGAGAAGTCAAACATTTTGCTTCTGCTATTTTCTTCGAAAGAGTTTTCATATGAAGAGTCCAGCTGTCTCCCACTTGTTCTGTTGCAATACAGTTCCTTGATTCTGCATGCATGCTTGCGTGGGTGGGTTTGGGTCACAAGTTGTAAAAAGATTGAGGCAGTTGAGGCCGCTTGACCAAAGCAATCGCTGTGTCAGCAGCTTAGAGATATGGATCCCAAATTAGCTCACTTTAAATTGGTTGCCAAGGGGCTTTAAAATACCAAATTACATGTTCTTCCTTTTTTGTAGCATCCTGGACTTCAAGCTACCATCCAGCAATTTCTGCAAAACCAAATCAAACTAATTTCCAATATAGTTTGTCACCTGAGTATCTTGTCCACATAGGGTTGTTTTTTTTTTTTTTTTTTTTTTTTTTTTTTTTTTTTTTTTTTTTTTTTTTTTTTAAATTGGCCATTTTGTTGTAAAACATTTTTTAAATCAAGATGCTCCTGAAAAACAAACAAACAAAATAGGGTTTAATGCAGACATGCCTCTGATGACATCTCATTAGACCACAAATCAAAGGTGTCAGACCAGTTCTTGTGCCTCTTGTGATGTCATTAGCCAGCATCTAAACAAAGCAGAATTAACAGTTTTAGTGAACTCTTCCAGTGGAAATCCACACTTTATTACCCAGCTGTGTTTTTATTGGCAGTTTTCATTTGCTAGTGGAACCCCCCCCCTACACACACACACTCACACAGGGTATTGCAGCAGTAACTGAAGATGAACAGCCATATGCTGGATTTATCCTCTATTGCTACCTCAACAAAGTTTTTCAACAAGACAAACACAAGAAAAAAAAACAGCTGAGTTTGTTTGTGTTTAAAGGCCACGAAAGCGAAGACTAAAGAGAGATTCACGTTCTGTTGTGGTGAAACATCAGGTAAAAGAGTCAGTGTCAGAGCGGGACCCCCAGAGAGGTGCAGCGAGGGCTGCTGCGTGGGTTTGACCGCTTTTGTTTTGCTTCACTTTTCGTGTGACAGCTTTCCCAGAATAGACTGAGCAGCAGTGGGTGGGGGGTGGGGAGCGCAAAAACACAGACCGTCCTGAGAAAATGTCACACCCAGCCCCTGATTCTTCATCAAAGGACTTTCTGTCTTGCTGCTTAATGAAGCGGCTGCCTCAGTCTATAATAAACCTGTTGCATCACTTCTCTGTTGTCTTCGTTAACTTGTGTTCAGTTTATGTCTTTATTTCTCAGCAGGGAAATAATTCCACGTTCTTTATTTTACTCCAAACTACCCAATCAGATTATTTCGAAAACTATATCTTTGCACTATGTATCTAAGAACTACTTTTATTGTCATGTTCAAGAAATCTTCGGAAAGCAGACACAGGACAGCAGACTCAACGTCGGACTGATACTTTCAGCTTCTTGTAGCCACGTTATTCCTTGTTAATGTCTATTGGAAAAAAAAACAAAAAAAACAAATAAATCTGTTTCTGAAGTTTGAAAAAAAATATTCTTTTGCAGCTTTAACAAAAGTGTTTTCTATTTTATTTTGTACATGCATGAATGTAAGATATTTGTACACCATTTGTAATAATTCTATTGTAATTTAATGCTGGTTTATGTATCTTTGCATCATGTAAAGATGTAGCTTTTGTATCACATCTTTTTGGATAATATTTGTATTGTTTCCCTCCTGCTTTTCATAACACATTTCATTTGGTTTGATTCATCAGTAAATAAATGATATTGCTGTAGATCTCACAAGACTGGCTTTGAGAGAATTCAAAGGTGGAATTTGAAGCTTTACCAGCGCCCCCTGGTGGATCTGATGTCAAACTGCCTGGAGGTTGAAGGAACATTTTCAAGAATGCAACTTGCATTTATTTCAAACAGAAATAGCAGTTACAGTTAAAAGACACACATAAACGAAACAATTAAAATACAGAATATAAATTTCAAACCTAATTATTTTACAATCTATTACATGTGTTTGGCTCCTTCCATATACAGAATGATGGTTTAATATATAATGACCCCATATCAAATAGAATTATAATTAATGTAAATAAAAACATCTTTTTAAATAAAAAATATTTCTACTTCTAGTCAAGAAACGAAGTTGGCAACTGGCTTAATAAAAGCTTTGAAGTGGACGATATTAAAAATTTAATATTTTGGTTGCACTGGCTATAACGTGAATTCTAAGGAGGTCCACAGAGAATTTACAGTTAGCCTAAATAAATGTAAAGTCTATGGCACAACCTGGAAAAAGATACAGCTCTCTTCATATTTATTTACACCACTGATAAAATGATACAGAAAATATTAAAACTATTTTATTTGCAGTAGCACTGGAAAATGTAACCTTTCCTTTGAATAATTTTGGGAATGAATTGTTTTAAAAAGAGAGGTGCCACGAATACCTGCTAGGGTCGGCAAAAAAGGTAAGTCTTTACCCTTCTCCAAGTAGCTCTTCAAAACTTGGGGCAATAATTATGTGAGATAAACTATGTTTTTAATTATATGGACAATGTAAAGCCAAGTCTGGTTTAAGCACTTATTCTATTTTTACGCAACAGCAGCATAACTATTTTCCACCAAATTTCCTGGTTGCAGCATTCAGGCACCCCTACAATCCAAAGAGCTGTTTCCGTGCTCAGCCCAGCGAAATAAAATGTGCTTAGAGACGTAAATGTTACACGACATTAAAAAAAAAAAAAAAAAAAAAAAAAAAAAAAAAAAAAAAAAAAAAAAAATTATATATATATATATATATATATATATATATATATATATATATATATATATATATATATATATATATATATTATATCTACTATAGGAAATTAGTTGCCATTTAACCCCCCCACCATTTTTTTTAGGTTTTAAAACAAAGAAAAAACACAAAACCTCTGCAAAAAAAAGGACAGAAACATTAAACTCTTTCCGACGCTATTTGTGGAAAAAGGTTTCCAAACTAATGACAAGAAAAATTTATCTAATATAATTTTACTGATGCTGTTAACTTTACTCTGTGTTGGAAATTCTATTTCAAGCTTGTAGTGTATTTTTAAGCTGACAGACAGACAGAAGCTGGCCACATTTTACAAGAGACTTTAGTCCTTGTAAAAATGTAAACAATTATTTACTCTTAAATATAAAAAAGGATTAATTTGCTTTCATAATAAAACCAAGTTTTATAGGGTGGATATTTGGAAAACAGTTTGGTTTTTTTTCTCCAAGGATTAAGAAGGTTTAGTGGCTCTAGACAGACTTTATTTGTTGGCTCTTTGGACTGAAATGGTTAACACCTGACCCTAAAATAAAATAAAAAAAAAAAAAATATAGAGAGATTTAACCACAGATTTTTAATACTTCAGTTTTTTTGCATGGGGATGACACAGAGGCTAATTATTTTTAGTCATTCTTCAAAATCAGAAAGAAAGGAGAACATGCCATTAAAGTAAGGCAGATCTGCCATAAAAAGGCTGTACTCCCCTACACCTGTTTCAAAAAACCAGAACTATGATAAGCAAAGTTGGTCGAGGACCCGAGTATATATCGAAATGTTCATAAAAACCTACCCGTTCAACAAACTGAACAGGTAGGGTTTTCTATGTTTTCTTCTCATTTTTCTGATCTATTTAAGCACCAAAGATCTATTTGGTTAGGTTTTATTAGCTGGATGTTCCAAAAGTCATGTAGCAAAACGCTAAAATCAGCTTCTGATTCAGGAGCGTGAAAAAAGTATTTTACTGCTTTTTCAAGTTCTTACCACAGAAATTAACTCAGTTTAGTATATAAAAAAATCCCTAGAAAATTAGATTGATTTAATCTGGGGTGGATTACTTTACATAAAATAGAGATTCTTTAAAGTACAGCTTGTTATTTTTAATGCTTTTATTGGGTTTGTAAAAACCCAATAAAAGATTTTAAGATTTGAGATGTTACGACAGGGCAGGAACACTGAAGGGAAACATATTCAACCCTCACTTGAGAGAGAGTTACCGCATCTTTTTATGGTGTTAAGTTTATGCTACAGTAACAAAAAGATGCATTTATTTTAGGGCTTTTTACACATCTTTATGAGCGCTGTGATAAATGTGGAGGGCGCTGTGAGTTTAAACCTATAAAGCATGCCACACTGAGCTTAAACAGCGTGAGCTAGTCACAAAATAAACAGAAACTAAAAGTAGAAACGTTTCTGTGAAAAGAAAGTGAAAATAAAACAAATCGCTGACGTAAGCCAAGGATAGATCCAGTCCCCATATTTACAGCACAGTTTTTCCACCCCGATTGTAAACAACGATGAAGATTAAAAGATTAAAGTGGTTCATTGAAATCTTTTCGGACTTATTAATGAAACTCAAATCTAAAGAGTGCAACATGACAAAACTACAACACTATTCACAGTCTTCATTTTGACCTTCTCCTCAGGCCTCACGTTTAAATTCCTGATTAAGACTCAACTTAAGTGCATATATATATAAAAAGAAGTATTTACATTAATTTATAACGATAAAATATATACACCAGTATGGCTCAGGCCAAATCCCTCTATAAGCCTCAGGCACTTCAACTCAACCCTCCCTGTATTCAAGCCCAGTGAAATCTTCCAGTACATTTTAAGCTGTAGTGTTTCTGTTATGGCTACCAGTGAACCTTCTGCATCCAGAAACCAACCTACTGAGCAGAACCAGAACAGACCCGCTGAGCTGTCCTCGATATGAACCCAGCAGATGGTCGGGCTCTCAGAGCTGGTGTCGCAGAGCTTGCCTGTTTCTCCACATGTCTCGAAGTTCTCTCACAAGCAAGGGAGCGATGAAGACAATGCTGCCCCCTGTCTGCGGTTACGAAACAAACAAAAAAAAAGCATGTGAAAAAAGGAAAACCTGTTATGAGACGAATTCCATTTATGTCCTTGATGTGGAAACAAGAAAGGTTTGTACTTACCATGACAATGAAGAAGTAGAAAACACTCATCCAGCCCAGCCTGCTCTCAATTAGCGACACCAGGTACTGCAAGATTAGAAATGGAAAGGCACTGGGTTTTATCAGGGACATAGGAGAAAATGCAAGCTGCACTATTCAGATTTTCCTTAAAAAACAAAAAAGTAAATGTATTCTTCTACTTGTGTTGATCTTTTACTCTATCAAATGTGTTTTACATGTTGGCCAAAAAGTTACATTTTGTTCTTATGTGACCAGAGAATCTTCTTCCACATGGTGTGTAAACGCAGACACCAGTGCGCATTAAGAAAATGTCAAAACACGGTGGATTTTCCCCAAAGCATTTTGCTGAAATGCTCATCTAAAAGGTAATACTGGCTTTTTAAAAGCATTTGTTTGATATTTTTAAAAAGGTTAATCCTCCCGGATTCCATCCACGATGCTTAAAAAGCTTGTGATTCATTTCCCCAACCCTTACTGGAGTAACATCCTGTTTTCCAGCTCACCTGTCCTACAGCAGCTCCTATACTCCCGGTCCCATCCACTATCCCGGTGACGGTCGCCAGAGCCTCCTGGCTGCCCCTCAGGATGTCCTGTCTCCCCAGATCTGCAGAAATGGCCGAGCTGATCATGTTGGAGGGGCCGCCGATGAAGAAGCCAGTGGTAGCCAGGATGACTGAGTTTATGACCTTGTCATTAGGGGAGCCTGAGGGTTCAGAGAGGCAGAAATATAAACTCTGACCCTACGTACACTTCACGTGCAGCTACGTGTTTCTGACGTTTTGGCTGCAAAGACTCACGGCTGTATCCCACCAGGGTGCCCATCGCCATCGCAAGGCTGAACACCAACACTGGAGCTCTCTTCCCCATGAAGTCAGAAATCAGACCTTGAAGGGTTCCCCCTGCCACAAACACACAACATGATGCGCTCACGCAGAAACCAGCCCTCATGTGGCAGCTAAACACAGATTACAGCCTGAACACATCCTTGATGGTTGGCACCCTCAAGAGACAGACAAAACGGTGTCATTACCCACGATTCCTCCGACGTCGTACCACACGGACAGCCGGTCGGCCTCGGCCTCCTTCCAGCCGTAGTTGTTGCTCAGGTAGAACGGGAGCCAGAAGAAGAAGGAGTAGTTGACCAGCTTCAGGCATGCATAAGCCAAGGAGTACTGCAGCGTGAGCAGAGGATAGTTACGTCATATTCAGAAGCAGCGGTGTGTCATACAACGATCAGTGTGGCATTATGGGAACTACGTGTATTGTTTTTCTCAATATGGCGACACACAGGTCATATTCTGTTAACTGCTGATGGTTGTCCAGGGCTGGAAACTCCTTAAATCAGATTCCAGAGTGTTGAAGACCCCCAAATGCCAGATTCAAAGCCTATTTTAGGTCAGCTTGTTTGGACCCCTCCATCAGACTCACAAGCAGGACTCCAGGCAGGCAGAAAGCCTGCAGAAAGCCGATGGCGTGAGGAGGCTCGTCCACAAGTTCTTCCGGCGGCTGAACCGATCGGCATCGCTGGCTATACGTCTCCACCTCCTCGTCCTCCTCTTCCTCGTCACTCATCAGGGGTCTGTGGCTGTCCGCGTCCGTCTCGACTGGGGTGAGTCCGGTTTCTGACTCCAAGTGCAAACCTGCCGCACAAACATAACCCAAGTCTCACGGAAGGCGCCGCAAATGTAAGAGGCAGACGATTGGGTTTAGATTTTTGGAAGATGTGCGAGTTGGTCTTGTGACATTTCGCTGTCAGCTCTTACCAACTTTTTTCGGGGATGTTAGGAGGCCAAAGAACACCACCACGCCGCCAGCAAACTGCACCACAGAAGTCACCAGGAAGGCATACTACAGAAATATTACATACTTGACATTAGTATCTAAATCTAATGTCAATCTAATGTCTAATGTTAGAAGAAGCAGAAGATAATGGGATAAAGGGAGGGAATCTCACAAGTGTACAAAAAAAAAACAAAACAAAAAAAAAAAAAAACCGAAAACAGAAGATGGTATGTCGTACGTTTGTGGCGCGCTTCAACCAAGAGAAACAGAAAATAACACTATCTACGTATTTTCTTACTTTATTCAACTTCTCAAAATAATTTGACTATATTATGTTTACCTTTTTTAAAAAAAAAAAAGTGGCTACAACTTCAAAAGTCTCAGACTGGAGATTTGGTCAGATTTTTTTTTTTTTTCCAATTTCTAAAGAACAAGCTGGTACAACCTACACCTGGAAAGGAAGACTGTTCAACAATAAACCCACTTGAAAATGCTGGCAGGGTTCTCTGTTCTGTTTTGGTGTCACTTTTTGAAGTCGCGCGACTGAACGTTGCAAGGTGCACATCTGTACGTGTTCAGGCACAAAAACCATGCTGGTTTTGTCTGGTAACACAAACAGCGCTGTAGCGAACCATTACATCCCCTGACTGGTACCTTTTAGCAATGTAAGCCTTTTGATACTTTTGAACCTCTGTGAGAACGATGGCTCGGATGGATGAAACTGAGCAAAAGGACAGCTGGACTTTATTTACTGATCACCAATGTAAACGTGACGTTTAAATTAAATCAACCAAGTATTAAATCCATATATAATCAGGCAACCAGGTTGTTGCAGCTTTTGTTTCGATTTGTGTTCCAGGTGAAATGAAACTTTGATGGACAAAGTTTCATTTCTTATGTCACAGAACCATTTTAACAGAGGAGTGCGCACATTTTTTTAAAAATAATCCACTGTGAATGACCAACCTCATATCCATACTTGAGCACACTTGAGGCCAGGAAGGCGCCTAGTATGTTGCCCACCGAGGCACAAGCACTCCACAGTCCAAACACGAAGCCACGCCTGGAGAACAAGATAGATATATCAAAGAACAGACACGTTCCTTTTTACAGACTTCTTGTTCTTTGCCATTCGCCAACCATAAATAATGCAACTATTTCTGCAAAAAATAACTGAAAAAGACAACCAAACCTTTACTCGCTACGTTTACACTCAGTGACTTATGTTAAGAGTTCCTGCTGCAGAGGGCAGCTGAGCCTAAATGAAGTCTATGTCTGAGCTGAATGGACATAACTGTGCGTCTGTTGTTGACTACATATGTCAGGACTGGCAGGATGTTTAGTGGCTGCAGCTCAGCAGAGGCAGATGAATGACGAACAGAAACCCATCACACACCCCGTTTTGCCGAACCAGTTGCCCATGACGGCCACCACGCAGGGCCAGACGGCCGACTGCAGCAGGCCGTTCAGCACCCACAGGCCGCAGTACAGGTAGACGTTGTAGATGTGGAGCCATTCGGTCAGGGTGCCGAAAACAAACTCCTGCAAGTGCATGAATTAGAACCGAGACAAGCTTTAGATGTAAGGTTTGTGATGTTGCCTTGGGTACTAACCACTACAGCGGATCCACACAGGCCGAAGCAGAGCACGTAGCGCAGGTTCACCCTGTCCCCGATCACGCCACTCAGATACAGACCCTGCATGGAGTTGATCAAACACACGACGATATGAATGGAACACCTTCGAGGCAGGACGGATTTCACTTTGCTTTACTTTCATCCTCAGCCAAGAAATTAGAGCTCGACTCACCACCGCGTATGAGAAGAGGAAGATTGAGTCCAGAGCTCCCAAAAACAGCGTGGCCTGCTTTTCGTCAGCAAAGAGATGATTGTCCTGCCATGTCTGTACGGTCACAGAGAGCATTTAATCACACGAGCTTCCTCTGACATATACCTTCTACGATATTCCCCAGGAACACGTTTTGTTCATTTGACTTTTCATGAAACTAAGCTTATTTCCCCATATTTCGAGAATGACTCCTGGTTTGTTTACTGATCCTGCCAATTGAAGAGCCAACCAAAACAAATCACATCCTGCTCGCTTAGCGGAGGTGCTGCACAGTATCGGTTGCCAGTACCTCATCGGGAGAGAACGCGGGAGCGCTGTCGTTCTGGGCGGACGGCGTCCACTGGGCCGAGATGCTGACTTTCACATTGCTGAATGTCTTCCTGGATGCGTGCAGCAACACATAACTGGGAGGAGACAGAGATGAGGTTTGAGAACGGACGTGCAGGCTTACCGAAGCAGGAAGAAAAGAACACGTCCTGCTGGAATCATCTGGTTGTACATCTCTTGTTCCACCATGTCAAAGATTTTCTTCACAGTTTTAAAACTTATATGAAAAATCTATTGGAAATCATTACTGACGGTCATCGCGATCTGACCCCTGCTCTGAGCAAATGTTGACCGTTGCTCCTTAACACAACCATAATGCATGTTAGGAAAAGCTACAGCGTTATCTCATGACAGCAATATCTCTCAAATAACTCAATCAATATCCAAACTAGCTACATAGTAAAAGAAAATAATGCCAACAATCCCTTGAAAAAAGGATTCCAGCTCCTTGAACTTTTTTTTCCCCCACATTGCAACCATAAATTTTTAATAACACTTTACATTGTAATTCAACAGTTGCTTTCTTTTCTTCAACCAGATATGAGGAGAGCAGGCTAATAGCTGCTCCTCTGATTGATGTTCTCCTGCCCATTTCTCCCAGTTCGGGTGGACGGCCACGTCTTGGTACGTCAGCGGTTGTGCCATTCTCCATTTTCATTTTTCAGATGATGGATTGAAGAATGCATTGTGAGATGTTCAAACCCATTTTTAAATCCATCATTTCCCTTCTAAGTCACAGTTATGTGATACTTGTTGGTCTTTCACAGAGTCGCAAAGTGATACACTGAAGTTTGAGGATTTAACGTGACAAAATGTGAAAAAGTTCAAGGAGTGGGAAACGTTTTGCAAGGCCTAAAGTATTTAGGGCAACCTACAAGCCCGTTTATATCCAACACTAGGAAATTCTCAGAGAATGTTAAGGTATGTCATGTCGAACTGCAAAGGGAGCAGCTTCTCTGCTGCGAGGCTTGAGTTGGGCTAAACAGAGTTTGTCAAAACTGTGAAATTGGAAAAAGAAAATTGTATCAGCTTAGCAGAGAAGACAGAGAACACAGATCCGTACTCGGGGCTGGAAGTCTGACCCCAATGCACACAGCAGACTATGTTTTTAGACTGAGTGGACTTACTTTCACTGAGTTTAAATGGTTGCAGTTTAAAAAGATATTACTCTGTTCTCCCCTCTGGCTGTGTGTTAGATCTGCACATTTTGTTCCAAATCTTCTTACAATACAGTCCCTAAAAAACCAATACAGCATGACATCACCATCCCATTTTCTGTAAACTCTAGATTACCTAAAGAAGGTGAGGAGAAAGACCACCAGATGATGATGAGTGTACTGTGACAGACAGCCAAAGCACGAGGGAGGCATCACAGGGGCAGCTGGAGGGAGGAAGAGGAGGCAGAGGAGGAGGAAGGAAGTGGTGTCGGGTCGGTGGAGGTCTTTTGAGGACAGGGAGGGGGAGGTTTACATATGGACCTCCACTACTAACTCGGATGAGACAAACGCATCACTGCGGGAGGAAAGCTGTGCCTGCAGAGGAAAGAAGCCCACATTAAATTAATTAACTAACCCAAACTGTTTATGGAAAAAATGGAGTCCTGGAGACATCTATTGGCACTCCTGGAAAAGATGTGTAAAAAGCCTTAAAATAAAATCATCTTTTATTGCAGCTGAAGATAAATTTTGTGTCTGGTAAACCATTTCAGCTTTTGATTTTGGCATAAATGTAGTCTGTATAATCACCCTACGATGACGCGTTTTCAGCTTTCACTCGGAGTAAGCCGGATTTTTATGAAAACGTCCAGATATTTGAACGAGTTCATGATGCAGTCCAGTGCACTCTAAGAAGTTTCTCCAGTCCTTGTTATGTTCTCAAATCTTTCTCATTTTGAGGAGTGACAAAGAACACTGAGTCTCTGACTGCCTCATTTCATTTATGCCACAGGGAAACAGAAAGCCATCACTAATGAGTCATTATTAATGACAAGTTACAAGAACCTCTAATCAGCTTTAAAAAGTACAACTTAAAACAGATGCTTCATCTGGATTTATTTTAAAGAGGACTGTTTGTGGTATTAACTTTGCTATTTTGGATTTGTTAAAAAAAAAACTATACACATTAACAGAAAAATTACAGATTTTAATGTTACCATTTTTGCTGAAAGAAGCCATTGTTATGCCTTTTAAGAGATATACCTGTTCTGAATGCTCCCCTATGTGTAGCCAAAGCCACCTATCAATGGGGCCAGTCAGGGTAGGCTGACTGACCTTAAAACTGTGACACCTCCCCCACCAGCTTCATGTTGCGTCCTAAAGAGTGGCCAACTCCTAAAAAAGGAAGCTTTGTCCTGATCCATCAGCTCAGGGGATCACAGTTCTCCTTAAATCTTAAAATCCTACATATTTCAGTCTAATTTTTACATGTTTTTTTAAGTGAAAGGGCTAAAATAGGTATATATCTGATAGAGCAAGGAATCTACAGCAGTTTGAGTTGTTTCTTTCTGGGTTCAGAGACCCCAATATGTTTAAGCAAGTTTGGTTTTCTCACAAACACAGAACTGTTATACACTGATCATGTATTAATACGACTGATATCTGCTTTTCGCATTTTACACAGGTTTTGTTGTGCCCTCTGATTTGTCTCTACAGAAATACGTTGTATTTAATAAATAACAACCGTAATACGTCAGTCACAATTCGTTATTTACTGCTTGTTGTATTAAAATGTCCCTTTTTCATTTTATCATCCTTTCGGTTGCATTTGCCACATATGCCACTGAGTGACAAGGCACATGACCGCTAAGCTTCAGAAGCTATATAAACAGTCAGTTCCGGGTTCATTTAACCTAAAAATCTTTACAAAAAGCTACGTAATAATCACTAACCCTAAGGCCTAGAAACAAACAAAAGGTCTCACTGTTTTGTAGAGGTCCCTCGAGCCAAGTTTGGTCTTGATGTATCGACTTAACATCTATGTTTACTGTGGATTTCTCTGCCACTGCACAACGTCACTGACCGCTACAAGAGTGCCGCCCTACTGCCACCTGCTGGACAGGAGTGAAAACACATGTACCAGAACGGATTTTTATTTGAGGCCCCACTTACTGTCGTCCAGCAAAACTGATACAACTCAGTAAATAAATATTACAAATATTCACATATGTGGTGATTAAAAAAATACATTGAAGTAGATATAACAAAAACAGACCAACATTTATGCATACTCTTGATAACACATAGCTCAGCCAATCACAATGACTTGTAGAGAACTGAGCAAAGTTAATTTTTTGTGCATGTATGTACAAGCAACCATGGGGAAAAAAAGGCTTTTATTTATTTATTTATTTTTTTTTTAGATCTATTTACAGACAGTTACAGTGTGTGTGAAAAGTGAGTTTCCTCAGATAGAAGCAGCAGAAAATATCAACTTGGTATTAAGTTAAGCCTGTTGAAGATGACTGAAAAAGACTTGAACTGGTCTGGAAGTTCTCCTTTCAGCAGTACAAGCTAGAGTTACAACAGAATGGTTAAGATCAAAGTGCATTCTAGAGTTAGAACAGACCAATCAACAGAATTACATTTAATTGAGAATGTGTGGCAAGACTTTAAAATAGATTTTCATTGATGCCTTTCAGCATCAAAGAAAAATGAGCAAAAATGTTACTCTTCAGATATGCATGGCTGTTAGAAACATACCCCAAAAGACTTGCATATTTGACTGGAGTGAACGGTGGTTCTAAAAACTACTGACTCAAGGGGCCTGAATTAAAATGCATGCCACAGTTTTTGGGTTTTGTTTGATTTTGAAAACCATTTATGTTTGTTCTTAGACTTTATGCACCACTTTGCTTTGGTCTGTCACATAAAATCCCAATAAAATACATAGAGGGTTAAAGATGTAATGATGTAAAATGTGAAAAAGTTCAAGCGGTATGAGATCGTTGGCTGCTCGAGTGTCAAAAGGTCTTTTAGTTGTGACTTGTGCTTCTAGTGCAGTTCTTACTTACAAGTATTACTTCTGCTCCAATTACTTGAACCACTAGCTGGAAAATACTAAACAAATGTGGGCAAATGTCTTCTAGTGGAGTGTAGATGCAAACTAGTAGGTGAAAACAACAGCTGATGTCAAGGATATTGAATTATTACACAAATGGCTTGCCATAAACCAGCTGCTTAGAGGCTCTATGTTGCTGTGGCTTTTGATGGTTGAAACAACTGTTGTTGGCTCTCAGGCAACTTTCTGTGTTTTAAAACTACAGCGCCAAAACCGCCATTAAAGCCTGACTTTAGGACAGACATCCAACACTTTACTCTGGTAAGCTTTTAACTTTGTGTTTTAAAAAAAAAAAACAGTTATTGAACCACCTTTTTACTCTGATTTTTAGTTTAGGAAGTATTGCATTTAGTGTTAACAGCAGCAGAAGTTTTACAGTGCCTTGCAAAAGTATTCATACTCCTTGAACTTTTTTGGTTTACTTTTTGTCACATTACAACAAACTTCACTGCATTTTAACAAATGTTATATTTTAGACCAATGCAAAGTAGATTCAAAGTGGAAAGAAAAGGATACATGTTTTAGAAATTTTTCACAAAATAAATCTAAAATGTGTGGTGTGCATGTGTTTAGCTCCCAGTAGCTTCTAGAACCACCTTTCACCTCATTTACATATGCAAGTCTTTTGGGATATCTTTGATCAACCTTGCACATCTGGAAATACAAAGCAATGTTCTTTCTTTGTTAAAAAAAACAACTTGGATTTAAGTTCAGTCATACTGAATGGAAAATGTCTGCAAGTATCAGTTCTCAGGTTTTGCTACATATCCTTAATTGAACTTAATTGAACTTAACTATGAACTTTAACTGGACCCTTCTACCATTCTAATTTGATCTAAGCCATTCTGTTTAGCTCTGGTGGCTTGTTAAGGATCCTCACTGTCTTGCTGGAAGGTGAAACTCCACCCAGTTTTAAATATTTTGCTACCTATAACACAGTTTCTTCCAGGATTTTCTTGTATTTAGCTTCATCCATATTCACATAAACTTAAACCAGCTTCCCTGTTCTTGCAGAATAAAGCATCCCCACAGCACGATGCTTCTGTCTCCACGTTTCACTGTTCAGGGTGATGTACTGTTTTTATCTGCCAGACATTAAGGCCAAAAAGTTACAATTGGCAAACTTTTCAACTATGACTTTTCTCTTGTCTCTCTTCTAAAAAAAAAAAAAAAAAAAAAAAAAAAAAAAAAAAAAAGAGACCAGATTTGTGGAATGCACAACTAATAATTGTTTTCACAACAGATTTTCCCACCTGAGCTGTAGATATTTGCAGCTCCAGAGTTATCATAGCCTGTTTGGCTGCTTCTTTTCTCTGGTCTGTCAGTTGAGATGCATAGATGACTTGGTAAGTTTGCAGTTGGGCCATATTACTACTTGGATTCAATTACATAATGGTAGACGAACTAGGTGAGGTTTTATTTAAGAGTATCAGAGTAAAAGGGGCTGAATACAACATCTTTGTAAACAGAAGGAGAAAGCTCAAACATAAGGAGTTAGATACATCAAAAAAAAAAAAAAAAAAAAAAAAAAAAAAAAAAAAAAATCAAAAAGAGAAATGACCAAAAATATCAACACAAAAAGGATCCTGAATGATAATTGACAGATCAGTGGGGGTGGGCTGATCTGATTCAGCTGCGTAAGCAACCATAGTGAAGAAACAGCTGGGACAGAAATTCCAACAAACTTTAAATCACTTCCCTCCAAATTTGATGTGATGATGTATGTCCCATGGAACAAATTCTCTTGCAGCCATAGGTTAAAAATGTGGCTTTTGAATTGTTTCAGAGAGCATCAGGACACAGTCATTCATTCTGCTTGTTCAGCTGTGAGAGGGGCATGCAGCATTCAAAGAGGGGAGAGGAGCAGGAAGTTGTATCCAGAGTTATGGGAGAGTGAGGGTGAATGAAAGCTGCAGATTGGAAAAGAGTCAGGGGGGGGAAGAGTTTGTTGTTTGGAGAGGGAAACTTTTTACCATCTGCTCAAGATTTAAGTCAAGTTAGGAAGCCTGTAAGACTGACATTACATATGGAACACTGCAGGGGTCTGGACATTGTACTGATGGATACTGCTTTAGTAACAGCAAATGCAGTCAGCCACAGTTTTATCGAATGGATGGAGGTAAGAAACTGAAGTTATTTTGTAATATGATGGTAAATAAATATTTCTCTTGGTTTGTTCATTGTTCCTAGTTTCTATGCAAGTGGAAAGATGGTCAGTTGTGAGTTTTTGTCGTCGATTACATACGAGTTGCTTTCTTTCATCAGTATACTGTAGTTTAAAGTTCTTGGGATTGATCAAACAGCAAGTTGTGAGCTTTGTTTCTACTTTTTAGTATTTTTTTGTATTTTCTGGTAAAAGTCAATAATCTCTCTCTGTATCTTGATCTGTTTTTGCTTTAAAAAAAAAAAAAAAATCACACTACATCTGTATTTCCTCTAGAGGTCATTCAGCTTTGAGGATGCATGCTGTCCCTCTGCTCATGTTTACCATCATAGGGATTATAAACGATAACAGCAGTTATAGATCTGGGAAATTACCAAGTGCTATCTTGGAGGACACTGAACTTTGAATTGTTGGCCTTAGAGACATGTGAAAGTATGCTGAGCATGTTAATCACTGTACGGGTCAAAAGCTAGCCTCCTGTGAGGACAAAGTGACAGAAGAATTAGCATTAAATGAAAGAAAAAGCAGAGGAAGAGAGAGATTCATCATGAATTCCTGAGCATATCATATGGTGGTGTTTTCATTGAATTTGGCCAGCTCCTTTTGACCAACGTAGAGGAATGATGTGAAATTTAATTTTAGGAACGATATGTTAATTTAGCCTAATGTAGCCCACTAATTAACTGACTCTTGCAGGTGTACAGTGATCATGGAGGTTGCTAAGACAATCAACACAACAGTAAACAGGTTTGTATGGAGACCCAGATTTTTTTTAACCTTTACTGCATGTAAATAATTTCACCAGCGGGGGTTTGAACCAGCAACCCACTGGTTACAGGACAAACCCCTATCCTATCCTATGAGCCACCTGTCGCCCCAGTTAAAAATCTTCAGAAAACTGGACTGCGGTCTGCAAAAAAGCTCTGTTCCTTCTGTAAGACAGCATTTAAAACAGCCTAAAGTCTCATAACTCAAACCACAATCACAGAGAAACTAATATTATGATTTTTAAAATAATCTTAAACTTTCCTAGAAAAACAAAAGCTTTAAGCTATAATGTACTTTGAAAGTTTTTATATTACCTAAATTCATTAAAAAAAACATGGTAATCTAAAGGCAATGTGGAGGGCAGCAAATCATATGTTACCTAGTAAAAGCGTTGTCTATAACATAACATTGTGTTCTCACTACAGAAGAATATCAGCAAAATGTGGAGGAAGCAGCATGTATATGAATAATCACCATGTGATTTTAAAATATGCTGTCATCCACATAAAGGTGCACTTTAGCTGTAAACATTCTCCCAAATATAATTTAAAAAAATGGGCGAATAAAAGAGGGCATAAAATTAAGCCCTTTTCTTCCATCTTGACTGAAAAGAAATCAAATAAAAAATGAGCCTTGTTTATTTAAATATTACTCCATATGATGGATGTGGATACCAGTATCAATATACAAGCATAAATAGATGCAGCTAGATGAGTGTGACTTATGGGGTGATATATGGGGAAAATTTGAAAAACTTTTCTAGCTCAGTCAATTTTTGAAAATAACACCTGTAAAGGTCTTGGAAACAGGCAGTAGAAAAACCAGTCTCTGTTTTATGCTCTGAATCCATTCCTGTCTGCAGGAATGGATGCATGTCAGTGAAACTGTTCAGTGATTCTGATAGGTTTGGGTAAAATATGATTCTACTTTTACTGGAAACATAACCTGCTTTGGGGCAATATAAGAGGAAATAGTGGAAATGGTATGAATGTCAAAGATGCAAGACAATTCACTTTCCAAGCCTGAGAAATGATGAAAAGCATCCAGCTGGCCTTTAATCTTCCCATCCAAAGAAGGTCCTTAAACTTGGGGCTTCCCATTTCCTCTAGTTTATTTATTAAAACTTAACAGTCCAATAAAATTTGGCCCCAGTCCAATAATGTGTTTGTTTTGCAAAGTTGATGAGAAGAAGATGATCATGAGCTTCCCCTCTGGCATTTACTCTCAGGCTCAGTTTTCCCACTGTCACCAGGAAAACTGAGCGTCCTCTGACTGGTAGTCCCAGTGACCATATTAGAAGTTCAGGAAACTGGTGGTTCACGAATCTTGTTTTAGCATTTACAATTGTTTCTTTAAGTTAGAAGTCTGTATTTATTTTATTGCTGACACAATATCAGACTGACCAATTCATAAGGAATCTACAGCTAAAAGTGTGCTTTTATTCTTTGATTAGGCAAAAGTTGGGCTTACTTGGTGGGAAAAGTGTGACAGTGGAAATCAAGGACATTGAGCAAAAAGAAAAAGGGACAAAAAACCAACCGTTTGCACCTTTAGACAACCTGTGGAATCAGAGGGAGGAATCGTCAAAGATGGATTTCAGGAGGCCAGTTTGTGACCTCTACCCCAGTGACAGCACCACAGCAGGAACCAAACTTCCAAGATCCAATGGGAGAAACATCAAGGACAAGATTTCTCTGTGGGAGAACAAGGAATCCACTCTTTCACACTTAACTTCAAGTAGCTTGAGCAAATGTGCCAGCATTAAAAGAACTGACTCCTTGACAAATGGCAGCAACAAAGCTGTGGATAAGCAAAGAACTGAAAGTACCAGTACAGTAGCCAGTAAGGAGAAGGATCTTGGGAAAGAAAATGTAATAATACATGGAGATTCAAGACCGTGTTCCCCTGATGAACTGCGGAAACTACCTCAAGTGGCCAATAGTAGTACTAGCTCTAGTGAAAGCAAGGAAAAGAGTAGCTCTAAGAGAAATCTAGGTCACAAAGAATCTCCACAAGATGATTCAAGGCCTTGTTCTACTCATGTACCTGGGAATCAGCCTCGAGTGATCAATCCAAGTTCTAGGTCCAGTGACAATCAAGCAAAAGCTGACTACAAGAGAAATGTAAGTCACAAAGAAACTCTTAGTGATGATTCAAGGCCTTGTTCTCCACCAGCAACTGAGAAGCAGCAAGTGGGGATGTTAAAAAAGAGCAGTGAAAAGAAATCATCAGAACAAATGAGTGAGGAGAAAAGAGCAGTATTTACTCTTTTTAAGAAACTAGAGACATTGGGGGAGAACCATGGGAAAGCACCTGCAGAACTTGGAAACTACTTTAGCCCACCGGGCAAAGACAAAAAAGTTGAGGTGAAAAAGAAAGAACTTAATGATTCAGTTAAGAGTAGATCTTTGTGGGCTAGAGAAGGGAAGGAGGACCAGGATAATGTGTACACGGAGCCAGGTGCCCTGCCCATCAACCCAGTGCCCAAACCCAAGCGTACCTTTCAACATCCGGCAACCGCCATGATGGGAACGAGTTCGAGGGAGGAGAGAGGGAAGAGAAACCTCCCTCCACTGCCATCCATTTCCTCTAAAGCATCTTCGAAGCCTCCGTGTGGTTACTATGGGAAACCCAGGGCAGACAGATACCTTAATAACAGGTGCGTCATTGATTTGGTTTCAAACTATTTGTACCTTTCTGGGAGGATTATACTAGACTGTTATCAAGTATTAAAGAAAATCCACTGCAACTGTCTAAAAAATGTGTACTTTTGTGCCAACTGTGACAGGAAACTAACTGACTTTGAAGACCGTACAAGGTCACCAAGCCCAGTTTTCTCCTGCTCCCTGTCTCAGGAACATCACTATGAAGACATCTTGGGTCAGACACCTGCTTCATACTTTAAATCATTTTTCCTCCTTTTGCTATTGTTGTAGGATTATAACTTATTTTTGTGGTTGCAATGACAAGAATGTTCACTTTCGCTATTTTTTTTTAGAAGTATTTCTTGGCATAACTCTTTGTTGAGAGGCATACAGTCATGTCTATGCACTGTAAAACATTACATAAATCTACTATGTTTGTCTCTGCAGACTCATCCAATGAGAACCCATATGAAGACATTGAGTTGGAGAGTCAATGTTCGCAGCAGTCTGTACCCTCATCTCCTGGTGCCGATACAACAAAGGTTCACAAACAGCAAAGTGAGAGGTAGCCACAACTTCAATGAGGTTATCATAATGTTTTTCTGTCCGTAGGCATCTCGGCCTGGTTTCTTCAGACAGAATTCAAGCAGAAGCTTCAAGCTACTGGATCTGAAGAGAACCAACCAGTCGGCCCAGCTCAGCCCTCCTTCCACCCCAACAGGGCCTGAACACAGTGCGTGGATCCCTGGGGATCCCTACAGTCGCACCTGCCGCAGGATACCAACAGTCTGTTAACATTCCTACCTCAGAACCTTCATCACCAGCATCAAATTACAAGAAACACATTTTTTTTTTTTGTATTTTTTATCCTAACACTAACTCAACCCTTTTTCCCCCTCAACAGGTTGTACTGAGAATCAACGGTATATTTGAGGGTCTGACCAGAAAAAAACAATTACGAAGGATGTATCATTCTGCTGAAGCAATTTCTGGAAGAGGTTTTAGTGTTTGATTTGCTCTTAAAAATTATAGTTGAATTCTTTCTATTTTTTGGACAGAAATGTGGATTGTTGGCTTTTGTTCACAGTAACTGATGAGAACAGTGACTCTGAGAGTGAAGTTGAAGACAGATTGAAAGGTAAGTTGTGATTTATACATGCATTGCAAAATTATTCATAATTGAAGAGGTGTGAATACTTCTACAAGGCACTGTATGTCTCATTTATTTTATGCAGTCATTTTTAAATCGATCCTATCTTTGTGTCCTGTACCAGTTCGATCCCTTCTGAGGCAGCCAAGAAAGACGCAGGTTCACTACGACGACTCCAAAACCAGAAGCTGCTCTCTGGATCAGGATCGCCACCAACGCAAGCTTTTTGAGTACTTCCTCGTTGTTTCACTGCAAAAGTCGAAGGTTGGGAATCACTATCTGCCAGAGGTCACACAGCAGTTCCCCCTTAAGGTCAGCAGCAGAGAAACACTAAAGTCATCTAGTTTTTTTGGGGGCACTGCAAACAGCATGAGATTCTAAAAAATGAAACTTCATGACGATGGACAAAATTCCTCAGACCAAACACTCAAAGGCTAAAGTTTTGTGACTTGCTGGTGTACAGAAAATCCAAATATATATTGTATCAAACCTTGAGCTGTGCTTGAATGCGATCAACCAAAACAACATAAATAAATCCTTATGTCTGGTTGTTTGCATACAGTTTCTTGCAAAAGTATTCACACCCCTTGAATTTTTCAACAAACTTTAGTGAATTTCACAAGGATTTCTTTGCTAGACCAACACAAAGTAGCATCTGATCATAAACTGGACAGAAAATTATAGATTAAAAAAAAAAGCACTGAATAGTTTTACCAGTACCTGCAGAAAAAAAGCATCCCCACAGCATGATGCTACCATTACCATTTTTCATTACAGGGATGGTGTCTGTAGAGTTCTGTCACATTCTACCCTATCTATACAAGAAGGCAAAAATGATCTCTGCTTTAATGGCCTCTTAATATTTGGAAAAATTCAGCTACTGTATTTATTTTTCCTGACAGAACTTAACTATCTATCTGATCCTTACTGTTCAATAGGATTAGGATGAAATTTTTTTAAAAAGTGGTAAAAAAATCCACTAAATTGTTTTCATATATGTTGCAGTTGGAACGAAGCTTCAAGTTTCTGAGGGAGACAGAGGATCAGCTGAAGATCATTCCTCAGTTCTGTTTCCCTGATGCAAAAAACTGGGAGCCTGTGGAGATGTATCCAAGGTGAAAACACCACAATGTCATGCAACTCTTATTTTCTTACAAAACTGGAATTTAAATCATGGTTAATATAATAAAAAATATACTGATCATGTTTTTGTTTTTTGTTTTTTTTGTTTTTTTTTTAAATTTCACAGTGAGATGTTTTCCTTCGTTTTGACCGGGGTGGACGGCAGCAGGAGGTTCGGATACTGCCGCCGTTTACTGGTAAATAGGAACGAGCAGAGTAAATGCAAGTGCTGTCACTGAACAGGAAGTGGCTGAATACCAAATGTCGGCTGAGAAAATAAACATGCCAAAATGGTGGACATGCCTGTGGGAAAACAGTCCATCTCAGAGCCTTGGCGGAAGTGTGTCAGACTGGGAACTGTACTCTGCATGTGAAAGTGTGCATATGGTCCTGTTTATGAATCTCTAAGGGGAATGGGCTCACTTTGTCAAATCCTAATGCGTTTAGGGTTCTACTTATGTGCTTTGACATTTCAAGATCTGACAAATATGTGTTTTTGTGCAGAGGAAAGTGAATTTTCTCCTGTATTTCAGCCCAGTGGAAAAGGCCAACGTCTGCCAGAGGTTTATTGTATCGTTAGTCACCTCGGCTGTTTTAACCTGTTCTCCAAGGTAAACACCTGCTACTGCAGCCCATCATTACTGCGTTACAGAACAACTTTATAAGAGTTATAATGTATGCTCATACTTGGCAGGTGTTGGATGAAGTGGAGAGGCGGCGAGCGCTCTCCCCAGCACTGGTGCAGCCATTTATGAGAGCCATCATGGAAGCCCAGTTTCCAGCTCCAGGTAGAACCATCAACATCAAAACCTTTCTCCCTGGTTCTGGGACTGAGGTGAGCCACACTACAAGAAAACAAAACACACCCAGAACACAAAGACATATGTTTGAAAGAGTTTCCCATCAAATTTTTAGGCCACCACTTATTTTAGCTGTGATAATCTAGACTCTGTATGCAAGTTGTTTTGAACAGATTGGGTTGAAGACTATTGTTTTTGAATTAGATTATTTTAGTGTTTCAGTTTAGGTGTTCTCCACTGATTCAGCCATATGTTTTGAATTATTATCCTCCTGAAGGACCCAAGGACAACCTACTTTCACTTTTCCTCTAGATTCCAGTAGATTATTTAAAATGCCCTGATATTTCAAAGAATCCATAATGCCATGAAATCTGACAATGTTCTCTGCTCCTTTGAAACTGAAACAAGCCCACAGCATCACAGATTCTCCACTGTACGCCACACTGGGCATGAGGTGCTTTCCCACAAATTCATTCTGTATTTCACATGAAATCCACCCTGGAATGTTTGTTGCCCAAAATCTTAGTGGAGTCTGACTGAAGCACATGGTTCCAGTTAAAGCTTTTTTCGTCTTTACCAATATAATAAAATCAAATGTATTAGAATTAAGATTTGTCAAAGAAATGATAAAACATCCCTATTAGTCTTTAAATAAATAAAAAAATCTTCAAAATAATTTATATCTCAAAGTAGTCTTTAAAAGACATTTTATTTTTCTCTATTTTTCCGCAAATGTTGAAAAGAAATCATTAACCTGTAAACGCCTAGCATTTCATTTTAGGTCAAAAATTTAGTTCTTTCCTCAAAAGCACGATGTACCAAATATATTATGTAATGCTGTTTAATGTGCAATGTGTCTTTTTTTTGTAGCTGTTATTTTTAAGGTAAACAGATTATACTTTTTTGATTAGCAAAATCCAAAGAACAGGTGACCACAAATGTCCAATATATCAATTATGATGCAGAACTTTTTTGAGGAATTCTGGTGATGTTTCAATAATATTTTTGTTTTTTTAAAAGCACCCACTACACATTTTGGTATCAGGCTTTAAATTGTATTTATGGTAAACTGTATTTAATTTCCAGGTGATGGAGCTCTGTCGGCCATCTGACTCCCGTCTAGAGCACGTGGACTTTGAATGCCTTTTCTCCTGTTTGAGTCTGCGGCTGCTCCTCCGGGTGTTCAGCTCTTTGCTGCTGGAAAGAAGAGTGATCTTCACTGCTGATAAGCTCAGGTTGGTGCATTTACCTTAAATGCAACCAATTTCCTCAAGTTTCCCAGCAACCTCCTTCCAGAGTTTATTAAACTGTGCTCATGGGACCTTTGCCAAGACAAAAAAAAATATCTCTGGGATGTTGTCATTATGAAGTTAGATAAATTGTGGGTGGTCCAGACCTCCATTTTTTAAAACAATGTAAGGCATTCCAGGGATTAGGAGCTCATGCAAGAGTGACATCTGGAGCTCTGGCGGATGAGTTGTTGGCCAGTTTGTTTGCTCCACTGGGAAAAGCCAGAAACAGTGGTCATGCGTCATTGCCTGATTTTCCCTGAGGGAAGTGTTGAGCTTTGGTACCCTCTAGTGGTGATAAAGTGTTCTTCCATCAAATCCTCCAGCATGATTTAACTTTTTTCCCCCTGTTCTGTCCTTGCAGTACCCTCTCCCAGTGCTGTCACGCAATCGTTGCACTGCTTTACCCCTTCATCTGGCAGCACACCTACATCCCAGTGCTGCCCTCGGCCATGCTCGACATCGTCTGCACCCCAACCCCCTTCATTGTTGGCCTGCTGTCCAGCTCTTTAACTCAGCTCAATGAGCTTCCCTTGGAGGAGGTCAGTCTGGGGAGATAGGTAGCAAAACTTAAACGTGGCTGAAACTTTAACCAGCAAACATAAAACTGTACAGGTAATCAAACGAGCAAATGAATAAAATTGTTATCACTTGGTTTGTCTTTGTGCAGGTTCTTGTTGTGGATCTAGAGAATAATCGACTTC
Source organism: Anableps anableps (assembly GCA_014839685.1). Taxonomy (NCBI): domain Eukaryota; kingdom Metazoa; phylum Chordata; class Actinopteri; order Cyprinodontiformes; family Anablepidae; genus Anableps; species Anableps anableps. Next base: position 15,778,778 of record CM026087.1, read on the forward strand.
TCAGACAGGTTGAGTACATAATTTCCAAATTTTAGAAGCTTTGTGTGATCTTTATGAATCAGGACCAATGTTGGCCTTCTCAAAAATAATATTTATCTTTCTCTGTTGTCACATTTAGTTGGATGATGAGGACTCAATACTACCCTCTAAGCTCCAGTCAGCCCTCGAGAATGTTCTCGAAAGAAGAAGAGAACTTGCTAGTGACAGAGGAGCAGATTCAGTCAGTGGTGAGACAAAAAAAGGCCTTAAAGTGATCATTCAGTTTGTGAAAGTATCACTCTGTGAAATCGGCGCCAAGCAGTCAATATCTTAAATGCAATAGAGAGCTCTCAGAGCATCTTAAATCTAGTCCTAAATGCTTAAATAGAAGACATCTGGGCTTTCTGTTTATCAAAGAAATTTAACCTTTCATTCTAAAGGTTTCTTCAGTGATTGTGGGTTAGGAGTTTCAGGGCTGTAAGTTGTTGTCAACACAAACACACTGATAGGGCTGTTAAGGTAAATGATAAGGCAATCAGGGTCACTGACCCCTCTCTTTATTACCTTTATTACCTTAATGACTATTATACCCTATTATGGCCCATGCACACGAGCTGCCTTGACCTTGAAGAAGATAGACTCGCCTATTTTTATTTCAACTGAAAAACAGCATTCCACTCAAAGATATACAATGTTTTCATTATGGTCTCTTGGAGGGTGATAATGTGCTGGTTTGTACAGCATTTACGCAGAAAAGGAGAAAAGAAACAAAAGCGATTTCTCAGCAAAATGCCAATGCCATTTTTGTCCCCGAGAGATACAGTAAAGTTATTCACACTCGGGTTATACTGGATCTCTCCTTGCCATTTTTATCTACCAAAAAAAAAACAAAAAAAAACTTTGTTGCCATTTTATTCTACTGATGATCAGACTAGTTTTCTTTATCTGCTGTGCATTCGAGGCACCACCCTCTGACTCAATATTAGATATGTCACCAATTCAGCCTTAAAGCCTCGACATATTCCACTTACTTTCTATTTTACCATCTACCATCTGGTGTTATGTGCTGGATGAATGAGAATAATCTCTAGTATTATCAGTGTTGATATAGTACTGAGTCCTGTGACTGAGGCTTGTCAGAGATGGGTCCAAGAACAAAGTAGACTTCTAGAGCCTTAAAACTCCAATCTGACAAGTGGTCTATACAAAATGATTTTGTATGAACTTTTCAACCAGCCTCATATTTGCATTGACAAATAAGCCAATGATTTCTTACATTGACAATGGAAGTAGGAGGCGGTGCACTGTCAATGATCCTATTATGTGAAACACATACTGAGAACAAAAGATTTTAAGCATTGAAGGAAGGAGTAACTGCCTGATATAGAAATTAAGGCATTGTAAAAAAACAACAAAAAAAAACAAACAAAAAAAAAACAACATTAAAATAGTGTTCAGTAAAAATCTGCTCCAGGTACTCTGACAAGAACTACTCTGAATGTGTAATAAATGAAGGTGCCAGGAGTGTTAGCTACTGCAGGTAAAATATTAACTACTTATGACTTTTCAACAAAACATAACTTAAAGAAAAATCTGAAACCCTTTTTTAAATATTCTTCTGATTTCTGTTGAAACCCATTTGAAATTACACACATTTCTTTGAGAATCCACTTTAAGCTAAACAGAAATCATAGATACAAATCAGGGTAAACTAGGTTAATTTCAAGATGAAAGTAAAATCAAGATTTTAAAAATGGCAAGTTAATCTAGTTGTGATCAAGAGTATGAGTTAAACCACATTGGTTTTATTGGACTGAAGAGGTGGACGGTCTGGTTGATAAAAATTGATGAAAAGTCACCTCTCCTTTGTCTCTTTAGACACTGGTCATCTGAGCACCGTTGTGTCTGAGGCTTTTGTCCGCTTCTTTGTGGAGTTAGTTGGACACTATCCACTGTTCATCACGGCTGAACGTGAAGACGGCTATTCCTCCTCTTCCTCATCCTCCCCTGCTTCCTGCGCTTTCCAGCGGGAGGGGTTCCGGAAAGCAATCCCTTCCAAGACCGTGCGCCGATTCTTGGAGGTCTTCATGGAAACCCAGATGTTTGGCTGGTTTATCCAGGAGAGAGAACTCCATCGGCAAGCTCTGAGAGGTACCCAAAAGGAGAAAGAAGAGGTTCGGGTTTGGGATATTGATTGAATGTTCATGATTTTGCTCCTCCCTGTCTGTAACAGGACTATTTGAAGTGAGAGTGCAGGAGTATCTGGACTCCATCAATGAGAATGAACACCGAAGGGTCAACAGATTTCTCAAAGGCTTGGGTAAGAATGATTCGGATCAGTTACCTCACGATACTGACTTGCTCCCATTTTAAATTATTCTTTTTTGTGGTTCTTCCAGGAAACAGAATGAAGTTTCTTTCTAAGAGATAATGAAAAGCAACAACATAAAAAAGGAAGAAGATCCTGATCGCTGTTTTATATATGGAAAGATGAAAACACCTGGAACTATAGATTTACAGAAGTATTTCACATCTGGGTTGGAAAATTTTCAAATGGAAACATAGATGGTACTATCTTTTTGGCATTGTGCTATATGCTGATGACACTCATTTTCAAGCACATCAGAAAAATAAAACTAAGTAGTTTGACAGTATGGTTGTGATCTTTTTTTTTTTTTTTTTTTTACAGTTTCCAGCAGGGGGTGGTATTAGAGAGAATAAAATGACAAACTTGCTCTCTGCTCTAAAATGCTTCAGTTTTCCTTCTGTCCAAACAAACTACCATATGCCACTGAAGCATGGAACTGCATGTTTAAACTTTGGACATCTGAACTTAAATATTTTTGTCTTTTTTTCCCCCATACTTCTGTTTGGAAAATTGATTGATTAGATTACTTTAAATCAAACAAAAGTTGCATTCTTGTAAAAAAAAAAAAAAAAAATCTCTATATTTGTGTGCCAGTTTAAATGTGTTAATTGACAACACTCATTTATCAGCCTTTTTCTACTAAGCTTGTGTATTTGGAGGTATTTGTTTTTTTTTTTTTTTTTTTTTTTTTTTTTTTCACAGTAAAGATCATCAGTGTGGAGTTGTTGATAAAAGCTTCACTGCTTGATTCTGTGAGTCATGGAAACCAAACAGATATTTACCCCACAGGGAAGACAGCACATCAGTGTCAGCATGAGCACATAACACATCTGCAAAGCAAAGCATAGTAGCACATTGTCAAAAATAATGGCATGCATGGTTAATACCTGCTTAGGATTCCTGAGTGCATAGTCAAGAAATTACTTTCTGGCAACATGAAGTAGGGAAAAAGATCTCGTATAGTAACACATCCTGCTCCGATGTAAAGAAATGTAAGAAAAGATGGGAACCAAAAACATTGTCATCTATCAGTCTGGAAAGAGTTACAAAGATATTCCTAGGGCTGTGGGACTCCAGTGAACCACAGTGAGAGCCATTATCTACAAATGAAGAAAACATGCAACAGCGGCGAACATTCCCCCGGCGGGGCCAGCCTAACAACATTACTCTAACAATGCAAGAAAGACTCATACAGGAGGTCACAAGAAACCCAGAACAACTTTAAAAGATCTGCATGCCTCACTTGTCTCAATTTAGGCCCGTGTCTGGGCAAAAATGGCATTCATGGGAGAATAAACACCAACAACACCCGCTGACCAAAAGAACACAAAGGCCCATCTCACATTTGCCAAAAACCATCTCAATGATCCCCTAAATTTTTGGACAAATTTTCTAAGGACTTATGGGACAAAAATGGAACTTTTTGGAAAGTGTGTATCCTGTTACATCTGGAGTAAAACTACCAGCTTCTGAGGGGGGAAAAAAATCCCCATACCAACAATCAAACATGGTAGTGTGATGGCCATTTTTCTGCTTCAGGTTCTGAATGACTTTCCGGAACTTGACAGAACCATGAATTCTGCTCTCAAGCAGAAAATGCTGAAGGAGAATGTCCAGCCATCGGTTTGACCTTAATTTCCAGAACAACAGAAAATGGGTGAGTTTTGTCATTTGCTTTGCACTTGTAAAACACTTAAGATCACATCTACCCTCAAAACCAAGCTTCACTGTGCACACACTTCTGGTGACAACACATAAGCCAAATGATAACAGCTCTTTCAAGAACACTTTTACATTTCTTCCTAAATGCCTGTTTTTAAATCAAATCCTTCCTCAAAGGTGCATCCTGCACAAGAACTGCAAAACTTACAACATATCTGAGAACACTACCTGAATTTGAGAAACTTGGAAATAATAAATCACGTCCAAGTGAAGTAACGAGGACCAGAGCAGACTAGAAAACTCAAATACCATGACAAAATCCCTCAAAAGTTACTCATCCAGTCGTGTTTACTAATGCCAGTTGATCACCTCGATTCTTTGCCTCTTTTGATCTCATCAAGCCAAGCACATATAAAGCAGACTCTTTGTGTTTTGCAAAATAGGGATAATCCATGCTCCAAATTCCCCGGAGTGTTTTTACCGTCATTTATCGTAAATCTTTCAGGTGGAAAAACTATACAGAAAACTGCAGATAACTGTTACTTGGAACTTGCACTTACAGTACTGTTTTAGTGACGATCCAAATTTTGTATGTGTGTAAAAGACAAGAAGAGAAATTTTTACCGCAACCACATCTTTAACAATTTTTTCCGACTAAACTTTTATATCAAAGTGGTTTGGCCCCAGTCTGTCGTCGTTCCGATTTGCGCTTGTAAAAGGATTAATTACTGAGATTAAAGCTGCAAATCAAGCCTTGTCAAACAAAGAAATAAATCCTTCAGGGAAATTAGTTTTATATATATATATATATATATATATATATATATATATATATATATATATATAAAAATAAAATGGAGATTTAGCAAAAACCAAACTGATAAACTTCAAAGACCAGCCTAATCATTTTTCCGTCAATAGATGTTCAAACATTATCTGTTTTACTATGTTTTTTAAATTTTTTTTTTTTATTTTTATTTATTTTACTATGTTTTTAGTTTATTTTTTTTTTCTTATCAGTGATAATCTTTTCTATACATGGACAAACTTTAACTTATTGGACCATGTCATGGTGATGTAATTGTAAATCAATTTGAAATTGATTTACAATTTCAAATTGTCCACCATTTGTAAAAATAGATTTGAATGCTTAAATTACTGACTACTGAAAAGTACTAAATTAAGAGCATGTTCCTTTTAATGTTACACACCTTGCTTATCATCTTCACTTTAAAAGTTGGCAAGAAATAGCTGGCAGATGATTTCTAACTATCAATAGCAGCATTTTTGACATTTTGACAGTAGTTTGCTTGGGCTCCAATTAAGGTACTTGTTTACACCTATAAGTCTGATACGTGATAGCTTTAGTGTGCAGCTTTTTTTGGCTAGCATGTATTAACTGAGAAATAATTTTAGTTGCAGTGTCACTACCTCTCCAGCTGATAAATGAAATCACACAAAAAAGCTATAAAAGTGAAATAATGGTTATTAAAGATGTGTAGAGTCAAATAAAGACATTCACAGTAGCACTCACTGTAGCATTGGTTGGTTGGCTTAAACGACTTGTGGCCTAAATTGTAGAGGACAAGCTGAACTTTGCATCATGTCACATTTATTTGGAAGTTGGAACTGTACCCGCTGTATACAAACTGTATGAGACATGACAGCTAAAAGGGGTTAGCTTAAAAACAGTTCATATTGTTAGCTTGAAACAGCTAAATCATGGTCTTCCCAGATGCTACTCTTGACAACAGCTGAATTTAAACAAAATCCCTGTTTAGTGATTCTTCGATTAAAAAAAAACAACAAACAAACAAAAAAAAACCCTGTACAATCTGTAACATCAATGATAAGAACAAGACTGTATTAAGAAGCATAGGTTGACACAAAAACAGTTAGCTTACAGCAGGGGTGCCCAGCTCTAGTCCTGGAGAGCAACTATCCGGCAACTTTTATGCATCTCTTCTCCAACACACATGAACTTAATTAATAGCTCATTGCCAGGTCTTTGCAGAGCTGAATGACATGATGAAGAGGGAATCTGATTCAGATGTGTTGGAGCAGGGATACGCTGGACACCCATTATTGCTATCTAAATAATGTAGCTATAGTGTCCACCACATTTATTAACACCACTGTGTAAAACATTTCGTAATGTTCACAGAATACAAAAATTTGCAGCAGTTCGTGAACTGTAACCTTTGAATATTTTTATATCATCTGTAGCATCTGAATTGCTATGCATGGTGGTAAGATAATTCTCTTCCAACCTTGTTCTTCCAGTTGTTTTAAGCCGTTTACTTTCACTGTTGACATGGGCAAAGTAAGGTTGCCTTACTTGAATGACAAGCCTCTGTCTGGCATCATTTTTATACCTCAGGGAAACAAAGTTATGGACAGCTAATTAAAAGTTTTTAACCACTTATATCAACTAAAAAAGTAAAAGTATACAATAAAAAATAAAACTTTTGCAACTGAATTTGTGCTATGTAGTGCTATATACTTCTATGTATGACCCCAGAGCGACCCACATGCACAGAACAAGAATGTAGATGCCACAACTGCACACTGTTCACGGAAGTAATTATAGATACTATTGTCAATGGATCGATTTTAAAATTATTCAGCAATGGGAGCTGACAGTGTTGTCACAAGATCATAACAAGACAAAGGAAGCTAATGAAAAGAAAGCACAACTAATAGCAATGGGCTTTTATGGAGGACTGACTGCAGCTTCTGTAGAGAAGTCTGTTTGGATGCAAAGTCAGACCAGGAGTGGTGTAATTGTGACGTGATGCACTGACAGACTTCTTTCATAATGTCATAATTATTATTTTCAGCCATTATTTATGTGCTGATTTACCACGTCTGGCTTCTTCTGGTGCAGAGTTATGATGCATGTCTCCAGTCAATAACTTAAAAGTCAGATGAAATGCATTCACACTGCAGATGCTTTGAAAACAATCTGATATGCATATGATTTAGTACCACATATGGAAGTGACACAAATCAAATAATTCTTTTGGTTGAAAATATTGGAATTGGGCCATTCAGACTACCATGAAAAAGTCTCATATGGGTCACTTTTGGGGAAAAAAAAAAAAATAAATAAAAAAATTATGGTGCATTTCTCTGTTGAGTGAATGTGAGACCAGTGAAAACAATACATGAATACAAGAATGATGCAAAAAAAAAAAAAAAAAAAAAAAAAAAAAAAAAAAAAACAAACAAACAAACAAAAAAAAACTTACAAGAAATAACAGGAACTACTTTAATACAAAATTCAAAAGTTACAAGCTAAACCAAAGTTCAAATAGAAGATAAAAGATAATGGTTGAAATTTTATCTTGCACCTCTTGCACTCACATTTGATTTGTAAGAAAACTCAAATCCAAGTTTTAAAGAATCAACAGCAATAAATTATATTAAATAAAATATTTCAAACATGATTACAAGTGATGAATTGGAGGAGGCGCAATCTATCAGAGCTGAAAAAGCAAAATAAAAGGTTGTACAGCATAACTCTACATATGCTTCTTCAGTTAAGCTGTCAGAGTTACAAATGTGAAAATCTCAGCATCGGTCCCTGAATTGCTCCCAGGTTGGGAAAGCTGCAGTGCAGAAGTCATCTCAGGAAGATGAATGGATGTGATGAGTGAGGAGCACTGACTTCAGCTGAAATGTTTGATCAGCTTGCTCAGGTTGTTTGAGCCTGAATGTGTTGTTGTTGTGCTTGTGGATTTGTGTGGATCATGTGCAGATGTTTGAACCCCAGGCCTCAAATTGTCATACCTTGTTTCCTGCCAAGCACCTTACTCTGATTCCAAGAAAGTTAGTAAACAGGCAATTATATGTCTGATTAATCCCAACCAGCAGGACTTAACCTTCAAAGCCTTACATCCTCCAACAATACATGTATATGGCTAAACTCCCTAAACCTCAGCTCTCTCACCCTGTTCATTTTCAGTCAAGGGGGAAAGTACTCTTCTCTACCACTTACAAACAATAGTTTGTTGAAACTCTAATCTTCCCTGCAAAGTCCATTTGACTGGTGTCTTTTACCTGAATGGATTCCAGATTTATGAGATAGTCTGCAGTTCTAACCTCTGAAATATCCACCTACATGTCAGAACCTGCTGGAAGATTCAGCAGTGCAACACATTGCATCTCAAACCATCCAGCCAGCAATAAAATCAAATTATCATCACAGCCCATTAAAAAGCAACCACCAATTCAATTATGAATTCTCTCTGGAGATTTAACAACCTCATTCCAAGGCTCGCAAGCTTGCATTTCGAACTCTCTTGAGGTTGCCTTTGCTAATTACAGGATTCATGGTGTGATTTATGAAGAGATGGAGGTGCAGCAGCTGAGCACCTCTTGCTATTAATCAAAATGAAGACTTTAGTGTCTTTTGCTGTCATTTTGTTTCAGCCTTTTTTTTGTACATTCACACCTACAACCCTGGAGCCAAAGGTTCTGCGCAGATTTGAAAGGGGGAAAAAAAGAAGTTCATGGAGGTTGTAACTCCCAAGTGTCAAACGCAGTTCTAAACAAATTTCCAGACTTGAGGCATTGATGGGCTCTATTATGGTATGGGTATGTAGATGTTCTTGAGGAGTGCTTTTGTTCTTGGCTGAAACTTGGAAGTTGGGTTCACAAGTGTAACCACAGTCTCACGCTATGTTTTCTTGTCCACTTGAGTGGCATGCCGAGCAAGGGCATCAATCTGACAAGGAAGGTAAGGGCCAATGATAACTCTGTAGGATTATCATAATTTCAGGATGAATCTATTGACAGGATAGTTATTAGCATGCACTCCATAATATTTCCTTATTGGAAGAGTGGCAAGGAGAACACTATTGCTGAAATACAGCTAAAGGAAGTACCACAAGCCCTGTAGGGGGACACAGCAAACACCTGAAAGAAGGTGCTCTGGTCAGATGAGACCCCAACACAAGCTAGCATACATATATAATGTATGCTAGGAAACAGCACATTGCCCTGAACACAACATCCCAATGGTAAAACAAGGTGGTTTCCAAAATGTTGAAAAGTTCAAAGGGGTTTCAATACTTTTCCAAAACTCTGTATGTACTCCGGCAGAAACCTCAACAAGCAACTGTTTTCTGGAGCTGCAGGTGCAGTGTCCAACTAAAGCTCGGACAAATAATACCAAAGATCTGAAATCCACCACTTTACAGAGAAGCAACTATCAAAGTGTATAGAGCTGGGGGATGTAGGGAAAGGAAAGGCAAGTCTAGTGAAAAAATCAAGTGCAAGAAAGCTTATTAAGAGTGGAGAGTTTTCATTTACCTGCTGCTTAGTCCGGCGGATTCAAACCAAGAGCTTGCAAAGAGCATGAACAGCAAAGGAGTAAGGCTGTTGAATGCATAAAGCATGGGTTGTATGTTTAACCTTTTTATGTGGCCTGTTTTTTTCACCCCTTTAATCTTGGATTTTAAAACGAGGAGAAAGGCCGAGGCTCAAAAATAGAGCCCAGAATGAAAAAAAAGAGGGATGGATGTTAAAGGGGGGCAGCAAAGCTTCAGGCCACACACAGAGATCTTCAGGGCTGAGGCTGAGTCAGTCAGCCTTGTCTGCATGTGGTCTCTTGGATGTGTCCAAGTTTATCCCCACTTCTGTTTCACCACCATTTGTTACGGCAAATGGTTAAAATCCTCCTCTCCTTCCTCACTGTTTCGTCTCTCATTCATTCAGCTGAGATTATCTTTTAAAAAAAAGTTTTATTTTTTTAAAGGAACCCTATCTCAACATTATTTCACTTTTAGGCATGAAGAGGAGTCTGTCTGGAAGTGAACAAACATAACCATGCACACATGGACTGACGGAAGGGAATTCTCTATCAGACCAGCTGCAGGGTGGTCCAGTCTATAAGTGTCATTATGCAGACCCATCTCTCCTCTAAGGCTTCTGTGTCTAGACTTTAAGGAACTTATGACTTTTCTTGAACTGCGGTAGGTGCTTTCCTTTTTAACTATTGTTCATGAGGCAAGAGACCAGAGCATTACAAGTTCTTGTCTTTCAGATTCAATAATAAAAATAAAAAATAAAAATTCCAGCAGTCGGATCATTAATTGTTTGATGGACTGTAAAAAAGTTACCTTGATACACTTTGCACAAAAAATGTGCTCATAAAAGACCAAGCAGTAAATAAATTTAAAATGATTTTTTTAACAACTTTTTTCCCCCTTATTGTTTTCTTAAACCAGCATCAGTTTTAATTATACACCTAAAATATCAATGAAATTATTTAAAAAAAAATTTTTTTAAAATATTTTTAATGTTTAAACTGTCTATTTTTTTCAAATACTTCCAGCAGAATGGATCATTTTTGTTTCCATTATGCCAACTTGGTATATGTGAATAATACGCAGCAACACTTATTTATAAGCATTATCATCTAGAAGGTCATGTTTCATAAAATTCTCACAAACCATCCAGCACAGAAAAACATGTTAATAAAGGATCACGCCTAAAAAAACAAAGTAAGAAATATTTTTCCCAAGTTTCTACATGATTTTATGTAACATCTATTTCTTGTCATCAGTAAACTATACTAAATGTTAAGATTATCTTCTCATAGTGAGGACTTATTACTAGTTTTAATGAAAAAAACTTAATCAATTGGTTTAAAATGTAAATATTACTAATTTAAAGACACGGTAGATGGATGTGAAAACTCCACAATGTTCCCATACAACTGATCAGCATCATTAGTACTTCTTATGCTATTCAGTGTGTACATTTAGTCTGCAATTACACTGTGACAACACCAGAGTTCCCTTGAGCACTAAACACAAATGTTTTCAGCTTCTTTTAGGCCAGCAGAAGGGAACTATTTCCCTCAAGGGCAGCATAATAACTGACTGATGTCAAGGGCAGGACTGTTGGCTGAACACAATTATTCCAAGTACAGTTAAGCACTAAAATAATCATACCCCTGACAGATTTAGATTAAAAATAGTTTTTGATTGGAAGTTAGTTTCTCATAATGATGATAATGGATCAATTTGCCCTTTCTTCAATCGTGTCAGCTGCCTTATAGGGTCAATAAGTGAAAGTGTCCACCAGAAGTTACACTTTGCAGCCTGAAACTTACAGTGCTTTGCAAAAGTAAAAGTACAACCTCTAACATTAATGTCTGTTTTTCTCTGATTTTATGCACCAGACAGACACAAAGTTGAGCATAATTGTAAGATGGGAAGAAAAAAAATATGCATTGTTTACACAATTTTTGATAAATAAAAATCTGAAAAGTGTGTCATGCATATTTATTCGCCTTTACTCTGATACCCCTAAACAGAATCCAGCGCAACCAGCTGTAGAAACGCATGGCACACTGCAAACCCAGCAAGACATGGCCATCCATCCTGACTGACTTTCCTAGAATGAAGAGCATTAATCAGAACAGTTACAAGGAGGCCTATGGTAACTCTGGAGGAACTGCAGAGAACCACAACTCAGGCTGGAGAAATTGTTGACAGGACAACTATTAGTGATACATTATTGCATGTGTTGAGGAATTATACCAAACAGAAATTGTCCTTGAAAGAACAAAAAAAAAAAAAAAAAAAAAAAAAAAAAAAAAAAAGGAAGGCATCAAAAAACAACCATGGGCACACTCATATCCCTAAATTTGCGCAGTCCATATTCAGCTTTGACCCTACCCTTTATTGTCCTACAGGCTTGCCAAAATTAACAACATAAGCACATGTAGGAGTTCACAATCCTAATGGCCTTTCCTGTAAAGTCTACTTTCTGTCAAAGTGAAAATGTTTTTTAGACCACTGTTAAACTTTAAGCTGCCATCAAAGAGCCTGGGTAGTAATTACAGCTCACTATAAAGAGTAAATACAGAGTAATAGGTTTTCCTGTTACTATCAGTTCTGTCTGTGTGTTTTGTGTGCACATAATATAATTTCTGCAAACCACATTTGTAAGGCGTGCCCAAAATGAGGTGTAACGTGCAGGCATGTTAAACACATAGAGCGAGGTGCTATTTGTGGAAAGGAAAAATTACTTGACAACTGCACGAGCTCCCTGTGAGTACTGTCGCCAAACTGATTCCGCCTTGAAGCTGTCAGTCAGCCTTTTTTTTTATTATTTACAGGGTTTAGAGCTTATCTCTAGGTGGCTGAGCTGATTTCCATCTAGTGCTGTGTCCACGGTGATATAAAACCCGACTCAGGAGTTTTATTTGCTTTTCTGTTTAACTTACATTGCTTCTCAGCTTAATTTAAAAGGAAAAGTCCTCAAGAGCAGACATATTGACCAAGGACTCATGGGGATCCAAATGTTACATATTTTTCTACAGTATTTAAACTGTAGCTGCTTTTTGTAGTCTCTTTTCATTTTCCATTTCAGCTTGTGTCTAAAATGATTTGTGCCTGCCTGTAGAATTTTTCACTGCCTAGTCCTTCCAAAAGTCTGGAAATGTTTTTCGGAGATGTTTTACATTGGCTGAGGTCAAACATTCCACAGAATTCAAGACTGAAGGTCAGGAAATACCTCTTAGTTACAGTTTTAATACAAAAAAATTAAATCAAATCAATCACACTAACTGTAAAGGACCGAAAATGGATTCAGCTAGGGTTGATTTTGCATAATTTGAAAAGTTCAGAACAAAAAATGTCTAATAAAAATGAGTGTAGGATTTCCTTAACATGTGGCAAATTTGCCATTATAGTATTAACAAGCAAGGGGGGGCACACGTGTGTGTGTGTAAAGAACAGATCAAGAAAAGTTGTGTTTTTATGTCCATGTGTGAGTCTCTGGGGTGGATGTTATATAAAATAAGCAGGATTTATTTGAGGTCCTGAAACAAATTACTCCAAAGAGAGATTCCAAAATTTTAAGAAATGGCACACTGAACACACAAACTCCCTCGATGGGAAAACACACTGTGTCTATAAAAGAAACTAACGATAGTAACAAAGTAATGATATGAAAGTTTAGTATGAGTATTGAGAACAAATTGATTAACAAAATAAATGTAATTTTCAAAGCCATCACTAAGGTTTGTAGTAGTGACACAAACACACTACTATGTTTAATATTTATGAACAACTTTCACAACTGTCCAGACTAATTTCAGTCAGTGGTTCAGATTCTTGTATTTTAGTAGAATGCTTACCATCATGTATGCTCCAATCAAACAACTACCAGAGAAACTATCAATGAGAATTTGATGAGAGAATTTGCAATAAAATATCAAAGTAACCTGGACAGCATCATTCCAGAAATTCCAATAAGTGCCATGAACTGATGTCTAGCAATGAATGCAATAAACAAGCATTATTATTTCACACAGTGAGAGTGCAATTTTCTAGATAACACAAATCACTAGTACTTACAGAAAAATCAAATGAATGAAATATTGATATGGAAAGTAGAAGAACAAACAAGAGACTGCAACTTACTCACTGAAAACAGCTCAGACAAGAAAAAAAAAAACACACACAGATCCCTTTAAACTTAACTTGTTGCGAGGGAGAGTATTGTTGAAATCTTGTTAGTAGTCGTTTTTATTGATTGGTTCTTTGTGATGTTTATGCGAGTTCAAAACAACAGTTTCATTTCAGATTATGGAAAAAAAAGTTCTCACATAGTATTTGGTCAGAATTTGTTAATTTGGCAATAAAGGGATTCAATATGCACACATATTACAGTAGTAAAGCAAACTTTTGTGCAGAAAAAACCTTTTGCATTATTTAAAAAAAAAAAAAAGTGTTATATTCTGTATTTGAGTTTATCAATCAACAAGCACAGAACATAAATGTGGCCCGGAACATTTTGAGATTTTTAGTGGTTTGTAATGGCGTTGCACACAAGAACAATGGGGAAAGCCAAAAATCTGCCAGTTGCTTTACTGTAAACTCTTGTTTTTGTTGTTTAAATTGAGACTGCTAAATTTTGTTTTGATAAACATGGGAAGGGGGGAAGTGGGTGTAAAAGCGACAGACATGAGACTGACATCCTGGGAATGACAAGAACAGTTGTGTTTGAGGTAGCTGGCAGCCATCTTCTGCCTGTTTGTCTCCACAACAGAGATAAACAGTGCTGAGTTTGCTTCTCGAACTTGCCTGGTGATGTTCCATGGCAAGTTTTGTGTATGTTTGTGCAGCGTGAAAAAATGCATTTGGAAAATACTGTGCAGCTATTCATAAGGATGAATGTGGTCAGAGTGTACAGAATACATTTGAAATATGAGCCGATATGGCTGTGATCAGTACTAAATATTTCAACATTCTCCTTCAAAATAAGATAAACATTAATTGGAAAACTATGAAACTTGGCCTTGCCAAAAATCACATAGAGATCTCGACAGGCTACGTTTTTTGTATTGTAGTAGCAGTGAAAAATGAGACTCCCAAAAGCATTTCTCTCCTTAATATCACATCACGATGTCAGCTTCTGCCAATTTCTTTTTTTCATTTTTGGATTGTAGACTGAAGCTGATTGATTGACTGGTGGAGTCTGGCCAGTGTGTCCTTATTTGAACCGTTTGAGTTAGAATGGCCAAGACTGCAGCAAGAGATAAACTTTTCTCTGCCGAAAACCGCAGCAGGTGGCTTGTGTTTGGGTTGTACGCTGGCTTAGTATCGTGTTACGCACTTCTACACATGTAATCAATTAGTGCATAGTAGATCCTCGGCATAGAGGGTGATTGCTTGTATGGTACCAAACTCACAATGTGAAGAGAGAGCAACAGAAATCAACAGAATAACCTGAGCTGACCTGCAACAATTAGATTATATTTCTGAAAAAGGTACAGTAAGTTAAATGTTACAATTCTCAGAAACAAACCAAATGTGATTAACTGTTCCAGAGTCTAAAGGGTCACTGCTTATGTTACCAATAAGAAAAGAGATCCTGCAACTCAAAGGATTTTCTTTTTTTCATTCATCTTAATACCTACGGTGCCATCCAAACGAATTATCTCCTTTGATAAAAAGGTGTAAAAGTCCTTAAAATAAATTAATCTTACATTAATCCATGCAGGAGCATGAGCTCACCCCGATTAAGAAAAATTGCTTCACACAATATCTATGGTATTAAAGCATGGCACTAAGAGTGCTATTGAAGAAGAAGGAAGACTTTGTGTCTCGAGAACCATTTCTGTGTTTACAATATGTTTTGAATCATCATTCTGTTTACAGATGCAATGATGACCCATGCTCAGATTTCTGTTTGTGGTAACCACAATCGTATTGCAACTATGCTTATAATTTAGAGAGTTTATGATGCCCTACACCTAATGAAGTCCCAAGGGCCTTTAAGGGGAGATTAGCACGATCCTCCACCATGCTTAATATTGAATATATTTCACTGTTTATTTTTAGGACTGACTGTTAGGCATCAACAAATGAACACCAAAACATTTAGAGTCTAAGCTAATTTGCGATGTTTGTGACTTGATAGGTTTAAGTGGGCATGGGACATATTTCTTCATATTCACACTTTGATTCAAACAGTTGATTCAAACAACCATGTTCGTTGATTGAAAGTTCAATCTTAAACTGCTTTCATAAAACAGTTTAATCATAAATCCGCAAAGACGAGTCCTTCCGGGGCAGCATGTGGCATAATGGCTGAATGGGTACCCCGTGTACGGAGGCTGTTCTTCAGAACAGTCATCTGTGGTTCAATTGCTGATCATGGGACCCATTTACTGTCTGACTACTGTGAATGTCGGACACTCGTGACACAAAAAAAAGGCAACAAAAAAGTATTAGCCCCTCCCTGAGTTTGCTGTGGCCTTTAATAAATCACCTTTCAAACTAGTTATGCCTTACAAATGTAAGAACTAAGGAAAGCAGGGTGTGAAACTCTTGAGGGTGGATACAAGGAATTACACATGAAATGAGTGTCAGATATTTCCCATTTGAAATGGTTAAACACATCATTGGCATGATGTTCCTTTCAGATGGATAAATGCTTTTATATGCAAGCGCAGTAAACCCAATATATGACTGTTTCAAAAGCTAATTTCAACATGGCTTCAGGCGTAACTGATAAGCCTTATCTATGCAAGCGAACTTCAACAGAATGTGGAGCAATTTGGACATACGGTAAGCAAGAACGGGCAGGTTAGACAAGAGGAGGTGATTAGAACAAAAAAAAAAAAAAAAAAAAAAAAAAAGTATGTTGCTTCAAACTAAACTGGTAGAGGAAGACTGGGAGGTGATACTAGTTCAGAGCTCCTGCATCATTGAAGGATTATTGGTGATATTTTGTTTCAGTCAGCAGTAGTCCCCCCAAGGCTTGGGGATCACCAAGATGCTTTTTGGCTAATGTGCAACGGACTATTCAGACTGAAAAATAGCTTTTTTGTTTAGCAGTTATTAGAAGTTTTTAGCAAAGGCCAAAGGCGCCAATTGATGCCCATTAAATGAAATACTCCGCTGTGCTGTTGATGTGCATTCCCCTTAAGTCTTGGTTTTAAATCTTTTGTGAAAGAGGCTTTAGTCTAATCTGACTTAAGCACACAGTTCAAACTCCAGACATTTACTACGGTTGAGGAACTACATGAAACACTTTCTCCTGACGTGTCCCTTCTCCCCTCAAAAAACAAAACAAAACAAAAAAAACAGTTGGCATATAGATAGAGTCTAATGGTTGCTGTAGAGACTTGCTGATTCCAATATGCTACTCTTTACCTCCCTTACGGTCATCCTCACTGTGCATTGTAGCTAGATAAATCTAAATCTTGTCTCTCCTTGCTTGTTACAGTCATTTTAATTTTGGATAGTTTAATGATCCATGTATCATCCCCTGATTTAACCCTCTTTGTCCAGTCCCAGTGTGATGCTGTCGTGTGTGTTAGAGATATGTATTAGATATTGTTCTCAGTGTAAATTCATGCAATAATTTTGACGAAATAGCCCTTTTCTTGTAGCCATTTCCTGTCTTAATAGTGTCAACACATATCTGCCTTAATTAAATGCCATGTTCATATGTCTTTCCCATTTTGAAAAGAGAAACAGGTCACATAATCTTTAAAACAAAAACAAGAAAAATGGATTACTGATTAAAAACTACCTGGAAATTTATCAGCTTAGAAAAGTAAAGTATAAATTTAAAAAGAAAATCTTTAGTTTGGGGGACCAACAAATGTTATTGTTTTTCCTAACATGGGAAAAACATTTTTTTCCACTAAATATATGAACTTAAATTAAAGGTTTAATTTTTAATACATTTTTTAAGTGAGATTATGCTAACCCAGTAAAAGACTAGCCTCTTTTAAAGGTTTTTACTTATCTCTATCAGCAGTAGCAATAAGAGTGAAGGGCATTGTAGAAACTCGGTAAACAAATGCTGGGATAAAACTGACTGAACATTTTAAGCGTGGTGCTGCAAGAATATTCACATATCTTTTTTGGGCCTGCAGATAAATTCCTGACAAGTGAGGCACGTGTCCAATGATCTACAGGGATTGAGAGTTAAAAGGTTCCAATTTTGAAAATCCACCTTCACGTTGTCTCATTGAGAAATATGTCTAGTACTAACCTTATGGGAAACACTTGTACAAATACTGACTGTCCTTTTGTCTGTTAGTGGTTCAGAGAGTTGCCTCCAGGGAAAGGTCTCCTTCCAGTCATAACTAAAACAGTCTGACTTGGCTGTGGAGACTGCGACCAAATTTACAAGTTTCTTCTTGTAATAGCCAAAGGGCTGTTGCAGTACTCATGCTGGACTTGGTGTTGGGTACACAATAAAGAGACTCAAAAACATTTAATAAATCAGCAGTACTTCAAAAAATAATGCATGTGGCTATTTAGTCTTTCCATTGAAAGTCTGGTTTTATTCAAGCTTTATCCTCATATCTAACCATGTTCATCAATTTCTTCTGTGTTGTAGATCATCAAACAAATTTTAACATCAAAATGACATACCCAGAGTTAATACAATATAATGATTGCATTTTTTAAGGGTTATCCAAACCAACCTAATCTTACGTGCACCTGATTTTCCTGGCACCAACGTCACAGCATCAGAACCCCACGTTTCAGTCCAACCCATGTTGCTTAAACAGATACAGATAATACCACTGATCAAATTTAGGGGGTTTCCCCTTAACAGTGTATCTATAATATTACACAAACAGCAAACATCTGACGACCAACTAATACACATTAAAAATGTGCAAAAAAACCCTGAGTCAAATCAAACTAAGTAAAGCCTAGCTTGCTGGGATTACTTTGCTGTTTCAGGATCGGGACAACTAGTCATCAGTGATGATGGAATCATATCTGCTCTCTGGCAAAAAATCCTGAAGGACAGTGTCTCTCAGTGTCAGTGTCGCATTGCAAAAGTATTAACGTATTCCTCTGATTTCACAGTCCTTGTGGTGTAGTACACATTGTGCACAATTCCAAGTGTAGCACCGCTGCAGGACTTGAGGGAAAAAAAGTGCTACAGCCTTTGCATTTTGGGAACTAACTTTCTGATGAATATATGTTGGACAGTGAGAGCCTATCGGAGGCGTAAATAACAATCTCACAAGTTGTGGTTTATTACTATTAAATCCAGATGTTCTCTAACAGGTAAAGCCTGCAGCCCCATCAAAAACTCACTAAATCCCTCGGCTCTCTGTGCTGATCCTGACACAGCTCATTAAACTGTGATTATACTGCTCCCAAGGGTTAAGGCCCTGGACCAGCTCATTATAGAGGCAACAGAAAACAGAGCTCACAAAATGAATCTTAACATTTCTACCAATAATCTTCCATTGTAGTTTGTCTCCAAACCAAAAACCTTTGCACATGTATGCCTTAGGATGTAAACAAACATTAAACAGGAAGCAAAAGCTTTTTCCATGAAGAGCATTGATTAAAAAGTGCCATAAGCTGTGACAGGCTCCAACCATTAGAATTAGCTATTGGCTGACCTCGAAGGTACTCTACACCCCTCTCCTTCCTGGCAAATGATACGTAGCACCCCTCACATTTTCCAGAAAGTTACTGGGGATCCAGGGAGTGAGGCCAAATTAGCCTGAGATGATGAAGAACAGATTTCAGATACAGGTGTTTCAGAGGAAACGGATGGGAGGTCCAACCACATTTAGCTAATTCAGTTAGCTAATTAGATAGTTTTAGACATGCAGTCCAAGAATGTAATCGTTATGAGCTTTTATTAGTTAATTTCATTAGAAGGTCCCCTGTTCTGCTTTCTTAGCATGTCCTTGGAGTTGGATTATTGAAAACTTGTCAAACCTAACTGCAATAATACCTTTCATGTTTTTCTTCATTTTAATGGCCTCTTTTTCCTGCTTAATTTTAAACTTTCTATCTTCTGTTGTTTAGTATGGGGGACCCAAACTGACATAATATAAAATAAAAGCAAAAATATATATATTTTGTTTTTCCTTTTCCTTAAACATGCGTTTTCATCAAGAAATGTATATATTTTGTTTTGCCTTTTCCTTATACATGCGTTTGTTCTTTTTACATTTCCTCGTCTCCTCTTTTTACTTTACCGTCTGCATTTCTGCCTCATTATGCAAAGGAGGAG
This sequence comes from Anableps anableps, assembly GCA_014839685.1. NCBI lineage: Eukaryota > Metazoa > Chordata > Actinopteri > Cyprinodontiformes > Anablepidae > Anableps > Anableps anableps. Next base: position 15,798,324 of record CM026087.1, read on the forward strand.
GGCTGCGTTCTTGGTCCAGCTCCTCTACTGTTGGTCAGCTGAAAACTGACGAGCCTTCCAACTCGTCCAGTTTATTTGCAGCTTCCCTTAACAACTCCGATGCAGACCATCTTTCCACTCCCTCCATAACTATACTTTAGCTACTAAACTGAAGCCAAAGGCGCATGCATGCACAGTCAATCTGCATATGAATCCTGGTCCTTCCTGTTTATTGACCAATAGTAGAGGAGCTGGACCAGGAAGGCAACCCTCCTCATTTGCATAATGAGTTAGAAATGCATACGGTAAAGTAAAAAGAGGAAATGTTTATACGCTTGTATAAGGAAAAGGCGAAACAAAATTTATAAATTTCTTGACAAATACGCTTGGATAAGGAAAACGAAAAAGAAAATATATACATTTCTGCTTTTATTTTTAATTATGTCAGTTTCGGTCCTCCACAGTTTAGTTGCTACTTTTGGTTTGACCTAAAACTTTGTTACTGAAAATAGGTGCACCCATGTTCATGAAAATCATGTTCTGTATATGAACAATGGATGAAGATTCTGTGATCACCTATTCACCAACCTACCAAGTACTTTGCTGGAACTTAGACGTTACGTTCAAGAATTTACTAGATACGTACTACCTATTTTCTCAGAACTTTCCAGGTAGTGTCCCAGACCTTAAGGATAAGTTATTAAAATCCTTACCTTCGAGATCTCTTTCCAGAAAATATCGAGTATTCTTCTGGAACTTATTGGAACATTTTCAGACCCAACCGAGTACCATCCAACACTTAAAGATTTGTTCTTATAACTTACTGGGAATTTAATGGCACTTTGTTACTTTCCAAGAACCTACCAAATACTTTACTGGAACTGAAAAGTTTCTTTCCAGCATTCACAAGGTACTTTCCAGGAAATTCTCAGGGATTTATTAGTTACTTTCTCAGAATTTACCAAGAAGCTTCCCAGAACTTGGAGGTTAGTTTCCAGAACTGACCAGGTACTTTCCTGACACATTTATTTAACTTACTGGTAACTTTTCCAAAACTACTCAAGTAGTTTATCAGAACTATGAGAATACTTTTCACAGCTTACAAAGTATTTCCCTGGAACTTATTGGCTACTTTCCCAGACCCTAGCAAATACTTCACTGAAACCTGGAGGTAACTTTGTTACAACTTACCAAGTATTTTCTTGAACTTAGAGGTTACTTTACAGAATCCACCAGATAATTTCATGTACCTTTTACTGAATTTATAGGTTATTTTCAAAGAAATTTCCAGGGAACTTCTCCAAAACAAAAAGAGCATCCATTTGGTACCATTTGGCTACTAGTCCACTGAGGTAGTTAGGAGCCCACATTATCCCAGTGGCAGAACAAAAAATGTTCCAACTGAGATGGTGAAGTAAGAGGGACACTGTAAACCTGAGATACTGGACTGGAACCAATATCTGCATTCCACCTCATTTTAGAGAGCTTTCTGGTTTCTTGGTCTGTCTACGCATTGGCTCGAGGGTTACTAGATGTACACCATGAACCATCCTCCAGTTAAAACTGCGTGAGCCAAATGTGTTTATTTTAAACTCTCCAGTAATTACCTAAATATGCCTCAAAGACATGCGTGGTAAGAAGCAGAATGTCATGTGTATATTTAGAGTAAATGCTATGATAGTTACAGTCAAAACACATAGCAACACTAATACACCACTGCCTTAAAAACTAGCAGCTTCCTGGCACTAATGTGCTGGAAAGTCATTCAGAAGAGACCTCAACTCGTTTTCTATTAATGTTACACAGAGCATTTTAAAAAGCTGTGCTGTTGAGATCTGTGGTTGGTGTGCCATCGGGAGAGCTTTCAAACAATGGACAGAATGGGGTTTCCGCTGCTTTGTGATGGAAAACTGGCCAAACCATGGCTGTCTGCCATTACAGTGAGCCGGCCACAATTAGGAGGGAGACTTAAATGTGAAAGCGGCTTGGTGTAAAAGCATGCATGATGCTTTGATCTTCAAAAGCAGTTTGATGCTTCTACTAAAAAGAAAGAATGAACTTGGAATGTGGTCAGTTTTATTCATAACAGCAAATCTGAAGAGTAGAATTTAAAAGTTCATGTTGCCACAAAAACAAGAAAGAATGTTTAAAAAAAAAAAAAAAAAAAGGAAAATGTTGAATTTTAAATCACCATCTTTGATAGAAATGAGTCTGCAGAAAGTAATAAACAGTGAAAAAAAAACAACTCTAACAAACATTATTCTTGGTGAGTCGCCAGATTTTTGTCCTCATCCAGGCCCAGAGTACTCTCAAGTGGGCCTGAGTGTTGTCCTGGTGTTTAAAGAAAAGGAAAACAAGCCAGTGGCTCCCCGTAAGATATATAGTTATACTCCATTTTAAGCATGCACAAAAATGCACAACTATTCAAACTTCTTTCTTTCTTTTGCTTATGCCTGCAGCGCTTAAACATTAGCCTACATAAGATTTACTATCAGACTATTTTTCACAAGCTCTGCTTGATTTTTTTCCTTTGTCTCCAGTTAATGCTTATCCAGCTCAGACTCAAACTCAAAGTTTTGCTTGTAGCTTTTCTGTCAAGATATTCTGGTTATTTTATGTGATGTGAATGGGTTGGGTTCCAGTCTCTAGGTGAACTGTAATTTCAGATAATTACTACTAAAATGTTCCAACATATCCTTCATATGGCTCAGAGTTCTTTTAATGAGGCAATAGAGTGACTAGATTTTTTTTTTTTTTGGGTGCAGCAGCACCCCTCCCACACCCGTTGCTGTGCATTGCCAGGATGGCCATCTCAAAGAAAGCTACTATGCTTTTCCTTTGCTTACAAAACAAATGTGAAAAATTCTAAAAAATGACTGGAGTTTAAGCAGATTTACAGTTTTTACACAAATTGTTCAAGAATAAACAACAAAATTAAAAGACACAGTGGTAAAATAGCTCATTGAGACAAGTAGACTGTTACTCTACGGGAAATGAATAACTCCAATATTTACCAAAAAGAGCCATAACACATTTAATTTCATTGCTGCATGTGTTTGTGCTATCAACTCTTCTATTACTGGTAAGATTCAGGAGCTAAAAATATATAAAAAAAATAAATCTATGCAGTTTTGTGATAAAATTAGAACATCCCATTAAATATTTCGTTCCTTAAAAAGAAATGTTCTCATCTCATGTCAGTGTCTAGTCTTTTTTAAAAATTTATCTGTGGAAAATAAAGTCTTTAAATTACAGGCAAACACCAAAGATGAGCCTTGTATTATTCATTAAACAAGAGATATCATAAACATGTGTTTTTCTTACTGAGGAAAAAAGTTAGAACACCCTACCTCCTTGCTAGTCTTTCCACCTATGGTTGAAGTAAGTTCAGTCAGAACTCTTGTAGACATCTACAAGCCTCTGACATTAGTCTGAGGAAAATTTGCCCCAATGCTCACTTTCAGCTGTGAGTTTTGAATTTTTTGACATACAGCTCTTTTCAGCTCACCCAATGGAATCTCAAGATCTGGACTTTACCCGGGATTTTCTTAATTCTCAGCCAGTCCTTGATGGTCTCACTGGTATGTTTTGGGCCATTGTCATGTTGCAGGGTCCAATTCTGCTTCAGCTTTATTTTTTACAGCTGGTCCCAGAAAATGCTGTATATAGAGCATAATGGGGGTACTTATGGAGTTAAAAAAGTGGTTCAACAAAAACATTTTTTTTTATTATAATTGAGAAAAGAGTGTGAAAATATGTGTTGCATTTCATTGTTTATGGCTGTGCTGTTTATTTTATATATACTATAGCTGTAACTTGAACAAAAAATGCTTTTAATTGAACTTAATGAATCTAGTGTATCTAATCTTAGCCTGAATACTTTGTCTTGTATCTTTCCCATGCCCCACTGTCACCCAAGAGCTCAAGCCACATATTTTAAACAAAGGTATTTCCTCGGCCATTATTTTTATTTTTAATAATATTTCTCCTCATAGCGACCTAGTGAGGACCCCTGTTCTCGGCTGCATAGCTCACATTTTTTACACGGGCTGTTTATACAGCTGCATATCTTTCGGAGCCTGGTTTTGGGCTGAGCAGGGTGACGCAGATGTTTGGGTTCTGGTCGGTGCCATCTGGTAACTCTGGCTCCCAGAAGAACTTAGCTGGATGAGGATTTCATTGTGGAAGGTTGAGCGTGGAAAGTAGATACAATCTCCAGGGGATAAGAAGTGTACGGAAAAAAGAAAACATTAGAAGTAAAATGTTTGGAGAAAAGCACTGATAAAAAAAAGTTTGAAAGGTACAGGTTGAAGAAGGGGAGGACAGGGTGAGTTGGGGGGGAAGGGGTTTTGTTGAGGTAGTTGGATGGTGTGAACTAAAAGAGGGAAAGACAGTGGGCTGAATGGTGGGAATGTAGCGTGTGAAATTGTGGGCATTAAGAAGCAGGAAACGGCAGGGCAAGAGGGCACAATACAAGTGTCTTAGTGAGTGTTGCGGTAAAAAAAGAAAACGTACAGTGCCTCCCAAACATTCATCCCCCCTTGATCCCTACCACATTTTTTCACGTTACAACCACAGACTGATGTGTTTTGTGGGGAAATATTGTGAAAAAAACTAAAAGTGGTACAAAAGCTCCAAGGATGGAAGAAAAATTAGAAGAATTACAGGGTTCTTAAAAGTTTTTTTTTTTAATTTTTTTTTTTTAATTTGTGGCATGCACATTTATCCAGTCCCCCTGTGGAACCAACTGCCTTAAGATGTCATCTAATTATAACAGAGTCCAGCTGTCTGTAATTTAATCTCAGGGATAACGTTGTAAGGAAATTTAGAGCACAGTTAAGGTATAAAACAGCATCCCAAGCTTTGGACATCTCTTGAAGCACTGCACAATCCATCAGCCAAAATCTTATAACACAAATGTCAAAATATAAAGAAATAGCAAGAAGAAAACCTTTGTTGAAAGAAAGACATAACAAGTCCTCTTTACTTTTTGCCACAAGCCTGTAGGAGACAGCAAACAAGTGGAAGAAAGTGTTCTGGTCAGCTTAGACCAAAATTAAAAGCTATGTGTGGTGAAAAAAATACATTCACATCTCCCTGAGCATCATCCCCATGGTGAAACATCCTTTAACAGAGCTTGTAGAGACTCCAAAAGATTCAAGGTAGCGGTAGAGATTTAAACTTTCAGCAGCATAGCAACCCTAAATATACAACCAGTGGAAAGGGTTTAAATCAAAGAATATTTATGTGCTAGAATGGTCCAGTCAAAGTCCAGACCTAAAGCACAAAGAGAATCTAAGACTGATGTTCACAGATGCTATCCATTCAAACTGACTGAACTGGTGAACATCTAAAAAGAAACCGGTAAAGATTTCAGTGTCTGGATGTCTAAAGCTGGTAAATATACCCAAAATGACAGCTGTAATTACAGTGAAAGGTCTAAGAGAGGCCGAATACATATGCACATCACACTTTCAGATGTTTCTTTTGAAAAAAATAAAGAAAATCATGCATCATTTTCCTTCCACTTCATAATAATGCACTTCTTTGTGTTGGTCTGTCATAAAATCCCAATAAAACATAATGGTTTATAGCTTGTAAAGTCACATCTTCCATCTAACATCATTCCATTCCTCTCATCTTTGCAGCTAAATTGGTCCCTGCTCAACACTAAACCACATCAGTAACTGTAAAACCATCTCTCTCTGGATGTGTCTGTGTAAGACACGTTTATTTGAATGCAATTAGTAGGTAACTGGTCAAACGTCATAAACTAACACCTAATTACAACTCATTAACTTCACCGTACAACACACAGAACTATGACAACTTACTGGATACGTCTAATATTGTTCTTCAGCATGTTGAAAAGATTACACATTTTGATTGCAAACACATTCCCAGCAGGTTTTTGTTAGGGAAATTCATCAGCCAATCAGCAAAACAGCTGCATTATGTTAAACAAGGGCCAGAAGTACAAAACATCTGCACAATTATTGCTCTCCACGCTCGTGAACAAGAATCATGTTCGTCTGACATGTGTAATTCTGTGCTATCTGAGTCATAGTTCTTGTCAGAACTTCCCATCTGGACAAATAATGACTAATAAAGACTCTTTTGTCCCCTAAAGGAATGTAGTTGCAGAAGACAGTTGAGGGAGATAAGTGGAAGAGCAGAAGTTCTGAAAAGAAGTGGGTCCAGGGGGTGACTACTACTGCAGCACAGAGCGTGCATGTCATTCTGAAATGAGTTTTATTTCCTAACCGACAAGCATGTCCACATGAGGAAATGGAGTTTGCTGCCCAGACACGTTAAAACGCCACTTCAAGCCACTCCGTTCAAACGTCCAATGGATCGTCTGAGGATTGTAGCCTTGGGCCACTTCAGTTCCTCTCCCGTCACTGCCTTTCCTGTCTGAGCTTCTGGCACTCTTTGATTCAGCTCAGCTGTAACAACAGTAAATCTGAGGTTTACAGGTTGTTTAGGGTGGAGGAGTTGGAAGCAATGAGGGAATGAAACTTTACTTCACTCAACCCTGTTTTATGGGATCCCTTTGAGATTGGGTATCTTGTTTTTAACAGAGAGCTACAGAAAACCTGTATCCTCCAAATGTATTGCCCACCTCTTTAAAGATGCATGAAAAGCCTTTAAATCAGTTCAGCATAATCACAATGGCTCCTCTTTGTCCAATTTCCTTCAGATCAAGGGAGTACCTGTCCAGTCCCTGAGAGCTACTATCCTGCAGCATTTGGATGCATCCCTTCTCCAATATACCTGAATCAAACAAATGGTTATTGGTTATTGATGAATGACAGGTTGATGAGGGAATTCAGCCATTTTTGATTCCGGTATGTTGGAGAAGGGATGCCTCTAAAGGTTGCAGGCTAGTAGCTCTCAGGGACTGGACCTGGAAAATCCTGTGCTGGATCACAGGTTTTCTATAGGATTTAGATCTGGGACCTGATCTGTAACATCAGGCCCATCGCATCACAGATCCTCCACCGGACCAAGCAGTAGCAGAAGGCAGGTTGTGCTTTTCCTCTCTATTTATCTTTTGTCTCATACCTCCCAGTCTTCAAGTGTCCACATCTACACAGGATCTGCATTGTTGTTTCGGTTGCCTGACAATCTAGTCTAATTTAACTCTGGTCCCAGTTAAAGTTTCAGAAGAGTTTAGGAAACTCTACTGGTTTATGTTAGTGACAATGGTACAGAAAAGACTTCTTCTGGTATGCCACCCAAACAATCAGCTGGTGTAAAAGAAGGGGCCTAATGATTATGGAGTCTTGGTTATCCCAAGATGCCACTCTTCGCTGCAGTTCTCTAATAGTGAGCTTTGAGGGTTTTTGTTTTTACCTCCCTTATTATCATGTTAACTTTATGTGGTGGAAAGATAAAAATGGGTCCTCATCCAGCCTGGTGGCCAGGGGCTAAATGAAATAGGCCTTTGTCTTTTCATATTAATTTCTTAAAAACCTAAAAAGTAAAAGAGTAACGTTTAATGTACACATTTAATGTATATTTTAAAAATTGTTTAAAGTCCCAATAATTGTGAAGAGTGTGTTTCTCTCAAAACAATATTTCTGTATGTGTGATTTTTTTTTTTTTTCTGTGCTAAATGTACTAAAATAAAAAGGTGAATTTTTCTAATATTTTCAGGGAGAGATTATATTACTGCAGTTAAGCTCCATCTTAAGGCCTTTTATAGATCTTTACCAGGGGAGCAAACAGGGTGAAGGATGATATAAAATGCTGCATATAAGCAAAACTGGCCACCAATCTGTTCAACCAAAACTGAATAAAAGCAAATACAGTTTATGTCTGGGGATGGAAGAGTAAAAGTCAGATTTCTTTAAGTTAGAGGAGCAGTTTCAAGAAGAATAACAACTCCCTCAGGAGCTTTTAAATTAAGTAACTACTAGCAAATTTACAACTCATCAGGAAAAAAAAAATGTCCAGAAACAACCAGGAAGCTGTGGAAAGGGTTGATCATGGACAGCTGGAAGTGCTAAGTTATAAGGATTTCATGGCACATTTAAGGTAAAGCTTGTGGGTCTAAACTAAAGCTGACAGCCAGTTTAGTGAGTTTCCTTTCAACCAAATGATCCATCTATCCATCCATCCACCCATCCATCCATCCATCAACATCTGTGACTTGGATCAAGGGGTAACAGGTCAAAGGTCAATAACCCAGACATCTCTCTCCACAGCAACGCTCTCGAGCTCATTGTCAGGATCCTGAGCTGTAGATCTTTGTGTTAAAACTGAACAAACAGTGAGGTGATTTTGCTAAATTGACAACAAAACAGTATTTTACAAGAAAGGTTACGGTCTATAATTAACCCCTTCAATGCCAGGCTGAAAACCACATCTGCTAAGGTTTTAGTTTCTTCTTGGAAAACATATTGCTGGTTAAGTGTACACTCTATAATAGGTTGTCTTTGTCATCTACAAAGAACCTGAAATCCAAAATAAAGCTTTGGAAACCTGGTGAACTATTACTCAAGAGCACTTTACTATTCTGGCTCCTCTAAAGCAGTTCAGAACTTTTGCACACTCACAGTAAAATTGCACCATGGATAAAAGGCTTTACAGGGAAATATCCAGACTCTGACCAAACCTACAGTCCTAAATATCCTTGCCATGAACAAGATTATGTAAATACCATCTCATGTTCATCTTTAGATCCACCAGGGGGCAGTGCATTCAAGTCTGAATGGCAGTCATTGAGATGGAAACACAAACTCACGATTTAAATAAAACTGGCAACACACAAACATCAATATTCATAAAAATCTAGATGAAATATATAAAAAGAATATTTTTACACAATTTAGATGAATGCCTTTATAAGGGAGATTTATTTTTTCTATGTTTGGAATTCCATAGAAGGAAGCTTGCTGCATTATCTTTGCTGAAATCACTGTGTAAAGACTGCATCAAACTGGAAAGAATGGCAGACTGTCTATGTAAACTGAAACTGGCCCCAAAACTAAATTCAACTAGGCCACCATTTAAATTTGGAGAGGGTGTGTGCACTTAGCTGTGCTTTTCATGCAGAGGTGTAAGAAACGAACGAAAATCATGTAACTGTGGGAAGAAGAAGGCAACAATAAGTTTGAGCTCTGAAATGTTTTTAATGTTGCAGCAGAGATTAAAATACTGTTGTCCTTCGACTCTGTCCTGATGCAGACAGTTAAAGCCCCCCACCCTCGTTCTTCTCACAGAAAACCAAAACAATTCATCTCGTAAAATCCAAACTCGCCTTGCCATATGTGAAAATGTATGGCTCCCATGGGTGCCCTGAAAGAAAATTACTGGCCACAAGACAGCAGAACAGGATTCTTGTTTTCATGCTTTGTTTTTTGGAAAGTTTGTCAGGATCAGACGTTGCGTTAAGCAGCGTACCTAAACTCCAGCAGCTCTAACTGATGTAATAATGACTTTTTGTCTTTTGGTATGATTGTGGTCTTCTGTAAGATTAGATCCGTTTGCGCTTTGGGTTACATTACACAAAGAGGGGGAGGAGGAGATAGTGTACACACTGCTGAAAAAGGACGCTAAGTATCTAAATCCCTTTTGTAAACACCACTCCTGTGGCCACGTGCCAATTTGTAGCACTTGTCAAACCCACATATATCATGTGTGTTATATTGCCTGTAGTGCCTTCCTGTTCTCCTCAGCATGTTTCATTGTTCCAGCTTTAACATTAAACATTGTTTTCATTGTGTATTTTTGATAAATGATTTTAGTTCTGACACGTGATATGTAAAAAAAATTGTTTATAGGATCTAAATGTATCCTCTTGGTACTAAATGTCAGTCTCACTGAATCACCTTTCTACAAGTCAATAGGTCCCAAAAGAGCTTGCATTGCAATATATTTCATTACTTGTTTAAGGCAGAGATCTGGATAGATGAACAGGGAAAAAAACAGTGAGTAGAATGCACGTCATGCTTAAATTCATCATTCTGTCTAAGGCTTGGACTTTCTCTGTCTTCCACTTCTAGTTTTTCCTTATTTTATTCAAGTGACTGTAGAGTTGTCTCCTCTTAAGGCAGTGAGCTCATTAAAATACAGCTACCATTTAACGTGAATGTGTGGAGTTTTTTTTTTTAAAGAGGGGGTTCTGCAAAATGGCTACCAGTAGTCAATATCTTACCTGCAATGGACAGCAGCCAGAGTTGTTATTTTGTTTTAAACAGTGAGATGCTCAGAGCAGACAGTTAAGCAAAAGGTTAATAGATGGAGGCATTTTTTTTTAAAGTGGATTTCAGCCATTTAAAATAACTCAAATCTAATGTTGCATTATGATATAAAGCTTTACATCCTCTGACACTCATTTTAAATGGGAGTTTGCATAACATTAAATGGGAGTTTACATAGCAAGCTAGGTAGCTGTTAGCACTGACTGTGGCAAGGGATCACCTATAATTCTAGAAATTGAAATTATTCAGACTGCTGTCCCCTGCAGGTAAAACATTTTTTGCTGATAAGAAGTCCATAGAACTTGAACAAACAAAAAGTAAAAAAACAAAACAAACAAACAAACAAACAAAAAAAAACTGTTGAAAGTCTTTTACATTTATAGACTTAAACTATAGCTTTAATAGAAGCAGAGTCAGTCATCCTATACCTGGTTTCCACTGAGTGGTACGGCACGGGCCTGTGTGGTACACTATTTTATGGTCCGACGAATCTGGAAAAGAATTTCCACCAGTAGTTGGACTCTCAGGCGGGTTTAAATCCAAATTCCTAAAAAAGCCTCATAAAATGACAAACATGATGCACTAGTACGTTTTATGCTTGCCCCAAGCAGTGACGTTTTTCTGTCCCCCATTCAGTGGACTGTGTTGTGTGACACCACTGGCGCAGCCCTAACCATACCATACCATTGTCCAATGGACCTATAATTAAATGGGCCCAGGAATGGTGTGGTACTGGTCAATTGTAAGGCCCACTTTTACAGTGGAAACAGATAAATGACATACTGAACCGCACTGACCTATGCCGTACAACTCAGTGGAAGTGATTCAGTAGTTTGGAAAAACCTAGAGAAGTTCTGACCGGAGAGTCAAGCTAGCAGATGGTTGTGAGGGAACAGTTTCAAACTGTATTTCAGCCTTCTTAACACCATTCAAATCTCATGCAAGTACTTATACAAATCTTTAAATCTTGTGAGGTTTAATTTAAATCGTTATTTACATCCATGGTCATTTACAATGAAGGCCATGTTGGAAAGGCTAGACCTTGCTAGTCGTTAGCCTTGATGCTCCTTTTAGAGCTAATCTATGGCTATGTTCACACTGCAGCCTGAAGTGACCCAAATCCGATTTTTTTTCCCCTTATGCGACCTGTATCTGATCTTTTCATGACAGTCTGAACAACACAGATCCGATTTTTACAAACAGAACTTTTCAGTTCACTGCATTCTGACCAGACCTGCCCCACAGAGAAAACTCTGCCTCCTCAACTGAATATAAGAACATGGTGTTTAAATTCAGGTGTTTGTCAGGTACATGCTCAGTTGGGCTGTGGTTGCTACTAAATACATCTTATATTACCTTGGACCATATACTTTCTATTAATTTTTTTAACTGTTACTATATATGCATATGTTGTTTGTTGTGGTGGTCTCTGGGTTTTGTTTTTCTCTTTCCGCAGGCCTAGAGGCAGACTTAAAGGGTGTTGGCTTGCAGTTTCTCTATGCTTCTTTTTCTCTTCTACTTCTAACTCCTTTTCCTTTAAACCTTTTCCCCACCTTTCTCTCTTTCCTTTCTCCTTTTATTTTCACCTTTGTGACTATTACATTTGAAATTAAACCCAAAGCAATTTCTAATACAGTTTCATCTATCTATCTATCTATCTATCTATCTATCTATCTATCTATCTATCTATATATATATATATATATATATATATATATATATATATATATATATATATATATATATATATATATATATATATATATATATATATATATATCAAGTGGAACATCATGGTGAAGGCCGTGATGCTCCACTTCAGAAAGTAAATCGCCTGGGCCTCATCTCGACACTCAGACAACAATTCTGAGTGCCACACTGCCAGACAGGACACGTTTTATTAAACAAAAAAGGGATATAAGAATATGAAATTAAGAGCCTGAAATAAAAATGGAGCTAAAAACCAAATGTCCCTCAAATACATAAAGTAGCTTTACAAAATAAGTGTCACAAAATCAAACAACATTTTAAAATAAATGAAACTGACAAAATAAGCTCCCCATTTTAAAAACATTTTTTTTAATATTTGTTTTGTTTTTATTTCCTGGGGACATTCATTTATTTGATGGTATATTTATTAATAACAGCATTTATTTATTTAATTTTGAATAAAGTGGGTCTCCATACCTGCATACAAAAAAGTATATATATATATATATATATATATATATATATATATATATATATATATATATATATATATATATATATATAAAAATCAACCAATAAAATAAATCTATACAATCAGCTTAAACTACCAACTTATAGAAGTAAACTATATCCAACTTGTCCATTCATGAAAGTAGCATGTTTGGCTGCTTGTTTTATTTAATTTTCTTTTTAGAATGCATTGAAAAAAAACAAACAAACTGGAAATCTACACATATTTTTAAAAGTAATAAGATGTTACATTGGTAATTGCTGGCCCACTGGAAATTTAAGACAAGTAGTGTGAAACCAGTAAGAAAAAACTTCCAACATAGGGAAGCATACTTTTTGGTTTATTATCTTGTTCAGTGCAATGTTTTGTTGGGATTATCTCCCAACAGACACAAAAGCATTTTGGTGTCATTATCCCTGTTTTGTTAAACTCAGCCAAGTTTTAACATCAGGCTTCACTTCTTGATCTCTCGTGGAAATCGTGAATGCTCGGAATGATGGGAAACTTTTACTACACCAACATGTAAACTTTGAGGAAACTAATTGTGTGTCATTATGCCTACTGCACTGCTCTGGTACTTTTCTGTGTTTACTTAAACTGAAAACAAACCCCAAAAAGCTTGGCTCTAATTGTGTGGTTGGTTTATTTTATTTGTATAAAGCAGCATTAGGTTCCTTCAAGCTTTGGATTACACTCTGATATTTCCCCCTACTTTAAAAACACACTACTTGCATGTCTCTGTGCAAAACATCTGGATCACAAAACTCTGCTTTCTCTTTTTTTTCCCACCCCAAATCAAAACCAGTGAGCTTTGACTTATAACATTTGAGTTGGGTAAGATGTGCTGCTAATATATGTCAGCCCATATTGCTTTTGAACATCTGCCAAACACTTCAAGTGTTTCAACCAACTTGTTGTGACCAAGCTGAAGCATGAAAATTAAATGGCCCATGTATCAACAAGTAGGCCGCAAGCATGCACGCAAGTAGAAGTGCGGCCACATCATGTGTCTGTAGTCATTTACGCCAGCTGTGTGCTCATTGTCATACAGTGCCTTGCAAAAGTATTTACACCCCTTGAAGTTTTTTACATCTTATCACATTACAACCACAAATTTTAATTAATTTTATTGGGATTTTATATCAAGACCAACGCAGGGTGCTCCATAAATGTGAAGTGGCAGGAAAACAATATGTTGCTTTTAAAATCTTTTACAAATAAAAATCTGAAAAGTGTCGTGTGCATTTTTTATTCAGCCCACATAGCATTTTGCTTATAGTCAAAAATACCAAAATTTGATTTAATTCCTTGGTCACTAAAGTTTTCCAACAAACCTCTCAAGCCTTCACAAAGCAGCTGGATTTATATTCATTTGGACTCAGTTCTACACACAGTTGTGCTATTCACTAATTAGATTCAATTTTTGCAGGACTCATAGTTGTCCTGCGGACAGTTTCTCACAGCAGAGCTATGGATAATTTCTGAAACCAACGGGTTCCAGGAGATTTAATTTAAAAATGCAAAACACTGGAGGTCACCCTTACACATTATCCCTCGGGTGAAATATGTTTTTTCTTTTTGAAAACCTTCCATAAATTCCTTCTCATGTGACAATTTTGCTCTACTTTTGTTGGTCAAAAAAAATACATACAAGTACAATTAGAAAAGTCTAAGGGGTACGTTTGCAAGGCGCTGTACTAAAGATTAAAAAGAACGGAATGGAATGCAATGGAAGTTAATGGGGATAGCACTGCAGTTGAGATGAGCACTGAAGACATACACTTATGACTTTTTTAAAAATCTAATAGAGTGAGGAGAGATGTGGCAAACCTGGATTTCATAAGCAGACCGCTCTCTGACTCAGACCGTTAGCGTGTGGTAAGGCTGCGGGTATGTTTGGAAGAAAAGACGAGGAGGAGGAAGGGGAGGAGAAGCTCGTGATTCTGTGGTATGACCAGTGAGTGGAGCATGGAAGAACCCGCTGACCTTAAGATCCTCCTTTCCCTTCCCTTCGTCTTTCTCGCTCGTGCCGTTTCCATCACCACCAGTTTATCCTGTGCCCATTTTAATGATAGGCCAGGGCATGCAAGTATGAGCAGGATGCATCCAGGATGTCTATAAGCACAAATTCAATTTTTTTTTCCAACTGTAAACCTCTTTCTGTCAATCATAGCAGAATAAATCTACAAGGATTTCTCATCTCAGACCAAACAGTGATATCTTAACGAATATTGTTCTGGTGGAGATATATACGGTAATGCAGATGTGTGTTGGGGGTGAACATGACAGTTATAGTTCCTCATTCTGACCTCGGCAGTGGTTTGACAGTCCTGTGCGGTTCGCGACACCAGACAGCAGCCATCAACAGTCTCCCTCTCGATGCATCTCACACACCACCTCCCCCTCTGCAGCTCAAACACATCCCACACAGGGTGCAAACAAATGTTAACAGCGCCAACACGGCGTTCGCTGATGTTTTATGTGACACCATGTGATCAACTAATTTATTCAACAGAACTGATCTGCCAGGGTTTCTGTTTGTTTAGAAATTAATTGGTATGAATAGGTTTGCTTTCAGGTTTGCCAACATATATATGCTGAGCTGTGCTGAGTCACTGCTGTCCCTCTGCTTCTCCATTTAATCTTCTGTCTTTAACCGTCTTTGTTTATGCATGTGTGATTTATATGCCTGAGTGTCAGAAAACAAGAGATTCTAATTTCCAACAATAATAGTTTAATAAGCACGTATTGTATGCTAATCTTCATATTACATATGATTTGTGCTGACAAACATGCATCAAGCTGTTGCTTTGAAAAGCTACTGCCATCAAACTCAAAATTTAATCAGCGAGTCAAACCGCAATGTTTTTCCAAAGAAATACAATTTTTCTCTGTTTTCCACCAGTTGCCTCCACACTGTCCACAGTTTGTTTTAATTACTTCAAGCTGAGAGCATCCCACTTGGTATAAATTGAATTGCAGCATAGTTGGAGCTTTAAAAGTCCCTTTTTAATTTTGCACACTGTGTCCTCATATGCATGTGTCCTTTTGATAAAATACACATCCTTTTAAATCAACCAAAGAACATGATAAATGTCACATGTCTTTTGTAGGGCTGCAAGCCTCCATACAATGTATTTTTTTTTCTCCATACTAAAACATTTGATTTGTTTTCTTTCTTTATAAAAGTTGGCGCTAAAGTCACACATTTGGCAAAAAACTGAAACATACTGAATGTTTTAGGTAGAACAACTCTGTTTTATGCCTTCTGAAAGTTTCACACCTCTTTTCACATCATGTTCCAACCACACACTTCACTGTATTTTATGATGATTTTATGGAATAGATTAACACAAAGTAGTGAATATTTGTGAGGAGCAACAATATATGGTTTTGAAAATTTCAACAAAAGATCTGAAAAATGTGTCATAGATTTACAATCAGCCCCTTTTTAATGTGGTACCCCAAATAAAATCCAATGCAACCAATTATCCTTCAGAAGTCTCCTAATTGGGAAAGAAAAGTCCAGCTGTGCGTAATTGAATCTTAGTTTAAATCCAGCTGGTCCTCTGAGGGCTTTTTTTTAAAGAGAACATTAGTAAATAAGCAGCTTCACGAAAACCAAGGGACACAGCAGATAGGTCAGGGAAAAAGCTGAGGAGATGTTCAAAGCAGGGCACTGCTTAGTCCTTCACCTGAAAATGGAAAGAACATCACAAAACTACCAAGACGACTTCTTCTTCTTCTACAACTATTATTTTTGCACTGTCCAAATCTGGCCTTAAGTAGCAAGAAGGAAGCAATTGTTGAAAGAAAACTATGAGAAGCCTTAATTAAAATTAAACACGATCCATGAAGAGGACACAGCAAACGTGGAAAAAGTTGCAAAGCACTACATGTGACAGAAAGCTAACACTGCACTCACCCTCTCCAAGGGGAAACATAGTGATGACAGCATCATGCTACAGGGATGCTTTTTTCAACAAGGATTGGAGAGCAATTATGGGAACAAGAACAAAGACTATTACAGGGGAATCCTAGAACAAAACATTAGGATTTGCAAAAGACTTTAGAGCGGGCAGAGGTTCAGCTTCCATCTGGACATTAATACTAAACATACTGCCAGAAGTACAATAGAATAAAATGGTTGGAAGGCCTAGTCAAAGTTCACATCTAAATCCAATTAGGAATTTGTAGCTAGACTTGAAAACTGATCTTCACAGATGATCTCAATCCAAAGTGATTTTTAACAACAACAAAAAAGAAAATAAAAAAAAGGAAAAAACCCACAACTTAGATGATTTAAAGACTTGAGTAGAAGCTGGTAGGGACATGCCTCAATAAAGCATCTGTCTGCATTGAAAGTTGGTTCTCAAAATTAAGAACTCAGTGGAGCTTAATACAAATGCAAAATGTACATTTCAGATTTATATTTGTAAAAATGTCAAAATACATTTGCTGATTTTTATTGCAGTTCACTAGTTACTGAGTTAGTATATCTCAATCCCCCTCCCAAAAAAGACACTGAAATTTGTGGCCGTAACTACAAAAAAAAAAAAAAGAGGAATTTCCAGCAGTATGAGCATATTTGCGCTGTAATTAATTCTAATAGCATGCTTCAATACCAATGTTTTTCAGTTAGCCTGTAGTCTACCAGAATAGAAGAAAATATAAGGTTCAGCTTAAAGAAAAAAAAAAAAAACACCCTTATTTGAAGCTGTTTCTGTTACTATTTGTGACCAAGCCACTAGTTTGTCTTTACACAGTCTACATAATTGTGCACCAGCCCAGACACAAAGTTGTGTGCCAAACTCTAAATTTATAAGCAGTACATCGTATTATGTGATGCAACATGCAATAAAAGCTGTTCGTCTATTCTTCTTTTTAACCGATCTCAAGGAGTGAAAACCTGCTTCCGAAGAAAACCAATGTGATACTCTGATGATGTGATCTTCCAAAATATGAACATCCAATCAGAAAATCCCATGCTTCAGCAGTTTGTATTTTGCCCACATTTAACAGGGGGGAATAGGCCATTTTTGCCACAGTAATTTTTCCAACCTTTCTCATAAACCCTTTGGAAAACTGATTTCTTAAATATATTTATACTACACCTCAGTTTACAACTCCATCAACTACAGGGTCACCGATGAGTCAAACAACATGGGCATTACTGTTCCACAAAAGAGACTCCAGAGCTGTGTTTGAATTGACCACTTATTCTCTGTGTTGCACACAATAAAGGCAGTGTAGCTTACAGCTTCAAATTACTTGATTTAACTTTACCTGCGTATGTACATTTGTTACCGTTTGTGGCTTTGTGTAGACAAATATGTATTATATTTATGCTATAAACACACCAGCACTTGAAAATAGTGCAATTTCTAGGCTGCAAAAACTGTTTGAACTGCCATTATATCACAAAATAACAATAGGCTATAGCCTACCTAAAGATTCACAAATCTCTTTCACTGTTACTGTGTTGATAAATAACACAACACGGTATTGTATGAACACTACTTCTGACTGGTGCTGCTATACAATTAGGCATTTTATATCCCTGTATAGGATCTAGAGTCAGTCAGTCATTTTGTTCTGGTCTTTGCCATCTCAAGTTTTTTATCCACCGTACAAAGGACAATAAATTCATCACACAATACAGTGAAAGAAATGTACAGAGATTGTACAAGCATTGATCAAAATGGCTCATAATGTACTGCAACCTCAGTCCAACCAAGAATGCTAACCCCTACATTCACTTGCTAATGCCCACAGCTAATTGTAGCGATTTTCAGAGTTGTTGAAAACATCACTTGAATGTAGTAACTCCCCAGGCATGTTATGACTTGAGCAGTTCCTCTTTTTGTCAGCCTAAACTGTAAAACTAAGGTTAGCTTCTAATGCTAATGCCTACAGTTAATTACTTGTTAAAAATGCTCCAATGAACAGTAATTCCCCAATACATCTCAACTGCTAAGCATTGAATGTTTTCTGGAGTTCCTTGGCCAACTATGGCAGACTCCAAATTCCATTCGAAATATATTGAACCCTGTTGAAGCAACCTTCGGGTGGCCCACCAGAGACTTTTCCTTGGCTCTGTCAATCTTGCCCACCAGAAACTTGCTCCATTCAACCACATTTGGTCATCTGGTCACCACCAGAGACTCTTCGTTGAATAGATCGACCCTTTGGGTCTCCCTCCTGAACTCTGTGCCTCACCAGGGGAGCCTCCTTCCATAGGTCATGCACAGTCACTCTACAGGCATTATGAGCTACTCTTTTTGGCAGCCTTAAGTGAACTAAGCATGCTAATGCCAATGTTAGCTAGTTATTGCTGACAGTTACAGCTAATTCTTGTGATAAAAAAAAACTTTTTGAAAAAGCGAAGGGACCATAACTTACCAATGCTAATGCTTGCAGATAATTATTATTAAGCTTTTCAGACTACTTGATCATCCATGCAAAGTAATTTCCCACACATTTAGACTATTAAGTAGCTCATCTTTTTACTAGGATGCTAATGCTAATATGACAGTACTAATGCTAATGGGCTCAGTTAATTAATGGGATTTTCAGACTTGTTCAAAATGACCATAGCTCCACAGTAACTTCTTAACTGTCTCAGCTGTTAAGCAGCTTGTCTTTGTCATGCTGAAGTGCATTGAGCAGGCTAAATCTAATATTATCGAGCTAATGCTAATACTTACAGCTAATTATACCGAACTGTGAAAATCCAACTTCTGAATACATAGAGAATGCACAATAAATACTCAGAACTTAGCTATGAAGCAGCCCTTTACCTTATCAGCCTGAAGAGGAACCTCAAATTTAGAAGTGCATACTTATGTTTTCTTCTGGTGTTTATTTATGCAACAATTACCTCGGAATACTTGGTGCACAATTATAAAGTATTGTGAAAGAGTGGCAGCCACTCTATATCGACATGATGAACAAAATGCAGAAATGAATTAGAGTAAATCAGAAGAACAGCATGCTGATAAGTTTAGAGCAGCTTCATTGCTTCTTGTAAACATATGCAGCCACAAGAGGAAAATAAAGAGGGCAGATGAGGGGTGGCCGGGCTAAGGGGAATGAAAGCGGGAAAAAGGGTTTGTGGTTGGCGGCTTAATCATAAGCACGTTGTTTTACCGTAAGAGAAATAAATATAAACAGGCGGTTACACAGACAGTCAACAGAAAAGAGAATAAAAACAAGCACTAGCATCTGTCAAAGTAATTTGTGACTTGTGTCTTCCATCCTAAAGGTGCACCATGAGGACAGCAATGACTTTACTCAGAAGTCCAGGAGGCCTGGCAGCATTTAAAATCCAGCTCTCCTGCATCACATCTTATGGGAGATGAGGGGATGCAGAGCCTGCCCAGGGGTCAAAGGCCAGAGCTGCTCTCTCTGTCTAAGCTCAGATCCAATTTCAGACGTTTGAACCCCAACAACACTTCACAGCGTGATGAAAGGCTCTGCTGGCTCATTGAAAACCCCCAAGTGGAGGTTATTTATTTGTCAAT